>OU426982.1:120755735-122108235 GCA_911387785.2 Aelia acuminata | reverse complement strand
GAGCTTCTGCCTTCCTGTCAGTCGCAAGCGCTTCACTCGCCCACTTCCGCTCCAATCAGGCCGTCATATCTAGGCAGCTATGAACTAGATATCCTTTTTCACTTCCGGTTAATTACTGGTCCGACACCGGTGAGGGTACGTGTGCAGAGGCTTAACGAGATGTTCTCATGGTTTGAAATCGAAAATGAAGTAACAAAAGTTATTTCCGATTGAAATTTTTGGTAGGTAATATACCTACTAATATAACTGTAACTGACCTTTTTGGGTATGAATCGTTGCAGAGCGAGCTGGGATCTAGTAAATCCGAACACCATTTTACCTGAAAATGATGCGATGGGAGTTCGCTATATTGCTCCCGAAATAGGCCACGCCCAGAAGTCCCTTAGCGATAGCTTTAACAAATCTGTTTATTCAATTTTTCAAAATCATTATGAAAAGAAGCATAAACCTAATATTTTTGTTTAATTAAAATTTTACTATTGTAAATTATAATAGTATTATCTTCGCTGTATTTTGATTTTTCATTACAAGGTGAAGAATATTTCTATCAACTTTTACCTAAAGAACATCTTGCCGATATACATTAGAACAGATAAAAATAGTGGAGATACAACAAGCATTAATATACATCAATAACAAAATAATACATTATCAAAAGAAGATTATTAACAAAATGTAATATTATGAGAATTAATGTATCTTTATTTATATATAACAAAAGCCCTCACTTCCAGTGCGTTCGCTACATAAAGGTATAAGTCCTTTCATTGGTACTTATCATTTATTTTTAGGAGGCTGTGAAGCTTTTCTTCTGAAATGCTGAATTTTTTTAAATATTTGCTCATAAAAGCATGCCTTGCTTCATTATAAAGTGGGCATTCCAGCAAAAATTGCCTTATATCTTCTGGCTTCTGCTGGTTGCAGATTGTGCAGTTGTCTTCTGTTATAATAATACAACTGTTTCCTTTCCAGAATAGTTTTATTTTTCCTCCTCCCGATAATCTTATTTGAGAAATTACCCTGACCATGTTTATGTTTGCTCCGAAGGTGAAGTACTTTTCTGGGGCAAAGAATTCATTTATTTTCTGATAGCCTGGGGAGTGTGAGGAGAGCTGCATCCTGCATATGCCCTTTTCCTTCTGTAGCTCTGCGTATTTTGCTATTATTTTAGAAGGGTTTTTCTTAATGGTTCTCCAATCTTGGCTGTTCCATATGCCTTCTTCACCTATTTCCTTAAAAATGCTCTTCACCTGGGGGCGATATAATGTATAACTGTGACGGTATGTCAATTAGATTCTGTAAAAATAGAAGAGAGCTATTTTTCATTTTTCGGCTCAAATATAATTTTTACTATGTCTCTCAGGGAAAAAGGAATTCCTTTTTTTTCCATGTTTAAAGTTTATTTAAGATGAATAAGGAATAAACAAATAGCACAAACAAAACAATTTTATTTAAACACGCAAGGCAACAGCTTAACTTAGCTCTTTATATAAAAAATATATATATTAATATATTTAAAATGTACAGGCAGGAAATTATTGTTTATGGTCGTATTATTATTGATCTGATCTCTATTGTAATGTTTATATAAACAAATACAATAAATCTATCTATCTATACATTATATCGTCGTCACCATGCTTAGGTAACGAATATGCATAGGTTTTTATTCGCACATTCGTTACTTTAGCCTGGTGACGACGATATGTTGAAATTTAATCATTTTTTATTTTTAAATAATTAATTCATAATTTTTAAACAATTTTACTAGAAGAGAAAAGATTCGTCAATGGCCGGAAAACGAATGTAGGTTCTTTGACAGTGGCACTCCCAGCAACCATTTTAAACCAAAACGTACTTACTGATTTGGTTACATGAAGGAATTTTTCAGAGTCCTGAATTTGTCGAGTTTTTCCTGACAACGATTATTTGAATGGTCTATAAAAGCCGATATGTCAGTTGGGCGTATCGGGTATTTCTTGAATTAGATGCCATGGCGCGCAATGAATTCAATAAAATAAATTTTAAAAAATCGATTTTTTTTGGACATGTCGAGTTTCTCAAACGACTGATTCAAATATAACATTAACATGTATTTTCTGAAAGGTGATTTTTTATATTTTGATAAATTTATTATTATTATTTATGAAATATTTTATCTCTAGAGAGTGAACATTTTTAATAAAATCAATAAATAACTCATAGCTTAAGTGAAGACTGAAAATTCAGGTATAGGAAAGGAAGTCTAAGAAGCAGTCTCATATTTAAATATATATTAGCAGATCAAATGTTCACCAATTCAGGAATCTTCAGGATACAATAATGTATCCTGTAATAATAAAGTATGGCAGCAGAGCTGAAAAGGTCACGTTAGTGATAAATCACCCGATTCATTGGTAGATTAATTGTATTATGGTTGGGTTTTTTTCTGGCCCTGTAACTGATGTTTGATTCAATCTTGTAAATCTCCTCTTTTATATGCTTTAAAATACTTAAAAACTTTGTGTATCATGATGACGCCTAAATAGGCGAATATTAGATCATATATATTCATGTATGAGACTGCTTTTAGACTTCCTTTCCTCTACCAACCAAATTACATTACAAGTCTGTTTAAATTCTTATATTATAAATCAAGCATGATTTTCAAATTCAAACATAATTATTATTTAAACCTTGTTTGAGTCTCCAATTGGTCTCAACGATTTAAAATAATACGAATATGAATAATTTACTTCTCTCCTGTAGGTACCAACAGGAGTTACCGCATTTGCCAATACGGCTTGGGGATCATTCGAAAATGGATTATACTAATTATAATAATGGTTAATACTAAATAATTAATAACAAAACCAAATTCGGTGGGAACTGGGGCATAATGACCAGGCATTATCACTAATGGCCGGATTCAATACGTGAATAAATAATATGTCAGAAGAAAATTCACACAATTACAAAATTTATGTTTTACATAATCTGGAATCGTAGAAAAATCAAGAACTGCTTATGTTATAGAAACCCTAAGAAAAGCAAAGATGGATGGGGTATGTAATTGGAAGCAATCTATCAAGTTCTAGACAACAATAAGGCCAGTTGAGCAATTGGATAGATGGTATCAACAAAGCTCCTGCAGAGCTAAATGCTACAAACTGAATAGTCGTTCCTCGACGTCTGAAAACATAAAAGGGTGGTTCGAACATTTAGAATCCATAAGATATATTAACGTGACGGATAAATAAAAACCCACCGATTAATTAACACATTATTTTTAAAAATCAGTAGGTATCAATTTATTACTTTTTTCCTTTGATAAAACTAAACAGTAGCTGTTTTTATTCACCGCAAAAAAAAAAAAAAAAAAAAAAATGTCCTTTTTCCCAGACGGACAAAATGAAAATTATATTTGAATCGAAAAATGAAAAATATTTCTCATCCAACACTCCGATTTAGAACATTTATCAAAAAGCACTCAACCCTGGATATCTTGTGAAATGTGAATCCATCCCAGCGCACTCTCGGTAGGTAGGTACATATAGAGGATATCTCCCTTTTATCTTACAAAATGCCCTCTGGAATCCTTTCTCGCTTTCTTAGAAAAATTTTCCACTGATATCTTGCTCTTCTATTTTAAGACAGAATAAGTTTGACATTACTTATATAAAGTAATTTCTAAACTAATTTTTTATTACTATTTGTTTTTATTATGAATAGAAAAAAAATGATCATAAAAGGGAATAAAACCCGGATATCCATATCCCTAGTACGGAGCTTTGTCACGTAAGCACGTATCAGGGCCAAGTTAATTTATCTCTTCACTTCACATTACCACCGATATCACGATAGATATTCTCTATAGATAATTATTAAAAAAAATATTTAAAATAATTATAAAGTGATTAAAAAAAAATGAATTAAGTATGTAAATATTGGTATAAAAAAAGACACTATAGCCAAGAGAACTTCCTAATTGGACAGTCTGTTTCCCCGTATGATTCGCAAAATATTGCAGGTGGGAGTGAAAGAGGTTGGCTGTGAACAGAAGAGATTGACTTGGCCTCTAGTGGCTTTGATGGCGTAACTGGCAGCGCTCCACATTGTAGATATGGATACCCAGGTTCGAATCCTGGCTAATATTTAAAAATTTAATTATGACATGTCCAACTAAAAAAATTAATTAAAGGTGTTCGTCAATACCGTTTGAATTAACGGTGCGTCTATTTTGTAAGCTCTTACTGTGGAGAAGGGACATGTACGGTGACTTGGCGGGAAAAGATTTCATAAGTTTAATAATTAATATAATTTTAAATAAATTACTGGATACGCTCACTCAGTGTTAACAGGAAATGCGGAAGTGTCCCATGAGGGCCAGTACCTACTTAATGTAATATTGTGCGATAATGCAATCAGTAAATTAGGTCAATATAGGTCCCCAAGCAATTTAGCATCCGTTAGAGTGTCCATTTGTGTTATTTGAATTTATCTATAAGGGTTATGGAAAAAGGGCATATTTAATTAATACTTGTTTAATGAAATTAGATATGGTAATGATTCAAATGTGTTTCTCATTTCCATTCGCCTCCATGCCACAGTTTTCACAGAAAATGTAAGAAAGTAAAAACGTCACCTCAGCAGAAGAGTCCAATATTGATTGATATTTCTTGAAGATATAATACAGTAGATATAATTCATATATTAATTTAATATATGCGGTTTCTGAAAACACCCACCTTCCTTAGAAACGCGGGCAGCCAGAAACATGTTAATGAATTCATTCGTTATGATTATTGATTAGTATCTGTATATACCGGTTTCACCCAGAGAATTTCATTTTTTAAATCTATAAAGTGACACTTTTATTGACTCAAACGGTCGATTTCGTAAAACCCAAGGTAAAGCTAGATCAAAACGATTTTCATAACAATAAAGAATATTCCCAGATATTAGATGAAGTTATGCAATTTTAATATGAACAGGTGTTCGCACTTGGTATCAAATAACTACTGAGCAAAATTTGGAGAATTTAAGACAAACGGTATGGATTTCTATAAAGAACAAACAGAATTTCATCTTTATTTACATAGATTATAGCTGTATATTATCCCGGTTTCACCCGGGAAATTTCATTTTTCTAATGAAACGGTCGATTTCGTAAAAAAACATTGTAAAGCGAGATCATTATGATTTTTATAACAATAAAGAATATCAGATACAGATTGGCTGAAGTTATGCAAATATAAGACAGACAGACAAATGTGTTTATTTATATACAGAAACAGAAAAAAAAAATTAAAATACAATGAAAGTCTCACCAAAACACCACTGCAGTGGGAAACACCCGTTCGCAGGAGTTCTGATTTAATAGTAGCTTAAAGTAAAATATTAATAATCGCCTCTTAATAAAAACAAATAAAATAAGTAAATAAATATAATGGTGGTACAGAAAAAAATAAATAAAAATAATAATAATAGCCTCCAATTGCCATAAATAACAAAAGAATTAGCAATTTCAGAAAGAACTTCATTGTTCAAGACTGCAAATAATAGATACATAATAAACTATATTTCCAACAGAACATATTTGATTATCTTCATTGTTAACTTTAGTATATGGAGAACGTATGGTTGTTACTGAAAGGGATATTTAAAGGTAAAAAGTGGAATATTATTATTATAGGTAGTCGTGGTATGAGGATTCGGTATATAATATTTATTATATTATGTGGGATTTTAGTTAATAATTTACGAAAATCGTTTGCGGTATCTTATGGGAAGTTGAACTGCTCTGTTAAAAAAAGCCGATAGGAAAATACCTCTCTAACGTATCCGCTGAGCAAAGCCCAATCTTTACCATTCAAATACGAGATTACCTCCTTGTCCGTTAGAGTGTAAGCATTAAACCACTTAGCCCTATAGTCCCTTAAGATAGTGCAACTCCCAATAAAATGGCTAATTGTTTCTAACTGGTTGGCATTGCATAGGCTGCAGTTATGATTACGCTTGCTGTCCCATGGCGCATAGTTAAGCTTCAGTAACTCCCCCCTGGCTTTGATTATATTGATAATGAAGGAAAGTTTGTACTCATCTTTCATATACGGGTTGTTCAGTAAATCAATGTCTAGCTCTTTGTAAGAAAGGTGAAATTTAGAGTTACAGCGGGCTTCCAGAAATTGACCTTTAAACAGCTCTTTTTCTTTTTCAATGAATACTTTCAAATTAGTTGATAAGTAGTCAACTGTGAAATTTCTTTGGCCCAAATTAAATTTATTTCTGATATATCTGACACAAAATACATTTCTTTTTATTAAAATATTTGCTAGCTGAGAGGGTAATCTGTGGTGCGGGTATTGCATGGTTTTAATAATATATTTTAAGTGCAGTTGAAGTGTGTGAATATAAATCTGGTCGATGCCTGTCTCCAAGTATAAGATATAATTTGGGGTGTTCCTGGGCAACCGAAAGAGTTTTTTCAGAAAAAAAGTCCCTAACCGTTCTATTGTGCCATATCTTTGATACCCCCAGACTTATTATGCAAATATAATATGGACAGGTATTCGCACCTGGTATGAAAGAACCACTGAGCGAAATTTGGAGAATTTAGGACAAACTGAAATATGTATTTCTATAAAGAACAAACCCCCAACAAACAAACAAACAACCAAACAGAATTTAATCTTTATTTATTTTGATTAAAAACTGAGTTAAAACTATAGCTGCTTTAGTACCTTTTTTTTTAACCGGTAGGATTTTTTGTTGAAATAAACATGTAATATTATTTGTAAAAAGTTCTGTTGTTAAGAAAAATAAATTTTGTTAATAAAGAAACTCTAAACTTACAGTTATATTTCACCATACATTAGATCGATATATATTTATTTTTTTCTCTCGCGTTGTAACCCTGTGCAAGAGTTTATTTGAAACATGTGCGCATTCCATGCGATTAGGCATATTATACGCACATATGTACATAAGAGAGTCAGATGTATAATTGTAGATTTCAAAATGGATTAAGAAGATAATACAAAAAACAAAACAAAAATTGCTATACCTTCAGATTAGAATTTCGAAAAACTTATAAAACAGAAAGATATTTAATGGTTAAAAATTAGGAAAAACTAATAGGTGGACATTGGCTTTATACAAACAATGATTAAGTAAGCTCTAAAGATTAAGTACTAATAAAATCAAAATATAAAGCTATTTAATGTAAAGCTAATACTTATAATATTACAAACATTAATAATATTTAAAATAATAAAAGAATAGTAATAGTAAGTGAAAAAAAAAAATAGTTAGGAATAATTATAGGTAGAAATAAATGCATGAATAAATATATATAAAGTGAGCTTATGCAATTAAGAATAGTGCATAGGATATCTAAAGAACATAGGATATCTAAATTATTGTCTAGAAAAAGTAGTTGATAGGATATTTAATATCAGTAATAGTAATTTACTAATGAATTATAGTAAGACAATAGTGAATGAAATAGATTTGAATAAATGTAGTAATAATATACAGAGTGTTACCACTAAAAACTATGAAAATAACACGAAAACTAAACTATAATAATAAAACTAAAATGACGGTAAAACTAGATGATGTACATATAAACATTTAATAGTTATATAATAGCCTTAATATATATACTTTATTCTTTGTGCATAAGATCCACATCGATGTACATCAAGCTAATGTTAATTTGATAGCTCAATACATACCCGATCTTAATAAAATTGCAATCAACACAAACTCGGAAAAAAATAAAATAAAGGAAAGGAATTACACAAATTAAAAATTATATAAATATGTATACGCCCGATGATTAAGTAGGTCAGTAACAAAAAAACAAATAAAAATTAAATACAATGAATCTTATAAAAAACAGAGCTGTACGAGAGTGGGGAGGCACGTTTTAATTTGGGGAAGTTAATGCAGGCAAAACCCAAGTGCCATTAAGGAAATGAACATTTTGGGAAGTGGATCGCAATTTAGGGGATGTTTGCAATGTTGCCATGAATCGATTCCACCACTGGCTTAACATTCGTTCCAAATAAATTATCCTGGATATGGTGGAGACCGCCGAGACGGAAAACCATTAGGCCTCCAAGAGGAAATGGTGTAGCCTCTCTTGAATAATACATCGAGGGAGCTGAAGCGTTCATTTCAGAGCTTTTTTTGTTAATAAACACAATACGTAATATGTTTCGTCACAAGTAGGAAGAACTAAATATATAGATAAATCAAAAATAAAAACATTCCGGTATTCTGGGTCAGCATCCCATAAGAGGGAGGAGACCTCACTGATATCACACAATTTTTTTGTCAGGTATTCAGTAAAGATCCTAATTATACCTGGATAGGCAAAATTTATGGCTCCTACTGTAGCTTCGTCCAAATAGCCTTAGTGGCATAAAGAGACATTAAACAAACGACTATAATTAGGCTAAGTTATAACTATAATTTAAAGGGTAGCGGGTAGCGAGAAAAGGCCGACGCACAGCATTGTGTGCCTGTCAGGCACCTAACCATTGCGAAACAAATATTAGGTCGGTTAGGACTAATTAAATAGTCTAAATAAATGGAACCCATTCTTAAACCATTTATTTGTTAATCATATATGATTGATTGTCATGTTATAAAATAATATAATAAAATTATAATAATTTCACTGTTATACATTCTTAGGTATGTATTAAATCATAATTCTCCTATTATTACTTATATTATATCAATTTTTTAAATTAATTACCTTCCATTTTTAGTTATGAATTTTAAGAATCGGATAAAGCAAGCAGCGAATAATGGTAGCCTATAAAATCACTTTTATGAGTGAGACCATGTATTGTCTTGAAATGTTCGAGCGATATCTCTTATGTTTCACTATAAAAATATATCTATGGCCACAGGGAACAAATAGGTCAGTTGAAAAGTAGTACAAATGAGCTAAGTATAATTATTGGAGATCATTTTAGGTGCCTTCTGCACTCTAAGGAGAAGTTCAGACCTCCTAATGTACTTAGCTCATGTGGAATACGTATTATCGAACTTAATTCTCTGCAGCCATAGATATATGAATGTAAATCGATACCACAAAGGAAGTGTTTGCCAATTTATATGTATGGGAGACCCGGGCAAAGTGAATATCTTAAGAGAGAAGTATTTCTTAAAAATACTTGGAACCATATGAATACAGCTTAATACATATATTAGAGTAAGAGACATATTATCAACTTATTGTAAAAATATCAGTTACGTTAAGCCATTCCTACATATTAAAAAATATTTTATTTTTTGTCAATTATCCACTTTGCCCGGACTACCCGGGCAAAGTGAATATAGACTCCAGCTTAGGAATAAAACCTGGAAAATGAAAACGAATTTTAAGAAGACATTGTTTAATTACAGATACACATTTCTATGCTATACATGTGTCGTTTTCATGATTATGATTCATGGTAAATGTCACAGAAAAGGGATCCTACATCAGAGGAGTGCAAGGCTACACCCAATCCTTGCACTGTCCACACTGTATCCATACGTCAAATGGAGGCTCCCCTTAGGATCTTAGACAGATGAAACTAATGCATGTACCAGGGCAATAGCTGCTATCCACTCTGCCCTTATTCACTTTGCCCGGCGCGCGCCATTTTAACTAAACACTAAATTAGACTACGACCATATAATCTGAAAATCGGCAGTTCCCGCCAAAACTATCTGCTATATGCTAAACCATGCAATAGATGTTAAACTTGTATTGGTTATACAATTAAGATATAAAAACTTACCTCACAAATTTTAAGAACCGTACCATTTTCGTTTTAAAAACATTATCTCACAACTAAAATGAAACACAACCAATATCTCTCCGTCCTGTGAAGCGGCTTCTACCCTTAGTTCTCGTATTAGCCACCCAAAGCGCTAGCATTGTTACCGTGTCTATGAAAGTGTTTATTCACTTTGCCCGACCTATTATTCACTTTTCCCGGGCCTCCCCTATACCATTACACTAATACTGCAAATCGATCGATTTTGTATTTCTTTTTTTTTTTTTTTTTATTAAGAAGAAATGAAATGAAATGAAATGAAAAATAACTTTATTATCCTGGGACTGATGTCCCTTTAGAATAAATTTTACATACATAACAGAGATCTAGCCAGTGTGGCCATATGTGAATGATATTAAATATTTACAAATATAGTTTACAAATAATATTTACAGAAAGAAAAAATAAATAAAATAAGACAGAAACAAAAAGTAAATAAAATAAGACAGAAACAAAAAGTGCATTCCTTCATGAAAATAATCTTTAAGTATAATAGGTGAAATAAAAACAAGAGGAAGAAAGAGAGAATACCGATACATTTAGACAACGGAATATAATAAAACGGCCTGAGTACATCGATAAGATATTTTCTAATAGAAATCATGCTAAAAAGAGTTGCTTCCAAAGCTCTATTATGTCCCTTCAGTGATCAGTAGTTGGTTTGGGAGTTGAATAGGAAATCGAAGAGAAGGGATTTGAAAGTGGATGCAGATGAAGCGTGTCGGATATTGGAGGGGATAGAGTTCCAGAGGGATACGGCTTGCATTATGAAGGATTTTTCATAAGTTTCAGTTCGATGAGGAGGAGGGTAGAGATCGGAGGTACGGGACCTGGTTGGGCGGGATTGAATGGAAGATTTGAATTGCAGATTCTGTAGGATGTAGGAGGGTTGTTGAGCTCTGATGGCCTGGTATAAGAAGGAAGCCAGTATGTACCGACGACGGTAGGAGGGGTAGAGCCATTTTAACTCGGAGTAGTACTGGGTTATATGCGTATCTCTTGGGATCCCAAAGACAAAACGTATTGTGCAATTCATTAGGCGTTTAAGTTTGGCTTCGAGTTCCCCGGACAGTCCGCCGTACACCAGACAGCCGTAGTCAAATGGAGAGACTATGAGTTGGCGGGTTTTGAATGGAAGAAGATATTGTAGACGGTTGAACTGTTTTAGGGTAGACACAGTACGACGGGAAATTTGTGATGGGAGAAGAAAAAAGAAAGAATATTTTTTATTGTTTAAAGAATTACAAAATAAATTATGATGATTTCGTATTAATTATCTTTTTATAATTTTTGTTTTGTTCATCCCCTTCCTCGCATATAGGCTATGCATGGATTTCCCGGGACAGGGGAGAAGGGGAAGATTGATGCCGAGTATTAATAAATGTCCCCTGGCCCCAGGTTTTGAACTTCGGGTTTTGAATCTTCGGGTTCCCAATCATATGCAGCTACGGCCAACACGTTTTTCCTAATGCGTTTGCCCACTCGGCCATCCCTCCACGCAACTTATTAATTGTATTGTAAGTCATTCCATTAGTTTACCTTTTTTATGAACAGTACCGTACTACAGTCGATCCTGATCATATTAAAATTCAAAGCGCCTAATAGAATTCAGCAAGTTGCAGTGTAACTGGCCCTAAGGACCAAATGGAAAGGACTACGAACTCGAAGCTCGAAGGGGGCTTGAGGGGGGTGTTGGAGGATTCAGTTACAGCCTCTCTCCCAGAACCAATTAACGCCATTACAGAGGAGCTAAGATGGAGACCACTAGAAGGAAAGGGGAATGCTATTGGCGTCATTGCCAACTCTTGGTGTGGATTACAATTGTAAGATATCGTAAGGAATACTGTTGGTATTGAATAGTAAATAAACTTACAATCCATTGTGTCCGTCCGTAATTGGCTTATTATTCTATTTCTGAAAGATTATATGAGTATTTCATACTGCACTAAAGTTTTTGTGTAGCCTGTTCTATGTATCCATAGACAACCGCTGTTATCTACAATTTATGACATCATAAAAAATATTTTGTTCTGCAATTAGAATTGACTTAATATTTTAGTATGATTAAAAATATATCAATATTCTTCTAAAACTGATACAATATTCTTCTGATCATGACTGATATGGACTCCCCGGGAAATGCCTATCACCATCTATACCTATGGTAGTCAAAAGTTTGATTTTAATTATTTATTTAATTTAACGAATAAAAATAATTAGAACTGATAATAACTAGAGCCATTTGTATGGCTGGTTGAAAAAAAAATTGGTGATTTAAAAAATAAAATTAGATCTCAAAAACCAAACCAGGAGGTAGTATAAGAAACCATTTTAATACAGAATTAGACAGTTTTTGAACTTTTGAACTTGAAAAAATATTATAAAAATCAAATAAATAAAGCATGGAAATGCATAAGGGTATAAGTGCCAAAAAAATAAAACAAAGTTTTTTTTTTGCCAAATTGTTATATGCGCCAAGGCCATTCTACAGAAATGGGTATAAATAATGTTTTGTTGTTAGAAAAGAGTTCATTGAACGTATGAAAGATGGCATGGGTATAAGCACTGAACGTAGTTCACCCTAGAGGGTCTAAGTCACATCATTTCCAAAGGCACTTATACCCTTATGCATTTCCACGCTTCTAATATGTACCCAATGCTGGTTCCACTATTTTTAAATATTTACGGATGATTGATGATTATGGAGTTGGAGAAATAGTTAGGTTTTAAATGAAGCGAGGGATGAAGTTTTAAGGATGGGCAAAGGCAAGAAATTCCAGAAAGCGGCACAAATGACAAAGCAGAGTTGGGCATATTTAAATAAAAATGTAATCATGATTATGACTAATAATAAAAAATGCGAATAATGATTGTAACCATAATTCACAAATCATTCTTTAGCGCGGAATGATTAATCATGAATTGTGTTATTCACTGGTCGTGGATTATTCATGAATATAATGTAATCAACAATCATGAATGACCATTATTCATTATTAAACGTTAGTCAGTAATCATGATTAAGAAGAATTCATTATTCATGACTACTCATTACTCATTAATCATGACTAATGAAAATTCACTACTCATGATTACAGATCATTCATTAATCATGAATAATATAAATTCATTAATCATGATTACAAAAAAATCGCTATTCTGAGTCTTACTAATCATGAGTGATGCTTGAAAATTAGTTTGCTATTTCCATTGTTGTCAATAGACCTTTACTAATACCCATTGGAATTAGGTCCTAATTATTTACTTCTGACTTCAAATGCTGTTCATTTGACTACACCCACTCTTAGGACTTGTCCTTGTTCATTAGGAGAACTTTTAATTCAGAAATACATCCTCGTCTTTTAAATTTAAATGAATAATGATTATGAATATATCATATTCATGATTGATGATCGATAAATATTTGTTATTCATGATTGATGGATATTTGTTATTCATGATTGATGAATATTAGTGTATTCATGATTGATGAATATTATACTAATCCTAGCTCATGAATATATTTTAATCATGAATCATGAATAACTGAATACCAGTTATTCATTATTCGTTTAAAATGAATACCATAAACACTCAATAAACATTAAAAATACTCCGCACTGATTATGAATAATGGTTATTCATTATTAATTTGTTTTATGATTACAATTATTCATATCCATTAATCATTATTCAGATTACAATTTCCCCAACTCTGTGATAAAGGAGAATCTATTGTCTGGATTTCCAATTTCTATGTATTTCTAACTTTTTTTGCATAATTCTAATTTTAATTTATTTTTATTGTGAGAAAAGAACAATTACGTATGGAAACGTCCCGACACGAATTTCAGAGCTAGATAATAACCAATTAGGTATATATAGACGAAATGGAATAAAATGGTTATCTTGTTATAAATTTTAATTCATAAATAAATTAAAAAGCACCTCCCGAGGATGGGGCTCGAACCCGCACCGCTGGGTTGGAGATAACTGTTGAATTGTATGTAAACTGATTAATTGCTGTATGTGTTTAACGAAACAACTGTATCTATTTTATGTCTCTCAAGGATTGATGAAGTTTGCTGTAGGCTATAACAACCGTATAAAGTAAGGCAGCATACATTGTTAAACATTTATCTCTATGTTGTCTTTTTTACAATAATGACCTAGTTAAAATTGACTAAAAAAAATTAAGAGAGTAACGTAATTCTCCCAATTAAAGTAATTCAAAACCTATTTTATTCAATACATTCATTTCATTTTTTTTCTTCTTCTTTGGCATGGTCATTATGCTGTGGAAAAAGAAGATAAAGGTGCTTACAGGAGATAGAAATAGCATTTTTTTTTTTTAAATACATGCGGAATAACGTCAGCTTAGTCCATAATAAATGTCTATTTAAGTTATACAAAAATTTATTAAACGGAGAGGTGATTTAGCCAATAAAGAGCAAATAAACAAAATTTTAACCAAATGAATATTTCATTTATTTTCCAATAGTAAAAAAAAGAATAATTGAAAGTAATTTTTCAAGATTTTGGTTCACAAGCAAGTCTCGACATTTTCTCAAAACAATTTAATTACTAATTTTGATATCTCTGGGAAGGGAGAATTTGGATTTCGGAAGGAGACATTATCCAGGAGAAATTTTTCTTGAGCCCGAAATTAATATTTTCGTTTTATCATCACTAACAGAAGTAAGGACCTCATGGCATTGACTTCTGATCAGCTCATTTATTACGCAGAATGGAAAATAAAAATTGGGCTAAGAAGAAAAATCTACTCAATACAAACACAATTTCCCAGACAAACAAGCTCAGCGCAAATAATGTTTGCAGAAGAGGTTTGCTAGATTCTATTTGCCCGGTTTCAAGAGCAGGGAACGATTTCCACCGTATTTTCCGAGATGTATTAATGAGACTCCCAATGGTGAATATCGCTGACAAATTAATTCCGTTTACAGAAGATTCATACATGAAAATCATATCTCCATACATTTTCATTTTAAAATATTCGTTGTTTTTTTAAAGTTTTTTTTTTTTTAATTCACGACAAAACACTATAGCTCAATTATTTGTAACATTTAGAGACCAGACAGTGGTATATACTGAATTTTAATACGATAAAAAAATGGAGAAAACAATAAATTTAATTCAAATAATTATGCACTGGGAACTGATACAAAAGATTAAACTACTAACATTATATTCAGAAAGCGTTAATACATAGACGTTTTGTTTTGCTTCCCTAACAAATAACTACATCTTAATCAAATAACTTGTACTGTTTATGGTTGCTAACTTGGAAAGGGATAGTTGGAAGCACAAAACCGTTAATAACACTAATGGATTACACCAAGTTATTGGGGCATGTTTCGTACGATCTGAGAAACAAAACAAGTTTAACAATAGAGGGTTGTGCATAACTTACTGAGAACTGTATAATAGTAAATTTACACTAGTAATTGAATCGTTTCGCTGGAGAGATTTCTAAACTACAAGAAATTATATTAACAATAACAATGGTATAATGTCTCTCTCTCTCGCTCTCTCTCTCTCTCTCTCTCTATATATATATATATATATATATATATATATATCCGTTCGTCGCACTATTTAGAAACTCCACCGTAAAGAGGGAGAGCAAAGAGAATGGATTGACTTAACCGGGGCATATTCCTGGTGTCTCAAGTGGCAAGTGCACTGGAACAGTTAGACGGAAATCCGTGCTAAGTTCAATCTTTTCTCTTCTTAAATAAAATATTTTAAAAATTGCATATATATGTACATATTTATTGGGTTCCTGAGGTTTATTCATTAACTTAACAACTATAAAATGGCTACATTATTGTTAAAGGAAACTAGATTTTACTCATAATCATGCCTTATATTGAACAAACAGTTTATAGTAAAATAAATAAGATATATAAGTAAATTTATAAAATTAAGCTAAAAATGATATAAATATATGAAATACACATAGGTAGGGGAGAGCGGGGTTTGTTGGAAACAATTTTCACTTTTTTTATTGTTGAGTCGTCCCTGTTAATATAATCCCAATAGGGCTGATACCACTGTAAACTCCAAGTATTAGAGTACATCAAGTATTTTTTTTCACCACATAATATTTAATACTAAAATTATAGAAAATTGAAGAATTCGTCAATCCAAAGTAGGCCAATTAACCCCCTATGTAGGGCAGGTTGGCCTAGAAAGTGAGGTTGTTTAGCCATCTCATTCAAGTACTGCCTGACACATATTATTGTTATTAAAAGCTGCACTATAATGGTATAATAATTTTGAATCGATTTTAACCAGTATTTAAGGGAAAATAGAATGGCAATAGAAGAAGATAGAAGTTTAGACTGTCGTCACTTTCTGCATAAGAAAAATTGCTCTCATCCTCCTTGCTGGAACTAAAGAAAATTGTTTAGTTTCACCTTTGTTTATGTTTACCTTGCTTTCGTGAATTGCTACTGCTTCAACAAACCCCAGTTGAAGAGAGCCAACTAACCCCACAGGAGAGATAACATGAAAGATGGCTGCCAGGACAGGGGAGAACAATCAAACAAGAAACTGGTTAGTCGAAAGGTTAGGTTTTTCAAAGGAGTTTGGGGCTATGTGAACAGAATCGGAGTCCAATGTTTTACCATTCCTTTAAACCAAATATAATGAAAATATAAAAATTTACTTACATGTAAAATTAATCAATGAAGCACAATCTTCTCTACACTGTTAGCATCGGATTGAAAACTCAGGACAAGACTCCCGAGGTCGAGCGGGTCACATGGTACAATAGTGGGGCCTTCACAACAGGTGTGACGGAAACTATAAGCCAATGGCCAACCTGCCCCCTATGCCAACCAACCCCGCTCTGTCCTATATGATTTATAACTGCATATATTCAAAACATTCATCAGTCAAGAGACTATATCCATACATAGTTCGAACCCATATTTATTAATTAGTGAAACGTTACGTGGGAGACCCGGGCTCGTCTCCCGGTTGGGGCCAATATTTTCTCTTCACAAAAAATATTTGAATATGTGGATACGCACAAGAAAATAATTAAAAATATACAACCATAAGAAAATGGACGAATATGCGAGTTCTTGGGAAAGCGATCAGGGGATTGATTCGGTTCGGAAGCGATCTTTGTGGCGTAACGACAGCGTACCGCGTATGTTAAGTGGTATACACGGGTGCGACTCCCCACAGAGC
Organism: Aelia acuminata; assembly: GCA_911387785.2. Lineage (NCBI taxonomy): Eukaryota > Metazoa > Arthropoda > Insecta > Hemiptera > Pentatomidae > Aelia > Aelia acuminata. The sequence continues at coordinate 122,091,190 of OU426982.1, read as the reverse complement.
TAAATCTATAAAATATTTTTCATCATACTACATCAATAACATGTGTTTTCAATACTCGGTTTGAGTCCGTAAAGTAGTACTTTTCGGGCCTAGGCCTGAAAAATCTTTTCGGTGCGCTAACCTTTCCTGCTACTAATATATATTATTTTTTTTTTTGTTCCTCTACCCTGCAGGGTCATTGGCAACATGTAGAACTTTTAGATTTTCGAGTAGTAATTGATTGCTTTTAAATACTCCAAAGTTTTTTTTACAGTTTTTTCATCATCTACTAGAATTTCGTTCAGTGTTTTGTTTAATGCTATATTTGTTCTTTGATTCCTAAAAGCTTTGCAGTCTATTAAGATATGACTTATTGTAATTTCCTCACTGCATATTCTGCATGTTGGAGGTGCGAGACCTTTTAGCAAATATGCATGTGAAAATTCACAGTGTCCAATTCTAATTCGGCAGAGGACGGTTTCTTCCCTCCTTGATATTCTGCTCGAGGTTTTCCACTTGATTGGATTCCTCTTTATCATTTTTAGTTTGGCGTCTTGATTATTCCGTCTGGTCTTCCAGTTTTCCTGATTTCAAGGTTTATTTTTTTTACAAAGTCCTCAAGAGGAATATCATTTAATATTGTTACCTCTTTGCTTCCGGGCTGCTGTATCTGCTTGTTCGTTCCCCGTGATTCCGCAGTGTAAGGGGGTCCATAAGAAAACTATATCACTCCATTTCTCTTTTAATTCCCACAAACGGTTTCTAATCGCTCTTATTAATCCGTTTTTAGGTCTTGTATTCTCTATTGCTAACAGAGCACTTATTGAGTCTGTTACTAATACCCAATTCCCACTGCTATATGCCTCGATTGGTTTTAGAGCTTCATTTATTACGGAGGACTGCAGTAAATATCGAGCATATGTCTGGCAGTCTAAATAAGTTTCTAAAGTTTGGGTAAGTTATAAAAGAACAACCCACGTCATTTCCAAGTTTGGATGCGTCAGTATAAAGGACGCTGTATCCCACATATTTCTCTAGCACTTCCAGGAACAATTGTTGGGCTTCAGCTGGGATTATTATCCCTTTTTTAGAGGTGGCCAATGACTTATTTATGTGGGGTTTATTAATATAAATTAATAAACATGTGTTAAAAGGTGGTTACTTGTAGCTATACTGTGCTTCATTCTAATATAAGTAGTATGTTTGAAGTGCAAAATAATAATGATATACAAGAAGACGTTAAGAAACTTTAAAAGAACTATCTTCAGCTAAATCCCATGCTTTATAAATATGAAAACTTATTCAACAGAGGAGATGAGTCAGAAATTGAAAATATTTCCATAAATCAAAAGTTTTCGGTACTCCATAAGTACTGCCAAACTAAGGGTTAATTATAATGAATAATAATAACTTTACTACAAATATTAATGTTAATATATAAGTATTTTTCTTGTAGGTTAATAAACAGATGTTTTTCTTTTTAAAAGTACTGCCAATTTAATTTATTATTTTATTATATCCGTGTTATTAATATAATGTAAAAAAGTGTTTTAATATACTCAAGTATGAGCAGTATGACGAAAAGTATTGTACATAAAGGTCTGGCCACACATGTCCGCACCGGATCCGCACCGTAGCAATAATATAGGTTATGTTCAGAATATTTTTAATTTAACTTACATATTACCTTTAGTTATGCCTAAAGTGGCCTGTGTCTGACATCTGTGGTCTGAATTCAGGCATAACTAAAGGAAATATGTAAGTTAAATTAAAAATATTCTGAACATAACCTATATTATTGCTACGGTGCGGATCCGGTGCGGACATGTGTGGCCAGACCCTAACACGTACCAAAAGTGAGTTTTCGGTGCTCGGTCTATTTTCCGCACTCGGCTAGGCCTCGCGCGTTAACCCATCATTGGTCGCTGCGTGAGAATTTCTCTCACATATTTTGTTTTTTTGGCGGGAAACGGCTCTTGGTGCCTCTGAAAACCTCCCCTCCTTACTATCCGTAGTTCACAGACTCACGGCCCTCCCTGAACTCTCCCCGCTCCAATACCAAGCCTAATACCTGCTCCAGCTTCCTTCTACTCCGCTTAATCCGATCTCATGAGAGATTCTCTCACGTGCGACTGTCAACGATATATTTAATTGAGAGTTTTTTCTCACGCGCGACTGTCAGCGTTACGTACAACTGAGTGTGCGTCAACTTCCAAAATGTTTTTTTTTAAGAGGGAAAAGTGACTCAATGACTACACTAAAGAATAGTTTTCTAGTAGAATTTTCTGTCTACTTTATATTCGAACTTGGAAGTTCCAATATACATTGTATTTCTAATCGAACATTATAATCACTATTGTTAATTAAACTAAATGCTTCTAGTATTAATTTGGCTTTAAGATTATACTTTTTCTTTATGTATTTAATTTCTTTACTCTTTTTAAAAAATGTTAAACAGTAGTTTTGAATGATGATAGTTGTTTTATCCTCGTAATAAAAAAGGTTTTTCAAGATTTCATAATTTGTACTAATAATTGACCCTTTTTTAAGTACAGCTTTATTGTTAAAATTCAAACTAACGTATGATTAAAATGAAAAAAAAAAGTAGTGATTGTTGTGAGAGAAATTCTCACGTGCGACCATCCATGTTAAAGTTGGTCTAGCGACCAATGCCGGGTTAAACTCGACCGCGCACCGAAAATAACCATTTTTGGTACTAGTAATGAAAATAACTATAAAATTATGTATGTAATTATTTCCTTGTTATATAGCCTATAAACTATTCATGGGATTTTTATTATTTTCAAGTATTATAGTTATAGCTGGGCGTGCGAAATTGCGAGACTTAGCGAACGAATAAACGCTTTGCCGACTGTAAAACGACCGAGGGATGGATCTAGGCAAATGTGGGAGGGTTCGGTAAGGCCTCCTGATCTTGTGGAATTGAGATTGGACGGGGAGAAGTGGATGGATGTGTGTAGAGAGTGATTGGTAGTGTCGACATCGGGTCTTCGAGTTCGTTAAGCTTTTTGTACTTTCACTTACCTATATATGAAATATATAGTAAGTGGAAGTATTGCGATCGTGAAAATTTTCGACTTCCGGTTTTCAACGGAAATACACGTTTTGGGGTCTCCTGAGTCAAAATAACCAAGTCCCGCGAAATGGTCTGTGTGTGTGTGTGTGTGTATGTGTGTGAACAGACTAGCTCAAAAACTATAAACTGTGGGAACCTGAAATTGGGTATTTAGTGTATGTATATGCCCGCGATGTGACAGCAAAAATTTCATCGATATTGTTCAAAGGGAGGTGGTAGTTTATTTAATAACTTTTTACGTTTTTTTCGATTTTCTCAAAAACGGCTCTAACGATTTTGATTAAACTGTGTATTTAATCTATTTATATGCCCGAGATATGACTGTAAAAATTTCATCAAAATTTATTAACCGGAGGGGGGACTTTACTTAATAAATTTTGTATCATTTTCACGTGTTTTTTTTATTTGCTCAAAAACGGCTTTAACGATTTTGATCAAACTGGGTATATGATGTATGTATATGTGACAGACAACATTTCATCAAAATTGGTCAAATGCAGGTGGCTCTTTATTTAATAACATTTTTTTCCAATGTTTGCATTTTTTTGGAATATCTCAAACGGCTTGAATGATTTTGATTAAATTAATCATTTTTAATCAAAATCAAGTCATCTTTTTTATATTATTTATAAAAATGGCAATTAAAAAAACATGTCGATTTCTAATGTAAGTAAGTTGGTAAGTGAAAGTTGTGTGTTGCGCGCATCGCACCAGATTTTTTGATTGTTGAGTCGTTCCTGTTAATATAATCCCAATAGGGCTGATACCACTGTAAACTCCAAGTATTAGAGTACTTCAAGTATTTTTTTTTTTTCACCACTTAATATTTAATACTAAGATAATAGAAAATTGAAGAATTCATCAACCAGAGTATGTCAATTAACCCCCAAGGTGGGGCAGGTTGGCCTAGAAGGTGGGTTTTTTTTCTCACTCAAGTACTGCCTGACGCATATTATTGTTATTAAAAGCTGCACTATAATGGTATAATAATTTTGAATCGGTTTCTAACACCTTTTAAGGGAAAATATAATGACAATAGAAGAAAATAGAAGTTTAAACTGTCGTCACTTTCTGTATAAGAAAAATTGCTCCCATCCTCCTTGCTGGAACTAAAGACAATTGGTAGTTTCACATATGCTTATGTTTACCTTGCTTTTGTGAATTGCTATTGCGCCAAAAAAACCCAGTTGAAGAGAGCCAAATTTCCCCGCAGGAGGGATCATATGAAAGATGACTGCCAGGACAGGGGAGAACAATCAAACAAGAAACTGGTTAGTCGAAAGGTTAGGTTTTTCAAAGGATTTTGGGGCTATGTGAACAGAATCGGAATCAAATGTTTTCCCATGCCTTTAAACCAACTTTACTAAAAATATAAAAATTTACTTACATGTTGTAAAATCAATCAATGAAGCACACTCTTATCTACACTGTTAGCATCGTATTGAAAATTCAGGACAAGACTCCCGAGGTCGAGCGGGTGACATGGTACAATGGTGGGGCCTTCACAACAGGTGTGATGGAAACTATAAGACGATGGCCAACCTACCCCCTATGCCAACCAACCCCGCTCTCCCCTACCTTAAACACTCAATAATCATTAAAAATACTCCGTACTGATTATGAATAATGCTTATTCATTTTTCATTTGTTTTATGATTACCAATTATTCATATTCATGCATCATTATTCTGATTACAATTTGACCAACTCTGATCTAGGCAAATGTGGGAGGGTTCGGTGAGGCCTGATCTTGTGGAGTTGAGATTCGATGGTGAGAAGTGGATGGAGGTGTGTAGGGAGCGATTGCTGGTGTCGACATCGGGTCTTCGAGTTCGTTAAGCTTTTTTTCCATTCGATTCTATTTCAAACATGACAATGTAGTAATCCTAAAAACTATCTAGATAAAACTTTGAAAATTAATATTCTAATAAATTACTCTTTTAGATTTTACATATTTTAACATCGTTCGGTCGTAATTTCTTCATCAATCTCTGTCACTCGCAAAGTTCATTCTTCATTTCATCAGTCCTAGCTTCTCCCCTGGTTTTCCTTACTTCATCTATTAACATAGATTAGGTAAGGATTAAGGAAGATAGATTAAGTTAGGATCTAGGAGTAAAATTCTCCTGTGCATCCCTCTTCCGGCTATCTCGGATGTAGATTATAATCTATTCAGCAGAAAATATCTTAAGAAAGGCAGCAATCGACCCCGCGCCAGTCTCTTGATCATTTAAAAGATAACATAGGCTTTTTTTAAAAAACCAAGTTAAATATCTTTAGCCATGATATCGATGAATGTACGTATCTGTTTGTAATTTAACTGCGATTTCTATACTCGTAAGCAGTATATTAATCAAAACAATTTTTAATGTTTGCGATGGAAATCGAAAAGACCAAAAATGGGGGAGGGAGGGGAGATGCGGGCTGACTAAATACGAAATTGATTTAGCAGTGGATTCCTACTGAATTATTCGCGTTCTTTCAGAATTTAAGAGCCTTTAAATTCAAAACTGGCTGTATATCCCACATGAGAACTTTAAAAATGATGACAAGTCAGAACTTGCTGTATTTGCGGTCCTATCTGTTTCAATGCCAACAGCTGTTTACACTTCTCATTTACATACAAAGCTCATTTTTATCTTCATTGTTCACAATGAACAGATTGACTTAAAATTGCGGTAGAAAAATATTTAGTTTTGAATAGCCACGGAAATAAATTTAAAAAAACAAAACAATTTTTATGCTATACTGAAAAAATTCAAAAAGTGGTAAGACAAGGTTTAAGGTATGGTATACGATCATTCAAGAAAAAAATCAAACAGAAATTATCTATACAAACTATATGTGAAATAATAAATATCAAACATACCTTATATCCTCACAGATATCACTGGATAAGCTCTTCAGAACTGCAACAAAATATATATATTATATTACATACCTAACATGAATTTTATTATGTTTAAAAAATATTTGAGTTATTCCATGTCACATCAACACACTTTTTGCCCTCACCATCTCAGATTTTAATGAAATTTGGTACATGAGGTACCTTCTTCTAGACAAAAAAAAAAAAAAAAAAAAAAAAATTCAGCTTATTATCTCAAACGGTTTTCAAAATATACCTATATACCTATGTAAACTCATTGAAAAACGCACAATTTTGACCTGTACCATCATCTGTAAATTAAACTTACAGCTCTTCTAGACGAGATGCAGAATTGAAATTGATGTCATTTAATAATGTTTTTCAAAATTTAAATAAAAATTTGAAATTTGAATTTCTCGAAAAGCGCACTTTTTCTAAAAATCTGAAAAAAAAATCAGTTGATTTGATAAGGTTGTCATTAATAAGTGTAACAAAAATTATGATGGGACAGCAATGGGTTCATGCTTAAATTAATTATTGAAAAATGTGAGTTTGCTTGTTGATGGAAAAAAACATTAGCTATTAAGTTTCTCAAACTGTAGCCTATTTTATCAAACTAATTTCTTCCCTACACTGGTCACAAATCTTTGAAACATCGTCTAGTTCAGGATATTGTGATTTGACACATCCATTTTGTCTCATTTCTTAGTATTTTTTCTATCTTTTACAGAATATTCGTCTTTTTTCAAAGGATTGTAACATTGTAGAATTTTGTGTCTTTCCATGTCTACTAAGTATAAGACAACAAAAATCTAATGCTTAGGAGAAAAATAGCTAAAAAAATATATTTGTAGTTATAAATTTTTGTTTTAATCAAAGTTGATTTTCTAGAGCTAGTTCAACAGCAGCATTCAACACTTTAATTCATTAATTTAGACGAGTTTAACTATGGTTTGACTAATCTTATTTATGTGCGTTTGATCTCGTAAAAAAAAAAAAAGATCTGTCATTTTTCTGACGTGCGTAGATATAAATAAGATTAGTCAAACCATTGTCAAACTCACTAAATTAATGAATTAAAGTGTTGAATGCTGCTGTTGAACTAGCTCTAGAAAATCAACTTTGATTAAACCAAAAATTTATAACTACAAATATATTTTTTACTTTTAGCTATTTTTCTCCTAAGCATTAGATTTGTGTTGCCTTATACTTAGTAGACATGGAAAGATACAAAATTCTACAATGTTACAATCCTTTGAAAAAAGACGAGCATTCTGTAAAATATAGAAAAAATACTAAGCAATGTTACAAAATTCAGCTTTAAAATGACATCAATTTCAACTCTCTACCTTGCCTAGAAGAGCTGCAATATTAATTTACAGATGATGGGACAGGTCAAATTTGCGCGTTTTTCAATGAGCTTACATAGCTATATTGTGAAAACCGTTTGATATATTGAGCTGAAATTCGGTTTGTATTTTAGTCTACAGGAAGCTATCCCGTTTACTAAATTTCATTAAAATCTGATACGGTGAGGGAAAAAAGTGTGTTGATGTGACTTGGAATGACTGACTCATTGATAAATGAGCTGGTTCTAAGGGTGGGATATTAGGTTATTGTTATGATATTTCTTAAATCTTTTCAATTACTGCTTTTTGTAAATTGATTTGTTGTATTGTAGTATCAAGATTACAATTTACAAAACGGCAATCTATATAAATAAAGTTGAAATTCTGTTTGATTGTTTGTTTATTTGTTCTTTATAGAAATCCATACCGTTTGTCCTAAATTCTCCATATTTCGCTCAGTGGTTCTTTGATACCAGGTGCGAACACCTGTTCATATTAAAATTGCATAATTTCAGCCGAACTTCAGCTGATATTCTTTATTCTCCAAATTTCGCTCAGTGTATCTTTCAGACCAGGTGCGAACACCTGTTCATATTACAATTGCATAACTTCAGCTGATATTCTTTATTGTTATAAAAATCATAATGATCTCACTTTACAATGTTATTTTACGAAATCGACTGTTTCTTTAAAAAAATGAAATTCCCCGTGATAAACCGGGATATACAGCTATAATCTATATAAAGATCAAATTCTGTTTGTTATTTATAGAAATCCATTCCGTTTGTCCTAAATTCTCCAAATTTCGCTCAGTGGTTCTTTCATACCAGGTGCGAACATCTGTTCATATTAAAATTGCATAATTTCAGCTGATCTTCAGCTGATATTCTTTATTCTCCAAATTTCGCTTAGTGTATCTTTCAGACCAGGTGCGAACACCTGTTCATATTACAATTGCATAACTTCAGCTGATATTCTTTATTGTTATAAAAATCATAATGATCTCACTTTACAATGTTATTTTACGAAATCGACCGTTTCTTTAGAAAAATGAAATTCCCCGTGATAAACCGGGATATACAGCTATAAAATATACAAAGATCAAATTCTGTTTGTTATTTATAGAAATCCATTCCGTTTGTCCTAAATTCTCCAAATTTCGCTCAGTGGTTCTTTCATACCAGGTGCGAACATCTGTTCATATTAAAATTGCATAACTTCAGCTGATCTTCAGCTGATATTCTTTATTCTCCAAATTTCGCTCAGTGTATCTTTCAGACCAGGTGCGAACACCTGTTCATAATACAATTGCATAACTTCAGCTGATATTCTTTATTGTTATAAAAATCATAATGATCTCACTTTACAATGTTATTTTACGAAATCGACCGTTTCTTTAAAAAAATGAAATTCCCCGTGATAAACCGGGATATACAGCTATAATCTATATAAAGATCAAATTCTGTTTGTTATTTATAGAAATCCATTCCGTTTGTCCTAAATTCTCCAAATTTCGCTCAGTGGTTCTTTCATACCAGGTGCGAACATCTGTTCATATTAAAATTGCATAATTTCAGCTGATCTTCAGCTGATATTCTTTATTCTCCAAATTTCGCTCAGTGTATCTTTCAGACCAGGTGCGAACACCTGTTCATATTACAATTGCATAACTTCAGCTGATATTCTTTATTGTTATAAAAATCATAATGATCTCACTTTACAATGTTATTTTACGAAATCGACCGTTTCTTTAGAAAAATGAAATTCCCCGTGATAAACCGGGATATACAGCTATAAAATATACAAAGATCAAATTCTGTTTGTTATTTATAGAAATCCATTCCGTTGTCCTAAATTCTCCAAATTTCGCTCAGTGGTTCTTTCATACCAGGTGCGAACATCTGTTCATATTAAAATTGCATAATTTCAGCTGATCTTCAGCTGATATTCTTTATTCTCCAAATTTCGCTTAGTGTATCTTTCAGACCAGGTGCGAACACCTGTTCATATTACAATTGCATAACTTCAGCTGATATTCTTTATTGTTATAAAAATCATAATGATCTCACTTTACAATGTTATTTTACGAAATCGACCGTTTCTTTAGAAAAATGAAATTCCCCGTGATAAACCGGGATATACAGCTATAAAATATACAAAGATCAAATTCTGTTTGTTATTTATAGAAATCCATTCCGTTTGTCCTAAATTCTCCAAATTTCGCTCAGTGGTTCTTTCATACCAGGTGCGAACATCTGTTCATATTAAAATTGCATAACTTCAGCTGATCTTCAGCTGATATTCTTTATTCTCCAAATTTCGCTCAGTGTATCTTTCAGACCAGGTGCGAACACCTGTTCATATTACAATTGCATAACTTCAGCCGATCTTCAGCTGATATTCTTTATTGTTATAAAAATCATAATGATCTCATTTTACAATGTTTTTTTTTTTTTTTACCAAATCGACCGTTTCTTTAGAAAAATGAAATTCCCCGTGTGGAACCGGGATATACAGCTACATATAATCTATGCATATAAAGGTGAAATTCTGTTTGTTCATTATAGAAATCCATACCGTTTGTCCTAAATTCTCCAAATTTCGCTCAGTGGTTCTTTCAGACCAGTTGCGAACACCTCTCCATATTAAAATTGCATAACTTCAGCCGATCTCTGGGTATATTCTTTATTGTTAAAATAATCGTTTTGATCTCGCTTTACATTGGTTTTTACAAAATCGACCGTTTGAGTCGATAAAAGTCTCAGTTTATAGATTTTATTTTTTTTTTTTTTTTTTTTAGAATAATAAATTATTTTTATTGAAAAGAAATAATACAATCTGCCACACTCTAGGGCATTTGGTATTAGTGATGTAAGAATACATTCATACAAAATAACTAAAGAATAAACAAATATGGAAATAAAAAGGAGAAAATAAAAAAAAAAAAAATAACTTAAAAAAAGAAAAAGAAAACACATTCACACTTATGTACAATATTTACATTCAGCCAAGGGATCTCCGAGACTAGTCCTACCACCCACATGTGGGAGGCAAGGCAGGTCTCTATGAGATCCCAGCGCTTCTCGCCCTGCCGCATCACCGGTATTAAGAGCCGGTGGAGACAGGGCGGGAGCACTTGCGCTACATTCGCTCAGGGCTTGAGTGGAGAAGCTGGCCATTGCCAGGACTCCATAAATCTATTTACAAAAGGTCTCGAGGCCACTGCCGTTTCAACCGTCGAGGAGGATTATAGGGGTGGTTGGAGTTGGAGAGGGATTGCGCTAGGGGATTGGGATGGTGGCTGAGGTTCTGGTGGAACTTTGAGAATTTGGTTGGGATGACGTCGAGGACAAATGGGATGTTAAGGTCATGATGTAGGGTTTTGTTTGAAACGTAGTAGGGAGCATTAACTATGGTACGAAGGACTTTAGACTGAAAGGATTGGATACGTTTGATGTTTGAAATTTTTGCTGTCCCCCACAGTTCAAGTCCGTAAGTCCAGATGGGTTTCAGCACGGTTTTGTAAATCAATAGTTTGTTGTTGGTTGTGAGATGGGAAGTCCTACTTAGTAAACAATATAGTTGACTGAATCTCCTGTTAAGTTCCTGTCTTTTAAGTCTGGTATGTGGGTTCCAGGTGAGTCTTTTGTCCAGGATGAAACCCAGGTACCGCACTGTGTCAGCTTTGGGTAAAGGGATATTGTTGAATAGGACCGGTGGACAGGAGCTGCGGCGGAGAGTGAAGGTCACGTGTTTGCATTTTGATTCGTTGACTTTTATCCGCCAGCAGTTGCACCATTGCTCGATAAGGGAGAGATGTCTTTGGAGATTGGATGAGGCTTCTACGGGATCGGGATGGGATGAAAGAATGGCTGTGTCATCTGCAAATGTGGCTAAGAATGTGTCGGGGGTGGTAGGAATATCGGCAGTGAATATAATATAGAGAACAGGACCCAAGACACTGCCTTGGGGGACTCCTGCCTTAATAGGATAAATGTTGGAAAATTCTGAGCCACTACGAACTCGGAAGGAGCGATTTGAAAGGTAGGACTGTAGAATCAGGAATAAGGATTGGGGAAGGATGCTCTTGAGCTTGAAGAGTAGTCCAGCGTGCCATACCCGGTCAAAAGCTTGTGCTATGTCCAGAAAGGCGCCCGAACAATAATGCTTGTTTTCAAGAGCTGAGGATAGGTAGTCAACTACTCTGAGGCCTTGTTGGGTTGTAGAATGTCTAGGACGGAATCCAAATTGGTGGTTAGGAAAATTGTGCAATTCGATGGAAGACAGGATACGTTTTAATAGGATTTTTTCGAAAATTTTTGAGAGGATGGGAAGTAGACTAATCGGTCTGTAGGAAGCGGGGTTGTCTGGTGGTTTGCCGGGCTTAGGAAAGAGGATTATTATGGAATGTTTCCAAAGTAGAGGAAAGTGAGTCGTTCGGAGGATACAATTGTAAATATATGTTAGGAATATTATGGCTTTAGTTGGAAGTTGTCGAAGGATTTGGGAAGTAATGAGATCGTATCCTGGGGATTTTCGAGGAGGTAACTTCTTTATATGGAATTTGACCTCAGAGGGAGTGACAGCTCTAGGTGGCAAGGATAGTGGGATTGGTGAGGATAAGAATTCTTCCACTTTTGCAGTGTGGTTGGGATTAATTCCAGGATGAGGGGTGAAGGTGAGGGATAGGTGATTGGCAAGTTCTTCAGCTTTATCTTTATCAGATGCAGCCCAAGAGCCGTCACCTCGACGGAGTGGGTGGGAACAGTGTTTGGTTTTAAGGATTTTTTTGGTGAGGTTCCAGAGGGAGTTATCTTCAGTAGAAAGGGAAGAGAGGTAGGAATTAAACCAACTTGCAGAAATAGTTGTAGGAGCAACGATCAGTGGGGTGCCTTGTGCGTTGCCATAGGGATCTATATTGACGCTTGGTGTGGATTAGAGTTAGGATATGTTGAGGTAAGGAACTCGTCTTAGGGGTATTATTGGTTTTTTTGGGTACGGAAGCAGACCAAGCAGCTTGTTGTAGGAGGGTGGTGAAGGAGTTGACAGCATCGTCGAGGTTATCCGATGTTTTTAGGGAAATTTTGAGGTCAATTTTGTCTGTTAGGATTTGGCGGAAGAGGTTCCAGTTTACTGGTCCTCTTATGAAGGAAGGTGGTGGTGGTATGGGAATTGGGGATGTGGAGAGGGAGAGCACTAAGGGGGTATGGTCAGAGGATAGGTTATCGAGGCAGGAAATAGAGATGTTTAGAGGTCTGAGACCTTTGTGGATGAAGAAGTCAAGGATGTCAGGATTGCGGTTTGGATCGGTTGGCCAGTAGGTAGGAGTGTTAGGGGAAACAATGGTGCTGTGGTGGGAGTTAAGTGCAGACAGTAATGCTCGTCCTCGGGAATTCGTGGATCTGGCTCCCCAATGTTGGTGTTTTGCATTTAAGTCTGCACCTAAAAGGAAATGGTGGCCTAAGGAATCAAGGAAAGAATAGTACTGGGTTTCGGAAACTGGTAGTTTTGGAGGGGAGTATGCCGCAACAAGTGTTATTGGAAAAAGAGACGTTTGAATTGTTACAGCCGTGGATTGAAGGAAGTTATAGGAAGGTATGGGGGATAAGTGATGGGAGAGTGACCGATGGATAATAACAGCAGTGCCACCATGGGCTGTTCCATCCGGGTGGTCTGTCCGGTAAATTGTATATGAGGGTATGTTGATCTGTCGTTTGTTGGTCAGTCTTGTTTCGCTTATCAATGCTACGTCAATATTTTTGTCATGTAGAAAGGCTGTTAGTTCGTTAATGTGATTTCGAACACCATTGGCGTTCCAAAGGAGAATGGAAAATGATTTTGAGGTTGACATTTAAGGATTTCTCTGAGTGGGAATGAGGTTGGAAACGAGATTTGTGAGTAAGGAAATAAGAGGTGTAATGAGGGATCTAAACTCGGTGAGGAAGGAAGTGAGGATGTTTGTGATGTCATGGGGATTGGATGGAGGTGGGACATAGGGAATTCGGTGTTGATAATTGGTTGTAGGTTGAGGAACAGGCTGGTGAGGATGATGGGGTTGGTTTCCAGAATTTTGAGGTAATGGTTGAGATTGCGGCAGGGCCTGAGAATGTTCTGCCGGTTCTTCTGTCCCGAGCATTTGAGCGAAAGTCACCCCCGGCTCGACAGTTCTTGAGAGCTCCTAGTGGGTCGTGCTGGTCTTGACTCTTCCTGTCTGTAGGCTGCACGTTTTTTATCTTTTAATAATTTATAAGTTTGGCACCCTTTGTAATTAGCCGGGTGATCAAGGTGGCAAAGTGCACACACAGCAGGTGATTGTCTTGGCTTTCGACATTCCTCGGTTTTGTGTTGTTCGCCGCATTTGACGCACCTCGGTAAGTGATGGCAATAGTGCTTGGTGTGGCCATAAGACTGGCAATTATGACACTGCACTATTTCACGTTTTCGGTAGGGTTTCTCAACAGTTACCTTGGTGTAGTAAAGCCGATTGATATTATAGATTTCTTCTACGCCGGGAGTTCGCTCTAAGTCGACAAAAAATAACGGTAATGCTATTTTGTTTGTAGCACCTGGCTGCTCACGATTTTCTTTAAGGACATTGACGACTTGTCTAACTTTATAGCCCATAGCCGAAAGTTCGTCTTTGATTGCTTCTGGTGGTGTAGATGAATGTAGTTGCCTAATTACAACCCTTAACGCTCTCTCTTGGTGTAATTGGTAAGTGTGAAAGTCGGCTTTTGTGTCTGATAAATATTTGACTATTTTCCTGTATGTTTCCGGGGTGTCTGGCATCAGTTTGGTGTCAAACGTTCGACTTTGGCAAATATATGAAGCGGGATTTACAATTTCATTTAATTTTTGGCAAAAAAGTTTAAAGTTTTTTATGTTCTTGATAAAAATTGGTGGTGGTTTGGGTTCTCGGGGTGTCTGTACCGCTTCCATGTCCTCTACTGGTACATTTCTTAATGTGTCAAAAGGATTAGGAGTGAAAAATGGAGATTCTTCACTGGTGTTTTGATTTGAAGTGCCAGGTTGGGGATCCATTGCTTCTGTTGAACTACCAGGTGTCACTGGTGGTGTTTTTCTGGCAGGTTTTTTTGCCTTTTGTTTCACAGGCGAGTTTCTTGAATTAGGATTTCCTAAGCTTCTGGAACGTTTTTTACCGGACATTACCATATGATAATATCTCATTTCATAATGATAAGTTCATATAAAGATCGAGTGACAATAAGAAATATAAAAATATTTTTGTTTGAGCAAAATAAAAAAAAAAATGTTTGACGTAATTATTTACGAAATTAAATGTGCGGAGCAACGTAGATCCTCCTCTAGCAAGCGCCCGAAGGCAACTGACTAGCCTTATCAACTATGGCTGCTTTATAGTCTATGTGTACTTCACTGTGGATAACTATAATGTTTATATAATTTGTTTACTCACCAGTAAACTCTTATTGTTTATGTCGAAAAGATGACACTATCACTAAATACAATAATTTCACTGATTAGCACATCATAAAATCAATTCGATCACACTAAAATAATGTTATAATAGGGACACGATGTGGCGTTGGTATGTTTAATAGCAAGCGCATGCGCAGACTCCATAGATTTTTTTTTTTTTTTATAGATTTAAAAATTGAAATTTTCCGGGTGAAACCGGGATATACAGCTAGTAAGGTATTATTATCATTATTAAGGTATATCTATTATGAATATTATTAATTATGTAGTATTATTAATTATTAAGGTATTATTAAGAGCTCTAGAGTTTTTGGAACAAACGTGATCGTGACTGTTCGGGAAAAATTAGTCCTGTCTAGAACCTTCGAGACTGTTCTGTTTTGGACTAAATATAAAGAACGATGGGCTGGAGAGGTAGTCCTGCTCTGAAGATCGATCTGGTTACGTTTGTGTAAAATTTTCGTTACAAGTTGATACTGTTTGTAACCTTCTTGATTATTTGAGTTTGCGTTATTTGTATGGCAATGTAAATCATTATTTTCTTTAAATAAAGTTATTTAAACCCACATATATGTTATAATGTTTAAAAAATATTTATGTCTAAGTCAGTTCTTATAGATTTGAGATATTAATACATTGTTATGATAGTTTATAAGGTTTTTCAATTACTGCTTTTTAAAAATTGATCTGATATAATATCAAGACTAAAATTTACTAAACGATAATTTGTTTGAGATCAATAATTTTTCAAATTTTTTTACTCGATATATAAGTAAAATAAATTTTGAAAAGAATACTTAAACTCATTAGCAAACCCTGATACCTCAAAAAATTATCATTAGTGATTTTTCGCGGTGGAAAGAATGTGATGGAGGCCGAGTATTGGCGTGTGTTCGAATCCCTCTTGGGCAAGCTCATATTTATTACTTTGGTGTTTCACAAAATCAATCATGACACTTCTATTATCATTGAACTGAGAGTAATAAAGGATTTTTTTTCCCCCAAAGCAGCACGCGATGTGGTAATATACAACGGTGATAAAGGTACGGCGGTACTTAAGACAAATTGTGCACTCTACGTAGGCCTAGGGAATCATTCCTCAGTATTTGATTGAGAAATAATGTTGGCCAAGCTACAATAATAAAAAAAAAATGTAGACAATCCTTTTTTTCTGATGTAATAAACAACTTCATCTAAATTTATATGAAATTATGTCGAATTTAAATTAAATTAATCAAAATGGATTTTAATATAATACAATTAAGATGAGAATGAAATATATGAACTAATATCCTCATACGGTATTTCAATTAATATGTAAAGTATTGCACAGGGTATATAACACACCTTAGTCCCATTATTATTAAGTCTACCAAGCCCCTAAAGACTCTTGAGTTTATCGATTTATGCTAAGCAGAAGGTGTCTTAATATCCTCGTAAAGCGTTTTACATAAATCGTTCATATTCTTTAATATACCACCATGGCACTTTAATCATATTTTAATGTCAAACGTATTCATTAATTTACATACTTGAGGTAGAAACGCGTCATTTACGGATTCGGTATCGAGAGGAAATGGCACTTTATAACTTAAAAATCGCCAGTTACTTTTATTTATAACTATTTTAAATTTTTAATAACACTTTATTTACCATCAGTTTCTTTAAGATTTAATTTAGTTAAAGACAGTTAAGACTAATTGCCTTTGAAACCAAGATTATTATTCCGTTAAATAATTTAAAAGTAGAAAATATTATTTTCTTGCTACGCAAATATTTCCTTTCAGTGATCTTCAAATTTTTTTGTTTTGAGAAATCGTGTATATATTTTCTTTTGTATTTATTTATTAAATAATTCCAAAATTTTTCGTTACTCGAGATAACGGCACTGTTTATTTTACTCTAATTAAACAAAATTGAAGGTAATTTATATGAAGATGTAATCCTTAGCCATTTGAGAGCACTATCGCATCGTTTCTGTGATGATAAACTTAGCTTAAAATGAAGAATACTTCGTTAGGATTAAACATGACGATTTTAACAATATCAGAGCCGTTTTAGAGAAATCGTAAAGAGAAAAAAGGATGTTGGGATAAAGTGCCCTCGACGTTTACTCAATTTAGATGAAATCTTTGCTGCCATATCTCGGGCATATAGGTACCCAACTCACATACCTAATATCACTTTTTACTTTCACTTACCTATATATGAAATATATAGTAAGTGGAAGTATTGCGATCGTGAAAATTTTCGACTTCCGGTTTTCAACGGAAATACACGTTTTGGGGTCCCCTGAGTCCAATTAACCAAGTCCCGCGAAATGGTCTGTGTGTGTGTGTGTGTGTGTGTGTGTGTGTGTGTGTGTGTGTGTGTGTATGTGTGAACAGACCAGCTCAAAAACTATAAACCGCGCGAACCTGAAATTGGGTATTTAGTGTATGTATATGCCCGCGATGTGACAGCAAAAATTTCATCAAAATTGCTCGAAGGGAGGGGGTACTTTATTTAATAACTTTTTAAGTTTTTTTCGATTTTCTCAAAAACGGCTCTAACGATTTTGATTAAACTAATTATTTGATCTATTTATATGCCCGAGACATGACTGTAAAAAATTCATCAAAATTGATTAACCGGAGGGGGGACTTTACTTAATACATTTTGTATCATTTTCACGTGTTTTTTTTTATTTACTCAAAAACGGTTTTAACGATTTTGTTCAAACTGGGTATTTGATGTATGTATATGCCAAAGA
Organism: Aelia acuminata; assembly: GCA_911387785.2. Classification (NCBI taxonomy): domain Eukaryota; kingdom Metazoa; phylum Arthropoda; class Insecta; order Hemiptera; family Pentatomidae; genus Aelia; species Aelia acuminata. The sequence goes on along the minus strand of OU426982.1, from coordinate 122,073,686 downwards.
TGCGATAGCCAACATTACATCGAAATTGATCAACCAGAGGGGGGAATTTACTTAATACATTTTGTATCATTTTCACGTGTTTTTTTAATTTACTCAAAAACGGCTTTCACGGTTTTGATCAAACTGGGTATTTGATGTATGTATATGACAAAGATGTGATAGCCAACATTTCATCAAAATTGGTGAAACCGAGCGGGCACTTTATTTCATATTTTTTTCCAATTTTTACCTTTTTTTCGATGATATCAAAACCAGAGTTGGGCATATTTATATTTATAAATACGAATATGAATTTATTTTTATCTTAATTTTAATGTGAATATGAATATAAATTTATTTATATCACAATATTTGTGAATATGAATATAAATAAATTCGTATTTACAAGTGTGAATATAAATAAATTCATATTCACAGGTGTGAATACGAATTTATTCATATATATAAATTTTTCTGTAAATAAAAAAAAATTCACAGGAAAAATTGTGAATATTCACAAAAAAATGTGAATATTTATATCTCAGCTGTGAATTCGGCCGTATTTACAAATAGAGATGTGAATATGGAAAAATTCACAAATTGAGATGTGAATTTCTACTAAATTCATAATTTCCCAATAAATATATAAAATTATTTTCAGATTTCTCCATATTGGTACACATTATTGAGTTAACCCTTTTTATGGAAATCACATCAGATATTACCTGATATCGATTACTAGGTTTTTTGGGGTGCTGATAATGAAAAAAATAACGATTTTGAGATTCCGCCGTCAGGTATCGATTTCTTTCCAACTTACGCGATATAATCGATCTTGGTGTCGGCTATAGGGTTATCTGAGGTGCCGATTATGAAAATGATATCGATTTTGAGATTCCGCCGTCAGGTATCGATTTATTACAACCTACGCGATATAATCGATCTTGGTGTCGGCTATAGGGTTACCGGAGATGGTGAATATGAAAATGATATCGATTTTGAGATTCCGCCGTCAGGTATCGATTTATTACAACTTGCGCGATATAATCGATCTTGGTGTCGGCTATAGGGTTACCGGAGATGGTGAATATGAAAATGATATCGATTTTGAGATTCCGCCGTCAGGTATCGATTTATTACAACTTGCGCGATATAATCGATCTTGGTGTCGGCTATAGGGTTACCGGAGATGGTGAATATGAAAATGATATCGATTTTGAGATTCCGCCGTCAGGTATCGATTTATTACAACTTGCGCGATATAATCGATCTTGGTGTCGGCTATAGGGTTATCTGAGGTGCCGATTATGAAAATGATATCGATTTTGAGATTCCGCCGTCAGGTATCGATTTATTACAACTTGCGCGATATAATCGATCTTGGTGTCGGCTATAGGGTTATCTGAGGTGCCGATTATGAAAATGATATCGATTTTGAGATTCCGCCGTCAGGTATCGATTTATTACAACTTGCGCGATATAATCGATCTTGGTGTCGGCTATAGGGTTACCCGAAGTGCTGATTATGAAAATGATATCGATTTTGAGATTTCACCGCAAGGTATCGATTTTTGATTCCGATGTCAAGTCAACATAAGCGATATAATCCATATTCGATCGGCTTCTAGGTTATTGTAGGTGCGATTATGAAAATCGTAACAATTTCTTACAACCTTCATTCATTCATTAAAACCATATAAAGTATACTGGTATTCGCTGTTAGGTTTTCGATTTATTACAAGTAACGTAATATCAGGTTATGTTGTAAGGTAGGTATATTTTTAATTTTAAATACGAATATGAATTTAATCATACTCTGATTTTTATGTCAATAAAACAAATTTATTTATAAGTTATAACTTATTTTAATTAAAAATACAAATCTTTTCACCAATTCCACCAATTATTATATAATATAGGAATATCATTATTAATGTTTTTATAATTCAAATCAATCAGCAGAAAAACAAAATATAGAGAACTTGAAATAAATAATAAACTAATTTACACAACAAATAATATAAGAATTTTTGTCTTCTTTAGTTTGCATTAATAATAAAGATATTTGATAATACAGAGATTGAAATACTAGGATACAATTGCGCTAAAGCGCGATATGAAAAGAATTCAGCATGCTGAAAAAATGTGTTGAAGACTAATGATATTTGAGAACAGAGAGAAGTTTATATATGTATGTATATACACATCTTTATATGTTGTATATTATCTGCGTACACTTTTGAAGAATTTCGACTCTTGCCCGTCTGCAAAATATAGCTGCATAGTTTCATTTGCTTATGATTATTTATTTTTAATATATATATATGTATGTTTATTGTTCCTTTTAGTTTGTTATTATTATTTATTATAGAATGTTTGATGTATAAAAAATGTATTAAATTTTTTTTTGATCACTAGATTTTCATTCATCTTAAAATGCAAACAACTCATTTTCTAAAATTGTACAGACTTACAATTAGAAGTATTCACTGATCATTTTAATCCTGATCTAATTCCCAGATTATGGTGTGAATCGTAACATTGTGATTGATATTGTGTCAGTACTTGCAATAATGTAGTATATTCAATTTATAAATATGAATTCATAAATACATATTTACCTACACACCAAAATTAACAAAATACTACCTACATTAATACAAATATAACAACAATAATACGATGCCTATGCCAGAAGCTTAAAATCTATATAACATTCATATTTCAACAGAATTTAATAAATCAATAACCTAATTCATAATCAGCTCCTTAGATAACCCTATAGCCGACGCTTGTAATAAATCGATACCCGACGGCGGAATCTTAAAATCGATATCATTTCCGTAATCAGCACCTCGGGTAACCCTATAGCCGACACCAAGATCGATAATATCGCCCACGTTGTAATAAATCGATACCCGACGGCGGAATCTTAAAATCGATATCATTTCCGTAATCAGCACCTCGGGTAACCCTATAGCCGACACCAAGATCGATTATATCGCGCAAGTTGTAATAAATCGATACCTGACGGCGGAATCTCAAAATCGATATCATTTTCATAATCGGCACCTCAGATAACCCTATAGCCGACACCAAGATCGATTATATCGCGCAAGTTGTAATAAATCGATACCTGACGGCGGAATCTCAAAATCGATATCATTTTCATAATCGGCACCTCAGATAACCCTATAGCCGACACCAAGATCGATTATATCGCGCAAGTTGTAATAAATCGATACCTGACGGCGGAATCTCAAAATCGATATCATTTTCATATTCACCATCTCCGGTAACCCTATAGCCGACACCAAGATCGATTATATCGCGCAAGTTGTAATAAATCGATACCTGACGGCGGAATCTCAAAATCGATATCATTTTCATATTCACCATCTCCGGTAACCCTATAGCCGACACCAAGATCGATTATATCGCGCAAGTTGTAATAAATCGATACCTGACGGCGGAATCTCAAAATCGATATCATTTTCATATTCACCATCTCCGGTAACCCTATAGCCGACACCAAGATCGATTATATCGCGTAGGTTGTAATAAATCGATACCTGACGGCGGAATCTCAAAATCGATATCATTTTCATAATCGGCACCTCAGATAACCCTATAGCCGACACCAAGATCGATTATATCGCGTAAGTTGGAAAGAAATCGATACCTGACGGCGGAATCTCAAAATCGTTATTTTTTTCATTATCAGCACCCCAAAAAACCTAGTAATCGATATCAGGTAATATCTGATGTGATTTCCATAAAAAGGGTTAACTCAATAATGTGTACCAATATGGAGAAATCTGAAAATAATTTTATATATTTATTGGGAAATTATGAATTTAATAGAAATTCACATCTCAATTTGTGAATTTTTCCATATTCACATCTCTATTTGTAAATACGGCCGAATTCACAGCTGAGATATAAATATTCACATTTTTTTGTGAATATTCACAATTTTTCCTGTGAATTTTTTTTTATTTACAGAAAAATTTATATATATGAATAAATTCGTATTCACACCTGTGAATATGAATTTATTTATATTCACACTTGTAAATACGAATTTATTTATATTCATATTCACAAATATTGTGATATAAATAAATTTATATTCATATTCACATTAAAATTAAGATAAAAATAAATTCATATTCGTATTTATAAATATAAATATGCCCAACTCTGATCAAAACCGGCTCTCAAAACAACTCAAATATTCGAGAGGTTACAAAAATTATAACTTTATAACACACAAATCATATGACTTGAGCTTCGCATTAAAGACACATACCTACTAAGACTAACTGGCCCAGTCACTCGCTCCTTATCTATAGTCGTAAAATGAACCTTGTGGAAGGTTCCAAGTCTTCGTGGAAGCTGGTGGAACGCCGTAGATGAATCTAGAACTAAACAGTTTGTTCCAACCGCTTAGTTTGTTGCAACAAACGGACTGGGATATCAAACCATATGTTTTTATATTTGAAAATTTAATGTTACAATATTTTAATTTAATTTATACAGAAATAACCAAATCATAATTTGTCAGATAATTCTTAATTCTTGTAAGATAATTAATTCTTTTCAGTAAATAAACAAAATATTTTTTTAATCTTTAAATTATTTTATTAGAAGATAAAAGATTCGACCACGGCCGGGAAACGAACCCAGGTCCTCCGCATCTACATTGCGGCGCTCTTACCACTGAGCTAACCGTGGGGCCGTCCCAGACGTGATCGAATCTTTTACTTATGCGATCCCTCCCACCAGGTGTCGCCACATTGTAGCGAAGTACCGGGGGGCTGAACAATTGTCCAGACGAACGGGATCTGATTGACATACGTCAAAGATATTCATTTATTGATGTTATTTATATATGGTCTTCCGTTAAATAATTTTTAAATTATTTTATTAGAAGATAAAAGATTCGACCACGGCCGGGAATCGAACCCAGGTCCTCCGCATCTACGTTGCGGCGCTCTTACCACTGAGCTAACCGTGGGGCCGTCCCAGACGTGATCGAATCTTTTACTTATGGTGGGAGTATAATCTTAATTACTTATGGTGGGAGGATAATCTTTTACTTTTATGGTGGGAGGGATCGCATAAGTAAAAGATTCGATCACGTCTGGGACGGCCCCACGGTTAGCTCAGTGGTAAGAGCGCCGCAACGTAGATGCGGAGGACCTGGGTTCGATTCCCGGCCGTGGTCGAATCTTTTATCTTCTAATAAAATAATTTAAAAATTATTTAACCGAAGACCATATATAAATAACATATTTTCTTAATCCTACTAAAAAGAATGAATTCGAGTGAAAGTTTTAGTTGTACGCATGAAAAGTTGTATGAACTACAAGTAGTAGTTTTAAATGCCAGACTGAAAAGAAAGGCTTCAAAACCGAAGAGCAACGAATAAAAAGCAGGAACCAGGAAAATATTATCGTCGAGACTCGACCATTTCATCAATTCTTAAGTGTTGGGAGTATTTTGACCCAATACGGGGAAAGAAAGCAGATGTAAATTTAAAGAACCGTTAAAGAAGTCATCCTCGCAGGTGTGTAAAAATTGCGAGAGATCTAGAGAGGGGGAACGAGATTTGCATTTAAAGCGTTCATATTACAGCCTTAGGTAGGCTCAACAAAAAACGCGTTTACTGACCAGATTTGATGAAAATTGAATGCTCCTTTGAATAGTAAAAAGTATAAATTTAATTTTTTTTTTTTTCATCTGGTAAAATAAGTTCTATTTTCAAGAAAAAAGCAGCTGCTGGTTGAAAAATATTAAAAACCGAGATTATTCGAAAAGAGAGGGAAATAAAACCAAATATAACCTAAAGCCAATGCAGAAACGTCTTTGTAGGGAATTTTAAGTAGAATCTCACGTATTTGTCGATATACAGCAACACATGTTTTGAAATAATTGTATCCACTAACCAACAGACATTCGATCTTTACGGTAGTGCTGGGTTAGGTACCGGAGACACATGTTGCAAGATTTATTTAACACGTTCACGCCGGGACTGTTTAATGCTTTTCGCTCTATCGGGCGGGAGCAATTCCAGGGCATTATGCGGTATTGGCAATCCAACAATAATAAAATAAACAAAAGTGGCAGATATTCAGATAGATATACTTGACATATGTATTTTAAAATATAGACAATTTCATTTAGAAGGCTAAATAGGTGACTATGTGCATAAAGGAATTCATAAATTAATATGTGTAAAATAATTTTTAATATCAATTGTTATTAAATTTAATTAATTTTTACTTTCACTTATCTATATATGAAATATATAGTAAGTGGAACTATTGCGATCGTGAAAAATTTCGACTTCCGGTTTTCAACGGAAATACATGTTTTGGGGTACCCTGAGTCCAATTAACCAAGTCCCGCGAAATGGTCTGTGTGTGTGTGTGTGTCTGTGTGCGTGTGTATGTGAACAGACTAGCTCAAGAGCTATAAGCCGCACAGACCTGAAATTAGGTATTTAGTGTATGTATATGCCCGCGATGTGACAGCACAAATTTCATTAAAATTGGTCAAACGGAGGGGGTACTTTATTTAAAGAATTTTGTCTAATTTTTAGGTTTTTTCGATTTTCTCAAAAACGGCTCTAACGATTTTGATTAAACTCGGTATTTGGTGTATCTATATGCCCGCGATGCGACGGTAAAAATGTCATCAAAATTGATTAATTGGAGGGGGCACTTCACTTAATAAATGTTGTCCCATTTTCACGTGTTTTTATTTTTATTTACTCAAAAACGGATTTAACGATTTTGATCAAACTTCGTATTTGATATATGTATATGACCGCGATAAGACAGCCGAAATTTCATCGAAATTGGTTAAACGGAAGGGGCACTTTACTTAATAACTGTTGTCTCATTATCACGTGTTTTTTTTGTTTACTCAAAATCAGCTTTAACGATTTTGACCAAACTTGGTATTTGATGTATGTATATGACCGCGATGTGACAGCCGAAATTTCATCAAAATTGATCAATTGGAGGGGACACTTTACTTAATAAACGTTGTCATATTATCACGTGTTTTTTTTTGTTTACTCCAAAACGGCTTTCACGATTTTACCAAACATGGTATTGGTTGTATGTATATGCCCACGATGTGGCATTCAAAATTTCATCAAACTTGATTAATTGGAGGGGGCACTTCACTTAATAAATGTTGTCCCATTTTCACGTGTTTTTATTTTTATTTACTCAAAAACGGATTTAACGATTTTGATCAAACTTCGTATTTGATATATGTATATGACCGCGATAAGACAGCCGAAATTTCATCGAAATTGGTTAAACGGAAGGGGCACTTTACTTAATAACTGTTGTCTCATTATCACGTGTTTTTTTTGTTTACTCAAAAACAGCTTTAACGATTTTGACCAAACTTGGTATTTGATGTATGTATATGACCGCGATGTGACAGCCGAAATTTCATCAAAATTGATCAATTGGAGGGGACACTTTACTTAATAAACGTTGTCATATTATCACGTGTTTTTTTTTGTTTACTCCAAAACGGCTTTCACGATTTTACCAAACATGGTATTGGTTGTATGTATATGCCCACGATGTGGCATTCAAAATTTCATCAAACTTGATCGATTGGAGGTGGCACTTTAATTAATAAATTTTGTCCATTTTCACGCGCTTTTTTTACTTTCACTTACCTATATATGAAATATATAGTAAGGAAAGTATTGCGATCGTGAAAAATTTCGACTTCCGGTTTTCAACGGAAATACATGTTTTGGGGTACCCTGAGTCCAATTAACCAAGTCCCGCGAAATGGTCTGTGTGTGTGTGTGTGTGTCTGTGTGCGTGTGTATGTGAACAGACTAGCTCAAGAACTATAAGCCGCACAGACCTGAAATTAGGTATTTAGTGTATGTATATGTCCGCAATGTGACAGCACAAATTTCATTAAAATTGGTCAAACGGAGGGGGTACTTTATTTAAAGAATTTTGTCTAATTTTTAGGTTTTTTCGATTTTCTCAAAAACGGCTCTAACGATTTTGATTAAACTCGGTATTTGGTGTATCTATATGCCCGCGATGCGACGGTAAAAATGTCATCAAAATTGATTAATTGGAGGGGGCACTTCACTTAATAAATGTTGTCCCATTTTCACGTGTTTTTATTTTTATTTACTCAAAAACGGATTTAACGATTTTGATCAAACTTCGTATTTGATATATGTATATGACCGCGATGAGACAGTCGAAATTTCATCGAAATTGGTTAAACGGAAGGGGCACTTTACTTAATAACTGTTGTCTCATTATCACGTGTTTTTTTTGTTTACTCAAAAACAGCTTTAACGATTTTGACCAAACATGGTATTGGTTGTATGTATATGCCCACGATGTGGCATTCAAAATTTCATCAAACTTGATTAATTGGAGGGGGCACTTCACTTAATAAATGTTGTCCCATTTTCACGTGTTTTTATTTTTATTTACTCAAAAACGGATTTAACGATTTTGATCAAACTTCGTATTTGATATATGTATATGACCGCGATAAGACAGCCGAAATTTCATCGAAATTGGTTAAACGGAAGGGGCACTTTACTTAATAACTGTTGTCTCATTATCACGTGTTTTTTTTGTTTACTCAAAAACAGCTTTAACGATTTTGACCAAACTTGGTATTTGATGTATGTATATGACCGCGATGTGACAGCCGAAATTTCATCAAAATTGATCAATTGGAGGGGACACTTTACTTAATAAACGTTGTCATATTATCACGTGTTTTTTTTTGTTTACTCCAAAACGGCTTTCACGATTTTACCAAACATGGTATTGGTTGTATGTATATGCCCACGATGTGGCATTCAAAATTTCATCAAACTTGATCGATTGGAGGTGGCACTTTAATTAATAAATTTTGTCCATTTTCACGCGCTTTTTTTACTTTCACTTACCTATATATGAAATATATAGTAAGGAAAGTATTGCGATCGTGAAAAATTTCGACTTCCGGTTTTCAACGGAAATACATGTTTTGGGGTACCCTGAGTCCAATTAACCAATTGATATATGTATATGACCGCGATGAGACAGTCGAAATTTCATCGAAATTGGTTAAACGGAAGGGGCACTTTACTTAATAACTGTTGTCTCATTATCATTATGCGTGCGTGCGTGCGTGTGTGTGTGTGCGCGTGTGTGTGTGTGTGTGTGTGTGTGTGTGTGTGTGTGTGTGTTTGTGTGTGTGTGTGTGTGTGTGAACAGACTACCTCAAAAACTATAAACCGTGCGAACCTGAAATTGGGTATATAGTGTATGTATATGCTCGTGAGGTGACAGCAAAAATTTCATCTAAATAGCTCAAAGGGTGGGGGTACTTTATTTAATAACTTTTTAAGGTTTTTTCGATTTTCTCAAAAACGGCTCTTAGGATTTTGATTAAACTGAGTATTTGATATATTAATATGCCCGAGATGTGACTGTTAAAATTCCATCAAAATTGATCAACCGGAGGGGGGACTTTACTTAATAAATTTTAATCATTTTCACGTGTTTTTTTTATTTACTCAAAAACGGTTTTAACGATTATGATCAAACTGCGTATTTGATGTATGTATATGCCAAAGATGTGATAGCCAACATTTCATCAAAATTGATCAACCGGAGGGGGCACTTTATTTTATAACTTTTTTCCAATTTTTCGATTATCTCAAAAACGTCTTTACGATATTCATCATATTCGTCATGTTTAATGAAGATTAGGTGTTATTTAATATCAGGTAAGCAAACAACAAAAATAAGAAATGAATGTGGAAAAATGAGTAACTTTGAAAAGTGGCATCAACAAAACGCATTAATTTCTTATCTAAGTAAGTTAGTAAGTGAAAGTTGTGTGTTGCGCACACGCAACAGATTTTTTATTAAATATTTTAGTCTTGTCTTTTGAGAATGGCACACATTGAGGCCGAAACGTCAAGGATTATATACTTTAAATAAAGATATGATATATTTGGTGGCCTACGGCTTTTATTAACCTTAAATAATTAAATATGGCACCGAAATTAAATGAGAAGACTATTTAACAATAATAAATGCTATCCTACTAATAAAGTTTTTAATACGGTATTAATTATAATTGTTATTAAAAAATAAATGTTTACACGTTTATAATTAACGTTTATATTTATATGAATATAAATATAAATAAATGTAAAAATAAATGAATTTACGTTAAATTTTCATTATTTTAATTTTCAGCTATATAGGAATTATTTCTACTTAACACTTTGGCTGCCATGTCATCTAAAATCGATTAACTGTTCTCTTTTCAGAGAATTAAATATTAAAAATGTATCGAAGCGAGAGCGTGACTCTCAGGTATTCTTTTTCGGCAGTCAAAGTGTTAAAGATCTAATGATTTGGCAGAGGCGGCATTTTAGTGTGAGCCAGCGGTGGTACACGCCGCCCGATGAGGCAGTCAAGTGTGAGCCACAGGTGGTACACGCCGGTATGAACGTGTTAATGTAGAGTGAAATTTAGTATATTTCATATTTGCCGGCTAGTTAAATTAAATATTAAAAGTAGGGTGCACCCTAACGAAACATGCATTTGAAAGTAGGTACGATACAACTGTTTATTGTCAATGTTTTCTCATTTGTTTCATTAATGTGAGGGAAACATGTATTACTATATATTAGTTTGTAATTATGTTTATTATGTTTTCGTTTAACTATCTTTTAACATTCATTTTCTGTAACCATCCAATTAATGTTCATATTTCTATATAAATAAAATGATTTTCATATTTATTGAGTGAAAACTGTTAGTTGTAAAATGCCATGTGGCGAAGTTAACCTTATATAGGTTACATATTTATTTATATTTATTTTCTTTGTCTTTTCTTATTCGAAACAACAGTACACCTGAACCAGTTTACTGGAATGCTTGGTGAACAATCGCCAAAACATGGAATAATAGTCGTGAGATTAGCTGAGGGAAGGCATGAATGGGTCAAGGCTTAGCAGCAAGGGATTTCCCTGAAGGCAAATTGAAGGGACGTCCCTAGACAAAGGGATATCTTGGATAATGCTGCCTTAAATAGACTTTTGTTTGAATATCTCAAGCACAGAAATTACCGAACAGTATTAGAGTTTGTTGAGATCGACGCTAACTTCATAATAATAATTTCAGATAACAGTCTGATGAAGAACAGAATGCGTGAATTTTAAATGCAATGAAGAAGGTTATGAATTATGATTATTTGAAATTGCATTATAGAACGGTTGAGACAGTCCTTAATCCACTAATAAAGCTTTATGGACGAATGCATTTATTTCCTTTACTCGATAGATAGAGATATTTACCCTTTGCACTCGAGGTCTCTGGAGCGGAGACAGTTAAAATTTGTCTTCAAACTCGAGGGCTCCGCTAGGGAGACCTCGAGTGCAAAGGGTTAATATCTCTTATCTATCGAGTAAAGGAAATAAATGCATTCTATAAGGACATAAACAAATCGTAAAAACTATTTATAGGATATTTTGCTTTTGGTGATAAATGACGGTCACGGCGCGCTTGTTTTTCATTTTTTTATAGTACGTTAATCTTTTAACATCGGCTATATTTTGTGGTTTTGATTCATCTTTATTTCCTAAATTGTACAATAATTTAATTCGGGGCACAAAATAATCCCTTTACTTTGATTTAGTTTCCCAAGTGCTTCCACTTTAACCGGAAAGTTATTAAGTAGATTTTAGGAGCTTTTCTGATTGTATATCTGACCAAACTTCAACTAAAAGGATCCCATCTCGTAATTTTTTAACTGTTTTTACTTCTTCAATTAGATTTGTTATGCTTTATAAAATTTTATATATAATAATAATAAAATTATAAAAAAGTATATAAAATTTAAAAAAATAAAAATTTTGAAATTAATATAAAATTATAAAAAATAAAAATTTTGAAATTAATATAAAATTATAAAATATATATATATATATATTTGTTAAGCTTCAAGAACAGGTTATATATAATCTAAATTTCATTACAATTACTTGGTTCTAAAATTTTACTGTATAATATTACGTTTTCAAGGTGTACTTTTTCTTGAATAAGTTCCGTCGAGTTGCCGGTAGGTAACGTTCGAAACGGTGCCGAGTGCAAAGAGTTAAAATAGAGTAAATCACTTATTGCTTCTACGCGATAGATAAAGAAATTAAAATTAATTAATTTATAAATTAATTATTAATATAAAAATAAAAATTATTAATTTATCCAGATCATTTTATTCTTTTATATTTATCCGTAAAAGTTATTTTTATTAATTCGATTTGATAAGACCTTAACATATATTTGAATGAAATTCCCGAAATTAACGTATTTCCCGCATGCTAGACGCCCTGGAATAAAATATTTTTATATTGAACATTGCTTTATTTGAATGTTTTGTCCACACTCTTTACTTTTTTAATACTTTATCTTAGTACTTTTGACTTTTTTTTTTCATATTTTAATTTGTTTATTAAACAACTTTAATTTTTAATTTGATTCAAAAAATTTTATATCTTGTATTTTAATTTATACCGTATAGATAGATAATTTACTAACTTATAATAAATCTTTCTTGTTAAAAATTCTACATAGCATACCAAATAAATTCATTATTTCTCTCAAGAATATTACTTTAAGAATTCACTGCACATCTAGGAGCTTTACGACTTTAATTTTAACTATTGTTTCAAAGTACCCATTTCAGTCTCTACAGCAAGTTTCAATTAGCCCAAATCGACCTTGCACTATACTAATGCAGTGTACTCTCTCGACTATTCTTGAAATGAAATCTTGAAGACAAGGGACGCTTCTACTTACAACGTGGTAAAATTGAACAAAGGAAGACTTGAGGGGAATGCTCCCCTTATAAAGCCAGTGGTAATCCTCTAACATTAGCATTCAGGTAACATTTAGTAAGCTCTGTTGGATTAAATCTAATCTGAATTCATAATCGTAAAGGTGTGAGAGCTGCTTAAACAAAATGGTTCATTATCTCTTTGGAACGGCCTCTAAAAGCTTCCTTGTTCCACGGTGATAATTTTATTGCAGACTTTATTTCTGCCTCTTTGTTTGAGGCTACTTTTATTATCCCCAAAGAATTCATTAAGAAGTGTAATTAAACCGTGAAAATAGAATGGTGGGTGTAAACTATGCTTACGTGTTTCTCCCTTTGAATTACAAAAAGTAGTAAGTTGCGTCGTCAACAAAAGTCTATAATGTAGCGTTAAACAAAAAAAATAAATATATATACGATTTAGAATAGTTTTAGACCTTTTATTTGAACGAACTTACAGTTGGAACAAACTGTCAAAACACATGTTTGTGACTGTACGCAGGCCCAGAAGGTTCTAGAATGTTCTCTTTACTCCTATATATAAGGAGCGATGGACTGGAGAGTCAGTCTTGTTCTGAAGCGCAAATCATATGATTATTTCTCTGTTACAAAGTGATAATTTTTTGTATCCTCTCTAATTATTTTTGTTATAATTTTTGTGGCATTAGAAATTGCTATTTTCGTTAAATAAAAATTGTTTAACCCTCATATTTGTTACAATATATATATCATAAAAATTTGTAATTTTTTTATTTTGAACATGCTGAAATCTAAGGTCAGGACATTTATTCACTTAGTTGGTTTTAGTAACATCATCATCATACAATGTGCATTTGTTTTATCATAATAGTTTAGCAAAAAACTGGAAGTCAGTATATTTTAACCTTCAACTTTTATTTTCCGATCAGTTACCCGCGGTCATACACTTGTATTTATGAAAAAAATTTATTAAGCTGTTTGCAGGTGAAACCACATAGCTTAGCTAAATAATTGATCTAAAGAGAAAAAAAGAAAAAAAGACAGCATTCACCAGAAAGGGAAAAAAAAATCACAAAATATGCTAATAAGAGGTAGAGGTGGTTCTAAACTAGATCAGATGCTTCATTATTTTTAAATGAAAAGAAATATCTCTAATTTCATGCTTGAAACAAAAAATAACCAACCACGGCAATGATAAAAAAAGAAAATATGCTTTTATTTTAAAGTTCGAGACTTCCCAAAGGTTTTTACTTGATTTTGACACAGAACACGAGATGTGAATCAGTTTCCTTCTGCAAGACCCCATCCAAATATTTTCAAGAAATTATTCCAAAATCCAAAAACAATGTTTCTTCAGTATAGACTTTATCAAGAAAAAAAAATGATTTAATCACAAGAATAAAGCCCATGTACAGGAGAAATAATATCCTGAAAGTAAGTTAATACAAAGAGAAAAGAAAATCATCTATATGATTAGACAATTGAGGCAAAAAAAAAAACTTGTAAATTTTACAATAGTATTTAATTTACAACAACCATTGTTCAAAGCACGTTTTCTACAAGATGTATTCATCTCTCTTTGGTCCTCAACTTAAATGTTCACTAGTTGAGAAAATGAAAAATTATCTCGTTTTTATTTTTGAACATTTTATTTTTTGTGCATAATTTGTTAAGTTGGTAAAACATATAATTTAATTTAATTTCCTAACCTCCCTAACTAAGACTCCGACTGTATTACTTATCGTCCGAATAGCCATAACCGCGCAAAACAAAAAAAAAAACTTCAAAAAATAAAACCGAACATTGTTTTCGGACATTCAAAATAAATTATGCTAAATTGTGTTATCATGGCGAACTATAGAATATTAATATTTTTTCTATTTTTTAATCTCAAAACATGGATATTTATAAATTTAATACGCAACTACAAGATTACTGAAGGAAGAATAGGGTTAACGTGGCTATATATTGATAGATCGATAATATCCGAGACCAATACCTTCAAAGGAAAAAATTGAATAATCTTGAATCACTTTTATTAGCGAATCCTACTCAAATTAGTAACATTTTTGGGTGGTCACATACTAAAAACAATTTTAAAAAAATTCTTTAATCGTGCCTTAAGTTAATTACATAAATAATAGATTATGCCCTTACAGTTAGTATATAAGTAAATAAGTATCTTACATGAATAATATAGTTGTACATTTCCTAAAATAAACTAAAATTGAGAGATTTAAGTATATCATGTTAGAGTTTTATTTATTTTAGCAGTTCATAACTCAATTGAATAAAACCTAGTTTGTCCTGCTCTGTTTTATATTAATATTAATCCGCATAGGAAATAATTTTTAACACTAATGCACTAACAGCAAAAATGCTATTATAATCTCACTGAGAAATCACTTTTAATTAAATTATATACCTTTGATATAACCGTTCATTGATGGCGATGTAAACTGTCCAGTAATAACCCTTTAAGTGACCTATTTTATTCATAAGTGACACTTTTTTGAAACAACAGTATCAAACAACGTGTTTGAAATAGTACAATGTCAACAGTGTAGCAATGCAAATTTTTATTTTTATCATAATAAATTCCAATTTGATAATTTTTAGGATATGTTAAATTTTTATTACCCATATTCAGGATCATTCGGATTATAGAATATGGGAATTACCTTTGGTCTCAGTTCGTCCGGATAAACGAGGTTCTACTACTGTAGCTGCAAAGTTGAAGGATAATTTCTGATACCTTTGAGTTGTAATACACTTCCGTAATACAAACGTGAGGTAGAAAGCTTAGGATAACCCCCACTCCTCCCTCTCTCTAAAAAAAACACATTAAGTTTGATTTATGATACTCGAATATCGGCACATCCCGGAAAAGTAAGCCTGAAATATATCATATCAATATACAGATAAGCCCTTGAATGTCACCAATATTTTTTACTTTGGTAGGAAATTAAGTGAGAATATTTCTTTCATTTCTTCTTTTTTTTTCTCTTAGCTTAGAATGTTGAATTTTAGGAAGGCACTTTTATTCATTATTCACATTTCAAAACACAAACATTAAATAACACTTCACCTTTAAGCTTAATTATTTCTTATTCAGGGTGTATCCATATTTATGAATGATATTTGACTTGCCTTTTTTAACCCTATAAAAGATCAAATATCCTTGTCTTGTCAATCAATTTAGCCCTGATGACTAGCTAGATTACAGATAAAAAAATTTACAGTAAATAAATAATTGATTTTTAACTTAATTGCATTTGTCAATTGATAAAATTATGTCTATATTTTTTATTATTGAACATATACCGGACCCTAATTATTCAACTCTCATTCGTCAATCATCTGGTAAAACACCTGTTTTACGATTCGCGGGCGCAATCGACTATAGGGAGCGCTAGTAGTTTTGCAAAATGTCGGGAGGAACGGGGATAGACATAGTTGATGTGATAGAGGTAATTGGTAATTCTAAAAGACCATTAATTGAAGGGCAGGCTATCCTTGATGCAAACCACATAATTACATGTGGAATAATATCTAGAAGTAAAAAAACAGTTATTTTACAAGCCTTGTGCCTTCAAACAAGCGATCTTAAAGGACTGCTCCATCAAATAAAAGTGTAAATCAAATTTATTAATAATAATAAGCAATTTTCGTGTAAAGCTGGTAGTTCTGGTAAATGCAAACACATCATTGTAACTTTACTCTACTTTTTTTGGTTAGTAATAACATTAATTACCTATTCGTACAATCATTGTGATGGCAGCTGTCATTTTCATAACAGCTTAGTTTCTTTGTATATTATTTATTTATTTGTCAAAACTTTCAGGCATCGCATTGAAAACTTAGAAAAATTAAGCACAACGGATGTAATACAAAAAAGGGGAAAATTAAAAAAGAAAAACAAATCTATGACACTATGGTCCCAATGTTAATTGCATAAATCTAGCATTTTGGAATGATAAAATGTCAAATACTAATATTTACCTGGATAAGTATAGTCACTTTCTTTAAAATAAAGACTACATATCATCATATGTTTCGAAACAGGCTTATGTATTCTTAATTTTACAATACACTCTTTAAGAAGCTTTTTATTTCTTGGGAATAAATGGAATGACACGTCTTTTGATTTTCTAATTGAACACTGAGGGACCGAGCAATACCTATTAGACATTTTTCAAATAATTTTTTGCTCAATAGGGTTTTAATTATGGGAAAATAAATTAAAAACGCCAAAAAACCCTATGAATCCCAGGTAATGGCCCGGCCTCTATCCCCGTTTCTCTAGTTCCTGTTAAGAAGCAGCACCGTCGCTTGCGCCCGCCTATAACAAATTCTTTTCCTGCTACAGTTACATTATGAGCAAGGTATACTTATAGTTAATGTTCTATGTATCTGCGCCATGGTAAAAGATAAATATTTTAACGTGAAGCAAAAAGATAAAGAAAAACATATGATTGAAATGTGTTCTAGACTTGATCTTAAAACAAACTGTTCTAGTACATCTTCGTAACTGTTCCAGTACCTTCTACGCTTGTGTGGAACGTTCTGATTCGAACTAAATATAAGGAGCGACGAACTGGAGAGTTAATCTCACTGTGAAGATCAAATAATTTGGTTACGTTAGTGTTACTGCGTTGATACTTTTTATAAGCTTGGTAAAAGTGTTAAAATATGAAAAAAAAATGCAAAAATAAATTAAAATATATTACTGTTGTTGAGTGATTTGCTTGTACACTCAAAATTAGGCGTTAAGTTAGAATAGAGACAATATACTTACAATAGAGAACCCTAACATTCTAATAAAGAAAACGACCTTTAAGCAGATTTTGATATCACCGAATAAAATGTATAACTTTACAAAAGGTCATACTTTTTATTGCAGATTTAATCAATGAGGCAGAATAAATATCATATAGAAATATATCAAAAATATTAAGCAAAGGTGACGTAAAAGAAGTTGCGATAAAGGAAAGGTGAGGGAGATGGAGATGTCTGGGTTCACTGGGTAATATCAAACCATCAAACTTTTCTGAATTGGTGCTTAAACTTCAACGACTCTCTAGAGGTTTCCCTTGCTTTTCTTCAATCTTCTTTCAGTGGGACACCGCTTATAGAGCTACTGAATGTATCAAAGCACTAATTATTAAAAATATATTTTAATCGAATAATTTATTTGTGGACCGTGAATATAGCAATTTAATTACAGCAGGCGCATTTATTACAATTAATGTTTCAAAAGCAGATGAATAGAACCAATAAGACGCTGCAGAGCTGCATGTAAAAAATATGGGCTGTAGGCTTTTCCCGAGAAAAATATTAACACAACAAAATCATCGTATTTTAAGGTTCTGCTGTTATGTTTAACATGTGCTAGTGTTGTTTGGAACAGTTACAGACACGGGTACGTGATAATATGTTCGGTATGTTCTAGCCCATCCTGGCTGGTTCCTTACCAGACCATATAAAAGTAAGGGATTGGCTAATAGGCCAGTCTGACTCTAGGCTACAAAGAATAGGTTACTTCTGAGGCACTGTTCTGTCACATCTAGTTACTGTTTTTTAACGTTGTTACTAATTTGATTTCTGATTTTTTTTTTTTTTTTTTTTTTGGCAACTTACAATGCTCTTACATGATTCGAACAAATAAAAACCGCTCCACACTACCAACTATTACAGTTCTTAATAGAAAAACGCTCATACCTAGGAATCAATTGCGAAAAGCCCATTTATTTTTATTTATTTTTTTTTTTTAGTGACTTCAAGGCTTTCACTGAAGCCCTATACGGCCCATACTAACACCCATGGCACTGGGTGATACTTCTCCTACGAAAGAAATGCACCACCCAGGGCGGGACTCGAACCCGCAGCTCCGGCATGGGAGTAAGGCGCTTTACCGCACAGCCACACCGGGCCGAAAAGCTCATTTAATTGACTATATTAAACCAATTCGTCCAAAAGGTAGAAGCAATATGAATTTTTGATATTCAGAGTTTTTTATCAAATAAATAAGTTAATATTTAATAATTAATCCATATTAACATATATATAAATATAAAATATGAATGATTAATTAAGAAATTATTGCCCATCGGAAACCACATTTTCCGGAGATAATAGGACAAAATAAATCAGCGCCATTTTTTTTTTAAATATTACATTTCTTTAATCTATTCAACCCTGGGACATTATTTTTCCTTATTATCATTTAAAAAAATTAAATATTTTATCAAGAAAGCGTCTAAAATTCTTTCCCAAAGTCGGTTAAGAGGATTTTCTCATTCCCTGCTTTCAACATCTTGAGCATTTTGTGGCTAATTTTAAAAGGCTGTTATTTTTAGAAGGGGTTCTAAAATTAGTTTTCCTCCTATCAAGCTATTATCTGAGTTAAAATTAAATCTCTTCATCACACTCTTCGGCTTTTAATAACTTTCAGATTCTTAATTAGCGTCTGGAGTCTATATCGAGATGTTGAGCTTAGATAGAAACGAAATCTAGTAAAACACTCCGTAGAATATATCCTATAAGTCGGATTATACCTTCATATGTTTTTATCTTAAATATATATATATCTATATATATTCAAGGAACGTATTGTGTCCGTCTGTGAAATTCAGATGTCACAATTTATTAGGGGTCACGTTTCTTATTCCAGTGAAAATGTTATGTCTGGTGGTTTGTCATGTAACATTATTATAAATGTAGCGACTAATATTACAAATTCAGAGTGACCAATCTGGCTTCAAAATATACTCTTATAATGTTGTACCTATATACTGTAAAGCGAAGTCAAAGCGAAGTGGCGAAGTGATTAAGCATGTCGAAGTGGTTAAGTATGTTGAAATGGTTAAGTATGTCATATTGGTATAGAGTGTATACTAAGGGATCCACTATTGATTCATGCGACACTCTTGCTTTGACCCGTATTTGAAACGTCTGACAGTGGTCCCGATTCAAGCATTACGGTGCAAAAAATTCCAAAACAAATTCTTTTTTTACTGGATCTAATAATTTTTCTTGGTTTTTATATGAATGCTGGACCTTGAAAATGTAGTTGAAACAAAAATAGAATAAACTTTGTGGAATATATAACATTTCAAATTGTATGCTTCTGGCTTCTCCATCCCCGCCCTTTTTGCAGCCCAGTAACCAATGATTGTATCATTCGCTAGTTTTCTATAAATTTTTACTTATGTCACCTTGAATGTGCATTCCATATTCAATATACAGCCATCCAAATGATTTCTGTATCCATTGATTTAATCGAATGAACTGTTTTTTAAAGTATACAATTTTGGTCACCTATTGTTCATATTGGGGAATGTCTGAATAATTTTGTCCGCAATGTTTTTGCCACTACACGTTAGGGATGCGACATCGATGTTTTTAACACCGATCGATGTTGCGCAGCCGATGTTTTCCGACCATCGATGTTTTTGGGCCGATGTTAACATCGATCTTTTTAATAGCTGACCTTTTTTTTTTTTTTTTTTTTTTTTTTTTTTTTTTTTTTTTTTTTTTTTTTTTTTTTTTTTTTTTAGGTATAAAAATAAATATGTTTTGACATCGATGGTTTAGGTATAACAATGATGTTTTTAACATGTAATAAATATGAATAAATGAATAAATACATAAGAAATATACATTAACATCGATGTTTTGACAATAACATCGATGTTTTTAACAGAAACAAAGCTGTTAATAACATCTATGTTTTTAAAAATAGCAAATTTGCTTTAACATCGATGTTTTTAACAAAAACAAGTATACTTTAACATCTATGTTTTGACAATAATATCGATGTTTTGGATAAATATGTATTAACATCGATGTTATGGACAAAAACAAATTTTTTTTAACATCGATGTTTTTTAACAAAAACAAGTATACTTTAACATCTTTGTTTTGACAATAACATCGATGTTTTGACATTAACATCGATGTTTTTAAGAGAAATGAAGCTGTTAATAACATCGATGTTTTTAACAAAAACAAATCTGTCAATAACATCGATGTTATGGACAAAAACAAATTTGTTTTAACATCGATGTTTTTAACAAAAACAAAACTGTTAATAACATCGATGTTTTTAACATAAACAAGTATACTTTAACATCTTTGTTTTGACAATAACATCGATGTTTTGACATTAACATCGATGTTTTTAAGAGAAATGAAGCTGTTAATAACATCGATGTTTTTAACAAAAACAAATCTGTCAATAACATCGATGTTATGGACAAAAACAAATTTGTTTTAACATCGATGTTTTTAACAAAAACAAAACTGTTAATAACATCGATGTTTTTAACATAAACAAGTATACTTTAACATCTTTGTTTTGACAATAACATCGATGTTTTGACATTAACATCGATGTTTTTAAGAGAAATGAAGCTGTTAATAACATCGATGTTTTTAACAAAAACAAATCTGTCAATAACATCGATGTTATAGACTAAAAAAAATTTATTTTAACCTCGATGTTTTTAACAAAAACAAGTATACTTTAACATCTATGTTTTGAGAATAACATCGATGTTGTGGATAAATATATATTAAAATCGATGTTATGGACAAAAGGAATTGGTTTTAACATCGATGTTTTGACAATAACATCGATGCTTTAGACAAAAAACAACGATATATATATTCTTAACATCGATGTTTTAGTTAAAACAAAGATGCTTTAACATTAACAAACTTGTTTTCGACATCGATGTTTTGACAATAACATCGATGTTTTGGATAAATATGTATTAACATCGATGTTATGGAATAAAACAAATTTATTTTAACATCGATGTTTTTAACAAAAACAAGTATACTTTAACATCTATGTTTTGAGAATAACATCGATGTTGTGGATAAATATATATTGAAATCGATGTTATGGACAAAATAAATTGGTTTTAACATCGATGTTTTGACAATAACATCGATGCTTTAGACAAAAAACAACGATATATATATTCTTAACATCGATGTTTTAGTTAAAACAAAGATGCTTTAACATTAACAAACTTGTTTTCGACATCGATGTTTTGGATAAATATGTATTAACATCGATGTTATGGACAAAAACAAATTTATTTTAACATCGATGTTTTTAACAAAAACAAGTATACTTTAACATCTATGTTTTGACAATAATATCGATGTTTTGGATAAATATGTATTAACATCGATGTTATGGACAAAAACAAATTTTTTTTAACATCGATGTTTTTTAACAAAAACAAGTATACTTTAACATCTTTGTTTTGACAATAACATCGATGTTTTGACATTAACATCGATGTTTTGACATTAACATCGATGTTTTTAAGAGAAATGATGCTGTTAATAACATCGATGTTTTTAACAAAAACAAATCTGTCAATAACATCGATGTTATGGACAAAAAACAACAATATATATATATATATATATATATATATATATATATATATATATATATTCTTAACATGTTTTAGTTAAAACAAAGATGCTTTAACATTAACAAACTTGTTTTCGACATCAATGTTTTGAAAATAACATCGATGTTTTTGATAAATATCTATTAACATCGATGTTATGGACAAAAACAAATTTATTTTAACATCGATATTTATAACAAAAACAAGGATACTTTACTATCTATGTTTTGACAATAACATCGATTTTCTAAAATATTTATTTTCGTTCAAAAATAATTAGTTATATTTGGTAATAGCATCGATGTTGAAAACAAGTTTGTTAATGTTAGAGCATCTTTGTTTTAACTAAAACATCGATGTTAAGAATATATATATATTGCTGTTTTTTATCTAAATTATCGATGTTATTGTTAAAACAGCGATGTTAAAACAAATTAGTTTTTGTCCAGAACATCGAGTTTAATATATATTTATCCACAACATCGATGTTATTGTATAATAAAGTATACTTGTTTTTCTTAAAAACATCGATGTTATTAACAGCTTTGTTTTTCTTAAAAACATCGATGTTATTGTCAAAACATCGATGTTAAATGATACTTGTTTTTGTCCAGAACATCGGGTTTAATATATATTTATCCACAACATCGATGTAATTGTATATTAAAGTATACTTGTTTTTCTTAAAAACATCGATGTTATTTACAGCTTTGTTTTTGGTAAAAACATCGATGTTATTGTCAAAAAATCGATGTTAAATGATATTTGTTTTTGTTAAAAAACATCGATGTTAAAAAAAATTGTTTTTCTCCAAAACATCGATTTTTTAAAATATTTATTTTCGTTAAAAACCAATTTGTTATGGTAAAAGCATCGATGTTGAAAACAAGTTTGTTAATGTTAGAGCATCTTTGTATTAACTAAAACATCGATGTTAAGAATATATATATATTGTTGTTTTTTATCTAAAGCATCGATGTTATTGTTAAAACAAATTTGTTTTTGTCCAGAACATCTAGTTTAATATATATTTATCCACAACATCGATGTTATTGTATAATAAAGTATACTTGTTTTTCTTAAAAACATCGATGTTATTAACAGCTTTGTTTTTGTTAAAAACATCGATGTTATTGTTAAAACATCGATGTTATAAAAACTTTGCTTTTGTCCATAACATCGATGTTAATAAATATTTATCCAAAACATCGATGTTATTGTCAAAACATGGATGTTAAAGTATACTTCTTTTGAAAAAAACATCGATGTTATCAACAGCTCTGTTTTTGTTAAAAATATCGATGTTATTGTCAAAACATCGATGTTAAATGATACATGTTTTTGTAAAAAACAACAATGTTAAAAAAAGTTGTTTTTGTCCATAACATCGAGTTTTATATATATCTATCCATAACATCGATGTTATTGTCAAAATATAGATGTTAAAGTATATTTGTTTTCGATAAAAACATCGATGTTAAAAAAAATTTGTTTTAGTCCAAAACATCGATGTTATTAACAGCTTTGTTTTTGTCCATAACTTCGATGTTAATACACATTTATCCAAAACATCGATGTTATTGTCAAAACATAGATGTTAAAGTATACTTGTTTTCGATAAAAACAACGATGTTAAAAAAATTTGTTTTAGTCCATTACATCGATGTAATTAACAGCTTTGTTTTTGAAAAAAACATCGATGTTATCAACAGCTCTGTTTTTGTTAAAAATATCGATGTTATTGTCAAAACATAGATGTTAAAAAAAGTATGTTTTTGTCCATAACGTCGATGTTAATACAAAATTATCCAAAACATCGATGTTATTGTCAAAACATAGATGTTAAAGTATACTTCTTATAATAAAAACATTGATGTTAATAAATTTGTTTTAGTCCATAACATCGATGTTATTAACAGCTTTGTTTTTGGCCATAACATCGATGATAATATACACGATTTATACACATAATATATACGATGTTAATACACATTTATCCAAAACATCGATGTTATTGTCAAAACATAGATGTTAAAGTATACTTGTTTTTAATTAAAACATCGATGTTAAAAAAAAATTTATTTTAGTCCATAACATCGATGTTATTAACAGCTTTGTCTTTGTTAAAAACATCGATGTTATCAACAGCTTTGTTTTTGTTAAAAATGTCGATGTTATTGTCAAAACATCGATGTTAAATGATACTTGTTTTTGTTAAAAACAACGATGTTAAAAAAAAGTTGTTTTTGTCCATAACATCGATGTTAATACATATTTATCCAAAACATCGATGTCGAAAACAAGTTTGTTAATGTTAAAGCATCTTTGTTTTAGCTAAAACATCGATGTTTAGAATATATATATATATATATTGTTTTTTGTCTAAGGCATCGATGTTATTGTCAAAACATCGATGTTAAAACAAATTTGTTTTTGTCCATAACATCGAGTTTCATATATATCTATCCACAACATCGATGTTATTGTATATTAAAGTATACTTGTTTTTCTTAAAAACATCGATTTTATTAACAGCTTTGTTTTTGTTAAAAACATCGATGTTATTGTTAAAACATCGATGTTATAAAAAATTTGCTTTTGTCCATAACATCGATGTTAATAAATATTTATCCAAAACATCGATGTTATTGTCAAAACATGGATGTTAAAGTATACTTCTTTTGAAAAAAACATCGATGTTATCAACAGCTCTGTTTTTGTTAAAAATATCGATGTTATTGTCAAAACATCGATGTTAAATGATACATGTTTTTGTAAAAAACAACGATGTTAAAAAAAAGTAGTTTTTGTCCATAACGTCGATGTTAATACATAATTATCCAAAACATCGATGTTATTGTCAAAACACAGATGTTAAAGTATACTTCTTTTAATAAAAACATTGATGTTAATAAATTTGTTTTTCTCCAAAACATCGATGTTTTAAAATATTTATTTTTTTTCAAAACCAATTTGTTATGGTAAAAGCATCGATGTCGAAAACAAGTTTGTTAATGTTAGAGCATCTTTGTTTTATCTAAAACATCGATGTTAAGAATATATATATATATATATATATATATATATATATATATATATATATATATATATATTGTTGTTTTTTATCTAAAGCATCGATGTTATTGTTAAAACATCGATGTTAAAACAAATTTGTTTTTGTCCATAACATCGAGTATAATTTATATTTATCCACAACATCGATGTTATTGTATATTAAAGTATACTTGTTTTTCTTAAAAACATCGATGTTATTAACAGCTTTGTTATTGTTAAAACATCGATGTTATAAAAACTTTGCTTTTGTCCATAACATCGATGTTAATAAATATTTATCCAAAACATCGATGTTATTGTCAAAACATGGATGTTAAAGTATACTTCTTTTGAAAAAAAACATCGATGTTATCAACAGCTCTGTTTTTGTTAAAAATATCGATGTTATTGTCAAAACATCGATGTTAAATGATACATGTTTTTGTAAAAAACAACAATGTTAAAAAAAGTTGTTTTTGTCCATAACATCGAGTTTTATATATATCTATCCATAACATCGATGTTATTGTCAAAATATAGATGTTAAAGTATATTTGTTTTCGATAAAAACATCGATGTTAAAAAAAATTTGTTTTAGTCCAAAACATCGATGTTATTAACAGCTTTGTTTTTGTCCATAACTTCGATGTTAATACACATTTATCCAAAACATCGATGTTATTGTATAATAAAGTATACTTGTTTTTCTTAAAAACATCGATGTTATTAACAGCTTTGTTTTTCTTAAAAACATCGATGTTATTGTCAAAACATCGATGTTAAATGATACTTGTTTTTGTCCAGAACATCGGGTTTAATATATATTTATCCACAACATCGATGTAATTGTATATTAAAGTATACTTGTTTTTCTTAAAAACATCGATGTTATTTACAGCTTTGTTTTTGGTAAAAACATCGATGTTATTGTCAAAAAATCGATGTTAAATGATATTTGTTTTTGTTAAAAAACATCGATGTTAAAAAAAATTGTTTTTCTCCAAAACATCGATTTTTTAAAATATTTATTTTCGTTAAAAACCAATTTGTTATGGTAAAAGCATCGATGTTGAAAACAAGTTTGTTAATGTTAGAGCATCTTTGTATTAACTAAAACATCGATGTTAAGAATATATATATATTGTTGTTTTTTATCTAAAGCATCGATGTTATTGTTAAAACAAATTTGTTTTTGTCCAGAACATCTAGTTTAATATATATTTATCCACAACATCGATGTTATTGTATAATAAAGTATACTTGTTTTTCTTAAAAACATCGATGTTATTAACAGCTTTGTTTTTGTTAAAAACATCGATGTTATTGTTAAAACATCGATGTTATAAAAACTTTGCTTTTGTCCATAACATCGATGTTAATAAATATTTATCCAAAACATCGATGTTATTGTCAAAACATGGATGTTAAAGTATACTTCTTTTGAAAAAAACATCGATGTTATCAACAGCTCTGTTTTTGTTAAAAATATCGATGTTATTGTCAAAACATCGATGTTAAATGATACATGTTTTTGTAAAAAACAACAATGTTAAAAAAAGTTGTTTTTGTCCATAACATCGAGTTTTATATATATCTATCCATAACATCGATGTTATTGTCAAAATATAGATGTTAAAGTATATTTGTTTTCGATAAAAACATCGATGTTAAAAAAAATTTGTTTTAGTCCAAAACATCGATGTTATTAACAGCTTTGTTTTTGTCCATAACTTCGATGTTAATACACATTTATCCAAAACATCGATGTTATTGTCAAAACATAGATGTTAAAGTATACTTGTTTTCGATAAAAACAACGATGTTAAAAAAATTTGTTTTAGTCCATTACATCGATGTAATTAACAGCTTTGTTTTTGAAAAAAACATCGATGTTATCAACAGCTCTGTTTTTGTTAAAAATATCGATGTTATTGTCAAAACATAGATGTTAAAAAAAGTATGTTTTTGTCCATAACGTCGATGTTAATACAAAATTATCCAAAACATCGATGTTATTGTCAAAACATAGATGTTAAAGTATACTTCTTATAATAAAAACATTGATGTTAATAAATTTGTTTTAGTCCATAACATCGATGTTATTAACAGCTTTGTTTTTGGCCATAACATCGATGATAATATACACGATTTATACACATAATATATACGATGTTAATACACATTTATCCAAAACATCGATGTTATTGTCAAAACATAGATGTTAAAGTATACTTGTTTTTAATTAAAACATCGATGTTAAAAAAAAATTTATTTTAGTCCATAACATCGATGTTATTAACAGCTTTGTCTTTGTTAAAAACATCGATGTTATCAACAGCTTTGTTTTTGTTAAAAATGTCGATGTTATTGTCAAAACATCGATGTTAAATGATACTTGTTTTTGTTAAAAACAACGATGTTAAAAAAAAGTTGTTTTTGTCCATAACATCGATGTTAATACATATTTATCCAAAACATCGATGTCGAAAACAAGTTTGTTAATGTTAAAGCATCTTTGTTTTAGCTAAAACATCGATGTTTAGAATATATATATATATATATTGTTTTTTGTCTAAGGCATCGATGTTATTGTCAAAACATCGATGTTAAAACAAATTTGTTTTTGTCCATAACATCGAGTTTCATATATATCTATCCACAACATCGATGTTATTGTATATTAAAGTATACTTGTTTTTCTTAAAAACATCGATTTTATTAACAGCTTTGTTTTTGTTAAAAACATCGATGTTATTGTTAAAACATCGATGTTATAAAAAATTTGCTTTTGTCCATAACATCGATGTTAATAAATATTTATCCAAAACATCGATGTTATTGTCAAAACATGGATGTTAAAGTATACTTCTTTTGAAAAAAACATCGATGTTATCAACAGCTCTGTTTTTGTTAAAAATATCGATGTTATTGTCAAAACATCGATGTTAAATGATACATGTTTTTGTAAAAAACAACGATGTTAAAAAAAAGTAGTTTTTGTCCATAACGTCGATGTTAATACATAATTATCCAAAACATCGATGTTATTGTCAAAACACAGATGTTAAAGTATACTTCTTTTAATAAAAACATTGATGTTAATAAATTTGTTTTTCTCCAAAACATCGATGTTTTAAAATATTTATTTTTTTTCAAAACCAATTTGTTATGGTAAAAGCATCGATGTCGAAAACAAGTTTGTTAATGTTAGAGCATCTTTGTTTTATCTAAAACATCGATGTTAAGAATATATATATATATATATATATATATATATATATATATATATTGTTGTTTTTTATCTAAAGCATCGATGTTATTGTTAAAACATCGATGTTAAAACAAATTTGTTTTTGTCCATAACATCGAGTATAATTTATATTTATCCACAACATCGATGTTATTGTATATTAAAGTATACTTGTTTTTCTTAAAAACATCGATGTTATTAACAGCTTTGTTATTGTTAAAACATCGATGTTATAAAAAATTTGCTTTTGTCCATAACATCGATGTTAATAAATATTTATCCAAAACATCGATGTTATTGTCAAAACATGGATGTTAAAGTATACTTCTTTTGAAAAAAACATCGATGTTATCAACAGCTCTGTTTTTGTTAAAAATATCGATGTTATTGTCAAAACATGGATGTTAAAGTATACTTCTTTTGATAAAAACATCGATGTTATCAACAGCTCTGTTTTTGTTAAAAATATCGATGTTATTGTCAAAACATCGATGTTAAATGATACATGTTTTTGTAAAAAACAACGATGTTAAAAAAAAGTAGTTTTTGTCCATAACGTCGATGTTAATACATAATTATCCAAAACATCGATGTTATTGTCAAAACACAGATGTTAAAGTATACTTCTTTTAATAAAAACATTGATGTTAATAAATTAGTTTTAGTCCATAACATCGATGTTATTAACAGCTTTGTTTTTGTTAAAAACATTGATGTTAAATGATATTTGTTTTTGTTAAAAACATCGATGTTAAAAAAAATTTATTTTTTTTCAAAACCAATTTGTTATGGTAAAAGCATCGATGTCGAAAACAAGTTTGTTAATGTTAGAGCATCTTTGTTTTATCTAAAACATCGATGTTAAGAATATATATATATATATATATATATATATATATATATATATATATTGTTGTTTTTTATCTAAAGCATCGATGTTATTGTTAAAACATCGATGTTAAAACAAATTTGTTTTTGTCCATAACATCGAGTTTAATTTATATTTATCCACAACATCGATGTTATTGTATATTAAAGTATACTTGTTTTTCTTAAAAACATCGATGTTATTAACAGCTTTGTTTTTGTTAAAAACATCGGTGTTATTGTCAAAACATCGATGTTAAATGATACTTGTTTTTGTCCAGAACATCGATGTTAAATTAAATTAGTTTTAGTCCATAACATCTATGTTATTAACAGCTTTGTTTTTCTCCAAAACATCGATGTTTTAAAATATTTATTTTTGTTCAAAACCAATTTGTTATGGTAAAAGCATCGATGTTTAAAATATCAAATATGATGTAATTGTCAAAACATGTCGAAAAAATCGAATTTTTTATACATTAAATATGAATTATAAAATGCTTTACACTTTAACATCGATTTAATTACGTTTGGGCACTAATATGTTAATGTTTAAAGACTGTATAAATTAAAAAACATCGATGTTCTTGAACATCGATGTTTTGTGGTCGATGTTTAATCGACATCGATGTTTTGATTGCAAAAATATCGATGTTTTGCCTTCGATGTCGCATCTCTACTACACGTTACATAAACTATCTGAGTTTCAATTTTATAAGTTTCACGTTCCACACGACACCACAACATTAGGAAAAGGGGAGATTTAAAGATAAAGCATGATTCATTGCCGGCCGGCTCGAAGGGTGCGCTACCTTAATTTGATAAATTTGATATTTGTGGTCCTAATTTCTGTTGAGTTAGTTAATAAATCACTAATTACAGGGAAATGAAATGTTCTGTGTTTAATTTTTATTTATAATATTAAAATTCTAAACTTATATAATTGAAATTCAATATGTGCATTTTAAAACTTGTTCTTTTTATTCCACTGTTGTATACACTTCAAATTATTCCCAGTGAACATTCTTATTATATTCTTATGTAAATGTGCACATATGTTTTTTTTTTTTTCATGTTTTAAAATGTAGTGTTTTTTAAATTATAAAAATATAATGTACCTAATACAAATGCTCTAGTGATGACTTATTAAATAATTACTTACAATTAGTATGAGTAATTCTGAAGATCATTAAAAGAGTTCTTTTTGTTATAAATTAAACATTTTATATGATAAGTTAATATAAAATGAAGTATGAACCTATATAAAACAACTCTACAATCAACTAATAAACACAATAAAAAGTTTGAACAAGTTTTGTCTACTAAAAATTATAATATTAGTAAGAAATTCTCCTACCCCTCCATCTTACCCCCACCCTTACCTATTTTCATGAAACTGATATAATACAACTCTACAATAGTGAATTAAAAATAATACAAAGTTTGAACAAGATCCGTCAACTAAGTATTTTTTGCTCCATGATGGGCAAATCGGGAACACTGTGCGTCTGTTCTGTCGGATCGAATTATGAGTCAAAGGATTACTGTACGATTTTGCCTAACAAAAAAGAAGATCAGTCTTTTAAATTTGATCCTTTATTGGCCTCACATTATTTTTACAATAGTTGGTACAACGTTTCGGCACTAAGCCATTTTCAAGAAGAAGACCTGTGACCACAATTTTTAAATAAATTAGGCTGACTACCCTTGTCTAAAATTAAAATTTTTATTACTAGTTAACAACTATTACATTACTTTGCTACATTGTATGTATACAATATAGCATACATACATATAACATACAATATAACATACAATAATATTCACTCCCAATGTAGCATCATCCGATTAGCCTTAGTAGCATAAAGGGACGTTTAACGAACTAACTAACTATATTAGCATAGAATAAAATAAACACAAAAAACTCATTTTACTTCCACTCTTGGACGAAGCGGGTTAATATTTTGTTTATCCTAAACTAAACGTTTATAAATGTTGGAACATAACATTTGAACTATCTTCGGTTTGTGACCGGCAGGCTTTACGCCAGCAAGTTCCTTCCCCTCCCAAAGATCATAGCTCTGGTTGAATCCCTAGAGGCCAGGCTCAAACAGTTAATCAATAGCTCTATACGATTTATCTTCGAGATCCCGAGAGAATGCTGGTCATCCCCTTATTTGACCCAGAGATGAATCTTTTCAACGCTTAATAAACTTCAGTATTTTTTGACGTCCGTTTTCGAACTATTTAACAACGCTTTGAAATCTAAAATTAAAAAAATCTGGTGCGTGCGCGCAACACACAACTTTCACTTACCAACTTACTTAGATAAGAAATTGACGTGTTTTGTTAAATATAATTTCCCAAAGTCACACATTTTTCTACATCCATATCTTATTTTTGTTAATCGTTAAAGCCGCTTTTGAGTAAATAAAAAACCCGTGAAAATGATACAAAATTTATTAAGTAAAGTCCCCCCTCTGGTTAATCAATTTTAATGAAATTTTAACAATCATATCTCGGGCATATACATACATCAAATACCCAGTTTGATCAAAATCGTTAAAGCCGATTTAGAGTAAATAAAAAAAAACACGTGAAAATGTTACAAAATTTATTAAGTAAAGTCCCCCCTCCGGTTAATCAATTTTGATGAAATTTTTGCAGTCATATCTCAGGCATATAAATAGATGAAATACTCAGTTTAATCAAAATCGTTAGAGCCGTTTTTGAGAAAATCGAAAAAAACTAAAAAGTTATTAAGTAAAGTACCCCCTCCCTTTAAGTAATTTTGATGAAATTTATGCTGTCACATCGCGGGCATATACCTACACTAAATACCCAATTTCAGGATCGCACGGTTTATAGTTTTTGAGCTAGTCTGTTCACACACACACACACACACACACACATACACACACACACACACACACACACACACACACACACACACACACACACACACACACACACACACACACACACACACACACACACACACACACACACACAGACCATTTCGCGGGACTTGGTCATTTCGACTCAGGGGACCCCAAAACGTGTATTCCGTAGTAAAAAATTAAAATCAACTCTGATCAAATTTTTTATCTGTTTGCTGATCATTTGATTATTTTTATCTAGAGTGATTTTTAATTTTATTATAAGAGAAAAAAAAAATTATCCTGGTCATTATTTTTCAATTAAAAAAATATTATTAAAAATAATAATAATTAACCATAAAACTTTTTTTTCAAACAGCTATGTATTATTTTTTAAATTCATCATGATAATTTTGTAATTAACCGATTTGTAGCAACAGAACATCTTTATTTCAGAGAATAATTAAAATTTTTCATATACAATAAATACTTAAAAATAAATATTACCTTGGTGGAGCAGTAAGAGTTTAATTTAAAGATTAGAATTTCTTTAAAAATACTCATTTGTCGTCTAGTGTACCTGTATTTTAACGTTTTTCGGTGAACAATTCTAAAATATTTTAGTACTTCAGGCTCAAATATGTTGGACAACGTAGCTATTGGGCATACTAGAAAGTAATGAATTTGAATGAAACGCCTAACGATCATTAAAATGGATCTTCTAAGAGGTGATTTTTATTTTGTGATCAATATTTTTTATCACAATTAGTTAATGATAATTTATGTATTGACCATATCACTCAGTGAGTATTTTTTTTTTGGTTAAATCGATTTTTTTGTAAAATATTTTAGTAATTAATTTTATATTATATTCTTAGTTTTTAAGAAGGAGTTATGATCCTCACTGCCCTATCGTTTGCCATCTAAAACACGCCAAGATCTGCTAAAAGAAACTCCGTAAAATCTGCCTAAAGCTGTCTTTCCAACTTTGTCTCGGTCTACTTCTCGGAGTATTCCCAGTCTTTCGAGCGCCTAATCACATTTTAGAGATTTGTACACTACCAAGCCTATAATTTCAGGCTAATTTATACCTGAATTTCTTATATTTGTCGGTTTCTATTCATTCCGGCTTTATATACGGTTGAATTTATAAAATCAATTTAATCCCAGCATTATTTAAATTCCTTCGAATATATATTTTTAACTGGGCACTGGGTACTTAAGTACCCCCTTTCAAAGACCGATTTCAATTTTTATTTATAAATCAAGCATCATTTTTACATTAAAAATCAAATATAATATGTATTTAATTTTTTTTTAAGAAAATAATTATCGATTAAAAACTTGATTCTAACGCATTGTCGATAATTTAGCTTGTCAACCATTAATCAGATTTTAATAAAAGAGCCTGACCCTATCTCTTGACTATAATACGCATATGTATAAACCCCTCTAGAATTCAATCATTCAAGTTAATATGTTAGCTAAATCTATTTCATATCAATATATTTCAATCCCTCCGCTAAGCAAATAGTCATCTACGCATACATAAAATCAAGGAAGAGAGAAGTAATATTCCAATCCTCTTACCCTTTTTCCTCCTATTAAAAAAAAAAAAAAAAAAAAAGGGTAGATAAAATAAATTACCGAAATAGTTATGTAGTTGCGATTATTTTGAGTAATTAAAAATACCGATAATATAAATACCGCTAAATACACATTATTCAAAATCAACAAAAGTAATTTTTTATTTTCTCACTTGTTTTTCTTATTTTCACTTCAGCGGGCGAAGGCTCTTGAAACTTTATTATTTCATTTCTGAAGTTCCTAAGAGACCATTTTTCCAGGTAATGGATTTTCGGAATTGTTTACATATTGCCAGCAGCAACCGACCTGGTAAACCATATATTTCCATCTTTTGTTTCTTCAAAAAGACATTTTATTTTTGTTTTCATGAAGGCTTACTATCAAACATATAGACGTTAATATGCATATTACCCAAAAGATCTTTGTGATTGTAAAAAATCTGGTGCGTGCGCGCAACACACAACTTTCACTTACTAACTTACTTAGATTAGAAATTAATGCGTTGTTGTGGTCCCCTTCGTTAGACCAATTTTGATGAAATGTTGGCTATCACATCTTTGGCATATAAATACATCAAATACCCAGTTTGATCAAAATAGTTAAAGCCGTTTTTTAATAAATAAAAAAAACACGTGAAAATGATACAAAATTTATTAAGTAAAGTCCCCCCTCCGGTTGGTCAATTTTGGTGAAATGTTGGCTATCACATCTTTGGCATATACATACATCAAATACCCAGTTTGATCAAAATCTTTAAAGCCGTTTTTGAGTAAATAAAAAAAACACGTGAAAATGATACAAAATTTATTAAGTAAAGTCCCCCCTCCGGTTGGTCAATTTTGGTGAAATGTTGGCTATCACATCTTTGGCTTATGCATACATCAAATACCCAGTTTGATCAAAATCGTTAAAGCCTTTATTGAGTAAATAAAAAAAACACGTGAAAATGTTACAAAATTTATTAAGTAAAGTCCCCCCTCCGGTTAATCAATTTTGATGAAATTTTTACAGTCGTATCTCGGGCATATAAATAGATCAAATACTCAGTTTAATCAAAATCGTTAGAGCCGTTTTTGAGAAAATCGAAAAAAACCTAAAAAGTTATTAAGTAAATTACCCCCTCCCTTTAAGTAATTTTGATGAAATTTATGCTGTCACATCGCGGGCATATACTTACACTAAATACCCACTTTCAGGATCGCACGGTTTATAGTTTTTGAGCTAGTCTGTTCACACACACACACACAGACACACACACACACACACACACAGACCATTTCGCGGGACTTGGTCATTTCGACTCAGGGGACCCCAAAACGTGTATTTCCGTTGAAAACCGGAAGTCGAAATTTTTCACGATCGCAATACTTCCACTTACTATATATTTCATATATAGGTAAGTGAAAGTAAAAAGTTAGGCATTATAAGGTGAAAATTTTAAAAATATTCAAGTTATAAATTAGGTTCATTACAATGTTTATAGAGTTCATCACTGAAAGCTTGACTGGGATCAGAACGTCCCAAGCCAAATTGAAACACAATGGAATGATATGGTACACCATTTGCGTTTCCACTCTGTCGTTCCCGAGATGTGTACTCCCTCCTTGCTACCACTCTATTAGGTTGCTGGGTTTTGCCGATGCTTTTGAGGTTACCGATGCTGCTGCTTTATACATTTGTTTCGAGGCCGACCAGACTACATCTCCCTTTTTATGGAAAGCATAACTCGTGTCGCTCCTGTAAAAACTTTATCGGTTCCCAGGCTCGAGCTATGCGCTTGCGTATTGCTAGCAGACTTGCTCAACTCTGTACGCGATGTGTGGATATCCAAATGTTTCCGGATATCCACTGTTCCCTGATTCCAAAATCGTCGTACTGGCCTAGAACTCCACCCCACTTGTTAAACCCTTTCGTGGCTAATCGCATAGTTTACATCAACAATACCTTACCTGATCGCAACATTTTGTCGCATATCAGTTCGCTTTTGAACCGAGCCGATATGGCCCCTCGAGGTCTCATCCCTGATTCGCTGTCTGAGCCTATTACAATGTCTCTTTGGTCACATGGCCCTCCATTTATGTCAGACACTTAAGCTTTTTGGCCTCCGCCGTTTGCCCCACCATCCGCTCCCTTCGCACCAATCCCCGCTATGGCCTTAGGATTTTTCAAAGGGAGAAAAAATCCTTAGCTATGCCGTCCCTCGTATAGGACGTAAAATGGAGGTCCGAGTCAGTGCGTTGTCAGGTACTCGTTAAAGATCTCTGTCCTAACTATACCTGGATAGGCAAAATTTACACTCCCCTACTGTTTATATACGGAGGAATCTACTATTGATTCTTGCCATGCACTTGCTTTAACTCTTCGTACGAGAAACGTTTGTTCTGCCGGATCGAATAATGTGTCAAAGGATTTCTGAACGATTTTGCCTTAAAACCGAGAAGAAGCTATAAAGGCTTTGGCGTTTGGCAGTATATTTTATAGACTTTAGAATAAATATGAAATCCATGACTTTTTTTTAACATAAAACCGAAAACGAAAACGACAATTTTTAAATTCATTAATCAAATAATAAAACTGGTATACATCGAGCTCAAGCATGAGCAATAGCAATCCTTTTTCAGTGCAGAATTTGTTATAAAGTTCCTTGGTTACTTTTTTTAATTTTAGAATGATAATATCAGTTAAAATATCAATATCCATGTAACCTAAAACTCATGAAGAAAAAATACTAAAGGTCACGGGTTCGTGTCCCGAGGTGGCCCTTGAATTTTTTTAAGGGAGTAGAAAATCCATGGCTATGTCGTCCCTAGGATAGGACCTAAAATGGAGGTTCCGATTCTGTACGATGTCAGGCACTCGTTAAAGATCCCTATCCTAACTATACCTGGATAGGCAAAATTTAGGACTCCCGCTGTAGCATCGTCCGATTAGCATAAAGGGAAGTTTTACAAACAACAATAGAAAACCGTTTATTCCTAAAATTACATTGCAATACTTTTTTTCCCCATCCCCATTATACTGTACTAAGTGATAACACGATATTGATTGTTATAAACAGTTTACAATAACTGTGTTCCATTTTAAGACCATATGGTCAGTATCAACTGTGCTACATTATGCGACTTATACCTACCAAAAACACCATTGTAAGTTACTAACAAAACTCTGCATACTGACATATATTTGCAGACAGTTTATCAACATATGAAAACTCTTTACAAACGTTTCCATAATAACTTAAGAGGACATCAATAAGAGATTGGGCAATATCCTTAAATACCAGAAATAAAAATACGTTAGATGAGAGAAATCATTCTTTAACACGCCACAAAAACTGAAAAAAAAGCAAGGAGAGTGGTTCAGCAGAGTACATCCTTCAGTTGAATCGGTTTTCTCAAATACCCAAAACGTCCACCAATTTAAAGAAAAGCGAAAAAAAACTAATATTTTTAAATTAAAATATTACCTTACGCCATTTTTTTCCAAGCATGAAAGTAACTCACTAATACATTAAAACTGAATTCCATTTTAAACACACCGGTTTTCAATTGTAATATATGCATAAAACGTGACTAAAAATTTAGTTTTGATTGTATTTGCTGGATTTACAATTGAGTTATCTATGTTTAATACATCAATGTAATCCATTGGAATTTTCGCAAACTGAGCCAAACATATTAAGCCCCTATAATATTAGTAATACAGGATAAAGTGATATTCCATCAACCGAATACTGTGCATTATTCCTACTTTAAACCCCAATATGCCCATTATCAGGCTTAGAAGAGAACAACACACATAAATCCCACGCGATTTTGGTGTCTATTGACAAGGTAATCCTTTGTGGGTTGTAGTCCACAAATATTCTCCAACGCTGATGATTAATGTGAATTCGACCTGGATTTCATTTTTCAGCTATGTTTTTTCATAGCTTGTTTTTATTTCTACCATGAATATAGGTTACCATTGAGCTTAAAACGAATCAAATTCGAATTTATGCCAAAAATCGATGTTTTATGTCCGAAATTCCGCCTATGTCCGGTTTTAAATAGTTATAATTTATTTCTAATAATGAACTTGGGGCACTAAGCTCAATGTACAGTAATATAAATCATTAATTTTTTTAAAAGGAGGGGGTTAGATATACCTAAAGGTCAAGAGTTGGACGATCGGTTTTTCCATCCCTCAAAACCGTCGGTTTGTACGAAGGAAATTGGTTCCGGGAAAAGAGATCGTCTTTTTATTAAGACTAATCATAACAACTACTATGTTGGAAATGATAGATGTTGAATTCTGCTAGTACAGTGATTGCTTACCATGATCGCTCTGATATAGGATCTCACTATAAATGCTAATTAGACAAGATGTTTAACAAAGAATAAAATGAAATAATAACGTATTGGATTACAACCTTTTTAATATAATAGACCTGTATCGTACAATCAGTGGCATATTCATGAACGGAATGCGGAATACAGAATACAGAACGGTTTTCAACTATCTTTGATGCTCATAATAAGAGCGTTAGAATTCTCGTATCCGCTCTGGGGAGAATGGTTGACTTTAGTTAGAGACGGACCCACGGAATTAATCGTGAGATTCCCACTTTGGTTAGAACAGGCTGGTTACCCCTCATGAATTGTCTAATGAAGTGGAAAAGGTTTTGGTGGGGGTAAAAAAAAAATAACATTCATATGTGGAATAACATATAATTTAGTTAAAATCGAAATCTTTCTGTATTATAAGATGTATCAGACTCATGAATACCTAAACTAGGGGCGAATCGATGTATATAATTATATAAGTATTATATTTTATTATCGCATTCCAACCAATTCCACCTTATTGATACTTACAGTCTCCTTTTTTCCACATTGTAAAATGTTAATAATACATCCCTTTAGGAACTCTCAATTTACCTTATTTCTAGAGAATAAGAGATGTTATTGTAACATTTTTCTTCTATTAGTTTTAACTATATCAAACTAGCTGCGGTACCTTGCTTCGCTCAGGAAACTGTGTGATAGTTGGAATAAAAGAATCAATTTTAAAACATAATAGTACAGAAAACATAGACCATAATTTTCACCTTCCTAAAACTTCAGTTTTAGTATTAGTGGTAAGATTCGAATGCTCGAAGTCCGTCCAACTAAGGCTCCCAATTTTGCTATCCAGGCTATATAAGTAAAAATAATTTGATTTTTGTTTGAGTAATGTATAACTTAAGCCTTTATGTTGAAAGAATGTCTCCAAGTTCAAGATCATGCAGGAAAACACTTTCAATAAGATTTATCTCTGGAAAATTAGCAACTTTTTATTTTCTATATTTTGATCAATTATTCATTCTTATGTGAAATTTTATTTGTTTTGAAATCCGGATGTTTTTGTTTATTTTTATTTCCAATTCATTCCAGATGAGTAATGACCTTATTTAAAAATAAAAAGGAAAAATTAATTATGTAAACATAATCTCATGTAATGAAACTAAAACCATTAAAAAACGAATATGTGAGGTGTATATATAAATGAACCACAGCTAGCGATACATGGCTGCTCGTTGTTGAACTAAATTTTTTCATTCATAACGCGTCCTTCATGCACAGATAGGCTAATTACATATCGCGAGAGGGAGATAATTCCAGACCTTAAATCTTCAATGCCCTTGTATGTCCCTTCATTGATAGGGGAAATAGGGCTACGAAACGATAAAACTGTCTAAATGTTACCTTGACTCGTTTGTATGAGATTTAGCAGCACGCATATTGTATACTTTGCTTTATTATAATAGACTTAACACTTATTCGTTAGACTTTATTATTTACAGACTTGATTTGATTATGCAACGTATACATACTTAAACGTAAATACTGGGGTAAAAGTTTTTCTTGAGGAAAACCTAACGGTGAAATTAACATATCTCATCAATCACCTCACCACAACACCTCATCAATCAATCAACACATCACTATCTCTGTCAGATTACCTCCTACCGCTGACCAAGAAACAATATTTCCCAATTACATAATGAACCCGAGACTCTCCGTGGGTACAGGTTGGTTCTAATTTTTCTTATAATAAAAGAAAAATAACCCCCTTAGACCATAAAAAGAAAATAAAGAACCAAATTTTATAAAGATATGTTTGTAATGGAAAAAATAAAATAAAAGAAACAGTGTTAACCTCACCAGTGTCCACCCTGTTCTGCACTTAAATTATTTAGTAAGAATATGAAAACATTCAAAAATTAACATAAACGTGAATTGAAAATTTTTGTATCCAGAAGGAATAGTTAAGTGAGAAAAAAAAAAAAAAAACACTCTCTGGCTCGCGTTATAAAACTATAATTTTATAAAAGCACTTAAAATAAATTTCAAACAATCAAGGTTTTTTTATTTCTTTAATGTACCTGAAAATACAATTTTTGAAATTTTAAATTAGTTAAATATCTTATATGTGAGGAGGTGAGGTGCTGGAAAACTCGTTCGTTCCACATGAACACGTTTTTCAGGAAACTCAAAAAACTTACCACGTATTGTAGAGTGGCCAGATAAAAATGTTTTGTTTTTTGCCTTCAAAAGGTACAGCTGCGCTGTATAAGTGAGCTTGGAATGAAAACATTGACTGATTTGAAGGTAACAAAAAAAAAAAGTAACAAAGTATGCAATAAAAAAGTTTTGCAACAAAATGTTTAAAGCCACACCGCATTGGAACGTAAGTTGATCATCAAATGAGGATAATATACGAGGTGAAGGAAACAAAAGCGAAGTTTTTTTTTTTATTTTTATAATTAATATTTATTTAGGTTCACAACCATTTTATTAATAAATTCGCTATCATTTTACAAAATAATATCACCCACTGACTTAAAACATTTGACTAAACATTTTTTTTGTTGATGAATTTTTAAAAAATTTCAGAGTACTGATATAAAACATCTGACTACAAAAAAGTTACAAAAAGACTAGATCCTAAGGTCAAGTCCTCTTCTTCAATAATAGTGACTTCATCACCCTGTTGTTCGTTGTTGTCCTTGTCTGTGGCAGATATAATCAGAACTCGAGTGTAATACTTCAATGAATCATTGGTCCTCCACTCGTTACCAAAATGCTTTTTCAGCAGATTATCAACATCTTTCAGCTTATTGGAGCCATTGGAAAATCAATTAGGTATTAATATAAATAGGTAAGAAGAATCGAGTATAAAACATAAAACACACGAGTTCAAGGAGCTTTCGATATTTTGTTCAGAAATAGCAACAGAAACTACTGAGGTGAACCAATGGGATGGGTGCAAAGTGAGAAGTGCAAAGTGAGAGAACAAAAGAGTTTAGCTTCACAACGAGTAACGAACCAGTTCTGCAACAAACCACTATTTTCTATAGCAAAAATTCATATGAAATAACAAGTTTTGCTCCAATCTGATAAGATAAGACGTTGAAAGAGCATTACAATATCTTTTAGAATCCACTGCTATCTCAATTTTTCAAAAAAATGGAACGAACGAGTTTTGCACCTCACCTCTTCATACCATGAATGATGAATTTTAGGAAACATCGAAATGACTTTTCTAATTATCTAGAAAAATGACTTTCATTTCCCTCATTTCCACTTTCATCTCACGATGTAAATTTAAAAAAATATTATTTAGAGTTAATTAACAATAAAAGGAAGGTTTGGGTTTGTAGAGCTTCCTCCTCTTGGTAAGACTATGAGGTCAGATACCCCTTGGATTTCCTAGGGTTAGTATATGGCCAATCCAATTTTAAATACAATTACATCAAGCATTAATGTTTTTTAACTATAGGCAATATTTTTTTCTTACAACAAATTAATTTTCCGATTAAAATATAGCAATAAAAAGTGCTTAGTCAATTATTGTTGCTCGTGGCATAGTAACATTTTGAGATGTCTTACCAGAGTCGGAGACATTTTCGAAATTTTACTGTGACGTTAGTATTTAAATAAATACTTTTGGTAGTGGGCCATGCCACGTCAAATCAACACAAAAAAATATCATTTTGAACCTCACCATCTCAAAATTTCTTGAAAGTTGGTATATGTGTACTACTTGTATCTACTAGAACAATTGTGGAATATTACTGAGATACGTCAATCCGTTTTTGAATTATTGGTCTCTGAAGCCTTCAAAAATTGGTCCAGAAACAGAAAAAATCATGATTAAAAATAGCTGTAGACGTTTTCCAAATTTGACTATGACTATGTAATTGGTGTCGTTTAACGGCACATTCAATGCCATTCCATATGATATACAACAATGTATAGGTTGGTTCTAAAGAAATTTTCTTAAAACCTAGGTTAAAATTTTAATACCAATTTTCTTGAAAAGGGCATCTTTTGAAATTTTTATATATATTTTTTCAAATAGGCCGTATAATATATTATCACAAAAAAAGCTGTAGATGTTTTCCAAATTTGACTATAAAAATTTTAAAAGATGCCCTTTTTAAGAAAATTGATATTAAAATTTTAACCTAGGTTTTAAGAAAATTCCTTTAGTACCAACCTATACATTCTTGAATATCATATGAAATGACATGGAATGAGCTGTTAAACGACACCAATTTCATAGTCATCGTCAAATTTGGAAAACATCTACAGCTATTTTTAATCATGATTTTTTCTGTTTCTGGATCTAATTTTGAGTGCTTTGCAGGTCCATAATTCAAAAACGGGTTGATATATCTCAGTAATATTTCACAATTGTTCTAGTCAATACAAGTAGTACACATGTACCAAATTTCAAATAAATCTAAGATGGTGAGGCTCAAGCCTGTGTTGAATTGAAATGGAATGACCCTACTAGTCTTTATTAGTATTCATAGATTTTTGCTTGTTTGTTTGTTATTTCATTCAAGTCTCTTTTTATGATGCATCTACACTTTTAAATTAGAGATTAAAAAAAAATAATCATTGGAATAAGCCATTAATCTCCATAATTTCAGTTAAATTATTGGAGGATTTTAATAAGATAAAGCAGATTTTAATAAGGCATA
Source organism: Aelia acuminata (assembly GCA_911387785.2). Classification (NCBI taxonomy): domain Eukaryota; kingdom Metazoa; phylum Arthropoda; class Insecta; order Hemiptera; family Pentatomidae; genus Aelia; species Aelia acuminata. The sequence goes on along the minus strand of OU426982.1, from coordinate 122,030,744 downwards.
AACATTAAATTATTTTTTTTTTTTAATACAATTAAAATTTCTAATTGCTTAACTTCTTTCCTACTACTCTAGTCAATACTTCCAATCCGCTTAACATTTTTGCGTTTAATGCTGAACTTGATAAGATAAAAAACCTGAACAAGGATGTTGCAATGCCAAATAAGCATAGAACATTTCTATAAAAATATTGTCTTTTTCGGGTTTATTAATAAATACATTTTATTAAAAATTTTTTGGAATACTGGTGTAGCTGGAATGTGTAAAAAGTAAAGGGGAAATATTCCAGGAATATTGGAGTTTCAAAGGATACCCCTCCATTTTATTTTATGATTTATTTTTACATTCAAAGAGGATATCTTTATGTGAAATATGAAAAGAGAAAAACACTTCAGCGAACATTGTTTCCAAGCAACCCATTCATCTTTTATGGAAATAAAATTATTATTTTGAAATAAGCTACTAAATACTTCTATTGATTATAAAATAAGTAATTTTGGCTTCGCTTTTTATTTCTTCTTTTTTTTACGTTTTCCCAACCAAGCTTTTTGAACCCACAAGGTTACCAATTTTCTTCCCTGACTTATAATTACCTGAACAGCAAAGCCTTTGTCCCACCTGGTACCGACGAGGAAATAGGTAGGTATTGTCCTGCCTCAAAGGATCGAGTCCACCCGAGAGCCATTGTTTTAGGATGGACTTTTCGGGCTGTGTGATTAGCAGGGATATTCAAAGACAGACAAATGTATTCCAGCTCCTAATCAAAGCAGGGCTGTGGCCTACAGATATTTCTTCCGCAATTTTGAAACTTAAAAGATACGTAAATGTATCATCTAAAAGTTAATGCATGATTTCAAAATACAAAATCCAACTAAAAAAACATAGAATTTGGCCCCAATAAACTGCTATCCACCATGTTGGCACACACTGACAACACCTAATCCTTTGTTAATGTTTATCGAAATTGAATTACATTTACCTTTAAATAATTAAAAGCTAATAAAACAGGGAGCATATTTTATTGTACAGAATGTTTTTTTTTGGCTCATACTTTAATTTCATTTACTTTAAATTCATTTACTCCTTTACAAGTCGCACAACAGATCAGACGGTTAACTAAAAGAAAAGCCCCAGGTTATGACTTAATAATAGCCGAGGCGCTCCACCAAATGCCTAGAAAAGCTCTAGTGTTTCTTACGACAATATATAACTGTATACTTAGGACAACTAAATTTCCTATTCAATGGAAATATTCACACATCAAAATGGCACACAAAACAGGCAAAAATGCTTACGATCCTTCTTCTTACAGACCTATCAGTCTCCTTCCAATTTGTTCAAACCTTTTCTAAAAATTAATTTACAAAAAGCTTGTATATATACTGACAGACCAAAACATATCTGACCATCAATTCGGTTTTCTTACTTCACACTCAACAACACAACAATTACACCGAAATACAGACTACATTACTAGAGCACTAGAGGAAAAACAATAGGCTGCTGGTGTATTTCTGGATGTAGCCCAAGCATTGAAAAAGTCTGGCACCAGGGACTTCTCTTTAAACTTAAGACCATTCTACCTCATACATGTTACCTTTTGCTACAATTCTACCTCTCAAACAGGGTTTTCTCTGTCCGACAGGGCTCAGAGATTTCTTTAGTCCGACCAATCTTAGCAGGAGTTCCCCAGGGGTCAATACTCAAGGTCAACTCAGGGGTCAACTCGCTCCCGCACGATATGTTAAACAATAAGAAATTAAATAATAATCAAACACTTTTATATAATAATACTAGCATTCCCCGTCGCGGCTTTGCCCGCGATCCTTTAAAATCAATTCTGTGATCATTATCTTGGTATTCATTTAATATAATATATTAACTGATGTTAAGGAGATTTATTAGAATCGTAGCTTCCGGTAGGTGGAATGTTGGAGGGGGAAGCTGCCGGCTCGGTAGAAGAGAGGGAGACGCGCAATGGAGAGAGTTCACTAAAACCGCCGAAACAAAAAATTGCTTACTCGTCGTGAACGCTTCATTTTTCGGCTTTAAAACATGGTTTAAAAGCCAAATATTTTTTCTCAAAGTGCAAAAATAGGTGTCCGTTAGAGTTAAACGACAATTTCGCCATTTAAACCCCTTAGGGGTTACATTTTTGAAATTCCTTTCTTAGTGGTTACCTACATCGCGTCTAAAATCTAAATTCCGAACTTCAAGTTTCTATCATTAGTAGTTTTTGCTCTCCGTTGATTCTGTCAGTCAGGACAAAGCCTCTTATATATATATATATGGAGAAGAGATCGAAATAAACGCACCTTCCCCAATCAAGGGAATCACAGTGTGCATAATTTGATTACCACTAATATTTAAATAATCAGTAGCCATATTTTATGTGAATTTCTATTTTAATAATATTGTAACGTTAAATCGATATTCAAATAAAAAATATGTTTATGTTAATTTAATGTTAATTTAATATTATTTAATATTATTATTTTATATTTATATTTATATATAATATATAATATATATATTATATATATATATATATATATATATATATATTATATATTATATATATAATATATATAATATATATATATATAATATATATATTATATATATATTTATATTATTTAATATTATTATTTTATTTAATATTATTATTTAATATTATTTAATATTATTTAATGTTAATTTAATGTTAAAAATATGATATGGTTTAAAATCTCAGAAATAGATTTCCGTTAGAGTTAAACGACAATTTCGCCATTTAAGCCCCTTAAGGGTTACATTTTTGAAATTCCTTTCTTAGTGGTTACCTACATCGCGTCTAAATTCTAAATTCCGAACTTCAAGTTTCTATCATTAGTAGTTTTTGCTCTGCGTTGATTCTGTCAGTCAGGACAAAGCCTCATATATATATATATATATATATATATATATATATATATATATATAGAGAGAGAGAGAGAGAGAGAGAGAGAGAGAGAGAGAGATTTTTGATGAACTGGATAAATTAGGATAATGTCTGTAACTTGTTTAATTGTTTTAAAAGCCTGTTTTCATTGATAGGTTTATGTTGTTGGGACAAAGTTTTAAAATAAACATTGCTTCGCTTTTTGACCTCTAGAGGTAATCACCATGAACCAAATAGTCCTTTTAGAGGGTTAATTTCTTTTTGTCAATCTTATGGTTATTATTAACCTTATTGACCGGTTAATGAGTTTCAACATCTAAAACATTTTCATCCGAAGGCAAACAAAAACAAGCAAACTCAACAAACGGGATGAGAAGATGGTAGGAACAGTAAGTAGTTGGGATCCGTAAAGATTCAACGGCAAGTACATAACAAAAATATAAATGAAATAGTATAACAGGCACCAAACCGCATATTACAGATCTTTCAGTGGTAAACGATTTATTTTCGCATACTATTGTGTTGTATTCGTTATTGTTTTTGATGGGTAATAAACTTAAATTTGCAATTTAAATAACTTGTTTCCAGCTAATTCAAAATTATGGTTTAATTGTAGCATTTAATGAAGTATTCAAAGTGATTCATACCTACAAAACACTTTATCTTAAAAGTATTTTATAGGTATGATTTAGGAATTAATATTATCCGAAACACCCAATATTGAAAAGAATAATGACACACCACAATCGTTGAAATAGTTATTACAAGGAAGAGCAAATAAAATAAAAATTAATAATATTTTAAATAAAAACAAATAATATTAATCCTTTAATAGTTATTAAAGTACGATTCTCCACTACTTTCCGATTCTTGAAAATTATAATTATTCTCCTATAGGGTGAAGCGGAAAAGCAATCAAAATAATCTGCAACCTAATATAATTACTGTAAATCTGTATGATCGTAGCATCTGGGTGTTAGAATAAAAAAAATTAAGGATTCAAATTTTATTTGACTAGGAATGCAAAATCAAGGAAGGAGAGCAAGTGGGAAATCTTCGAGGAAAACCCGTGCATACCTTTAGATAACTGGAAAAAATATGGCCTTCCTAAATAAGCAAAAGAGACAAAAAAGTATTTTTTAAAAATGCAAATAATTTAAATAAATACATCCTAGCTGGCAAGGAAATTCTCCTAAATCTACCTTTCCCGTTCTCGCGGTATTAGACTTGCTAAGCCGGCTCCTTCATTTCCTACTGTGTTCTATTCCCAGCTTGGAAGACAAACGGTGATCCTGTCATACTTGCTCATGTTTTTCATACAGCTGTAAGCTTCGCCTTATATTGTGTTGTAGGAATATTTATTTTGAAGAGAATATTCAAAATTATTGAAAAATTAATAAATGTGGTTTCCTATACAGAAATAATTATATATATATATACATACATACATACATAGAGAGAGAAAGAGAGAGAGAGAGAGAGAGAGAGAGAGAGAGAGAGAGAGAGAGAGAGAGAGAATTTGTTCTTTTAAATAATATCAAAATAGAAATATCAGCTTAACAAATTTAAATAGCCACTAATTTTTTTTTTGTATTGGTTTTTTTCACTTTATTTCACAAAAACGGGAAAAATAGCACAGCATCGAATTTGAATTTGAAGCTTACACATTTTTCCAGTTGTCAAATAATAATTAATGAAAGAAGTTCAGACAAAAAATACTAGCAGTTCTTCATCAAATTAGTATAGTACATTTCGAATGAAAGCGGATTTTCAAGTAGTACTCGTAACAGTTTTTTTTTTTCTTTTTCTTTTTTTTCAATTCAAAATGCCTTACTAAGTCTGAACAAAGAGAGATAGAAAATTTATGTTTTTACCATTCAATATAGCACTTTTTTTTATTTTTTTAAAAGATTATCTAGTTTGTTAAAATGAAAAACCAAACAATCCAAAGCCAAAGATTTCTTGGATCGAGGTGTGAATATGTATGTTGGATTCTGGGAGAAATTCACTGAAGCAAAAGGAAGTTGCTATGAATAAAAACAATATAGCTAAAGTTTGTTTTTCTTTCATTCCCCTCCTAACCATGTGGAAGTGAAATACCATATTTCCCAATACAATATTTACTCCACAGCAAACGTAAACACAACGCCACTATTCGCACGGGATAGGCTCAGAGTTATATTCTATGAAGACACGTTTTGAATTATGTTAGGTACAAACATGGCGATGTGATGTAGCTGATTCGCAAAGCTTTTCCACTTCACAGAGGATGTTCTGTATTAATTTTTTTGATTTTCATATTTAACAAATCTGTACATTAACATAAGCAAAAATTTTTATTGCATTGGAATGGAATTGTTTTATTATCTTTGCTTTAGAAACTAAATATTTGGACATATACTGCAGTCTTCAGTCTTCTTTAGGGGTTAGAAATCAGAGAGAACACAAAATACATAACACATTATAGATATAGAATTGAGATCTGAAACCGAAATACTGAATTAAGATTCATTTGCACTTCATGCCAAAAACAAAACAATGCGAACACCGAAAAACAAACAACAAGTCTACCTAGAGGAGTTTTGCGTAAAATTATTATAATTACTAAATGCAGCATTAGAAAAACTCCAGTGACTTCAACATCTTACAATTTATACTTGTGAGAAGTCAGGATGTCTTGCAGTACAGGCTTCTAAAATTCACACTTATACCCCCACCCCAACCTCGAGAGAAAATACTAAAAAAAAAAATGCATAGTGGTGGCAACTATTTATTCCTATAAAGGTATAATTAAGACCCGGAATTTTTTTTCCACATACAGTTGAGGGGATTCAGATTCATATAAATACATAAATATGTATATAATTTAAACTAACTTAAAAAGTAAATCAGATGATTTTTTAACCATGAAGCTAAAGCGATGAAACATTATAAAGGTATCTTGTCCAGAAAACACGGTGCTGAATGAAATAGGGAATATAAAAGAGTCAGAAAGATTTAACCGGAGGCATGGCGAAATATTCTATTTTATCTTTTCAGAGTAGTGAAAATAGAATGGGATAAGCATTAGACATCATAAAAAACAATTCTTATTTAAATGGCTTTGTTTATTAAATCCTCTATAACTATAAAAATGTTTGCGATTCCTGAAAATGACCTAGTAAAATACGAAAAATAACTACTTTTATTATGAAGTTATTATTTCACATTATATAGAATGATTACGTATTTGAAACGCAGATTTAAATAGTTATTTATGAAAATATATTATTACATTATATAATATATTATTTGTCTATACCATATTTTTATAATTGGTTAAATATTTATTGAAATTTTATTTATATAATTTTTAAAAACTTTTTATACACCTAAACATCAGAATTGGGTTTAATGTTCAATTAAAACTGATGAGGTATAAACCCCATCTATTGACATTTGCCTACAGGTCTATAAGAATTTTCGCGAAAATAATTGATAATAATATTTATTATTCTAATAAATTAGCAATTTTAAAATTTATTATTGCAAAATAATAATTATTATTACAATTTTAGAAATAAATAAATTCAATAGCCGAAATACTTGTTTGTGTCTTTAAGATACTGTGCAGCACCACATAAGGCATTAAGCTACGAAATTATGAAACAGTGACAATATAAAGAGAGACAAGCAATAAAAATATTAATCACTAATTTTCGTACCAACAATATTTAATATTTTTATTAATCGATTTATCAATTGGCGGTAATTATTTTAAATTTAAGTTTCATATTGCTTAAATCCGTAAATATTATCATGTAAATCGTAAGAATTTCACCCTTATTTTACACGTGAATACAGTATTTTCTTATTTATATCATTATTAAAAGTGTGAACTGTAAAAAAATGATAAAATGAAATATAATTTAGCGATGAAATATCATATTTGTAAACAAACAATTAAAGAAAAATTTTAAATGATTTTATATTAATTTATTTACTTTTTCGTTTAAAAATACTAAAATTCCTAAGTATTTAAACTATATACAATTATTAACAATTACCTTAGGTAATGTTTAAAAAAAAAAAAAGGGAAGTAAAGGGTAATTTAATTTTTCGTTAGGGGAAGGTAAAAGACTTACAGGGGAGTTCGCTCAACCTAAGTAATTTTCCACCAAGGCTTCCTTTTAATTTTTAATTTGGCTTTAATCGTTTTACTCAGCTTTTTAAATTAGATCTATCAGTTCATGGTGAAATTATACACGGTATAATTACGTTAATATGATAAAGTATTGTATAAAAATGTATAAATAAATGACTTTTTTATAATCTGTATTATTCATAAATTTCTAAAATATGCTAACCCTTTAAAATAGTCTATATTTACAAAAGAAATATATATATATAGACGTTATACAGACAAAAAAATCGAAAATTACGTATTTTCGGAAAAATAATAGTTCAGTCAACTGTTTAGGTAAATATCTTATTTTTACTAAGCCTAAATTTTTAAATATTCATAGCATCTTGATATCAACTTACGCTTATCTTTGCTAACATTAACATATGTACCTATTAAAACGATTTTTCTCGAACAAATTTAAAAGAAAATTTCAGAAATATTTACGTTTTAATAGCATTATCCCCACCCCCTCCCAATAAATAAACTTCTTGTTTAATCCAGTGCATAAGGCATGGAACAAAAAAAGATGACTGACTATATTAGCTACTCCAAAATGTACTGCTATAGCTGGCCAATTCAGACTACATGATTTATGTATAAAATAATATATATCTATATAAAGAAACATGAAATTTTGTTTGTTTGTTCTTTATAAAAATCCATACCGTTTGTCCTAAATTCTCCAAATTTCGCTCAGTGGTTCTTCCATACCAGGTGTGAACACCTGTCCATATTAAAATTGCATAAATTCAGCCAATCCCTGGGTATATTCTTTGTTGCTATAAAAAATCGGGGACTTGTCTAATATACGACCGCCACTCAAAAAAATCGATTCTTCGATTATCGAACAATTTCTATTGTAACATATGTTCATAGAATAACCTGTATTTTGTTATGTACGGTTAATCTGTAATTTTTTATCTAATATTGTGGTCAATCTGTAAGGTTAATCTGTTATTGTGGTCATCTAAGGTTAATCTGTAATTTGTTATCTAATATTGTGGTTAAAATGGAACGTTATTCATTGAAAAGAGTATTTCGGGAAATAGTTACGGAAGAAGATGCGGTGAAACTTTTCCAGAAATACATCATTGAAAATAATAAATTATGCCCAAATGGACACGATATGACGATAAAATTCACTGTCACACCCAGATGGAGATGTAACAGAAGAAAAGGAAAAAAAAAAGGAAAGCATATAATAGCATATATATTGAAAAAAAAAAAAAAAGGAAAGCATATAATAGAATATATATTGAAGGATACGAACATTTTACAGTTAACCATAAATATAATTTTGTGGATCCTGTATCACTTCAACATACCCAAAATATCGAAAGGTTATGGGGCAGTGTTAAATGGGGAAATAAGAAAAGACGAGGTACAAACAGAAAGTTCTTAAAATCCTATTTAGCCGAGTTTATGTGGAGAAAAAAAGTTGGAGAGGAAAAATGTTTATTTCCAACAATTTTACAAGATATATCTGATTTTCATGTATTTAATAATAATAATAATAATTAAATAAGTTTGTTTGGTTAAATCTTATTTTATTTTTAATTAATCAATTGCATTATGCATACGAAAACAAATAACCTAAAGAAGGTTACACATACTATATTCGATTGTATGAAAGTAAATTATCAAAGTTAAAAAATCGATTTTTTGGAGTGGCGGTCGTATATTAGACAAGTACCAAAAATCGTTTTGATCTCGCATTACATTGGTTTTTACGAAATCGACCGTTTGAGTCGATGAAAGTCTCACTTTATAGATTCAAAAAATGAAATTCTACGGGTGAAACCGGTATATATAGCTAGTTTGTAACAAAAAGACGAATCGATTCCTAAGAGGAAAGAAACAACCCTTGAAAAAACAACAAGGAAGATATACATCAACAATTGAAAAAAGTTGATTCATTTCAAATCAAGTTAATGAAACAAAAACACCAGGAAACGGAGGATAAAACATTGTGAACGATTGAAGTAGGAAATTCAATAGAATGAGCTTCCCTCTAGAAACAGAAACCGAATTAACGAAGTGATTTTCTGAGAAGGAAAAAAAATAATTTGATTTATTATTGTTAATATTACAGATTGCTTTTCAGGAAGGTTTGTAAAAAATTAAAATGAAAGAATTTTGAACATCATTATCAGAATATCATTATAATTATCATTAACAGAATAATTATTACTTTCAATTTTGTTTAAACTAGAATATGTTTATTTATTGTTGAAATGCAAGATTTTTCTTTATTATTGTTATAGATACTAATTTTGATACTTATTTACGATCAATAAATAAATATTATTATTAATAAGTATTAAAATTATTACCTAAAATGAACATTAATATGTCCTTATTTCTCCAATAGAAGTTTCAATTAATAAAATGAAACAAAAAACCATATACCATATTTATTTATTATGCCAAATATTCAGGTCCCCTACGATTTTCAATAATTTCAAATTGTTTAAAGATAATCTGACTTAGTATTATGTATTATACGGTTATTATTTTTATTATCTTGATTAGATAAACAAAAACAATTAGAACACGAATAAGGAGAAACTTGAAATTAGGATAAATGCTAAAACGTTCTTAACTAGTTACTTTAATTACTTTAAAAAAATCGGAAAAAGACTATTGAAATAAAGAATAAATTAACCACAACCCTTATTATCAAAAGAATTTTTTTTTTTTAATTTCACCTTTTAACTTTCAATAAATATGTATGAAATACAGGTGTAGTAAGGGAAAGTGTTTCGATCGTGAACATTTTTTTCAGTATTTATTAAATTTTTTTGTAATGGAATTGAATGAAACATGCAATAAAGGCCTTATTCCTTGGATCTAGAAAGTTCACAAAAAAAAAAAAAAATTTGCCAGGTTGTAAAAACGAAAATATATGAGATATATGAGGAATATTAGTTTGAAAGATTGGGCAACATCACATACCAAAGAACTGAAATGAACTCCTAAAACAATAAATATTTCCTAAATCAGCAGGAAAATTTTTTTATTCTGGCAAGTTTTATTCTGTGATACCCATGTACTTGAACCAAGATTCATCTTGATAGGTCAATTTTAAATACATTATCCAAAAATAAATCAGCGGCTTGGCACAGGCCTACACAAAATAGGAAGAATCAATGCTCTTTATTTTTGAAAGGTCCCTTCAAAGAAACATTTTTAGCTGTATTATAGATTTTCATCTGTAATAAAACTTTAAAATTTCTGGAAATGGAGAATAAACATAGCTATCATAAGATTATCAAGCATGGCTTATACATGTTCGAGAATATACCAGCAGATGCAGGGGAACAAACTTTAGATGATTTGATACTTGTTCGCGCGGAAATTATAAATTTAAATTCAGTATATAGATAGTCCGGGAGGTGCTGCTCTCTCGCGGGACACTTGGACTTATTTTATCCGCCACATTTTAAAGTTCAGTCTAGGAAGTGACTTGGCTTCGATCGTTCGTGAAGCGATAGTAAAACCTGACTTCTAATTCTTTGAATTGCTCGATGAAGCTGGGGACAGTCTCGGATTTTCGCCTGGAGAAGCGGACATCGAATGTCACGATCGTCTTTAAAAGGTTCGAATTAATCCTAGAAAATCTGATCCAAATCCTCACCCATTTTCCCTAATCTCCCTAGGAACTGAACCATAAAGAAGTGACTCTCTCTCTCCAGGTGAGTTTAGATTTATTTCTATAATTAAGAATTTACATATGTTCATTCAAATAAAAATTTACAGTCCACTGCTAGAATATTTGGTCCTCCGGGCCGGATGGAATCGATTGGGAAAAATATTTTTTTTTTCTCTTTGTTTGTTCGTTTGAATTCCTTTTAATTTTTTATTGAATATTAGTATCAATTAATAATTCTTTAATTAATAATTTTTCTTAGTTTTCGTTTATTAGAATTATATTATCAGCGGATGAAGTTTTTCTTTTATTTGTAATAATTATCGTCGAAATTACATTTATAATTTTATTTAGGTTTCCTTATGATTGTGAGATTTATTGATTTAAACGGAGTAATTAATTTAAAAGAAATATTATTTTTTTTGTTATAAATTAACAATTGTTCATGTACTTGTTTATAGGTTTAGGTTTAAGGTTCAGCTGATAAGGCTATACCGTTACCTAGCTAACATTGTAAATAACTATTTTATACCTTTCAAATATTAAATTTGTGTTTGTTTTAAATTTTCACTTTACTGTTTAAACTAACAAAATTTTTAAGTGTGTTTATTTTATTACTAGATTTATGGATATCTGTTTATTTTTCTAATTATATTTATTATATATGTTTTTTTTTATTATATGTGTTTTATTTTCTTCTAGGTAAATTTTATAGTAATTTAATAAAATTTGTTCAGGTACTAATTTTATTAACTAAATATAGATCAAATTGAAAAAATATTTAAGAGTTATTTTATTTTGAATTTTGTTTATCATTTATTAACATGAGCGAGAAAATTGAGTCAACTTTAAAAATTTGTAGGGCAAAACAGGCTCAGCTATTCCAGCGTATTCAGAGAATTTATGATTTATCGAAAGACACTGGAGATAAAAAAGTTTTAGGGCAGTTTGAAACTACTTACCGTTTAATTCCCAAAACTTTAACCGAATTTGATGAGATAGAGTTTAAAATTAATGAATTAGAGATGGAATTAAATTCTGATTATAATCCAACCTTTAACGATTCGCATATAGAAATGATCGAGTACATTGAAGCGGCGGCAGAGAGACTTGGGATTAATAAAAAAGCACTCGCGGCTACATCGGTGCCTGGAGCGTCTTCACAAATCCCGCCGACGTATAAAACGGAATTACACCTTCCGAAGATAGAATTGCCTTGTTTTAAAGGGGATCAAACTCAATGGTCAGTTTTTTATGAAATATTTAAATCATTGGTACACGAAAATGAATCTTTGACCGATCAGCAGAGAGTTCAATATTTGGTTTCAAAACTTTCGGGGGAAGCATCGAATATTTGTAAACATTTACCACCTGTTGCGGCAAATTATCCAGTGATGTGGGACGCTTTACAAAAACGTTATAATGATCCTCGCGCCCAAGCGGATGCCTATTTAGAGCAAATTTTTGAATTCAAACCATTAAAGGCTGAATCAAGGGTAAATTTAACCACAGTACTGGATAAATTTTGTGGGCCAATAACAGCTCTTAAAAGACTAAATGCCGGTGATTTGGCGGATTTAATATTTTTAAATCGTGGTTTAAAAATTTTAGACCCAGTAACCCGGCGGGCGTTTGAAGCTGCCGTTCGAGATAAGGACATACCTAACTATCGCGATTTTGTAGCGTTCGTCGAGAAACAGATTAAAACATTACCTTGGGAAAACAAAACTTCTACGAACAGATCGGAGAATTTTATAAAAGAAAATTTAAAATCTAAAGTATTCGTGGCTCAGTCGGGAGAGAATTCTAATTATAATAATTTAAGTAAAAAATGTTTGAAATGTAATCAAGGATCACATAAATTAGCTGATTGTCGAATATTTTTAAAAATGTCTCCATGGGAAAGATTTCGTTTTATTAAACAAAAGGCGTGTTGTTTAAAATGTTTTTCTTCTAACCATTTATCGCGGAACTGTAAAAAGACGAACCCATGCTTGCAATGCAATAAACCTCACCATTCGTTACTGCATTTTGAATTTCCAAATAATCATCCTGATCGTGTAACTTCGAGTGCGGAAGGTCAGCAAAATACTTCGATCAATTGCTGCTCGATGGCAAACTTTAAAGATCGTGATACGGTCTAGCGTTCTTCTATGGTTTTATTGTCTACCGCGGTAGTAAATATTCGGAGTGGTGGGGGAAAATTGCACGAGGCGCGGTTTTTGATTGATTCGGGTAGTCAGTGCCATTTTCTAACTGCAAAAACATGCCGAAGACTTAAATTACCTATCTCACCTGTAAAATCCTCGGTAGTAGGTTTCGGAGGAGGGGTCAATCCTGTTATAGGAAAGACCGTTTGTAGGTTCTTGTCTAAATTGGAACCAGATATTTCATTTGATATAGAACCATTGGTAGTTGATAAGATTGTAGACAAATTGCCGGCTAGTGAAATTGATAGATCTCAGCTGTCTTATTTAAAGAATCTTAAACTCGCAGATGAGAAATTTTACTTACCGGGATATATTGATGGTATAATAGGGGCTGAGTTGGTGCCTCATTTATTGAAAGAAAATAAATTTAAAGGGAACTCGGACCAGGTGGTTGCTATGGACAGCGTGTTGGGTTTCATTCTAATGGGAAACGCGCCGGTGTTAGAACGACCATCGAATAGTATTAATTGTATGCCCGTTTGTCATCCCTCTTTAGAAGGACTGGTGCAAAGATTTTGGGAGATTGAAGAGGTTCCTAATTTAAAGACTTTGCTTTCACCCGTGGAAACGGAATGTGAAGAAATTTTTAAATCATCGGTTCGTCGGTTAGAATCAGGGAGGTATATTGTTACCTTGCCCTTTCAGGAAAATCCCGATCATTTGGGGGATTCATTTCAGATAGCCAAGAGAAGATTTATAAATTTAGAAAAGCGATTAGATCGTTGTCCAGAAGTCCGATTGTTATACCACGAGGTGATGCTAGATTATTTACGGCAAGGACATATGTCGTTAGTAACAAAACCGATTGAAAAGGGCGGTTATTACATACCCCACCACGGTGTATTCAAGTCGAAAAGTACCAGTACGCCTCTAAGAATTGTTTTCGATGCTAGTGCGAAAACAAATACAAATTTATCATTAAATGACATTTTGCACGTGGGCCCTAAATTACAAACGGATATTTTCGTTTTGTTGATAAATTTTCGCTTATTTTCTGTAGCCTTGACCGCGGATATCAAACAAATGTACCGGCAAATTTTAATCGATCAATTGCATAGAAAGTACCAACGAATTTTATGGAGGTTTTCGCTCGAGGATCCGATAGAGATTTATGAATTGCATTGTGTCGTGTTTGGAATGACCTCTTCGCCCTACTTAGCGCTGAGGACTGTTCGGCAATTGGTCGAAGAAGAAGGTGAAAATTTTCCTTTAGCGAAAATTAGGATCCCGCAAGATACATACATGGACGATCTTATCACTTCCATGCCTTCGGTACAAGATGGCTTTCAACTTTATTCCCAAACAAAGGAATTATTCAAAAGGGGAGGGTTTCAGCTAACAAAATGGGCCTCTAACATTCCTGAAATGATAGCTCACTTCTCGGACGAGGAAACATCTTTTTCGGCAAAGGATTTTGAAACTGACAATTCCCTAGCTGTTCTGGGCCTTGAATGGCAACCCGGTACAGATGTATTTCGTTTCCGAGTCAACCACGAAAACAAGGTAGCTACTAAACGAAATATACTTTCATCGGTGGCGCGTATTTTTGACCCCTTAGGCCTATTGGCGCCATTGACCTTGTTTCTCAAGTCTCTCATAAAACAATTGTGGAGTATGGAGTTAGATTGGGACCAGGTTGCGCCCCCCTCAGTTAAAATACAGTGGGAAAATTTTCAAAGAGAGTTGATAGTATTGTCGGAACTTTCTATTCCAAGAAACGTCGGAGTGTTAATAGACTCTCGTGTCACTTTGGTTGGATTTTGTGATGCCTCGGAGGTTGGCTATGGGGCCGTGATTTACTTAAAAACAAACTCTATAGCGGAAGGTTCCACAGTTTCTTTATTAAGTGCAAAATCCAAAGTAGCCCCATCCAAGGTATTGACAATCCCCCGTTTAGAGCTTTGTGCCGCACTTTTATTGGCTAAGCTCCTTCACAACACGGTTTCGGCTATTAGCCAACGATGTAATGTCGAACGGATTGTAGCATTATCCGATTCAATGGTAGCCTTACATTGGATTAAGGCTTCTCCATCGAGATGGCATACTTATGTAGCCAATCGCGTGTCGCAAATCCAAAATTATAACATAGATAGTTGGATGCACGTTCCAAGCATGGAGAATCCAGCGGATTGTTTGTCAAGGGGTTTAAGACCTCTTGAGCTCGTTGACCACAACTTATGGTGGAAAGGACCAATATGGTTGGAAGGGGAAGAAAACTGTTGGCCTGTTAAAGCAGATTTAGATATCCTAGATAATCCCCCTAAAAGTAAAGAGGGTACAATTTTGACAGTAGCTCTTTCTAAAATAGACGATAATTCCATTTACGCCCTTATCCAGCGTTCCTCGAACTACATGCGATTACTTCGAACGATGGTTATGATCTTAAGGTTCGTAAAGATATTACCGAAACAGACGAGGGTAGGTCCAAACGAGCTAGACAGGGCAGAGCTTTATCTATGCCGAATAGTTCAATTATATCATTTTCCCAAAGAATTTGATATGTTGCAAAATGGGAAATCTTGTTCCACTAAAATTCAGCGATTGTCACCCTTTCTGGATAGTGGAGTCATTCGCGTTGGAGGACGTTTGCAAAATGCTAATCTGGGGTTCGATAGTTGTCACCAGATTGTTCTGCCTAAAAAGGACCCGTTTGTAACTCTGCTGATCGACTACCATCATCGGAAAAATTGTCATGCCGGGCCACACTTATTATTATCCTTGATTAGGCAAAGGTTTTGGATACTTTCTGCTCGAGAAATTATTCGCAATCGAATCCGCCTATGTAATCGTTGTTTTAGAGTGCGACCCACTGTGGTCCCCCCTCAAATGGGTAACCTTCCCTCATGTCGGGTGTCTCAAGTAAAGCCTTTCGAGCTAACTGGTGTAGATTATGCTGGACCACTTCGCATTACAATGGCTAGGCGTAGGAACCCCTTTATTTTTAAGGCATATATATGTCTATTCGTATGTATGTCAACAAAGGCGGTTCATCTTGAATTAGTGTCAGAGTTATCTACTCCCATGTTTTTGGCCGCTTTTCGGCGATTTTTGTCGCGCCGTGGACCCTGTCGTACCATTTATTCTGATTGTGGGACAAATTTTGTGGGAGCTCAAGAACAATTGTCTCATTGGTTTAGTTCTAGGGAGTATCAGGATGCTTTGTCTGATCAACTTGCTGAATACAGAATTGATTGGAAATTTATTCCACCTGGGGCGCCCCACTTTGGAGGAATCTGGGAAGCGAATATAAAAAGTGTTAAGTCTCACTTGTTTCGTGTTATTGGAAATCAACTTCTTACATACGAAGAGCTTAATACGGTTCTGGTTCAAATCGAAGCCGTGCTGAATTCCAGACCGCTTTGTCCACTTAGTCCTGATCCACAAGAACCACTTGCATTAACTCCGGCTCATTTTTTGACATTGTCACCGTTGAAATATCTCCCAGCGCGAGATGTACAAAACGTTCCAGACAACCGGCTTACGCGATATCAGTTAGTAGACCAGCTCGTCCAATCTTTTTGGAACCGGTGGAGAAAGGAGTATCTCCATGAATTGCAAACTAGGCATAAATGGACAAAGCCCACTGCTTCTCTCTCGGTAGGAACCTTAGTAATCGTGGATCAGCCCAACCTTCCTCCGTTAAAATGGCCGATCGGAATAGTTGAAGAAGTGTTTCCGGGAAACGATGGAGTAGTAAGAGTTGCACTTGTTCGGGTAGCTAATGGTAGGTACAAGAGACCGGCAACCAAGCTTTATCCTTTGCCGTCTCAGTAATATGATTATTTTATTTTATTAATTGAATTGTATATAATAATTGTATAATACTTGTGTTCATTTGTATGGTGATGGTTATGTTTAGTTTAGTGATTTTTTTTTTCTTTTCTTTTTTATAAATCCTAACCTTATCTGAAATTAACCTTTCAGAGGCGGGGGGATGTTCGCGCGGAAATTATAAATTTAAATTCAGTATATAGATAGTCCGGGAGGTGCTGCTCTCTCGCGGGACACTTGGACTTATTTTATCCGCCACATTTTAAAGTTCAGTCTAGGAAGTGACTTGGCTTCGATCGTTCGTGAAGCGATAGTAAAACCTGACTTCTAATTCTTTGAATTGCTCGATGAAGCTGGGGACAGTCTCGGATTTTCGCCTGGAGAAGCGGACATCGAATGTCACGATCGTCTTTAAAAGGTTCGAATTAATCCTAGAAAATCTGATCCAAATCCTCACCCATTTTCCCTAATCTCCCTAGGAACTGAACCATAAAGAAGTGACTCTCTCTCTCCAGGTGAGTTTAGATTTATTTCTATAATTAAGAATTTACATATGTTCATTCAAATAAAAATTTACAGTCCACTGCTAGAACAATACTGATTCCGCAGATGTAATCATGATGCTTGTTGTATGAAACTAAAATAGCAGCAGGCATGTGGTAGCGCCAACTATGATGAATTGCGACAAAATTGCATAAATGCAATCTTAAATAAATTTCTTAATAATCTTCATTAATCATTATTAGAAATATTTGGCACTTTCACACATGAAATGAACTGCTTAGCTTAATGAGTTAGAAACCTATTTCAGATATGATAAATGCCATATACAGTTCAGGCTCACCAGGAATATAACATCTCAAGCTATTTTAAGGAAAATTTTATTCTTATTAGAAAACATTTAAATGTTGATAAAAAGAGGGCACAGTTTATGTTCATAATTGTTAAAAAAAAAGTTTTACATTTGGAACAAAAACCAATTATTTGTTTTTTAAAACAATGTAAATTTTTGAGAGAGATTGACAAAATTATAAAAATTGAATAAGAGCAATGCAGCAATTGCGAAATGTAATCAAATACTTATAATTATTTTTACCTTAAATTTCTTCCGAGATAATAATGAAAATCATTTACTGGTAGAGATAAAGTTGATAACATATCCAGTACATTGTCGTATGAATTGATGTGAAAATCTGTCATAGATGAAATAAAATTTTTGAATAGACTCATTTTATAGTTATTATTTTATTATGCTAATGATTCTTCACTGAACTCTATAGAAGTTCTGAAATGTAAGTAGCAATGCCAGAGCAGAATCCAATAAGACTATTTATTTGAGATATTTCATTTTTTAATGCATAACCCAAACAACTTTTCATAATATGTAATTTTGAATATGACAATGATAAAACATAGCGATGTTTTAATAAATACTAAAATTTACTCAGATTAATTTTCTTCTAATGAACCTTAATTTTGATAAAGAAAAGTTTTTCATTAGTTCAAACTTTTTTAGTAAAATTAACATTTTTTACATGAATAAATATAATTAAAATATTATGTTTGCTGAATGTCATGTACAGGAAAAAATCAAAGTTGTGCTTATAGTAGTATGATCAAAGCATATGCCCATCGACAGTTAGTACTTTCGGTATTAAGTAATTCACGAAATCTTAAAAAAATTAGTATTTCTTTTTAAGTGCGGGGAGAATAGAAATTTCTAAGATTGATGCTGGAAAACAACAACATACGTAAGATATAAATAGTTGAATAGTAGTTGGATTACCCAGCTTACTTTTGTGTAAATTTCATTTTTTTTCTGGGAAACTATTCTTATGTGGTCCTGATTTGAAGTAAAAAAAGTCTTCTTTAATTTCATAAGCGTGGATAGGGCAAAGTATACCAAAATATAATAAATAAAATAAATATTATAGAGATAGATTATTAATAGAATTTATGATGGGAATAAATATAAGTTCAATAAAAGTATAACGTTTAATATAAAGCTTTTTATGATAGGTCAGAAAAACCAGGTTGGACAGATGGTACAATATTCGTTACAATCAACAGGATATTTTCCAAAGAAGTAAAAATGAAGAAATATTGAATAGATCATAGTTTTGTACCACACATGACAGTATGTCATATACAAATAAAGTAATATTAAATAGACAGAATAGGCTTAGATTTCTTTTATAAATAAATTTATAATATACTCCATATGATATGTTGATGACATATGTTAGTTTTGTTCAGTTACGTTTGTATCAAAGATACAGGGACATGGAGAGGAAGGATATGACGTAAGAGCTGGCTTAAAAGTCAATGCCGCAAAGACAAAATAGATAAGTTTAAATAGCCAAAGCCAGGAAAATTAATAATAGAGTGACAAGAAGTTGAAAAGGTTGATAAATTTTGCTATCTTGGAAGCATGGTCAGTCAGGATGGGGGAGCAGATGAGGATGTTGATAGCCGTTTCAGAAAAGCTCAACAGGCCTTCTCTCAGTTCTGGCCTGTCTGGAGGTCGAAGGAGGTTTGGATGGGTACAAAACTTTTTAACACCAATGTTAAGGCTGTACTACTCAATGCTTGTGAGACCTGGCAAGTCACCAAACGATTAACGAAAAGCTGCAGACTATCATAAACAGGTCCCTGCAGAATATTCTTCTGCCCATCATACTGAATCATGGGCACAAACTGGACAAGAACCCATTGACCATATCATCAAATGCAGAAAATAAAGATGGCTGGGACATACTCTTCGGAAGGATTCAACTGTTATATCTAGGCAGAGTTGGGAGTGGAACCCCATAGGAAAAAGAAGTTGAGGATGGCCTAGAGAAACATGGAGAAGGACCCTGGAAAAGGAGATACGAATAATAAAACGGACATGGTCAGGTGTCAAGGAGCTTGGGGGAGATATAGATGGCTGGCCGGACTTTGTAATGTCTCTATGTCTCACCCAAGGGATTCAAAGATTTATTACATAATAATATGATTACACAAATAAAATTAGGCCAATATTCACCATGTTATTGTAAACTTCTATTGTTTTTGGCGAATATTGGCCTAATTTTATTTATTTCATCATATTAAATTAATTATCAAACTTGAAAAGAGATGAATAGAGAATAATAATATGATATGTAGTAATAAACTTGCTAGATTTAAATCTATGGCAGAGAGGAGCATTTACCAATATAATCATATTCATACATTTAAGTAGATTATTTTTCATCAGATTATAAATAAAATGCATCATTAGGAAAAAAGGAAAACCAATACTAAGAGGTTAATAAAGTATCTAGCAAAATTTGCTTTGAAGTATAATTGTTTATTGCTAATTTATTGCTAATCATTGCTAATAGTTATTGATTAATGTATTTTTTTTTTTAAAGATTTTAAATTATGAATCTTATCATCTATTAGGATATATTGGTAGCAATGATTTAAACCATTATATTTTTTTTTTTATTTTGTGGTTTTCTAGCTATATAGTTAATAGAGGTATGTTCGGCAATCCCACTTAGTTTTTATATCAAAATGAGGAGAATGAGATTGTTGGATCATGTACATTGCAAGTATTCAAAAAGTAGAGAGCAGATAATGAAAGAAATCCCAAGCAGATAATGAAAGGAAGGGGAAACCGTAGACTGCGATGGCTGGACGATTTCGGGACAGATCTTAGATTGGTGTGAGGACATCGAGAAGACAGTTCTCAATGGAGGAGAATAGTTGAAGGGGGCAAGGTCCTCCATGGACCATAGCATTGGGAGAGTTTATATTTTTTTCACCATCATAAATGCTCGGGATCGGATCTTTTAGTTGCGAAGATAAGTTTTAATAGGAACTATCGAGTATAAACTATGAACTAAGTCGAGCATGATTATACAGCATACGCCTTTGTTTCTTGCTTACTTAATTAATGCCACTTTAAGCCACTAAGGCTAATCGGACAATAATACAGAGGGAGTCCTAAATTTCGCCTATTCAGGTATAATTAGGATAAGGATCTTTAATGAGTATTAATGTGGATCTTTAATGAGTATGACATTGTATAGGCTTGGGACCACCATTTTACATCCTAACCGAAGGATGGCATAGCCAAGGATTTTTTACCCCTATGAAAAAATCCTAGGGCCAACTCGGGACACGAAACCCATGACCTTTAGAATTGTGACTTGCTATTCTAACCACTACACCACTGGTAGCCTCAATATATACAACGTATGCCTCAATTCTTAAAACAATTTAAAATTTTTATTGGCTTGATTCAATTTATTCCTTTAAATTTATTCAAAATGAATGTTCAATTGATATATCAAATTGTTTTTTTTAACCACTTACCCTTGAGATGTGAAAAGAAAATACTTACATAAATATTCATCTTAAATCCATTGCTTCATTTTATTATAAAGTGAAACACAGGTCTTATTAATTATTATTAAATACTTCAAATCAATAGTTATAACAAACATTGCGTGGTCATATAAATGAATCAAATTAATATTTTAATTTATTTTTTAAATTAAAACACTGCTACAAATAGATCATGAAGGATTTAATAAAGTTATTTGATTATTTGTTTTGGGTTAAGATTTAAAAAATTTGGTGATTTTTCAGCTATGTACCTAATGGATATTAAATTTAATTTTATATCACTTTGGATGTAAAATGTAGTACTCTAAATTTTAAGAATACAATAATCAATAAGATAACATAAGGAATAAGAATACAAGGAATCGAATACTTCATAACAGTGTTTTATATATCATGTCGGATCAATTTGAACACTATTAATAAATATCAGAAAAAAATAAAAACTTCTGGAATAGTAACTCATTAATCTTTCTATTGACCACAACTTTGTTACTTTATATTAAAATTCTAAAAAAGTTTGTAATATACAAATAAAAATCATAATAAAATGTTTTAAATAATTAATTCAACATCAGAATACTTACAATCAATGGCAACTTAGTAAAAAAAATGATGACACAACCGATTAACACTTGTAAGTGATATTATTTAAAATTTAATTAATGACAAAATTATATTTAAAAAGTTCCAGCACTCTTAAGTTCACACTGACATTGGCACATTAGCACTGACTAATATATATTAAAGACTTTAAAGTAAAATACAATAGTTTTAAAAATGAAAAACCGTTAATGTAATATATTATAACGTTCTATGCATTATTAAGGGGAAAGAATCACAGCGCGGACTAGCTGGAGCTGTGAGTTGATGCGGCGTTGCCGAGTTTTATTTCAAGTTTTCAACTTTTAAATAACTTTTAGAATATTAATTATTACTTTTGAGGATATAAAATTATAAATAAATTTATTTTTAATTTAATTGTATTACAATGACGTTTTATAAAAGAATAAAATAGTAAGAAACAAATACCTATGTATTAGATTGGCAATTAACCGCTCTTTCGCTGGGTAACTGGATACAGGAATCAGTGTTTTTTTTCAAGCGGAATTGTCCAGTTCGTTTCTGTGCGTCTGAATTATTTAAGAATACTTTCTTACTTTAACTGCAACACCTGGGGTAAGAAATATTATGAAATCAATTGTAATAATTATCTCAATTTTCCATTTCTATTAATACACTATACTCTCGAAAATTTTATATAAATGATAATTGCAGATTCTTTTCTTAACATACTTGGCTTCATACTCTAGATTTTTTATAAATGCATTGTAAAAAAAACTACTATTGTATTGTATTATTTATTATTATTATTTTAGGATTATTTATTGCGCTGAGAACATCTTCTGGCACGAACTTCATATCTTAAGGTAAGATATTTCATTTTGTTAATAATAATTAATTTTTATTTTTTTACTTTATATATTGTTGTAAATTTTTAGGAGTTAATAATTAATGATTACTATGTCTTATGATTTATTACAATATTTTTCATTTCAACATTTCAATAACCTTCCGAAGACTCCATTTGATGAAGCCTACATTGATATCTGTGATACTTAAAAATATAGCTAATTATAAATTGTAATTTTTATCCAATAATTAGATTTAAATATTTTTCCTTAATATTTCAATATTAAAGATGCATGCATTTCCCTCTGTGTATAAATTGAATGTACAAAATATAATTTTTCCCAACCCAATTTTCGGTACACAGGATCGACAATATGGCGGTTGGCTTCAAGCTCCCAAAGCCATTAAAATGGAATTTAGTAAATTTCCGAATTGACCCGAAAGTAAAAATGGTGAGCTATCTCTACGCCTTTATATTAAGGCGATGATACCATAACTGAAACATTACACTGAATCCAGAATTTTAGAATAGCTTTACCGAAATTATCACATTTTTTTTTTTTTTTTTTTATTACACCTCCGACAATATTTGTGATACAAGAAACTGATAATTAGGCAGTAATAATAGTCAATGGGCCATTTTAGATATCTAACTGTTAAAGCCCGGCTTCAAATGAAAGTGATCCGTTAAGGGTTTGCTTAAATCTTGAGGGAGTAGCAGAAGTCTGAGAGGCGTAATCTAATTAAACCAGAGAGAATCATAATTTCAAGCACTACTATTGCGGACATCTCTTTTTCTATTTTGTCCTTAAATGTCTTATTTAATTGTGTATGTGTAAATATGTTTTTATTAGCTTCGGCATATCAATTCCAGTAAACTACGCCTTATAGGTAAGCCTTGTAAATCTTCGATATTCATATGAAATTGTCTAAATTATTGAATTGAATAATTTTTTTTCTTTCAACTGTATTAACTTACTGTCGAATGAATAAATTTCAATCGACATTTCGAGGCTAACAGCATTTTAAACCTTTCGCCTCTAAAAATTTTTAAGACTAGAATATACGTATTCTACCACCATGTTCAAAAAATTTATCTCCAATAAAACTGAAACCTTTTTTTTAAATTTTAAAAACAAACATTTTGGGTTATTCTAAACTATCTTAAAAGGGGAAAAAAAGTTTTAAAACCACTTTTAAAAAAATAAACGAGTTGATATCTAAGCCTGAAATGTTTAATCTTTTTCAGAATATTAACATAGTATCGGAAAAGAAAATTTGTTTTCATATAAAGTAAAAAAGAATTGGAATTGTGCGATAGGTTTTTGATTTTTTATTTGGTACTTTTTCATTAAAGGTTGTGATTGAAAGAAGTTAAAATATGGTGTAATTTGAATATTATTTATAGAATATTATTGAACGGGTGAGAAACCGGTATGTATAGTAAGGTACGTTCATACATTACCCAGTAGCGGATCCAGAAAGATTTTGAGGGGGGCTAACTTTATTTTTTTACATTTCATGAGTAATGGAGGGCCTAATTTAAAATACATTTGTAGTAGTAAATAGTGACTTCGTAAATTAATAGTAAATGTTTAATTAAAATCCGTTTCTAATTCGAGGACTTAGAAAATGACAAAATATTGCTCATTTTATCTAGATAGTCGTCGCCTCTCAAGGGGAGGCGCACAGCGGGGCAAGCGAGAAAGAAAAACCCAAATAAAATATTCATTTCTGGAGTTAATTTTTATTGTTTTTTATTCTTCAATAGTCAAAAAATAAAAAACAATTAGTTTCTTCCGTACCAAAATTTTGATTTAAGCTGAAATTATAATTTTTATTGTTGTAAGATTGCTATTTTTTCCCCCAAAAATATTTTGAGCTTGTTTCGGCACATTTTATTGATTGATGTGTTATAGCCATTATGTGCATGCGTAGACGAACCACTTTATAGCAGTAACCGTCCAATAAAAGCCATTATATAAGCGAATTTAGACCATTTAGACTCAAAAGGTGAAGTGCAATTGTATCATGGGTTACACCATTAAAAATCTAACTAAATTCCGCAGTTTTTAGGAAATTTGACAGCTTCTAGGTGCTCCAGTGAGGAGCGAGGAATTTTCAAAAATTATTAATAATTTAAGTTTTAATAAATGTTTTGTGTTTTGCGCGTTAAAAGCATTGGCGGATCCGGGGGGGGGGGGCTGTGGGGGCTGCAGCCCCTCCCTTTGGAAAATTTTTCGTCATTAAAAGATAAAATTTGACTTTCCTTAATGGAAGAAAGCAAGTTAAAGAACAAATGGCTTGAGTCGAATAGGTGGCGCGTTTTGGGGCCTTAGGTATCCAGCTACCATAGCCATTTATAATGCTGTGGTTGTTGGTACACTCCGATATGCGGCCCCTGCCTGGATTGGAGATCTCTCGCACCGACATAAGAGCTGGTTGGCTACAATCCAACGGATGGCCCTGCTTCGAGTGACCAGGTCATACAGAACTGTGTCTCACGAGGCAGTGCAGATCTTAGGAGGAGCTATTCCTCTCGACCTCCTCCTAAAAGAAGACCTACTTCGGTATAAAATTAAACGAGACGGCTTAGCGGATATCCCAGCAAACTTACGTGGAAGAATCTGTGCAGACCCCACCAAATGGAAGAAGATCCTCCGGGAGAACACTTTGGCAGAATGGAATCGGCGGTGGGTGACGACCCCGAACGGGGCTAAGCTAAGGAAATACTTCCCCACCGTCGAATCGCGGCAAGCGAAGACGTGGGTCCTCCCGGACTACTGGACTTCTCAGATTCTAACGGGACATGGAGGTTTTCGAGAGAAACTTCACAAGCACGGAATAAACATTGATCCTCTATGTCCCAGCTGCGGGGTCCCAGAAACCGCTGAGCACATCGTTATTGCCTACACTGCCTATGAGCCACTAAGGGCCAAGCTGCTGAGAGAAACTGGGCTCTACACACTGTCGGAGAGCGACCTTCCTCAGCTGGTGTCTAAAGACAACTACCAGCACTTCATAAATTTCGTGTCCGGGTGGAAGGAAGCTGTGGGCCCAACCCACTTCACCTTGGGTAGAAGGCATGCATCTCCAGTGAGGCCGCAGAACAGAGCAGGCGAAGAAGAGGGCAGTGGCTGATCTGAAAAATGTTAGACACTGAGCACCGACCGTGAAGTAATGTGATCTACTAGCAGCAGTGGTATGTTATGCAGTCATGCTTATCATACCACTGTTGCTAACACTCGTATTACTTTCAAGGTACGGTAGAGTGAGAATAAAATAAAATAAAATAAAAAATAAAAAGTTAAAGAACAAATAATGCTCAGAACAAATAGAATTTTAGTTTCGGGAAAGGAACATAAAGGTAAAAAAGCTGATTAGCAGATCCAAATGAAGGGCTGTGGGGCTGCAGCCACCCCCTTTACGATCGGCTGGATCCGCCCATGGTTAAAAGGCCCACTGAAAGTGGATTTAAAATAACCAAATCTAACTCACCTTTTAGGAAATTTATTGCTGATTAAGAAAATATCACTGTTTTTGTTTTTACGCTAAACCGAAGTAGAAAAAAGTGCCATTTTTTAGAAAAAAGTAAGATTTTAAAATAGATAGGAAACTCGTTTCTGCGCCATTGTACCCCATTTGTCTGGGACACCCAGTATTGTTGTAAAAGGACTGGCCTGGAAGGTACTGGATTGAGCTCGAAAAATCTAGTACCATACATGCTCTATCGGTTCGTTCCAATCGCTAGTTCTCTTAACAAACGGTTTGGGATTCTAAACTATATGTATTTTTTTTTTTTTTTAACCTTTTAACGTTACAGTATTATATGGGTGATTCTAAAATTATGGTGGCATTTTTGTATCAACTTGATAAATCGCCAACTGCCTGAAGATTGTTTTTCCATTTATTACCTAATTGGTAAACAACACTGCTATCTTATTTTCAAGCACCCAAAGGCAGGATAACATTCACTAAAATTAACAACAAAGCTCTTTTTGTCACAAAGTAAATTAAACCCTTTTCCGTCGCAATAGTTCTAAAAAATCAGGCACCGATCTTATCAGCAAACTTTCAGGATGCAAAATAAAATTAAGGCAAAACTCCAAAGAATACAGGCAAAGTACCAGAAGAGCTTTTCCCTCTGACACACTCCCTAACTAGCAGTATGTATATAGTTTACTATCATCATATTAGTAAGGTATAGGGAGTGACTCACTATAAAAATATTTTTTAGCTTTACACCTTCCTCCAGCTCCTGAAAGAAACTAAATTAAATTTAGGAAAAATGATATGATTCGACGCATAGTGGGGTTCATAACAAAGTTACCGCATATTATCTCATATACAAAACTAGGCATGTACAAAACTAGTTAGCAGGGTTTGAAATTAACTCTTATTTTCCAGGAAATAGAATAAAAGTCAAATCAGGACTTTTATATTTCTAATAAATAAATAAAAATCACATCATGACTTTTATATTTCGGGCCAGAAAATAAAACTCCTAATATGATCTTTATCCCAATGATAGCCAATATAAAAGTCAAAGCTTGATTTTAAATATTTAAGGATGAATTTATTAGCTTTTTTTTCGGATTTCTCCATATTGGTGTACATTATTGGGTTAACCGTTTTTATGGAAATCTTATAGGGTATAATTAATGACCTTATATCGATCTTAAAATCGATTATTAGATTATCAAGGCTGCTGATAATGAAAATAGTATCGATATAAAACCTCAGGCTCGCTCAGGTATCGATTATAACTTATCAGATATTTACAATATTGTGGTCGACTTGTAGGTTATTTAGGGCGCTGATTGTGAATATGATATCGATTTGTCGATTACTCGCACAGGTATCGATTTATTATAACTTACGCGATATAAACCATATTGGGGTCTGCTCTTAGGTTTATTGAGGCGCTGAATTCGAAAATGATATCGATTTTTCGATTACGAGCTCAGGTATCGATTTATTACAACTTACACGATAAATAAGATATTGTGGTCGGCTAATACGTTGATAAAGCTGCTGAATTCGGAAATGATATCGATTTTTTGATTACGCACTCAGGTATCGATTTATTACAACTTACACGATAAAGAAGATATTGTGGTCGGCTAATACGTTAATGAAGGTGCTGAATTTGGAAATGATATAGATTATTCGATTACGTGCTCAGGTATCGATTTATTACCACTTAGACGATAAATAAGATATTGTGGTCGGTTAATAGGTTAATGAAGGTGCTGAATTCGGAAATTATATCGATTTTTCGATTAGGCGGCCAGGTATCGTTTTATTACAACTTACATATATAATTATATAAATCGATACCTGGCCGCCTAATCGAAAAATCGATATAATTTCCGAATTCAGCACCTTCATTAACCTATTAACCGACCACAATATCTTATTTATCGTCTAAGTGGTAATAAATCGATACCTGAGCACGTAATCGAATAATCTATATCATTTCCAAATTCAGCACCTTCATTAACGTATTAGCCGACCACAATATCTTCTTTATCGTGTAAGTTGTAATAAATCGATACCTGAGTGCGTAATCAAAAAATCGATATCATTTCCGAATTCAGCAGCTTTATCAACGTATTAGCCGACCACAATATCTTATTTATCGTGTAAGTTGTAATAAATCGATACCTGAGCTCGTAATCGAAAAATCGATATCATTTTCGAATTCAGCGCCTCAATAAACCTAAGAGCAGACCCCAATATGGTTTATATCGCGTAAGTTATAATAAATCGATACCTGTGCGAGTAATCGACAAATCGATATCATATTCACAATCAGCGCCCTAAATAACCTACAAGTCGACCACAATATTGTAAATATCTGATAAGTTATAATCGATACCTGAGCGAGCCTGAGGTTTTATATCGATACTATTTTCATTATCAGCAGCCTTGATAATCTAATAATCGATTTTAAGATCGATATAAGGTCATTAATTATACCCTATAAGATTTCCATAAAAACGGTTAACCCAATAATGTACACCAATATGGAGAAATCCGAAAAAAAAGCTAATAAATTCATCCTTAAATATTTAAAATCAAGCTTTGAATTTTATATTAGCTATCATTGGGATAAAGATCATATCAGGACTTTTATTTTCTGGCCCGAAATATAAAAGTCATGATGTGATTTTTATTTATTTATTAGAAATATAAAAGTCCTGATTTGACTTTTATTCTATTTCCTAGAAAATAAGAGTTAATTTCAAACCCTGCTAACTAGTTTTGTATATGCCCACCAGTCCCTCAGAAAAGGAAATTTCTTGCTGAGATAATATGCGGTAACTTTGTTATGAACCCCACTATGCGTCGAATCATATCATTTTTCCTAAATTTAATTTAGTTTCTTTCAGGAGCTGGAGGAAGGTGTAAAGCTAAAAAATATTTTTATAGTGAGTCACTCCCTATACCTTATTAATATGATGATAGTAAACTATATACATACTTTTTTCATTACATTTTTATAGACCTTTCGAATATCTTCACAGCTATAACCTCTTTTTTGTAAATTTTGTACTAGTTTTGCCAAAATTGAGGATAAATGGACGACTTGTCCATCCCCGACCTGTCACTCCCTAGCCTGATACTGATTATGTTTTAGCTTAGGGAGTGACAATGTTGGTCAGGGAGAAACTTATGATTAAATTTGTAACTTGGTTATGTTGATTAATAATTATTGGCAGCCCAGAAAGTTAGTTTTCGATTAAGTATGCATATCTTAAAGCCCCCCCCCCCCCTTCTCAGATAGCCAAATAAACTTTTAAATTTCAATAGTTAAGTTTTAGTTCTTTAACTATTTTGATTTTAGGGATCGAACTAATTATACTTATATAAGAACGACGAAGCTAGACCTAAAAATTTAGATAAGTCGTTTTTAAAAGATTTAAATTCAAATAATAATGTCCTATGTTACATTGTGTCACTCCCTAGAACATTAATTTCTTTGAAAATCATTATGTCGAAAACTATGTATATAAGTGTGTGCACCCTTCACATCATTGGTAAGGAGTAAGTGGCCATGCCATCTGCAACCAGAAACATAAGAAAAGATGGCTTTGAAATTCCAAAAAACATAAGAGCCTAATATCACCTATATTTTAGAATCAACCATAAAAAAAACAAATTTTAATTTGCATATATCCATAATTTCTATTTATTATTATTTTTTTTTATTTTTTTTATTTTTTACGACTGTTTACAACTTTAAATCATATGTCCTCCCCAATAATAAGCGCTCTCCATTTCTTTTGGTCTTCCCAGTCTCCCTCTCTTATCCCTCTGTTCATCATTCCTTCTTCCACTCCGTCATACCAGAGTTTTCTCGGGCGACCTCTTTTCCGTCTTCTTTCTGGTTTCCATTTCAGCAATTTTTTTGGCCATGCTCCCTCATTCATCCTCATAACATGTCCAAACCATTTTAACCTCATGGTTTCTATACTATGGAGGATGTTTTCTTCTTTCCCAACCCGCCGTCTTATTTGTTCGTTGGGAATTTTTTGGATTCGGGACACTCCGCATGCTCGCCTCCAAAAATCCATTTCTAGGGCTAAGAGCTACCTGTTTGTTTAGCTTTTAATGTCCACGCTTCTGCCGAGTAGAGGCTGACGCTTTCCAAAAAGGCTTTATACATTTTTTTTTTGTATTTATTTATTTTTTTTTAATTTATAATTTTTATTTAAATCATTAATTGAGTCTTACACAGTCAGAATACCTTAATCCACCCAAATCGGTCGTAAGAATTTTATCAGCATACCCTCCCCCTGGACGAAATCTTGGTGACGCCATTGAATATACATATAAATTTGTTTTTAATTAGATAAAAATAATAAAATACTCTGTGTTTTTATTTTGTTGTATAAAAAAAAAAAAAACTTTGATTTTTGTTAATTTTTTCAATTTTTCTTTCTTCGGTGCTTTGATCCCTTCCGGATTTTTCATTTACTCGACATTCTTCCCACACAAGGAGGAGATCAGCAGTTTCCCCCTTCCTCCATCTCTATATTCAATCTCGTATAAGCTTGAACAAGTTTCAATAGGAAAGGCTGTTGTTGAAGGTACTGCTTGTAAGCGATCCTTTATCCAAACTTCACTCAAGTTTTCAGATGTTTCTCAATCTTGCTACTTTAATATCCTATAGAAATCTTACTCTTGCTCTTCTTTAACCCTCTCCTCAGGGCGATGTATAGTCAGCTTAGAAAACTCATTTGATCTTTTGATGGTTCATAAAACTTAATATAGGGTAAATAACTGTTATTCCTAAGGAAATAGTACATTAATATAATATTATTGGTACTCAATCGGGTTTAAATGTCATCGTGCATTTAAATCTGAATAGTTGAAAATAAAAGGATGTTTTTCCTTGAGAAAATTATGAATTATTTAAATAAAATCTGAAATTGAGTATAATAAAACTTTTCATTTCCTATAAAATGCCTATCTAGAATTCTTCAGATTAAATCTGATGCTGGTTATTGCTTATGATATTGTTTTACTTAACCCTATTTCTACTTCAACTATGTTTATATTTTTTCAAATATTCTTCGATGAGAATTTATTAATAAAGGTTCATGATTGTACCAACATTGATCTAATTTTCCCTCCTATATTACATAGAGTACATAAAAGTCTAAACATTTTTTTTTTTTTTTTTTTTTTTAAAGAAACTAAATATGTATCTAGGTAATACTCAAATTAGAGGTGAGTACCATCACCGAAAATAATTCATAGTTTACAAAATAATTCAAGATAGAAAAGTAATAACAGGGGCGATTGAATTTTTTTTTTAATGTAAGCTCCTGCCTTCCCTCCTCCAAACACTTAAAATTTAAAAAAGAAATAAAATTTTCGAAATCCACTTTCCCGCTATAAACGCTCATTTCAATAAAATTGGAATTTAATTTAATTTTAATCTTGAATTAATTAATGTCACAGATAGTCTCGGTGGCCGAGAGACCCCCCTGGTGCAAACCCAGCATCTAGAATGTGGGTAGGTACTCTTAATTGAAAAAAGTAAGGGGAAAACCTGACGGTTGAGTGTGATCACGTTCAAATCACTTCCTTGCATGACCGCTGTCCAAGAAACATTGCTTCCTTGCACAGTACTGAACCCAAGATCCTGCATGAGGTTGTAGTGGGAGAGGTTTTATGTATTTATGTATGTACACATGTAAGTCCCCCCCCCCCCCGATTTTTAAAACCATTGACCTTAATTACAAAGCAATCCGATAAGTTAAAGTTTTGAAGGTTTAATTATGAATTTTAAAATTTCCACAGCACTACATGAATAATTATCTGATATTTCAGGTATATGTAAAACTGAATCTATACACCGAAAATATAAATCCCCGTTGCTTTCAGATAGCATTAGTAACTGTAGAAAAATCTTTGAGAGATTGATATTCAATTAATTGTATCTGCTTTGCAGGAATATTTGTAAGCAGTATCCGGTGTTTGTAATCGCGAGTAAAATTTGCCCAACTCTATAGTATAAAAAGGGCCAAAACATTTAATTATATTTTCATAAAGAGTATAATGCCCGAGTTTTAATAAGTCGTAACACGACAAGAGGGGTATTACTAAAGCAACCAACGAACCCAAAATTTTATTATTAAGTAATCCAAAATCATCACGCTCCTTAAATTTTCTTTTATATTGTAATTTACAACGCAGACCAAAGTTTAATGTAAAGAAACGAGATTAACTCATTGTCTGCCTTCTTAATAAATGCGTTCGCTTTTAGATATAAACTACTGAATAAACTTCCAGATTAAACTTTATATTTTATAACAGCAATATCCATTTCATAATCTGATAATAATTTATTTGAGCTACGCTAATATTAGCTGAATTGTTAAATATCTCGATGAATAAGTTTATTATTACATGTAGTTTCATAAATTGTTTGTTAATTTTGAACCGATATGAAATGATAAAACAATCTTTTTTATTTTGTATTTTTATTAACATGAATTGTTTTTTAATTTGTAGGCTCTGTAAGAAAAGTGTATGACCTTTTTGTTTTTTTAATTTTTTTTTTATAGATAACCAGTGTTTTTTATTTTTTTATTTCAACGTCCGCTTTAAGCCACGAGGGCTAATCGGGACGGGTTATCTACGGGTAACCAACCTCTTCTAATCCATGGCAAGACGATGAGTCTGTTCAGTGAGGCCGTCACCGAACAGAATCGAGCGGGCTTGGGCGGGATTCGAACCCGCACCGCCAGCGTGGCCAGTGGTTTTTCGAAAACTTTGTTACAATTTTTTGAAAATCAATAAAAAAGAAATGGGAGCTACTTCCTATATTGTTATATCGCTTCTTCAACGAGCCCTTTCTGTTTTTTTTTCTTTTCTTTTTTTTTTTTTATGAATGTCCAGATCAAATGTCAAATGTCAAAAGATGTTTGTAATAAAAATAGTAGAACTATATGATTTTTAGTTTAATAACTATTACTCTTGCTGTTCCATATTTACCTTTTACCTGGAATAATTTTTTTCCCAAACATATACCCCCCCTCAAAAATTCGTATACGTCTAAAAATGTTGTCTCCCTCAGAAGTTTTAAACGCGTAACTTGTACATGAACCCACCTTACGGCACTCAATGTAATTTCTAATTTTATTTGGAACACGATACGTTTTAAACTATTCAATGAAACTTTAAATAAAGTTTTAATGACACCTAATCTCAACTCTCAAGTATCTCATCAAGTATGCTTAAACAAATCTAGTATGCTTGAAGTTTTATCCTGTGATACTTAAGTTGTAGGTATCTAGCATGTTTAAAATTTTACCCTGCGATTTTTTCAGAGTGTTTGAAAATGCTGTTACAGAAAATTGTTTATAATTTCATCGAAATCGTTTTAGAAAGGAAAAATTGCATTGCGCATGTGTCTATTAGTTTACTAAACATAATAAATTGTGTTGGAACAGTCTTAAGAAAAGCAAAGAAGTTGCTACTTTTCACATCAATAACAAACGGTCGGACTTAGCAATTCATAAAAAACAAAAAAAAAATAAATAAATAAAAAAAAAAACCCGACGAAGTGAAATGATTTCCACGCAGAAAGTCAGCTATCTACCATTTATATATTTTTTTATTTTATCTGGTTTGTTCCTTTAACACGTTAGGTGCAGCATCGGTCCCCGAGGTCCGATGTCTTACATTCACTTCTTAACAGCCGATTTTCACCTGAAAATGTCCGAAAGTCCGAACACTTCAAATACTCAATTTAGTCGATTTTTAATGAGATTATTGCATTTTAGTGCAAAAAATTTTGCTAACAGCTGAAATACTGTTGTTTTTTAGAATCGGAATCCGAGGTCCGATTTTCGATAAAGAATGGCGTAAATCCTGTATCGGCCTGTCCTGCGCCTATTAGGTCTAGTTCCTATCCTTACCAAGAGATAATGCCCTTGAGACGCTCATTTAATTCTATTTTAATCAAAAGATAACGCTTTCGTCAAAGTATTCCCATCGGACCCCGACGTCCGGTATCTTCTGTCTAATAAGTCGGACCCCGGGGATGGAAACGTCCAATTCAGGATACCCCTAAAATACGCCGCCCTACCGTAAGTGTTAAAGTCGTAGGCACATTAAGGAGTTATAAAGTTATAAAGAAAAATATAAAAATAATCCTATATTCTCTTGAATCTTAATTTCATAATGTTTCTCATTCCTGAATAGTTTATAGGCGAATGAATCTAGGTTATTTTATTTATTTGTGTATTTTGTTACAAGAAATAAAATAAATGAATCTCTAGACAAACTTAAGCAATTAAGCAATGGCTGATTGTTAATACACCTGAGTTCAAGTTGTTCAAACACATTACTTAATGCAGTAATAAGTATTGTGTAGTCATATTAGTGACAGTAGGAATAATATTGAATCGTGTTTTGAGCGAATGGTATTGTGTTTAATAATAATCTAATATATTCAGAAAAATCTATTAGAGAAATAAGCTTATTCCCATATGGGTCTGAAATACCCAATGAGTAAATGGCTTTGACTCCCATACAGGATTCCCATCACATATCCATGACGTTATAGGACATTGACCGAAAATGGAGCTCTTTTCTCATAGAATCCGGGAAAGGAGCATTATCGTCGATAGGGGCTTCCGTTTCGAAAAGGATAGAATGGAAACGAACTGACAGTGGACCTGGAAATCGTATAGGAGAGTGAGTGCCATTGTGAAGGAAACGCTACCCACTTTACTATAGAACCTTTTAACTGAAAGTAGTTGGATTTATAGTTAAAGTTATTCGATAGGAAATGCTCCCGAACGTCACCTCCTCTTCTATTCTTTTAGTACCTTCGATCCTTTCTCTAGAAAGCTCGCTTTATTTTCTAAGGAGGAGAAGAAACAATAGAGGGACGTTTCGAAAGATGAGATTACAAATAGTGATATTTTTTCTACCTTTGAGAAAAAAAGAACGTATTTATATAGGTGTTTTGGAGAAATCTACTTTTGAAAGGTATTTATTATTGTTCAATCTATTATTTCCCATTGAATTTCATGAGGTTTCAAAGAGGAATAGATATTTTTTACAAGCGCTGTTCCACGTTAGGAAAAAATTAAATTCGTAGAATATTTTTGGAGGATATTCAAAGACCTGCAACTAGTATTATATTATATAATATAATATAATATATAATATAATAATAAGATTGAAAATTCTTATTATTCCTTTTTTCATACTTAATCATTTTTATCTAAGAAAAAATCGTTTTCTTGATAGTGAATAAAAACTCCGAAATTCAGTTAATAACTCGGCTATTTGTGCCACTTAAAGTACAAGTTAGCTGGCGGTGAAGGTTCGAATCCCGCCCTAGCCCACTCGATTCTGTTCGGTGACGGCCTCACTGAACAGACTCAGAGGCTTGCCATGGATTAGAAGAGGTTGGTTACCCGTAGATAACCCGTCCCGATTAGCCCTCGTGGCATAAAGCGGATGTTAAAAAAAAAATTACAAGTTAAAAATATGTAGCTAGAATAAATATATTTATTTATGTTAATTAGAGTTCGACAGAAGTCACAACTAAGTAATCAGAAGTCAGAATAAACCAGCGTATTATGATCAAGAGATAATTGGGTACGATATGTAATAATAGGTTATATTTAATAGTTAAGTGGAAGATCTATCTCTAAACACGCTGGTGAGTGTACATAAATGACTATGTTTACAAAATTTCTATCTTTGTTTTTCCTGGTTCGTTAAGATAGAACCGTCGATATTTTTGTTCTTACAGCAAACATACGGTTCTACGACGTTGATTAATGTGACATTGATCAAAGAAAAAAATAATAGTATAGGAAAAACTATCCTTTGGAATCAACTAATTCACCTAAATAAGGTCCCGAGGCCATCTTTTTTTCAGAAGCCTAGAAAGATTATCTGGGCTAAAGGCGGTAGCGAGGGGAAACTAGTGGGTTCAGATGGTTCAGGAGTAGTTTAAAAATGAAAAGAATGGTATCTCGATCTGGCCAAATCGGCGACATTTAGAACATGTCCAACATGTCCAACAATCTTTTTTGGATGATTTTATCAGTATAAGGAGCATTCAAAGTTTCGCGAATTTTATGGTTTGGGGAAGCCCTGAAGCTCATAAGTCCGAATATGTCTTATTCATGTTATAGTATTTTGTAATAGGTTGGAGGATTTTGTCTCAATGTCTCAATGCAGATGATGAAGTAGTCTCTAATGTCAGCATAGAGCAGTTTCTTGTCATTTCAGTCTTGTTTAAAGATTCCAAGTTAAACATTTGTCCAGGTGGAGTCAAGTAGCGTATCTTTGCAACAGGAATAAATGGAGGTTGAAGGGGAATGTAGGATAAATGGTCGGAGGGTGGCAAAGAGTTTAAAGTTAATTTGAGGATTGGTTTTAAATCTTCAATTTTGACGCAATTCTTCATGTTGCGTAATTGGAGAGTTTTGGATTCCTTGAATGTTTCTTTGCTAACAGCTAAAACATATATGTATGTGTGCTAAAACATATACATGTATATATGCATTTGAGTATGTTGTGATAGTAGTATCAGGATGGGTTGGGGTGTCAGCTGTATAAATTGTGTAGAGGACGGGACCGAGGAACACTAGCAGACTGAAGGAACATAGATGAATAGGCATTTTTGTAATTTACGTAGAATAATATGGTAAGAGGTAGGAGCGGATAATGTGAAAGTATGTAGGACTTAAAGTTTGTATTGTATTTGCAATCCCCGGTGCCAGATTAGATTAAATTCCGAGTGACAAACATAAGAAGTTAAATTACTCCTTGGATGTATAAAATAATTTGTTTGTAATATTTTACTATAATGAATAGCATTTTTAATAATATGTTAATTATGTTTTGATGACCTGGAGGATACTCTGAAATATTAACGTTCAATTTATTTATAAAAAATACCTGCAATACTAAAGGCGCTGGTTCGCGTCCCGCCGTGGTCCTAGGATTTTTTAGCTATGCCGTCCCTGGGATAGGACGTAAGATGGAGGTCCCGAGCCTGTACGATGTCAGGTACTCTTTAAAGATCCCTATCCTAATTATACCTGGAAAGGTAAAATGTATGACCCCCACAGTAGCATCGTGCGATTAGCCTTAGTAGCATAAATAGACTTTAAACAAACAAATACTCAAGGAACCGCCTAAAAATTTAGAGTTTATATATAAATAAAAATTATTAATAATTCCTGAAATATTTTTTTAAAAAATGTTTAATACGAAAGCTTCTTGTATAATGTCAGGAGAAAATGAAGAGCTTCTTATTGTCATAAAACTCTGTTTAGCCCCCTCGACAATGGGAGTCGGGGAATTAAACTCTCGGAGACAATGGTTCTAAACTCATTCTTCTTTTTGTATTATAAAGGTCTTACCAAAAG
Source organism: Aelia acuminata (assembly GCA_911387785.2). NCBI lineage: Eukaryota > Metazoa > Arthropoda > Insecta > Hemiptera > Pentatomidae > Aelia > Aelia acuminata. The sequence continues at coordinate 121,993,321 of OU426982.1, read as the reverse complement.
AAAAATCTCCAATATCTAAAGGGCATTGAAGTTAAACTTGATTAGTAAAGGCAAATAGAAAGAAGTATTGGATTTTTTTTTTTTCTGTTCAATCAGTTAGATAAATCGAAACAATTGCGACTTGCAATCAGTAGGAAAAAAATGATAATGAAACTCTTCAGGAAGGTAGTTGACTTATTACCTCTCCTACCCTCATTCATACCCCACCAATTTTACTAATGTAAAGTTTTTTTATCTATTTAAATGATGAGTACAAGGCTATTAAACGGATCATCAAGCGAAAATGAAAGAACTTACGATCTTGAAAATGAAAAAAAAAAAAAAATTCTACACCAAAAAGGTTTAATTGGGCCAATCCAAAATACTTGCAAAAAGCAAAGATGAGTTAAGTATTGTTTAAAATCGGATCATGACTTCATATTTTCTCTTTATTGATTCATCCCTTAATTCGTTGGAAAATTAAGAGATGAATGAATTGGCGTCACCACTATTGATATCAAGCGATGAAAACTAAAGTGAAAGAACTTCTTTTCACATTCGATACTATGGGTCACCTGCGATGTAGTGGTTAGCATGGCAACCCACATTCCTAAAGGTCGCGGGTTTGCGTCCCGCGGTGGCCCTAGGATTTTTTAAAGGGAGTAAAAAATCCTTAGCTATGCTGTCCCTTTGATAGGAGGTAAAATGGAGCCTATTTCGATGTCAGGTACTCGTTAAAGATCCCTATCCTAATTATACTTGGGTAGGCAAAATTTAGGACTCCCACTACAGGCGTCGTCCGATTAGCCTTTGTAAGAGAATTGTAAATAAGAGAATATTTTTTTTTTAAATTATTGTATTTTTAAAACAGTTTTTTTTTTCCCCTGTACTTATCTAGAACACCCTATATATTCAGAAGACCTACCTAGTTTCATTAACCTGCTTAAGAAAGAAGTAGAATTTCACAAACAATAATATTATATCGAAAACTACGTCGCATCGGCACATTTTTCTGTGGCACATCCACGGGTGCCACATCGGCCTGCTCTGCGCCGCGAGTGTCTCAATGTGCGCTTGGCTTAAAGGTCTCGGGTTCGCGTCCCGCAGTGGCCATAGGATTTTTTAAAGGGAGTAAAAAATCCTTAGCCATGCCGTCCCTTTGATAGGACGTAAAATGGAGGTCCCGAGCCTGTTCGATGTCATGTACTCGTTAAAGATCCATATCCTAATTATACCTGGATAGGCAAAATTTAGGACTCCCACTATAGGCGTCGTCCGATTAGCCTTCTTAGTATAAAGGGACGTTAAACAAACGATAAGTTATTATAATTTTTTAAATGATTATAATATTTCACTATTTACTCGTACTTCCCCTATCTTTTATATGTGGATCATTATCTGGATAATTTATTTTTTTTCTTGTTTTTTTACTGAAGCAAAATCCTTTATACATTTAATTACGGACTCAAAATAAGTTTATGATCATCCGTCCTTATTATTCTGTAAAAGATAAAGGGAAAATTCCAAACTTCACATCCTTATTAATTCGAAGAGGAAATCATTAAATTTATTATTCTAGCAGAAAATCCGTGGGTATAAGCAGGATGAAAACTAGTTTTGAAAACAATATTCATTGAGTGAAACTTCATTATAATACTTGCTTCTATTATTATAACTTTCTGTTCAGGTATAAATTAGTGTGCTCTACTTTCTATTCCAATTACAGGTTAGTTAGCAAATTAAACAATGAAAACTGTCCGGAAACGCAAATCTCTTTTATTTATGTTTTCTTTCATCATATCTCGTTATTATGATGTTTTAATGAAAACTTCAGTATTCTGTTTTTTTATTTTGCTGTCCTGTTTTAACTTCTTCTTCTTCTTCCTCAATACTGAAAGTGTGGAAGCATTTTATCAATACAATAAATAATTTTTAAAAAAACAATAACGTTTATTATGGAAAACTGCTCGCAATTCACGTTTTGAAGGTACACAATTAGTCTCGATTTGCGCCGGTCAGTAATAAATTTCAGGTTACGTTCATAGCACATACTTTTATTCAACCGCATTAACCCTTTGTTACACGCTAAGCGGCTCTTCATGCGGCAATTTTGGTAATTTTGAATTTTCACGGTAATTTCTTAATTCAACAAGATGAGCGCCACAGTATTCCTCATCGGATGTGCGTAGAATAGGAGAAAGGTGGAGCCGAGTTTCTGTGATTTACAGGCAGTGTCTAGCAATTGGTTAAAGTGGAAAAGTCCATTTTTGCGGCATCCCGTGCCGCTAGCGTGTACGAACTGTTTGGATTCTGCAAACTTTTTTCATCCATATCATCAAGATATAATAAAACACCTCATTCAACCTATAAAAAACTGGAAACGAAATCTCACTACTAACTTATTATGGACCTAGAAAAGGTCCCTGCCATGAATGTGGAAAACCTAGAAACAATAATACAATTGTTCGATGTTCACAATGTACGCGATTCGTCTTCTTCTGTACTACTATGTTTCCTGTTTTTGTTCCTATTTTGGTGATTACTTTTCGTTCGAAATTATTTATTTTTTAAAAATAAAAATGTTTATATTTCATTATCTATCTCATTAATACCTCTTCTTATTCTGCCGCTTATTCTCTTCTTAGTGCCGCAAGCGGGCAGGAATGTAAGTCTCAGAGGCGCGTGTAACAAAGGGTTAAAGGAATTTAGGCTGGTTCGAAGATGGTTCACCATCTATTTTATCATGTTAAAAGTGCTACTTATGCTCATGCCTAACCAGCAATTGTTCTAGATTTGGATGATAATTGGTTGTTAATAAACGTAAGGTTTTCAGTAAACAAAATATGATTGATTAAACAAATAGCAGTGATCATTTAGTTGGTATAAAAATAACACATTTTATAAATGTAATTTTTTGTTGATTTTCATAGAAAAAATATCTAGTCCTTCGGTAAAATCGGAGCCTAGTTCTTATTTCTTGACTAAAATATTGTAGCATTTTTTTTCTTCATCTCATTCATAGGTCATATACCTATTTTAATACATGCTTTGCGCCTCAGGCTCGCAATATTATAATATAATATTGCAATATTATATTTGCAACGTATACTTGCAAATATATTGCAATATTATTTTTTTCTACAACCGGACTCGAATTAGAGGTGGATGATTTAACCTGTGTAACTCTTCACAAAAACATTTTTTTTTAATTATTTGAATATCAATAAAATATATCTATTTGAATAATATTTTATTTTTTTTAGATTATACATTCAAATTTCAACCTTAATGAAACAAATCTATTTTAACTAGAGTATTATAATTATTTTTGAGGCACATCTTGTAATAATTTTTTTTTTTATTTTTGTAATCAGAGGACAATGGAATTACAAATATCTCAATACATTTAAATAAAAGACGCCATTGAGCTGAAATTACCCAATAATTTTTTGTGAATTAGCTCGTTAGGGGCTGCATCGGCCCACGGGGTCCGATGTCTTACATTGCCCTCTTAACAGCCGATTTTCACATAAATATGTCCGAAAGTCCGAACACTTCAAACACTAAATTTACTCGATTATTACATATTATTGCAGAAAATGTTGCTAACAGCTGAAATGCTGTTGTTTTTTAAAATCGGACTCCGAGGTCCGATTTTCGATAAAGTATGGCGTCAATCCTGTATCAGCCTGACCTGCGCCTAATATGTATTGTTCCAATCCTTACCAAGAGATAATGCCCTTGATAAGCCCATTTAATTCATTTTTTAATCAAAAGATAACGCTTTCATCAAAGCATTCCCATCGGACCCCGACGCCCGACATCGTCTGTGGCTCATCCCAGCAGTCGGACCGCGGGGACCGATACCCGAAAATACGCAGCCACACCTAACGTGTTAATTATGATAGTTTTAAAAATATTTTAAATTTGTATTTAAATAAAATTCTTTTATCATTGGTTTGTTGTATAATTGTTATATATATATTGTATAATATCAATATAAAGATAAAGACGAACACTTAAATGATTGAAAAAAAAATATGTTTTTTCTTTTATTGAAGCCCAAAACGACGTAATACTTAGATACCTCAGAGAGCAGTGGTGTGATCATGCCGGAGAGTTGGCACAGACTGAAGCGACGAGCCCGAAGAGTTCTTTGCCATGCGCTCAGTACGAACCTGTGGCGCAAATTCTAACTATCGTGTTAAGATATCACCAGTGGCTAAGTTGAAAATAGTATAGTTAGAAACTATAAAACTATTAATGAAACAGCCGATAAACATTCTTTAAAAAATATATATGATGTTTTCTTTTCTTTTTGGACTTTAGAGACTTTGTGGATCTTTGACATCTGCACTTTCCACCTATTACACTGGTCAACATGAAAAGTTATCGTCATTACATGGTTTTCGGATTCGATGTATCGGAAACCGGTTTTGCTCGCTCAGCTTGTTTTTAAAGATATGTTTTAACTAATGCTAAGTTGCTTCGAAAATTATAAGAATTATGGAAAAAAATTTTTTTTTTAAATTATGGCGTTCCCCTATGATAAAATATATGAAGGGTACAGGGAAAAAAAGAAGTCACAAATTCTTCGCTGCGAAAATTCTAAATTAACATATTTTTCAACTTATCTAATTTTGTTAGAATCACCATACTCCCCGAGATACATTACAACAAGATAGGAAGAATAAAAAAATTACTAAAAATAAAATGTATGTATTTTTAATAAAAACTCGAAACTTACAGACACAAAACAAGGAGAATCACAATAGTTATTATTGGCATGCGCCAATCTATAGAATGTTTGTTGTAAGTAAAGAAAACATTACTGCTGAGGCAATTTCTTGTAAAATTCTTGATTTCTTGAGTGGCAAAATTCTTTCAAAACATGGAGATGGTCATATTTTGGTTTGGACAACGGTAAGCGGTGTATGTATGCTGGTGGTGGTATCTTAAATTCTCCAGATTTTACTGAAGATGTTTCTTGGCGGCCTGAAAGATTTTATATTTTTCTTCCTTCTTACGTTGATGGAGTGGCTTTCCTAAACACCATTTTAAGTCTTACGATGGTACACCAGACCTGGTCTGTCTTGAGACAATCGCAATTTCCTCACTTTTTGAATTGGAAATGCTCACTTGGATGCAAATTTGTGTAAAAAAAAAACATCGTCCATTTCATTATTTTTTCTCCCCTCGCAGGGACAACTTTGAACGGCTCTGGTTTAAGTTGTGGTAATAAGGGCACGAAAACAGTGTGTAAACAACCAGTGAAACAGGTGGAAGGTAATAGTAGACAAGGTTACATTTGTGACTCTCCCTGTTTTCTACTTGTGACGCTTGGACTATTCTTGTTTCTTCCCTATAGGCAGATTTTTCAACTTCGATTTTCATTAGGCTATCCTGTTTTTAAACCCAAGACGGTGTTACCACCTGTACTCATCAAGACAAACAAAATGCGCTGAATAACAAAAAATCGGAAAATTATGGACTATCCTTGTTTCTTACCAGTACCCTTCATATAACGTGATAATATAGATAACGGTATAGTAAAGAAAATTATATTTTTTTGCTTCAAATATAATTAATAAATAATAATCCTGTTTCTTTTAAAAAAAAGCTGGTGGAAATACACCTCTAGCCATTGCTAAGTGTTACCCTATATAATATATTGTAACACTTATGTGGGTTACGAAAATTATCAACTTGTAACGATACACAAACACAAAAATTACCATACGATTCGAGCTTCGGAGTAAGGCTAAAAATACAGTCTATCTCTGCTTATATTTCGTTTGAATTAGGACAGTCAAGAAGGTTCCAGACAAGCGTCGATTATTCTCGAACAGTCGTTGTTCCAACAAGCATAGACCTCTTTTCAATCATATGTTTGGTTTGTTTTTAGTTTTTGGTTTCACCCTACAGAATATGTCATACCTTTTCTCTTTCCATTCTCCTACCCTTCAGGTCTCGTCACATTGCCGCGATGTAACCGGCGCGCAGTGTCACGAGTATATGGGGTAAGAAATCAAAAATCGTATTTTTTTTAACAAGGTTGATTATACTTTTAAGTAACTAAACAACACAAACATGACAGAAAAAATAATTTATTGAGGTATAAAGTGTATATGGAGACTTACATACAAAATTTACGAACTTAAAAAAAAAATCTGGTGCGTGCGCGCAACACACAACTTGCACTTACCAACTTAACTTAGATTTGAAATTGATGTGTTTTGTTATTTGCCACTTCTCAAAGTAACACATTTTTCCACATTTATTTCTTATTTTGTTTTTATTTGCTCAATAAAAAACACTATTTTTTTTTTATTATTAAATAAAAGTTTTTACTTGTGATAATTCGGCAATGCAAGCATACTACTCCAAATCGTCTGATGTCATAATTCTCTGTGTACTTGTTGAATATTTCATTTAGTTACTATGAAACAAATAATTTCCATTAAATGAACAGAACGGCTTTAATTATGAACAATGGTCTGTCATTAAAGGCGTACTCCGCATGCGTGGGCTTAACGTGTTTTATGAGTTGACGGAATATTTTTCTTTTTTTCTCCTCATGATCTTTTTCATGTTTCATATTTAGCCATTTCTTATTTTTAGGCGTAACGAGAGAAAGTTAATTTATCTATATAAACAAAACAAAGGTACTTTATAGAAAAACAAAAAAGGCCCCTCCCCCATTTAGGCCCCCTCAGAACATTTTAATAATGATAAAGCTTACCTAATATTAAAGAACACCTAATTTTCATGAAAAATGACGAATTTGATCATAATTATTACAACCGTTTTTGAGTCAATGAGTAAAAAAAAACACGTGAACATAACACAAGGTTTATTAAATAAAGTACCCCCTCCAATCGGTCAATTTTGATGAAATTTTTGCAGTCATGTCTAGGGCATATTACTACATCAAATACCCAGTTTGATCAACATCGTTAAAGCCGTTTTTGATTAAATAAAAAAACACGTGAATATTATACAAAATTTATTAAGTGAAGTGCCCCCTCCGGTTGATCAATTTTGATGAAATTTGGTTCAAAAATTATTATTTAAAAATAATATTTAACAAATAAGATATTTTGGTTGAATGAAAGATTAGTGAATATTATGCTGAAACTTTTTTTTTCTACGCAACTTCGAATATTTACAAATACGTCCATGATTATTAGGTATGTGATTTTAAATTGATATGTGTATTAAAAAATATTTTGTGAATTTATATTTACCTCGATAAACAACATGAGTGCATCATGTCACACCTTTAATGCTTCCTATAGAAATATAAGATGTGACTTCAAATAAGGGGAGTTCTTTAAAAATCTTATATATTTTTATATATTATATATATTTTATATCTTATATACTTTCAGCTTTGTTCGCTTAGGCATTGCTTACTTCTTTGAAGAAACCGCGTTGCACCAGAGAATATTAATTTTTCCTCTTTTTTAGAACTTCATGAAAAAGGGCATCTAAAGAACTGTTAAGAGCTTCCTTCTTCAAAAGCTCTTTGCAGTGAAGTCTATAATGTAACCGAAATTGTTTCCAAGACAAAAGAAAAATTTCTCTCTATCTCGGGAGTAGAGCAATGAACCACTATTATTGTTTTATACATATTTTTGTTTTAATTATTAATTATTATAATGATTGCATTCAAGCCGAGTCAATACTCTCTCTTTAATAATCCCCATCCATTAATACCGCATATTTTTTTCAAATCTTTTCTCGAAAATTGTAAATTTGGTTACCCACGAGAAAATAATAAGATTAATATATATTATGTAAGTACACTTAAATATCAGATATTCCCGAAATCCTGAATCTCTTTTTAAGATTTCTAAAGCCGGTATTAGGAGCACCTCTATACAGCCGTCTATTAAAAGTATTTTATTCTTATACAAAAAAAAAAATATATATATATAAGTGTTTCTTAAAATGCTAGTTAATTGGTATTATCCCCCCTGTTCAGTGGCAGATCCAGGGGGGTGGCGAGGGGGGGCGCCCCCCCCTTGGGAGGTGAGGACACCAATCAATTATTATTATTTCTCTATAAAAAGGGCCATCTTTAATAATTTTTTAAGCTCCTTAAATGAAAAATAAATTGTATTTAAACATTTAATAGAAATTTAATATTTAAATGTGCACTAATATTTTAAATTAGGTCCTTTATGACGCAAAAATATAAAAAATAAAAAAGTGCCCCCCCCCCCTCAGAACATTTCTGGATCCGCTACTGCCCCTGTTCTGTCGGTTAAGCAACCGATGATGTTGAGAAAAACTGTCTGTGATAATCAAATTGTCTCTAGCTTTAAAAAATCTGGGGCGATGCGCGCAACACACAACTTACTCTTACGAACTTATTTAGATTAGAAAGCGACGTGTTTCGATAATATGTAAACGACACATTTTTCCTCATTTATATGCTTATATTTGTATATCTCCATAAGTTATAATGTATCTGTACAGCAAAATTTGGAAGTTCTCAGTACTTTTCGATTCATTATTGCTTATTTCTTTTTCTAAGGGACCTAATTTCATCAACAGTCGAGTTTTTTTTTTTTTTATTACTTGGTTGTTTTTTACAGCGATTTGCTTTTTGTGAATATATCATGAAGGTGAATCGATGTAAGGTGTATTTATATGCCTTTCTGGAAATCAAGAACGATTACTGTTCCTCTAAAATCACTTTATATTGCCTTCAGAAATTTATTATGGAACTAAAGTTTCTGAACTAAAATACAATTAATTAAAGATTATCATATTTTTTCACACCTTGAATGCTTTAAATAATATGAGCATCACATATTTACTCTCTAAAGTAAAATAAATTTTTTGATTGCTAAATAAAAGTTTCTATTTTCATCAGTTGAAGTTACATTATCGTTAAAGCCGTTTTTGAGTAAATAAAAATAAAAAAAAACGAGAAAAAGAGACAAAATATATAAAGTAAAGTGCCCCCTCAAATACCGAGTTTAATCAAAATCGTTGGAGCTGTTTTCGAGAAAATCGAAAAAACGTAAAAATTAGACAAAATTCATAATTATAAAGTACCCCCTCTGTGTAACCGATTTTGTTGATATTTTTGCTGTCACATCGTGGGCATGCACATACACCAAATACCCAATTTCAGGTTCGTACACTTTATAGTTTTTGAGCTAGTCTGTTCACACATATAGACCATTTCGCGGGACTTGGTTATTTGGTCTTAGGGGACCCCGAAACGTGTATTTCCATTGAAAAATTTGAAATTTTTCACGATCGCAATACTTTCCCTTAATATATATTTCATATGTAGGTAAGTGAAAGTAAAAATTAAGTTACCCTTCAAATGTCCTCTAGTTGCTAAAAAGAGCATTTACACCAGATAACCATTTCCATAACATCAAAATTGATAGATACTTTTTACTTTCACTTATATATATATTAAATATATAGTAAGTGGAAGTATTGCGATCGTGAAAAATTTCGACTTCCGGTTTTCAACGGAAATACACGTTTTGGGGCCCCCTGAGTCCAATTAACCAAGTCCCGCGAAATGGTCTGTGTGTGTGTGTCTGTGTGTGTGTGTGTGTGTGAACAGACTAGCTCAAAAACTATAAACCGTGCGATCCTGAAATTGGGTATTTAGTGTAGGTATATGCCCGCGATGTGACAGCATAAATTTCATCAAAATTACTTAAAGGGAGGGGGTACTTTACTTAATAACTTTTTACGTTTTTTTCCATTTTCTCAAAAACGGCTCTAACGATTTTGATTAAACTGAGTATTTCATCTATTTATATGCCCGAGATATGACTGTAAAAATTTCATTGTGGTGCCTGTGAGTGTGTGTGTGTGTGTGTGTGTGTGTGTGTGTGTGTGTGTGTGTGTGTGTGTGTGTGTGTGTGTGTGTGTGTGAACAGAATAGCTCAAAAACTATAAACCGTGCGAATCTGAAATTGGGTATTTAGTGTATGTATATGCCCGCGATGTGACAGCAAAAATTTCATCAAAATTGGTCAAAGGGTGGGGGTACTTTATTTAATAAAGTTTTATGTTTTTTTCGATTTTCTCAAAAACGGCTCTAACGATTTTGATTTAACTAAGTATTTGATGTATTAATATGCCCGAGATATGAATGTAAAAATTTCATCAAATATTTTCCTATAAAGTACCTTTGTTATAGTTTATATTGAGAAATTAACTGTCTCTCATCACGCCTAAAAATAAGAAATGGCTAAATATGATATATGAAAAAAATCAAGTAAACATATACAGGAGAAAAAAAGAAAAATATTCCGTCAACTCACCTTGAGCTCACGCATGCGCCGTACGGCTTTAATGACAAACCAATGCGTTATAATTAAAGATGTTCTGTTCATTTAATGAAAATTATTTGAATGAAATATTCAACAAGTACATAGAGAATTATAAAATGAAAATCAGACAACTTGGAGTATTATGCTTGCATTGCCAAATTATCACAAGTAAAAACTTTTATTTAATAATAAAATAAATTAGTGCTTTTTTTTTTGAGCAAATGAAAACAAAAATAAGAAATGAATACGGAAAAATGTATAGCTTTGAGAAGTGATAATTAACAAAACATTAATTTCTATCTAAGTAAGTTGGTAAGTGAAAGTTGTGTGTTGCGCACACGCACCAGATTTTTAATATATCTTTACGAGTATTTTATTTTTATATTTTATTAGCTTAGAAATAACTTTCTCGCTTAATGCTATTTAATTTAATAATTTTATCTGAACGTTCTCGTGAAACTAAAATGCTATCTCTAATCAGTCCTTAAAGGAAGACTAACTATGAGCTGGCGTCTCCAGGGAATGGAATGGAATTTACTCCTCAGTAGGTAATCCGTACAGTCGAGACGCTTCATCCACGTAAACATGTCCCCTGATGCACATTATTTCAAGAATATTCTAGCAAAAAATAATAGAAAAATATAAATTTAGAAAATAAAAAGAAGAAGAAGAGAAATAAGGAATTTAAATAAAACATAAGTTATTTGTTTATTTACTTTTATATTTTACACATAATTTTCAACTAGGTATTAAATATTTAATCATTATATTAATTAAATTATAATTTCACTAATATTACTCTAGATATCATTCGTTAAAATTTAGTAAACTACTGATAAAGCATTGTTCCACCGTGAGTAACCTCACAGTGACAAATTCCTACCAATAATATCAAAAGTAATGGACAAAAAAACAATCTTACTTAACCGATCACCTAAATTAATTTTAGATCTCACCAAATACTCTGAAAATAATACTGAATCGTCCGAATACAGATATGATTTCTCTGATATTCTGCGAAATCTACATGAAGCCTTTATAATCTACACTGACGGATCTAAACGAGAATAGGCAAAAGTATTATCTATTTTAATAAAAGGTTGTACATCTCAAATCAAACTCAACAAGCTTTTTAATGTCTACAGTGCCGAACTTACTGCAATTTCAGTGGCCCTCCATTTTTTATGAGCATGATTTTCTCAAAAACGGCTCTAACGATTTTGATTAAACTGAGTATTTGATCTATTTATATGCCCGAGATATGACTGTAAAAATTTCATCAAAATTGATCAACCGGAGGGGGGACTTTACTTGTTAAATTTTGTATCATTTTCACGTGTATAGAAAAATGTATAGCTTTGAGAAGTGATAATTAACAAAACGCATTAATTTCTAATCTAAGTAAGTTGGTAAGTGAAAGTTGTGTGTTGCGAGCACGCACCAGATTTTTTTATTATATTATCGTGATAGATACAGATTCCTTAAGCTTACTAAAAGGATTCGATACTACAATGAAATCTCTTAAATCCATTCCTATTTAAACTCTTTATTAAATTCCTAAATATTTTGTTTTTATTTAAAAGCTATCATTTTATTTTTCAACAATGGCTTTTAAAGTAACTTCAGTATACTCCTTTTACGTTTGTCTGGTAACTGATACCAAGGTAAAATATTTAAAAATAGGTTTATTTTTATATTATTTAGATATTTTTTATAATTGTTTTTAAGTGTGAAGGTAGTGGGAGGTAATGTAATCGATTAAGCTATAATTCATTAACGTTTCGAGTTCATTTTAAAAACATAACGAATGGCATGACATACAAAGAAAGTAAAAGTCGTCAGTTATTTAAATTTCGTAAATGAATATCGAAAAATGAACAATCGCTAAATCGATTAAGTACCCCTACCAGAACCTAAGTATCGTCTCTCTAAGACAATTACAAAAAGTATTTAAGTAATATAGCTCTAAATTTATTTAATTGCTTTATGTTTTATCTTATTATCAGGTACCGTAAAATGAGGTGACATTGTGACTAATAGGGTGACTTTGTGACAAGCCTATTTTTCTACAGCTTTTGAATTTCCCTCCTTAAAAAGAATCAGGTTAGGCAATTCAGTGTATTTGTCAGTTGGTCAGTAATGTGCTGCAACCTACTGGCCACATATAATTTCTTTCATTCCATTTACCATGATGCGTTATTTCAAGGTTTCGCCTAAATAATGCACCATGATAAATGGAATGAAAGAAGTTATATGTGGCCAGTAGGTTGCAGCACATTACTGACCAAATGACAAGTACACTGAATTGCCTAACCTGATTCTTTTTAAAGAGGGAAACTCAAAAACTGTAGAAAAATAGGCTTGTCACAAAGTCACCCCATTAGTCACAATGTCACCTCATTTTACGGTACTCAACAAACCAAAAAAAAAATATCAAAGGAGTATATAAATATTACTTTAAAAGTCATTATAGAAATTAAAACACTAATTTTAAAATAAAACCGTAACATTTAGGAATTTATTCTAGCCTGAAAAGAGTTATGATTGACATGGAGAAAGTTAAACGTGATTTGAATATGCAATGGTTACTATTGAATTGGAAAAGATTAAAATTGGAAAAAAGTAACCCTCGAATGGATATACCATATGAACATTACATACTTACATTGGTTACATGAGTACATTATATGATTTACTTAAATAATACATAGTACATTTCTAAATTTATATTACACATTTATACACTTAAAACATCTCAAAGATTTGGATATTTTTGGTGGTGATGCTTGCTTTACAGTTTCCTTGTTAAAATTAAACATGATTTATCCATTATTCTGGAATTACAAAGGCAAGTTTTTAGATACGCGACTGCACATATGTAGGCGAGCTAATCGTAAGTTCCATCAAAAAGATTTTGTAACCGTCTTATTCTCGTTTGATTCCACGTTAGGTAACATTAATGAATTAATCCCTGCCTGGTCTGCTGATTGAGTTATAAAAATATCTCAATGGCCATCTTTTGGTTCTCTTTGCACTGAATAATTATGGACCACTTTGTCAATAGTTTCTACCCCACTTTGTGGAATTGTAACAGGCTTACAATTGTTGAATGGTATTTCACAAGGCAGTATCTACTGGATTTGCTGTTCTTTTGCTCGCCATAACCGCCAACAAAATAATATAATAATAATGGGTTAACGAACCCGAAGGTTCGGTGCCGACACCAGAACTCGCTCCCTGCACACCTCCATCCATCGACCGTCTTGCAGACCCAACTTCGATGATCCGCCTTAACGTAATCCTCCCACCTCCGTCTCGGCCTGCCCCTCGGACGTTTCCCATTCGGCACCGCGCTTATTAATCTTTTCGGAATTCGTTCACAACTATTGAGATCATAAGTTTCGCAATTTTACACTCCCATTTTATTCGTTTTGCTGCTCTCACGTTAATTATCTTTACCGGGTAAAGTTCACTCAGTTCCGCGTTGTGTAAGCGTCTGAATTCTCCGGTTAGTTCATCACTCTTCGGTCCAAATTTTCTACCCAGTACTTTATTTTCAAAAACTTAAAGACTAAAAAAATAATATACTACAGTTTTTTTTTATATACATATATACAGGGGAGATTGGTTGCCCGAAGTACATTTTTACTACTTCAAACTGGAGCAATGAGGGTGCCTGTATGTTTACTTGTAAGCTTATGTATGACCTAATGGGAGAATAGGCTATCCTGCCAACCACAAACAATAAAAACTTTTCCTATATTATGTGGGGTAACATTTTAGCACATCGACAATTTATGCATTATAAATATAATTTTGTAAGCTGTTTGGATTGGATTAAGGGCATTGCATTAAGGATGTTTTTATTTTTGACGAAACACTCAACATCGAGGATTGGTTATAAGGGATCGGATAGGAAAGGGAATTGTAGGTTTGATTGAGCACCACGACTAATTAACCAGTAAATCCAGATTGGCCAGATAATTGTTATGTAAATGAGCTCTTTGTAATTGATTGAAACCTTTGAGTGATTGAGCCAGTAAGGTCAAGCAGTTTCTTGTCGTTTCAGTGTTTGGTGAGGATTTTATAAATTTGATTTGCAGGAATAAATATGCAAAAGGGGAAATCAATTTTGTCGATTTTGATACTTATGTTTTTTATTTTATTTAGCATCCTCTTTGAGGTGTTAAATTCTTGTTAGTTTAACGTCACGTCCATTTTTATGCTACTTAGGCTAATCGGACGATGCTACTGTGGGAGTCCTAAATTTTGCCTATCTAGGTATAATTAGGATAGGGATCTTTAACGAGTACCTGACATCGTTCAGGCTTGCGACCTTTACGTCCTATCCGAGGGACGGCATGGCTAAGGATTTTTTACTCCCATTAAAAAATCCAAGGACCACCGCTAGGCGCGAACCTGCGACCTTTAGTATTGGAGGCTGCAATGCTAACCTCTATACTACAGGTGACCCCTGATAATGATGTGAAAAATATAAAAGTAAACAAACAAATGTAAGTTGCCATGCTAACCAGAACACCACAGGTGACCCGTTAAATTCCTAATCCCTCATAACGAGCTCCGAACGAATTGAACGTGTAAAGTTTGGTATATGGTTTGAAATTATTTTTTCCAAAAAAAGAATTATACAATTATTGTTATGTTTGATTTTTAATTTAAAAAGTATTGTAACGTTAAAACGATAATCAAATAAAAAAAACATATGGCGTAACCTCCCGGACCGCTTGTTGGAACAAAATAAGCGGTTGGAACAAACTGTTTTTGTCTAGATCATTCCGTGATGACGGAGAATTGCCGACATTGTTCTAGAAGATTCCAGGCCCCACTATTTACGATATATATAAGGGGCAGAGACTGAATGAGTTAGTTAAAGTCTGTGTCTTGACTGTGTAGCGCAAATCATATGATTTCGTGTTTTAACGTTATCATTTTTGTAACCTGCTTAAGTGTTTAAGTTTTATTAAAGGTCTGGCCACACATGTCCGCACCGGATCCGCATCGTAGCAATAATATAGGTTATGTTCAGAATATTTTTAATTTAAGTTACATATTACCTTTAGTTATGCCTAACGTGACCTGTGTCTGACATGTATGGCCTGACCTTTATGCATAACTAAAGGTAATATGTAAGTTAAATTAAAAATATTCTGAACATAACCTATATTATTGCTAAGGTGCGGATCCGGTGCGGACATGTGTGGCCAGACCCTAATTCGTAGGCACTGATTACTGTATATTTTTCTGTTAATAAATTTTTGTTACCCACATAAGTGTTACAGTATGTTTGATTTATACATAAAATTTTAACTCGATCTTTGATTTTCAATTGATTCGATTAAAAATAATTATCACTCCCTGAATGATACGGTATTATATAAATAATAATGATCTCAAACTATTGGTCGGAAAAAAATCACATATAAAAAGATAGGCAAATTTTAACTTAATATTCAGATGGTTCATTCCCAGTCATTAGGTGCCTTTACACATACACGCTTTCCGCACGGAAAGAGGCCCAAACGGGAAAGAGCGCGGGAAAGAGTGTATGTGTAAATGTGACATTTGGAGTGCGGGATTGTGCTCGCTCTTTCCCGGACGCAATCCTGTGGCCGCATAAAATAGTATTAAAACATCTTCCGAGATTCTCGGCGGGATAAAACGGCGTTTTGGGGCTACAGTAACCGCATAACAAATTTAATTTTTCTTCCTCGTTATAATAGTCTAGGCAAATTATTCAAAACAAGAGCAATTATATTAAGCAAAATAGTTTTGAAACATTGGGAAAATAATCAGAAGGGGTATAGAATTAAGAAAAGAAGTTCCACCCCTAGGAGTGTCTTGTTCACCATTTCCACCTCCGAAATTATCATTTTTATTTATTTTTTCTATGTTTATGACATCTGTCATGTAAGGAGCGTTGTAAAAAAGGATTCTTTGTTAAACAATCGATTCAGGTTCTGTTAAAATTAAGAATTGTGATATTGAATGTGATCATGGAATCTTCATTTTTTTATTTTATCCGAATTACTACTTTAATTATTTAATTTTCTTTGTGTAACAATTGAGCGGATATAACAATGAATGTAACAATGGAGTGGATATTCACTGTAGACGTGGAGGAGATGGGGCACAATGAAACACAAAAGTTGTTTTTTACCCATAGCACCCAACTTGAGACTTCTTATTCAATTTTTACTTTCACTTACCTATATATGAAATATATAGTAAGTGTAATTACTTTCACTTACCTATATATGAAATATATAGTAAGTGTAAGTATTGCGATCGTGAAAAAATTCGACTTCCGGTTTTCAACGGAAATACACGTTTTGGGGTCCCCTGAGTCGAAATGACCAAGTCCCGCAAAATGGTCTGTGTGTGTGTGTGTCTGTGTGTGTGTGTGTAATGTGTAATAATTTTTATTCTTGTGTGTGTGTGTGAACAGACTAGCTCAAAAACTATAAACCGTGCGATCCTGAAATTGGGTATTTAGTGTAGGTATATGCCCGCGATGTGACAGCATAAATTTCATCAAAATTACTTAAAGGGAGGGGGTACTTTACTTAATAACTTTTTACGTTTTTTTCGATTTTCTCAAAAACGGCTCTAACGATTTTGATTAAACTGAGTATTTCATCTATTTATATGCCCGAGATATGACTGTAAAAATTTCATCAAAATTGATTAACCGGAGGGGGGACTTTACTTAATAAATTCTGTATCATTTTTACGTGTTTTTTTTATTTACTCTAAATCGGCTTTAACGATTTTGATCAAACTGGGTATTTGATGTATTTATATGCCCGAGATATGACTGTAAAAATTTCATCAAACTTGATTAACCGGAGGGGGGACTTTACTTAATAAATTTTGTAACATTTTCACGTGTTTTTTTGATTTTCTCAAAAACGGCTCTAACGATTTTGATTAAACTTAGTATTTGATCTCTTTATATGCCCGAGATATGTCTGTAAAAATTTCATCAAAATTGATCAACCGCAGGGGGCACTTTACTTAATAAATTCTGTATCATTTTTACGTGTTTTTTTTATTTACTCAAAAACGGCTTTCACGATTGTGACCAAACTGGGTATTTGATGTATGCATATGCCAAATATGTGATAGCCAACATTTCATCAAAATTGATCAACCGAAGGGGGGACTTTACTTGATAAATTTTGTATCATTTTCACGGGGTTTTTTATTTACTCAAAAACGGCTTTAACGATTAATAAAAATAAGATATGAATGTAGAAAAATGTGTGACTTTGGGAAATGATATTTAACAAAACACGTCAATTTCTTATCTAAGTAAGTTGGTAAGTGAAAGTAGTGTGTTGCGCGCACGCACCAGATTTTTTATTTTTTCGATGTTACCGCAGGATCTAATCTATGTAAGAAATACGTTAAAAATTATTTTATGCATCATGTCTGACCGCGAGCAGCTATTTTCCAAAAAAATAATTTTTTTTCATGGGGCCCCATGCCTGGAGTACAATGAACACTGAACACAAGAGTATTAGGAATGAGAACTATCGATGTTTTTCCGATATTCAATATTTTCATCGTCGATATCATCTACTTCGATATTATCGACGATTGATATCGTTCCTTCTTATTCACACCTCTTGTTAATTTAAGCACGGAAATGCAAAATTAAAATTGGTATAAATGCCAAAAAAAAAAAAAAAAAAGGGTTTTTTTTTTTTTAATTTTAATATTTGCCAAATCCATTCTTCAGAAATGGGTATTAGTAATGTTTTGTTGTTAGAAGGTAAATCGAACGTATGAAAGATGGCATGGGTGTTAGTGTCGAACGTATCTCACCCTAGTGGGTATAATTTACATGATTTCTGGAGAAAAAAAAATTAAGGCACTTATACCCTTTTGCATTTCCATGCTTCAATAATAATATAAAAATTTAAGCTAGCATTTTCAGAAGGCTCGAAGGATTGTACATATCCTCTTTAAAAAAAAATAAAAAAAAAATACTGTAATACTTATGTGGGTTATTAATTTTTATTAAAAAAAAACAAAAATTCTCAATTCCACACGAATTATAACAACAAAAATATTTAAGAAACAGGTTACAAAAATTATCACTTTGTAACACACGGATGAACAGATGCCTTTAGCTTTTGCTTAAGTTTACAATACTTATAACCTCTCGATATTACTCTGAGAAAGTAGAGTTGTACAGTGTAAGGAGGTTATAGAATTATAACCATATGTTTGCTTTGTGCACGATAGCAATTTGCTGTTGCGAAAAGCAATTAGTATTTTCCAAAATAAATAAAAAATCTTTTTTATTTTGGAAATTTAAAAAAAAAAGTTTGGTATTACTTCGGATGAGGAGCTCCAAGATGGCGGCCGGCGTGAGTATACAACAAGATTTTCCGATCACGCCCTACACGATATCCACGATTCAGTTCGGGTTAACCGAGAGTTCCCGAGCAGATGTAGTCCAGATAACCTTCCCGCCTTAGTAAAGTAAACATAAAGTACAAATGAATGTTTCTTTAATATAATTAAAGTACAACAGATATGAATGGAAGTACTATTTCAATATATGAAAATTTCCTGTGATGGTTGCATAAAATTTTAAATTTAAAACTAAACAGACCATTTAGCAAATAAGTTTAATAGTTTGTTTTGTGAATTTATTTGTTTGTTTTTTAAAAATATGTTATTGTACTGTTTAAATGATTAAATGGGTTCAAGTTAAATGCACGTATAAAGGTCTGGCCACACATGTCCGCACCGCAGCAATAATATAGGTTATGTTCAGAATATTTTTAATTTATCTTACATATTACCTTTAGTTATGCCTAAAGTGGCCTGACCTGAAAAAAATGTATTTAAATAACGAAAAAAGAATAATTTAATCTTTTGTTTTGAATTTTTTTTTTTTTTAAATGTTATTGTTCTGTTTAAATTATTAAATGGGATCGACTTATTTGCACAAGGTACAAATAATTAATAATATAAAAATCTTAGCCTTCCTAGCCACGATATATTATTTTTTTGTATTTCAAGAAAAATGTATTTAAATTACCAATATGGATATTTTTAAAAATGATTTGATGATGATTTTAAATAGTTCTCCTACGGAAAAAGAACAAACTGTACATGATTTATTATTCTATTATTTTATTCTTTTGTACATGATTTATTATTCTATTGTTTTATTCTTTCTTTTATTATTTTATTATTATTTATTCCGAAGTACATGATTTATTTTATTTATTTTTTTATATTTGTTAATGTTATTCTGCCCTAACCCAATTAAAAGTTACACATATATATCAATCATTTTTTCCAAGTTTCGACGAGCTGTTGGAAATTCGTTATATAAATATGCCATTTGGATATAGGTACAAACTGTGTAGCTGCATCAGTGTGTATGTATATGTAGCTGCACCTAACCTAATAAAAGTAAGCAACGAATGAATTTCCCTCCCAAAATGTGGATAAAGCCGACATCAGATCTCGGGAACTCTCGGTTAACCCGAACTGAATCGTGGATATCGTGTAGGGCTTGATCGGAATACCTTGTTGTTTAATCACGCCGGCCGCCATCTTGGAGCTCCTCATCCGAAGTAATACCAAAAGTTTGTTTATTTTTGCGTGGAATAAAAAAAAATATAATTCTTTTATTTATACTTTATTTTCTCTACTTGCATCAACTTTTCGGTGTATAATACCCCATCCCTAGAATTCTTTTCACTTTATTTCTTATCATATTATATTTATTTTTTTCCTCCATTTATGCACTATTCATTACACTCTAAATTCTACTTTCAAAACTTTTTGTCTATAACCTACGCAAGTGAGCTCTCAACTCTGACAACCAAGCATGAGAGCTAAATTCAAGCAACGAAAATGCTCTCGCTACCTATGAAAAATAGAGTTAAAAACCTGACGGGATCGAGTTCAATAAGATCAGACAAGAAGGATCATGATCAATAAGAGCAAACCTGGAATAATGTATTAAATTATTTTAATACATTACTCTTTTTAACTACTCTAGTCTTAAATTCAAGAAATGTTGAAGTGATTTATAATTTGACGTGCTTGATAATTCTTACAAAGTGTTTTTCCTCATTTCTTTTCATATTAATTTAATAATGCGATGGTTTAATAGAAAAATTAGTTGACCTCTTAAATGCCGTATAAAACTGGTGGAAATGCAGTTTAAAAAAATAAATATTAAAGCGAAAAAGATTATGAGTGGAATAAATGTATACCTCTAAAAATCGCAAAGTGGAATTAGTGGAATAAATGATCATAATAATCATTGGTCTTGCTTTTCGTTTTATTCTACTATTATATGTATTATATAATAATTATAAGTAATATTTCCCTTCATTAATGGAACAAGTAGTTATTTTTATTACATCGTCTTTCAGCATGATCAATATAATGTATATCAGCAGTTTAGATATTCGTTTTTCCATTTTAAATTTGTTCCTTGTACTTTATGTGTAGTTATTTACTTTATTAATTCAATAAAAGTAATATGATTTTATACTGGCTTACGCCCCCCCTTTTTTTATCCATCCTAGAAGAGTCTGTTGACCCAATTATTCATTCTCATATTAGATGAAGATGTCAAGTGCAACCTTGTCAAACAAATGTACTGAATTTAGTGGCTCAAACGAAAAACGAAAATGATGCAATATCAAAACAAAATTTGAATTCTCTAGTGATGATTGATATTGAATCGACAATAACCTGTATTTTTACATTTTGTTAGAGGCCTTTGAGAATTGTGATTAGAATCAAGTTTAAACGAAAAGAAAGATTGATTTGTTCCAGTACTATTCAACTACACGAGGGCCATTCCACACAAATCATCCTGCCGAAGTTCAAAATTTTTGATTTTCCCCGTCGGATTTAGATACAAATTTTTAGGTATTAAGTACATGTAGAATTTTACCCAATTCCAACAAGTAGTTTCAGAATTATGGTCGTTTGAACCTTTGAGGTATTTGAACTTCCGATGACGACTTGAACTCAAAAACCAACTTGTACGTGTTAAGACTATCCTCTGTAGAATGGGTATTAATTGAATTGAAGCTTTCAAAATTTATTCATTAATTCTGCTTTTCATACAGAATTGGATGATTGGTGATAACTGAAAGGAGGATAGAATTTTCTAACTAATGATGAAATATTATTAGTGGGTTATTGAGTTATGAGTCATATTTCGATTTGAATGTAATATAGTAAAATTAACTTTAAAAGTGGCTCATGCAAATTAATACAGCTTATATATATTTCCACATCATGGTTCACTTTGAAAATCGTCTAATTTCATTAAAAATGACATTCTTTTTTTACCTATTCTGTTGAAGCTTCATATTGATACTTTTGACTGTTAAGAATTGTTTTTTGTTCCATGATGAAAAATAATGTCTCTAATATTTATGGTATAATCCGATTCAGTATGAAATGCAGAATTAATGAATACATTTATAAAGCTTCAGTTCAATAAATACCCATTCTACAGAGGAATATCTTCAGACGTACAAGTTGGTTTTGAGGTCGTCGTCATCGGAACTTCCTTAATGACCATGCTTCTGCAACTACTTGTTGGAATTGGGTAAAATTTGGCATATTTTCGTATTTCTGTATGTACTTAATACCATTTTATATTAATACAATTTTATCAAAATTTGAAGAGGGAAGGTACAATTTTGAACTTCGGCTGGATGATTTGACGTAGAATGCGATGTATCCAATTTTTCTATGAATTCAAAAGCAGTCGTTTGCCTGATCCGAAATCCTAGATAATTCATCTGTTTGACTGTGATATTAAAAATGCAGTCAGTAATATACCTGTTATGGTGGTTCCCCGACCCCACCAGGAACCACCACTGTCGTCAACTCGTTGCCCTCGGGCTCAAGTTAGCTCTCGCACACGTAAATTTTCATTAACTAATTACTATGGGTTTTTTTCCTAGCTAATTACCTTTCGCAAAGGTAAATATTCCAAAAGTCCTCAAAAGGGGGAGAGGCTGGTGGGACACTTCGTCCCCCCTTTGCCTACCCATTCCCCGACTGATACCCCGCGCGCTCTACCTAGCTCTCTAGAACTTAAAATTTCAAACCGTAATTAATACGGTTTTTTTTTCGTGACTAATTACCTCTCGCATAGGTCCAAAAATCTTTATGAGGTAAGACTATAGATTAGGGTGGGGGGGAGGGTTTTCCCCGACCCAACTAGGAACCACCATTAAGTCGCGAGCATTATTGTTAGAGAAAGAGAAGCTGCTAAAATGTTTATCGATCGAAAACAAAATTTAATTCGTAAACATTAATGAATAAAATTTTCTATAATCAGTATTCTATTAATTATTGCCTTTCGTTATTAACTGTCTATACTTGAGAAGAATACAATATCGCAGACGTTGTCTGAAAAATAATCAAGCGTACAAAATTTGAAAAATTAATTCCAATTAATTATCTGCCGTAATTCATTTCTATCGATCCTTATTTAAGATACGTCGTTGAAAACTCGATTATTGTTTCTATGATTCCATAAACTAATATTTACTCAAAAAAATCAAATGGATCCTCGGAAAGTATGGAGTAACATAGGACAAATGAGGGCAACTTCATTCTGGGTAAACCATTCTATGGAAGTACTGACTACTGTACCTAGATCCCAATAGAATAAACAGTTGTCATAGATCAGAAAAGTGTTGTGTTCCCTCTCCAGTAACCATAACCTCAGTGTTAACCAATAAATAAATTATTTAAACTGGTCAATTTATTTGTTTGATAACCGACATGACCATGAACATCTGCGAATGTCGTCAATGTTAATGCACGTTTGGATTGATGTTGGACATTGATTGTTTACGGAATACGCCTACTTATTATTTTTTTATGTTTGTCGATGAAATGATTCTTGAAGATATGTTAATATTATTGAAAGTTATTATAATGTATGATTAATAAGGATAGCATTAAAACAGGTTTTCGATTTAATAATTACATTGCTAGTGATGTGAAAGAAAAATGAAGTAAAAATTGTGAAACCATGAAAGTATAATTACAAACATTCTACCTAAATTAAATGTTAAACCTAAGGTCATATTAATGCCTAAATAAAATCGAAGTGACCCAAGTCAAGTGGTATGGACAGGTATTACAAATGGCCAAAGACCGAACTCGCCAAGGCCAATCACGAAGATAGAGTCGATTAGAGCCGCAGGGAAGATAAGTAAGGTCGGGGAAGAAGATATAATGAAGACATGAAAACGAGAGAAATGGTCTGGACGAGGAAAGCTGGCTCAGGACAGGAAACATGGGTTGGAACTTTTTAAGAAGGTATCTTAATTGTGGGGAGGCACAAAAAGTGATTTTTACAAAAGCTTATCAAATTTCTTCTTTTCCCTTTCTTTGATATCCCTCTCCTGCTTTATCAGATTATTAAAATGTTTAAGGAATTCAGAATACATAAGGCGAACCGTGATCCATCGCTCGCAGAGTTAGTATAAGCCCAATGGAAGATACGAGTTCTTAAATAAAAAGAAAAAGAATATGCAATTATGAGTTCGATCAGGAGTGTTATGGCGCTAAAGATATGCAAAAATTCAAAGTGTGGAAACAATAAATTCAAATGATAAAATCTTTTGACCAACAATAGTTACACCAAAAATGCCGCCAAAATATGACAGAGTAGTAAGTACTCGTAAGTAGACATATATATAGCATTTCCAAGTCAAATTCAACGATGGGCCGGGATAGGGGAGCGTGTTTAAGCGCGACCCGCTTTAGCATGCTCGAGCCGAACGGTGGCGGGTCGAATCCGCCTTGAGAGGGTTGACTTTTATTTCGTGGAGGCCCCAGGGAATAAATCTCGACCGTCCCACCATGGTCAGAATAGGTTGGTTACCATAAGGGTTAGCTCTAGAGTAACTCTCCGTATGCCACACTAGCCAGGTAGGGGTACCGAAAAAAGAAAAAAAATTAAATTCAACCTTTTTTATTTCAAATTCAACCTTTTCCAAGTCAAATTCTACCTTTTATATTTCAATTTCATACTTTCCTAAGTTAAATTCAACCACTAAGTTAAGTTAGCCCTGTCTACCCCTTACCAAAACCTATCATATCATGACTAGGTATCCATTGACATTAATATTTATTTTAAAGCTCAAGAGTAGGGTGGGGGCACTATAATATTGAAAATGGTAACATTTTCAGATTTCTTTTACACGATGGTCCAGTACAATGTTATCGGGGACGTTTTTTGTTTTTTTTTAAATATTAGTTTTGTAAGTTAATGGGGTGAGTGCACTCCAAAAAATTTAGAATTTCGGATTTCTTTCACAGGGGCGTCCAAGTTTATGTTATCGGGGGAGATTTTTTAAACAAATAAAATACATTTTGTATTTTAGTGGCAGGGGGGAAATAGTTGGATTGCCGATTTCTTTCTGACGGAAATGCAATATTAAGTTATCGGCGACAATGTTTGTAAAAATAATATTTATTTTGTATTTTAGTAGCGGGGGGGGGGGGGGGGATTAGATAATAGTTAGAATTTCAGATTTTTTTACCGGGAATCCGAAGTTATCTGGGAAGATTTTTGTTGAAATAATATGATTAAAATATTACAAAGGTTTATTTGAGAATCACTTTTTGGTTTAAACATTAAATTGTTCCCCAAGCCTATTAATTACAAAATGAAAACAATTTTCGGAGACAAAACATAATATAGGAATTTCGAATGAAAGAAATCATAAAATCTGTTTCGTTGTGCGCCCTCCCCCAGTGTAATAAAAAATAATTATGTTTTTCAAAAACACTGTCCCTTATAGCACAATATTGGATCCACGTTCGAAAGAAATCGGATAACATAATGAATATTTTTTTTTTAAAATAACGGCCCCAATAATATATAAATGGACCCCCGTGTGAAAGAAATACGGAACATCTAACTATTTTCTAATGCGCCCCCTCCCCTCCGCTACTAAAATACAAAATGAATATTTTCTTCAAAAACAACGGCCTCGAGGACATAAAATTCGACCCCCGTGTGAAAGAAATCCGAAATTCTAATTATTTTGTGGTGTGCAAAGCCAGTAAAATACAAAATGAATATTTGTTTCCCAAAATAACGTCCCCGATAATATATTAACGGATTAACAAATAGTCTCTATGATAGATATATTAGTATGCTGTGTATTAGCAACCCAATGTAATTGGGCAGCACCACTATTTTAAATAAAGTGTTTCTCTCTGGACCCCCGTGGGAAAGAAATCGGAAATTCTAACTATATTGTTGGTGCGTCCCCCTCCACCCCCCCCCCTTGCCGCTAAAATAGAAAATGAATATTCTTTTCAAAAACACCGTACCTGATAACTTAATATTGGTTTTCCGTATGAAAGAAATCGGAACATCTAACTATTTTCTAATGCCCCCCCCCCCTCCGCTACTAAAATACAAAATGAATATTTTCTTCAAAAACAACAGCCTCGAGGACATAAAATTCGACCCCCGTGTGAAAGAAATCCGAAATTCTCATAATTTGGTGGTGTGCAGCCCCCCCCCCCCCCTCCCAGCCAGTAAAATACAAAATGAATATATAATTCCAAAAATAACGTCCACGATAATATGTAATTGGACCCCCGTGTGAAAGAAATCGGAAATTGTAACTGTATTGTTGGTGCGTACCCCCCCCCCCCCTCCCCCCCGCCGCAAAAATACAAAATGAATATTCTTTTCAAAAACAACAGCACAGATGACATAATATTCGACCCCATGTTTAAAAACAATAAATAAATCCGAAATTCTAACTTTTTATAGTACCTCCACCCCCCTCCCCCCATTACTAATATACAAAATTAAAATTTTCTTAAAAAAGTATTTCCTGATAACATAGTACTGGACCCCCGTATAAAAGAAATTCGTAAATGTTGCCATTTTAAATATTATAGCGCCCCCCCCCCCTCACTCGAGCCTTAAAATACATATTAATGTTAATGGATACCTCGTCCTGATATAATATTCTTAGGTAAGAGGGTAGACCGAACAAAAATGAAGAAGTGGTTGAGTTAGACTTGGAAAAGGATTCAAAATAACATGGAAAAGGTTAAATCTGACTTGGAAATGCTGTAATTACTTAGTGACCGCTAGTAATAGCTCTGGTAGGAGGGACTCTGTTTGGATTAAAAAAAAAAATACATATATATATATATATATATATATATATATATCGATGTAGATGTCATTATAACTCGTAAAGGTATGAGAAGATGGACAGTTGGAAGGAGACCACGAGGGCGTCCCCGAATTCCCTCCAAGGAGGAACAGAGAAAACCCTTATCGAAATGAAGTAATTAGCAAGGGTTGGAGGGATGGCTGAAAATGGTAAAGGCTCGTCGACGCTGGAAATAGCATGAGGAAACGAAAATATAAAGAAGATAAGAAGGCATTACAAGCCTGATAGTTTCATGGTATCGATATTTATAAAGAGACATTTTTATAGCGCTATAGAAGAGTCCATAAACTCGACACGCCAACAAAACTGTTGGTCTAACCAAACGCTCCACGCTCCGGGGATTACGAGCATAATTCGTCTAAAACATATGTTCTTTCCCTCTCGCCATCCAGTGCCTTGAGGAAAGCGTGTTTATCACTTTTTTATATCACACGCTTTCCCGCACGATAACGCGAGAGTTTTGCGCGCGCTCAATCCTTCACGGGATTGTCCGGGGATTACATATGTTTTTCCTCTCTAAACAATCATGTAGACGCGCTTTCGTGTGGGAAAGCGCGTGAACACTCTTTTAGCATCTAAATCATTCCCACAAGATTACGCGACGTGATTGCGCGCGCGCAATCCTTCGCGACTCAATCGTGTGGGAAAGAACGTATGTGTAAAGGCTACTATTGTTTTCTTAAAGCTACACTTTTTTGTACAAATTATGCTGTTTTACATATTTTTGTCTCGTGTATTAAGATTTTTATTAATGGTGTTCATTGAAGAATGTTAATATAAAGTTAATAGTTGACATCTGACCCCTTGGAAAAAAACATTTTTTTTTAAATATAATTTATTGAAATTCACAACTGTATTTACAGCAAATACATTCAGTAAATGTGATAATTATAAGAAAAGAATATGTCATGAACAGGCATGAAGAGAAGCTACCAATTGATCACTCAACTAATACACCTAACATAAAATATCCCGAGGCCATCTCCTTTTCAGATGCCCAGGAGGATTGTCTGGAATAGAGGAGAAAAACGTTTAAAACGTATTTCGGAAGTTTACATGTTCTAACTCGAAAAGTTGATAACAATAGTCTTTGACTAATACTTGAGGCTCAAAATACGAGCTATAAATCGTATGCCATGCACAATATTAAAATAAATTACATTTCTGAATTTGTTACTCAAACATGATTATTATATTTTAATATTAAAATGTTTACAACTATGTTTAAAATAAAAACCATCGACTTATTTTTAAGAAAATCGGACGAACATTCAAGCAGATTTGATTTTTATATTATATTTCTTAATTCTCGATTTCAAACTCCGGTTTGAAAGTTGGTTATTCGACCTGAAAAGTTCTGCTAAGGTACTGGTTTCTGGAAAATTCTCAAAATTGGATTTATCCTATTCTGCATCTCATATTTAAATTAAATTATTTCAAAATATTAAAATGAATGATGAGATTTTAAAAGTTAATGATCATTCCTACAGCCGTGTCTGAATGTCGATTTTTTTTGTTCCTCCCCTTCCTTCCTTTAAAGGTGCCTTCACACCTTACGAACCTCACCTTCGAACAAGTTCTCCTTCGAACCTTGCCGTACCAACGTGAAGCGAACAGCCATTTATACTTCACGTGACGTTAAGCGAACCAATATGGCTGACGCACCCAAAGCTAGCTTATGATAAAGAAAAAATCTCCATAATCAATATATTTTATATTACCTGAAAAATAAAAAAATAGGAGACGATTTACAACGTTTCACAAATTACACTAGTACCACAAACAACTCCTGTCACTTAGGAAAAACCCAAATCAAAAGTGACACTAGCGCTACCCACGAACCCAGGCGAACAGATGAAGTACCTAGAACATCCGAACAGTCGACGTAAAGCCTTCACGAAGGTTGTTCGAGGGTGGTGTTCGAAGGTAAAGTTCGTAAGGTGTAAAGGCACCTTTAGGATATACGGGGGTTTCCCGGGCCACGGGAGAGGGTGGGGGATTAATACCGAGTATTATTACATGTCCGAGTTTTGAACTGGCTATCTTTGGGTTCCCAATCGTGCCCACTAGGCCATTCCGCCATTCCAAATGGCTCCTGCCTTACGATTGGGAGTCTAAAGCTAAAATATAGACCTCTGATCTATAAATGATTCGAATTCCCGATTCAGGTATTGTTGCGAACATCCCCTTGACCTTGGAGATATTGCTGGCGGCCTATAAATCGTCAAGGAAATATCATTTCTTCTTTCTCAATAATCAATCAATGTCTAAGATTACAGGAAACCTTCTTCGTCCCGAATCAACATTCAACAGGAAAACATTCTTTCTCTCCTACATCTTAAATCAACAATTCGTCGGGGAAAAAGAAGAAACAACTACTGATTGTCATAACAATGTCAGTTAAATCTTGTGATGTCAAGGCCCATAGTGTCCATTATAGAGGAATAGATTGAAATTCACCATTTCGCTACATTTTTAGGCCTTGGTGTATCTAACATCGACTTTGTATAATTATTGAAAACTTACAAACATAGTTTCTTTATAATTTAAATTTACTGATAATAATTTTTACGTAGATTGGGCGGAACCCAGCAAAACAATTTATTAAACAAAATTACTTTGAAGCATTTGGTGAACAATATAATAAGTACAATTTATTTCTAAAAATCGATATTTTTCTGATTTTTTATTTTATTTCGTAAGGTCAGTATTAAAATTTTACTGTCGAAAACTAATATTTCTCCCACACAAAAAAAAAAGAAAAAAAAAAGATAGTCACCCAAATATTAAATCGCAATGTGTGAATAAAAAAAATATTGAAATAGTGAAAAATATTTATTTTTGTTTTTTTAGGTTCAAGAAAAATGTCTCAGATTAAATTAATTGTAGAAAAACAAAAAAGTTTTTTCTTTTTTTTGGAACGTTTTGTGGATCTTTTATTTTTCATTAGTAACCATTTACCTGGTATTTACAATAATTTCTTCCAGACGTAAATGAATGTTTAATGGGGGACAATTTATCTAAGTATGGCAATTCCACGTCAAATCATCACAAAAATATAACATTTTGAACCTCACCATTTCAGATTTTCTTGAAATTGTGAAATATTACTGAGATATGTCTACCCGTTTTTGAATTATTGATCCCTAAAGCGCTCAAAAATAGGTCCATAAACAGAAAAAATCATGATTAAAAAAAGGCTGTATATGTTTTCCAAATTTGACTAGGACTATGATATCGGTGTTTTTTAAGAGCGCATGCCAAGTCATTACATATTATATAGAGTAATGTATAGGTTGGTACTAAAGAAATTTACTTAAAACTTAGTTTCAAATTTTAATTTCAATTATCTCGAAAAGGGCATCTCTTATAATTTTTATATTTTTTAAAAAAATAGGCGGTATTATATTCATTATACAAAATATAAAAGTAGGATCAAAATGTCTTCATTACTAAAAAAATGGAAAACTAGTAATCAAATTTCATAAATCTTGCATTTTATGATTAAAAATAGCTGCAGATGTTTTCCAAATTTGATTAGGACTTTAACAGCACATTCCATGCCGTTTCATATTATATACAAAAATGTATAGGTTGGTGCTAAAGAAATTTTCTTAAAACCAAGTTTAAAAAATTAATGTCAATTTTCTGTAAAAAGGGATTTTTTTTTAATTTTTTAAAAAAATAGGTCACTAAAAATAAATAAACGACACCAATCTCATAGTCCTAGTCAAATTTGGAAAACATTTACAACTATTTTTAATCATAAAAAGCTAGATTTATTGAATTTTATCACTAGTTTTTTATTTTTTTAGTAATGAAGAAATTTTCATCACACTTTTATATTTAGTTGCATGAATAGATATAATACTACCTATTTTTCAAAAAAATATAAACTTTTTAAAAAATGCACTTTATGAGAAAATTGAAATCAAAATTTAACATTGAGTTTTAAGTAAATTTCTTTAGTACCAACCTATACATTGTTGTATGTCATATGAAACGGCATGGAATGCGCTGTTAAATGACACCAATCTCATAGTCATAGTCAAATTTGGAAAACATCAACAGCTTTTTTTAATCATGATTTTTTCTGTTTATGGACCTATTTTTGAGGGCTTCAGAGACCAATAATTCAAAAACGGGTAGACATATCTCAGTAATATTTAACAATTGTTCTAGTAGATACATGTAGTACACATATACCAAATTTCAAGAAAATCTAAAATGGTGAGGCACAAGCCTGTGTTGAATTGACGTGGAATTACCCAGTAATGTTTTAAATAAATTAACGTAAAATATAATTGTTTATTAAAACAGTGTAAACTTTTTTTTACTTAAACCAACATTATCTAATAATATAAGAGGTATAGCTTTCGATTATAATTATTGAATACTTTCTTATTAATTAATAACATTCAATATTACTCATACTTTCTTTTTTTCTATGCTTATTCCATATATGGTACATATTTAGAAATTTACTATTTTTTATCAATTTTCTTATTATTACCATCCTTTTAACAAAAATTGAATTAATCTTGGTCCGAAATAATTGTTTAGCGATATATTTTTGTAAATTATGGACAATATAATTCCGTTTGATATTTAGGTATAATACTCGTATCTATATTTAAAAATGATTAACTCCGATTTATTGAATTATCGATATTTTATAAATCTTATTAATGTTTCGAAACATTAAATAAAAACAGTGAGAATATAATTTATGGATATTTAAGTATATGACTATTTCAACTTTTTACAATACCGAACAAGCTCTAGCCATTCAAGTCGTGCTATATTGATTAGAAGTAATTCTAGGAAAGAAGTGCTTCTGTTTATTACATTCATACATTTAACTGACATGTCGTCAGTTAAATTATCAAAGCTGGTTACCTGAATTTATGCTTATTTTCTTATCATAAATTTGAATTTAAGCATAAATTTTGAGGTTTTGAATTTTTACCGAAGATATATTTATGTTATGGCTTAGAACTAGTAATAATTTTTAAAATAGAACTTTCTCATGAATTACTCGTTGGCATTTTCCACATCACCGCCAGTATATTGAGCCTGGCACTGCAGCCATTTGCTTGTTATGGGTCAAACATCTCTGAAAGTCAAACATCTTCCCCGTTCCACTCAATAACAGATGGTACATTGTGTAGAAGGGGTCTTTCCAATCTATGCCTGGCAACTCGTTCATCGGATGCTGCTGAAGTTGGCTAACATTGGCGGAAATAATTTCTTTTGCTCACTGGGAAAAATAAAAATTAGTCTATATGATCGATGAACTAATTTTCATTAGTACTATCCCCGGCAGTTTTTCAACTTTATTAAACCTTAAAAATACATTGAACTTCAACCTAACCTCTTGGTTTTAGGTTTTATCTTCTTGATGGGAAGTATGTAGAACAATGTATAATATTATTTTTCAATATTTTCTTTTCTGATACAAACGAAAATAGTTTATCTCCTCCGTAAGAAAATTCTAATGAAACTTACAAACTGGAACTTAAACGAAAAGTTCAATAATTCAAAATTTTATTGAATTATAGAATATTTTTATAGTTATTTTTCCAGCGATCATTTACGGATGCGAAACATGGCCGCTGACTTTCAAGGATGAGCACCGACTTAAGGTTTTTGAAAATACTATCTATCTAAGTACTACTTAGAATATTTTGACCGAAGAGGGATGGACGAACCGGAGAATTTAGATGCTTACACAACGCTGAACTGAATGAGCTGTACCGGGTAAATATAATTGACGTGATAGCGAGACGAATAAAATGGAATTGTAAAATTGCTTGTAAAATTGAAAGTTGGAAGAGAATGAATTTCGAGACGGGAGTGTGAGGATTGCGTTATATCAGATATATAAATATTGCTGAGAATCATAATAATATAAACTTCATCAATGTATTTTAAAATTTATTACATCATATAATAGTTATAGGTTGATATAATAAAAACGTACTCGTATTTCCTCAATCATTTCCTTGAAGACTTTTTTTTTTTATCCGACTATCTTTATTTTATCCGATTATTTTAGCTATAATGAACATACCTCAGTAGCTTCTCGCCTCATTTCAGCTCTACTTATTCCAATTTCTTTTTTCGTCTCCTTATTCTTTATTCTTTTTCCCTTTTGGTTACTTTTAATCAGGATATTTGAGGATTAGAGGGAATCAACCTATATATCCTTATCCTGGAAGATCTAATCAAATGAGTCAATAAAAATCCTGGGCTTCATTTCATCTTACGCAATAGTACTTATCTACAAAAATGTATGGAAAACTTAATATTTATGTAAGTATGTATAGTTATATAATTATACATAACCTTTTATTTAACACGTTAGGTGCGGCGGCGTATTTTAGGGGTATCTTGAATTGGACGGTATCGGTCCCCGGGGTCCGACTGCTGGGATGAGCCACAGACGATATCGGGCGTCGGGGTCCGATGGGAATGCTCTGACGAAAGTGTTATTGTTTTACTGAAAAGTGAATTAAATGAGCTTCTAAAGGGCATTATCACTTGGTAAGGACTAGACCTAGACATAACGGGCGCAGGACATGCCCCCAGGGGCCGATATAGGATTTACGCCATACTTTCGAAAATAGCATTAAACTGCTGGAATTTTGAATTACCATCCATATCGACAATGTTTGCAATGTTGAAACGATTTTTTGAAGTCTTTTACTGCTTTACAACCACTCACTCTATGATAAAAAAAAATTCTTTATAAAGAAATGAATTTATATACAATAATTAAAGCAAATAGGTATCAGTGATGATTCTTTCACTAATTCATTTATTTTAGAGATTTGATTAAAGGAAAAATACAATCGTTAAAGAATTATTCATATTTCTTCAATTTAATTTAAAAAAAGCTTCAAGTTTTCAAGTAAACTAGCTTTATAATTTTTTTCACATAAAAAACAATAGCAGAATTGAGTTCAGGATCTCAAGAAACCCTGATATCTTAAATATCATCCAAAACAAAAAATACATTTTTTTTTCCTGTCAGGAGCAGCTTAAAAATGTTTCAGCAAAATTGTATGTGTAGTTTCAAATTCTGCATCTCGTGTTGAGCTGATCCTAGTTATACGTTCTTGAGCTCGTTGCATAGAAGAAAGCTTCCTTTTTCTAACCATATAAATAACTATTGTATTATCTCGGGAAGCTCTTGTAAAAAATGGTCCTCAAAATAAAAATTAAATTCAAACTTTTCTTTATATTATGTTGATTCCTGACCATGTAAAAATATCTCGATTATGTAAAAATGTGTAACTCTAGAGCCTTTATTTACCCTATAAATTTGATGAGAATCGGTCGAATTTTCTCCGAAATATGGTCGGATTTTTGGATGTTTAACGAAATTGTAAGCGTCTAGCCTTAGCGAAATTTTTAATGCAATTTTTAATTTTTTACTTTCACTTACCTATATATGAAATATATAGAAAGTGGAAGTATTGCGATCGTGAAAAATTCCGACTTCCGGTTTTCAACGGAAATAACCGTTTTGGGACTCCCAGAGTCGAAATAACCAAGTCCCGCGAAATGGTCTCTGTGTGTGTGTGTGTGTGTGTGTGTGTGTGTGTGTGTGTGTGTGTGAACAGACTAGCTCAAAAACTATAAGCCGTGGGAACCTGAAATTGGATATTTAGTGTAGGTATATGCCCGCGATGTGACAGCAAGAATTTCATCAAAATTGCTCAAAGGGAGGGGGGTTCTTTATTTAATAACTTTTTACGTTTTTTTCGATTTTCTCAAAAACGGCTCTAACGATTTTGATTAAACTGATTATTTAATCTATTTATATGCCCGAGATATGACTGACTGTAAAAATTTTATCAAAATTTATTAACCGGAGGGGGGACTTTACTTAATAAATATTTATCATTTTCACGTGTTTTTTTTTTATTTACTCAAAAACGGCTTTAACGATTTTGATCAAACTGGGTATATGATGTATGTATAAGCCCGAGATACGACTGTAAAAATTTAATCAAAATTTATAAACCGGAGGGGGGACTTATCTTTTTTTTTATTTTTTTTTTATTTATTTATTTTTTATTTTTTTTTGGGCATCAAGATTTGGTATCAAATCCTATTTCGCCAATGGGACTTATCTTACTTACTTAATAAATTTTGTACCAATTTCACGTATACAAATTTTTGATTTACTTAAAAAACGGCTTCAACGATTTTTGAGAAGTGTTCCAACGCTGTTCATTTGAGAAGTGGCAATTAACAAAACGCATTAATTTATAATCTAAGTAATTTGGTGAAAGTTGTGTGTTGCGAGCACGCACCAGATTTTTTTTTTTTTTTAATCTTCCCAAAATTTACTTATAGGTTTCTTTGATTGTCCTCAAAACGAATCTGAAGACTGTTATGAAACAAAAACAGTTTTGCATAAAATGATTTTTTAATGTCAGTATTTTGCCAGAATATTCCATCAACATAACTCTAAAAAGTAATTATTTCCATCCTTTTCACAATGTTTTTATCACTGGTAAATTTATTTTACGGAGCCTATTTTGTTTTTCTTGGTCGGCTAGGAGAAAATGGGTTCATCCCGATTGTTTCACGTTCGCCTTACAAAAAATGATTTTGAACTTCAAACGAACTAAAATTTAAAACTACTTTTTCTCAATGATCTTTATGCAACGTGTTTTTTCTATGCCCTCGCCATCAGCAATTAATACTTTTTTCTTATGGATATACTTCCAATGTGAAGGTGGTATAATGAAAAAGTGCGAACTAAAATAGAAAAACGTACTTTGTACTCGTCCGCATATACTCTTTGTTTACTTACTGGTGAGGGTAGGTGGGGGATTTTAAAACTGATACGATGTGAATCATTCCTAATTGTTATTTGTTATATCTTACAAACCTCTCTCTCAAAGTGATCGACTAACTTTTTATTTTCTTTCATTCTTTGATTTTTTTTAAAATTATTAGTATTGTTTTTGGTTGTTACTCGGCTCATTTGTTTCATAAAAGTTTTCAGATTCGTTTTGAGGACAATCAAAAAAACCTATAAGTAAATTTTGGGAAGATTAAAAAAAAAAAAAAAAATTAAAAATTGCATTAAAAGTTTCGCTAAGGCCAAAAGTCCGACCATATTTCGGAGAAAATTTTACCGATTCTCATCAAATTTATAGGGTAAATAAAGGCTCTAGAGTTACACATTTTTACATAATCGAGATATTTTTACGTGTTCAGGAATCAACATAATATAAAGAAAAGTTTGAATTTAATTTTTATTTTGAGGACCATTTTTTACAAGAGCTTTCCGAGATAATACAATAGTTATCTATATGGTTAGAAAAAGGAAGCTTTCTTCTATGCAACGAGCCCAAGAACGTAAAAATCGGATCAGCTCAACACGAGATGCAGAATTTGAAACTACACATACAATTTTGCTGAAACATTTTTAAGCTGCTCCTGACAGGAAAAAAAATGTATTTTTTGTTTTGAATGATATTTAAGATATCAGGGTTTTTTGAGGTACTGAACTCAATTCTGCTATTGTTTTTTATGTGAAAAAATTTATAAAGCTAGTTTACTTGAAAACTTGAAGCTTTTTTTAAATTAAATTGAAGAAATATGAATAATTCTTTAACGATTGTATTTTTCCTTTAATCAAATCTCTAAAATAAATGAATTAGTGAAAGAATCATGGCGATATCATTTTCCAAACTCAAGAAAAAAAATAAAGGATTTTCAAGGTATTTTATTTTATTTCTCAGCACCTAAGGCCCATTGGACGGAACGCTCGGACACGTGTCGACTATTTTTCGATGTAGAATCACCAGAAAAAAAAAATGGGCCCGATCGACGACCCCATAGCTGTGCCCTCTCCCCTTGTTAGTAAGTAGTGTTAAAGATAACCATAAAGGTATTCTTTGCAATATTATCGGACGCGGAAGTGTGGTGCCGTCCAGTAGCCTTGTTTTATTACTGATGGCCTGTATCGGACCCCGGAGTCCGATTCTCAAAAACAACAGAATTTCATCTGTTAGCAACTTTTGCTGCATTAAAATGCAATAATCTCATTAAAAATTGACTAAAGTGAGTATTAGAGGTGTTCGGCCTTTCGGACATTTTCAAGTGATAATCGGCTGTTAAGATGGGAATGTAAGACATCAGACCCCGGGGACCGATGCCGCACCTAACGTGTTAATATGGTTTAATACTCTTATATTTATATATAAACATCACTTATTATATTCAGAGGAATATCGGGTTTTCCGGATATTAGTTATTATTATTTCGGTTAATCGCCACTCCAAGTAATACACTTTGATTTCGTTTTCTGAGTTCGAAAACGGTCGAAACAGGTCCCAAGGTCTAAAACATTAACAAAGTATCGGGTTATGATTGTAAAAATCTATGCGGAAATGAATTATTTTCAAATTGATGCTATATACCAGATAAATTGTCATTAATGAAGTCAATTGGAAAGGCTCAATACTGTTACACGAAAATGCTCGGCACCTGGGACACGTATGACCTCACGAAAATTGAAGAAAGTCTGCCTTATTAATCCTAATCTCCAGACCTCTCGCCAATCGACTACCGTTTTCAAAAACACCGCGATCATTTTTTGAGAGAAAATAGAAGAATTTCAAAGGTCGATGAAAAATTACTTTTTAGAATTTTTTAATACCAAATCTCAAAAAAAAAAAAAAAAAAAAATCACAAGGCGTTTACAAATAATTAACTCTGATCAAAGATATTAATTGAGAGTATTTGAGTGTATTTTGTTTAATACAAACGATTTCAGGTTATTATTATTTTTTTTTTTTTCATTAATTTCCTAACAACCCAACGTTGTCGTAAGCTAGAGTGCCAGCTTACAAAATTAAATTTCAAATTTCGTTTATTGTTGAAGCAACATTATTTGTAGTGTCTTGTTCGTTTTACGAATACATGTTACTCACAAGTGATTTTCTTTGGAACAGTTATATCTAATTAAACCTAAAAAAAATTGATTAACCTCGTGTACAAGCAATAATTTAGTATGTAGCAGTTATCATAGACCTCGAACTCAGCTCTTGATTGAGGTTATTGAAATAAATAAATATAGAATTTCGGTATCGAATCTGTCCAAGTGAATTTCTACCCTGCGCCTTTTAACCCCTCTTTAATACACGGTGGGCCAGACCCACCGTTTGTTAAGTTTGTTTATTTATTTTGAATCTAGAACTATCTAGCTTCAATAAAAGACCAGTTATGGCGAAATTAAGCATAATGGTGAAAGTCAGTAATCAAAAAACGAACAAAAATCAAATTCGTCATTCCGCCATGTTTAAACGCCATTTTGGGTTAGTGCGGCCACTTTTTTCTGGGAACATTGGCTTTTTCTTTTATCACAAGGAACACAACAATATGCAGTATATAGGGATGGGGGGGGGGGCTGACCCACGTACTATAATAACTTTTACCCGAAGTAGTTTTTAACTACTAACTAACTAAGCAACTAAATATCAAGGTTTTCCAGCAGTTCAGATCATTATTACTCATATAATAGTGATCTTGACTAACTCATTTTTCTACTTCATTACTTTTTTTTACTGACTACAATTTTATAAAAAAAAAATTCTATAACGTAAATTAATATTTTATGATAAATTAACATCCATTTAAGATAAAAAAAAGTGTTTTGAGGCTTCCTAAGTAACCGGTACCACAGGGCCCTTTGGAACGCAGCGGGTCCTTTTGGCCTAATTGAAACTTAAGCCACCTTCTTTGATGTTCGCCGAGCCTTTTGAGATAGTTACATAAAGCCAAATGGTTCCTCGAACCCAAGCCGGAAATTTCGGGTCCAAATGAACTTCTTTTCCTCGGAGAACAATGGAGACAAAGTGACAAGGATTGTAATTTGAGTCATCTTCATTTAATTCAGAAACCTGAAATTTTTTTTTTGTTTTGTACTTTTTTAATACTGTTCAAAAACAACAAAAATCAATCCTGTATTGTGAATAAAATTCCCTAGATATAACAAAAAAAAAACAGATTATGCAAACGTGTTTTTTTATAATTTATATATGGGTGATTCTAAAATTTTGGTGGTATTTATGTCACAACGTGATATATCGAGAACCGCCTGAAGGATTTTTCAATTTTTTTTTCCTAATTATTACCTCATTGGTTAGGAATACAGCTATCTCATTGTCAAGTGCCTAAATACAGGATAACATTTCATAAAATCAGTAACAATGCTCTTTTTGTCTCTCCCTAGCCTGTCACAAAATGTAGTTCATGTACTTTGAAAAATAATTAAACACTTTTCCATCACAATAATTCTAAAAAATCAGGCACTAAACTTATCAGCATACTTTCAGGATGCAAAATAAAATTGAGCCAGGATTCCAAAGGGTACAGGCTAAGTACCACAACAGTTTTTCCCTTTGTCACAGTTGTGAGGTCACTTTGTCACTCCCTAGCTAGTTTTTCATACACCCACTAATCCCCTCAGAAAAGGAAATTTCGAGTTGAGAACATACGGGTTACCCTTGTTATAAACCTGACTATATGCCGATTCATATCATTTTTTCCTAAATTCCCTCAGTTGCTTTCAGGACGTGGAGGAAGGTGTAAAACTGAAAAATATTTTTATGGTGAGTCCCTCCCTAAAAGTTATTAATATGATGATGGTGAACAATGTGTGTATATTTTTTATCATAGTTTTATAGAGCCTTCGAATCTCTACACAGCCATAACCTCCTTTAAGAAATATTTGTTAGAGTTTTGCCAAAATTAATGATAAATAGCCGATTTGTCCCTCCCTAGCCTGTCTCTCCCTAGCCTAATACTGATTTCGTTTCTAGCTAGGGAGAGACAATCTTGGTCAGGGAGAGACATTTGATGAAATTAGTAACTTGGTTATGTTCATTACTAATCATTGTCAGTTCAGAAAGTTAGGTTTCGATTAAGTATCAAGGGCGGATCCAGGGGGGGGGGGGTGACATGGGTCATGACCCCCCAAATATTTTGATTTTTAAATTTTTTTATATTTTTAAGCAAATAATGCAATTAGCTGGTTACTATGGTGACAGGGGTCATGACCCCCCAAATATTTTGATTTTTAAATTTTTTTATATTTTTAAGCAAATAATGCAATTAGCTGGTTACTATGGTGACAGGGGTCATGACCCCCCCCCCCCCCCCCCCCCAAATATTTTGGTTTTTAATTTTTTTTCTATTTTTAAGCAAATAATGCAATTAGCTGGTTACTATGGTGACAGGGGTCATGACCCCCCCAAATATTTTGATTTTAAAATTTTTTTATATTTTTAAGTAAATAATGCAATTAGCTGGTTACTATGGTGACAGGGGTCATGACCCCCCCCCCCCCCCCCAAATATTTTGGTTTTAAATTTTTTTTTTATATTTTTAAGCAATAATGCAATTAGCTGGTTAATATGACGTAAACCTGCATTTGTTTAAAAACCAGTCCTTCTTGCATACATGATCCAAGGTAATAATCTCATTAAAAAACGGTGCTGTCAGACACATGATTATGAGACAGGAGGTTACTACCCACCCAAAAAATTTCGTGCTGGATCCGCCCCTGTTACGTATCCATATCATAGCTATCCCTCTTCCCCCCTTAAACTGCCGAAT
Organism: Aelia acuminata; assembly: GCA_911387785.2. Lineage (NCBI taxonomy): Eukaryota > Metazoa > Arthropoda > Insecta > Hemiptera > Pentatomidae > Aelia > Aelia acuminata. The sequence goes on along the minus strand of OU426982.1, from coordinate 121,953,126 downwards.
AAATCTATAAATAACACAGGGGCTCATTTCAGAAAAATGGCATCGAAAAAAAAAGAATGACTGAAGAAGAAATGAAAGCTAAGGAACTAGAGAATCGCTTCATCTAAAAAACTAAATGAGTTGTTTTTATGGTTTCTATTTTGCAACATCTTTTTAAGTGTCAAATAGTTAACTGTTATTTCTTTAACGATTTTGAAGGTATGGGTCCTATTCATTATACCTACATAAGAACGAGACATACTTCAGACGATATAAGACGGTAAAATTTAGAGAATTATTTTTTAAAAGATTTAAATTAATGTCATACGTTACATTTTGTGACTCCTAAGAAAATTAATTTCTTTGAAAATCATTATCTCGAAAACTATGAATATTAGTATGTGCAGACTTAATATCATTGCTAAGGAGCATTTGACCAAGCCATCAAGAACCAGAAACATAAGAAAACATATCTTTAAAAATCCTAAAAAATTAAGAGCCAAATAGCACCATAATTTTAGAATCACCCATATGTATCCTGCTTCGTATTGTAGAACTTAACTATTCATATAGGACCACAATTTTTTTTTTTTAATTTGAATTCTACCTCGCAAAAACTATAATTGCGGTAATCTTGGTGGATAGAGTATTAACGAACCTACTGATAGAGAAATAATTAATTGGAAATTTTAAACATTTGTTCAATTTCTTTTGCAATGCGAAACGGAGCGAGATGGTAATTGCTTATTGATTCGTTTAACGTTTTAGGATTTCAGTGGTTCCAAGGGCCGAATTGATAATTGGAAACTTTATTCAGATCTCGTGTGATGAGGTCTCATTGGTATTCTTCTCTTATACAGTTTGCCACAGAATCCATGATCCAGGCTAATATGAAACGTTTGAGGTATATTATTACGTTGTTTTTTTTTCCTGTATGTTTGATTTCAAAGCTCCTACAGGACTTAGCTATCCGGAGAGCAAAGGAGAAAATGAGGTAGTTCCACCTTGGGTATGCTAACCTTGGGAATGCTAAACCAGTGAGGCTTTCGCTGTTTGCACTCGCTGACGGCATTCTTATTTTTTCAGACAATGACATAATCTACAATAAAATTTTAACCAATTGAAAGAAGAACTCATGAAGATAAACATGGTTATAAAACCTACTAAAACATAGGTAATGAGAATTGGGAAGAAACTAAGGAGAATAATGCATGTGATCGGAGTAGAAGGAAAAGCCCTGGAGCAGATGGTAAACTTCAAATACCTGGCTGCACACCTTAACGAGAATGGTTACATTGATTCAGAAGTGAATTAATGAATCACAGATCATTGTATTCAGATCTGCATTTCTCCCCACTCTGACGTAGTGTTCGGAATCATGGACGCTAACAAAAAAGCATCAATCAAGAATACAAGCGGCAGAAATGAGATTTGTCCGAAAGATAGAGGGGAAAACAAGAAGTGATCGAGTAGGTATAACCACGATCATATCGAACCTCAACGTTAATCCTGCCAATGATTTAATACAGGAAAACGGTTGAGATGGCCGGGTCACCTTCTGCGTATGGAGCAGAGCAGAGTTGCTAGTGAGGTCTATCGAGCCAAAGTGGATGGGAAGCGAGGAAGAGGCCGTCCTAGAATAAAATGGGAAGACGAAGTTAAGAAGGACTTCCAGAAAAGGGGACTCCAATGGAACGACAGAAGGCAGCTAGTGGATGTTATACGACAGAGCTGTATAAGGCTAAATAGACTTCCTCCTCTCACTGCTTAGAGCAGTTCATAGGGGAATAACTATGAATGAATGAATGAGCTCCTACAAAATAGGATCCAATATTGCTTGAAAATAATCTCGTACGAATGTGCAAGAATGTTTTAAGACTTTTTGATGAAGTATGTTATATTTTATTACATTAAACTTTAGTATATTTTTTAATTTCACTTACCCATATATGAAATATATAGTAAGGGGAAGTATTGCGATCTTGGAAAAATTCGACTTCCGGTTTTCAACGGAAATACATGTATATGAGGTCCCCTGAGTCCAAATAACCAAGTCCCGCGAAATGGTCTGTGTGTGTATGAACAGACTAGCTCAAAAACTATGAACCGTGGTGCGAACCTGAAATTAGGTATTTATTGTATGTATATGCCCGTGATTACTTTATTTAATAACTTTTAACGTTTTTTTCGACTTTCTCAAAAACGGCTCTAACGATTTTGATTAAACTGAGTATTTGATGTATTGATATGCCAAAGCTGTGACAGCCAACATTTCATCAAAATTGGTCAAACGGAGGGGGCACTTTATTTCATAAATTGTTTACCAATTTTTAACTTTTTTTTCGATTATCTCAAAAACGGCTTTAATAATTTGGATCAAATTCGTCATGTTTAATGAAAATTAGGTGTTCAATAATATGAGGTAAGTTTTATCTATACATACTATAAAATTTCGGAGGGGGCTTAAATGGGGAAGGGGCCTTTTTTGTTTTCCTATAAAGTACCTTTGTTTTAGTTTATATTGAGAAATTAACCGTCTCTCATCACGCCTAAAAATATGAAATGGCTAAAAATGATATATGAAAAAAATCAAGTAAACAAATACAGGAGAAAAAAAGAAAAATATTCCGTCAACTCATAAAACACCTTGAGCTCATGCATGCGCCGTAAGCTTTTAATGACAAACCAATGGGTTATAATTAAAGATGTTCTGTTCATTTAATGAGAATAATTTGTTTCATGGGAAATAAATGAAATATTCAATAAGTACATAGAGAATTATAAAATCAGACGACTTGGAGTATTATGCTTGCATTGCCGAATTATCACAAGTAAAAACTTTTATTTAACAATAAAAGAAATTAGTGTTTTTTTTTTTTTTTGAGCAAATGAAAACAAAAATAAGAAATGAATGTGGAAAAATGTATAACTTTGAGAAGTGGCAATTAACAAAACGCGTCAATTTCTAATCTAACAAGGGGAGGCTACGGACGTGGGGTCACCGATTACAATGAAACTTTTTTTCGAGTTTCTATATCCAAAAATATTAGATACGTGTCCGAGGGTTCTTGCCAATGGGCCTTCTGAGCCGAGAAAAAAAATTTCTTAGGAACGAAAATAGCCAAAAATTGCATCAACAAAGTTGCCGCTGCTCAAAGCTCCTTCAACCAATTTCAATGAAATTTTCAGGCATGTAAGAGTATTGAAAAATATTAGACACATGTATAGGGGATTGGCGAAATTAGCCTCTAGAAGCCCAGAATAAATCATTCAATATTGTGGTATATTCGTGCTCTGGGTAACGTTAAAAATCAATTCCATTACTTTGTAAATTGAATAAACTACGTTTTTTCAGCTTCTTACTTCAAAAACTAAATATTTATATTTAAAAACAAATTATTTTGAGACGAAGTTTTTTTTCCTCTCTTTTTTTTCTTTTTTTTTATCTTCTAAATTTATATTTAAATATTATAAGTATTTAACAGGAAATATTTTTCCTGCTTGGACAACAAAATTTCCTTGCTTGGAGGAGATTGTCACCAAAAATTTTTTTGTTGATTCCCCAAAAATATTTAAGACCTTGTTTCACGATGTTCTTATCATAACAAAGACGACTAAAACAGTCGTCCAAATTTTGACCGTTCATATTGTTTAACAATGAAAAAAAAAGAAGATTTAATTAGTGACAGAGAAATGTCGATTAATCAAAATCCAAAAAAGATGTCCAAGAGATGCCAAATAAATCAAAAGCTAGATAATCCAATTAATATGTTTAAGAACAAACTTTTCGCAGTAGATACGTACGGGACGAATGCCAATGGGAGAGTGAAATTATTTTCCACAAACCTGAGAGAAGGAATTACATACCTAATCAGTTTGTCATGTTTATTTATATTACATGTCGTTGACCCTGTTTTTTGTATTTTGAAGTTCATACTGTGTTTATAACTGCAATCCCTTAGTTCAATAAAAACAGTTGTCGTCTTTCAAAGATTTATTATTCTTAATTTTTAACAAACGTTTTCAATCATAAAATGATTCCTTAATTCTTTGGGCAAGGGAAAACAACAATGGAAATACTTTCAGATTCAAAATTCAAACTTTCGAATTCAATTTTTCGCAAAATTATCTTAAATATTTTTTTAATTAACTATGAAATTGTGCTTTTTACATAAAAACTGGAACATATTTGAAATAGTAATTTTTTTTTTTGGTTGAAAATTTTTGTTCAGTCTAAGCAAAAAATGCTTTTTCATGAAAAATATTTCCTGTTAAATATTTAATAATATTTAAATACAAATATTTTGTTTTTGACCTAAAAAGCTGAAAAACGTAATTTATTCAGTAATGGAATTGATTTTTAACGTTACCCAGAGCACGAATACACCACAATATTGAATGATTTATTCTGGGCTTCCAGAGGCTAATTTCGCCAATCCCCTATACACGTGTCTAATATTTTTCAATACTCTGACATGCCTAAAAATTTCATTGAAATTGGTTGAAGGAGCTTTGAGCAGCGGCAACTTTGTTGATGCAATTTTTGGCTATTTTCGTTCCTAAGAAATTTTTTTTCTCGGCTCAGAAGGCCCATTGGCAAGAACCCTCGGACACGTATCTAATATTTTTGGATATAGAAACTCGAAAAAAAGTTTCATTGTAATCGGTGACCCCACGTCCGTAGCCTCCCCTTGTAAGTAAGTTGGTAGGTGAAAGTTGTGTGTTGCGCGCACGCACCAGATTTATTCTTAAAGTAAACGGTAAAGTAAGTTTTTTAATACGATCTTAAATCATAAGGATATTGCTATGAACATGTCAGGATATCAGATGAATTAAAGTAAACAAATGTATATTTTATTTGTGTCGTTACAGGCTGATATTAATACATATACATATACATACATGTAAGATCGCAAAGGAAGGAATAATGTTTTGATTTGGTGCCGCGTGAATGTTCCTTCTAGCTTATCCCCAATACAATCTTGCACATTGATCCGTCTATATTTCCCATTTCCCTAAATAGTTTATTCTCCTGCTGTCTTCACCTCTTAGGCTAGATATACCACGAACGCTATCTAGAGATTTAATTAAGATAGTCGGAACGCCGGTGATTCAGTACTGACGGTACATTTTACCTTGGATGGGGCTCTCAGTATTGTTATCATTTAAAGGAGATGGTGCGAGGATAACCTTAAAGCACTTGATTTCATGAGAACTATTTTCCTCCAAGCTTCTGTCGATAGTCCTATCAAGAATTAAAATCAAGAATTCCTAATTTAGCTTAATAATTCCAGGTTGAGCTGGGAGGAAGGGGCCAAAATCCAGGTGCAAGACTGAGCTGAAGAAAATTAATATAAAGACTTCTATATATTTCTTATTCAATTCATTCACTTGTTCCAACTTTATGGGACAATGACTCTTACATAAAAGGTTCCCGATGGACAGACAGTACTGATGCTCCTCTCGTTTGATTTTCAGTTAATATTAATAATAATAAAATTTATTTATTAAATTAAAAATACTATTGCATACAAAAACAAATTAATGACTAAAGCACACAAACTATTAAAAATACTACTTTAAAACCATCTTTATTCAAAATTAAATTTAACATTTAAACCTAAAATTACATAAGTTATGAGACTACCTTGAGTGTTCCTTCAATCGAAACAAGTACTGAAAAAATTCTCAAAAATGATCAGCATGTGAATCATTACGAAGATGCACAAAGACCCTAAAATTCCTGCCACATATTTTCACAAGTATGATCAATTACTTTTATGTCAATACTTAGTTAAATACGAGGGTTCGCCTGACGGCTAATTAACGTTATAAATTTTTTTTTCTTCTGCCCCCTCTAATAATTACGGGAGATATTAAATAATTTAGAATTAATAAGGGGTACATGACGAAGAAAAAAGATTAAGTTCAGGGAATCTTTAAGTGCAAATTTAAAAACATTTTTCGCTTTTCCATAAATTTAAATCTTTGGATATATAGAATATGTTTGGATGCAATAGAAAGATAAATATTTTATATACATTTAGATACGGGGAACAAAACTTCTGTCCACATAAGGTCTGGCCACAGATAACCGCACCGCAGCACGGCCGTGTATGGGATTTGATTCATTTACGAAGGATAGATAGTAATTGGTCGGTTGACCGTGTGTCGGGCATGTGTGACCGGTTACTGTCTATCCTTCGTAAATGAATCAGGTCCGATAAACGGCCGTGCTGCGATGCGGTTATCTGTGACCAGATCTTTTAGCGAAACAACTCCCAATTTACAAATTATAAAACTTTTTATTAATTTAAAAAAATAATTTCAAGTGCTTATCCCAGGATTTTGATTCGTACTTTTTCATAAAATCAAAATAAAATTGTATTTTATTGCACCACAATTTTTTTTTTTTAAATAGAAATATTCAAAATATAATATAAAATCAACCTTATGAATAAATTTTGATTTCCTGTTGTTTCCAACAGTTCCAACAGTTCCAGGAACTGTTGTTTCCTACAGGTCCAAAGGTCAGAGATATTTGAAAATTTTAGCAAAACAATATAATTTTTCGGTAATGATTTCCCTATGACACTTCTGGGCGTGGCATATTTCGAGAGGTTATATCACCTTGATTTAAGGAGACTCTCGTCGCGCCTTTACCAATTAAACAGGGCTTTGAGTGTCTTTATTAGATCCTAGCTTTCGACTCCCGCTCGCTCTTCAGCGATAAATAAACCCCCAAACGGGTCCTTTTCAGTGGTGATCGAGCTCGCTTAATTCCTCCATGTTTGCTTTGTCAAGAAGAAACGTAGAGAAACTATGGCTAATTTTTCTTACTCCCCTTAATATTGGGTTGTCCGGAAAGTTCGTAGAGAAATTTGGACAAAAATTAAAATTGATGAACAGCTTAAAATTTATTTATTTAATCTACAAAACAGTTACCACCGTTATCGATTACCCTTTCCCAACAACGGCTTGGAAGGTCCATTATACTTTTTTTCCAAAAATCACTGTCCTTACTCCTGAAGAACAATAAAAGGTCCGTTTTTACGACATCTTCTGAAGAGTAGGATTTCCCTTGTAGAAAATTTTCGAGGGAACGGAAGAGATGGAAATCCGAAAGAGCAATGCCAGGAGAGTGCGGCGGGCGAGGTAAAACCTCCCATCTGAAGCTTTATAACTTTTGCCGAGTCCTTAAGGACACATGGGGCCTAGCGTTGTCTTGGTGGAGTAGCACTCCTTTCCGATTTGCCAACTCTGGCCGTCGATTTGCTGGCTCTTAACTCCGCAGCTATCTCACGGACAGTAATTAGTGGAATTTTTGGCGATGACCGACATAATATCCTCGATGTCAAGAGTTGAACTCCGGCCAGCCCGGGGCTGGTCTTCCAAATTGAAATCTCCTGATCTAAACCGCGAAAACCACTTCCGAACCGTGCTATCAGCAACTGAATCGCTGCCATACACGGCACGAATCTTTCTTGCAGTTTGAGCTGCGTTTTTCCCTTTTTTAAAAAAGAACAGCATAATATGCCGAAAATGGACTACATCGTCACTCATGTTGGTTTGCAATAAACTACATTACTGAGCCTTAATAAAGACGCATTCAGTGTGTAAACATAGTTAATTCCATGAGGATTAAAGGCATATAAATAAACATTAGCTTTGTGATTCATTTTTAGTAGAAAAAATAAAAGGTAAGTAAATTTTATTTTAAAAATCTCTTCGAACTTTTCGGACAACCCAATGTTTTATCAATTTTTTTTATTAAACAAAAATAACAGACTATATAAGCCATAGAACGCTGTCGAATTTAATAGGAAAGTAACTTTAAAGTGATTAGTGGCAAAAAATCTCCCCTAAACCTTTGTACACAATACATTAAAATATTAAATAGATCAACCAACAGAAGGAAGGAGTCCATTCCAATTTTAGAAACGTGGCAGAAGTGGTCGCTCACCTTTCAAATAGGTCGGAAAAAACCTCAGAGGTCGAAAAGTCGGAGGACAATCGGTGAAGGGAAAGATAAAAAAACAAGATGAGGTGACGGGGTTGACGACACGAGAGGTTTTTTGGGTTTAATCAAGGTTGAGTACAAAGGGCGATTGACGGCTGACTAATCGAATGATCTGCTCCTCACGTCCTCCATTCCTTCCTGCACTAGCCCTTTCCCCTTTGTTCTGGATCCGCTAAGAAATCAACTGATCGTATGGCAGTTAGTTACTTTTTTGGTCGACTCAATCAATCAAAAAATATTTTTTGAATCCTATATTGAATGTGTCTATTACTTATTTCACTCCTTCTTTCAATATACTTGAAATTGATAATTTACAAATATATTATAGATTCAAAGATCTTATAGGTTAGCGAAACGAGACCCGCTACAAGATGGGCCTTAGATAAGATCTTGATTTTTTTTTTAATCTATAGCATAACCTGGAATACTTGTCCAAAAGCTTGGCAAGTCAACCAGAAAATTTATAATTTTACAAAACAACGAATAGTTCAAACTTTACCGGTTAAATAATACTAAGATCACATCATTGCATCGAATATGCTATATAGTAGTGATGTTTTTCTAACTATCGATAGTAATATAGAAAACATTGTTTTTAAAGGATAAAGTAACAGCCTTAGCCTCTAACTACCCATGAGATATGTAATTCATGAAAATGAAAAATAAACAAAATATAACAATGTAATGTTATTTATGTTTCTAAGAAAAAATGCTTATGTATTCTATACAAAAAAAAAAATTAACTTCGCCTTATATTCACGCAAAAAAATTGAATGGTTTGCTCATACATGCCTTCCAACTTGATGGAATAATATATAAACAAACAACTGATTGCCTGCCAGTCCCTTGACTTAAAAATTACTTGGTTATTGACATAGGAAAAAAAATCACAGCTTTTGTAAAAAAAAATACTTTCATTCTCTCTTAATCAATTACCTGACAACGTTTTTTTGAAGTATACACGTTCCAAAGTGAGATATGTCTAGACAAATATCACAGAAATGTTCTTTTTTCTTCATAAACTCCGACATATTTGAGGATTGCATTCCTAATGTTGTCATGTCAAATCAACTACTTCGACAACCGGGAATCATGGTTTAATTGTTACCTGAAGAGGGTTGGTATAGCTTTCCTCTAGAAACAGTTTCTTTGACCTTTTGATAAAGTTTTTATTCTTTGCAGTTACAACTAAGCTTAATAAAAAACATTTTATAAAAAAACATTAAACCGACTTCGAAACCTAGGAACCGGTAGAAATAAATTCACTGAAAAGTATGAAATAATTACCTTCTGATTTTTATGAATACACAGCAAAATTGAAAATGGTATAAAAAGTGGAAAAATGTAATAAGACGAATAATTTTATTTTGATTTGTACAAATACACACTAATTGTTAGTAAAAATTATAAAATTTAAATATTAAATACTATGTTTAATACAACACAATTTTTTCGGAGGCGGCGCAAAATAGAAATAACATGTTACTGATACAATTCCATTAGTAGGCATTGAAATCAATAGCTGGGAAGAGAAGATCCATTTAGAAGATTTTCATAATGTCTAGTGTAAAAAATTTTAAATTTTGCGCCGCCTCCGAAAAGATTGTGTTGTATTGAACATATTATTTAATATTTAAATTTAATAATTTTTATTAACAATTAGTGTGTATTTGTACAAATCAAAATAAAATTATTCGTCTTATTGCACTTTTCCACTTTTTATACCATTTTCAACTTTGCAGTGTATTCATAAAAATCAGAAGGTAATTATTTCATACTTTTCAGTGAATTTATTTTTACTGGTTCCTAGGTTTCGAAGTCGGTTTAATATTTTTTTGTAAAATGTTTTTTATTTCACAATTTTTAGTTGGAGAAGATAACAAATGTAGAAAACCGTACGTTGGTTTAAAATTTCGTTGGTAATTGATCGTTTATAAAATAACGTTGGTTTAAAAATTTCGAAATCTTTTTACGCTCTACCACGTTTGTCTTTCCCAGGTCTTTTTATTATACAATAATTGTATAAAATTATTATGAAATACACTTTACCTTTTCAATTTTATGAATACACACAGAAAATTGGAAAAGCGGTGTGTGTATTATACAACTTTCAACACACTACGTTTTATGATTATAAATGGATTTTTTTTTTTTTTTTTTAAAAGATCAATGTTCAATTGGGAAGGGAACACATAAAATGTTTTTCCACAATGACGATATTTTTCCTTTGCTAAATGTCGTCAGTACTTGTCATTTACGTAGAGAATCAGTGTTCCGAGATGTGTTGAGTTAAATATACATAAATACATAAATCCGGCCATTCCAAGATGAAGTAGATAAGTCACTGAACAGTCGAGATTTTGGCCGGTTTTAGACAAGATATCGTTAATGGAGAATCGATGAGGATGCTAATATGACCTACCTATATAACCGGCCAAAATCTCGACTGTTCAGTGACTTATCTACTTCATCTTGGAATGGCCGGATTTATGTATTTATGTATATTTAACTCAACACATCTATTTTTATCGCTCCTTCTTAGTAGCAACAGGAAAATAAAAAAAAATAAATAAAGTAAAATGGCTAATTGCAAACTATGTAACAAAACAGTGAGCAGGGAGGACAAAGCCAAATTGACATGTGTCTTATGTCAAAACATTTTCCATGCTAAATGCAACAACATTGATTGTTCAGATACGGAAGTGTGGAAAGAAATAAGTAAAAAGTGGGCCTGCCAAGATTGCGAATCGGCTACGCGTCCTTTACCTGCCTCCGACTCAAGTTCAATAATCGGTCTACTGAGGGCGCTGACCGAGGAAGTAAAGGATATGAAGGCCAAACTTAAAGGGATAGACGAGCTCAAAGATATAAAGGATACACTACAAAAACAATCCGAGCTGTCCTTTGAAAATATGGACAGACTCGTGAAAATTGAAAATCTATTAGAAGAGCAGAAGAGCCACATTGAAAAACTGTCAATGGAAAACCAAAATTTAAAAGCCAAAATCTCGGCGTTGGAAACCCGCTTAAATAATGCCGAGCAGCTGCAGTTGAAAAACAGTATAGAAATAAAAGGTGTCCCCCAGAAACCGGGAGAGACGGTGACAGGCATCATCATGAGCGTCGGTGCGGGTCTAGGCGTCAAACTGAGTCAGGAAGATTTAGATCACGCCGTGAGACTCAGGCCAAAGCAGGACGGGACCCCTGGGCCCATTATCGCCCGATTCGTGGGGCAATCCGTGAGAGACGAATTAGTGAAACAAAGAAAAATAAAAAGAGACTTTTCTTCAAGGCACCTGGGCTGGGGGGAAAACGAAGCCCACCGAATATATCTCAATGAAGCGATTACGCCCGCTAACAAGCACCTGTACTGGCTGGCCAGGCAGAAGAAAGCAACTGCAAAAATAAAGTACGTGTGGTTCAGCGGAGGACGGGTGCGCTGCAGGCAGTCAGATGGTTATCCAGCCGTGATTATTGAAAACCCAAGTGACTTAGACGTCTCTAACTGATGGCAGATAATAAGTTGCATCAAGATCGCGAACTCTTTATGTTTTATGATATATGTATATTTTTTTAATGTTAATATTTTTACGTTTTACAGAGACACTACAAAGAACTATATTCCCACTGTAGAGATTTTTATTTTAATTTACAATGTTTCTTTTTTTATCACAGTTATTTTTACCTTTGTATGGTCATCATTAATTCTGATAGAGATATTATCATCAATAGCGGAGGTATCTTTCTTCATTTTTATAACCAATACCTTTATTTATAATATGGATTTTGTAATTTTCACAATAGATATTTTTGTTTTTTATTATGTTTTTTCCGTTGCTATAGATATTTTTAGTTTTTATCATTGGCATTTTAACTCTAATTTACATCACTGTTGTAATCTTTTCTGCTCGAGGTCAAACATCTTTTGTATTGTTATTATAATTTTATTACTTTCACTTACCTATATATGAAATATATAGTAAGTGGAAGTATTGCGATCGTTCGTTTCGACTTCCGGTTTTCAACGGAAATACACGTTTTGGGGTCCCCTGAGTCTAAATAACCAAGTCCCGCGAAATGGCCTGTGTGTGTGTGTGTGTGTGTGTGTGTGTGTGTGTGTGTGTGTATGTGAACAGACTAGCTCAAAAACTATAAACCCTGCGAACCTGAAATTTGGTATTTAGAGTATGTATATGCCCGCGATGTGACAGCAAAAATTTCATCAAATTTACTCAAAGGGAGGGGGTACTTTATTTAATAACTTTTTAAGTTTTTTTCGATTTTCTCAAAAACGGCTCTAACGATTTTGATTAAACTGAGTATTTGATCTATTTATATGCCCGAGATATGCCTGTAAAAATTTCATCAAAATTGATCTACCGGAGGGGGGACTTTACTTAATAAATTTTGTATCATTTTCACGTGTTTTTTTTATTTACTCAAAAAAGGCTTTAACGATTTTGATCAAACTTTGTATTTGATGTATTTATATGCCCGAGATATGACTGTAAAAATTTCATCAAAATTGATCTACAGGAGGGGGGACTTTATTTCATAACTTTTTTCCAATTTTTACCTTTTTGATCGATTATCTCAAAAACGGCTTTAACGATTTTTATCAAATTCGTTATGTTTAATGAAAATTAGTCGTTATTTAATATCAGGTAAGCTTTATCATTATTAAAATGTTCTGAGAGGGCTTAAATGGGGAAGGGGCCTTTTTTGTTTTCCTATAAAGTACCTTTGTTTTAGTTTATATTGAGAAATGAACTGTCTGTCATCACGCCTAAAAATAAGAAATGGCTAAATATGATATATGAAGAAAATCAAGTAAACATATACAGGAGAAAAGAAGAAAAATAATCCGTCAACTCATAAAGCACCTTGAGCTCATGCATGCGCCGTATGCCTTTAATGACAAACCATTGCGTTATTATTAAAGATGTTCTGTTCATTTGAGAAGTGGCAATTAACAAAACGCATTAAGTTCTAATTTAAGTAAGTTGGTAAGTGAAAGTTGTGTGTTGCGCGCACGCACCAGATTTTTATATTTTTATTTATTTTCACATCATCAAATTAGATTTTTTCTTCTTTTCTTTTTCATAATATGCCACAATTTAAAGTACCAACATAAACTTCAAACGACCGATATTACAATAGATTTTAATATTTTCTACCCAATGTTGGAATTATGTTCACTCTCTGCGGCCTACTGTTACTGTAAATCTAATAAAATGTTTCAAACTTTCCTTCATCCTCGCTCCTGTTCCATACAACTCCTTTCCTCTAAGTTATGACTAATATCCTAACCTCCTGTCACGTCAATGCACAATCCCTAGTAGCCCACTTTGATGAATTCCAAAAATACTTCCTCGACAATTTCAATCATATAATAGCAATAACCGAAACCTGGCTAAAACCGTTCATCCCTTCCTCCCATATCTCCCTTCCCAATTACCTATTTTTACGCCATGACAGATCTAATCGTACGGGAGGTGGTGTCGGATTATACATCCATGAAAACCTAAAGGCCAAAGTCCTCCTTCAGTCTCCTTCCTCTGACCTTCCTCATGTAGAGTATATGTTTGTTGAAATCTCGTCCCTTTCCTCTTCCTTATTATTTGCCGTAGTCTATAGACCTCCTCGTGTTCCTTTCGACAGCCTCTTCGAATCTTCCCTCATAAATCTTGTAGCCAACTATCCTAACGTCATCATCACCGGAGATTTCAATGTAAATATGCTTGCAGACTCCCCCGAGAAATCCTATCTAACCGACCTCCTCTATTTCCTCAACCTTTACCTAATCCCTTATTCTCCAACGCATCATACACAATATTCCGACACATGGCTCGACCTTTGTATCTCTGACTCTCCCTCCAAAATAGTCTCTTCTTCGCAATACCCTGTTCCTTTTCTTTCATCTCATGACCTCATCCAGATCTCATACGACCTCCCAGTCAAACGTTTTATTCCCAAGATGATATCATTCCGCAATTTAGACCTCCTCTCCTATGAATCCCTTCAATCAGACCTTAAATCCGTTCAATGGAATCTCATATATTCCTATGACTCAATCGATCCTATGGTCTCCATCCTCACCTCAAATTTGAAATCCATTTTAGATATCCATGCTCCACTGAAAACCCGAACCTTGCGTCGTCCTGCAGCACCTTGGTTGACTCCTGAAATAAAGGATATGATAAAAAGAAGGGAAGCTGCAAGGCGCAAATTTCGGCGAACCCGTTTGGCAGCTGATTGTGCGTCTTTTAAAAAACATAGAAATCTGACCCAATCCGAAATCCGACGATCTAAATCCCTTCACTTCCACAATGCTCTTACCAATGCCCACGATCCTAAAAGCAAATGGAAAATACTCCGACAATTATCCCTATCAGGTTCCAATAACCCTAACTCCCTTCAGCTCTCTCCAGATGATCTCAATAACCATTTCTCATCCTTCGCTGCTAATTCATCCCAACCTGCTAATATTAATCAGCATCATTTTAACCCGGAAAATTTCTTTTTTGCTCACATAACCTACGAAGACCTACTTACTGCTATCCTAAAATCCCACACTAACGATTATGGTCCCGATGATATCCCAGTAAAGCTAATAAAATCCTGTCTCCCAGCACTTATTCCTGTTCTTTATCACATCTACAACTTTTCCTTACAAAACTCCATATTCCCTTCTTCCTGGAAAACCGCTCTAGTCCGACCGTTAAACAAAACCGCAAACCCTTCCTCAATGAATGATTTCCGCCCAATCTCTCTCCTTTCAAACCTCTCAAAACCGTTAGAACGCCTCGTACAAAATCAACTATCAAACTTCCTAGAAGAACGTTCCCTCATTAACCCTCTCCAATCGGGCTTCCGATCGGGATACTCAACTCAATCTGCTCTCCTGAAAATTACCCATGACCTCCAAACGTCCATCGAACACCGAAATTTAACTATCCTCATCCTTCTTGATTTCTCCAAAGCATTTGATACCGTTGACCATAATATCCTTCTCACCAAATTACAAAAGCTCCATTTATCAAGCAGCGCCTTACATTGGTTCAAATCCTTTCTTTCAGACCGGTCACAGTTTGTAGTCGTCCCAGGCCAACCTCCATCCAAAACACTTCCTCTCTCCTGTGGTGTTCCGCAGGGTTCCTCTCTATCCCCCACTCTGTTCGCCATTTATATCAACGACCTTCCTCTTCTGATCCATTACTCCCAATATCACATCTATGCAGTCGATTTCCAGATATACCTATCCTTCCCGCCTTCCGAGCTATCCTCTGCAACAACAAAGCTTCAGGATGATTTAAATCGAATCAGTCTCTGGGCAGAGGCTAACAAGTTGAAGCTGAACGCAGAAAAATCGAAAGCAATTTTAATAGGCTCCAATTACCTCCTTAAAACCGTCCCTAACATCCCAACCCTGTTCCTAAATAATAATCCCATTAAATTTTACCCAATTGTCAAAAACCTCGGGGTGACCTTTGACCAAACCCTTTCCTGGAAAAACCACATCTCCAATATTTCCCGCCGTACCTTTTCTACCTTAAAGCAATTAAATCACCTCCGAAGCCTTTTACCACCTGAAACACGTAGGCTCCTGGTCACTTCCCTGGTATTTCCCCACTTTGACTATTGTTGTGCGGTGTATGGGGGTGTCTCTGGGGATCTCGAAGCAAAACTAAAACGTTTATTCAACTGTTTCGTACGATTTATCTTTGGGGTCCCAAGAGACGTCTCCGTTTCGCCTTTATACGAAAGGTTAAAGTGGTTATACCCATCCTACCGCCGCAAATATTTCCTGGCCTCTTTCCTTTTCCAATTAATCCGATCCCGCCGTCCTTCATACATCACCGAACTTCTCCATTTCAAATCCTCTGTCCATTCCCGCAATACCCGTTCCAGGTCTTCAGATCTATACACTCCGGCCCACCGAACGTCAGCCTTTGAAAGATCTATCATTATCCGGTCCTCATCCCTATGGAACTCTATCCCCCCTTTTATTCCATTTATTATTTTCCAACACACTCCCTACCTTTAAATCCCGCCTGTTCAATCACTTCCTCTCCACCCAGTTTCCCGAACAATTGTAAACAGTTTAACTGTAAATTGGTATAGGCCTTTATTATTTATTTATCTTTAAAATATATGATCCATTTAGTGTATGTGTAAATAAGTTATTTTTCATTTCAAGTTAATAAGGATTTACTTAGTTTTAATTTTTTTTTATCACAAGAAGATTTCCCCAATGTTTATAATTTTTTCTCAGCTTTTTTTATTTTTATTTTATTTTATTTTTTTTTTCATTTTAATTTGCTCTATTTGTTTTGTTTTTTATTAGTACTCTAAGGCACTGAAGCCTATTATATGTATCTGTATAATTTGTTCCTGAGGGACTAGTTCCCGGGACAATCAATAAAGAGTTTATTATTATTATTATAGTAAATTTGAAAGTAATTTTTAAATTGCTTAAATTGATTGCTTAATATCCTTCTGAAAACAATGGCGATATTATACACGACTTCATTGGATTACATCATTGGATAGAAGTCCCTGCAAAAAAAGGGGCAACCATAAAATTTATCGATATCAAAAAGACTGCCCCGCTAGGATAGAAGCAACAGGGTTTGGGACTCACATATGGTTAATTTATTATTACGAAGGATATTATTATTCTCCGTATTAGACTACTGACTTAATTCCAAAGATTGATTCAATTATGTTCGTAATTCCTTTCGATGAATTTTGAGTAAATTTATTACCGAAGTACTATGAATTATATCCTTCGTATTAAAACATTATTCAGAAAATAAATTGCTAAACAATGTTGCTTCAATTCTAGTGGCGTAGCATTTATCATCATTTTAAATTTAAACGATCCTTCAGGAACTTGAAGAAGTCTTAAATTCTGCTTTTAAACGATTACCAATACTCAGTCTTTCTTGGAATTCCAAGAATTTTGTTGTCTTATGATTATGGTGTCCAACCGTTGATTAGATTTAAATTAAGAAGGTTTACTGTTATCGGTGAATATACATCTATCTATTATTTATGCTAATATCGCTACAGAAAACGACAGCGATATTATATTCTGCTGATATTTATATCTTCATTTAAATCTAATGTTGAAAAATTAGTTAAGGTTATGTATAGGTTTGTTCCAACAAGCACGTAAAACACATCGATAACTAACAGACTGCTCATGTTCTCCCCCCACTCTTTTGATTCTGAATTTGATTGGTTGGTTTTCCCATTTGATTCATCCAGCAGTAATACAATATTTGGATTTGTTAGTTATCAATTAGTTTTAATAGCTTGTTGGAGCATACCTTATGTTATATATGCCATATGTTTTTCCAATAAGTAAACAATTTGAGCGATAATTAAATAATTATTTTCATGTCTTTTTCCGATAACTTCTTAAATAAATTAGGAACCCCAAAAAGGTCTAAATGGGACAACCTTGGGAAAATACTCTACAAGATGCAAAAGGTTTCGTTCCAATTGGTCCACCCATCTCTGAGTAATCGGTGAACATACATAGAAAAAAAAAAAAAGGTACAAAAAAAAAAAGTCACATACCTATCGAATCGAGTAACCTCCTCTTTCGTTCGAAGTCGGTTAAAAATGATAAAAATTGTTTCAAGGTATAATGGAACCCATCCTTTATTTACAGAAACATTCCCTTTTTTTCCATTCTTATAAAAGAGGAAAGAAAAAAAGAGCAAATTAAAATGTGTATTGTAGCTCCTATCGTTCCGAATGAAAAATTTTCTACTATTCTACCCCCCCCCCCCCCCCGGTCATCACATCATACTATCGATAGTATCGATAGTTTTATACCCGATACTATCGAAACTATCGATAACCAAGACTATCTATATTTTTACATCACTACTTTATAGTGTTGGGGCGACTCCTTAACATCCGATGGGTAAGCCTAGAAGAGGGTAGGAGAATTGCATTTAAGGTGATCTGGAGGGGTTCGGGTTTTGTAGTTGGAGTCGTTGAATGGAGGTTTG
This sequence comes from Aelia acuminata, assembly GCA_911387785.2. Lineage (NCBI taxonomy): Eukaryota > Metazoa > Arthropoda > Insecta > Hemiptera > Pentatomidae > Aelia > Aelia acuminata. The sequence goes on along the minus strand of OU426982.1, from coordinate 121,935,099 downwards.
TAGCATTGTTTGTACGCCTTGGATATTTTGATTAAAATGAAAAGTGAAAATGAAATGTGAAGCCCTAAGGATCTTAAAAAAAAAGCTTTAGACAGCTTCCTAACTGTACTAACCCATTATTTCAATGGGACTCTCACCAACAGGACGACTAGTATATATAGTATATATATAGTATATAGTCTTAGATCAGACTAACTTGACTTAGGGACTGCTAACTCAACTGATTTAATAAAACTTTCCCCAACACCAGAGCCAGAGTCGTTACTGACTGACACCTATCAGATTAAACTGATACAGGACAATTTTAAAAGCACCCTGTGCAGTAAAAGATTTCTTCTCTAAGAATATAGAGCTATCTTATATTCGGCTGCGGTTCAAAACAAAGAAAAGAAGGGACTAAGAAAGCTTTTTCTGTTAAATGTCATACTTTTTTTTAAAACGAAAGATAACACAAGCAGTCTAATAGGCACATAATAATCAATAATTAGAAATTAAACCTTTTTAGATGTGCCTATATACAAGAGAATTAATAATATCAACAAAATAATATAATAACATTCTTTTTTTTTGTTCGGTACTCCTAACTGGCCATGTATGGCATACGGGGGTTACTCTAGAGGTGTAAACAACCCATTCTAACTATGGTGGGTAGTTCGAGATTTATTCTGAGGGCTCTCCACGAAATTAAAGTCAACCCTCTTAGGGCGGATTCGAACCGCCGCCGTTCGGCTTGAGCGAGAGTCGCACTCCATCACACTCGGCTATCCTGGCCCTGAAATAACGTTTTCCCCACCATCGGTATTGAGTTAGTAATAAAATATAAATTAATACATTATAACCGATAAATAAATTATTTCAATACATATTCAAGAATAAAATAAATCTAAATCGTTAATTACTAAAAGTTATAAAAAATTGACAGCAATTAAAAGGAAAAATATAATTATGAGAATTCACTTGATAATGAAGAAGCACGTATTTTTTTTTTTTTTTTTTAGATAAACACTTTTTTCATTCTTATTTTGAATTAGTTGTGCTTTGTTAGCTGAGCTTGGATAGCGCTACGATACCAATTTATCTACAATTTTCTCTGGTAGATAATATCTTCTGGATTTTTTAAATGAAAAGCATTTTTAGGTTTCTTTGATTGTATTTGCGGCTATAATCAGAGCTGTTTGTCATTTGAGTTTATGCTGTCTGTGGTCAGTATTGTTTGAGGATGCAGTCAGCCATTTTTCAGAACTCATTGCCTCTGCGTGTCACCTTTTGTATTGATGCAAATAAAAGGGAATCACCCCCCCCCCCCCCCCCCACGCACACACACAACATTTCGGATTCCCATTAGGCTAGGACCGATCTCGACAATAGGGACTGGAATGTAAGCATTGTGTTAGCCGCTCATAATTCCCTCCGGGATACAGCATACCAGGAAGGTAAAACCGGGCAAAATAATGAGTACGCTGAGGCCTCATACATCATTAGTGCGTTAATTTTACTTTTATTATCCTGAATAATATCCTGCTTAGTCCGTAATAGAATCACATCCCGGTTTAATCCGTCAAGTGATAACTTGGGTCGTTATTCCAATGATAGTAACAATAAGGGGCGACGTAACCATTCGCTCCCTACATACCTCCATCCACCAGCAGATCTGCCTTAACGAAGTACTCCCAACCCCCATCACGGCCTACCACTCGGCGTTTCCAAGTCGACACTGGGATTTTTCGCAAAGATTTTTTTTTAATCTTGTTTATTATTTTGTAGTACCTACATTTTAATCTCTAAAAGAAGAATTAAGAAATAGATAATTAGAATAAAAATGTGGTGTACTTAAATTTGAATCTGATGTTTTAGAAATCATACATGCTCACAGATTTGAATTTATGTAAAAGAGACAAAAAGTTGTAAGCTTTTCCTTCAAGAGTTCCCTGAACTTAATTTTTTTCCTGTTACATATTATCCCTAATTAGAATATTTCTTATTCTATAATAATATTTCTTGGCATACCAGGAGCCCATAAATAAATAAAAGGTAGTTATCCACATTTTTACTTTCACTTACCTACATATATGAAATATATAGTAAGGGAAAGTATTGCGATCGTGAAAAATTTTGACTTCCGGTTTTCAACGGATATACACGTTTTGGGGTCCCCTGAGTCATCCCCCCTCCAAATAACCAATTTCCGCGAAATGGCCTGTGTTTGTGTGTGTGTGAACAGACTAGCTCAAAAACTATAAATCGTACGAACCTCAAATAGGATATTTGAGGAAGGGGGGTCCCCTAGCTGCCACGTTTTGCTCTCATAAAGGAATAATAAGTTTGTAAATCCTAATTTTTAAGTTTCGGGAAAGAAGGCTCAATTTAAGCAATTTCGCTACTGAAAAGTAGGATTTCCTGCTAATTATCTAGCCTTAACTTCATCATCGATTTGTTTTTTCTAGTTACCATCGCCCCTTAATATATAAATTTCTCTATTTGGCAATATATGTTAAAAAAAAAAAAGCAAAAAAAAACTAATAGGTAAATTAACATTAAAATTCGAGAGCAATTAAATTTAACTATAAATTATAATGATGTGAATACGGGGTATAGCCCTAACAGAGAAAACATATTCTATTCAAGAGGAAATTTCAAGCAGTAACTCTGTTAGTATTCCAGCAGCATACAAATGGTTATAAATTTTAAATGTTAACAGTGGGTATCGTTGGGAAGAAATGGTCAAAGCGATCCTCTCCGGAATCTCAATGAGCCTGCCGGCATGATAACTACATATAATTTATCTTATCTTATTTTACATGAAGATTTCTAGCTACTCAATTAATAAATCAGGAAAACTCCTCTATTTTTATTGCTTTTCTGCATTCATTTCTTGTATCTCATTGACAATTCTAATAAAGTATACTTTCGTTAATTCGAAACTCAATAAATCGAATGGAGAACTCAACCTGTGATCCCTTGAAGAATCCTCTATAAATGAAAAAAAAAACTTCATATTTAGATACGCTTGTCTATTCGAAATGTTATTATGGTTAGAAACATGGGAAAAACAAATAAATAATGTTTATATTCTTTGGTGGATTGAGAGCGCTATATAACTCAAATTTGTCAGGAACTAACTCTAAATAATTCGGATTTTTTTAGAGCTAAATATAACCAAAATTGTCTCCATTTTATTTATTGAATTGACCCCTCTTTACAGTGTTCCTCGCAAACCATTTCGGTCTTCCTCTCGGCTTATTTTTTAAGTAAGATGAGTGGAAAAAGTTCATGCCTTTCATTTTTTTTCTAGCTAGGAACAGAAGTATAAGGATGTAACCACGGAAAATAAAAAAGATTGTCTAAGTCAGGGGCTTATACAAAAAACTGCGCTTGATTTTTACTTTCACTTACCTATATATGAAATATATAGTAAGTGGAAGTATTGCGATCGTGAAAAATTTCGACTTCCGGTTTTCAACGGAAATACACGTTTTGGGACCCCCTGAGTCAAAATAACCAAGTCCCGCGAAATGGTCTGTGTGTGTGTGTGAACAGACTAGCTCAAAAACTATAAACCGTGGGAACCGGAAATTGGGTATTTAGTGTAGGTATATGCCCGCGATGTGACAGCAAAAATTTCATCAAAACTGCTCAAAGGGAGGGGGTACTTTATTTAATAACTTTTTACGTTTTTTTCGATTTTCTCAAAAACGGCTCTAACGATTTTGATTAAACTGAGTATTTGATCTATTTATATGCCCGAGATATGACTGTAAAAATTTCATCAAAATTGACTAACCGGAGGGGGGACTTTACTTAATAGATTTTGCATCATTTTCACGTGTTTTATTTATTTACTCAAAAACGGCTTTAACGATTTTGATCAAACTGGGTATATAATGTATGTATATGCTCGAGATACGACTGTAAAAATTTCATCAAAATTGATTAACCGGGGGGGGGACTTTACTTCATAAATTTTGTACCAATTTCCCGTGTACATATTTTTTATTTACTCAAAAACGGCTTTAACGATTTTGAAGAAACTGGGTATTTGATGTATGTATATACCAAATATGTAAAAGCCAACATTTCATCAAAATTGGTCCAACTGAGGGGGCACTTTATTTCATGACTTTTTTCCAATTTTTACCTTTTTTTCGATTATCTCAAAAGCGGCTTTAACGATTTTTATCAAATTCGTCATGTTTTATGAAAATTAGGTTTTCTTTAATATCAAGTAAGCTCATTATTAAAATGTTCTGAGGGGGCTTTTTTTTGGGGGAGGCCTTTTTTGTTTGTTTCTTTCTTTCTTATAAAGTACCTTTGTTTTTGTTTACATGGAAGAAATTAACGATTAAAGAATTTTAAAGAATGGAGAAATTAACTGTCTCTCGTTACGCCTAAAAATAAGAAATGGCTAAATATGAGATATGATAAAAATAAAGAAAACATAAAGAGGAGAAAAAAAGAAAAATATTCAGTCAACTCATAAAACTCGTTGAGCCCACGCATGCGGAGTACGCTTTTAATGACAGACCATTGTTCATAATTAAAGCCGTTCTGTTCATTTGAGAAGTGGAAATTAACAAAACGCATTAATTTCTAATCTAAGTAAGTTGGTAAGTGAAAGTTGTGTGTTGCGAGCACGCACCAGATTTTTACTTTCACTTACCTATATATGAAATATATAGTAAGTGGAAGTATTGCGATCGTGAAAAATTTCGACTTCCGGTTTTCAACGGAAATACACGTTTTGGGACACCCTGAGTCAAAATAACCAAGTCCCGCGAAATGGTCTGTGTGTGTGTGTGTGTGTGTGTGTGTCTGTGTGTGTGTGTGTGTGTGTGAACAGACTAGCTCAAAAACTATAAATCGTGGGAACCTGAAATTGGGTATTTAGTGTAGGTATATGCCCGCGATGTGACAGCAAAAATTTCATCAAAATTGCTCAAAGGGAGGGGGTACTTTATTTAATAACTTTTTAAGTTTTTTTCGATTTTCTCAAAAACGGCTCTAACGATTTTGATTAAACTGAGTATTTCATCTATTTATATGCCCGAGATATGACTGTAAAAATTTCATCAAAATTGATTAACCGGAGGGGGGACTTTACTTAATAAATTTTGTAACATTTTCACGTGTTTTTTTTTTATTTACTCTAAATCGGCTTTAACGATTTTGATCAAACTGGGTATTTGATGTATTTATATGCCCGAGATATGTCTGTAAAAATCTCATCAAAATTGATCATTCGCAGGGGGCACTTTACTTAATAAATTTTGTATCATTTTTACGTGCTTTTTTTTATTTACTCAAAAACGGCTTTCACGATTGTGACCAAACTGGGTATTTGATGTATGTATATGCCAAATATGTGATAGCCAACATTTCATCAAAATTGATCAACCGAAGGGGGGACTTTACTTAATAAATTTTGTATCATTTTCACGGGGTTTTTTATTTACTCAAAAACGGCTTTAACGATTAACAAAAATAAGATATGAAAGTAGAAAAATGTGTGAATTTGGGAAATGATATTTAGCAAAACACGTCAATTTCTAATCTAAGTAAGTTGGTAAGTGAAAGTTGTGTGTTGCGCGCACGCACCAGATTTTTTCAATTAGTTGTTGAATAGTAAATGTCTTGGAAATCTTTATTTTAAAAAAAAAAAACATACATATATGTTCAAAACTAATACTTGTTACTATGTAAACTTGTTTTTTTTTTTACTTTCAGTTTGCATTCAATTATTTCGTTCATTGCGTATGTTTGGATTGATTTTCCTAACAATGGGAAAATTTATTCGATTATTGGCTGACCCGATAGACGTTCTATCAATACAGACTGTTACAAACATTATAAAAGAAAAACCAGCCGTTCTCAAGTAATTCGGTTACCAATGAACGTCATTATAGGTTAACTATAGGCTTAGAATATATATTGCTAAACTGACTTATATTAGTACGATTATATCTTATCTCGTATTACTAGCACTCCCCGTCACGGCTTTGCCCGTGAACCTTTATAATCAATTCTGTGATCATTATCTTGGTATTGATTTAATATAATATGATAACTGGGGCCCGGTGTGGCTGTGCGGTAAAGCGCCGTACTCCCATGCCGGAGCCGCGGGTTCGAGTCCCGCCCTGGTTGGTGCTTTTCTTTCGTAGGAGAAGTACCATCCAGTGCCATGGGTGTTAGTATGGGCAGTATAGGGCTTCAGTGGAAGCCTTGAAGTCCCAAAAAAAAAAAAAATAAAAAAAAAAATGATAACTGAAGCTGCCGGCTCGGTAGAAGAGAGGGAGACGGTTCACCTTAACCGCCTAAACAAAAAATTGCTTACTCGTCGTGAACGCTTCATTTTTCGGCTTTAAAACATGGTTTTCGACCTCCTAAAGGGGGTTTCGAGTTAAACTCGTCGTATCAAGATCTTTAAAATGAGTGCAAATTAGATATTTTTTCTCGAAGTGCAAAAATATGTGTCCGTTAGAGTTAAACTACAGTTTCGACATTTAAATCATTTAGGGCCACACCAAAACATATTGTAATCATCCGCCCAAGTGCGTAAGGTGTGGTATGGGCCATGAAAGCACATCCTGCACCAAAACAAGAGAAACCGCTGCAACTTGTGCCAACTGCCTAGGTCCACACCCAGCCAATTACAGAGGGTGCGAAATTCTGAAAGAGCTCCGGAAAATCCGCCGGGCACATGATATTCTTCAGAGACCACCAAAAGTGCAGGCTCCACCACCACCACCAATCATCAGTGAGTTTCCGCACCTCCCTCAGCCGCAACAGCATCATCCGCCTCAACAAATACCGGGACTGGAGCAACAGAGACATCAACCTGCATCAGGACAACGTCAAAGATGTACAGGTATGAGTAGGAATATTACCCCATCGGCCCCTCCGGCTGAAAACTCCTCTGACCAAATTATAAATTTAATTAACGGGTTGAATAACATCATCAATCCCCTCTTTGGCCTTCTACAACAACTATCTCATGTAACACTTGCCCTTAGCCAACAATATGCCCCTTAATCAGATGACTGTGGGCTCCATGTCAGTCATACTATGGAACGCAAACGGCCTGACTCAGCACAGGACCGAACTAGATATATACTTACACGAAAAACGCATTGACGTTGCACTAATAACAGAAACCCATCTAACACCACAATCAAAATTTTACATACAGGGCTACAAAATCTACAGAACTGATCACCCAGACGGAACAGCACACGGAGGCACTGCTATACTCGTCAAAATAACACTAAAATATAATCCTTTGCCAATTCCAATATTATCAGAAATACAAGCTACAGCTATCACACTTTCCACACAACACCACTGCATTACTTTTGCAGCGGTTTACTGTCCTCCCAGGTATGTGCTGACACCCACGATGTTTAGTGATTTCTTTAAAAGTCTTGGTAGATGTTTTATTGCAGGAGGAGATTATAACGCCAAAGACCAGTCTTGGGGGTCAAGACTTTCAACCCCCCGAGGAAGAAGTCTAAAGTCAGTTCTCCACGAGCTTTCATTAGACACGATATCACCACATATACCAACTTACTGGCCAACTTCTAGACGGAAAACACCAGACTTACTCGATTTTTTCATTACTAAAGGACTTCGAACCACCCCACACAGTGTAAGTACGAACTCAGATCTTTGCTCTGATCATTCCCTTGTGCATTTGGTATTACTTGACGAGCCCTGCGTAGCATCGAAGAAACCATCTTTAATAACCGGTAGAATAGATTGGAATGCGTACAAGAATTTCCTAAACACTGCACTAACAGTTCCTCTCTCCATTAAGAATGAAAAAGAACTTGAGGAGGCTGTAGAATGTTTTACGCAGAACTTACAAAAAGCAGCATGGACTTCTTCTGTACCCAAACTTAGAAAGTCTGAAAATCTACCGATTTATCCCCAGTACATAAGGGATTTGATCAGAGCAAAGAGAAGAGCTCGGAAAACATGGCAGACTGACAGACTTCCATCTGATAAACGATCATTCAATAGAATAAATAACGAACTCAAACGACAGATTTCCAAATTCAAACAAACAACTTACGGCAACTATATAACGAATCTTTCGACTGACGATGGGAGCTTGTGGAGACATACCAAAAATATTACGAAGCATCGAGAGGTGCCGGCACCTCTTCGAAAGGAGGATTATTCTTGGGTCGTGACCGACGGAGAAAAATCTGAACTCTTCGCCGAATATCTTTCATCAGTTTTCAAACCACACACAGAATTTATAAATCCCGAACACGATACTAACGTACTCATCACTTTAGAAACACCCTTACAATTGACACTACCTCCTCCTTCCTTCACACCTGCTCAAGTCGCTGAAAAAATCAAAAAGTTGCCTAAAAGGAAAGCCCCTGGACATGACTTGATTAACGCCGAAGTGCTCCAGCAAATGCCCAGGAAAGCTCTAGTGTTTCTGACTACAATATATAATGCGATACTGAGGACGACTAAATTCCCACTACAATGGAAATACTCACATATAACAATGATACACAAGCCTAACAAAGACAAGAACTTAACCTCATCATACCGACCTATCAGCTTACTTCCTGTCTGTTCCAAAATTTTTGAAAGCTTATTATACCAAAGACTTATTGATGTACTAACAAACACGCAAACAATACCAGATCATCAATTTGGATTTAGGACACAGCACTCTACGATACATCAATTACATAGAGTGACGGACTACATATCCACAACTCTAGAGCATAAATTATATGCAACTGGCGTATTTCTGGATGTCGCTCAGGCGTTCAACAGAGTCTGGCACCAGGGTCTTTTCTTTAAACTTAAGACTATACTTCCACCTACCTACTATCTTATTCTACAATCATTTCTTTCTGACAGATATTTCTCCGTCCGGTGCGGGTCAGAATTATCTTCTATTAAGCCTATCCTGGCAGGAGTACCCCAAGGTTCAGTGCTCGCACCACTACTCTACATCACTTACACTCACGACATTCCATCCAGCTCAGATATATTAACAGCAACATATGCGGACGACACAGCAATCCTAACAAGACACGTAAATTCATCACACGCATCACAGACTCTTCAACATTATTTAACAAAATTACATGACTGGTTTAAACTTTGGAAAATCCGACTAAATCACGACAAATCATTACACATAACTTTTACTCTTCGACGTGAAACATGTCCTCCCGTTTTCCTTGACAATACACAGATACCACAGACAGACACAGTACACTACCTAGGACTAACATTTGACCGAAGAATGACATGGGGTCCACATATTAAAAAAAAAGGAAAACCTTGACCCAAAGGCTAAAACTTCTATATTCACTCCTCTCAAAACAGTCGAAACTAAAACTTAGACAGAAATTGAACACCTACACCTACTTACTGAAACCAATCTGGACCTACGCATCACAGATATACGGCATCGCCAAAAAGACTCACATTAACAAACTTCAAGTTTTTCAGGCAAAAACTTTTAGAACAATTACAAAAGCACCTTGGTATGTCAGCAACATAACATTACACAATGACCTTCACATGCCGAATGTTAAAGAACACATACGAACGCACTACAAAAGATTCCACGAAAAATTAAAATGACACCCCAACTCACTCATTAATAACATGGCCACAAAACTCATGCCAGGTAACACCCGTAGAAGGCTGAAGAGGAGCTGGATGAGGGACCTTCTCGTTTAAACCTCCTCGTGCAAACAAGAGATTGATTTTATTCAGAAAACATGTGTTTTATTTATTTAAAGCAATATACTAACTAAATTAAACACATTTTCTCTGGGCGTGATTATAAAAGAAAAGTACCAATGTTCATATCTATAATATGTCTGTACTAATCCGTAACTTTTGTAATAATAAACAAAGGATATATAGTTCGTTTATACATAGGTACAAATCTACCAAAACATTTATAAAATACCCGTTAGGTGTTTATTTACCCTTTTCAATCAAAGTCGAAAGAAAATTGCTTATTCTTTTTCTTCTTTATTATACTGACATTTCTAAATGATCCGATTTTATAATTAAGGCCCCGATTTTAATCAAAACGTACGTAATGGATCTCCCAAAGGTAAAACGCTCATTATCCGGAAATAAACTAATCCTCCGTTCAGGTTACCGCTTAGAGATACACGCAGATCATAGAGGACATATATACATCTGAAATATAACTCGTATATATGTTGCCGAACGTCCCTATTTAAATGAAAATGTAGCCTTTATGTCCCCGATCGGAATAAAATATAGAAGTTTCTTCCTCCAAAATGCGGCCTGTAATTTTACTTTCCATTATCACTACCTTTGAGGAATTTTTTTTTTTCTTTCTTTTGTTGCTTTTTGTTTTAATCATTTTCAAGTTCTCTTTACCTTTTAAATTTTTTTAACACTACCACAATAATATTGTATATTTACATTATTTCATATTCTTTACGCTTTCCTTAGTTTTCTCAGGGCCCTGTGGTCCGTCCACCTTCATTTGAACAACTTTTTTTCACGGAACTATTTATTGAAAAATCTCCCCAAGATGAAAAGAAAAATTCCATTTGCCTCACTTTCTTGCAGAGAAAATGGAAATAGGACCCGGATTTATTTTACAGTCGATTTGTTCCACGAAACAGAATGTGACAAATGCATCGCTTCGTTTCATTTGTGTGTGTTGAATCGAAAACCAATATCAGATGCCAGGAACACCTCGGAGACGTAGAAAATCAAATCTATTCGCGTTTACAGGATGATATCTAGCCAAGGAGAATTCCGTTGAAGGGACAAACTATCCTAGAGGAAAACTTTGAAATTGATGCAGGAAGGAATCATTTTAAACTTTAACTTTACGTATTGAACTTTGTAACTTAATCATATGTTTATACTTAAATTAATATCTAATTCATCATTTTTAAGTATAATTCTAAAACAGGCTTCCTAATGGTTCTGTAATTTTGTTAATAGTTTTTTTGTTTTTAATTGTTCATACCGCAATAAAAACAAATAATATTGTTGTAACAATTACTTTATCAAAAAATTGTTTCGTTATGATAAAGGAGAAATCATTTACTTTCATAATCTGTATTATAAATACTTTCATGTACTTCAGTACATATAAAGTGGGAATGATTATATATAATAAAACAAATGATGAATCGTCAATAATATGTAGACCATTTTCTTATGACATACGATAACTATGTAAAGATTAAGCGAAAGTTGCTTGAGATGGGAAATGCATGGAGGACATTATATATAGGGGGAGATGGGGCACAATGAAACACAAAAGTTTTTTTTACCCAAAGCACCCATCCTGAGACTTCATTTTCATTTTTTTATTTTTTCCATGTTACCTTAGGATCTAATCTATGTAAATGTGTTTAACATTATTTTGTCCATCATGTCTAAACGCGAGCAGCTATTTTCCAAAAAAATAATTTTGTTTCATGGTGCCATGCCTGGGGTACAATGAACCAGCTGAAAAAAACAACATCATAATTAACAAAAAAACTTTATTCGGCTTCCAGTCGGTTTTTCGTTTTTCTGCTTTATGATAGCTACGAAATTCTTCAGGAGAGAGAAAAGTTTGACTTTGGAAGAAAGTTGTCATAAATTAAGACAGTTTTTTTGGTGCTCCGCTCTCAAACTCGCACCAAACTGTAAGAAAATGAAACACTCGTCGGACTCTATGAAACGTTTCATTATGCCCTTAACGCCCCTGTTTCAAGGAACCCCATACTTACTAGTCATTTTGATGTCTTTATCTTCCTACAATGAACGTGAAGAGGTAGGAAAGCCAAAGTCAGGCAAAATCTTAAGAGATACATACATAATGAAATGTTGTAAGAGCAGACCAAATAAAATAATTACTCATACCTAGATTTGAAAATCGGTTCGACAAAAATTTTTAGTTTTACCCCTTAAATTTTCTGTTTTATTTGACTTTGATTACATTATTTTTAAATTCCATTTCAATATGATATTAATTATTCTATTTTGAACAGTCAATTCGCTTTTTCCTATCAGAGTGGAAAATGTCAATTTAAAAGTAAAAAAAATTAAAATAAAAAAATGGTTTGCGACCTATATACAATTTAATTATGTAACAGTTTTTTATTTTTTTTTACCCCTTTTCAATTTAATTCAATTTTAGGTAAAGTGAAAAAAAATACTCGAGCTTATTGTGATTCTTCACCTACGTATATGGTTTTTTATATAAATATTATAATTACATATATAAAAACAAATAAAAATATTATCAGTTAATAGTATCTGTCCACTTATTTGTGAGTTCATTTTTATTTCAAAACCTGAGGTTTTAGGCACGCTTAAAGGGTCATCCTTAAATTGCTAATTTAAACATTAATATCAGGGAAAAGAAAAAAAAAAGTACAATTGAATAAGATAAATTCTTATTCAATTGTACTTTTTTTGTATAACAAAGATTTCAAAAAAATGTCTTCACAAAAAATATGGAATTCTCTGTTTTCTGGGAATGATATTCGATAGTGTATTGAAATCGATACGTGATATGACCTTCATTCTCCATATTGATTAATAGGTCTCGCCCAAATCCGTTACAGCGGACAGGGACAAATTGGCAGTCGGGCGCCATGGAGACAACATAATTCTACATCCTTAATTTGAATTTTGAAGAAAAAAACAATACTAATTTAAATAATTAATTAAATTTATATTTCATTAATAATTATAAATAAAAATTAATTAAATTGATGGTTTGTATCCTCTTTATCAATAGATACTTGTGAGTAGCGGCAAAAAAAAAAAAAATAAAAATTATCCAAAAATAATATATACATTACATTGATATTAAAACTAGCAGACCCGGCCAAGCGTTGCTGTGGCTCATTAGCTATAATGCGTTGAATTAATTACATCCTAATATCTTTGTTTGTTTGTTTGATTTAACATCACTTTATGCCACTAAAGCTAATCGGACGATGCTACAGTGAGAGTTCTAAAGTTTTCCTATCCAGGTATAATTAGGATAGGGACCTTTAACGATATCTTTAAATAAATACAAATTCAAACCAATATTCAATGGTAAAGATTAAGGTTAATTTTCAAATATTTATTTAGAATAATAGAGTTTACTTTCCTAAAAGTTGATATCAGTATGGACCAGTGGACCACAGCAAATTGTTTTAGTGTTTAGCTTGTGATTGGAATGAAATACATAAGGACGATTCCAATTATAGCCTATTTTAATTTATTTAAAAAATGTCAGCTAAGATTTTGTAATGTATTATGTAAGTGCAGTTATTTGTTCATAGTGTTCCATCATTATATTCCACTGTCAAATAGTTGTGAAATCTTTGTATTTATTATTAATTTTAATTAAAGAATAAATCAAGAAAGCAATACAACAAATTCTCAAAAGTGTAGGTATTTTTCCTTCCTTTTCCTTTTTTATTTGTATTCTTTCCAATTCCTAGCTAAATGCTCTAACACTGTGCTGTGGTCCATCCTGATATCAACTTTAAAAAAAGTAAATACATTTTAATAACTTAAAATAGCCTATTTTAAGTTATTAAAATGTATTTACTTTTCTAAAAGTTTATAACAGGGTGGACCACAGCACAGTGTTAGAGCATTTAGCTAGGAATAGGAAAGAAAAATACCTACACTTTTGAGAATTTGTTGTAACGTTTTCTTGATTTATTCTTTAACTAAAATTAAGAATGAATACAAAGATTTTACAACTATTTGCCAGTGGAATATAATGATGGAACACTATGAACAAATAACTGCACTTACATAATACAATACAAAATCTTTGCTGACATTTTTTAAATTTTACACATATATAAGAACGATTCCAATTATAGCCTATTATAAGTTATTAAAATGTATTTACTTTTCTAAAAGTTGATATCAGGGTGGACCACAGCACAGTGTTAGAGCATTTAGCTAGGAATTGGAAAGAATACAAATAAAAAAGGAAAGGGAAGGAAAAATACCTATACTTTTGAGAATTTGTTGTAACGTTTTCTTGATTTATATTCTTTTATTAAAATTAAGAAAGAATATAAAGATTTTACAACTATTTGCCAGTGGAATATATGGATGGAACTCTATGAACAAATAACTGCACTTACATAATACAATACAAAATCTTCGCTGACATTTTTTAAATTTTACACATATATAAGAACGATTCCAATTATAGCCTATTATAAGTTATTAAAATGTATTTACTTTTCTAAAAGTTGATATCAGGGTGGACCACAGCACAGTGTTAGAGCATTTAGCTAGGAATTGGAAAGAATACAAATAAAAAAGGAAAGGGAAGGAAAAATACCTATACTTTTGAGAATTTGTTGTAACGTTTTCTTGATTTATATTCTTTTATTAAAATTAAGAAAGAATATAAAGATTTTACAACTATTTGCCAGTGGAATATATGGATGGAACTCTATAAACAAATAACTGCACTTACATAATAAAATACAAAATCGTCGCTGACATTTTTTAAATTTTACATATATATAAGGACTATTCTAATTATAGCCTAAAATGTATTTACTTTTCTAAAAGTTGATATCGGGGTGGACCACAGCAAAGTGTTTGAGCACTTAGTTAGGAATTGGAAAGATTACAAATAAAAAAGAAAAAGGAAGGAAAAATACATACACTTTTGAGACTTTGTTGTAACCTTTTCTTGATTTATTCATAAATAAAAATTAAGAATAAATATATAGATTTTTACTACTATTTGCCTGCAATATAAAGATGGAACAATAAGACCAAATAACTGCACTTACTAATAACACAATACAAAATTATTATAACCGTAATTATAATAGCATGCTTGTAAACAAAAAGGTTATGAAATCAACATGTGAAGCCATGTTAATAAATCGTAACATGATCTACTGTATTTGCAATAATTCACTATATAAGAATTATTTTTGTCACTAATCAAGTTAAAAACTATCCCATCTATTAAGTTGGCAAAAACTATATACATTGAGCCAAATTTCATTAAAATCGGTTGAGTAGTTTCTGAGAAATAGAATGACAAACATCGGGACACGAGATTTTTATATATATAAGGATATTTAGATGCTTTATTTTTAATAACGACTATAAATGTCACAAGACGTTCATTCACTAATAAAACTCGCCAAATCAGATGATTTTGGGATAATTAAATAATAAAAAACAATGTTTTTGTTCCCAGAATTTAGATTTAGAGTTTTGAAACCTTAATGACATATAACTTGAAAACTGCCAGACAAACCACTAAAACCTTGTTAAATACATAGATGGTATACATATCCTCCTCTAAAGTTTACAGAAACATATATAAAATATGTATAATAATCATTTAATAAAAATATAAATAATTATGAAATTAAACAATAGTGAAACTATAAATAAAACATTCCTCCATTATAGATTCTACGTGGTAGTACGATACGATTTTAAGTTCTCGTTAATTTAACCGACTTCGAACGAAAGAGGAGGTTACTCAATTCGATACGTATGTGACTTTTTTTACTTTCACTTACCTATATATGAAATATATAGTAAGTGGAAGTATTGCGATCGTGAAAATTTTCGACTTCCGGTTTTCAACGGAAATACACGTTTTGGGGTCCCCTGAGTCAAAATAACCAAGTCCCGCGAAATGGTCTGTGTGTGTGTGTGTGTGTGTGTGTGTGTGTGTGTGTGTGTGTGTGTGTCTGTGTATCTGTGTGTGAACAGACTAGCTCAAAAACTATAAACCGTGCGAACTTGAAATTGGGTATTTAGAGTATGTATAAGCCCGCGATGTGACAGCAAAAATTTCATCAAATTTGCTCAAAGGGAAGGGGTACTTTATTTAATAACTTTTTAAGTTTTTTTCGATTTTCTCAAAAACGGCTCTAACGATTTTGATTAAACTGACTATTTGATCTATTTATATGCCTGAAATATGACTGTTAAAATTTCATAAAAATTGATCAACCGGAGGGGGGACTTTACTTAATAAATTTTGTATCATTTTCACATGTTTTTTTTATTTACTCAAAAACGGTTTTAACGATTTTGATCAAACTTGGTATTTGATGTATTTATATGCCAAAGATGTGACAACCAACATTTCATCACAATTGATCAACCGGAGGGGGGACTATACTTAATAAATTTTGTATCATTTTCACGTGTTTTTTTTATTTACTCAAAACGGTTTTAACGATTTGGATCAAACTTGGTATTTAATGTATTTATATGCCCGAGATACGACTGTAAAAATTTCATCAAAATTGATCTACGGGAGGGGGGACTTTACTTAATAAATTTTGTATCATTTTCACGGGTTTTTTTTATTTACTCAAAAATGGCTTTAACGATTAACAAAAATAAGATATGAATGTAGAAAAATGTGTGACTTTGGGAAATGATATTTAGCAAAACACGTCAATTTCTAATCTAAGTAAGTTGGTAAGTGAAAGTTGTGTGTTGCGCGCACGCACCAGATTTTTTTTTCTTTTTTTTTCATTTTTTATTTTTTATTTTTTTATTTTTTTATTTTTATTTTTTTGTTCGGTACCCCTACCTGGCCATGTGTGGCATACGGGGGGTTACTCTACAGGTGTAACCAACCTATTCTAACCATGGTGGGAGGGTCGAGATTTATTCCGTGGGGCCTCCACGAAATAAAAGTCAACCCTCCCAGGGCGGATTCGAACCGCCGCCGTTCGGCTCGAGCGTGCAACAACGGGTCGCGCTCCTACACGCTCGGCTATCCCGGCCCGGTTCTATTTTTACTTTCACTTACCTATATATGAAATATATAGTAAGTGGAAGTATTGCGATCGTGAAAATTTTCGACTTCCGGTTTTCAACGGAAATACACGTTTTGGGGTCCCCTGAGTCAAAATAACCAAGTCCCGCGAAATGGTCTCTGTGTGTGTGTGTGTGTGTGTGTGTGTGTGTGTGTCTGTGTGTATGTGTGTGTGTGAACAGACTAGCTCAAAAACTATAAACCGTGCGAACCTGAAATTGGGTATTTAGAGTATGTATAAGCCCGCGATGTGACAGCAAAAATTTCATCAAATTTGCTCAAAGGGAGGGGGTACTTTATTTAATAACTTTTTAAGTTTTTTTCGATTTTCTCAAAAACGGCTCTAACGATTTTGATTAAACTGACTATTTGATCTATTTATATGCCTGAAATATGACTGTAAAAATTTCATCAAAATTGATCAACCGGAGGGGGGACTTTACTTAATAAATTTTGTATCATTTTCACATGTTTTTTTTATATACTCAAAAACGGTTTTAACGATTTTTATCAAACTTGGTATTTGATGTATTTATATGCCAAAGATGTGATAACCAACATTTCATCACAATTGATCAACCGGAGGGGGGACTTTACTTAATAAATTTTGTATCATTTTCACGTGTTTTTTTTATTTACTCAAAAACGGTTTTAACGATTTTGATCAAACTTGGTATTTGATGTATTTATATGCCCGAGATATGACTGTAAAAATTTCATCAAAATTGATCTACGGGAGGGGGGACTTTACTATAAAATTTTGTATCATTTTCACGGTTTTTTTTTATTTACTCAAAAACGGCTTTAACGATTAACAAAAATAAGATATGAATGTAGAAAAATGTGTGACTTTGGGAAATGATATTTAGCAAAACACGTCAATTTCTAATCTAAGTAAGTTGGTAAGTGAAAGTTGTGTGTTGCGCGCACGCACCAGATTTTTTTTTTTTGTTTTTTTTTTTTTTTTTGTTCGGTACCCCTACCTGGCCATGTGTGGCATACGGGGGGTTACTCTAGAGGTGTAACCAACCTATTCTAACCATGGTGGGAGGGTCAGGATTTATTCCGTGGGGCCTCCACGAAATAAAAGTTAACCCTCCCAGGGCGGATTCGAACCGCCGCCGTTCGGCTCGAGCGTGCAACAGCGGGTCGCGCTCCTACACGCTCGGCTATCCCGGCCCTAAGGCCCGGTTCTATGTATGTCCACCGATTACTCAGAGATGGGTGGACCAATTGGAACGAAACCTTTTGCATCTTGTAGAGTATTTTCCCAAGGTGGTCCCATTTAAACCTTTTTGGGGTTCCTAATTTATTTAAGAAGTTATCGAGAAAAAACATGAAAATAATTATTTAATTATCGCTCAAACTGTTTACTTATTGGAAAAACATATGGCATATATAACATATATGTCTGCCTTCTGCGGCGAGAAACTTGATTAAAACACGTTGCGCAATTGACGGAGGTACCTCTTGCTCCAACATCGTCGCGGTGGACACTGAGAGGATCGAGGAGGAGAGCCCATGTGCTTTCCATACTCCTGACAAACCTACCCAACAACAAACAAAGCGGGAACGTTCTCCCTCCACTATTGTGCCTGAAGGGCGAAAAGTCTCGTTTATATTAGTTTCACCCTCGTATGTCCAACGATTACTCCGAGATGGATCGACCAATTGGAACGAAACCTTTTGCATCTTGTAGAGTATTTTCCCAAGGTGGTCCCATTAAAACCTTTTTTGTGTTCTTAATTTATTTAAGAAGTTATCGGGAAAAAACATGAAAATAAATCTTTAATTATCGCGACAAATTTTTACCAATTGGAAAAACATATGGTATACATAACATAAGGTATGCTCCAACAATTGGTAACTAACAAATCTCAATATTTTTTTAATGCTGGGTGAATCATATGGGAAAACCAACCAATCAAATTTAGAATCAAAAGAGTGGGGGAGAACATGAGCAGTCTATAAGTTATCGATGTGTTTTACATGCTTGTTGGAACAAACCTATATATAACCTTAACTAATTTCTCAACATTAGATTTAAATGAAGATATAAATATCAGCAGAATATAATATCGCTGTCATTTTCTGTAGCAATATTAGCATAAATATAAGATAGATGTATATTCACTGATAACAGTAAACCTTCTTTATTTAGATCTAATCAACGGTTGGACACCATAATCATAAGACAACAAAATTCGTGGAATTCCAAGAAAGACTAAGTATTGGTAATCGTTTTAAAGCAGAATTTAAGACTTCTTTTTTAAATTTGTTTCTACAATATCGAGGCTTTTGCTGGTGTTCATCCATCAATAAAAACTACAAAATAAAACTTGATAACTACCCGAAAACAACCTCATTGTATGAAAGTCCCCTCAGCAAAAATTTGGCAGTCATGGAAATGATTGTTAAAAATGATGATATATGCTAGGCCACAAGAATTGAAGCAACATTGTTTAGCAATTTATTTTCTGAATAATGTTTTATTACGAAGGATATAATTCATAGTACTTCGGTAATAAATTTAGTCAAAAATTCATCGAAAGGAATTACGAACATAATTGAATCAACCTTTGGAATTAAGTCACTAGTCTAATACGGAGAATAATATCCTTCGTAATAATAAATTAACCATATGTGAGTCCCAAACCCTGTTGCTTCTATCCTAGCGATACAGTCTTTTTGATATCGATAAATTTTATGGTTGCCCCTTTTTTGCAGGGACTTCTATCCAATGATGTAATCCAATGAAGTCGTGTTTAATATCGCCATAGTTTTCAGAAGGATATTCAAGCAATCAAAATTTAAAAATTACTTTCAAATTTACTATAGGTCATATTAGCATCCTCATCGATTCTCCATTAACGATATCTTGTCTAAAACCGGCCAAATTCTCGACTGTTCAGTGACTTATCTACTTCATCTTGGAATGGCCGGATTTATGTATTTATGTATATTTAACTCGACACATCTCGGAACACTGATGCTCTACGTAAATGACAAGTACTAACGACATTTAGCAAAGGAAAAATATTGTCATTGTGGAAAAACATTTTATGTGTTCCCTTCCCAATGGAACACTGATCTTCTTAAGAAAAAAATCCATTTATAATCATAAAACGTAGTGTGTTGAAAGTTGTATAATAGACGCACCGCTTTCCCACTTTTCTGTGTGTATTCATAAAATTGAAAAGGTGACTGTTTACATAATTATTGTATAATAAAAAGGCCTGGGAAAGACAAACGTGTAGAGCGTAAAAAGATTTCGAAATTTTTAAACCAACGTTTATTTTATCAACGACCAATTACCAACGAAATTTTTAAACCAACGTACGGTTTTCTACATTTGTTATCTTCTCCAACTAAAAATTGTTAAATAAAAAACATCTAATGGAATATAAAATAGAATACAATGCAACAATAAAATGCATACATACAAAGTGTGAACATAAATATAAACATAAGGAATGCATACAAATATAAAATGCAATAAACACAAACAATAAACATTAAAATATATGTAAATGCATATAATGCGTGTGTCATGTACATGTGTCGTAAACATGGGTCATATGCATGCATGTGTCATAGTTCAGAGAAGTCAATCCGGTCCAGAAATGCATCGAATTCTGGAAAATATTTCCCTATTAGATACTTCTTTGAAAGCGGCCATTTGTCGCTTATCAAAAGTACTTGTTTACTTAAAGTCACTTTATGCTGCTACGGCTAATCGGACGAAGCAACTAAATTTTGGTTTATTTTCATTGAATATCTCCATATCACTGTCCAGATCCTAAAAGCACCATCCCTACTCATTCATATTCAAGGGCTGAGCAATCGGTCAAGAAATGCGACACTTTTAAATACTTGGTTAAAACTGTTAATAAAATTAATTATTCAGACCATCATTTCCACACCTTTTAGCTCTCTGTTAAACGCATTAAAAACACCCACATGCTCCTAATGTGGCTAATTATACAGGTACCTTGGAATTCCAACCCTCGCAGAGAAAAGCCAAGAATTAATTTCTCGACATGCAACCCAGCCCAGAAAGTTCTGAAGTTGAAGTATTTAACGCCTGGAACGGGCGTCTTTTGAAATGTTTGTTAAATATGTGGTTCTGTTGAAATGTATCAGTTTCTTGATAAAGTTCTCTTTTGAACTTAAAGAGGCGCTATAATCTCCCTCCAACGCCAGGCTTAAAAGTCTCGATGCTTAAAGTATGTGAAACAATATATATCATCTTCATCATATATCAGTTTTAAATAGTGGAAAACGGTTGGTAGAAAGCAGTAAAGCTTCGCAGATTTCTAACTAAAAGTTCTTGACCACACAATGCTCACAATTACGATGTGGAGTTATGATATATTCTTGCTTTTGAAGACTTACTTTTGCTTTAAGTCCTTAAAGATATGCCCTTATTCAAATAGGTGTGTTGAAACTTTAAAACTAAGCGCATTGATGTCATCTTTGTCAGACTGGGATGGTAAAACAATGCGGCGATGAGGTTTAATTAGGAAATTAATGGTCTACAAGAAGGAAGGTGAATTATTAAAGTAGTCATTTATTGATCATTAGCAATTCTGTGTATTAACAGGCTTCGTTAATTATTTCAAAGCGAAATCCTTTCAAAAAAAAAACATTTTATAAAAAAATATTAAACTGACTTCGAAACCTAGGAACCAGTAAAAATAAATTTACTGAAAAGTATGAAATAATTACCTTCTGATTTTTATGAATACACAGCAAAATGGAAAATGGTATAAAAATTGGAAAAGTGTAATAAGACGAATAATTTTATTTTGATTTGTACAAATACACACTAATTGTTAATAAAAATTATTAAACTATTTTATTAGAAGATAAAAGATTCGACCACGGCCGGGAATCGAACCCAGGTCCTCTGCATCTACGTCGCAGCGCTCTTACCACAGAGCTAACCGTGAGTCCGTTCCGATCGTGATCGAATCTTTCTCTTCTGTGATCCCTCCCTCCAAGTCTCGCCACATTGTAGCGAAGTAGCGGGGGGCTGAACAATTGTCCAGACAGACGGGATCTAGTTGACATACGTCAAATAAATACATTGTATGTTGTTATGTAGTAATTAGTTATCGTTAGATAATTAATTTGTAGTTTTTAAACTATTTTATTAGAAGATAAAAGATTCGACCACGGCCGGGAATCGAACCCAGGTCCTCTGCATCTACGTCGCAGCGCTCTTACCACAGAGCTAACCGTGAGTCCGTTCCGATCGTGATCGAATCTTTCTCTTCTGTGATCCCTCCCTCCAAGTGATCCCTTAAAAATTATTAAATTTAAATATTAAATACTATGTTCAATACAATACAATCTTTTCGGAGGCGGCGCAAAATTTAAAATTTTGTACACTAGACATTATGAAAATCTTCTAAATGGATCTTCTCTTCCCAGCTATTGATTTCAATGCCTACTAATTGAATAGTATCAGTAACATGTTATTTCTATTTTGCGCCGCCTCCGAAAAGATTGTGTTGTGATTTTTTTATAAAATGTTTTTTTTAAAAGGATTTCGCTTTGAAATAATTAACGAAGCCTGTTAATACACAGAATTGCTAATGATCAATAAATGACTACTTTAATAATTCACCTTCCTTCTTGTAGACCATTAATTTCCTAATTAAACCTCATCGCCGCATTGTTTTACCATCCCAGTCTGACAAAGATGACATCAATGCGCTTAGTTTTAAGTTTCAACACACCTATTTGAATAAGGGCATATCTTTAAGGACTTAAAGCAAAAGTAAGTCTTCAAAAGCAAGAATATATCATAACTCCACATCGTAATTGTGAGCATTGTGTGGTCAAGAACTTTTAGTTAGAAATCTGCGAAGCTTTACTGCTTTCTACCAACCGTTTTCCACTATTTAAAACTGATATATGATGAAGATGATATATATTGTTTCACATACTTTAAGCATCGAGACTTTTAAGCCTGGCGTTGGAGGGAGATTATAGCGCCTCTTTAAGTTCAAAAGAGAACTTTATCAAGAAACTGATACATTTCAACAGAACCACATATTTAACAAACATTTCAAAAGACGCCCGTTCCAGGCGTTAAATACTTCAACTTCAGAACTTTCTGGGCTGGGTTGCATGTCGAGAAATTAATTCTTGGCTTTTCTCTGCGAGGGTTGGAATTCCAAGGTACCTGTATAATTAGCCACATTAGGAGCATGTGGGTGTTTTTAATGCGTTTAACAGAGAGCTAAAAGGTGTGGAAATGATGGTCTCAATAATTAATTTTATTAAAAGTTTTAACCGAGTATTTAAAAGTGTCGCATTTCTTGACCGATTGCTCAGCCCTTGAATTTGAATGAGTAGGGATGGTGCTTTTAGGATCTGGACAGTGATATGGAGATATTCAATGAAAATAAACCAAAATTTAGTTGCTTCGTCCGATTAGTCGTAGCAGTATAAAGTGACTTTAAGTAAACAAGTACTATTGATAAGCGACAAATGGCCTGAATTTCTAGGTATGTATGTTATATGACAAAAAGTTGTATTATTTGATTTTATGAATGTAATTAAATACGCGTTATGTCGTAAGATAGTAGGCGTAGAAATAAAATCACTCATTACAGGGTTACTGTAATGAGAAAACAACAAAGTAAATCAAACAAAATAATTGAACATTAAATTTTTATTTATTCAATTCATAGCTCACAGCCTGAAAAGGTTTTGAAAATTTAGAAACTATAATAATGCAGAAAGTACAATTGCTTTATTTCAGTTTCAACGAAAATAAGTTATGATTTTTTATTTATTTTATTATTATTCCGTTGTAGATTTGCACCTGCGCAGTGGCGCATCAAGCAAATGTGGTCACTTTTGTTTTAGGCTTTGGGTTTCTTGATGCATTTTATTATATTTGAGTTTATTTTTGTAAAAGGTCTCTTGGCCACTGTCGACCAGCCAACAGAGAGGAGGAAAGAGAATGGATGAGTGGGTTAGGGTGATGTAGCTTTGAAGAGTGAAATGTTTTTTTTTTTTGTATTTGTCTTGCATGTAAGATTTTACTGTCGGTATGTCCATGTCATTGTGCAGTGTATTATTTCAAATAAACCAGGGCGCATTTGTGATTTTTCTAAGAATTTTGGATAGTGAAATGATTAAAATATTTTGTAATTCGTCAACATAATTTTTTATAGATAATTTATATGCAAGTAATGCGTATGGTGTTTTAATTTTTCCTGAAATTTTCATTCATTTCCTCGCCAGTTAGAAATCTGGGTCTTAGCCGGGACTTACCATACCTAATGGGAACTAAAAGGATGTCATATGTGTCGCTACTTTTTAATTAAGGGAAGCGTACTTCAACGCTTCTTTACTCAATTAAAAGCGGTTTTATATTTTTGTTTTCTTTCTTTTTTTAGACTCAAATTCTCCTCGTTATTAAATAAGTTACATAAATATTTTTTTATATTTGATAAAGTTTATCTTAACCACGTAAAGTTTGCAAAACAAAAAAAATCATAATGATAAAACGAATTGGGTGTGTGATGGACTAGCTATTTACGAGTATAAGACTACTCGTATATTAGTCCTTTGCACTCGGCACCTTTTCGGGCGTTACATACCGGCAAATCGACGCAACTTATTCGCGAAAACGTACTACCTGGTATACCCTGAATAACTTATACCCTGAAAGCGTAATATTACCATATACAGTAAAGTTTTAGAACCAAGTAAGTAATTGTAATGAAATTTAGGTTATATGTGTTTGTGAAGCTTCAAGAACACATAGTTACAAACAAAATTAATGTTTTTAAATTTCATAAATGTTTTTTATAATTTTAAATTAATTTCAATTTTTTTTTAATTTTATATATTCTTTATAATCTTATTATAAATTATAATAAAGATTAACGTACTATAAAATATATAAAAGATTATAATTATAATATATATTATAATATTATAATAGATAAAAGATAGCCGATGTTAAAAGATTAACGCACTATAAAAATAATTAAAAACACCGCGATTTAATAGTTTTTATGATTTGTTTATGTCCTTATACGTTAAAAACTGAAAATTATTTGCATTGGAGCCCTCGAGTTTATAGACAAATTTTAAATGGCTCCGCTCCGGAGACCTCGAGTGCAAAGGATTAATACTAGTGATGGTGCATGAGCAAATTATTCAATTTTCTGGTCTTATATATTTTTACTTTCACTTACCTATATATGAAATATATAGTAAGTGGAAGTATTGCGATCGTGAAAATTTTCGACTTCCGGTTTTCAACGGAAATACACGTTTTGGGACCCCCTGAGTCGAAATAACCAAGTCCCGCGAAATGGTCTGTGTGTGTGTGTGTGTGTATGTGTGTGTGTGTGTGTGTGTATGTGAACAGACTAGCTCAAAAACTATAAACCGTGGGAACCTGAAATTGGGTATTTAGTGTAGGTGTATGCCCGCGATGTGACAGCAAAAATTTCATCAAAATTGCTCAACGGGAGGGGGTTATTTTATAACTTTTTACGTTTTTTTCGATTTTCTCAAAAACGGCTCTAACGATTTTGATTAAACTGAGTATTTGATGTATTTATATGCCCGAGATATGACTGTAAAAATTTCACCAAAATTGATTTACGGGAGGGGGGACTTTACTTAATAAATGATGTATCATTTTCACGTGTTTTTGTTATTTACTCAAAAACGGTTTTAACGATTTTGATCAAACTTGGTATTTGATGTATTTATATGCCCGAGATATGACTGTAAAAATTTCACCAAAATTGATTTACGGGAGGGGGGACTTTACTCAATAAATTGTGTATCATTTTCACGTGTTTTTTTTATTTACTCAAAAACGGTTTTAACGATTTTGATCAAACTTAGTATTTGATGTATTTATATGCCCGAGATATGACTGTAAAAATTTCATCAAAATTGATCTACGGGAGGGGGGACTTTACTTAATAAATTTTGTATCATTTTGACGGTTTTTTTTTATTTACTCAAAAACGGCTTTAACGATTAACAAAAATAAGATATGAATGTAGAAAAATGTGTGACTTTAGGAAATGATAATTAGCAAAACACGTCAATTTCTAATCTAAGTAAGTTGGTAAGTGAAAGTTGTGTGTTGCGCGCACGCACCAGATTTTTTATAGAGTAGATAAGCATATTTTGTTAGAAACATAAAAAATTTGGTGCGTGCGCGCAACACACAACTTTCACTTACCAACTTACTTAGATTAGAAATTAATGCGTTTTATTAATTGCTACTTCTCAAATGAACAGAACGGCTTTAATTATGAACAATGGTCTGTCATTAAAGGCGTACTCCGCATGCGTGGGCTCAACGAGTTTAATTAGTTGACTGAATATTTTTCTTTTTTTTCTCATCTTTGTTTTCTTTATTTTTTCATATCTCCTATTTAGCCATTTCTTATTTTTAGGCGTAACGAGAGAGGGTTAATAATTCCATGTAAAAAAAAAACAAAGGTACTTTATAGGAAACAAAAAAACAAAAGAGGCGCACCCCCCAAAAAAAGCCCCCTCAGAACATTTTAATAATGAAAAAGCTTACCTGATATTAAAGAACACCTAATTTTCATTTAACATGACGAATTTGATAAAAATCGGTTAAGCCGTTTTTGAGATCATCGAAAAAAGGTAAAAATTGGAAAAAAATTATAAAATAAAGTGCCTGCTCCGTTTGACCAATTTTGATTAAATGTTGGCTATCACATCTTTGGCATATACATACATCAAATACCCAGTTTGATCAAAATCGTTAAAGCCTTTTTTGAGTAAATAAAAAAAACACGTGAAAATGATGCAAAATTTATTAAGTAAAGTCCCCCCTCCGGTTGATCAATTTTGATTTAATGTTGGCTATCGCATCTTTGGCATATACATACATCAAATACCCAGTTTGATCAAAATCGTTAGAGCCGTTTTTGAGAAAATCGAAAAAAACTTAAAAAGTTATTAAATAAAGTACCCCCTCCCTTTGAGCAATTTTGATGAAATTTTTGCTGTCACATCACGGGCATATACCTACATTAAATACCAAATTTCAGGTTCGTACGGTATATAGTTTTTCAGCTAGTCTGTTCACACACACACACACACACACACACACACACAGACACACACACAAACACACACAGACCATTTCGCGGGACTTGGTTAATTGGACTCAGGGGACCCCAAAACGTGTATTTCCGTTGAAAACCGGAAGTCGAAATTTTTCACGATCGCAATACTTCCACTTACCTATATATTTCATATATAGGTAAGTGAAAGTAAAAAAATCTGGTGCGTGCGCGCAACACACAACTTTCACTTACCAACTTACTTAGATTAGTAATTGACGTGTTTTGCTAAATATCATTTCCCAAAGTCACACATTTTTCTACATTCATATCTTATTTTTGTTAATCGTTAAAGCCGTTTTTGAGTAAATAAAAAAAAAACCGTGAAAATGATACAAAATTGATTAAGTAAAGTCCCCCCTCCCGTAGATCAATTTTGATGAAATGTTTACAGTCATATCTCGGGCATATAAATACATCAAATACCAAGTTTGATCAAAATCGTTAAAACCGTTTTTGAGCATTAAAAAAAAAAACACGTGAAAATGATACAAAATTTATTAAGTAAAGTCCCCCCTCCGGTTGATCAATTGTGATGAAATGTTGGTTATCACATTTGGCATATAAATACATCAAATACCAAGTTTGATCAAAATCGTTAAAACCGTTTTTGAGTAAATAAAAAAAAACATGGGAAAATGATCGAAAATTTATTAAGTAAAGTCCCCCCTCCGGTAGATCAATTTTGATGAAATTTTTACAGTCATATTTAAGGCATATAAATAGATCAAATACTGAGTTTAATCAAAATCGTTAGAGCCGTTTTTGAGAAAATCGAAAAAAACTTAAAAAGTTATTAAATAAAGTACCCCCTCCCTTTGAGCAATTTTGATGGAAATTTTGCTGTCACATCGCGGGCATATACCTACATTAAATACCAAATTTCAGGTTCGTACGGTATATAGTTTTTGAGCTAGTCTGTTCACACACACACACACACACACACAGACACACACACAAACACACACAGACCATTTCGCGGGACTTGGTTAATTGGACTCAGGGGACCCCAAAACGTGTATTTCCGTTGAAAACCGGAAGTCGAAATTTTTCACGATCGCAATACTTCCACTTACTATATATTTCATATATAGGTAAGTGAAAGTAAAAAAATCTGGTGCGTGCGCGCAACACACAACTTTCACTTACCAACTTACTTAGATTAGTAATTGACGTGTTTTGCTAAATATCATTTCCCAAAGTCACACATTTTTCTACATTCATATCTTATTTTTGTTAATCGTTAAAGCCGTTTTTGAGTAAATAAAAATCTGGTGCGTGCGCGCAACACACAACTTTCACTTACCCACTTACTTACATTAGATTAGAAATGAATGCGTTGTGTTAATGCCACTTCTCAAAGTTACACATTTTTCCACATTCATTTCTTACCTGATATTAAAGAACACCTAATTTTCATTAAACATGGCGAATTTGATGAAAATCGTTAAAACCGTTTTTGAGAATAATCGAATAAAAGGTAAAAATCGGAAAAAAAGGTATGAAATAAAGTGCCCCCTCCCTTTGACCAATTTTGATGAAATCTGTGCTATCACATCGCGGGCATATACCAACACCAAATACTGAGTTTTGTCAAAATCGTTAAAGCCGTTTTTGAGCAAATAAAAAAAACACGTGATAATGAGACAACATTTATTAAGTAAAGTCCCCCCTCCGGTTAATCAATTTTCATGAAATTTTTACAGTCATATCTCGGGCATATTATTACATCAAATACTCAGTTTAATCAAAATCGTTAAAGCCGTTTTTGAGTAAATAAAAAAAACACGTGAAAATGATACAAAATTTATTAAGTATAGTCCCCCCTCCGGTTGATCAATTGTGATGAAATTTTTACAGTCATATCTCGGGCATATAAATAGATCAAATACTGAGTTTAATCAAAATCGTTAGAGCCGTTTTTGAGAAAATCGAAAAAAACATAAAAAGTTATTAAATAAAGTACCCCCTCTCTTTGAGTAATTTTGATGAAATTTATGCTGTCACATCGCGGGCATATACTTACACTAAATACCCAATTTCAGGATCGCACGGTTTATAGTTTTTGAGCTAGTCTGTTCACACACACACACACACACAGACACACACACAGACACACACACACAGACCATTTCGCGGGACTTGGTCATTTCGACTCAGGGGACCCCAAAACGTGTATTTCCGTTGAAAACCGGAAGTCGAAATTTTTCACGATCGCAATACTTCCACTTACTATATATTTCATATATAGGTAAGTGAAAGTAAAAAAAAACCGTGAAAATGATACAAAATTGATTAAGTAAAGTCCCCCCTCCCGTAGATCAATTTTGATGAAATGTTTACAGTCATATCTCGGGCATATAAATATATCAAATACCAAGTTTGATCAAAATCGTTAAAACCGTTTTTGAGCATTAAAAAAAAAAACACGTGAAAATGATACAAAATTTATTAAGTAAAGTCCCCCCTCCGGTTGATCAATTGTGATGAAATGTTGGTTATCACTAAAGCTCGGAATTCCGTGCAGTAAAAATTTGAAAACGTGCAATAAAAACTTAAAAACGTGCAAAACCGTGCAATAAAAACTTTAAAACGTGCAAAAACATGCAAAAAAAATTATTTCTTGAAAATCATGAATTAAATTATTTATGTGAACAATATATACTTATCTAATTTTGAAACAAATAAGTAGCGGAGAGTAAATTGAAGTAAAATCTTTTATTTTTAAAATATTAGTTTTAATATAGATTTTTGTTAAATAATGATTTTTTCATTAGTAAAGAAAAATTAATGGAATACATTAAAAATGTAACTACACTTCATTATTTTTTTAATCAATGTTTCTAGCTAACTACATTTCTAAATTTTTTCTATTAAACAGTGCCTCCTCTCACTTAAACTTTCTTTCAATTTAGAAAAAGATATCTCAGCTTCTACAATCGTTAGAGCGACTCAGCAACTAGGGATCTCCTTCAATTCAATAGTGACTGAATTTCCGTTCAGGCAATCATTACAATTTTTTAATAGTTTGTATTCAGGATTTTTTAATAAAAATTTTCGAAATTTTTCGTAAATGATAATTCCTTTTTCGCTCTTGATTGTTTTCAATGATTTTCCAACGTCCTTAACTATTTTTATTTGGTCATAAAGAGAAAGATTTTTCTCCTCTAGTTCTGTAAGAGCAACCGGCGAAGCTGCTAAATTCGATCTAATAAATGCCAAATTAGATTGGATGGTTGGATTCATCAAAATGGTTGCAATTCTATATTTGAAAATATTTCAGTTAAAAAAAATAAAAAATAAAAAAATCAGAATATAAAATATTTATTTGAAATAGTAACAAGATTTGGAATAAAGAGTAAAACAATCGCATGTGAGCTGAAATTATATTGGAAATAGGGAGATCTTATATAGGAAAGATGCTACTCAAATTATGGAATCACTAGATGCAATATCCGGTGCGTAGGCTTATTTTAAATCCCTCTGATGACACGCACTACCCCTGGTACCGTTCTATAGTTAAAAATAATTAGGTACTTACTTGTGCTGCAGTGGGCATCAATTTGTGATTTCCTCTCACATCTAATATTTTTATCACAAGATTTGCTAAACACTACACTACCATCCCTTTTGAGTCAGGATATTTTTCAATCCATCCCGCAATTTTTGAAGACACCTCCAATTTTTGGCATTTTATGGTAAGTAACAATATATCCGACAGAAGCTAGATTGATAGTGACATAACGATAAGAATTAAGAAACAAAATGTAAACATCCAGGAACTACTGAGCCCTTAGTTCTTGGAAATTAGAGGTTTGTGTTTGTTTACATCTCCCAAGTTCCCTTTATATTTTTCCTGTGTTTCCTTTCTGTTATTTTTTTATTCCTATTCCTAATTCCCATTTATAATTCCACCAATTTTTTGATGTGCATTTAAGAAAATTAAAATTTGTAATTTTTTTTTCTTCAAAATATCAAATGATGCAATTTCTTGCAATAAAATTTCAAAACGTGCAGTTTCGTGCAGTAACCCCCAAACGTGCAATTTCGTGCAGTAAACCCCAAAACGTGCAATTTCGTGCAGTATAAAACTTCATTAAAACATCCCATTAGGCTTGATTCGGATAAGTAACTTGAATTCGTTTTATTCTGACTTACCAATAAAAAGATGCAATTGCACGGGAATCCGAGCTCTAGTTATCACATTTGGCATATAAATACATCAAATACCAAGTTTGATCAAAATCGTTAAAACCGTTTTTGAGTAAATAAAAAAAACATGTGAAAATGATCGAAAATTTATTAAGTAAAGTCCCCCCTCCGGTAGATAAATTTTGATGAAATTTTTACAGTCATATTTAAGGCATATAAATAGATCAAATACTGAGTTTAATCAAAATCGTTAGAGCCGTTTTTGAGAAAATCGAAAAAAACTTAAAAAGTTATTAAATAAAGTACCCCCTCCCTTTGAGCAAATTTGATGAAATTTTTGCTGTCACATCGCGGGCTTATACATACTCTAAATACCCAATTTCAGGTTCCCACGGTTTATAGTTTTTGAGCTAGTCTGTTCACACACACACACACAGACACACACACAGACCATTTCGCGGGACTTGGTTATTTCGACACAGGGGGTCCCAAAACGTATATTTCCGTTGAAAACCGGAAGTCGAAATTTTTCACGATCGCAATACTTCCACTTACTATATATTTCATATATAGGTAAGTGAAAGTAAAAATTATACTGTTACATTTTGTTTATTTTTCATTTATAGCATCGTATATAGCAGATGTGTGTTTAGAGGCTGAGGCTATCACTCTATCTTTCAAAAACAATTTTTTCGTTAGTAGTATCGATAGTTTAAACCTATCGATAGTATCAATATTACTATCGATAGTTTTACATCATTAATTAATATGAAAATGACTTTTTTTTTTTTTTTTGGAAGAACCGTTTTACTGCCGCGTTGGCACTTTACCATAAACACGTAAAATTCTAGTGTATATGTAACAGGACTGTTTGTTTTGGTAAATGTTTGTTTCCCTCTCTATTTTTCTGTATTCATGTGTTATTTTTCAAAGCACTTCAAACGACTCTTTGTGAAAGCATTTGGTAAGCAGTAGTGCTGCTTTATACTTCAACAGATATTTTTATTTCTACTCCCTTCTGGCCTCCACCATGGGAGCATCCACAAAACCTAGCAATACTTTGTTGAAACATTTTATTTGATAAGAATTTTAAACAATTATGTAGACACAAGTAAAAGTTGTTATTTCTATTCGTTTTGTAACTTCCCCTTTATCGTTCGAATATAGTTAGAACACTTAAATTTCTTTTGAATAAATATTGGGAAAGTATATATATATATATATATATATAACTCAGGTATATTAAAAGTCGGGCAAAACTTAAAAAATTTCCTTTTCAAATCGTGCATACCTTTGGAATCAGAAAGAAAAGACCCGTTACTAAAACACAGTCACAAAGGTTTTTATTTTTCCAACCAAGTGAGGCGCAGGTTATCTTGCGATCCTTCTACAGAAGAAGTTAATTTTGTTTTTCTTTTGAATAAGGATTCGATGTAGGTCGTTAGATACTTCTTCAACTGTCTAAATAACAGTTGTGCGACATGATTTAGCGTGAAAAAATTATTAAGGTAAAAAACGAAAAGAGAAGAAAAAAAGAAGCGACAGCGAGATAAAATAACTTGAAATGAAATATGGACTGTAGAAAAGTTTATTTCCTTGCCGACACTTACTTTTAATAACTCGATTCTTCCTCGTCCTGAGTTGGGGTAACATTTGCCATAAAGCTGTAATTTATACCATCCGAATGCTTTCTAGGGAAAGGAAAAGTCTAATAAAGCTGTTTACGAGAAGTTGCATTTTTTTTTTCTTTATTCAAGTCTGAATTTAAGAGAGCTTACTGTTTCACGTTGCTAACCTATTGTAGTTAACTTAGCCACATGTTATTAAATGAAGTCCTGAGGTTAAGTTCTGCTCGGTATGTTGCATAATGATACAAACGAAATACAGAAAATACTTTGGATTTAGTTGAAAAGACACCTGTATGGGAGACGCAAGCGGATTAAATGAAAATTATCGTTTAAGTATCCTGTAAACAGCACCTTTATTAGTCTATTTGGTCACGTTCAGAATTATTAGAGCTCTGCCAAAACTTGAAAATCAATAAATGTTGTGAAGTCAGTATTTTATTCTTATGCTAAGACGTATAGCAGGAGAAATGTAGTAGTTTTATATTACAACTGCAATTAATAAAATATTTTCTTTTAACATTTTTTATTTTGTTCAAATACCAAAGTTTCGCTTAGCACCATTATCAGGATAATTTTAAAACATACACAATATTTTAAAAATAAAATATTCATATTTCCAATTATGTTTCCATAAACACCTTTTCTTTTTTCAGCCTTTCATCAGTTTTTATACAAATCCATTTATCAATATATCATGAGATGGAAATGGTTGGGGGTGCGGTCAAATGAAAACACTATATGTGAAATAACATATATATTGTGCCTCAAAGCTATCAATATATCAATTATTTATATCTTTCCTATTCGCTATGATATCTATACTAGTGGCACGGGCGAATATTCGTATACTATATTGATCAATTAGCCCCAATAAGAGATTAATTTATTTAGGGGGGACGTGAAAATATATTTTTGAGAACTGCTGATGCACATAATGTTTCCCAATATCACTAAAAACCCAGAGCCAGGGGACATTTAATAATATTCGGCATTAATCCTCCTACCCTCTCCCCTTGCCCGGGAAAACCCCGCATAGCCTAAAATGCGAGAAAAGGAAAGACCAAATAAAAAAAATAAAAAAAAAAAAATACAATCACTCAAAATTTGAACGCATTAGGGTCTGGCCACACATGTCCGCACCGCAGCAATTATATAGGTTATGTTCAGAATATTTTTAATTTAACTGACGGATTACCTTTAGTTATGCCTTAAGGTCAGGCCACACATGTCTGACACAGGTCACTTTAGGCATAACTAAAGGTAATATGTAAGTTAAATTAAAAATATTCTGAACATAACCTATATTAATGCTGCGGTGCGGACATGTGTGGCCAGACCCTTAGGGAGAGATCTGATGAACTACTGCAATCAGAGTTCTTCCTGAGTAACAGAAATGAAGAAGAGAATTAAATATTAAACCAAGATAAAGCAAACGAAACATAATGAAGATGGTGTTAATTGCGGGCTAAGGAAGTGATAAGAGTCGATAAGTAAAAGATGAGAGTGCCGTGGTGCCGGACTACAAAGGGACTTCTCCGATTGCTGGGTTTCTTTGTAGGGGGCACCCTCCGTCTTGGAGGAAATGAAAAACCCAAGCCCGGAAAGCACTTTCCTTTTTGTATTTTATTTCTTTCTTATTCCTTTTTTTTTTTTTTTTTTTTCCTTTAGGCCTGGAGGAAAAACCATCGTGTTTTCCGACCTCTTAGCCCCGGTCATCTGTAAAATCTATCTACTCTTCCAATAAATACAGATTGTGGTATAGCCCATTGTAGAACTACGGTTGTTTTAATACCTTACATCCATAACGACCGTACAAGTAAGAAATTCCCTGAATATTATCCGTACCTAACAGTAGTTTATTTATTTATCTTAATTAGTCGGATGATATTTCTATAATCGTAGAAGTTGTCGGTTCTCAAACTACATGCAAGTTTTAAGAGGAAAAATGTCCAACTATTATCTATATAAATAAAGTTGAAATTCTATTTGTTTGTTTGTTTATTTGTTCTTTATAGAACAATTAACAATTAATTCTCCAAATTTCGCTCAGAGGTTCTTTGATACTAGGTGCGAACACCTGTCCATATTAAAATTGCATAACTTCAGCCAATCTCTGGGTATATTCTTTATTGTTATAAAATTCGTCATGATCTCACTTTACAATGTTTCTTTTTTACGAAATCGACCGTTTGAGTCGAAAAAACGGCCTAAAAATCATTTTATAGATTTTGATGAGGCCAACAAGGCCCGGTAAGACTGTCCCTTGGTAGGCGTCGAGTTCTGGGATTTTTAAACCATATGTTTTTTTTGTTTATTTTTTACTTTTTTAACATTAAAATACGTTTATTTACATGTATGGTGAATTTATTTTTTATAAATGCCTCTTAAGAAGCGAGCTTCAATAGGAGTAGTGAGATGAGCTCAAAAGCTAAAAAACAACGTCAAATACGAGCAGCTGAAACTCTCGACGAACATCAAAATAGGATTGAACAACAGAGGCTTAGACAGGCAGAATCGGGGGAAACTGAGTCTACCCAGGAATACGAGGCCCGCTTTGCGCCACAAAGGCTTAGGCAAGCCGATTTGCAAGAAGCTGAAACTGCAGGCCAATATTTCTGTTTGTTTGTTTGTTCTTTATAGAAATCCATACCGTTTATCCTAAATTCTCCAAATTTCGCCAGTAGTTCTTTCATACCAGGTGCGAACACCTGTCCATATTAAAATTGCATAACTTCAGCCAATCTCTGGGTATATTCTTTATTGTTATAAAATTCGTCATGATCTCACTTTACAATGTTTCTTTTTTACGAAATCGACCGTTTGAGTCGAAAAAACGGCCTAAAAATCATTTTATAGATTTTGATGAGGCCAACAAGGCCCGGTAAGACTGTCCCTTGGTAGGCGTCGAGTTCTGGGATTTTTAAACCATATGTTTTTTTTGTTTATTTTTTACTTTTTTACTTTCACTTACCTATATATGAAATATATAGTAAGTGGAAGTATTGCGATCGTGAAAAATTTCGACTTCCGGTTTTCAACGGAAATACACGTTTTGGGACCCCCTGAGTCGAAATAACCAAGTCCCGCAAAATGGTCTGTGTGTGTGTGTGTGTGTCTGTGTGTCTGTGTGTGTGTGTGTGTGTGAACAGACTAGCTCAAAAACTATAAACCGTGGGAACCTGAAATTGGGTATTTAGTGTAGGTATATGCCCGCGACGTGACAGCAAAAATTTCATCAAAATTGCTCAAAGGGAGGGGGTACTTTACTTAATAACTTTTTAGGTTTTTTTCGATTTTCTCAAAAACGGCTCTAACGATTTTGATTAAACTGAGTATTTGATCTATTTATATGCCCGAGATATGACTGTAAAAATTTCATCAAAATTGATCAACCGGAGGGGGTACTTTACTTAATAAATTGTGTCCCACTTTTATGTGTTTTTTTTTCAGTTACCCAAAAACGGCTTTAATGATTTCGATCAAACTTGGTATTTAGTATATGTATGTGCCTGAGATACGACTGTAAAAATTTCATCAAAATTGATCAACCGGAGGGGGGACTTTACTTAATAAATTTTGTATCATTTTCACGTGTTTTTTTTATTTACTCAAAAACGGCTTTAACGATTTTGATCAAACTGGGTATACGATGTATGTATAAGCCCGAGATACGACTGTAAAAATTTCATCAAAATTGATAAACCGGAGGGGGGACTTTACTTAATAAATTTTGTACCAATTTCACGTGTATATATTTTTTATTTACTCAAAAACGGCTTTAACGATTTTGAAGAAACTGGGTATTTGATGTATATATATACCAAATATGTAAAAGCCAACATTTCATCAAAATTGGTCAAACTGAAGGGGGCACTTTATTTCATGACTTTTTTTCCAATTTTTACCTTTTTATCGATTATCTCAAAACCGTCTTTAACGATTTTTATCAAATTCGTCATGTTTAATGAAAATTAGGTTTTCTTTAATATCAGGTGAGCTTTATCATTATTAAAATGTTCTGAGGGTTTTTTTTTTGGGGGGGGGGCCTTTTTTATTTGTTTGTTTCTTTCTTATCAAGTACCTTTGTTTTTGTTTACATGGAGAAATTAACTGTCTCTCGTTACGCCTAAAAATAAGGAATGGCTAAATATGAGATATGATAAAAATAAAGAAAACATAAAGAGGAGAAAAAAAGAAAAATATTCAGTCAACTCATAAAACTCGTTGAGCCCACGCATGCGGAGTACGCCTTTAATGACAGACCATTGTTCATAATTAAAGCCGTTCTGTTCATTTGAGAAGTGGCAATTAACAAAACGCATTAATTTCTAATTTAAATAAGTTGGTAAGTGAAAGTTGTGTGTTGCGAGCACGCACCAGATTTTTAACATTAAAATACGTTTATTTACATGTATGGTGAATTTATTTTTTATAAATGCCTCTTAAGAAGCGAGCTTCAATAGGAGTAGTGAGATGAGCTCAAAAGCTAAAAAACAACGTCAAATACGAGCAGCTGAAACTCTCGACGAACATCAAAATAGGATTGAACAACAGAGGCTTAGACAGGCAGAATCGGGGGAAACTGAGTCTACCCAGGAATACGAGGCCCGCTTTGCGCCACAAAGGCTTAGGCAAGCCGATTTGCAAGAAGCTGAAACTGCAGGCCAATATTTCTGTTTGTTTGTTTGTTCTTTATAGAAATCCATACCGTTTATCCTAAATTCTCCAAATTTCGCCAGTAGTTCTTTCATACCAGGTGCGAACACCTGTCCATATTAAAATTGCATAACTTCAGCCGATCTTCAGCTGATATTGTTTATTGTTAGAGAAATCGTAATGAACTCACTTTATAATGGTTTTTTACGAAATCAACCGTTTCATTAGAAAAATGAAATTCCCCGATCAAACCGGGTTATACAGCTTAAAAATGAATTTCTGTTAGTTTGTTTTTTATTAGTAAAATTCCATACCGTTTGTCCTAAATTCCCCAAATTTTGCTCAGTGGATTTTTTTTGCTAGGTGCGAACACCTGTCCATGTTAAAATTTCATAACTTCAGTCAGTCTCTGGGTATATTCTTTATTGTTAAAAAAATCGTTATGATCTCACTTTAAATTTGTTCACTTTTATTAGAAAAATGAAATTCCCCGGGTGAAACCGGGATATACAGCTAGTATACTAAATTCTTAACTTAAAAATCAAATAAATTTTTGTGATGTGTAGGATAAAATAGGTTAAGCAAATATCATTTTCTGTCTTGGAGATTACCGACATCTTACACTTTTAACTCAAATATCTTGGCCACTATAAATCGTAAAAAAATTCTAATTATTTATTCCAAAAACCCAAACTAAGTTAAAAAAAAAAAAATTAAATTACGAAATGGTGAAATATGTTTCAGTTAAAATGGGCACGGTTATTTCAAGCAAAAAAGATTGACAGACGGTTACCTTATTATTTATATAAGTGTGAAAATAACTTTGGATGGTTCATTTCTTTGTTTATTGTTATCAATAGCAATAATACTCTCTGGTTCCTCCATATTTGAATCGAAACCAGCACTTTTAATGCTCAACAATGGTAGCCTTTAGTGTCCAAAATCAGGTCATTAAATGGC
Organism: Aelia acuminata; assembly: GCA_911387785.2. NCBI lineage: Eukaryota > Metazoa > Arthropoda > Insecta > Hemiptera > Pentatomidae > Aelia > Aelia acuminata. Next base: position 121,896,742 of record OU426982.1, on the reverse strand, counting down.
GGGCCGAAACAGATTCAGTTCAGCATTCAAGTAGCAAACATTTTAGCTTATACTTATACCAGAGTTGGGCAAAATTACAATTAATTACATTGCCAATTACAATTACATTGTAATTGTAATTATATGAATTAAAATTAAATTATAATTCGTAATTAAACTGTTAATTATCATTATAATTTGTAATTTGTAATTTAATTGTAATTCGTAATTACGAATTATATTGTAATCTAATTTTAATTCGTAATTGGAAATTACATTGAAATTGATTTGTAATTGAACTGTAATCTAAGTTTTCAATTTGAATGTAGCTTATAATTAAGTTGTATTGGTAATGTAATTGTACTTTTTAATTAGTAATTATGTTGAAATTACAAGGCAATTGACGAATGTCAGTAGTCCTACTTTTGAGACTGGTGGAATTTGGCTTGTCGGTCTTTTGCTCAAATGGGGGCAATTTCAACGCAAACATATCTAAAACTAATAATAGTTGTGGGCCAACCTTGAGACTAAAACAAATACAATTATAAAAAACATTTTATAAAAAAAAAATTAAACCGACTTCGAAAACTAGAAACCAGTAAAAATAAATGCACTAAAAAGTATGAAATAATTACCTTCTGATTTTTATGAATACGCAGCAAAATTGAAAATCGTATGAAAAGCCGAAAAATGCATTAAAACGGATAATTTTATTTTGTTTAGTACGAATACATACCAAGTGTTAATAAAAATTATTATATTAAAATATTAAATACCATGTTCAATACTTAACAATCTTTTCGGAGGCGGCGCAAAATAGAAAATCTATAGAGAATTTTAAGATTTTCCTAATTTTCAGTGTTAACAATTTTGAATTATGCGCCGCCTCCGAAAAGATTGTTAAGTATTGAACATGGTATTTAATATTTTAATTTAATAATTTTTATTAACAGTTGGTATGTATTCGTACTAATCAAAATAAAATTATCCGTTTTAATGCATTTTTCGGCTTTTCATACGATTTTCAATTTTGCTGCGTATTCATAAAAATCAGAAGGTAATTATTTCATACTTTTTAGTGCATTTATTTTTACTGGTTTCTAGTTTTCGAAGTCGGTTTAATTTTTTTTTTATAAAATGTTTTTTATTTCATACTTTTTAGTGGCGGAAGATAATTTCTAATATAAGCCGGAAGGGAGCAATGCGTTGATTTCTAAAAAAAAAGTTGATATGCTTTTTTTTATACAGATTTTAAGTGCATTTTGAATTGATTTCGGGTTTTCGAAGTCGTTTTTTTATTTTTTTATTTTTTATTTTTTATTTGGTACCCCTCTTTAGATAGGTTCCTTAGTTTGGTGTTCTATCCATAGAGATCTATTGCGTGAGTCCCTCACGAAATAAAAGTCAGCCCACCCAGGTAGCGCTATACCACGTTCGTCTATCCCGTGTCTTTTTATTATAATTATATCAATTTGAATCAACTTTGTATTATAATCCATTATCCATTTTATGAATATGCACAGAAAATTGAAAATCGTTTGCGGTAGATGCAGTACACACCTTTCAACACCCTGTCTACTTTGATTTTTTGTAAAGACCAATTTTTCATCGGGAAGACATACACAACTTTTTTTCCACAATGACTTTCTTTTTTCCTTTGCGGAATATTATTGTCTTCGGTACTTGTTTATTTCATACTTACATCTGCGTTCCGAGAGGAGGTGTTCAGTTTTGCTCGGCTCTAACATTAATTCGGTAAATTCAAGATGTCGTAGGTATGCCACTGAACAGTTGAGATTTTGGCCGTTTTTCGACCAATTTTATTGGGAAATATAATACACAACATTTACGTTTGTTATTTCGGTATCTGAGAATATGACTGCCTCGAAATAGAAACAATTCTTGACAAATGACTATCTTTAAGAATTTCGTCTCTAGACTCTTATCGAGTGCCAACCTAGAGACGTTATCGTAACTTAAAGAAAAAAAATTAAACAATTCACCATCATAGATGAAATTGGAGATGGAAGAAAACAATATTAAAATTTTTTAGCGGGACGTATTTATTTCATGACTGGAATTATAATAAGTCCATACTCGTATTATAGTCTAATCCATAATATTTTCCTTAATTTTCAAACCAAATTTAAGCTTAGTTAATACTACTACTACTAGTTCGGCTCAACAACCCAGTGATGGGTCCTAGCCTCCACCAACAGCCTCCGTCATTCGTCGCGGTTTTCAGCAGCTGCCATCCAGTTGCTCACACCAAGGATGTTTCCGCATCAGTCGTGACTCTGTCACTCCACCTTAGCCTGGGTCTTCCTCGTCTTCTTGTCCCATATAAAGGCTCTGTCAGCAACTTCCTGGGCAAATCCTCTTCACTCATATGCCCTGCCCACCGCAATCGGCCCAGTTTGATGACCTGGACATATTCAGCTCTCTGAATGCGTCTATACCTCTTGGTTCTTGCGTCTCCTCCAGTTTCCATCATTTGTTTTCACTCCTCCGAATATCCTGCGAAGAATTTTCCGTTAAGAAGGTCTTGTTCGCATGCCTTGGTTGTTGTCCAGGTTTCCGAGCCGTACATTAGGACAGGACGAATGATGGTCTTGTATAGGTGTAACTTTGTTTGCCGAGAGAGTATGCGGCCACCAAGCTGTTTCCTCAAACCGAAGTAGCACCGGTTGGTAGGGACAATTCTTCTTCTAACATCAACATCTACTTGGTTACCCTGGATTACCGTTGAGCCCAAATATACGAAATCGGAGACATGTTCAAACATGTACTCCACCTGGGTGTCTCTTCAGTCACCAAGTACTTTGTCTTTGCCTGGTTCACGCTGAGCCCCATTCTCCTTGCAGGACCCACCAGCGCCAAGAACGCCTCCCTAACAGCTTGTTGAGAGCGGCCAATGATATCCACATCATCCGCGTATGCTAAGAGTTGTACGTTCCGGTTAAAGATCGTCCATCCATCTTGCACGCCAGAATCTCTCACAGCCTTCTCTAGGGCAATATTGAAAAGGCATCTCCTTGACGCAGCCCCTTAGTCGCAAGGAATTCCGCAGACATATCTCCACCGACGTAAACCGAGCACATTACCTCATTCATCCTCAGTCTTACCAGGCATATGAGCTTCTGTGGGATTCGGAGTTCCTCCATTTCCTCTCTTCATGATGATATCATATGCTGCTTTGAAATCGATGAAGAGGTGGTGCGTCTTCAGTTTATATTCGTATCCTCTCTCCAATAGGGTCCTCAAGATGAAGATCTGGTCGGTAGTTGATTTCCCGCTTAGTTAATAGTTATTTGTTATCTCAAAATCAATAATTTGGCACTCACAGCAATTTTCATCTAAACACCTTAATAGTTGCAGAAACATAATTAAAAACCGATAATAGTAATCTGGATAACATAACAAAAGTGTCACTCCAGAGTGAAGAATCCGCACAAGATTTTATGATTACATTGTATATTAATATCCGACAGTGATCGAGTGTATCCGGGAGCAGACAGCTTTGTTAAGGCCTCTAAATCAACTGAAAAACAGCTTTTCCAGGAAGTATTGAATTCCTTTTTAATGTGGATAGGGAGTGGAAGTCGGAAATCAAAATCTAATTTAAAACAATAATGGCTACGATTTTACGAATCTTTTTTAAAAAGGGTTATTAATGCTCGGCCTTTCTTTAAATTCTATGATTTTTGTGGTTTTATGATTATACTGTCCATCCGTCGTTTAGACATTCATTTAGGATTTTTTACTGTTATCGGTGTTTAATGCGCTTCAATCTTCTTAACTCTATAAAAAAATCTTTTAAGCAACCCAAAAAAATGTTCTTGAGTTTTATTTCTTGACAAAATTTTCCAGGAACAGGGTCAAAACAACAATAACTTTACCGGAACCATAAGGAAGTGTTTCATTTTTCAGAAAACGACAGCGATATTCCAGTGATATTATATATCTTTATTAAAATCTATTGTTGACAATTTATTTAAGGTTATGTATAAGGTTTGTTCCAACAAGCACTTAAACCACGTCAATAACTAATACACTTCACATGTTATCCCCCACTCTTTTAATTCTGAATTTGATTGGTTTGTTTTCCCAACCGATTCATCGACCATTAAAACATTATTGAGCATTGCTTGAAATCAACCAATCAAATTTAGAATTAAAAAAGCGGGGATAGCACATGATCAGTTTGTTATTTATCAACGTGTTTTAATAGTTTGTTGGAGCATACCTTATGATATATATGCCATATGTTCTTCAAATAAGTAAATATTATGAGCGATAATTGAATAATTATTTTCATGTTTTTTTCCAATAACTTCTTTAATAAATTAAGAACCCAAAAAAGGTTTTAATGGGACCACATAGGGAAAATACTCTACAAGATGCAAAAGGTTTCGTTCGAATTGGTCCACCCATCTCGGAGTAATCGGTGGACATACATAGAAAAAAAAAAAAAAAAAAAAAAAAAAAAAAAAAAGTCACATACGTATCGAATTGAGTAACCTCCTCTTTCGAAGTCGGTTAAAAATCAAAAATATTTTAAACTTTAGTACTTTTTAGGTAAGCCTTTATATTGTATTGCCTCTTACAAACGATTGGGCATGGATTGGACAAGCTTTTTTGTGTAAGGTGGGCTTATCTTGTCCCATTCTTCTTGAAGCTCCTTTTTGAGCTCGGTTACACTTGGTTTAAATTTTTTTTTCAGGGTGTGACAATTTAAATGTTTATCAATTGTTCCCTCAATAAAATGAAGATTTCCTAACCCCAAGTCAGTAATACACCCCCAAACCATGACATGACCACCTCCAAGTTTGATGGTCGGGCGAAGATTTTTTTCATGGCTCTTCATATGCCTTTCTCCAGATGAAACCTCTAACATCAGAGCCAAACAAATTAAATTTTGACCCAATCGAATACAGAACATTTTTCCAGAAGTCCATGTATTTTTTTATATAATCCTTAGCAAAATTGTGTAAGTTTTTTGCCTTGCAACTTCACTGTTGTATTGATATTTTCTCAAGACCCTTCGAATGTTTTCAGCACATACCATTGTATTTAAATGTTTTTTAACTAATGTGGCCAACTTTGGAGAACTCAATTTTGGATTATTTCCAAGGGGGGGGAGGGGAGGGGGGGGCGCCCCCCCCTAATAGGTGAGGTCACTCATAAAATATTACTATTTCTATATGAAATATTTAGTCATTTTTCAAGTCCACTAATTGAAAATGAATTGTATTTAAACATTTACAGTAATTTATATCGTCATTATGTACTAATATGTATTTTAAATTAGGGCCTTCATTACTCATGAAATGTAAAAAAAAAGTGCGCCCCCCCCCAGAAAATTTTTGTATCCGCCATTGCAAAGGGGAAGTAATTAGCATTTGAAATATAAATATTCGTTTGCATCATTTTGACTGTGAGCCACTGTATATAGGAAGAAAATAATCTAATTGTAATTATTATAATTTAATTAATTACATTGTAATGAATTACATTATAGTGAATTACATTGTAATGAATTATATTGTAATGAATTAAAATTAGAGAAGTAATTGTGAAATTACATTGTAATTAATTACAATGTAATGAATTACATTGTAATTAATTACGCAATTCAATTACAAAGTAATTAATTACGCCCAACTCTGACTTATACTCAACATTATAATTGATTATTTAAATTATGAAAACACATAAAATAATATATTTGGGTCATTATAAAAATATGGGTTATTTTGTATCACACAGCCTCTATGCCTCAACTTTCCGTCATAGAAAGTTTAAAAATATCGAAGAGATAAAGCAATCTGGCCGCTGCAAAGTGTCACCATTAGTGTTCAAAAATAAGAAAAATTAAGTTTGAATTTTTTTTTTTTTTTAGGACTATTATAAAATTTAGAATCTGAGAAAAATATGAAATCATCAACATTTCAATATAAAAACAAAAGCTCAAAGCTAAGGATTATTGAGTTGTTGATAAAAAAACAAAGTATAAAACTGGTTTGGTTAGTGTAGTATATTTACTTCGGCTATTACCATCTTATTACTTGAACATTTTAATTCTTCTTTTCACCTGTTAAAGTGCCAGTCTTAAGTGAATTGTTGATTGACTAATCTTGACCAAAAGTACAAAAATTGGTAAGATCTATTGTTTAATATAATGTAAGAAATTTTCATCATTTTTTAAACTCTGGAAATGATTTTCTAAAATACGTAAAATAACGGTTTTTCCACACTTTAACCGTAAATAGTTCATTTCTTCTTATTTATTTTGATACCTAGTTATCTGCTTCTGGCTGCTCCTTACGGTGGTATTGTGGTTTTAGATTTCAAAACCAATTCTTTACTGTATGAAGTCTAGCGCTGTACTGAATCAAGCACCAGGAACGATGGTTTATCTGATAGACTAGTGCAAGAAAATATTTCATCTGATTGTTCGGATGAACTTGAGGAGAATATAAGACAATTGTCGACCTCTACCGTACAGTTTCTTCTGATTGATGCAAATAACAAAGTTTTGACAGGGAAATAAAACTTCTTCTTTCACGTTATTTTGTCGGCTACTCAATGTTATTTTCGCAAAGGTATCGTCATTAATAATTGAATATCAGCACGACAATATAAACTTAGCAATTGTGAATCTGATCCCAAGTGAAGTGCGAGTCGACCATGGTATTTGGGGAATTGCAAACCAAATGATTTTCACTATGATCGATGGTAGTGTGTATAACATTTCAAGTGACACGAATCCTACACCAAAATGCTACAATTGTGATACAACTTCTATGCTCACTTAAAAAGAGTTAATATATAGTTTACCATCTAAAACCGAACATTAAAAATATTTATGTATATTAATACATACTTAATATTAAGAGAAAATGATAGTCGTTTTTACATTCTAGTGATTATGAGGAGGAATAAGTTTTGTTTATAAGTAATGTTCAGTGTTTATTATTTTTAAGTTCGTAAATTTCATATGTAAGTCTGTATAAACATTTTATACCTCAATAAATTGTTTTTTCTGTCATGTAGGTGTTGTTTGGTTACCTAAAAGTATAATGAACCTTGTTAAAATAAAAAATACGATTTTTGATTTCTTACCCAATATACTCGTGACACTGTGCGCTGTATGGACTCACTAATCTGACGTAAAAAAATTGAAAATATTCGGAATGAAAAATTTTTAACCACCTCTATTCTTAATCCCTACACTTGTCACTCAGGCTAGGTTCGAACGTCTCCAATTTTTATTTTACACTAACTTGATGGATTTATTATTGAAATCAAGTTATTTTCGATAATAACTTGATGGAACATGAAAATAAAATCCTGTAGACATACATCTAACAGGTTTTATGTCTGTCACACAGTTTTTTCTCTTCCTCCACAAACTTTCTTAAATATCCTTCCAAAACCAGGAAAAGGTGTATTTCAATTTTTGGAAAACCTGAGGGTATATAGCGACAACATAGCTACCATGCAAAGTTAGTTTTGTTTCCATCAGACAACACATGTTCCTTGAAGAAAATTGTTTTTGGTGGAAGTTCTTAGAAAATTTTTATACTTTCTCATTGCCTACAATACTTTTGTTAATCGAGTAAAGTCATTAATCCTTTAATGACTATCAGTTCATGAGAACATAAAGATGGACATTGCATGAAATATTTTTAAGATGTGGAGTACATCTGTAGCCTCTCCAACGCAAAGCTTAAAAACGTTCAAAACCTCTCTCCCTACAACAGTATTCCATACAAAAAAAAGGTGTAATGTTTAGTATGTACACACTGTATATTCACACAAGTAAATTCGAAGGGCAATATAAGGTAGGTCGACATCAATCAATCAATTTGGTGTTGATTCTTCCATTTTTTTAATTAATGTTTTTCCTTTCTTTAAATAGAGCTTTAACGCGTACTTCCTTTGATACTTAAATATAAGTTTGAAGTTTGATATTACTTTCCAATATATTTATAAATATATTTTCCAAAATATCCACTAAAGTGTGTGCATGTTTTTAGGACTGGATGAGGAACCTATATGTGGCAATTTGTGGGAAAATAACGATGGCAAACGGATATTTTTTTATTTAAAAAAATTAGGAGGAAAATAACCCATTATTTTGAAATGACCCATTTCTATTATATTTTTAATAAGAAAAACATTAAAATGATGGAATGGCTACCTTCTAAATGAAAGTTTCACTTTAAAAAATCGTAACTAACATAAATCTAATTTCCTCAACTCACGAAAGTTTTGAAACGAGGCGGCTGCTGAGTAAAGTAGGGAATGCCTGAAGAAAAAGGATTGGAGTCCCGATGGGTAAGTGCGTTATCCTGAAAAGTTCTCTTGTCTTTTCTTCTTCCGGATTTGTGCAGTGTTGAACCGCGTCCAACTCTGCTTCTCTTACAATCTAATCTAACTTGGACACAGATAGGAGGAAAAGATCTTACTTACCGTTGGTAGTGTCTCATTATCTTCCCAGTGAAATACTCTAGAACTACCAAAATACATTCAAATTCAAGTAAAGCAAAGACAGTAAAGAAAGATTGTATTTTCAAAAGATTTGCTAGATGCGCGCAGGTGCAAAATACTTATAATATAAATTAAAAATAAAGTGCCCCCACAGTTTGATCAATTTTGATGAAATGTTTACTGCTATATCGCGGGCATATACATAAATGAAATACCCAGTTTTATCAAAATCGTTAGTGCCGTTTTTGGGGGAAAAAAAAAACCTTAAAAGTTATGAAATAAAGTACCCCCTCCGTTTGACCAATTTTGATGACATTGTTGCTGTCACATCACGGGCACATTCATATACCTAATACCCAATTTAAGGTTCGTATGGTTTATAGTTTTTTAGCTAGTCTGTTCACAATATTTCATCTATATGTAAGTGAAAGTAAAAATAGGGAACAAATATGACACAGCTGGTTAGCCTGTACAGGCGGGCAACGTTTCAGGTTTGGTAGGTTTGCTAACTATCGAAATACCGTCCTTAGGGAAGTTGGATAAACTTAACTAGCAGATATGGTAGCGAATACTTACAATGCATATTTCATATATAGGTAAGTGAAGGACCGGGATAGGTGAGCGTGTTTCAGCGCGACCCGCTTTAGCCCTTCGGCGCGAAAGCCGAACGGCGGCGCACACAGGGGTATTTGGCCATAAAAGCTGGCCAAAACCCATTTTTTGAAGTTTGAAATTTCTGGTAAATAATGACTCGAAGGTGAAGTAGAGGACCTGTGGGATTATGCAACATGATTCTTATCTCTTCCAGGCCCTTAATCCGGCGGCTATTCTAATTCAAATCTGACCTTATCCTTTAAGTCGTCTGTGCTCATAAGTATTGTTCTACAAAATATATTAATTTTCTTTGTTCTTACTGAAGTATCGGCGTTATCATATGATGGATAGTTCGAGGCAAGGTTTGTACTTGTTATTCAGATAGTTATAATTTTTTTGTATTCAATACTAGTATCAATATCTTTTTGTTTTTTTGGTAGGTATATTTTAGAGCTAAAAATTAAATTTGAAGGTTAAAAAGTTATACTTCTGGGCATTTCTGGGCAACGAAATATTTTTTATGATAATGTATAATTATCGTTGATTATGTTTCTTGAAAAACATTCTGCGAATATCTGCGATTCGGAGACTTATAATTTTTTATTACTAAAATGTCAATTTCATTAAATAATAAAAAAAAATTCAATTTTGTTATATTTTCATTTATTCATATTTTAGGATCTTCTGGAATAATAATAATAACTAGAAGGGAATTATTTGACATATTTTTAAAGTCGAAAGCATTAGCTTTAAAAAAAAAATAAGGAATTTTCGTAGTCTTTTCTCATTGGGAAATATTGCCTAGCTAATAGCCTAGAGCAGGTGAAACAGCTAAAACATAAATGATTAATTTTGAGGCATGATTCCTAAGTAAGGTGGAATGCTTCTTCAAGGAAAAGAAATGTTTTTGAAACAGCAACAAGAAATGTTTTGTGCTTAGCGCATTAAAATTCCCATTGAAAGTGGATTTAAAATAACCAGACCTAACTCATCTTTTATGAAATTTAATGCTGATTAAGAAAATATCATTGTTTTTGTTTCTACGCTAAAACGGAGTAGAGAAAACTGCCATTTTTTAGAAAAAAGTAAGATTTTAAAAATAAAAACAAAAAAAATCTATTTCCTCAACAGATTGAGATAGGAAACTCGTTGCTGCGCCATTCTGCCCCGTTTAGCATGCAGTATTGCCCAATTTTTTTTTACACTAGGTCTGGGACACCCAGTATAAAAGCATAAACAATCTAATTGGAGAAGTAAAAACAGTTAAAAAATTACGAGATGGGACCCTTTTAGATGAAGTTTTCTCAGATATCCAATCAGAAAAGTTCCTGAAATGTGAAAATTTACTTAATAACTTTCCGGTTAAAGCAGAAGCACATGGGAAACTAAATCAAAGTAAATTGATTATTTGATGCCCCGAACTAAATTATTGTACAATTGAGGAAATAAAAGATGAATTAAAACAAAATATAGCAGATGTTAAAAGATTAACGTACTATAAAAATAAAGAAAAACACCGCGAGCCGCGACCGTCATTTATCACCAAATGCTAAATATCCTATAAATAGTTTTTACGATTTGTTCATGTCCTTATATGTTAAAAACTGAAAATTATTTGCATTGTCTCCGTAGCGGAGCCCTCGAGTTTGAAGACAAATTTTAAATGGCTCCGCTCCGGAGACCTCGAGTGCAAAGGGTTAACATACTCCATTCAGGAATTAAAAAGAAAGAAAAGTGCGCCACCCCTCGAGACATTTCTGGACCCGGTACTGGGTCGAATTGTATAAATATACAACTTCAGTTTTTAGTAAAATGCCCTTCAAGAGTTTTTATAGCCCTTTAAAAGTTGCGGTTCCATTCGGGTTTTTTTTTTAAATAGGACCGTACAAATACTGAAACGCCGTGATCTGCATGATTCGATGCTGAAACGTATCTGGCTGCTCGCTTTGCTTAAAAAGGTTCCAGATAGGAAGACGATTAATTAAACTAATATGTATTTATAAATAACTAGCTGTATTTCCCGGTTTCACCCGCGGAATTTCGACTCCCCGTACGTACCGTTTCGAACCCGTAAAGGTAGGCTAATTACATGGTGCGAGAGGCTTAAATTCCGATCCTTTTATCTTAAATTTTACACCCTAAGGATAAAAACTGAAACCTTCTTCTCCGTTAGGGGTTATACTGCTACACGACGACATAGCTTTCTTGGTACTACGTGCAGTCGTTTTTGAGCCTTTTCGGCACGCACATTGTACACTTTGCTTTATAATATATATTGATTATTAATCTATGAGTCCCCTTAAATGACGGTAATATAACCTCCTAATTAGACCACGCCTAGAATTACTAACATAGGGAAATCTTTGCTATCAATTCTGTTAGTTACTTCTAAATGTTCAAACATTTGATGGAGAAAAAATACAACTGTCGTGTAAAGGTCAGTTTGGACCGTAGCCATTATAGGCCTCTTGGGATGTTCACTGGATCCTTTCCCACTAAACCCTTTTTCCTTGCTTCGGTTTTAACTTCCACTTTCGCTATTCCTCTTTACCAGATACATTCGGACAAACAGGATACTCAGATTACAGCACAATTGAAAAGCCATATCAATAATAATATATTGTAACGTTAAATCGATAGCAAATAAAGAAAACATATGGCGTAACCTCCCGGACCGCATGTTGGAACAAAATAACCGGTTGGAACGAACTATTTTTGTCTAGATCATTCCGGAATGACGGAGAATTGCCGACATTGTTCTAGAATGATCCAGGCCCCACTATTTACGATATATATAAGGGGCAGAGACTGAACGAGTTAGTCGAAGTCTGTGTCTTGACTGTGTTGCTCAAGTCATATGATTGTGTGTGATAAAGTTATCAATTTTGTAACCTGCTCAATTGTTTAAGTTGTAATAATTCGTTACCATTGTGATAACTGTATATTTCAGTTAAATAAATATTTGTTACCCACATAAGTGTTACAACTGGTGTCAGGTGTGGGGTTAAAAAAAAAAATGCCAGGTAAACGAATTGGAGAACTTAAAGTCACGGAGCTGCGGAGAGAATTAGAAGAGCTGGATTTAGACACTACAGGGACAAAAGCGATCTTGTTGGCCCGCTTACGTGAGTATTACTCGAGTCAGGGCGTAGATCCTGAAACTGTAGAGTTTGAGGATAGCTCTTTTAAAGCCGCTTTAAATAATTTGTCGTCGGAAATGAATGAAAAATTCACCAGCCTTAATTCAAGTTTGACTAGCCAAAGTACTGAATTAAATGATAAATTTTCTAATTTATCAAGCGAATTAAATGACAAATTATCAAGCCAGTCGGTTGAGCTTAATGATAAGTTATCCAGCCTAAATTCTAATTTGTCGGCTGAATTAAATGAAAAATTATCATGCCAGTCTGCTAAGCTAAATGATAGGCTGACCAACTTGGCTGGTGAAATAAATGATAAACTGAACAGCCAATCGGCTGAGATTAATGACAAGTTTACCAGCTTGTCTAGTGACGTTAATGCGCTTAATGACAAGTTGGCCAGCCAGTCTGCTGAGGTAAATGATAGGTTGGCCAACCTCTCGGGCGAAATGAATGAAAAATTAAGTAACTTGTCAGTTGAAATGAATGAAAGGCTTGCACAACAAGAAGCGAGGACTGCTGCGTTCGAAGAGGAGGTTGAGAGATTAAAAAGGGCCTTGGAAAAAGGGGTCCAGGCGGTTGTCAGGGAGCAGCTCTGCACACCATTATTAGACGAAGAAGCACGTGAACCCGCAGTTATGGAGAGCCGAGCCAAGATAAAACCACCAACTTTTGATGGTAAATCGTCTTGGTCGAATTACCTGAAACAGTTTAACGCTGCGGCTAGTGCTAATGGGTGGTCCCCTAGAGATAAGGCGATTGCTTTAACGGTAGCCCTCCGGGGTGAAGCTCTAGATGTCCTCCGCACCATAAACGCCGACGACCCCTATGATTTCAACACATTAGTAAGCCGGCTGGAGATGCGGTTTGGCCACGCCCACCTCGAACAGGTATACCAATCCCAGCTGAAGAGCAGGAAGCAGAAAGCAGCCGAGACTATTCAAGAGTTCGAGGCGGACGTTGCCAGGATGGTAAGACTGGCTTATCCAACAGCCCCAGAAAGTTTGTTGGAGTGCTTAGCAGTCCAAGCATTCGTCGACGGCTTAAGGGACTTGGAGCTTCAGAGAGCGGTACGTCTCACGCGCCCTAAATTACTGGTAGACGCTCTATCCACAGCGTTGGAATATGAGGCGGCTACCGAGGCTTCTCGTAGCTATGGATGTGTCCAGACCAGGCCTACCACCGACCGTGACAAGGCGATCCACAGAGACCTTGAAGGTGTTCTCTCAGGGGTTGCGAAGACTGTTGACTCGCAGAAAAGACACTTCCGGTGTAGGAACTGTGGGAAGCCGGCAATAACTGCGGACTTGGAGAATCTTGTTTTGGAGGTTTTAAAAGTCCTACAATTCCGAAAAAGGAGACCCGTACGGTGCTGGAGCTGTGGGGAGCTCGGACACATTAGGAGATCCTGCAAAGGAAGGGTCGCTCCTGACACAGAAAAAGTAGGACACGCCAATACGCGGAGGTTAAAAGCTTCCCGGGGCAGTCACCAAGGTGCTTCACTAATTATGGTAACCTCCTTGGGACACCGAGACGACAGCGCATATGTGGATGGCAGCGTCAACGGCAAGAGGCACATGATGCTGATTGACACTGGAGCTACGAAGACAATAGTCTCTTCAAGTGTGGCTGGCAAGAAAAGACTGACGCCCTCCAGATGGCAGCTGAGGACTGCGACCGGAGAAGAAACCAAGGTATTCGGGGAAACCGAGGTAATGTTACAGTTAGGCTCAAGCCGTGTCTCACACTCGGTCCTAGTGGCTGACATTGAAGAAGATGTAATCCTCGGGATGGACCTTATGAACGCGTATGGCTTTCAGCTCGACCTGGAACGGAGGAGTGTCAAGATCAGTGGAGAGGATCTGCCCTTACGGAGTCCGGGACCAGCCGGTGTGGTAACCACCGTGGAACAGAGTGTAAAACTTCCTTCGAGGGATATTCGCTCAAGTATTCTTCGAAAAGGCACTAAGGTTGAGACTTCAGCGTCGATTACCTCGTTGGTTCGGCAGGCGACTACGAAGAGCGAGCTGAAATACAGGCAGAAGGACAGGGCGATTGATGGCGTCGATCCGTCATTGCCTCGAGAAGAGAATCTAAATCACCCTATCGCTGTCAATAAGAGACACGTCGCCAGAGACCGGATGAGGAGACAAAGCGGGAGCAGGGCCAACCAGAGTGGATACGAAGAAGGAGAACTTGCTTGGCTCTACAACCCACATGGAAGGCGGGGACCATACGTGATTAAGAAGAACATCAACGACCTGGTCTACAGGGTGTTCAAGTACCCCAAAGGAACGCCCATTATCGTCCATAATGATCGCTTGGCGCCATATACAAGGAACCACGAAGAAGAACAGGTGCAGCGGATTAAGGAAGAGACCTTTCGTACGACCTAGGGAGCAGGCAGGCATGGAAAAGAAGACATCCAGGAGGAATGTCTCTAAGGAGGGGGCAGTGTAACGTTAAATCGATAGCAAATAAAGAAAATATATGGCGTAACCTCCCGGACCGCATGTTGGAACAAAATAACCGGTTGGAACGAACTATTTTTGTCTAGATCATTCCGGAATGACGGAGAATTGCCGACATTGTTCTAGAATGATCCAGGCCCCACTATTTACGATATATATAAGGGGCAGAGACTGAACGAGTTAGTCGAAGTCTGTGTCTTGACTGTGTTGCTCAAGTCATATGATTGTGTGTGATAAAGTTATCAATTTTGTAACCTGCTCAATTGTTTAAGTTGTAATAATTCGTTACCATTGTGATAACTGTATATTTCAGTTAAATAAATATTTGTTACCCACATAAGTGTTACAATATATTTTAAAAATGTTTGTATGCTTGAACTTATTTGAACCTAATCTCACATTTTATTAACATCAACATCTTTCTATCTAAAATAATGTTGGTATTAATATCTATTGAAATAAGGTACAACAAAAGCAATTGAGTTGCGCCTTCCTTTTGCCTAAAAAAAATCAGCAGACGGGAAATAGAAAAACGGTTATGCATAAAACATTAACAAAAAAAAACAGCTCTATTAGACATTTGTGTTTGCCATTGCTTGCGTAAAAATATGGTGAAGTTGAAATTTAGATAATATCAGATATTATAATTTATAAAATTATTTAAAGAAAAATCGAGACAAACTGATTAAATATTGTTTTAGTTTGAGAAGAGAAAGTTGAGATTCGCGAACAGCAACACAACCCCATCCATCATGGCCCCGGAAGTTTAGTATTACATCGCAACATCTTGATTAATAAAGTTGAACAAATCTTAGTTCTAACAAATCCTAATCAGATCCCGAGAAAATTTTCCAACTGTATGGTAAAACCAGTTCTATACTGAGCTTATTTCTTAATTCCGAATTCACGATTAAAACAAGGTTTTAATTATTTTATGTTCTGTTATAAAGAATTAGGGTAACTGTACCAATAGTTGACAGTTTAAGAAGAAAAAAATCATATTATTGACACTATTTACCACTTATTGAAGTTAGGATAATCTTTGTTATGAATTTAGTCAGGCCAATCCCTCTAGAAAACTAGCAATACAATATATGGTCTACATGTATGGTTTTTATAAAAAAATGATTTATTAGAAACTTCTAAAATGAACTAATAGTTGACACATCAAAATGTAAAGGTTTGAAAAGTTGACATTTATGGTTTTAAAGTTAACACATGCATTAATTTTTGATTTCTTATGATGTTTAATAAGCAATAAGGACTACAATAAAAGATAATATTTTTTTATTTATAAACTAGTAAATTCACAATGGAAACTAAATAAAATTCCACAAGTTAATTATTTTATACACATAAAGCTTAAATGAGACTAAAACCAACAAACATATTTAAACGAAAATCTGATCTAGAAAATGAGATCATCCAGTTAAATAAGTATGATAATTAGATTTTAGTAATGGCCAGAAGTTTGCACAATTTTAGACTTCCAATGATGAACTTCACTCTTCCAGTGCTCTTTAAGACAATTAAAGATGGCCACATTCATTGGTTGGATGAAATGTGTAGTATTTTAATAGAGTGCGACTAATAGCAAGTATCACATGTTCTTAGCAGGATTTGGAAGTGGGGAGTGTCAGATGAGACGAGTGCCCCTTCAGGAATAGGATTATTGGCAAAGCAATTTTGCTCTCAACGATCCATGGATAGAGCACACTAGCTATAAATTCATAAAATAAGACAACTGTCATCCAGCCAGACTCAGACATCCATAAACCACCCCCAAATGGAACACTATTTGCTAATTCTGGCAGTAGTTGACATCGATGTCAACTATTGAAATTGTGGATTATTTTCTGTTTTAATAGTTGACACCTACATTTAAGTCCTTAAACATTTTATAAATATATTAAAAAGGATATAAAATGATTCTCATGAACTTAATGAATACCATAAAAGTAATTAAAACATAATTGAACTCAAATAAACCAAACAAAAAGCTTATTTAACTTGACTTCCTCCTTAATGAAACAGGGTAACAGAAACCAATTTTTCAGGTGACTAGAAAATTCGGCATTAGTACCTCTCACAAATAAGCTTAAGTTTTCATCAAACTAATGCTGATAGCAGCACAGCTATAGCTAGCTAACTAGTATAACTTGGCAAATTACCGCCAAATTTTGAAACAAAATAATCATCCCTGAATCTTATTATTTACATTTTTTGTACAAAATGTCAACTATTGGAGCACTGTCAACTTATGGTACAGTTACCCTATAGATTCATAAAAAATATTATTCTGGATTTAAAAGTATTTGTTTTTATTTTTACATATTTCTATTCAGTTAGCATGGATGCTGACAAAGAAAATTATAGGTAAAATACAAGGTTAGACATATGAAAATAACAGGTGGCGTATACAAACAAATATCGATCTGCAAAGTCTATTCAGAGAGCCCGATCTAATATTAAGAAAGAGAAATAATGATCCATCGGAATTCCGAAACGTTTGTGGAAGAATAATTAGGAGGGTGACCTCTGAAAGTTGGGTGTGAGAAAGTGGAGAAGAAAAGCAGGGGATAGAGAGGAGTGGAGGACAGTGGCGGATCCAGGGGAGGGGCGCGCGCCCCCCCCCTAACTATTACTATTTCAGTATAAAAACTCTTTATTCCATAGCTTGTTACTATTTTAAGTAAAATATTTTATATTCTGATTTTTTTTTTGTTTTGTTTTTTACCGGAAATATTTTCAAATATAGAATTGGAAGAAAATGTGCAATCAATTATCAAATTAAAAACCATTTTGATGAACCAGCCATTCAATCTGATTTGGCATTTATTAGATTGAATTTAGCAGCTTTGCCGGTTGCTATTACAGGACTAGAGGAGAAAAATCTTTCACTATATGACCAAAAGAAAGTTTAAGTGACAGGAGGCTTTCTAAAAAAATTTAGAAATGTATTTAGATATAAACTTAAATTAAAAAAATAATGAAGTGTGGTTGCATTTCTAATGTACTCCATTAACTTTTCTTTACTAATAAAAAAAATCATTATTTTACCGAAATCAATATTAAAACCAATATTTTAAAAATAAAAGTTTTTATTTCAATTTACTCCTCGCTACTTATTTGTTTCAAAAGTAGCCATATATTGTTCACATAAATAATTGAATGCATGATTTTCAAGCAATACATTTTTTTTTGCAGGTTTTTGCACGTTTTAAAGTTTTTACTGCACGGTTTTGCACGTTTTCAAGTTTTTATTGCACGTTTTCAAATTTTTACTGCACGGAATTCCGAGCTTTATTTATAACACTTTAACTTTGCTATAACACACCATTACAACAATTTTTTTTAGTTTGGAAGTAGAAATTGCTAACTATATGGCACTACAGTCCTGTGAGGACCTGGGCCTCCCCAACAATGTTCCTCCACCAGTAGCGGATCCAGAAAATTCTTGAGGGGGGGCGCACTTTTTTATTTTTAAATTTTTATGTTTCATGAAGGTCCTAATATAAGATACTAGTGCTTAGTTACATTGTAAAGTTTTATTAAATGTTTAAATACAGTCCATTTTTTATTTAAGGAGTTAAAAATAACTAAAAATAGCCCTTTTTATACTGAAATAGTAATAGTTAGGGGGGGGGGGGCGCGCCCCTCCCCTGGATCCGCCACTGTCCTCCACTCCTCTCTATCCCCTGCTTTTCTTCTCCACTTTCTCACACCCAACTTTCAGAGGTCACCCTCCTAATTATTCTCGCATGCGAGCTGTCATTATATTGGAAATATGGAGATCTTATAAAGGAAAGATGATACTACTCAAATTATGGATCACTAGATGCAATATCCGGTGCGTAAGCTTATTTTTAAATTACTCTGATGACACGCACTACCCCTGTTTACGTTCTATAGTTAAAAAATAATTAGGTACTTGTTGCTGCAGTGGGCATCAATTTGTGATTTCCTCTGACATCCAATTTTTTTATCACAAGATTTGCAAAACGCTACACTACCATCCCTTTTGAGTCAGGCTATTTTTCAATCCATCCCGCAATTTTCGAAGACACAACTCCATTTTCGCCAATTTTTGGCATTTTAATTAACAACATACTCGACAGAAGTTAGATTGATAATGACAGAACGATGAGAATTAAGCAAAATCTAAATATCCAGGAACTACTGAACCCTTAGTTCTTGGAAATCGGAGGTTTGTGTTGTTTACATCTCCCAAGTTCCCTTTATTTTTTCCTATGTTTCCTTTGCGTTATTTTTTTATTCCTATTTCTAATTCCCATTTATTTTTCCACTAATCTTTTGATGTGTATTTAAGAAAATTAAAAATTGTAATAATTTTTTTTCTTCAAATTATAAAATGATGTAATTTCTTTCAATAAATCTTCAAAACGTGCAATTTCGTGCAGTAAACCCCAAAACGTGCAATTTTGTGCAGTAAACCCCAAAACGTGCAATTTCGTGCAATATAAAACTTCATTAAAACATCCCATTAGGCTTGATTCGGAAAAGTAACTTGAATTCGCTTTATTCTGACTTACCAATAAAAAGATGCAAATGCACGGGAATCCGAGTTCTAGTTATAAATAAAACTTATGCAATCATCATCATATTCATTCCTGTAGCTTCCGCTTAAACAGTGTGAGGAGGAAGAATATACAGTCTTCTCCAGCTCTGTAGGTCTTCCACAAGCTGCCTTCTATTATCCCATTCTAGGTTTCTAAGTCTTTCTTTTCTTCTAGGTCAGCCTCCTCCCCTTTTATTTTCTTCTGATACATAGTTGGCCGGCTTAAAATTGAAGTTTGACCTCATAGTTGTATTTCGGATTCTATCTCTTCGCATTTTCCTTAACTTGTATCTTTTGGATAAATATTATTTCTAATGGTTTTATTTTCGATTGATGATTCTTCGTCAACATCTATCGTCGTGTATCTCAGAAAATTTTCAGTAATTTGAGATCGGTTACGAAAGAGATATTACATTGTTCAGAGGAATCACCATCCGATCCATATAAGTTTGATAAATAGGGAAACAGTTTTGATTTATAATTTTCAATAATGTAATATATTTATCCATAAAGAAAAAATATTATCTAGGCGTTGTTATTTTTGTTCTGTTTTTCACCGAGGGCAGCAGTACCTATGTACTAATATAAAAATATCTAACTTTCAAAAATATAGAATACATATAAAAACTTTTTTGTTTTTTCCAAATGTCAGCCAATAACATGAGTTTTTTTGGAATAAAGTTATTTCAAAATATTATCTTGGTAGACTGCTTTATTTATTTGCAATAATGAACTAACAGCATCCCATTACAGTCTCATGTTATATATGTTTATATTTTTTTTCAATCTGGTGGACGTTTCTGACCAGTGTGTCCGTATATCCATCTGAAGACAGGTCAGACACCAATTAGCATGCAACACCATAAAACAAGTATATATATATATATATATATATATATATATATATATATATATATATATATATATATATATATATATATATATATATATATATTAATGCATATAAAACACCAATTCAGCAATATTTGACAAATTCTCCATTAGAATGACCAATTATTTAATATTCAAAAGAGAAGGTTGGTGATGAATATGGACATATGTAACATGAGAGTGCAATGGGATCCTGTTAGTTCATTATTGTTATTTCAAAATATATTAGGTATTATACATTTATAAAACTTATTTTTTTCATTGGGGAAGTGGTAAATATTAAGCTTTCTTCTGGGAAAATCCAGTTCTTTTCCTCCATCTCACTCTGGCTAGAATAATAAAATTGATTTCGTAGCTGATAACCAGATTAACTGGGTGGAAAGCAAATTAGGATTTCAGACCATGTGATTTTAAAAAAAAAAATATATATAAAAATCACGAATTACCATTGGAAATGTAGGAAAGGGAACTATCCGTAGGGAATTTAAAGAAGAAAAAAATATTTTTAGAACTCTAAATTTGCGGTATGTGGAGACCAAAATAGAAACAAGAGAATTTGACAAATTGAATGGAATCTGTTCAATATAACACGAATAGGGGGATGCTGTTTATTTTGAGATCTGTAGTTTCTATTATTCTGTTTGGAGCTGCTGGATTCCCTGAGGAGATTTATAGGGCCGATGGTTACAATTTCAACAAATTACTATTTTTGCAAGAAAGTAATTGAGTACACTAAACAGATAACTTCTGGTATGTTTCCTATTCGACTACCTATAGTTAATAATGAGCACAGCTCTCATATGAAAAATCTATGGGCTGTCTACATTTTCTTTAATTTATTGAGATTAACTAATTTAAAAAAGAATGGAAAAAAATGGTAGCAATCCAATAACAATTCTGGAACAAGATACATTGCATTTTGACCAAAAGTGATGGTCTATGTAGATAACATTATCTTCATATCAGACTCGAAAATCTCCGGCAAGCATTGATTAAATAGGAGGATGACCTGGAGCAAAAGGGAATGATGATCAATGTTCGAAAGAGTATATATACCTAACGGGATCCATAGTAGATTGAGATTTCCTTCAAGGGAAAGTTACCTCAAATCATACATCACAATTATTTTGGTAAAATAATTAAAAGGAATCATAAGGTCGGCTGAGAAATTTCAAACAGAATAAAAAAAGCGCGTATTTTTTTCTTGATTTACGAACCACATTTAAGCTTAGCTAATAGTTTTTTGTTTTCTTGAAATCAATAATTTGGCACTTACAGCCTTATTATTAAAATTAAAAACCGATCACAGTAATCCGGATAAAATTACAAAATTGTCACTCCAGAATGAAGAATTCACACAAGATCTTATGATGAAGTTGTATATTAATATCCGACAGTTATCCAGTGTATGGGGAAGAAGACAGAGGTGCCTGGTCCTTTGTTAAGGCCCCTAAATCAACTGAAAATAAGCTTTCCCAGGAAGAATTGAATTCCTTTTTAATGGGCATAGCGAATGGAAGTCGGAAATCAAAATCTAATTTGAATCAATAATGGCCACCATTTTAACTATACCTGAGGTATACCTTATATTGTTACATATGCCATATGTTTTTCCAATAAGTAAATATTTTGAGCAATAATTAAATAATTATTTTCATGTGTTTTCCCCATAACTTCTTAAATAAATTAAGAACCCAAAAAAGGTTTTAATGGGACCACCTTGGGAAAATACTCTACAAGATGCAAAATGTATCGTTCCAATTGGTCCACCCATCACTGAGTAATCGGTGGACATATATAGAAAAAAAGAAAGAATCATCGAATTGAGTAACCTCCTCTTTCAAAGTCGGTTAAAAATCTGCAATACGATTTAGGCTTTTATAGGGGAGGAAGATGAAAGAAGGGGTGGCGAAATTGGGAGCTACCACAACTGAAAAAATTCAAGCTCTTGCCCTAGATCTCACATTTGAGACATTTCTTCTTTTAGTATTTTAAATCCTGTTTTCTTTTTTTTTCTTTTTTTTTTTTTTGGCTATTTCTGTTACATTTTAATACGGAAAACAAAAATCCTATTCCAGCAAGAGATTGGTTGAGATTCAATATGTGGTTCAGTCATAAAATAAATTTCAACCCCCCCCCCAAATGGGATTTGAATTAGAGCCGCTTCTAGCTCGAAGTTGCTAATTTAACACCTTGGCACGTCAGCCATTCTCATAGTTTTTAAAAATGAATGTACTCCGGAGCTTTCAATATTTTTTTCTTTCCTTATACTAGGTATACACTAGGTAAAAAAAAATTAAAGAAACATTGGTATATTGATTAAGCATTTATTACATAGAAATATATAAGATGCAACACTGTTAGAATATATCAAATTTAACAAAATATAACACATAATTAGTAAAATAACCTTTTAAATTTTTACGAGTTTGATTCATCATAGTATACAGTCTTTGACATTCAGCACCCTACAGCCTATAAAAACCACACAATCAATATATCTTTATTACAAAATAATAATTTGTATTTATATTCTTAAAATTATTCTTTGAGGCGAGATTCTAGCACTTTTCAAATAATTGCTAAGAGAAAACAAATGTTTAATTGAAAAAGAATAAAATCAAATAATTTAAAAACAATTATGAATAAATTACAAGAATATAAATTTTGATGGTGATATAAACAATCTTAAATCAACAATCCAAATTTAAAATAATGATTAAAAAAAAATCCTACACAAATAAACTAAGTTGTTCTTAAAATTTAAATAGACAATGTTAGTTTTAATAGAGATTAATTGGATATTTTATAAATGCAATAATTGTTATTTTGAAATGATGAGCCCTATTATTGATATAAATATTAATAATCATGAAATCAGGTACGAGAAATTAGTATTAAGTTATTAATGTTATAAAACTCAGATCTGCAGAACGGCAATAAAATTTAAGTAGAATTTAAACAATTTAGCTAATTGTAAAATTACCTCAATTCCCTAAATATATTAATAAAATATATATTTATTTCTTTCGGCACAATTATTCTATCGCAGCTGTGAATTGGCAATTATGAAGTTTCCTTATGCTATCATACCCTATCGAATGTAGCTAACGCACCCTATTGAACGATTCCAAAATAGTAATCGAACATAAAAAAAACAAAAAAAAAAACATTAATTTATCACACTATTAAGAAATCTGCCATTCAATTTTAAAAATTAATCAAATGCATTAGTTGTTTAAACTACCAAACCACCAACTCCAATTGAAGAACTTTCACTTACCTATATATGAAATATACAGTAAGATAGAGTATTGCAATCGTGAAAAAATTTGACGTTTTGGGGTCCCCTGAGTCCAAATATGCAGGTCCCACGAAATGGTCTGTGTGTGAGAAGAGACTAGCTTGAAAACAATAAACCGTACTAACGTGAAATTGGGTATTTGATGTTTGTAAATGTCCACGATATGATTGTAAAAATTTCATCAAAATTGATCACACATAGGGGGCACTTTTTTATTTATTTTCACTGTTCTTCTATGTTTAGTTAAACCTATAAACTAACAGTGAAAGTTTTTTTATTTCTACTAGGACCGTTTTTGAGTAATATAGCTCCAAAAAAAAGACGGAAATTTTATTCCAAATTTTTTGTTTGGTGGTTATGAGGTTTAGTAGGTTAACAGACCATATACAGTACAACCTCATTTATCCAAGCTAATTGAGACCAAGGCAGCAATATGGTAATGAAGAACTAAAAAAGGGAATTAGAATTTATCAAAATAAATTTTCACATCACAATTACATACAATTATTGGGAAAAAATGCATAGGCAAATTTTCGGAGCTGTTATAATTGCATTCTTGCTGTCAGAACTAAAAATTATTATCTATTTGAACATTTAATAAAATAGAAATGTCTTCAAATTTGATCTGGATAACCTGGATAATACGGATAAACAAGGTTTGACTTTATTTATGCAGCGATCTTTTATTGGATAACTATTTTTTTTTTTTTTATGACTAAATTGAATTGTTTTCTATTAATCTGGAACCAGTTCAACTTTATTCCTTTAAGTGACTTCACTTAAAGAAAATAGGCTTACTGAGTAACCTAAAAATAATTTTGTAGTATCCTCTTCATTTAATTCCTTAATGTTGAACATTTTTTTTGCTAAATGCATTATTAAAAAAATGCTAAGTTTTACGAAAATTCAAAAAAATAATCAATAAGATTAGCAAGTAAAAGACAGTAAACTGGAAAAGTCTGAAATTTAATTAGTGAGTGGCACTTGGTTGCATAAAAGATTAAGCTCTGATATAATATAACAATAAACTTATAGCGACAAAGTTTCATCGAACAAATATATATGTATATAAAGATTTAAAGTATTACAAATATAATTTAATATTTATATATTTGTAAAATATTCTAATAAAAGATATATATATATATATACTTCAATAATAATCATGAAGCCATCAAAAGTTCTAAATGAACTCGAGACGTAATCTTAAAAATACATGTATAACACATAAAGCCAAACGTCAAAAATGCATGTGATTTAAAAGATACAAATAATAGTCACAATACATAACTTCTTTAATGTTGAACTCTATAGACAACTTAAACTATTAAGATTACCATAAGTAGAAGTGTTATAAATTATAGACCGATTATGACTTTATCAGTTCTAAAAGTTGGCACGTTACAGCAAAAATGCAGACTTAATAAACAGTCTTACAAAATCTATCTCATGAGGAGAGGAAGCCAACGTTAATATTTTTCTTTTAACAGCTGTTGGTGTAATTAATATTTTATAACAAAATTTATATTATGACATAAATAGACAAGTATAAGTACCAAATGTTGAAAATATTGGTTTGTAATATTTTTTCTTAATTTAAGTAAGAAGTGCAGTAATTTTTTTTTTAATTTGAAAAATTTCAAATTTACTTACATTCTCACACAGATAATACTGCTATTATAATTTTACGTATATTTATGGTTTTTCATAAAATCAAATTAAATAAGAATAACTAATAAATATCGTGAACAATTTGAAGCAATTATGATTAAAATAAAAAGCAAATTTAATTGAATGAATCGAATTTTTCTTATAAACATATAAAACAAAGCCAAACACTGCTATGCATACATCCATAAATAACAAGATAAGATGATAGTTTTACTATCAATAATCATATTAAAAATTATAAACAAAAAAAAAAATTAACTTCAGTCTAACTGAATAAAATTTTTAATATGAATATAATTTAAAAACAATACAAAGTTAACAAAATTAACAAACCTTTTACAGACAAACTTTATGTTGAACAAAAACAAAGACTAACAGAATGAAATTATAGACATTACAACTACTTATAACTAACATGAGACACAAAATTTATACTCACAAAGCAATAAAAAAAAAACAACAAAATACACAAACAATAAAAACCAAAGATAACTGGGTATAATCCTCTATACTCATTCAATTCCGGTTCAGCCAGCTCTGCTAATAAAATGATAATCGGAAAATAAATTCAGAGCATCCATTTCATAGAATAGGTGATAGAAGTCTTTAATAAATCCAACCACCAATAGTAAGAGAGATAGAGTGGGGGGTAAAATTTAAATTTTTTGGTGGGTTTGACTTCTTAAGCTACTAAAGATAGCAGACACTTCTTGTAATCGCCTGAAGTATCATCCTAAAAAAAATATATATATAAAAGACGTTTAACATTATAAAATTGAATAAATTTGACAAATTTATATGTATTAATTTCTTACAATAAGGGCAAAAATAAAAACTAAAACCATTTAGGCACTGGATAAGAACCAGACCTCTCATAGAAAGTAGAAAATGTACCGAATGAGAGCAAAAAAGTGACAAGGGATTTGCCGAGACAAAGGTGGGAGCGTTTTTTCTAATTCAGTTCAAGTTTAAATTGCAGCGGAGAGAGTGTTTAGGGAGTACAAACAATTTTAAAATAAAAATATCATAATCATAATATGTATCAAAAACTCTTTCGTAATTTGATCTATTATCTGTCCAATAAAAAATAAAATCCATCTAGCAGAAAATAAATAATTTAAACTAATTTTCATACAAACTTATTTTTACATCTTCACTTATTAAAACCTAAAATAATCATCAAATTTCATTTAGTTGTTTAATTAATTAATATCTAAGTGACAGATTTCAACATTTCTTAGCCACAATTTTTTTGATACAAACTAAAGTACTTTTCTTTAAATTCAAATATGACTATACATAATTTAATTTATATTTTGACTTATTATAAGATTATTAAAGGTAATTATTGAATTACTTTTTATCATCTTAAAGGTTTACCAATTTTTGATACAATTTTCTATAATAATAAGGATATCTTTCAAATAACACAATTCAAACTGGCATTTTGGAAAATGTTTTCCATGATTAAAAATTAGCAAATTTATAATAGTTATTTTCATCACTAGTACCAAAAGTCGTTTTCGGTGCGTGGTCGAGTTAAACGCGCGAGGTGCGGATATTAGACCAAGCACCGAAAACACACTTTGGTACGTGTTATGAACAATACTTTTCATCATACTGCTCATAATGAGAATATTAAAAAAAAAATCTATATTTCATTAATAACTTACAGATACAATATAAGAAATTAAATTGACACTTTTTTTTTTTTTTAAAACATCTGTTAATTAACCTATAATAGAATAAAAAAAGTACTTATATATATATATTATATGGTTCAATTTTCATTATTCATTATATTAAAACCTTTATTAGGCATTGCCTTTTTGAATACATGCTTTTTTGCACTTCAAACATACAACTTACATTAGAATGAAGCGGAGGATACCTACAAGTAATCTCCTTCAAACATATATTTATTAATATTTATTAGTAGCAGGTAAGGTTAGCGCACCAAAAAGATTTTTCAGGCCTAGGCCCGAAAAGTGCTACTTTACGGACTTAAACCAAGTATTGAAAACACACGTTTTTGATACAGTATGATGAAAAAGTATTCTGTATTATCTTGCTGCTGTTTTATTTTAAAATTTGTAACTCCTTTCATTTTCATTATTTGATTTATTAAAACTATGAAATACAGTTGTCAATTTTCCAATTTTTACATTTTAAAAAATCATTTTGAAATGTCTACTCGATTATCGTGATTCACAAAATCATTTTCATTCACATCAAAATTCCATTGCCAACAACTATAAAAGGCAAGCTGAAAGGATGTAAAAGCTATTTATATCTTTTAAATAACTTCCCTACAAAATGAGTTTTAGAGATAAAATTCGAAATAGACCGTGTTACTTACATGGCTGAGTATTTATAAAAAGAAACCTAAAACAAATATAAATTGTTTTATAATTATACTCACAGCAATGGCTTCCTGAAGTGACTTTCCAAATTTCCGTTGATAAGCGTTTTTGATATCACCCATATCAATTTCACTTCTATAGCATACTATTCTTATCAGGGCACGGTCGTGAGTTCCCATACCTGCCATACTTTTCTGGAGCTGATCTGCGAAGAAGTCACTTTTGTCCCGGACAGAACGAACTGTAAAATTAACATCAAATAATTTAAATAATTTTTTTTTTTTTTCTGATTCTTATTCAGTCTCTTACACTAAATTAGTTCTGGGTTCTATCTTTGATTCATAGGTCTGGAAGTATATCTAACCCCAAAACCATGAATTTTATTAAAATCACTTAAAAGGTAACAGTCAACTTTTTTACAACTATGTGAAATTTAATATATATTATTAAATCGCAAAACTTGCCAATAGCAAGAAGACCAGCTTCAATATCCCCTGAAAATTCTGAACGAATAGCAGACTCAAAATCATTCCCCGTAAGCCTCTGGTATTCGGCAAAAGTAGCAGCTAACTGGGAATAGCTACGAGAGCAGAGAATAGCATTGAAGGTCGATTCATCGGTTCCAAGTCTCAGTTCACCTGTAAAAATATAAAATCAAATTAACAAAAAAAAAAAAAATTACTTGATAATCATTGTAAATGTAAACCATTTAACGGAGCCATTTAGTTCCAAAACCAACTCAATTCATTTTGGAAAAATTTTCAGGAGACAAAAAAAACTTTTTCCTGCAAATTACACTGCTTTATCAATTTTGATACAATATCACTGTAAAGATGAGATGTCCTGGAGTGTTACGATTTTATGTTTTGATTTACTAAAACCATCAGGTTTTTATGATTCAAAATGAATTTTAGATTGAGCCAGTTATTTTGAGATTCAGATTCGGATTACTTCATCTAATTTTCATTCCATAATACTGAAAATATTCTGTATAACCGTGTTGCTATGTCTTATGTCATATAATTTTCAATATTTATATGGGAAAAAAAGGTTCAATTTATTTTTAGGTTGGAGAGAATATTATAAGAAATATGAAAATTTCAACATTTTTTTTTTTTTATTTTTTATTTTTTTTAACACCTCAAACGTGGTATTTATTGTTTTAAATGTTAATTGTCTTTTCATAAAAGTAAAAGTTTGATAATCAAAATTAAAAATATCTAAAAGTGTAGAACAATATAAAAACATTTCTCAGATGGAAGCGGATTCAGATACATTTATGTTTTCCAGCATCTCTTTGTTTTCTTCTTTGTTCATAATGTCTCTGAGGAATTCCAAATCTGGAAATTCTTTCCAGTCATAACCAGAATATCTCTGGCA
The DNA here is from genome assembly GCA_911387785.2 of Aelia acuminata. Classification (NCBI taxonomy): domain Eukaryota; kingdom Metazoa; phylum Arthropoda; class Insecta; order Hemiptera; family Pentatomidae; genus Aelia; species Aelia acuminata. Next base: position 121,867,874 of record OU426982.1, on the reverse strand, counting down.
ACAGATTTATCACATCAATGATTCTGGGAACTCTGATGTTTGGGACAAGCTCCAATCTGTCCAACTAAGAAAATTGGATTGAGCAGTTTTGATTTGAAACTGCAACTGAAGAGGCTTTTTTCTACCAGATTGTCGGATTTGATCCAAAACAGTTTGTAAGGAGTTGGAGTGGATCACGAACTTGCAAAAAATGGAAAAAGTGTATTTTTGGGGGGGGGGGGATGAATGGATTAAGCTGGTTTCGGCCTCACATGCCTCAAATATGCATATCACTTTGAACATTAAATAATAACTAGTGTAAATTTAGAAAATGCCAAGAATTTATCTGATATGAATGAACAAAGGCTAACTATAAAAACAGTGAGAAGGGATTGATCAGAGAGTACATTTCAATGATCGGAGACTACTAAAGTACTAAATATATTAAGAGTTACTATTCCCTGAAAGCATAAGCTGGTTTCGAAGTGAATGAATATTACTATTGTAGGAACATAAAAAATATTAATATAAAGAAATTTAAAAAAGACATTATATAATTACCAGCTCTCATCAGAGCTTGAGCATCTTGAAAAGCTAAGTTCTGATCAACACCAAAAGCTTCGTTTCTGTTAGCCTGAAAAAAAAAACACACACACACAAATTAGCAATTTAGCTTAGAGCTTATCTTGGATTACACCGTTATAAAAAATAAATAAATATTTATATTTATATTGTTAATTTTAAAATTAACATTCAGTATACCTGACATAGGGAAACTAGCAGTCTTTTGAAACTTCCAGATGTATCACCTTGCAAGTCATGTTCCAAAGAAGTTCCAAACACTAACGGAAAAAAAAAAAATTAATATATAATATATGATAAATCAAGATAGCAAACTCTGTTTAATATTATGCCTAATTATAATCAATCAATTTTTGTTTTATATTATATGCCTATAAACAAAACAATTAAATAAAATAAATAATCAATCAATGAAGAGGAAATAAATACAAAAGTTTTAATTTCTAAAATAAAAGAACACTGGAGAGAGAGAAAAATTTTATTGAGAACTAATGCTGCCCTACTTTAAAGGGTTGCACACAGCACACTAAAAATCCATTAGGAAATTAAATTGTAAATAAATGTTGTTCTTTTTTCGATTAACCGTTTTTTTTAACAGTAATTTTCTTATTTCTTCTTTATTATTTTGAACTAAGCCCTACCTTCACTAAGGGTTGGATTATAATTATTTGGGTCTCTTTGCAATAAGCCCAGTCATAAATAAACAAATAATAATATCAATTCAATCATAAAACTTAGAAACCATATAAATGATGGTGAATATATATGGATATGGTCCCAAGGAGTCAAGTATTATGCTCTTGGCCAAAATCCCTATAGGTCTTCTATACCACACCTAGGTCTACTAGGAACCACTTTGTTGATCTCGAAATCGATCCGCGAAACCCAAACAAGAGGCCTCTCATGGTGAATTCTTTCTCTCTCTGAAGGTCTCACGGAATTTTTTTTTTTTAAGAAAGGAATACACTTTTTGCCTGATCAAGGTAATTGCTCTCATATCTGACTATTGAATCCATGATAAGCGCTGTCCTTTCTTTCCTAGAGAAGGCAACTATATCAGCATACCTTACTGATCCGTCGGAGTCAATGCAATAGACCTCGTCGAAGCAGGTGAATTCCCTTTTCCTAAGGAACTTCATCAGTTCTTAGATAATATTACAACCACTAAGATTATATTAAACAAATAGTATTACAACCAATAAGATTAGAACAGCCAACAGTGACTAATAACAGGCACAAACCCAGAAAAATACGACTTTATAAATTGGCCAGTAGGAAAAAACCACATTTATGTTGGGGGTGCAAGTTGATGAATTTCCAATATATCCCCTGGGATGGCCACGAAAACCAAATACTACAATATTAATACAAATGGATGGCTACTAATGTAACATAATTATATTTTTCACTGGCAAAATTTTAAAAAGCAAACTTATAGTTTAAATTGAAATTAAAACCTTATTTTTTAAATTGAAATTAAATATGGTTTTCAATTTTAAATTTCAACAATTGCTTAATTAATTTAACTCTTAAATCCAGGCGCATATACAATAATTAGCTCCGAGGGTGCATGTGGGCTCAAGGTTAAAAAGAAACTGGCTATACTAAATTTTTTTTTTTTAAATTTATAATGTGAAATACCCATGGCAAAAGAAATAAAAAACAAGGGAGTACCGCCCAGTTGTAAAGGAGAAGGCTACATGTCATCCCGGAGGGTCTGAGGGCGATTCGACAAGCTCATATACCTTTAAGTTCCTCCACCATAACAGATATCCTACGTGCTCTGCATATTATTACTTCTGTACATTACTTCCTTAATTTTAGAATAAAGTTAAATTCTATCTTTAAATAACAAAAATGACCCAAAAGGGATACAGTCCTCCCCTAGCCGTTGATAAAAAGAGTGATAACTAAAACTGAAATATAATGCTTACATTTCTCATATGCTGCCTTGATGCATTTCATTTCATAATTGTTCGCAGTGCATATTATTTCCACAATGGTTTCTTCCTTTGTACCCATTCCTGCTATAGCATGGTTCAATTCCTTTGCAAGAAGATCGGGAATAGGTGTCATCAATGCAACTACAAGATCTTCAAATTTACCGGTCAGTTCACTTTTTAAGTCTGACATCAAGTCCTAAAAGGGCAAACAAATCTTATCTTATAAGGTTGATTTCAATGAACATTAAGCTTACACATCATGTTTCCTTTATTTATTCACTTAAAATTTTTATAGATTCATAGCTGATAAAATAAAAATCGATTAAACGGAATTTTAACCATTTCCCATGAATTTAAATGTAATATGTTGATGAATTAAAAATTAAGCAATTAATTATGACATTAGAACACAGCTTATTTGTTCCTACTCGTATTCCTAGTTATCGATATGACTATCAGATAGCCACTTAAAAGAAAGCATTAGAAAATCGGTAGTGTGAAAAAAAAAATCTGGTGCGATGGACACAACACACAACTTTTACTTACGAACTTACTTAGGTTAGAAATAGACGTGTTTTGATAATATGTAAATGCCATTCCTCAACTTCACACATTTTCCCACATTTATATGCTTATATTTGTACATTTCCATAAGTTATAGAGTATGAGTGTATTGCAAAACTTGAAAGTTCTCAGTTCTTTTCGATTCATTATTGCTAATTTATTTTTTTAAGGGACCTAATTTAATCATCAGTCTAGTTTTTTTTACTGCTTGCTTGTTTATTACTGTGAGTTGCTTTCTGTAAATATATCGTGAAGGTGAATCGATAGTTGTTTTACGTCTCGTAGTAAAGTGCCTCCTCTGTTTGACCAATTTTCATGAAATTTTGGCTGTCACGTCGCGGGCCTATACATATGTCAAATACCCATTTTGATCAAAATCGTTAAAGTCTTCTTTGAGTAAATAAAAAAAAAAAAACACGTGAAATGAGACATTTATACAGTAAAGTGCCCCCTCTAATTGATTAATTTTGAAGAAATTTTGACTGACACATCGTGGGCACATACATACACCAAATACCTGATTTCAGGTTATTACGATTTATAGTTTTTGAGCTAGTCTTTTCACACACAGACCATTTCACGGGACTTGGTTATTTGGACTCAGGGGACCCCAAAACGTGTATTTCCGAAGTCGAAATTTTACACGATCGCAATACTTTCCTTACTATATATTTCATATATACACGATCATACATAAGTCGAAATTTTTCATATATAGGTAAGTGAAAGTAAAAAAATTTCTTAAATCTTTATGTAACTTGTATATTAGGCTTTTATTATTTTATAAAAATAAATCAGTTGGTCATATGCCTATAATGTTAATTAGTTTTAGTTTTAAATTAATCAGTAATCTTTTATTTTATTTTTGCACTTTGTTTTCTTCTGCTCTTAGCTGTTAAGTTTTTTTTTTGTTTCAAAGCCGAATAGGAGTCCGGATGGATAATTTTTATCTTTTTCACTTACTTTTATTAGTTCCACTTTTTCATTCAAAGTTGGAATACTTTTTTTTTTTTAGCAATGTTCCATTAAACCTTTTTATTTTAAAACAAGACAATAAAATGAATTGACACATGCAATGTAACTTGCTGTAATGTATAGGACTGGAGAAGGATACAAAAAATTTCTTTGTAATATTGATGTTTTCTTTACAGTAAACAGGAAACCACACAGCCTTTTTTTACTTTCACTTAGCTATATATGAAATATATAGTAAGTGGAAGTATTGCGATCGTGAAAAATTTCGACTTCCGATTTTCAATGGAAATACACGTTTTGGAGTCCCCTGAGTCCAATTAACCAAGTCCCGCGAAATGTGTGTGTGAACAGACTAGCTCAGAAACTATAAACCGTGCGAATCTGAAATTGGGTATTTAATGTAGGTATATGCCCGAGATGTGACAGCGAAAATTTCATCAAAATTGCTCAAAGGGAGGGGGTACTTTATTTAATAACTTTTTAAGTTTTTTTCGATTTTCTCAAAAACGGCTCTAACGATTTTGATTAAACTGAGTATTTGATCAATTTATATGCCCGAGATATGACTGTAAAAATTTCATCAACATTGATCAACCGGAGGGGGGACTTTACTTAATAAATTTTGTATCATTTTCACGTGTTTTTTTTTATTTACTCAAAAACGGTTTTAACGATTTTGATCAAACTGGGTATTTGATGTATGTATATGCCAAAGATGCGATAGCCAACATTACATCAAAATTGATCAACCGGAGAGGGGACTTTACTTAATAAATTTTGTATCATTTTCACGTGTTTTTTTTATTTACTCAAAAACGGCTTAAACGATTTTGATCAAACTGGGTATATGATGTATGTATATGCCAAAGATGTGATACCCAACATTTCATCAAAATTGGTCAAACGGGGAGGGCACTTTATTTCATAACTTTTTTACCGATTTTTAACTTTTTTTCGATTATCTCAAAAACGGCTTTTAGGATTTTGATTAAATTTGTTGTGTTTAATGAAAATTAGGTGTTCTTTAATATCAGGTAAGATTTTTTATTATTAAAATGTCCTGAGGGGGCTTAAATGGGGAATGGGCCTTTTTTGTTTTCCTATAAAGTACCTTTGTATTTGTTTATATGGAGAAATTATCTGTCTCTCGTTTCGCCTAAAAATAAGAAATGGCTAAATATGAGATATGATAAAAACAAAGTATATATATAGAGGAGAAAAAAAAAAACAATATTCAGTCAACTCATAAAACACGTTGAGCCCACGCATGCGGAGTACGCCTTTGATGACAGACCATTGTTTATAATTAAAGCCGTTTTGTTCATTTAATGGAAATTATTTGTTTCATGGTAAATGAAGTTTTCAACAACTACATAGAGAATTATAAAATCAGATGACTTGGAGTATTATGTTTGCATTGCCGAATTACCACAAGTAAAAACTTTTATTTAATAATTAAAAAATTAGTGTTTTTTATAGAGCAAATAAAAACAAAAATAAGAAATGAATGTGGAGAAATGTGTCTTTGAGAAGTGGCAATTAACAAAACACATCAATTTCTAATTTAAGTAAGTTGGTAAGTGAAAGTTGTGTGTTGCGCGCACGCAACAGATTTTTTTAAATATGATTCTAAAAAATTACTTATAACAGATTACCTTCACTCAAATCCCTTGCTGATCTGAGAAATTATGTGGGCTGTGATTCTTACTGTCTGCATAAAAGAGATTTTTTTCAAAACAAAAAAGACTAAATCTGTGTCCGTGTTCGTTTATTAGAATATCCGATTATCAAAAGTTGAATTCAATGTAAAGTAAACGGAATGAAGCCGAGGAAATGAAAACTGCCCACTTATAAGAGATGTCTGTTTATAAGAAGTATCCGTTAAGTGAAGTTCCACTGTCGTCATATTTTGAAATCAATCAAATGAAGAAAAAAAATCAATAGTTTGTCTAAGTGTAAAAGTGCCCTATTGATAGTATATATATTTACAACTAAAATACAAAAATTCTTAAGTTACAAGATGCAGTATAAGTTTACTAATGATAATTTATCTTTCATTAATGAATTGCTTTTAGGGAAAAAATACATTCCTGAAATAATTTTAAAACAAAGCAAGATCAAAATTCGCACCAAGAGAGCTGTGACTCTGAAAACTCTCTAAAGACTGATAACTATTAACTAACACAAAGACAGATACACGACATTTTATAATCTAAATAAAACCAAGCTTATATAATACTATATGTTTTTTTTTTTGTCAAATTCAATTTCAAAAACCAGAACAAATTAAGAATAGATTAATGGCTTTTATCCCAAATATATAATCAGAATGGATGATGGAAATTGATTATGTAAAATAGATCAAATAAACAGTTGAGATAATTTTTACGTGAATTATAATTCAGAATCTTATATTCCTGATGTGTTGAATGAATGTTTAATACACATCCACCACATACTGATTAGAATTGATGACCTCTGATGAAAGTGAAAGATAACAAACATGCAAGACAATAACACACAATGTCATGTGCGCACACTTATTTGGTTTATTACATTTGGCCTAACAGAGAGGACTCAGAAAACTGACTGGAATAAATAATTTTTAAATATATGCTATTAATATATAATACTATAATGATAATAAGATATTCAGAAAAAGAATCTGAACCAATTACTAACAAAATCATGATTAAGATATAGATGATATGATTTAGACCGAATAAAATTTGTGAATTTAAATTTTATTTTATTGTTATTTATTTATTTTTTGGAAATGAAGAATTGATTTACTGAAATGTTTTTTCTGCATTTTCTAGAGTATAAGTTAACTTGTTTAAAGCTAGCACATAATGTTGAATCTATAATGTATATATTATCAATCGTCCTGAGAATCTTAAAGAAAACGGTCGACCTTTTTCTACCTTTATACCTATAATGAATATGCATTTACTTTAAGGTAATTTAATAACTCCAAACAGCTAAAAGTATTTTTAGTTTTTAAAAATGCCAACTTTACAGTGGTTGAAAACATAGCAAAATTATAAATGAGTTATGAACTATCAATGCGATTATTTAACCATGTGCAAAGTGGAAATTAATAAAAAGTAATAACATAAATAATGGTGAAAATTTACCATAAATATAGTAAATCTTAAGTTTTATTTTTAAATTTATTAGAGAATTGATTCATGAATGGTCCAGTTCGGTTTGAAATATTGGTGGGGTTGGATTGTGTAGAGCAAAAGCTACCCAATACTACACCAATAATACAAGCCGGTTTCTACTTCGTCCTGACTATAATAATTAAATGAAATTTTATCTAATAAATATTCCTACTGTTATTGATTAAAAAGATCAATACCTTTCCGTAGAGGGTTTTGAATTCCAATGCTATCTGCTGCCTTTGCGCATTGCTCCTGTTTGTTAACACATCAATGATAGCTTTTTCGTCTGTTCCAAATCCTTTCATTGCTTTCCTTAAAATTTCAGCATCGGCCCGTGGGTTAAATGGATTGGCCGGTCGAACAGTAGGAGTAGGCTGGAAATAAAAGAAGTAAAAAAATATAATGTAGATAATCTATAAATGAATGCTCATTGGCCTTAAAATAAATAAATTAGAAAATTTAAGATAAAATAAAATCAATAACTGAATAAGAATAGGTTCTGTATATTTTTGAACAATTCAAGATGTGAATCAAAATAATTTTTTTGAATACTAAATACTGGCAAATAAAATCTCTCTTCTTATATTTTTAGAACATTTTAGATGATTAAAAAAAAAAAAAATGGAACAAGAGAAAAAATAAACAATATAACAATATAACTTAACAATCTATGATTACAAGTGTTATTATATACTTACTGTCTTGGCAGAGGAATGTGAAGTTAAAGGAGGCACCTGAGCATAGAGAGGAGCAGGCTCTGCTCTTCCCGCTCCAGGATAAGAGGTTTGACCTCCGTGGCCGCCGGGATAGCTGCTTCCCTGAGCTGCTGAAGCATGGTGCGAAGTCTGTTGCTGCTGGTAAGGAGCGGGAGCAGAGCCACTCGGATAGGGTGAGGCTGGGTAAGGGCTTGAATTACCGCTAGGGTAAGGACTAGACTGAGGATACGGTGAACTTGTTGGCGGATTGCCACTAGGGTAAGGAGAACTAGTTGGAGGATAATGGGACGGGACAGGTGGATACCCACCAGCAGTTGGATTAGAAGGGGGATAGGGGGATCCAGAAGGCATGGAAGACCCAGGATAAGGAGTTGAATGTTGAGGATAACCGCCAGGTGCTGGATTGGCACTTGGGTAAGGCGAGGAATGTTGTGGTGGATATGGTTGATAAGGAGCAGGTGATGGGAAACCATACGATTGAGGAGCAGCAGATCCAGGGTATATGGGATAAGACAATGGGGCTGTTTGGTACACGGGTGCATTCGGTTGAGGAGGTGGATGCTGTCCAGGTGCCTTTACAAAACACATGCAAACAAACATTAGCTATAGCTAGGCAATATATTTACACAATAGAAATAGTGCAATCTACATTAATACTAATGATTTATTCATGAAACAGGGAAAAAGTTAGTAAAATTAATCTCATATAGTTCTATTACAAAATCAATCAAATAAAGCTCATGATCGCTAAAATTCCATCAATATTTTTACTGAATGTGAAGAAAACAATTTTGTATTAATTAAAAGATTTTTAATATTATAAAAACTAAAAGCAATTAAACATTTAAAAAAGTTTTATCCAAAAGAAAAATAATTATATGAAATTCAAACCATCATTATCTTCTTTATTTTTGATAACACTATCAGGGGGCGTGCCTCTGTTCACAGGAACAAACCTAACAGGTGTTATGGGTTCTGATAGATTCAAATAAGGATTCCCTTCTCCCCACAAAAATCAAATGTAGTAATACAAGTTTACACTTTATTTAAACAAATTAGATATTAAATAACAAACAACAGATAAAAGTAGACTCCTATTAGGAATTCCATTAAGTCTTAATATGTTCTTATGAAATAAGAGAAGAGGGCCAACCTTATATGGACACTTAAAAGAAGGATCATGTCTAAAAAGTACTAAAAGTACTAAAGTATAAATACATTTATTTATTAAATTAAGTTAGTAGCAAGGCTAAGCATGATTCCGAGGACAAATAATTTATCAAAAAATTCTATTTCGACAATCATATTATCATATTATGAATTATAAGGAAAACTTTTTCCCACCATTTTTATTTAATTTATCGGAAAATGTAATATTCAAATAAAAGTAGTTTATTAACCTTTCGGAATTGGTTTTGTGATTCTTTTAATAAAACATTGTGACTGGGCAGATACATCATAAACTGATTCTAAACATCTTAGAATTCTATATTAAATTTTTCCGTATCCACCAGTTTAATTATTTTTGGCATTCACAATGTACCTGACTTTATGGTTTTATGGAAAGGTTTATTAGAAGATAATTTGTTGGAAATTTGATCTTGTTACGTGTTGATTCTTCAAAACAAATACATATTTCCTTTGATTACATATTACCTTTGATATTGGTTCAACATATCTAAACTGTAAAATTTCCTCTATGATAATTCAGCCCATATACATAATATTAGGTAACTATAGTTGTGAAACTCAGAACATCCCTGATGAGCAAGAGAAAAACTTTTGAAATGGATAAAATGTTTATTAATCAACATTTTAATGAAATCATCATTAGTTATGAGTGAATAAATAAAAGTAAAAAAACAATTGCAGAATATATTGGATAAATACCTGTGGGTAAGATGGATATCCAGGGTAACTCATTGTGTCACAATAATATAAACACTATAAATCAAAAACTATATTCAGCTGTCAATATCGCCGATATACAACTTGAAATCCTTAAGATGCTAACACTGAGAATACTCACTCACACTTTGCAAATGGGGGCAGTAAGATAACAGGCGACTCCTATTTAATATGCAAACAACAGTGCTGCCATCTGCGTTTTGAAAACACAGTGACGTATTATCAGAGTTATGTCGGTAATAGAGATAAAGACTTTATTACCGTTATTTTCCCGGTTCTTTTTTTTTCTTTTTTTAAATATTTGGATAATATTTGTTTTAATATTAAGGTAAATGATTCCATTCGTCTATAAATAGACTTATAGTTATACTTTTTTTTTTTATTATTGGCCTTGATATGAATTAGTCACCTTTTACGTCATTGTACGTCATAGAAGATCCCTTAAACAAGGATTTGTAACCAACTGGTTTAGGGAGATGACTACCTTCATCCTGTTTCATTAACTTTAGCAATTGATAAGGTGTGTGATAGCTCGTTTTGAAATCAGTACATAAACATGTGCTGATTTCAAAATCAAGATGGCAAATGTGGTACCATCGGTTCGAGAGAGACCTCGAATTGGAGAACTAGATTTTTTTTTCAAGTATTAATTGCTAATTTAAAACAAAAATAATCATTTATCTACTATCAGTTTGTTTGAAAACTGATGTTATGATACGCCGGACTGATGTGTACGATAAAAATTGTGATGGCTAGGGCACATCAATGTCTTCTTTTGCAAATAAAGAATATTTCTTCGAATAAACTGCTCGAGAGTTCACAATTGTCACGACTTTACAGTTTCCATCTTCTCAAATATTTTTAAAGCTAAGTGGAGAGTTATCGCCTGAGGCTCTCCCTTTCAAATTGGCACGTCTATATTGTTTGAACCAAAGTTGATTTTAAAAAGGTTTGAGATATTAAAGCTTTGTGGTCACTTTTGACACAAGTACGCATTCCTAGTAGCAAACAAGCATGTATCAGTCCTAGGGTGAATACTTCATAGTGAGGAGTTTCTAAAATGTCATACATTTTATGTTAATATAATGAAGCTATATATTTGTATATATTGATATTTACTTATGCATTTTTACATATTAATATTCTTACTATTGTTACGTTTGATTCAAGGGCGGTGTTCACTGCGGGGTTGATCCATGGGGGTTCACGGCTCCGATCATGACCCCCCTAAAATATTTCAGCTTATTAATTTTTTTGTATCTTTAAACGAATAATGCAATAAGGTAGTTTATTGCCACCCAAATTTCGTGCTAAATCCGCTCCTGGTTTGATTTCTATAAAATTAAACTAAAACCACGGTTTCTAACTAGTTTTGACAGTATATTACATATACTGTAATGAATTGTATATTATATATACATATAAGTGTGTACATATGTATATATTATAAGATGCAGAAACTAGCTTCTTTTCACTCGATTGAACATTTAATGTGTATTCTTTTTATTTTTATTTATTTAAACTAGAGGTTTTCTAATTATTTTTATCAATTCAATTTGTTACATAAACTTCAAGGCTCTAAAGCCCTCTCTGTATTTTATTTAATTTTGTTCTTAAGGGATACGTCCCAGAACAAATGAATAAAGAATTTATTTATTTATTTATTTATATTGAGCAGAATATCAAATTATGTTGTATTTAGTTTAAAAACCGTTGTATGAAAACTTATACAAAATATTTTACTTGAAATAATAATTCGTGATTCGTAAGCTCTTGTCACTTTTTTATTGTCCAAATTACCTCATATGCAAGAGGAAGTACCAACATATTTCACATACCAATAGAAAAAAACTTTTTGTTGGGATTCATCTTACTCAACCAAATAATTCATAGAAAAAAATAATAATTACTATATGTCTAAAAATCATTATTACTTAAATAAAAGCGGAACTGCCGACTTCCACACTCTCTCGAAAGATAACCCACCCTAGGTAGGGTTATCTTTAAGGGAGATAAGTTATAGATTGGTCCCAAAAAACAAAACAAAAAAACTTATTTTTAAGGATCTCCTGAATCCTTATAGTGACATAATTCTTTCTTTCACCAAAATAGGATTCTTGACCTAGGACAAACATTGTGTAAATAAATATGCCTTGACTGTATGGATATCCTATCTGAACTATCTTGAAGAACTTCGTAAAAAATATCTTTTTGATTGGAACTAACTAACTAATATTTCACTTTATATAAACGGTGGCGTACCTAGACTGATATATATAATTTTGAGGCATTCTAACAAGCTGAAAAAAATAAGTTATTTTTTTAAGCAATTAATTTTTCGTCACTTAAAAAAAAGTTATTTTCAGCAGTAAATGTTTCATGGAAAAGCGACAAGAGATAAACACGATAGTTTCTATTCATATCTTATATCTGTTATTTTTTTTATTTATTTTTTTTTTGTACTTCTGTTTAATTTATAAAGAAATAAAGTATTTTTTAAAAGTGTACAATAATTTTTCCCTAACATTTTGTGTACCTGTTATCACACGACGGAGTTTTGGATTACCTTCTGGGAGAGGGTAAACTGACCTTTTTGATTCAGTTTTAATAGTTGTTAGCAAAAATTTTACTAGTAAACATTTTAAAAATCTTTTTAGGGTTTAATGTATTAGTGCCCTGATAAATGTTTCGTATTTTATTACTGTTAAGGGTATGGGCGTACGCAGTTTGGAACACCTGCTCCCCAGAAACAAAAAAACAAAACAAAATGTAATTGTAATACAAATTAATTTTTTTTTTAAGCAAATAATTATAATAACTAATAAAGCAATGCTATGATTATGTATATATATTTTTTTTTTGAATCAGGTATCATTCTCCTTTTCCTTCTGAAAATGTTACAACCTGAACATGTTCCCCCAGGACCATGACTTACCCCCCTGATTTTGATCTTGGGTACTCCCTGGCTTCTGGGCACATTTAAACGAGAAAGATTTGGGGATAATACTAACCCAGGCTCAACCTAATACCTTTACTAATGATCCTTTGTCATTGACCAGGAACTCGTTGCGCTGCGCAGACCACCTGTTTCGAAGCTTTGAATTAAAAAGCGGTAAAATTCCGGATATATGGGTAATTTGTCAATATTAAGTTTTTATACAAACAGAAATATTGTTATAAACAATTATTTAGTTTTGAAAATATATTACCCTTTTAAGTGAATGAATATTCATGAGACGTGGTTAGTATAAACACTGGGAGATCTAGATAATAGTATTCCATAACGTCAGTACGCACGCGAGCTCTAAGACCTACTCATAACATAAAAAATATTTCGTCACGTAAGTTTTCAGTCGGAGGATTAGTCATGATCTAAATTTACGGCCTCCAAGAAGTGGTGTCTTCGAACTGGCCTCTGTTTACGTCATTAGCACCTGGTTGACGAATCCAACAAGGTTCTGTTGGAAGTTACCTTCTTGTGAAGAGTCATTCACAACTTGACGTCTTTAATCTTTAGCCTAAGGAAGGGAATTTCACTACAAAAAATCTGGCACAATACACAACTTTCACTTAACAACTTACTTTGATTAGAAATTGACATGTTTCGTTAAATGCCACCCCTCAAAGTCACACATTTTTCCACATTCATTTACTTATTTTTGTTTGTATTTGCTCTTTAAAGTATATATTTTTTTTATTATTAAATAAAAGGTTTTACTTTTAATAATTCGTCAATTCAAGCATAATACTCCAAGTCGTCTGATTTTATAATTATCTATGTAGTTGTTGAAAACTTCATATAGTTACCATGAAACAAATAATTTCCATTAAATGAACGGAACATATGTAATTATAAACAATCCTCTGTCATTAAAGGCGTACTGCGTGGGCTCAAGGTGTTTTATGATTTGAGGGAATATTTCTATATTTTTTCTCGTGTATATGTTTACTTTATTCAGACAGATAATTTATTCATATAAACAAAAACAAAGGTAATTTGTAGGAATACAAAAAAAGCCCCTTCCCCATTTAAGCCCCCTCAGATCATTTTAATAATGATAAAGCTTATCTGATATTAATGCATAATTGATTCTCAATTAATCAAAATCGTTAAAGTAATTTTTGAGAAAATCGAAAAAAAAATGTAAAAATGGGAAACAAAAAAGTTATGAAATAAAGTGCCCCCTCCGTTTGATCAGTTTTGATGAAATTTTGTCTGTCATATCGCGGGCTTATACATACATCAAATTCCCAGTTTCATCAAAATCATTAGAGCCGTTTTGGAAGAAATCGATAAAAACGTAAAAAGTTATGAAATAAAGTACCCCCTCCGTTTGACCATTTTTGTTGTCACATCGAGGGCATACAAATATACCAAATACCGACCTAATTTCAGGTTCGTACGGTTTATAGGTTTTGTGCTAGTCTGTTCACAGACAATTTCGCGGGACTTGGTTATTTTTGGTTGACCCAGGGGACCCCCGAAACGTGTATTTCCGTTGAAAACCGGAAGTCGAAATTTTTCACGATCGCAATACTTCTATATATTTCATATATAGGTAAGTGAAAGTAAAAATAGATCTTTTTATTGAAAAATAAAATTTAATAGCAAGATTATAAATTATCATGAACAATGTTTATTTGGTATGCTCTCAATTTTTTTTTTAAAACATCAGATTTGCCACATTATTTAAACTATGAATAATGGTGATTTAACCAAGATAATTTGAATAACTTTTAAGTAAATTTATTGAAATAAAATTTAAGATTTTTTATGTAATGTATTCATTTGAACCAATTTCATTTATTAGCAAAGGAAACAATTATATTTTTTGCTTAATTGATTTTAGAACTTAATCACATAATTTTAAAATTACAAAAAAAAACCTAACTGTAAATCTTACCAGGCATAATGTACCTGTAAATAAACTAAATTAATGTTAATATAACTAAATACCTATAAATAAAAATAAACTGTAAATAAGAAATTAATAAAACAATAACAAGAAGATTAGAACAGCAAATGGGTTTGTCACCTAACCTAATAACTGAAACAAACAATAGATGGCACAGCTGTGGCCTTGGTAAGTGGGGGGTAAATTTTTTCAGTTTATGAATGAAAAAAGATAATGTTCACTAATTACAAAAAAAATAAAAACAACTTTCAGATTAAAAGTTTAAATTAAAATCAAGAATCCCCTTAATATTGGACAAGAATCAACAAATTAAAATAACGGGACGTTCCCGGTAGAACATCCCTAGTTCATAATTAAAAAACGTCCCCATAATTCAACTTCAAAAATAAATAAATTTCAGAATCAGACATAAAAGCAGAAACCTCATATCATTATCAAAATAAAAAAGTTAATGAACAGGGACAAACCGCATGTTTCCGGTATGGATACTATGAATGAATCACCAAATTTTAATTAATGTATAGGTCCAAATCTGTAGGGGCTTATATGACTCATGTACCACCTTTTTTTTTTTTTTTTTTTTTTTTTTAATCAATTTGCTTCGTAAAGAAATGATAATCTTATCTTTATGACTCTTATCTTGAAAGTTAAAACTAGCATTTTTTTCCATTTGGAAAAATTAATTTTCTGTAATTATTCAACTTTTAAGGGATATTTCTCCATCTTCAGGAAGGCTAATATACATATGAGCCATTCCAGGTCAAATCATCCAGCTGAAGTTCAAAATTTTACCTCCCCCCCTCAGATTTTGATAAAAATTTGTAGGTATTAAGTATATACGGAAATAAGATGAAATGCTAATTTTTACCCAATTCCAACAAATAGTTTCAAAATTATGGACATTTGAACTTTTGAGATTTTTGAAGTTCCAATGACGATTTGAGCTCAAATCGAAATATAACTCTTATAACTCAATAACCCATTAACATTATTTTATCCTTAGATAGAAAATTCCATCCTAATTAAAGTAATAAAAATTATTTTAATAGGCTTGGAAAGAGATTTTAGCCATTCTGAAATGTACAAACCACACTTGAGTTGAATTAATTTTATCAGATTTACATTGCAATAAAACACTTTCAGCTCAAAAGCCCACCAATTAATATATAAAAATTTAAAAGGAAGTTAAATGTCCTTTTCAATAATATACCTTTGTATGAGGATATTTTAGAGAGATTTCAGCTGTATTAATTTTTATGTGCCACATTTAAATAAGATTTTAGTATATTAGATTCAAATCGACATAAAACTTTTATAAGTCAAGAACCCACTCATATTATTTCCTCATTAGATAGAGAATTTTATCCTCTCTTAGGCTGGTTGGAGAGAGATTTTTGCACATGGCATTTTACGATGGCTGTTTTACTGCTTGGAAAAAATTTAATTTTTTATTTTTAAGAATTTCTGTTTCCATGATGAAAAATTTTCTGTCGAATATTTATGCTATCATATGATTCTGTATAAAATGCAGAAATGACGAATACATTTTTGAAAGGTCCAGTTCAATAAATACCCATTCTACAGAGGAAAATCTTAACACATACAAATTGGATTTGAGCTCTAGTCATCATTGGAAAAGTTCAAATGACCATAATTTTGAAACTATTTGTTGGAATTGGATAAAAATTTTCATTTTATCTTATTTCCGTATTTACTTAATACCTACAAATTTTTATCTGAGGGGGGGAGGTGAAATTTTGAACTTCAGCTGGATGATCTGACCTGGAATGGCCCATATGCTATTTCTTGGCATATTCCTTCTTAACTATTGTACTACTTTACTGTCATTGAATTCATAAGAGTTATTTTGACACCTTTTATAAAACTATATATTTTTTCATAAGTTATCATCATTTACTCTTTACTTCAGTTTTAAATGATAATCATCACTCCAGGCCAATTTTTAGTTTCACTTACCTATATATGTAATATATAGTAAGTGGAAGTATTGCGATCGTGAAAAATTTCGACTTCCGGTTTTCAACGGAAATACACGTTTTGGGGTCCCCTGAGTCCAAATGACCAAGTCCCACGAAATGGTCTGTGTGTGTGTCTGTGTGTGTGTGTGTGTGTGTGAACAGACTAGCTCAAAAACTATAAACCGTGGGAACCTGAAATTGGGTATTTAGTGTAGGTATATGCCCGCGATGTGACAGCAAAAATTTCATCAAAATTGCTCAAAGGGAGGGGGTACTTTATTTAATAACTTTTTACGTTTTTTTTTCGATTTTCTCAAAAACGGCTCTAACGATTTTGATTAAACTGAGTATTTGATGTAATAATATGCCCGAGATACGACTGTAAAAATTTCATCAAAATTGATTAACCGGAGGGGGGACTTTACTTAATAAATTTCGTATCATTTTCACGTGTTTTTTTTTATTTACTCGAAAACTGCTTTAACGATTTTGATCAAACTGGTATTTGATGTATGTATATGCCCGAGATATGACTGTAAAAATTTCATCAAAATTGATTAACCGGAGGGGGGACTTTACTTACTAAATTTCGTATCATTTTCACGTGTTTTTTTTATTTACTCAAAAACTGCTTTAACGATTTTGATCAAACTGGGTATTTGATGTATTTATATGCCAAAGATGTGATGCCTAACATTTCATCAAAATTGGTCAAACGAAGGGGGCACTTTATTTCATAACTCTTTTACAACTTTTTACCTTTTTTTCGATTTTCTCAGAAACGGCTTCAACGATTTTCATCAAATTCGTCATGTTTAATGAAAATTAGGTGTTCTTTAATATCAGGTAAGCTTTATCATTATTAAAATGTTCTGGGGGGGGGGCTTAAATGGGGTAGGGGCCATTTTTGTTTGTTTGTTTTTGTTTCCTATGAAGTATCTTTGTTTTTGTTTATATGGAGAAATAAACTGTCTCTCATTACCAAAAAACCAAGTAAACATATGAGGAGAAAAAAAGAAAAATATTCAGTCAACTCATAAAACACGTTGAGCCCACGCAGGACGCTTTTAATGACAGACCATTTTTCATAATTAATGCCCTTCTGTTCATTTAATGGAAATGATTTGTTTCATGGGAAATAAATGGAATATTGAACAAGTACATAGAGAATTAAAAAATCAGTCGACTTGGAGTATTAAGCTTGCATTGCCGAATTATCTTAAGTAAAGACTTTTATTTAATAATAAAAGAAATTAGTGTTTTTTATAGAGCAAATGAAAACAAAAATAAGAAATGAATGTGGAAAAATGGGTAACTGAATGAGAAGTGGCATTAACTCAAAGCATTAATTTCTAATCTAAGTTGGTAAGTGAAAGTTGTGTGTTGCGCGCACGCACCAGATTTTTTAAATATATAAAATGCAAGTTGTTGGTAGTTTTTTTAAAATGAAAAAGTTATTCTATGGGTGAATGGCCAATTCAAGGCGTGGAATGATTAAATTATGGATATATAAACAAATAATGAATGAATATTATAATTATAGTCTTAAAAATTAGGTAATGACCATAAAATTTAAAAACATCACGAAATTAATCTAAACAAAAATAAATACATTTTAAAAAATAGGAAGATTTGACAGGGTTTTACAATTTATTGCGAACTAAAAATTACAATGTTTCCTAAAATTAGGTGTATTAATCAAAAATAAAACAATTGTAATAGATATGCATGAATGAAAAAATGAGATTTTTATTAACTAGCGTACCAGAGATATTAGAGCCTAAAGTTAACAAAAAATTAAAAAATGTGAACTTTAAAAATTCATAAAAAAATTAGGTAAAGAATATACGGGTTAAAAGTACTTTTAATGAAAGCTACTTAGTTAGGTTTATTATCATGCCAAAAATCAGCTTTGGCGTACATTAGATATACTATATGTATTACGTATAGTATTAGACATGTTTACGATATATATATATATATATATATATATATATATATATATATATATATATATATATAATTTTCAATTATTAATATTAATAACATTAAAATGTTGACAAGAAAGGAAAAAAAAATGTATATTTTTGGCATTATCAGTTAACTTTTAAATTGAAGAATCATAAATACTTCTCTAACCTTCTGCCTCATGGTCTTGTACCATACTGTTTTAATTCTTTGGTTTTCTCATTTCTAATAGTAACGATTTTGGTTTTATCAAATATTCAGCTCAAACATTTCAAGAGCCATAATCTTCTAAGTTACTTCTCTCGAGTGATCGAATCTTAACTGCTATAAATAACCTGCATTCTGATTTTTTTTCTTTTGCGGGCAGAATAATTTTAATTCAGCCACAACATAATCTCATTGTTTCTTATTTCTTATTTGATATTTTTTATTCAAGAGCTGTTCATCCCGATTTAGGTATTACCGTAGAGGAAGGAAATATATATATTTTTGTATAAAAAAATCAAATTTATTTAATCTTTCGTTACATTTTTAACAAGTCCTATCGTAATTTACTCACCTAGTACAAATGCTATTAGTTTATTATAAATATTTTCAAGCTCGATTTGAGCATAACTATAATACAACAGTTTCTATAAACAACAAGAGTTTATATAACAATTTACAATATTTACAACAATATAGAATATTTGAATAAAATCAATCTTTTCAATAAATGACAAATATTATTGGTTCAGATATGTTCAACTCTCAAAGGCTATTTGTATGTTAATAGATTTCTTTTTGTAACTAAATGCACTGGCTTCGCACAATGAATTATTAAAATTTGATTATACAATAAATATTGATATTAAAAAAACAATTAAAATACTACTATCACTTATATTAAAACTTAATAGAACTTTTTAAAACTTAGTATAATTAATTTTTTTAAAACAACTTATTAAAAACATATTAAGATTTTACTGATAAATCCCATGCTTAGGTCTAAAGGTGCTTATGTTAAGTTTTTTGATAACTATAATTCATTAAGCATAAAAAATAACAGCCACTGATCAAAAACTGATACATACCCCTTAAGCAAATTTAATAAATATGGATTAATTATGGTTTGCTTCTATAAATATTTTTGTAAATAATACTTATGAATATAAAAAAATAAAAATAAGAAAGAATAATTTAAGTAATGATAAATTGCTTCTTACTTGAATAAGTTAGGATTTTTGTTAATAATTTAATGTTTTTTAATTTTATTACAATTTAAAATAAAATATTAATAATCTCATTATTGTTCACAATCATTGTATAATTATTATGGGTATAGTTGCTGTTAACAGTATTGGAGCAATCACCACGACAATCTCACAAATAACATTTATTGCTTCATCTAGGTTTCGGCTATGTCGCCATTTTCAAGTCTAAAATTAGTTTAATCAATTAAACATTATTAAATAACAAAAGTTCAAATATAATGAATAACAATATTAAAATTTTAAAAATCTTTTTTCTTAAAGAAAGAAGATAAACTATTCAATAATTTAACCATTTACTAGCAAAATTGCTTAAGTATGTATTTTCAATTTAAATTTTTTTAAAAATATAATTCAAAAATATAATTAAAAAAAAATATTATTAGGTTCATATAATTAATAATTACATTAAAATACAATAAATTAAAATACCTCAATCTGAATAAAGATTTAATTAATCCAGCTTTTTTAAACAATGCCTTCATCAACCCAAAATAAAACTTCTTATTTTTAAATATATATAAACCATTAACTGGTGGCGTCATATGAAGATGAAAGACTTAAGCTTAAAAAAGCTGGATTGATTAAATCTTTATTCAGATTGAGGTATTTTAATTTATTGTATTTTAATGTAATTATTTGTTATGTGAACCTAATAATAATTTTTTTTTAAATTATATTTAAAAAAAATTTTAATTGAAAATACATTCTTAAGCAATTTTGCTAGTAAATGGTTAAATTATTGAATAGTGCTTCCTTCTTTAAGAAAAAAGATTTTTACAATTTTAATATTGTTATTCATTATATTTGAACTTTTGTTATTTAATAATGTTTAATTGATTAAACTAATTTTAGACTTGAAAATGATGACAGCCGAAACTTTGGTAGATGAAGCAATAAATGTTATTTGTGAGATTGTCCTGGTGATTGCTCCAATACTGTTAACAGCAACTATACCCATAATAAAAATATCCCAGGAGGTTAAGAAACCAATTATATATTGGATATAATTAAGAACAATTGTATAGTTATTTTAAACTATTACCATGGTAATATCAATATGTATATCATTACATCAAATTTAAAAAAAAAAATCATAAAAAAATTCGGCAATTGCTTAATTAAGGTGTCGATCAAGTGGGGGATAAAATAAAAAAATAAGAAAAATAAAAAGGTTTTTCTTTACTATTATTTTAGCTATCCTCACCCCAAATATTTGAATCTTTATTTAGGACTCATTACAGATGTAAAATAAACATAAAACAGAAATAATAATACTAAAAATTATAATAAATAGGTGCATGAAAAAGATATAAAGACCTAAGAATAAATACAAATAAAACAATAATGATGAGTATGTTTATCAGTAATTGAAATAATTAGACAGTGAAACTTCTCTTGGACTTCTGAATAAGAGCATCCAACAGTGTTGGTTCAAAATTTTGTCCATAACAGACAGCTTATTTTTTTGGAAATTTAATTGTATAAATTTCCGAATAATATACGCTTATTTTATTATTCCCAACATAAATATTTATATTGAGTTTATTTTGGTTGAAGGGAATTATAGTAATGTAGCTCAGAGCCTGACTGTCCCAAGAAAGTTCAAATTATCAAGTTAAGTTTCCATAGTTCGAATTATCAATTTCGTATAAATTGAAAAACACATGAACAAATCAAATCGAGACGTGAGAGTCAGTCTGTCTTAAGTCCATTTTCATTGAATGTTCAATAAAATTCATTCATTCAACTTTGGACTTTGTTCTGTCTGGTTTTGATATACCGCAAACACTGTACTTAGGAATGTTTGACTTTAAAAATATCGTGAATCTTTAGAGAGTTGATAATTTTAATATTTTCAAAGGATTCAATAAAGATTGACCCATACCTCGAAATCGATTAAAAAGGACTTAAAAAGGTCTGGCTTTGAGATACCAAGTTAATCCTATTAATTTAGTTAATATAATATATCCTATTTTTTTAGTTAATGGTGATTAATCTAAGGAATTAGATCTCTTGGAGAAAAAATTTAGAAGTTTTACTGTATTTGCTAAATTAAATATCAGATTTATAGATATAAATTACGTTATAGAAGTACGTTTCTGTCCATAATTGTCTTTGAAATTAATAATTATTTTTGTTTACCATCGTAATCAACCATCATCCAGAATTAATAAAATTATATAAATTGTTTGATTATCTGAACTATGATATAAGCATTTTTATAAGAATTTTTAAAGGAATAATTATCAATAAAATACTATTTACAAGTATAAAAATCACCAAAGAAGCAATAACAATTATTAATTATGATTTGATTCTTTGATGACATAAAATTATATTATATTATCATAAATTTTATTAAGACATCTTCAATACAAAACAAAATAGTTCATCATTTTAAAATTATTTATTGTACTAAATTACATTGATTGCTGATTAAATTGACTATACATATAATTCATTAAAAAATAAAATATTCTCAAAACAATTTGACGAGAACAATAAAAGTAAGCTATGAAAATACAATCTATATTTAAAAATGAGAACTCCTTAATTGTAAAATTATATATATTTTCTCTAGTGAGTTGTTTCGATTTAATCCAAAAATGTCAGACATTTTATACATAGATTTGTAAACTGAGAACTTTTAAATTTCCTACCAATATAAATAAATAAGGTTACTGACAAATTTTTTGTATGATTTCTTTAAAAGAAAAATTAAGCTGTTAAAAAAAACAACCATTAATTGGGTCTATATAAATTATCATTGTTTCTGGTGACCTCTTCCTAATAATGTGTAGAAAATATTGTTAATTGTAAAGTATTTTTTCTTGGAAGCATGCTACAAATTAATGTTATGTCAGGTAATAACTACTTAACTATAAAATGGATTTCACAGAAGGAAACAATCAACATTGCCCACTTTTGGAACAAAACACATTAAAGTTAAATCACTCTGGTAAACCTGACAGTTTTCCCAAAAAATAACCTTTTTTTCTTTCTTTTTATTTCATATTTATAAACTGAACTAATTTTAATCTATGTTTATCCTCCCAAAAATATTGATATATTAAAATTGAACTTTCTTATATTGACTGTACAACTCGCGAAAGGTTAAGACCTCCCACAGTTCTCAACTATAAATAAATATTAACCACAGACCAAGAACAGTCACTAAACTCATTAATATCCTCAAAGATATAAATTTATAAGGAAAAATGTAGAAGCCATTTGAATTTATAATATAAAATGTGCAAGTAAGTCGAGGAGTTGAAATAAATAAATAAACTTTTTTGTATTTTTTCGAATATTCACCTCTTATTCTATTTAATTTTTTTATTTTTTTAAAACTAAAACTTCCCTAATTAGGATATTTGTAGATTGGTTCTCTTCTGCATTATGCCTATTGTATGCCAAATACAATTTGAACGATAATCAGTCGAACCAACTAATGAGCTATCAGCAAAACTAATAGCAAATCTCTTGTTTTTCAAACATTTATAAAACCAACCAGGCACTATAGAGAGATGGTTATAATAATTTAGCCTTTTTAAAAATACACACGTAATCTCTGAATCAATTGATAATAAGAAGATAATTTCTTTTCTCCTTAATAAATTTCTAATAATTTTGAAAATAGTTAAAATGATTGCGATTCCAATTTATTTTAAATATACAATTTTAAAATCGTCTAATGATATGTACAATCTATAAGATTAATGGAAGTTTAAAAAGATACATATACAATTATTTACAAATTCTGAGAAAAAATTTGAATATTTACAATGTTTTAGTAGTCAGTATCATAGGAAGCACGTCATGACTAATTTTTGTCTCTAACAGAATAGTTTCTATTTATACAATTCCTATTTACAATTGGCAGTATATCGATCAAGTGAATTATACTCGTACACTAAATGATCCACTTTGAATGTCTAGGCTAATGTCAAAAAGCAACCCTATACCAATAACTTAATTTTATGATGTCATAGGAGTGTTTGGAAAAAGATATTATTCTCATAACTAAGAGAAAACATCCCAGTTATTTAAAAAGAAAGACGTATCAAATAATAAATATAATAATTTACAATCATGATTGGAAACAAATTGTAAATAACTGAATCACACCACTCACATGATCAATGGCAGTTTCAGAGAGCAAGGCATATGTACAAAAGTTTTCTATGCAAACCAAATGGTGACTCTGAAAAAACGTGCAGAGATTTGCTTTGGACAGTCAAGCCAATATTCATTCTTTCCATTATTCTCAGTATTACCTCAGAATTTCTGAAAGGCATACCTGTGATCAAACCTTGTCTCCTATTTTTATCCATGAGCATTTATTGTCGTGTTAAAATTATAATTTTTCAATGGTACCTATATTGACTTTAAAATTTTATTTTTAATGAGTAAATCAATTAAATAACTAAATCAATCAATAACAGTGTTTTACTTAAGTTGATAATTAACAAAAATAAAAGCTTATTAACATATTTATGATTATGATATAATTTAAACCAAGAATTCGCAAATGCCAGAAATGTAAAATTATGCTAAGTTAAAATAAGAATTTTACTTAATTCTTATTACTTTACCCGATTATTGCTTAAACAATTTTTTATTTTATTTTGTCCTTTCTATCGGAAAAAAGGCATGTCTCAGAAATGTTGAATGAATGTAAATAAAAAGTAACCTTCATAAACTCGTTATTTATTAGCTAAAAATGAGCTTTGGAAACATATAAAAAATAAAAATTATTTTCTCACAGCCACCGACTTAAATAAGATGTTCTGGTAAAATACAGAAACTAGATCATTTGTAGCATTGAAATTATTTTTTAAGTGATTATATATTTCTTTGCCAATTGAAATTCAAGGAGAATTGGTGTTGATCGGTGAGACTACTACTGTTGCTAAGTAGAAAACTTGAAATGAACAGTTATTTCATAATAATCTGTATTTTTTTTTCCGCCCAAATGACTTTTATTTACTTAGTTGGGTAGAGATTTAAAAGAAAATAATGATCGTTGTTAAAGAATAAAGATTTCTGAATAATTTTTCAATTTAAAATCAAAAATTAAACAGTAGTTACCAATTGTTTAAAATCTAGACCAATCTTCTGAATCTACATAGTTCTATACTGTTGAAGACTCTTTTGAAAGGGCTCCCTACTTATAATAGTACATTAGTTGCCAATAGTAAAACTTTTAATCAATTTGAATGTAAAATAGGATAATGTTTATTTTTATAGATGACAAATTTTGATTACCTATATATATTTCTTATAATTTCCATTTCATTCGACTACGTTATAAGATCAAATAGTTGAAATAGAATATCAAATATATAACAAAGAAGTACAATATCTTTCAAATTGCTAACATGATATATCTAATGAATATTATTTTATTAAATGGTTACATTGATTTAAAAAAAGAATAACTCAGAGTTTGAATTGTCCTTTTAAATTAGGATTAAAATTAGTTTTTAACGCTTCTTTTATGATTGCATTTTCATAAATGTTATTTTAATCTAGACACACACAATAATCCCAGAGACAGGATTATTCTCATTGATTTAAAACTCTAAAACTAGTAAAAACTCAAAAAATCGTTGGCTCAGAACAACAAAACACAAAATAGATCTCTCTCAAACTTCAACTGCATAACTAAAAATCTCTATACATTGAAAACTTCTAAGATAAAACTATATTAGTGAAATGTGTTCACCCAATATTCTAATGGCTTAAAATATTTTATAAAGTTCTTCAATATGATTATTGATTATTAGAAAAAGAATATTCTATATCCTTTTAAAGTTCATTGCTAGTAATCTTAAGCTGGCTATATAAAAATATATATATTAATTGTATTGCGTATTGTATAAGTTAAGTTGTTCATTGTTATTTATTATTTCATTAATTGAGATCTTATGTTAAATAATTAAATACAGTTCTGAACATGGAAGGCACCTAATTTAATTTCATAAACAAAATTTAGAACCTTTAGTGTCATGATTATTTTTCAGCATTATTTTCTAATTCGCTGGCCAGTAAAATATTAATCATGTTTTCGATATTTTAGAATTAGAAAAAAAGTTAAGATTGAAATTTAGAAAAAAATTAAATGCATTAATAAGTGTAAATAAAGTTTACATATATATTCTATCACGACAATACCAAAGGTTCCAACTTTGACTAGGAAATTTAAAACGTCACACAGTAGTGACCCTATCGACTTCCTCTAGGCAGCGTTCAGAACTGTTGGTACTGGGTCAGCAAATCACTTCTTTTCCACCCGAAGAAGACACAATGGTATCGGTATCGGATGGTAGTGATTTCAGTGATTGTCTTCTTCTTCCCTTTCTTAGCCTACAAAGGAATGTAACAACAAGTGATATTGAGATCAATATTATTATTGATAAGAGTGCCAGCTGAACTGGTGGAAGGGGAAGGCAGTGATTTGGCGATTCATCGAAGCCGGAAGGGCAATTGGAAGTCCCATCGCACCATAGGGTGGAATTAATGCAAGCGTCAAGCTCGGGGCACTTGAAAGGACAGTCACCAAGAAATCCAATTGTTGTATCTTCAGTTCTCCTAGAAAATAGTAATTATAGGATGAGTAACAAATAAAAATCAATAAATAATTTAAAGCAAAGTGTACAATGTGCGTGCCAAAAAGGCTCAAAAACGACTGCACGTACGATTAAGTAAGATATGTCGTCGTGTAGCGGTACAGCCCCTAACCGTGAAGAAGGTTTCCGTTTTTATCTTTAGGGTGTAAAATTTAAGAGAAAAGGACCCGAATTTTAAGCCTCTGGCACCATGTAATTAGCCTACCTTTACGGGTTGGTGAATGAAAAATTTAGTTCGAGCTGCAGACCACCAGGTAGCACTAGGGTGTGTTTCCCTCTATGTTTATTGTCCATTAATAAGATTGTAAGGGTTATATATTTTTTCACTATTCTTTTTAAATTACTAAAAAATTAAGCATAAATAAGTAGTTCTTCCTTTGCGTAAAAATAAAAAAAAATAATGATTTTACATCTCTGTAATAAATCATAAAACCAACTGTATTCCTTAACTAATTAATTTTCACCTAAAAAGGCTAATTGATCAACACATTATATTTATATAATGTATAAGTAAATTTAATTTAATATGAATGAACATTTCTTTGAAGTACAGTAAGTGAATAAAAAATAAGGAGATAACTTGACTGAATATAAATCGAAAACCAAAAGTTTGAAGTTTTCTTATTGTAGTTATGAAAAAAAAGTTGGTTTGATTACTATGTATGATGAGCCTTTCAGTTGACAAAATGACAAACTCTAATGTCAGCATTTTTTCAATAAGATTTGATCACCCCTTATAGATCAGGATGAAAAGAAATATGGTTAAGAAATTGCGCCTTCATTTGTGTAAAATTAATTTTTGTTTTACCATTTTCAATCCCCCATGAAGTATGTAGGGTTCCTTATTTTGACGGACTCTGCAGATTTCGAATCTTAATATTAATACCAAGTTAAAACCGAAGTTTCAAGAAGGTTCTAACTTTTTCTGTTATTAAAACGACCACACAACTACCGTGGCGAAGCCGGGCACCCTAGCTAGTTGTATATAAATGTACATATAAAGTTATGGAAGCTTATCCTATTTTTTAAATGCTTCATTACCGGTGAAAAAGGTACTTAAAACTAAGAATTTTTTTTTTTTTTTAAGAAAATTGAAAATAAAATAATTAGAACAAATTTTTAAAGGAGAACAAACATTCCATGGTGATCTCACATTTGCATTCACTGTGGCATTATCACCCAAATAAATTGCTAGTCATTTGTTGGCATATTGTGTTGGAACCTTAAGAATCGGACTAGATGAAGGGGGGGGGGGTCATTTGAACCCTTCAGAATATTTATTTTAATTTTTAACAATCATGATTAATACGAAATAATAAATAACTCAGTAAAGTTATACTTATGCTTACCTCCTCGTTAATTCCAGCCATGTAACAATATAAGTCCCAACTTGCCGTCCTGAAAATTCGACTATTATGTTCCGGGATTCTTTCTTATCATTCTTAGCCCAATCTGGTGGAAGTCGTTCTGCTGAGTTTGCTATTACCCATCCATCAGAAAATATTTCAACCTGAAAAACATTGTTTAAATGGTTTCAATAATTAAATACAAACTATCTAAGTTTTATTATTAATTTTTTTTTGTAACTAAATACTTGAATTATACTTTTATATATTATTTATATCATATAATTATCTAATATTGGCTTAAGATTACTTTACTATTCAACTAAAAGATATGAAATGTACAATGTAAAAGTATTTATTTATTAAAAACAAAAAATAATTAAATAATCATCTTTGATTTAGAAATGGAATAAAATAATGGCATAAAAACTGTCGTAAAGAAGAAATGTGTCATAAAAACATCAAATAAATTAACCCTTAACTACTCACCTGAATCAATGTTACTTATCTACACACCTCGGGTCAATATGACCCAGAACAAATAAAAAAATTAAACAACCTTAAGGTGTAAGATATTAGTTTTAAACAACAGGAAAAGGCTTGAAAATATATATTTATTTATGAATACAATAATTGAAAGTTTTAAAATATGAATAACATGTTGAATTATAGGTCTGAAGTGAAGTACTGAAATAAAGGAACTCCTTAACATTACTATTATTAACATAGTTTCTTTTGATTTAAATTCAAAAAATTTTCTACGTACAACCTTTGCAGTTAAAACAGATAAGAAATGAGTGGTTTTATACAAATTTAGTCCTCGCATTGGACACAAAAAAATGGCTTACACAACTACTCACCTCGGGTCAAAATATCGATTTAGATAAAATAAACACCTTCCTTATTTTTCAGACACTGCCAAGATGTAACTGGAGCCAAAACAAAGGATATGTCAAAGTTTGGTGATCATTCAATGCCAAAAAGGTGTAAATAGAATGAAATGAAACTTGGTTCTGGTCAATATGACCCGATGTGAGTAGTTAAGGGTTAAGAATAGGAAAACCTATTAGTTATTGCAAATAATTACAATCGTCTTCCACAGAAAATTAACTTAATTTCATTGATTTCATGTAAGGAAAATTATTATACATTTCCTTTAACCATAAGATGGCAACCAACAAGTTTTACTAATATATCTTGGATAAATGTTATGATTAAATTAGCACAAAAACCAATTGTGGTATCAACTAGTTTATTTTTTATTTATTATTTCAAAAAGTACCCAATTATTTGGTAACATATATTATTGTAAAGTGAGCCATTTTTTACTTACAATATTGTTTGGGTTGTCTGGGGTGGGACAGACCATTACGTGTGTAGACTGACTGTGAAGTTCGATTCTATTCTCGGTGTAACAATATCTCCTATCTCTAGCATTGTTACCGGATCTTCCAACAAGAACTCCAGGCACTTTTACGTATAAGTATCGTGCCTGGCTCGGTTCCACGACCCATGGTTGCCCTTCGCAATTGATCTATTAACAATAAATACAAAGTATTACCTATCTTCAATTTATCTATTTAATATATATCTTCTATTTTGCGCACATTTTTATTTTTTATTTAATGCCCGGTAGAGATTTTAATTGTAACAACTTTTAGAACTTAAATGTATTTGAAAATTGATTTTTAAATAAGTGTTTAAAAAATTCATAAATGTTTGTTAATGCTTGATCAACATCATTAAAAATAAATTTTATTGTAGCTTCATATTAGTGTGGCTGTTTTAGAGAACTTCTTTTTCCTGCTTTGGAGTGACCTTGGGGTTGAAAGAAAACCTCTTGGGGCTCCTAGCCTCTATGAAGTGAGTACTATTAATTAAGGTTAATGATTAATTAACAAGAAAGTTCAGTTGAGTTTGTTCTCAGTAAAATCACCTTCTTGCACGACCAATGACAAATCTATGTATATTTACAAAGTCATTAATCCAGAACTCTCCATGACTTGTAGTTGTACTTTTTTATTTGAGGCTCCATGATTTGTAGTTGTACTTTTTTATTTGAGGCTCCATGATATAAGAAGGCCCTTAATTTAAGAAACAAGCTAACTTAATGTAAACTTTTTTTTTTCTTGCAGTAAACACTCCACCTACCGCTAAAGCTATATCTGAGAGATACAAGACAATTTATTTTACTGTCATCTTGGTGATAATGGAATTTAGATTTTGGTCCTGCTCAGTGCCTTCTTTTTTTTTGGAATGTAAGACTTAACAATAATTTTTGCATATTATGCAAAGACAACAGAATTTTTTCCACAGCCATTTTTTTTATGAGAGATAAGGCACAGCTCAATTTATAACATATTCTTCTCTTATTACAATTGATAGTATATGATGATTGTTAGAAATAGTAGATTTATATCAAGTGATAAATGCTGATATTTTTATAATTTACATAAGCTAAAGGTTTTTAGATAATTCATCTCTTTGTATCTCAGAGATACAATGGGAGCACTTTTTCATGATATAATGTCAAATATTTTATGCCAAAGTACATAAATTATGGTTTGAAGACACTTATAATTTTTTTTTTTTTTTTTTGCACTCTCTTTTTAAATTTGGTTTTTCATTGCACCAGGCAAGAAGTGTCTAACCACATATCTCATAGATACAACTCTTGTTACTTCGAGGGTACGAGCAATGGAGTTTTAAAATAATTGATCCCTAAAATAAAATTTTTATACATCTATAATTAAATTATTTAAAAGTTCATTCGATATGCTTATTCAATAGAAACTGCAAAATAAGAGCAGGTTAATTCCTAAGTAACTAAGACTTTTTAGCAAGAGTGGAGCAGTCATAATATATCTTAGTTTCCCTTTTTAGATGACCGAAAATTACTAATACCTGTATAATGATGGCTGTTCAAAAAAAGTATTAATCACTAGTAGGTCATATTGCCTAAATAGAAGGAGAAAACTTACATCTTCCCTCGACTGACTCGGAGCGTTGAAAACTATTTCACCAGACGGACCACGAAGCACTTTTCTTTTTTCACAAGGAGGCCTCCTAACAAACTCCCAAGTTCCTTCGAACCCCAAGTTGGTGTAGTCGTCTAAGTGGGACATGTTATTAACGATGAAGTGCAGTTCGACTACATGACTATTGGAAGTATACGTGAATGGTAGGAACGGTTCAGCATTTGTGCACAGGCAGTCTTTTGGAAGAAATATTTCAGAACCAGAAACTGGAACCTGTGAACATAACATAATAAATCTTTTCGTATTTTAGTTTTCGATTCGATAACAATTTAATATTAAATGTTACTTGATATTAATATTGTGAATTTTAAAATCTAAAAGCTATTTGGTTACTATTACCTCTTGGATTTGAACAAATGCAGAAGGTTTTCCGACGCACTCTAAACGCCCCCATCCTCCTTCATTCTGTGTCTCGCAATCACTTCTGTTTCCTGCTCTAAGGTTAGTTAAAGTCAGCCTAACTCTTTCCCCTTTCGGTGCTTCAAAACGATATCTACAACTAAATTATAAAACTCAGTTAGAAGTGTATTATAAAAAATGTGTTGCTTATAATCATCCGTAATATTTATTTTTGATTAATTATAATAGTTTTATTAAAACTGATTGAAAATTTTATCACTGGGTTAGAAAGTTTAGAAAGATATGGTAAACAAACTGTTCAAGGCATGACACGCTGGCCTGGCCTTTGTCTTTCATGTGAAACTTTAAAAACACATTCTTGTAGTCTTTCAAATAATTGATTGCATGTGGGTTTTATACAAAGAGTTATAAATTATAAAATAATTGTGAAAAGAATAAGATAATCGAAACAACAACAAAACATATTTTTAAAGCAATTTTGAATAAAGTTTATCTCCTAACTCCTAACTGTACCGGGAACTAGTCCCTTAGGAAAAAAATTGCACAGAAACATCTAAAATGCTTAAGAGACATAGAGTAGTATAGTAAATCGAAGCAAATTGAAATGAAAGAAAAAACTGAGAAATAAAACATAAAGATAAATAATGAAGTAATCTTCTTGTGATAAAAAAATTAAAAATAAATTGAATATCCTTAGTGACTTAAAATGAAAATAACTATGTGTGTGGAGCTTTTAATATATACATATATACACTTAATTACAAATAAAATAAATGGAGGTTATATTTAAAAAATAAATAAATAATAGAGGCCTATACCGCTTATAATTACAATTGAGAATTTGTTGAGACTATTTATAATTTTTCGGAAAACTGGATGGATAGGAGGTGATTGAACAGGTGGGATTTAAAGTTAGGGAGAGTGTTGGATAAACCGGTGAATAGAGTTTTACAGGGATGAGGATAATGATTAATTTTACTGTAATTACCTTATATTTTTTGAGCCTCCCCGTCCAAACAAAAATATTTCTCTTGGAGAACCAAAATTTTGTGCAGTATATTGAACAGAAGGATGAATTTGTTGTTGGGTGAAGATGCGAGAACATTTTCCAATCCCATATTGTTCTCCGTCCTGATGGAAATCCACAAACTCGTAGAGAGCTTTGAAGGATACACGCCTAAATAATGGAACAATTAATTTTGTATTAATACTGATTTATATTATAAAAACTTTAGCTAGAGCAAAATTAACTATAAATCTGGTGATTTTTTAATGTTTCAATAAATTTTATTCCGTTTATTATGGTAAATCTTATTTAAATCTTAAATAAACATGAATATTCTTTTGTTAATTTTTAATTAAACATTATGAACTTTGCTGTTATTTGAGTGGGCTAGTAAAAAATAATAATATTTTTTCATATTTAAAATTGCTTGATTTATTTAAAATTTTCGAGAAATACTTAGATTGATCTATAATAATAATACTAATAGGTAGTACCGGTAGTACCTTAAAACTGTAGCTTCGACCATCTTCAACTCCAGAGTTGCTGAATCGCCAGAAGAGAGGAAGCTTTCTGATAGGGTACAGGGTCTCGAGAGATTTGAAAGGAGTTGATGATCACATGACCTTGGAATTTGTTGTTGGCAGTATCTGGCCAAAAGTTTTATCCCAGAATTCATCACAGTTTGTTGAGTCGTATCTTTACTATAGACAGAAACATTGAAAATAATTAATTACACTAACAATTGCCTTAAGTCAAGATAGTCAACAAAAATTTAATAACATAAATGGTTAAAATTTATAGTAGCCATTTTAAAACTAAATGTTTTTAATAGAAAAATACTAATATCGTAATTGGCTATATTTATGATTATTACTATCAGGGTTTGAAATCGATAATTATTAAAATAAAAATAAAAATAAAATCCGATCAAAAGTTTTGTCTGGAATTTTAAAAATCATTTGATGATTTTTATAAAGAGTGATTTTTATTTTTGATCAAAAGTGAAAAAAAATCATAACCTGATCATTATTTTTTAAATTCAACTTTTTCGATTAACAATAATAATAATTTTCGACTAGTACTTTTATAAATCAGAAATATAAATTTTTAGTTTATTATTGTGATGTTCCGAAGAATACGTTTCTTTACACCACCCCCACCCTTAAAAATTTGACATTACATTTAAGATGTGTAGAATCCGAAAAATGATTAAAAAAAATTTTCCGTCCGCTGTACGCCAATTTAAAACTACTTTGCCAAATTTAATACAATTTTGCACATAAGTCCAAGCTCATTCGGGAACTATCCTAGTACCTCTTTATCGTGATCCGCCATTTTGATTCAAAGCCAATTACCTGATTTGAGGGGGCCATAATTTGGTCATTATTGAAGCTAGAAGCAAAATATCACCAGATTTGGAATCCATATGTTATAATAAATTAATTTGCTTTTAAAAGTTGATTTTTATTTTCTGATCAATTTTTTTTTATCGCAATTTAATCATTATTATTTATTTAATACTGTATCCCTCGATGAGTGATCATTATTTTTAATTCAATTAATAAATATCAAAGATCGATTTAAATTTGTATTTTTAAATCAAGAATGATTTTTAAATTAAAAATCAGAAATAATAATTATAAGATGATATGTTGGAAAAAATAATTATCAATTTCAAACCCTGGTTACTATATTTTTGTGAGTGTCTGAATTAGTCCTTTCTCGATAAAGTGAAATAATTTGCTAAGGTAAAATCTATAATCTCATTATTTATCTTCTGAAAAATTGAACAGTTCTGGGTTCTATAATGCTAAAACTTAATGTTTAATAATGCTAAAACTTAATTGGAGGTATTAATATACTTCTATCAGAACACATTTTATTTAAAATTTGAATACAGAAACACTCCTACCAGTTTTCTTTCGCACAAGCTGGTGCAGTTTTAATGGTTCCATCCCAAATATTGAGACTAGTAGAACAGTCCACATCTTTTTTTTCTGAATACTGAGGCTGCATTTCTTCGTTCGGTGAGAGCCCAACATGGTATTTCAATACTGAGATCCAGACCCTGTACCTGAGTACAATCCAATCATTACATTTTTCATAATAGCAATTATATAGGACACTTTTTTAAATTTTTTATAACAAATTTTATAAATTCTAAGTTCTCTAACTTATGAATAATGAAGAAAAAAATATTAAAAATCAATAGCAAGTGATTACTTTAAGCCAACATACTTAGAATTAGGAGATAAATAATAACTAAGTCCAATTGGGCATTCTTTTGGGGTCCATTAATTAACCCATAATAATTCCTGAAAATGGGGATAATATCAAATAATAAAATTACCTCGGTGGTCTTGGATGTTGTTTAGGCGGTGCAGTGGTCCCTGGAACAGCTCCCCAAAAATGATAAAGGCACGTCGTATTAGGAGGCAATGAATTTCTCGGGCTCTCGAGGACACCATGACCCGTACCTGATAACCAGAACTCACATTTCTTATTCCTTGTATACAATGGTTCTTCACGATCAACAAACTCTACCTAAAACCAGATCGAAATTTCAAATATGGTTGGCTCAATAATATAAAAAAAAATATATATACTCATATTATTATTGAAGGCAAAACAAAACAGTTTCATTGTGCATAAAACTGGGTATACTTACAGCTACCTTAAGCTGAAAACCATGGAGAGGCTGAGGAATGGTCGCAGGATAAAGGAATGTACCATAGGGTGAGGTGGAAAATTCAACAAGCAGTTCGGGACCAGAAGACACAGCCCTCGGTACAGGCGCTCCGCCTCCACAGAAGCGAAGGAGGACCGGATCTCTCGTTGTGTAGCCATCGTACACAGTGACATAGTCTTGTACTTCATCGCACTCCTCCCACACCTGTTTGGCAAAAATAAACTAAAGTGACTGACAAATTTTTATTATAAAAAACAAAACTTTTAGTGTAATATTTTATTTTTTCATTTTCAAATTTTGTAAAAAAATTAGAAATTAAAATGCTGGGATAAAGACTTGAAATTTATTTTTAAATTGTAAGGCCGGCCTTCCATATCTATAAATATATAATTATAATTTAATTTAATAAGTATGAAATGTAAATAAAAAAAAATAATTATAATAATAACCAAGCACAACATAACAGATATTAAAATGTAATGTTAGGCAACTGTCAAGCTCGGAAAAGCTGCAGGAAAAGACGGCATAGCACCAGAACTGGTAAAATTAGGGGGACCAGCGCTGATTAAAGTACTGCAGAACCTGTTTCAGAGGATATGGGACTCTGGGACCATACCTGAGGAGTGGGAGGAAAATGTAATTGTGCCCATATACAAGAAGGGAGACCAGACCTTATGTGGGAACTACAGACCCATATGCCTGTCTCTGGTGGTGTATAAGGTGTACACAAGAATCCTGGAGCAGCGGCTGAGAGCATATGTCGAACTCGACATGGAAGAAGAACAAGCTGCTTTCCGGCCTTTAAGACAGACCCAGGACCATGTCTTCTCTCTCAGGATGGTTACGGAGAAAGCGCTGGACCGAGGAAGAAATGTCTACCTGGCCTTTTTGGACCTTGAAGCAGCCTTCGATTCGGTTCCCAGACAGGAGATCTGGACTGTCTTACAGGAGAAGCGGATACCACCGAACCTCATTAGAGCTATTAAATCGGCTTATCAGGACCCGAAAGGCGTGGTTAGATTGAATGGAAGAAAGTCTGCTCCGTTCAGATTTTGCAAAGGGGTTAAGCAAGGAGATAGCCTCAGTCCACTTCTGTTTAACATTGTCATGGACGAGGTGTTGAAGGTATGCAAGCGAAGAACACCCAGAGCAATCGTTGGGTATTGGAATATGCTGCCTGTCCAGGCCCAATGCTTCGTTTATGCAGACGACATTGTGGTAGTAGCAGACAATGTAAATTCTCTCCAAGTTGGAGTGGAGGAGTGGTCTGAGGAGCTTAAGAGAAGAGGACTCGCCATAAATCCTGGTAAAAGCAAGGTTATGCAGGTAGGACGAGAGGAGGTGGAGCTCAGGATTGTGTGTGAAGGACACCAACTGGAGCAAGTTGATATTTATGAATATCTGGGGACTCTCTTTAGTCGAGATGGGAAGCTAGACCAGGAAGTTATGCATCGAGTGCGTAAAGCTAACCAGGTCTTCTTTCAAATCTCCAGAACACTGGTTGGCAAGCAAGAGGTGAGCAAAGAGGCGAAGCTCCGCATATTTAAATCTGTATTCCTCCCGGTCCTGCTATATGGTGCTGAGAGCTGGGTACTCTTGGACAAGAATGCCTCACGAGTGACGTCAGCAGAAATGAGGTATCTCAGAAGAGTTGCTGGGAAGACAAGACGAGACTGCGTGAGGAACAGCACAATCAGAGATACTCTTGGAGTTCGACATGTAAGAGATGTCATAGAGGAACGCCAGCTCAAGTGGTTTGGGCATGTCTGCAGGATGGGGGACGAGCGTAGAGCAAGGTGGCTAATGGAGGCCAGACCAAGGGGGCAGCGACCGGTTGGACGCCCAAGAATTTCATATAATAGTTATATGGATAGACTCGGTCGAGAGCGGGGATCGTCCCTAGAGGAGATGAAAAGGAAGGCCCAGGACAGGGACACTTACAGGAAGTGGGCCGAGGCTACTCCACGCTTAACAGCACTAAGGAGATAGAGAAAGAAGAAGAAGAAGAAGGCAATGGAATGAGATGGGTAAGAGGGTAAATGGCAATCTGGCTTGAAAACTGACAAGAACCATTTTTGGATAGTACGTCAGCAATTTCCTTTAATTTAATTATGAACTCCTATGAAAAAATGTTAATCATAATTGAACTTTTTAAGAATAATTTTACAAGACGCCATTCTCATATCACAATCCTTGAAGAATGGCGTCAAAACTGGAGACTTAAGTTCAATCCTGACAATCCCATCAATTGACTTTTAAACTTTTACTTAAACCTACAATCTTCAACCATGTAGTAGCCTTTAATAATTCATCCAGACTCTGCATTGCACAGTCAAAAATATTCCTTTACTTGAGATTCTCACAAGAAACTGCTCATTGCTACCGACTTCTTCAGCACTTACTACTAGTAATTACATAACACTTACTATCAAACGCTCAATATTCCCTATCTTGTACAAAATACTCATTTGCATGACCATAAGAAGACCAGTTTGGATTTATAGAATCAAGCTTTGGGGCTTTACAGAAAAAAAAAGAAAAGAATTCCTCTCGAATCAAATCTTGGCAATTCAATCTCTTCCTTATTTTGTCACACATATAAAATAATCCACAAAGAACGTTCCATTCATGTGTTTCGTTCCATTTGTTGCTGATCGACTCGATCTAAGGACCATTCCTTTCACAATTAACTCAAGAACCATCCAAACCACTAATTTACAACCTCGCTTTCTGCTTTATTCAAGACAATTCTCTTAGGTGTCTGAAAAGAAGATGGTTTCGGGACCTTCTTTGTTAGGCGTATTACTGTATTTTCTTTCTTATTGTATAGTTTTATTTTTAAACAGTTGTATCTGTTTTTTAAATTAGCAGACACAGTTGCAACTGCTAATAAAAAAAAAAAAAACACTTCATCCATCACTATGGCGTACAGACAAAAACACCTTTTAGAAATAATATCAGGTCATCCCATAAGTAAAGTCGGTTTTTAATGGCGTGGTATAAGGTGTAGGATAAAATCAATGAAACATGTTCAATGTAAATGTGAAAGTGGGTCCTTCAAGAATTAAGCCACGATAATTTGCAACATTACTCCAGTATTCCTGAATTCCTGGAGAAACACCTAGGACAGAAGCGAGAGAAGGACTTCATCCGAAAAACGTGATGATGTCTGTATGGTGGGATATCGAAGGAACCTTCATCATGAATTCCTTGATCTTAACCAAACTATCACTAAAGATCTGTACTGTGATCAGCTGGACCGATTGAAGCGAGCAATAGAGTAAAAACGTCCATCACTTAATAGTAGACGCGGAATTTTATTACATCATGACAATGCGAGGCCCCATGTTGCAAAACAATTGCAAAAATTAAAGGACTTAAAATGGGAAATTATTCTTCACCCACCGTATTCACCAAAACTCATTTAGCGGCAAGAACATGAATTCAGTCGTTGAGATAAAAAACGTGTTAGCTGAGGTGTTAGCTTTCTTTAATTCAAAACCAAAGGATTTTTTCAGAACAGGCATTTAAAATTGCGTTTCAAGATGGCAAACTGTTATATAACAAGATGGTAAATATATTTTAGATTGGACGTGTTTCATGGATTTTATCCTATACCTTATAGCACGCCATTAAAAACCGACATTACTTATGGGATAACCTAATGTATTACAATAATATGTGACAGATGACATTCAATGATTTATAACCGTTATTTAATTTGCATTCCAGTAACATGATATACCTTCAGACTCTTGAAGTGACTGTTTGATGTTTGAGTAGGAGCAATATAGAGAGCACTCTGACTCCTAATATTGACCAGCTGTCCCTTGGGCTGGTACACTGAGATGAGGGCGTGCTTGCCTGGGGGAACGGACTGCTGGCGGACCGCGTAGTAGCAGGTCATGTTCCTCGGGTACACTCCGGGGAAGTTGGGGCTCTGGAGGCGGCAGTCCTTCCTGTCGCAGTCGCTGAACATCCTCGAGCAGTAGGTCATTCCTATCCTGTTCCCTAAAAAAATATATATTTTTGATGTAGGATATTTTTTCGAATTCGGAATTTCTAATTTAATCTCGCGATCAATGATGGAAAAATTAGGTAAAAATAAAATATTGTACACAATTATAAGACATGTTTTAGTAAACAAGCTTTTAGGAAGAGACTATTGAATTACAGATAAGGAATGCAAGGCCTCAAAGTCTCGTATAATATCAATAATTCACTTAATCATGCAGGTTACATGCCAAATTTTCGCCTATTCAGGCATCTTCAGGGCTACAACAGTTTCAGACGCAAGCTGGAAACAGACTGAAACCTTCCCATATGGAAGGAGGGCTAACAGGGAAATATACAGTGTTGCCAACATTCAAACTAATTCAGATAACAGAGATAATAACTGAATGAGGTCTATAGAAAATTAAACACAATATTAAAGTTGAAGAAGGTTCAAATAAAGTAATTTTAATTTTACATCTACACATATATACATACACACTCACACCCATTACACACATAACATCATACCCTAGAATTATAAATATATATATAAAAAACATATGAAAAGCAAAGGCAAATCTAGAATAAATAATTCACTGTTGGTTTAAAATGTTAATAGTTTCAGCAAAAAAGTTGTTAAGATTTCTTGCATCAGTTTTAAAATTGACAACCTTATTAATGTTTGCAGCTATATATGTATAGTGCTTCAAGATATTTTAATTTTTGCTCAGAGTTTTCTTTATGCAAAATTATAGTTTTGTCATAATCGAAGCTTATGCTCGGATGTGTGTTTAGCTAGTGCAGTTTTAGGTTCTTTTATTCCTTTATTTTTATTTTTGTATTCTGTGCATGAATTTTTATGCTGATAGATTCTATTGCAGAGATTTTGAGTAGTCATGCCAATATATGCATTTTGGCAATCCAGGCAATTAATTTTGTAAATTATGTTAGAATTAAGACAGTTGCAATTTTATCTTTGAGCGGGGTAAGTATTTGATCAAGTTTATTGCATGGTTTGTAAGTGATTTTTATTTCATTGATGTCATATTCTTTGAAGCTTTTAAGGGATTCAGATAAATGCTTTATATAGGTTAGCGTTCTGTACCGAGCCAGGAGGGGACCATCATTATTATTGTTAGTAGGCATCTTTGGTTTATTTATTTCATTCATGATTTTGTACCATGTGCACGAAACTAATTTCTTAGGATACAGGTTTTTATTCAGAATATCAAAAATTCGATCCTTTACCTCTTTCAGATATATACTGTCAGTTAGTTTTATGGCTTTGTTCATCATATTACTCATTACATTTAATTTTTGATTTAGTGGATGGCAGGACAAGTAATTCAAAATTCTGTTGCTGCATTCTTCTTTCCTAGTCCATTTAAATGTTAGTCGGTCGTTGCTTTTTATTATCAACATATCTAGAAACCTAATGCAATTATTTTGCTCTATTTCACATGTAAATTGCAAATTTTCATTAAAATTATTGAATGCTTGGTGAATAGTATTAATTTGGCTTTTGTTTATAATCATCAAAATATCATCTACATATTTAATTAGTAGTTTGGGTTTTAAATTCAGTTCTTTACATGCCCATTTCAACAGCCTGTTCATCACAATGCCACTCACGTTTATGCTCAAAACGCCTCCCATAGGTAGACCTCGCAATTGCATATAGAGCTTACCATCATAGGTGAACATTCCGTTATTACACACTAATTTTAAACCTTCCATGTAAATTGCTTTGTTATTTATAGGTGTGTGACTTTTAATAGTTTCCCATTCATCGTTACTTTATTTGAACCTTCTTCAACTTTAATATTGTGTTTAATTTTCTATAGACCTCATTCAGTTATTATCTCTGTTATCTGAATTTGTTTGAATGTTGGCAACACTGTATATTTCCCTGTTAGCCCTCCTTCCATATGGGAAGGTTTCAGTCTGTTTCCAGCTTGCGTCTGAAACTGTTGTAGCCCTGAAGATGCCTGAATAGGCGAAAATTTGGCATGTAACCTGCATGATTAAGTGAATTATTGATATTATACGAGACTTTGAGGCCTTTCATTCCTTATCTAAGACGTGTTTTGGAAATAAATTTTAGTATTGAGCGATCTTTAGGAAAGCGTTTTCGTTATCTAAATTAAAATATATATGAATTGTTTTATTTAGATCAACTCAAAACTGTTTTAGTTTGTGTCCATGTTTAGTCGCGAACCCAATTACAGGATTGGATTAATATTAATGTTTATATATTAATTAAACTATTGCTATTTAATTTTTTTCATTTTATTTTATTTGATCTGGTATCCTGAAACATGTGCATTAAACCTACTTAATACATAACGCTACTTTTACTTAAACCTACCGTGCGAACCTGAAATTGGGTATTTAGTGTATTCATAGGCCCGCGGTGTGACAGCGAAAATTTGATAAAAATTGGTCAAACGGAGAGGGTACTTTATTTAATAACTGTTTACTTTTTTGCAATTCTTTCAAAAACGGCTCTATCGATTTTGATAAAACTGAGCATTTGATGTATTAATATGCCCGAAATATGACTGCATAAATTTCATCAAAATTGATCAACCGGAGGGGGCACTTTACTTAATAAATTTTGTATCATTTTCACGTGTTTTTTTTTATTTACTGAAAAACGGCTTTAGCGATTTTGATCAAACTGGGTATTTGATGTATGTAAAAGCCAAAGATGTGACAGCTAACATTTCATCGAAATTAGTCAAACGGAAGGGTTATTTCAAAACTTTTTTTCCAATTTTTACCTTTTTTTCGAATATCTCAAAAACGGCTTTAATGATTTTGATCAAATTTGTCATGTTTAATGAAAATTAGGTGTTATTTAATATCATGCAAGCTTTATCATTATTATAATGTTCTGAGGGGGCTTAAACAGGGAAGGGTTCTTTTTTGTTTTCCTATAAAGTACCTTTGTTTTGTTTATATGGAGAAATTAACTGTCTCTTACGCCCAAAATAAAAAATAGATGAATATGAAATATGAAAAAAATCAAGTAAACATATAGAGGAGAAAGAAGACAAAAATATTCCGTCAAATCATAAAACACGTTGAGCCCACCCATGCGGAGTACGCCTTTAATGCCAGACCATTGTTTATAATTAAAGATTTTCTTTTAATGGATATTATTTGTTTCATGGTGACTATATGAAGTTTTCAACAACTACATAGAGAATTATAAAATCAGTCAACTTGGAGTATTATGCTTGCATAGCCGAAGTATCACAAAAACTTATATTTAATAATAAAATGTAGTGTACTTTAAAGAGCAATTGCAGACAAAAATAAGTAAATGAATGTGGAAAAATGTGTGACTTTGAGAAGTGGCAATTAACAAAACACACCAATTTCTAATCTAAGTAAGTTGGTAAGTGAAAGTTGTGTGTTGCTTGCACGCACCAGATTTTTCTTTGTTTACATCAATGTAATTTATGATGTCTATAATATGAACCATACTCCGTCTGTCTTTCGGCTCGCCCTGCTCGCGAGCTAACCCGTCCAGTACCCGTCACTTGAGGCAGAATTAGAACCCAACCGATCCTACTTAAATTGGCATGCGAGTGTCTTTGACTTTGAGCTTGCAGTATTTCAGCGACCCCTTTTTTATTTATAGCTCTAGCCCAAAAAAACCTGGAGTAGAACTGATCAGCAAGCCCAGGAAAAGGTACTTTGAGGGAGAATGAGCTGGACAGCAAAACAAACAATGAGTCATTCCATTTTTTAAATTTTAAGTGAATTATTTAACCTGACCCGGAAATAACGGAGAATTAACTTACCATTTTTTTTCTACAATCAGCCCACTATGCATCAGTTTCATGTCCCACTCACGCAAAATTTAACTAAACCAGTTAATCATATTGTATTCTTATGAGGAAATATTAATTTGGATCTTAGTCTCTACTAATTTTATTTTCTTTATTACAAACGTTTCGACCTCCAGGAATGTCTTCAGTTGATCTTAAAATAATTCTTACATATAATAGGTCGTCAATTTTAAATAAAATACTTCACGGATGCTTGAATGAAGCCAGTTCCTTCATCCTTGAATTCCAGTTCCTATTCTTTTCAGGCCCCTAGCTCATCCGATATAATGTTTATTATATAATTTTATATTATTTTTATTTTATATAGCAATCCCGGCCACGCGTTGCTGTGGTTCAGTAGCTATAATGTATTGTATTAATTATATCCTATTCTTTTTAATACAAAAAAAAAATACAAATAAAAATTCACTGGTAATGATAAAAACGTTTCAGCTAATCTAAAAACCAACGGGGTTTAATGTATAACTGTACGCCAAATTTAAAATTGTCTGGTAAAGAATTTATAAGGGTTAAAGTTTTTATTTTTTTACATCTCATATTTGATTATAGTGAGGATTAATGATCCATTCATTTAGCACTCACTGGATTAATCCAGCAGAAGCGACATTAAATATAAAAACACACATGTAAAAGGAACTAATAAAGGATATAAATGCAATAGGGTTTAGTACAATCACAAAAGAGAGTTAGCAAAAATGTACCAAATTAATCTCTTGGATTAATATATATTAATTCAGTTCAGAAGATAACACATGATGATATGGGATTAGATATGATATCGGTAGGTTCTAACTGAATCAAGTAATCAAAATGTCTTTTGCTAAAACAAATACATTCGTTGCTTTCCCCGCACGTGAAAAAGCGACACGTAATTGCCCATGGGAAAATCGCGGATTTTCCTAGTTCAAGCTGGAAAAAATAGATTTGGCAACTGGTTGTATACCCACCCTAAATATCGAAAGAAAATGAAGTGTTGTGTCAATAAATTATCTTATACCGCCATCTGTTGGAAATTTATAGAAATTGCAAATAATCACGCCCAATCGTAGCATAATAAGCATTTAATTTGCAATAAAAGAAATATTGAGGCAATAATCGAGATTTAGCACTCACACCTATCCTATCTTTTAAGTTGGACAAAACTACACACAATAAGCCAAATTTTATAACGTTCGGTTGAGTAGTTTCTGATTTTACCCCCGACTAACATCGGACACGAGATTTTTATATATAAAGATATACAACCCACATCGATCAAACCAGCCAATATTCAATAGGCCTTTTACCAGACTATTCAGATTATCGTACATTACCAAACGCCATCCTCTGAAAAAATTATGAATGTGAGAACAGACATAAATTTTTAAAAAACCAAATAAAGCCAAGTATCGGGCGACATGAATCTCGAGTTGTGCATATTTCTACCTGATATTGCTTTATTTTAAATAAAGGAAATACTTACCGAGAAAATATTCGCCCTCAAATTGACTTCGGTTGGTGGCTGTGGCTAGCTCGTTACTACTCACTTCTTCAACGGATTTCTCTTCAAGATCTGTTAAAACAACACAAGCAGATGAGTACAAAGTATTCTATAAAGTATCGAACGGTAACAACTGGAAGGCAGTAGTTACCCCTGATGATGACACCGCCGAAGCGTGTCGTGGCTACGGTCCTGGAGAGCATCTTGTAGGATATCCTGAAGTCGAAGTTGTAGCCGTTCTGGTCGGAGGAGAGGGTCAGGAGGGTGATGTGGAGGCTGAGGGAATCAGTCTCGGAGTAGTAGAGGACCGGACCCCAGGATGTCCCGCACCAGAGTCCTCCGGCCAACGGACGCGATTTCTCTTCTACGGACATCCACCCGTCCGGACACCCGCCGCTCAGGAAGGAGTTGAACTTGCCTATCGTGAACCTCTCGAGGGTCACCTGGAACACAAAGTTGAGATATACCAAACTTTATTATTAGCTCTTATCATGATTTTTACTATTAAAAAAATAATTAAACTTAATTATATCCAATATATTGTTGGTTTCTTAACCTCCTGGGATATTTTTATTATATGGGT
Source organism: Aelia acuminata (assembly GCA_911387785.2). Taxonomy (NCBI): domain Eukaryota; kingdom Metazoa; phylum Arthropoda; class Insecta; order Hemiptera; family Pentatomidae; genus Aelia; species Aelia acuminata. The sequence goes on along the minus strand of OU426982.1, from coordinate 121,822,934 downwards.
ATAGTTGCTGTTAACAGTATTGGAGCAATCACATAAATAACATTTATTGCTTCATCTACGACGTTTCGGCTATGTCGCCATTTTCAAGTCATTCCTTGTTCCGCAGAAACCAGCGTTACCCCAACTCCGAATCCAATAGTTTTTCATAGCAAGTTTCTTTCTTCCACCTGATTCCCTTAGTTGAACCTTGGGGGCATCGAGTTCCTGTCGAGTGGACTTTTGGAGATCGACTGCTTGAGGGATGCTGGGCTGAGGAATGACTTGAAAATGGCGACATAGCCGAAACGTTATAGATGAAGCAATAAATGTTATTTGTGTGATTTTCCTGGTGATTGCTCCAATACTATTAACAGCAACTATACCCATATAATAAAATAATTAAAGTTAAGGATTATTTGAAATACTTTAATAGAAAAGAAAATCGTCGGTTTTTTTTGACGATCGATAGTACTGTCATAAGGTTGGAAATTTAACTTTAAATACTAATACAGTAGGGTTCCGATTAACCGAGTCGATGGGGACCAAGGTTACCTCGGTTAATCGAAACAATCGGTTAATCGGAACCATACCAATACCAACTGAAAATGTGGGTTATTTAAAACAAAAAAACTACATATATGCTTAAAAACCTAATAAATATTTAATAATAATAACAGAAATTATGAAATCATTTTTTTTTTAAAAGAAATCTTTTATTGTAGTTTGTTTAAATGAACTCATATACATACTCCCCTCCCCCTCAGACTTGGTACCTCGGTTAATCGGGACCTCGGTTGAACGGACCTCGGTTAATCGGAACCCTACTGTATTACGAACATTACAAAATTCCTGTATTAAGTAATGAGCTCGCAAAATAAATATTTATATCTATTTGACATCCGAGTCTTTCAGTTGACAGAATGATTCAACTCCTATTTAATCAGTTTTCAATCAAAACACTTTTAATAATATTTCTATTTGTAAAACTCGTACCTTTTTATTTTGTAAAAGTATGACAGAAATAGGATGATGAATTATCAGGATTTTGAGTCAAAAGTTTTTTTATTTGGAGAGCCTAAGTTTCGATGCAAACATGTGGATCTTCATCAGGGATAAAATAAAGTCAAATATATGTGCAACATGTATCATTGCTTGGAAATGAGATTAATAACAGATAGTAACAATAAGAAGTAAAGAAATGCACCTGATGATATGTTTACATGAGCATCCTCATGAAATCTAACAATTATATAAAAAATAGTAAAAATAAATTTAAAAATTTGAATGAGTAGCTGGTTAACATGATGAAATAAAACCTGGTATTTACCTTGTCGAGGCAAGAGTAGTACAGAGAATGAGGGAAACATTATAAGGTGAGAGGTGGTAGGGGAATATTTTTCATATTAATTTTTCAGTTTTTTTACTTCTTGTTACTATCTGTAACTAATCTCATCTTCTAGTAATGATGTTGTTCATATACTTGTCTTCATTTTAGCCCTGATGAAGATTCACATGTTTGGATCGAAACGTTTAATCTTATAAAATCTTTTGACTGAAAATCCTGATACTGCAAAAAAAAAAAAAACAATTTTGCACCAAAATATACCCGAATTACTGGAAACTTATTTGCAAGATGTATATAACCTTCTCGTTTCTTTAAAAGCTATAGACTAAATTAGATTTAAACGGCACTCCTCTTGATAATATTATTTGCACTAAATAGCCGTTAATGACGGTTTAAAATTGGTCCGATCCGAGCAGCTTTATAGTCCTCAGCGATGGCCTGTTTTGTTAATCTCGTTTCAAACTCAATTTCAGTTAACGAGAAAGCTAGGGAAGGGGAAGTCCTGGGACGATTTTTTTTTCCTTTTCATTTCTATTTCCCTAACATTTCCATCTCCAATCTGGTTGTAAAGTTATTTCGTTAAAATTATCGATGTACTAGAATCATTAATTTATTCATCATTTCGACCTAATTACTGCTGATGAGAAGACATCATAAATATCTGTATTCATTTTTACATTGCAGTGAGCATTTGTTATAACTTTATCTTAACTATACCTAGATAAAAATATATCGGCGGTCGGCAAGAATAGTGGTAAAAATAAAAATTTTCAAATGAAAGATATAATTTTAATAGTTACTATATTAATTTATATAAAGTATACTGAAAAATGAGAGTGAACTGTATTGCTAATATAATTCAGGAACTTTTGTTGTATTTTTTAATATTGAAAAGATAATTAAGTATCAGCCATGGATTGTATTGTATTGTAACACTTACGTGGCACAGTGGAAAAATTTTGTCATTTGATGGCCAAAAATGGTGCATTACCATATTTTCAAATAATTAAAGTAAAAGTATATTTTATGATTTAGTCTAATTCGAGGCCGAAAATATATTGAAAGTTCAAATATAGGAATTTAAATCTGAAAATAGATAAATCGCCGATCGATCACTTTTGATCGATAAAATTCTTTTATGGTATTTTAGCACCCTTTACCATCTACCTCTGTGAAAAAAATTAGAAACAACTATTGCCAATAAAAGAATTTATATCAATTTAAATACTTAAAATTTAAAATTAATTTAAACAATTTAAATTAATTTTGTTTTAAGCAAAATCTATGCTCCTCTCTCTGATATTATTTTTTTTGTTTGGTGCAATAATATAAAAAGTAAATCTCAATAGAAAAAAAAAAAAATAATAATATCAGAGAGATGAGCATAGATTTCGCTTAAAATAAATTTAATTTTTTTTCTTATTGAGCTTTACTTCTTATGTTAATGCACCAAACATATTTTATAAATAAGAAGAATGGCTGTAAAATTATTGGATAAAAATGCGTTTTGATTTCATCCACGTTGACTATGTAATTTATGAAAAGAAAGTATTTAAATTGATATAAATTCTTTTATTGGAAATAGTTGTTTCTAATTTTTTTCATAGCGGTAGATGGTAAAGGGTGCTAAAATAGCATAAAAGAATTTGATCGATCAAAAGTGATCGATCGGCGATGTATCTATTTTCAGATTTAAATTCCTATATTTGAACTTTCTATATATTTTCGGCCTCGAATTAGACTAAATCATAAAATATACTTTTACTTAAATTATTTGAAAATATTTTTTTCCGTTAAAAGTCCTAAAAAATTGAATATTTTAAATTATTTTTTCCTTCTTTAGACAATAATTATTTAAAAATCTTTCAAATGGAGCAAATGCCTGAAAAGACATGTGTATAAGCAGAAACCTCAATATATAAATAATACTGACTCATTTCACCCTTTATGTATGACCATTTACGTAATAAACTATTTTATTTAAATTAAAGTCAATAAAGGATTCAGATTAAAATTAATTTGAAATACCCTGTGATGATGATGATCATGTGATGATATTTATATATTTTTTTTATTCTTACTATTAAAAGAAATTTCAAGGTCGTTAGTGAAAAGATAATTATTTGATTATCGTCATTTGATCAGGAGTTATAGATTTTTGGCCGCTAAATTACAAAATTTTCCCACTGTGCGTGGGTTAAACAATTTTTATTCAAAGAAAAAATAAAAATTTTTAATGTCACACAAATTATGAGAACACAATTAGATAGGTTACAAAAATTATCACATTGTAACACAGAAATAATCGTACTCGTATGACCAGCTTCAGAACAAGACTAACACTCCACTCCATCGCTCCTTATATTTAGTCGTAAGAGGACGGGCCTCGAAGATGTTATTCGAATATCGTCATCACAAGCATGTACTATGACAGTTTGTTTCAACTGTTAGTTCTTTCCAACAAAATGTATACCACTATTCTAAACCATATGTTTTTCTTTTGTTTTGTTTAGCGTTACAATATATTTAAGAAAAAATTGTTTATTTTAAGAAATGTTTTGTTTAGTATGGTTTATCCTGTCAATATTAATAATTGAGTTTTTTTTAATAGTGTTTAAGTAACGTTGTTAGCCGTTTCGCCAAATTGTTTTTTCTTTCTTTTTTTCTCGCTAACCGCTGATGTATTATTGATGGTGCGAAGGGAAGGGGCGGCTTTTGTGTTACTAAAAGCTATCGACGTGGGTTAAGTCGAGCCTTAATTGCGCACTCGGCTCACAATGTTTGCTAACCAACCATCGGGACAATGGGCGCAGTTATCTTTTCGAATAGTTTTCTTTTGCCTCAACACCAACACGCCATTAGGCCCTTCTTAGGGCCAGTAATTAGGGACGATTCATCATCGGCCAACAGATGGGCAACAAATACTGATAATTAATCATCCGAAACGTTAACACTTTGTAACGATACTGCTCCCTTTATCTTTTGACAACGTTCATTAACATACTATTGGCTAAAAAACTTATTCAGATGGATTTTCCATTTGGAATAACAAGAAGAATAATTGGGCTCACCTGTGGTATAGTGGTTAGCATGGCAACCTACAATACTAAAGGTCGTAGGTTCGCGCCCAGCGGTGGCCCTAGGATTTTTTAATGGGAGTAAAAAATCCTTAGCCGTTCCTCGGATAAGACGTAAAATGGAGGTCCCGAGCCTGTACGATGTCAGGTACTCGTTAAAGATCCCTATCCTAATTATACCTGGATAGGCAAAATTTATGACCCCCACTGTAGCATCGTCCGATTAGCCTTAGTGGCATTAAGTGACGTTAAAACAAACAAACAAAGTTAAAAACGAACTATAGATTAAAACTATTCAAAAATTAACATAAGATAGGTTAAATGATTATCAGGATTTTCAGTTAAAACTTTTTTATTTTGGAAAGCCAACGTTTCGAGCCTGTGGGTTTAAAACAAACAAACAACAAGGATAAGAATAATTCCTATTTCCTTCTCAATTTGGTAGGAAGATTATTTATATCTTATAAGTACTTTATTAATTAGCAACTTATCTTCTTTTTTTTCACAACTATTTATTTTCTCATTACACTATGTTGACGTTTCGGGGCTATTTCCCCATTCTCAAAACATAAATAATTTTTCAATCGTATGATTGATAATCTTTTAATATATATCACAATAAGTATATCAATGTCATATGCTAAAATACACTGTTATACATTTTCTTTATGTCAGCTCATACTTGTCCATTTCTAATTGACTAACTCAGAGAACTATGTTGACCCCGAAACGTCAACATACCAGGTCTGCAAGTTTAAAATGTCGTTTATTTCTTAAAATATATACACAGTAATTTAAAAAAAATGTATAATATATTTTATTCAAAGTACTGGCCCTCGCTTTCTACACATTTTGTCCATCTCTCGGGCAATTTATGGATACCATTCCAAAAGAATGCTTCATTTTTATTTGAAATCCATTCATCGAGCCATTTTCTTACATCCTCCAAATTGTTAAAGTGTTGCTCAGCCAATGAGTGTCCCATCGATGAGAAGAGATGATAATCAGAAGGCGCCAGGTCAGGTGAATACGGCGGGTGGGGTAGGAGTTCCCAACCAAGCGAAGAAATCGTTTCCTTAGTCAATCTGGCTGAATGTGCAGGAGCGTTATCATGCTGAAGAATGACTTTGGCGTGCCTGTGAGCCCATTCTGGGCGTTTTTCGATCAATGAGTGACTCAAATTGATCATTTGTTGTCGGTAGCGGTCGGTATTGACTGTTTCGCCGGGTTTGAGAAGCTCGTAGTAGACTACTCCCTTCTGATCCCACCACACACACAGCATTGTCTTCTTCCCAAAACGATCCGGTCTTGCACTCGATGTGGATGGTTGTCCTGGCGTTACCCATGATTTTATTCGTTTGGGATTCTGAAAATTAATCCATTTTTCATCGCCAGTTACAACTCGATGCAAAAAACCCTTTCTTTCGTGGCGTAAAAGCAGCATTTCGCACACAGTTTTTCGTTTTTCCAACTGTCGTTCGTCCAATTCATGTGGAACCCATTTTCCAACCTTTTGAATTTTTCCCATAGCTCTCAGGCGATCGGAAATGGCTTGCCTAGTGAAATTCAACTGTTCTGCCATCATTTGTTGGGTTTGGGTATTGTCTTCGTCTAATAAAGATTGCAATTCGACGTTCTCAAACTTTTTTGGTCGATTTTCTCGTTTTTTATCAGTAACATCAAAATCACCACATTGAAACTTTGAAACCAACGTTCACATGTCTTGACGGTTGGAGCAAGATCGCCATAAGTCTCAACAAGAATTCGATGACATTCAGATGCCTTTTTCTTTTGATTGAATAAGAAAATCATGACATGCCGCAAATGCTCTTTATTTGGCTTAAAATTAGACATTTTTAACACCAAAGAAAGGTATGATACGTCCACGTAAACGACTTAAAAACAACTGACTTTTGTAAACAAATGACTAACAAACAAAATAGCGTTTAGAGATAAGCAAATCCTTCAATAGGCTAAGAGCGCATTCTACTGGAATTAAAACGACATTTTAAACTTGCAGACCTGGGTAGTGTAATGAGTATCTATCACTCACAACCTTCGAAATATCAAAATAGGTGGCCAAAACGGAAAGTTTGTGACCTTATCATGTTTTTCGACGATATATCTTAAATAAGGAGCGATAGAAAGAATTCATAACAACGGTCGATAATAAATTGAAACTACATTATCTATTTTTGAGTACCTCAGCATTTTTCTGAAAACGACGGTTTTGATTTTCAGTCCAGTACATTTATTAGTGCTTTTAATTAATAGTTTACGTGTGTTCCTACACTAGCAACTAGCTCTTGAAACACGTTATCTGCTCTATTCGCATGCGCACTACGCCTTTCCTTGTTAAAAATGAGTTAGTAAAGGTGTAATGCGCAAGTGAGAGTTGCCATCGCGTTTTAAGTGATTGTTGGAACACCTTTGATTCGACGTGAAAAAAATTTAAAAACTCAAATAATAGTTCAATTATATTATAATAATACAATACAATAATTCATTTTTTTTTATTAACATGAACAGGATGTGAAAGGTTGTAACTTTACTAATAGTCCGACTAGTTATATTTTCATGATTATTTTTTATTTTTTTATTTATTTATTTTTTATTGGTCCTCCCCTTCCTCGTCTTGTAGGCTATACGGGGTTTCCCGGGCCAGGGGAGAGGGTGGGGGATGGATGCCGAGTATTATTAAATTTCCCCTGGCTCCGGGTTTTGAACTTGCTATGTTTCGGTTCTCAATCATACGTTGCCATGGGCAACGCGTATTTTTTAACGCGTTTGCCCCCTCGGCGATCCCGCCACCCCGTATTTTTTCATAACTAGCAAATTTATCTTCCTTTTTTCCACGACTATTTATTTTCACATTACAACATACTAACGTTTCGGGGCTTTGTCCCCATTTTCAAAACCTGTACATAAATTTATCTATTAACATTTAATTATTCAATAACTGTTAATAAATTATATAAATTGCATTAAATATAACTTAAATCAAATAATTTCTCAATCGTATGATTGTTAGTCTTTTAAAAATTGTTTAAGAAACTATATCACTGTCAAATGCTAAAATACAATGTTCTACATTTTTTATATATGTCAGCTCATACTTGTCTATATCCAATTGACTAAAGGCTCCTGGACTTTGTCCTCTATATTTTCACTCTGTTAACACTAAATCCCTTGTCCCCAGTTATTTTTTCATTTTGCAAGGAATGATGTCACTTTTTTACTATTACACTTACATAATTGGAAAAGAAATATACCTTTAAGAAATAATATATAGAAGATATTAATGTGGGGATTGAAATTTATAAAATTTTAAGGACAGGGTTAAAAAACATTGATATGCCTATCGAATTTTAAAAAAATTATTTATTAAACTCTCAAATCATTTGAACCCTCTTGTTTCAACCTCGCTTCCTCCTCTATTCCAGACCATCCTCCTAGGCGTCTGAAAAGAAGATGGCCTCGAGACCTTCTATGTTAAGTGTATTTTTAGTGCTACCAATGGGTTGTTTCTCTTCATGCTTATTCCTGCCATTTTCCTTTTTTATTGTGATCACATTTACTGGATGTATAATATGTAAATACAGTTGTAAATGTCTATTAATAAATAAATAAAAAATTATTAAGTTTTATTATTTTTAATGCCAAAAGAATTAACGGTAGTTTCAATTTATTTTATATCAGAATTTTAATTAAGCACCATTTTGAGCTTATATAAAGGCAACCATACATGAATGAGGAAATTTTTGAAAGAATTATTAGGAACATTCAGCAGGCCCTTCCCTCCACCCGATTCCAATAACCGGTTTATCGTAAATTTTCCTCTGTCAATACCGACCGGTTAATATTAAAAAAATAATAACAGGTTTTAACCTTAGCCCGTTATTTTTCATAACCTATAACCTGGAAAACAACGTTAAAGCCAGGGAAGCAATCTCGGATAGAGCTGAATTTTTAACAAAACAATTTCAATATATTTTTCACAGTGAAACAGCAGGAACACTCATCCTTGTCGTGGGATAATATGAAGTACTTGCATCGAAAAAATGCGAAAAGTATAAACAAATATATATCAGAATAGTTTTGGATGGAACTAGTTTTGAAGATTCAAGGGATCATATTAAAATTAATTTTCTACCATTTTAAAAATGATCCATGTTTCTTACAAAGAATATCTCGCCAGAAATACTAAGATTTAGATATCATGAAATAACCGAAAACTTATATGCTGACCATGAATTGATCTTCACCGACGGATCGAAGGATGTAAACGGTGTAGGATGTAGCATGGTGACCAGAACGAGTGTTAATAAATGGAAGTTAAACAAAACAAATTCCATTTTCACTAGCGAGTCAGTGGCAATACTAAAATCGTTTGAATATATTAATAACAAAGGTATTCCAAAATCAGTAATTATGACTGACTCCCTATCGGTAATTAAGGGATCACAAAATTTATGGAGCAACAATGAAATACATAAAGAAATTCAGGAACTTAATTTCAAACAAGTGAGGAGCGGAAGGGAAGTATCGATGTTGTGGGTTCCTTCTCATGTCGGGATTAAAGGAAACGAACAAGCAGACCAATTGGCAAAAAAAGCAGCCAAGAGCTCTGAGCCTCCTGATCTAAAATAAATAGTTCCCTCCGAATGGGCAAAACAGGTCAAAAACAGAGTAAAGGGAAAATGGAACGAAGAGTAGGAAAATACACAACGTAATCACTTACGCCTGATCAAAGAAGACAACCGTGCCTGGCTGCCACCACCAAAGAACCTAACTCCAAAGGAAGCAGCCATAATAACCAGGCTAAGAATTGGTCACACGAAGCTGACTCACATCCACCTGCTTATTGGACTTCACCGGCCAGCTTGCGAAACTTGCGGTAATGCTCCTCTTACAGAGGAACACCTCTTCGAATGTCACAAATACTCCAAGGAACGCCGCGACCTCAACATCATAACGCCGTATCCCTATAAAGCAAACAACGTTATAGAAAAAACCCTAAGATACCTCAGGAGCACAAAATTAATGCCATACATTTAAGATGATCAGTCGTCGCTAATGGCCTCAGCAGTCGCATAGACATTATATTTGATGTTGTTTAACGACATTCGATTCGTCGTTAATCAAATAAAAAAAAAATATAAAGAGAAATTATTGATAGAAAGATTTTTTTTCTCAGCCAAAGAGCTGTGATGAGGACCTTAAATTCGGGTCGAAACGTTGGCAAAAATAATATTATATGGTAAAACAATTATTCTCACATATTAGTGCTATTTATTTTAACCGCACCCCCAACCATTTCCTCTTCAAATAATGTTTTGTTAATCCTTATATATATAAAAATCTCGTGTCCCGATGTTTGTCATTCTATTTCTCAGAAACTACTCAACCGATTTTAATGAAATTTGGCTCAATGTATATAGTTTTTGCCAACTTAATAGATGGGATAGTTTTTAACTTGATTAGTGACAAAAATAATTCTTATATAGTGAATTATTGCAAATACAGTAGATGGTGTTACGATTTATTAACAAGGCTTCAAATGTCGATTTCGTAACCTTTTTGTTAATAAGCATGCTATTGTAATACAGTTTATCATTATTATAATTTTGTATTGCGTTTGTGAGTGCAGTTATTTGTTCCTATATTATTATTTTCCACAGACAAATAGTAATACAAATCTTTGTATCTATTGTTAATTTTCATTAAAGAATAAATAAATCAAGATAAGGTTACAATAAATTCTCAAAAGTGTAGATACTTTTTCTTCCTTTTCCTTTTTTATTTGTATTTAAATTAAATTACTAGCTAAGCGCTGAAACGCTTTGCTGTGGCCCACCCTGATATCAACTTTTAGTAAAGTAACTACATTTTAATAATTTAAATTAGGCTATTATTTGAAATAATACTCTATAAATGTTGTAACAGCACCGTCATAGGTGTAACCTAATAGAAACCTGACTTGGGGAGTCAGTGTTGCCAAAAATTAGCGAAAATTAGTAAGCTGGCTACACTGCGGGTAGGGACGTACGATACCAACAAAGTAACGATACCAATACTCATTTAAATACTTTCATCAAATATTCGATACCACCATGGAATTTTGATGAAATGTTGGCTATCACATCATTGGCATATACATACATCAAATACCCAGTTTGATCAAAATCGTTAAAGCCTTTTTTGAGTAAATAAAAAAAACACGTGAAAATGATACAAAACTATTAAGTAAAGTCCCCCCTCCGGTTGGTCAATTTTGATGAAATGTTGGCTATCTCATCTTTGGCATATACATACATCAAATACCCAGTTTGATCAAAATCGTTTCAACCGTTTTTGAGTTAATAAAAGAAACAGGTGAAAATTATACAAAATTCATTAAGTAAAGTCCCCCCCCCTCCGGTTGATCAATTTTGATGAAATTTTTATAAGTTATTAATTATAAGATTGGTTTTATGGCCCTTAATGTCAAATAAAATTGTATTTACTTACTACATTTATAATTTAATAAATACTCGGGGATGATTGATAGCCAGGAATTTTAGACATAAAACTCAATACCGATATCGGTACTGATTCCAGTATTTTATGTTCTAATATATTCAAGTAATTTATATTCGAATACAAGTAAATATTCGATATCAGGTCGATTAAGTTAAATTAAGGAACTCGATAAATAAAATTAAATGCAAACAGTTGCAATGTTTGATTACTGGATCCGTTTTCAATGGGGCTCTCAACGCATTTAAATATCGGGATACTTCATCCTGGAAATCACCTTTACTTATAGTATACCTTTACCAAATACTTTTAAATGGTGTAATGCTCTATTCTCAATCACGTTGGATTTTGATTAGCTGAAAGGTTTTCATCTTTATCAATGAATATTGGTATCACTGTATTTGTTTAAAAATATTAGGATATAACTACTGAGCCACAGCAACGCGTGGCCGGGTCTGCTAGTTTTATAAATTTTACAAATCATTAGTTAAAGAGATTTTTCCTCATCCTCCAGGTGTTTGCTAGCTCTCTATAGGAGGGTTTTTTGTAATGATTTGGTAAATAATGTTTTTCCTGAAGATTTGTAGCCTTGAAGTAGCCTCATCTGTTTTACAAAGTGAAAATTCCTTATCTTTATTTAACATTGTAACATATCTGTGGTTTATCATCCAATAAAAAAAAAAAAAATAATAAGATAAGAAAAAAAAAACGATTTCTTGCTAATGGTCACTAGAAATGAGAGACCTGCTTCATATTAAAGGGGCTTTGTTAAGCTGATTTGTTAAGGTCATTAAAATAGCGATTAAATTTTTTATTACCGTTCTATGGATGGCGGATGGAGGAGGGGAGTGGTATGGGTTGGCCTTAAATATCACTTAACACGCTAACTTGTTTCCCAGTTAGGCTTTAATGTTCGATACTTTCTTCTTTTTTTACTGTTACGCTTTTAATTATTGTTTTCTTTAGAAGATATTTTTCTTTCCTCCGTTTTTTCCAGAATATTTTTAAAGTAATCGTTTGCCCTACTTACGTAATTATATCCCACACTAATGAGGTGAATAAGAAAAAAAAAAAAAAATTAAAACAACCTGTTCGGCGTTATTAATGGCTGAAATGTTAGTGATGGAAACGTTTTCGTCTCTATTATCTAAACCAGAGCCTAAGGAGGGGGATAGCTCTGTGTGCAAGGCTTAGAGTTGATACACTTAAGGTCCCGGGTTCGAGTCCGGCTTTTTATGAATTATTTTAGTAAGTAGGTAAACTGGTGGTTCAGCGTGATCTCTTCCCTTGTACAACCTCAGACCAGTGAGCGGTAAAAAGGTAGTAGCTGGTGATAATACTATACTAGCGATAATACTATCGATAGTTTTAAACTATCGAAAAATTTGTTTTCAATGGAGAATAGTATCCACCTCTGCCTATAAGCACCCTTCTGATAAACAATTCACATATATGGGAAAAAAGAAAAATGTAACAGTGTAATTTTATTTATTTTTCTAACAAAACAACTTTACTACCGTATAAAAAAATATTAACTTCACTTGAAAAAAATATAGAAGCAAATTCACTGATCAGATTAACTGATCATCCTTACACCATTCTGATTGGATTTCAAAGGTATATCGCGCAAAAAGGATTCTTAATTAAATAATTAAAAATTATGAAAAAAAAACATTTGAAGGCTAATGCATATAAATTTTTCTAGGCTATCAACATGAGGTATTTGGTTTCCGTTTTGATAGAATAAAATACAAACGAAACAGCTGATTCCCTGCTAGTTTCTTCGCTTGAAACTCATAAGTTTATTGTCAGATACCGAAAATAAAGAAAATAAATTAGTGCAATTGAAAACGAGCATTATAGGTCATAACGTTCAAAACAAAAAAATTACTATTCTATCCTCCCTTCCCGCCCCCGGTCATCACCTCATACTATCGACAGTGTGGATAGTTTTATGTCCGATACTATCGAAACTATCGATAGCGGAGAATATCGATAGTTTTACATCATTAATAGAAGCCAATAAGTACTGAACCCAAGAGACCAGAAGCGGTCTCAGAAAAACATTGCGGTGAGGATCGGTAAGTAAAAAGAGCAATAAGAAAAAACATTGTTGCAGGCAATAAGTTCTAATGAAAAACATATACAAAATCTTAAAAAATACAATTTATTAATTCTTATATTTACAAATAATATATGTGGCTGCAGCCTAAAGAGATTTATGTCAAACAATTAAAAAAAAATTGTTTGCACATGGCTTGGCAGATTTATAACACTTTGTAGGCGACACCTTGATGAGTAAATTTAAACATACAGGATGCTGCTAAATAAAATAATAATTGTGCTAAAAATCTGAATGAACACTATTTAAATATCTCTTTAATATATGTCTATAAAATAAATAGAAAAGTACAATTATTAATAACTAGCTAGGGTGCCCGGCTTCGCTCCGGTAGTTGTGTGGTAGTTTTAATAACAGCAAAACTTTAAAATTAAAGGAAATATAGAACAAAATTAGCACCTTCTTGATACTTCGGTTTTAACTTGGTATCAACATTAAGATTCGAGAACTGCAGAGTCCGCCCAAATAAGGAACCCTATATACTTTATTGGGGGTTGAAAATGGTAAATAAACAATTAATTTTAATGCAACTTAGTCGAGTTATGCATCGTTTTTGATGGTTTCTGTGATTCTGAATCGTATAAGCCTATTCCAAACAGTCAGCAGATAATAACTTATTAAATTATAGTTGAATAATCTGATATCTCAGTCAAAAATATTGTATTTCGAGTACAACTAAGCGCCGACTACTGTGATGGTCCTATTAGATCCAGAAGGATAGAAACTACCGAAGATTCGTAGACACTTTTTTTCAAGACCTTTCTTCCATTTCAACCTCCCTTAAGATATCCCCCCGTAATTTGAGTGGACTCTGCAGATCTCGAATCATACTACTATTGATATAAAGTGAAAACCAACTTCTTTTTCATAATTACATACTATAAGAACACTTCAAACTTTTTATTTTCGATTTATATTCAGTCAATTTATCTCTTCTTTTTTTTATGTCTGATTTTATTCGCTAACTGTACTAATAAAAAATATTCACTTATATTGCATTAAATTTACTTAAATTTTATACATTGACTAAATGTAATGTGTTCATCAATTAGCCTTCTTATCAGAAAATTAATTTTTTAAGGAATCCAGTCGGTTTTCTAATAGATTGCAGAGATATAGAATCATTTATTTTAAAAGAAAAGGATAAACTAATAATTATCGCTTAATATTTTAGTAATTTAAAATAGCTGAAAAAATATATAACCTTTACAAAGTTAACTGCGTGAATGGACAATAAACATTGAGTGAAACGCACCCTAGCGCTTCCTGGTAGCCTGGAGCTCGAACTAAATTTTTCATTCATAAACTCGTATGTCATTCTTAGCTAGGCTAATTACATGGTGCGAGAGGCTTGAAATTCCAGTCCCTTTCTCTATAATTTTACTCCCTTCAGAGAAGAACGGAAACCTTCTTCTCCGTTAGGGGTTATATGGCCTAACGACGACATAACTTACTTAATCGTACGTGGAGTCGTTTTTGAGCCTTATCGGTACGCACATTGTACACTTTGCTTTATAATATATATTGATTATAACTTAAAAACTGTTTGTTTACATACTCTATTTAATATAAATTACCAAAATCCTCAAAATTTATAAAGTGCTTAGATAATACTTTTCACGGCACACTCGGAAAGCTCTCCGTAGACTGACCTTTTGAGGCAAGTCAGTCCCTGTTTACATTGTAACATTAATGTGGGTTTAAATGATTTTTATTTAAGAAAAATTATAATTAAAAACTTTAGACAAACAATAAAAGATCAAACTATTAACAAGGTTACAAAAAGTAACTACTAGTGACAATACAGTTCCACAACAGTAACTTTCTGCTGCAATTTTCAGAACAAGACAAGACCCCTAGTTCACCGCTACTTATATTTATATTTTATATATAATATATTTTATCTTATATTTATTATTCGAGATGGAACATTCCAGAAGGACTTAAAGCATTCTCGTAAAATCTAGAACATGTAATTAAGTGTTGAGTACAAGTACGGTTGTGTAACGGTTCTAAAACAAGTCTAGAACATTTTTCGATGTAACGGCAAAATCGTATGATTTTGTTTCACGTTTCAATATTGTAACATCAAATCGACAATCAAATAAAAAAACATATGATTTAAAATCCCAAACCTTTTGTTGGAACGACTATTGGTCGGAACAAACCGTTGGAGCACGTGGACGGGCCTAGATCTTTTTGACGGAGATTTGGAACCTCCCAGGAGGATCCCGAATCCTTCCATAACGTTCGTTTTGCGACTATATATAAGGAGCGAGAGTGACTGGGACAGAGAGAGTTAGTCTGTGTCTTGACTGTGAAGCTCAAGTCATATGATTAGTGTGCTATAATATCTATGCTGATGATTTCCAAATATACCTGTCTTTCTCACCTTCCGAGTTGGTGCCTGTGACGAAAAAGCTTCAAGAAGATTTGAATGTAATCAGTCTCTGGGCAGAGGCTAAGAAGTTGAAGCTGAATTCACAGAAAACAAAGGCAATTTTAATAGGCTCCAACCATCTCCTTAAAACCGTCCCTAACATCCCACCCCTGTTCCTAAATAACAATCCCATCAAATTCTATCCAACAGTCAAAAACCTTGGTGTAACCTTCGACCAAACTCTTTCCTGGAAAAAATATATCTACAATATCTCCCGTCGCACCATTTCGACCTTAAAGCAACTAAACCATTTCCGAGACCTTTTCCCTTTCGAAACACGCAGACTTCTGGTCACCTCCTTGATATTCCCCCACCTTGACTATTGTTGCACGGTGTATGGGGGTATCTCAGGGGATCTCGACGCAAAACTAAAACGTTTAATAAATTGCTCTATCCGATTTATATTCGGGATCCCAAGAGATGTCTCCATATCGCCTTTTTACGAAAAGTTAAAGAGGTTATATCCTTCCTACCGCCGTAAGTATATCCTGGAACCTTCCTTTTCCAAGTTATCCGATCCTGCCGTCCATCAAATATCTCCGAACTTCTTCATCCCAAATCCTCGGTACATTCCCGCAATACCCGCTCTAGGCCTTCAGATCTATAAGCACCGGCCCACCGAACGTCAGCTTTCGATAGATCTTTCATTATGCGGTCCACTTCGTTATGGAATTCCATTCCCACTTCCATCCGTAATTCCAATACCCCCTCCACCTTTAAATCCCGCCTATACCATCACTTCAAATCCATCCAACGTCCTTTTTAAACCGATGGCAGTTCTTATTTTCCTTATATATTTTATATATAATTAAAAGTATATTTTATATATACTTTATTTTTTGTAATAATTATTCTTTTTTTTTAGGAAATAGAAATACTATTTAACCAATCTGAAAATAAGTATGTAAATATGTATGTATTATTAGATGTGAAAACTAGTTTCTTCCACCTGCGCGAATATTATTATTATTATTATTAAAGTGCTTTTATTTTCAAACATTAGAATACATATACATTTCTTTGGCACGTACTCTTGGTCAATGACCATCAGAGGTGAGTACTGGTTGATATCAGTTACAATAAATAAATAAATGTTATTACAATAAATAACAACAACAAATAAGTAAGAGAACAAACAATAAGTAAGAGAACCAAAACATTATCATTTGATATATGAAACAACCAACATTAAATACAACAACCTATAATTTAATTTGTAACATTCTAAACATATGATGAAAATATCAAATAGTCATTACACTATGTTTAAGTATACATATTAATTTTAACATACACTATATTACACAAATAGAACCCAACAAATCTTATCTCCATTATCTTTTATAAATATTATTATTAAATGGTATTTATATCATGACTTATAAATTTATAATTTGTTTTAAATAGAAAACTGTTATTATTGATCACCCTATAATTATTATTGTTATTTTTGATGTTACTACTACCATTTTTTTTTAAATTATATATATATATATACATACATATATATATATATATATATATATATATATATATATATACATATACACATATACATATCTACATAGGTATATATGACTTTTTTTTTTTTTTTTTTTTTTTTTTTCCTAATTAACAGTTACATTTATATCAATAAATAATCAAACATTATGTTGGTCCCATTTACAAATATTAATCAATTAATAAATAAATAAACAATAATGGATATCAGCCCATTATTTGACCAGACACCTATATTTCCACGCCTCCCTTGCATATGAAATAATAGTTTTCCAATTCTTCCCATTTAGAAAAGTGCATAATTCATCCATTTCTAAAGTTTCAATCCCGAACCATTTAGATCTTATATCACAGAGAGTCGGACATGTGGCAATAAAATGAATCATATCTTCATTTTCTCCAGTGTTACAAATAGTGCATGTTGTTTCAGATCTTCCTGAATGCCTACTATAGTTTAGGTACATCAGTTCCCCTCTTATTTTCAATATCCATTGAATCTCATGCGTTTTGTATGTATTGTTCATGTACTGAGCATTTTCGGGTAGGTCATATTCGAGATATTTATAAGTTACACTATTACAGGAACTAACAGCCGCAGCTATATATTTATTTTTTATTCCTTCATCTAAATTTTTAACTATTAATTTAAATATATTGGACCATTCCGAAACATTATCAAGATTAATCTGAGGAGCATTATGTATTTGGGCGAGTTCATTTGCAACTTTATACCACCCTACATTCTTTTTAATACATTCCAATGCCAGAGTATTTGTGAGTCTATTGGGGGAATTTATTACTTTAATTATATATTTGAAATGTAGTTTTAAGGTGTGTAAATATATGGGCTTTAATCCTGTTTCCAAGTATAGAATATAGTTCGGTGTGTTAATTGGTAGATTAAACATTTTTTTTAAGAAGAATGGTAAAAGAGTTTCAACTTTGTTGTACATTTTTCCACCCCAGACCTGAGCCCCGTAACAGAGTAATGTTCTGGATACAGTGTTAAATAGCTGCATTTTTGCTGAATATGCGATGTCCTTATTTTTTATAAGTTTTTGCCATAAAGAGTTTAAACCATTTTTAGCAGTTTGTAGTTTTTCTCTTAAATGTTCTTCATGTGACATGCCGGAGGAATATAATATTCCAAGATATTTGTATTTGTTGACAACTTCTACTGAAGACTGTGCAAAATACCATTTTTCATTCTTTGCAGGTCTTCCGCCCTTTCGAAAAATTATAATTTTGGATTTCACTAGATTTACTATAAGATTCCATTTCAGAAAATATGCTTCTATTTGAGTAATCATTAGCTGGAGCGTTACCGGATCTGAAGCCAATAGGACTAAATCATCCGCAAATGCAAGCAGTTTTATTCTGGTATTCATAATTAGTACACCTCCATCGAGGCAATCCTCGATATCATTTAAGAACAAGGAAAAAAGCAAAGGCGAAAGAAGGCCTCCTTGTTTCACGCCCATGCTTATATCAAACGTTTCTGAAAGACCTTCTCTTCCCCAAACATAGCCCTCAGTATTTTCGTGTAACTTCTTTATCGTTTTTATAAATTTTGTAGACAGACCTATTTGTGTTAGTTTATAGATTAATGAATATCTATCTATCCTGTCAAATGCTGCCGATAGATCTATAAAGAAAGCATACACTTTACTTCTTTTCTTGGAAAGTTTTATATTAACAATGTTTTCCAGTACAAATAAATTATCAATCGTGGAGTAGCCTTTCCTGAACCCAGCTTGAAACTCTTTCATAACATTTTCCTTTTGTACCCATTCCGATAATCTGTTTAGTAGTAGACCGGTATAAATTTTTGATATTGTATTTTCAAATGATATTCCTCTGTAATTAACTACTGATGTCCTGTCTTCTTTCTTATATAGAGGGAATATAATTGACTGATTGTAATTACGTGGGACGATTCCTGATGAGTATATATGATTATAGTGCTTCAGAAGAATTTCCAAAAAATTTACTGGGGCGTTTTTAAAAAATTCGTATGGGATACGATCCATGCCCGGCGCTTTATTATCCTTTGCTTTAGCAAGAATTAATTTTAATTCTTCCATAGTGAATCGATTATCAAGAAATTCATCTGTGATAAACGGATCTGCATATTGTACTCTATAAGCATTTAGCGGTGGATTGTACAAATTTTTGAAGTGTGTTAGCCATTCCTTCATATCTATTCCAGGATCTGACGCCCATAATTGGTTACGCTTTAAACTCCTAACTGCATACCAGAATTCTTTTGTATTTTTACTATTGCTTATAGTTTTAACCTGTAATGTATAAAAGATCCTACGCGCCTTCTTGCATATCATTTTGTAAATTGCATTTGAATTTAAATATTTTTGCTTGTCTTCAAAGACATTGGTCTTTCTGTAGACATTTAAATTTGCATACGATTGTTTTCTAGCTATAGCGCATTCCTTATTAAACCATTTTTGACTCCTATTAGATTTTACAGGTTGTTTGGATCTAGGTCTATTTGCAGCACAATTTATAATATCTAACAACAAATCACTACTTGGAGTTTCAGTATTTTCTTTACTATCATTTACTATTTTTTCTACTGTACTTTGTACTTTATTTTGATATACTATTTTTTCTTGAGCTTTCCAATTTAGTTTAGGTAGTAACGGTAAGAAACTGTCATTTTTAATACTTTTTCCTAAATAAAACTTTAATACAATGGGCATATGTAAAGAGTATATTTGAGATTCAATTTTAAATGAAGCCACATATTTCAGAAGATCTTTAGATATACAGCATAGATCAATCACAGAGCAACAATCCTTTCTTATATAGGTGAATTCTCCGTAATAATCATTTTCTGTTCTTCCATTAAGAAGAATCAAATCAAAAGAATCCATAAGATCCAATAATTTTTTACCATTAGAGTTTACAACCAGATCTTTAGATTGCCTTATTTCCGTTATATTGGAATTTATTACTCTTATTTCATCCGCTACTTCTTGCAAATTAGCCACTCTACTATTCAGATCGCCAATCAAAATAAATAATTTATCAGAGTGGTCGTTCAATACTTGATATAAATTATTAAAGTCTGATTCCCAGTTATTGAAGTTTAAATATGCCGGTATTACATATATAGTATTATCCTTCAGTGAAATGTTTACAACCCAGCGTTCTGATAATTCACAAAAAGAACAAGCTTTAACTGTGTTTATGCTTTTTTTAAAACCATATAATGCACCACCGATAGACCTACCTAATTTTTTATTACGTGTTGCCGGTATCCATTTTACAATATAATCTGTAAAGAATTTATCATATTTTTTTATATCTTTTAGCTCTATAAATGTTTCTAGTAAGAAAAAAATATCGTGTTGCTCAATGAAATTAATAAAATTTTGATCATTAATTTTAGTATTAAGGCCCTCGATATTATAGCTTAAAATATTAAGGTTATTATTTAGCCTACACTTAAAGTCTCTTATTGTATTTTTGCTATTAAAATTATTTACCATTTTTTTGAGAAGGTAGTCCTTAGCTTGCAGATGACATTGAGTTGCTTTTGGAACGAAATCGAAATTTATCCAATTGTTGTTGAATTTCTTCAATTCTTCTTTTTTTGTTTGCTTGTTGACTTATATCATCGGTTTCCATATGTGCAATCGATAGGTCAGTCCCGGCTATTTCCTCAGCTTCATTTATATTATAATAGTTACCTCTCAACTTGAATTTTTTATTTCTATAAATTACATTTGGATCCACAGTTTTCAGTAGTTTCATGCAACGATAAATTCTCCGCCCCTCTTCTCTCTCCTCAGGTGTTTTATCGTGACTTATACGACAATTAATCTGTTGGAATGCATTACTTTTCTCATATACTTTTTTTTTCACGAGAAAACTGTTAAATGCAATGAGTATAGGCCTTGGTTCTTGTTTTCTTCCGATTCTGTAGCAGTCATTAATACTATTTTCAGGTATTGTTATGTCTACAGAGGCGCATAACTCTTTAACTTTAGTAACCAGATTTTCATTTTCATTAGCTGGTACGTTAAAGAGCAATAAATTATTTTTACGTAATTGTTTTTTTAACATATTTACCTCCTTTGTTAGGCTTTCATTTTTTATCTCCAGTTGCCTGCATTTATTGGATAGCTCTTCTTGCTGTGATATAACTGTTTGAAGTAGTGTTACAATTTTATCCATGTTTTCTTTAATGCCAGATGTTTCAACTGTATTTTTTTTAATTTCTTCCATTATATCTTCATTTGTGTAGGCCATGTTTATTGATTAAATATATGTAAATAAATACGAAGTATTGCTATGAATGATAATGATTATGTAAACAGGTGGGGGAAGTAGATATGATGGGAAGGATTACCTATAGATGAACGGTAGAGATAATGTCTATGTTCCAATGTTCTTATCTATACTTATTTCACTAATTGCTTGAATATCACTAGCCTGATTTTCTTCTAATTTTAACAACGCAGCATTAGTAAGCACATGAACAAGAAAATATAAATTTTTCTTTAAAAAAGTCACTTTAACTACGACACTGAAAAGACAGTTACGGACACGATGTGTACTGTACGACGGTCGGAACCAGACTCCATGCGCGAATATTTAATGTGTATTTTATTTTCTCTTTTTAAACTACAGGTTCCCTAATTAGTTGTAGTTATTTAGAAGTATCATTTTAATTTGTTTATTCAAACTTTAAGGCTCTAAAGCCCCCTTTGTATATTATTTAAAATTGTTCTTAATGGGCACGTCCCAGAACAAATAAATTAAGAATCTATTATTATTATTAGGTATAACGTTATCATTTTTGTAACGTGCTCGAATATTTGAGTTCTATTAATTAGTTGGCATTGATAATTATATATTTCTGTTAAATAAATATTCTTTAATCCTCAGAAGCGTTACAATATTATAGATGAAGAAGATTCTAGAAGGTCCCAGAAAGACTGATTTTTTTGACAATCACGTTATTTAAGCTTTAGATCTTCTTTCGCCTCTATTATTCCATCAGTCTTTTTTTATGTCCGCCGCCTCTTCGATTGGCCGTAACAATATTTAAAGTGAGCCAAAACAACTCCCTAATTTATTTACCAAAATAATATCACTTTTATTAAATTGATCGTTAATACTACTGTAAAAGAAATCAAATGCGTAAATTATTTCACACTATTTTTAAATTCCGAGGGGGGATCAATCCATAAAATATCCCCCACAGTAGTATCGCCTTAACCCAAGACAAGATAGATTGATAAAGATAGATTGTAAGATTTTACTCAAGGAGTTGACCTAGTATTCTTAAGATGATGATAAGATAAGTCCTCCTGAGTCGCGGAAAAGCTCTTTGAGAATACCCCATAGATCTGGTATCCGGACCGTGAATACAGAAGAGGATAAGACGTCCTTCTCTCAGGGCAAAAGCATCGATATTATCTCCGCTTCGTTGTCCAATCGGAAAGTTACTCTCCTTAGGTATTTTGAATGCAAGCTTAGGAGCTCTTGATAGGGATTGTAAGCTCTTCTCTTCTTCAAGCCTAGGATAAGCAGTTACTTTCCTTATTTTTCTTAAGGATACGACATGTAACAGTTAATGATGTGGAACTGGACCCTTTTTTCAGGAAAAAAACTGAAGAAATTGGCATTGATGTCAAAACCAAATTCAGAAAGATACAAAAAATTGTCTGTTGAATTTGCTTTTATTCTAAAAAACCTACGGCTTATCATATGAAATCATTTTGCAAGAATCGACAGGATTATGAAAAGGCGATTTTAGATCCTAGAACGGAGCTTTGGAGAAATCAATGTTTTGAAAAAGGTATCGTTTAAAGAGAAATGAAAATGAATTATAAATCTGTAGATTATTCATATTTAAATTCACTTCAATAGTAATAACTGAATGAAAGAATGAATTTAATAAATACAAATATTGTGTATCAATTATCCTAGTTACATACAGGCCAGGTCCATTTGCAAAATATGTTAATAGCACGTAAAACCTGATAACTGGTTTTACAGGAGTAACTAAAAATAGATTTTCCATCGAAATTTAATAATAATAAATCCGTCTGAAACAAAAATTATCTTTTTTTTTTTTTTTTTTTTTTTTTTTTTTGCCCTTGGTGCATTAAGAACCGTATCACTTGTCAAGTTATGTTTTAGGAGTTTGTTTGTTTTAACGTCCCTTTGTGCTACTATGGCTAATCGTACGATGCTACAGAGAGA
Source organism: Aelia acuminata (assembly GCA_911387785.2). Classification (NCBI taxonomy): domain Eukaryota; kingdom Metazoa; phylum Arthropoda; class Insecta; order Hemiptera; family Pentatomidae; genus Aelia; species Aelia acuminata. The sequence continues at coordinate 121,799,718 of OU426982.1, read as the reverse complement.
TTCCTAAATTTTGCCTATCAATGTATGAAATGAAATGAAATGAAAAAATTTTACTTAATTCTGGGACATTTAGTCCCCTAAGAATAACATTGTTAACAATTTGTTCAGGCAGCATTTATCTGGCTGTACTATATACATTTGTTGAAATTAAAAACTAAAAATATACACTTTAATAATAAATGAAAATAAATCGTAACTTCAGTATTCACGTGCTTTGTAAAAAATATAAATAACAAAAAGAAGAGTGCCATTATTAAAATAAATAGATAATAAAACTGAAGTATTTGTACAAACCTTCAAGACTATATCAAAGAAAATAATAATTTTTACATCTGCAGAGAAGATTGATGTTCCAGGAGATGGAGAAATAAGAGGTGTTTGAACGAGGCTAGGGAGGAAGCTTGACGAACGGATCCGGGTAAGGAATTCCAAAACTGGGTGGCACGAACAACGAAGGATTTATCGAAACAGGTGGTTCTGTGAGTGGGGATATACAAGTCCGTAGGTTGGGATCTTGTATTTAGCTGATGGATGGACGAACGTGGGGTAAGGAGGTCAAAAATGTATGTGGGGTTTTCTGCTCTTATGGTTTGGAAGAGGAAGGAGCCGAGCAGGTACTGTCTTCGAAAATTAGGAAAAAGGAAACTTTGCTGGGAATAATATTCGGAGACGTAAGAGTATCTCGGGAGACCAAGGATAAGGATACGGGAGCATACTAAAAGACGACGGGTATTTTGAGGAAATGAATCTCTGAATTTTAATAACTGCTTGAGGACTAAGATGGGTTTTTGGGTTATTTGGGAAACGTGATGATTCCAGGTGGGGTGTTGATCGAAGGTTATACCAAGGTTCTTTATGGAGTCTTTAAACTGGATAGGAGTGTTATTGATATACAGTAATGGATAATAAAGAAGGGGATTGAGGAAAGCTTTTGAACTTATGAGCATTGCCTTGGTTTTCACTGGGTTCAGGGATAGTTTGTTTTCTATTGCCCAGCGGTTAATTCTATCAATATCCTCCTGAAGTTTACGTGACGCCTCTAGCAGGTCGGAAGGATGGAAGGTTATATAGATTTGTAGATCATCTGCATGTAGGTGATACTTGGGAGTAATAGATAACATTTGTGAGATCATTTATGTAGATGGAGAATAGGGCAGGTGAAAGGGATGAACCCTGAGGTACACCTCTGGAAAGAAGCAGGGATGATGACGGTGGTTTGTTAGGGATAGTAACTGATTGAGATCGGAATGAGAGAAAAGATTGAAACCAGCACTGAGAACTATAATTAGGATAGAGATCTTTAACGAGTAACTGATTTCGCACAGGCTCGGGACCTACATTTTACGTCCTATCGAGGGACGGCATAGCCGAGGATTTTTACTCCCTTAAAAAAACCTAGGGCCACCTCGAGATGCGATCCCGTGAACTTTAGTATTGTAGGTTGCTATGCTAACCACTACACCAAAGGTGACCCATGTTTTAGGAGGGTATACTTTTGTAAATTCAAATATTAAAATACTTTAGAGTTAATCATTGTACTAATTAATATTATTATTTCGTCTGACCCGAAACAATCTAAACATAAAATATTAAAAATTACCAAAAAGAAAATAATCCTTTTTTTTTTTGCTCTTGGTGCATTAGACCCATATCACTTCTCATTGTTTGCTTTAGGATTCTATTGTAAATTCATATATTGTAATTCTTTAGAATATATTTGTTTTTCTTTTCTATTTTTTTAATTCTTAATCTCCATTAAAAAATAGAATAAAATTCATTTATTAAATTCTTTATTATATCTTGACATCCCCACATTAGAAACTGGTTTTATAATTTTGTAAACGATTTCTGAGGTACAAAGGATATGGGTCCGAAGGGATGAAAGCGTGGACCAACTTTCAGCCAATATATTTACATATATCATTATCTATATTATACCGTGCATAGCCTAAGATAGGGTGAGGTCTTCATCCCTTACCTAAAGAGATTTCTATAGTCCTTTTATAAGAAGGGCATCAGTCTTCCAAGATATCTTCTAACCCAGAGATATATATTAAAGGGTTCCTTGGCATACTGTAGTGTACACAGAATAGATGACATGATAAATGTTTCTCCGATATTAAAACTATAGGAAAAGGTCTGAAATATCCAGGTCTTTAAACTAAACTGAATAATAATAATAATCTTTTAATGTTACATTACTCCATTGAGATAATTTATCTCAATACATCATCTCTATACATATAAGAGGCTTTTTCCTGACTGACAGAATCCACGCAGAGCAAAAACTACTAATGATAGAAACTTGAAGTTTGGAATTTAGATTTTAAACGCGATGTAGGTATCCACTAAGGAAGGAATTTAAAAAATGTAACCTCTAAGGGGTTTAAATGGCGAAGTTGTCGTTTAACTCTAACGGACACCTATTTTTGCACTTCGAGAAAAAATATCCAATTTGGACTCATTTTAAAGATCTTGATACGACGAGTTTAACTAAAAAGCCCTAAGGTGCGTCGAAAACCATGTTTTAAAGCCGAAAAATGAAGCGTTCATGACGAGTAAGCAATTTTTTGTTTCGGAGGATTTAGTGAACTCTCTCCATTGCGTGTCTCCCTCTCTTCTACCGTGCCACAGCTTCCCCCTCCGACATTCCACTTTCCGGAAGCTCCGATCCCTGTTATGTTGTTAATATATAACATATATTGTTAATATATAACATATGTTGTCAATATATAACATATTTATTGAATCAATACCAAGATAATGATCACAGAATTGATTTTAAAGGCTCGCGGGCAAAGCCGCGATTGGGAATGCTAGTATATTATAATGTGAAACAAAAAATACAAAACTGACGATTTTAAGGAATGTTAGATATGTTGTTGGATCTCGACATGTAATAGAACAGTTGGAACAAACCGTTCTAGTTCATGTCCGTGACTGTTAATGGACCTTCGACGCTGTCGCGAACCTTCTGGACTGTCCTGATTCAGATTAAATTTAAGGACAGACGGACTGGAGAGTTAGTGTTGCTCTGAAGCTCAAATTATATGGTTATTTTTGTATTACTGTGTCGTCATAAGTTGACACTTTTTGTAACCTTGTTGATTAAGTATTTCAGGTGTTATTGATTGTATGATATTGTAAATTATTAATTTCTCCCATGTGTTACAATATGAAAAAAAGTAATTGATCGATGTTTATTCTAATTTTATGCTGTATCATACTTTTTTTTTCAAAAGGATTTTTTGGGAAGGTTTTAGGCTGTAAGTGAATTTTAATTCTCAACCCCGTATGTAAAACTGCAATGCCCGCATGCTTGCTTTCTCAAAACTCATAAAGTAGTGGATGAATTCACTTAAAAGTTATTTTAGCAGAAAATAATTTTGATAAGCTCAATGGAAATAAAATTTTGTAGAATGGAGAAAATCAAAAAATCAATTTTGGCCCATAATTTCTTTACAAAATGATATTTTTCTTTATTCGGTGACAACTGAATTCCTGAGACAGAAATTTTATGTTACCTTGGACTTATGTTGGATAGAAAAATGACTTTTGACCTACATGTCAAAATGAAAAACCGCACAATCAAAAATACTTCTAAACATATACTTCTAAACATATACTTCTAAACTACGCTCCATGGTACATTTCTAACAACACAATACACAAAGACATGGACATTCCACCAGTAAAATAATACATTCACGATAAATACGGTTATTACCTTTCGCTGTTCAACTCACAACCATCTCTTTCTTCCCAGTTACCCGTCCAACGAAGATTAAAAAGACAATGGCCGATGGCTATGCTTGAGCACATCATTTAAATCAAGCAAATCGAAGATAAACTTCGCATTATCCAAAAATTTGCTAGATGCGCTACAGCGCAGGCGCAAATGACTTAAAATATAAATAAATATCTGATAAATAAAATCAATGTTTTTTCCTCATATTTTATGCCTATTTGATACTTATGGTAGGGATTTTTACTGAATGTTCAGGTATTTCCCCGGAAGTTTATAGGCTTCAAGAGAGTTTTAATACTCAACTCCATACATAAAAATGGATGGGTCGAATGTTTGATACTTTCAAGCATGGAAAGTATTGAATGGATTGTACAGTTAATCCATTCATTTTCCATAGAAGAATGTATTCTATGTATGTATTCTACTTCCATTTTAGTAGAAGAATGTAATTACCTTTTCATACAAAAATTAAAAAAAAAAAAGGCAGTAAAAATTTTATTTTATATGCAATGAGGAGAAACCATTGTTAATAATGTGACCTATGAAGTCAACCAGCAATGTTTGGGCGATATGGGATATGTAATATCGGGATAGTTTCAAACTGTGCGTCGAACCGGTTGGAGCATGAAGTTGAAACAAAAGCGGGACCTAAAGTCGAATTTATCGCAGGCTGTATTAACTTAGATTAATTATATGCGATCATTTATCACCATAAACCTTCAACTCGCTAAACTTCGACAATCTTCGCCTGATTTTAATTAACTCTGGTACCTATTCGGGTTTACAATTTACCGATTGAATTCCTTTTCCAACTTTCCTATAAGCCCATAATCATTCAACTTAAGGGTAAATTTATAGAATAAGACTGAAAAAAATATTAATGTATGAAATGATACCTTAAATACTGAATTATTAGAAATATTTGTTCCAGTAAATTACAGACATTTTTCTTTTGATTATGCATACCTCTAAAACGTTGGTAAATAGACGTAATAGGCCGGCTATTAGTTTATTTTTATAAATGAATATAAAAATTTTTACAATACAACGGGGTTAGAACAAATTAAAAGAACAATTAAGAGATAACAAAAAAAATTGTGGGTTTAAAATCACATAAGTACTACTCAATCTGTTTGTTAATCCATAAGTGAAAAAAGAAAACAAGTGAATAAAAATAAACGCCTAAAGAGCTTTAGGCGTATTTCTATCTTTATTTGCGGGATGTGGTCTTTTTAAAAAGGTATATGGTGCTAGTAGGAGCAAAGCGTTGGGAGGGTAGCCCTTCAAGGACAGTGACAAATTGGTCTAGGTCATTGGATTATGGCTGGCATCAAGGGCTCGAGGAACTGTATGTCTCTCCCTGAAGCAAACTGACCGTGTAGCAAACCTTCGGGGGGGCTAATGGCATTTCGGAGTCCTAGTGCTACCCGGTCAGTGTGGGTCGCCTCCAGTAGACTGACAGGACTCTATTATATGACGAAAGAAGAAAACTGCATCTATAAGATCTTCATCAGCAAGAGGTCACTTATCCAAGTACTAATCATGATCGATATAACTTATGATAAGTTACTGCCCCCCTCATAAAAAACAAACAATGTTTATATTCCATTTCACTGCTAAATTGTTCAGGTAAATGCTTTAATTATTAAAGTTTGAGGAAGAGGTGGGAATTGAATGAAAATATTTGTTTTTCTTTTCCATTTCCAAGAATTTTTATTCTTAATCTGAATTTCCTCTTCCCATTATATTTTCAAGGAAATAGTCAGTGTATGATATATTCCGTATGGAATGACATGTTTTTCAGTCGATATTCTTATGATATTATATTTCCTTATTTCTATTTTTTTTAATTTAATTTCAGTACACGATAAGATAAACGTGTTTTATAATTAAACGATGTAAGAGTGACACAGTTTGTCCAAACCCATGCTTTAAGAATGTTCAAGTTTAAAATCGAAATGCCTTTGGTAACTTGATGGGACTTGAACAAAGGCAACTTCGAACTTAAGGCCATCTCGCCTCCAGTTACAAAGGGGCAAGTTGGTGATGACATTGGCGAGATAATTATAGCTTTGTTCAACAAAGATTCTCGATTCTCCAGCTGAGTTCTAGTATTTCAGTCAGCTTCTACTAGCAACACTGTAAGTTTGCGGACAGGTTCAATTCTATAATTACAGGACTGAAAGTCCACGATTGTAAGAAGAAAACTTTGTCTTTGCCAAGAAAATGGATATTTTTAAAGAAGACTAGAAATATGTAGGAGAAGCAAAAAAGTAATTTATCCAGAGAAGGAATTCATGATGTAAACTTCCCTAACAGTTACCTCCATCAGCAAATGACAATTTATTAATTTTTTATAATTATAATTAAATATTTATACTGATTATTAAATATTTATAATTAAGGTTACGTCGTTTGTCGTTCGACTAGATCCTTCGGGTCTACTCACAAGGGGAGGACACGGTAAGAAATTATTTTTGGAGGTTTGCGATCAAATATTAGCCACTTATTTCACCATTTGCGCCCTAAGGAAGCCGAAAAAAAAAACATTAAACTACTTTATTTTATATCTATTAATAAATTACATCGAAATGATTAGCGCACCAAAATTGATTGTAGGGTAAGGTATAATACAGCCGTTACAGAGATTCTGTTTTAAGTCAATGGTAGAGGCTATTTGTCTTTAAATAGAATCTCTGTATCGAAATGATTATAGCACCAAAATATTTAAGAACATTTCTTTAGTACCATCCTATACATTATTGTATACCACATGAAATGGCATGGAATGCGCTGTTAAACGACACCAATCTCATAGACCTAGTCAAATTAGGAAAACATCAACAGCTATTTTTAAACATGATTTTTTCTGTTTCTGGACCAATTTTTGAGGGCTTTAGAGACCAATAATTCGAAAATTGGTAGACATAAGTCAGTAATATTACACAATAGTTCTAGTAGATACAAGTAGTACACACATACCAAATTTCAAGAAAATTTGAGTTGGTGAGGCTCAAGCCTGTGTTGAATTGACATGGAATGACTCTGTTATAACATAATGCTCCTAACATTTTAAATAATGGTCGATAGAAAAGAAAATATTTCTTTTATCGTAAATTCGTCATTATGAATTTACGAGAAAAAAATATTTTCTTCTCTTTAGAGAAAGGAGTAGGGAGTTTAGTAATCGATAAAAAATAAATTACTTTCGGGATCTCACATAATTTACTCGTTTTAAAAGCACCTGAGCCTTTAGAAAGAGAATTGATTATAACGGTCCTTCTTCTGATTGGTTTAATCTTGTTTAAGCAACTTTTTATTTTAGTTATGCTCCTTTTACGGACACTTTAAGAGTGTTAAAAACTTTATTAGAAGTATTTTACCCTAATATATAGTACATAAAAATGTTCTCAAAACATAAACTTGTTAAGTTACAAATAGCTTTATTTCATAGTTATATAAAATAAACTAACGGTGAAAAATGCTGACCGTGATTTCTTTAAGCCTTAACATTCAATGGCGATGATGTTAATATAAAAACGATATGTTTAACCTATTCATTAGAGACTGAAAATTTTCTGAGTCACAAAAAGATTTTTTAAACAAAGATCTTATTTTCTTTCCTGATACTAATTCCATAGTTATTTTCCTGATCCAGTGAGCCGAGGGCGGGAAAACCTTACGAATACAGTTATATTGAAATGAACGGAGAATTTATTTTTTGTTTAGCTGTCCTATTCATGATGTGTATGAGGAGAAAGAAAGGAGATATAAAATATAAAGTAAGGCTCCTGCTTTTTCTTCTTCATTTTTTTTTTTTTTGTTTTATTTCTTTTCTATGGATTGAAATTATATACATAAAAAAGGATTGGTTTGGAAAAAAAGGATTGAAACGGATAACCGAAGTGATAAAGTAATATCCTTACATTTATTATTACTGATACTGCACTCTCTGTTTTTTTTTTTAAATTATATCATTTAATTAACATCAAACATTTAGTTACAATCGATAAAAGGACATAAAGGATGGATAGGTAACGAAGAGGCAGACGCGAAGGCCAAAACTGCAGCACTGGAAGAGAGACACTCCTTATTTCATATTTTCATACTGTAAATTATTTAAAGTAAATTACTGTAATACATACAGTAATTACATACTGTAATACAGTGTAAATTACTGTAAATTTCATACTGTAAAGCCCCTCAGGCTAAAGTCAAAAGTATATTAAGGCAAATGATGTACAGGCTATGGAATAACAGATGGCAGACAACATCTAAAGGTAGACATTTATACAGATACATCAATAAATTGGAAAAGAGACAAAAACGACGTACAATCAACAATAGACTTACACAGGTATTGACTGGCCATAGACCAACAAGAATTTTTATTATACTTACATCGATTTAAAATAAAAGAAGACAACAAATACTTGTGCGACGGACAGACATAACAAAGTTATGACCATCTTATATTTGAATGCAACTTACTTGACGTACAGAGGTATAAATTATTAAGAAATTGAACAATCGGCCAATTAGTAAAGAAGAACTTTAAAACCTTTTAGTTTTGGCTGGAGTTTATAGGTGAAATAGACATCAATAAGTTATGAGAAATAGATTGGATTGGTGAGGCCCCATCAAACATCATGATTAACCAAATATTTTTTATTAATCTCACTTAACTATATATGAAATATATAGTAAGGAAAGTATTGCGATCGTGAAAAATTTCAACAGAAATACACGTTTTGGGGTCCCCTGAGTGTAAATAACTAAGTCCCGAAAAATTGATCAAACGGAGGGGGCACTTTATTTCATAACTTTTTTTCCAATTTTTACGTTCTTTTCGATTTTCTCAAAAACGGCTTTAATGATTTTCATCAAATTCGTCATGTTTAATGAGAATCAAGTATTCTTTAATATCAGGTAAGTTTTGTTATTATTAAAATGACCTGAGTGGGGCTTAAATGGGGAAGGGGCTTTTTTTGTTTTCCCATAAAGTACCTTCGATTTTGTTTATAGGGAAACATTAACTGTCTCTGGTTACGGCTAAAAATAAGAAATGGCTAAATATGAAATATAAAAAAATCAAGTAAACATAAACAGGAGAAAAAATGAAAAATATTCCGTCATCGTTGAGCCCACGGATGTTGTTTACAATTAAAAACATTCTGTTCATTTAATGGAAATTATTGGTTTCATGGTACCTAAATGGTAAATAAAATCACACGCGATGGAGAATTATCAGAAGTAAAAACTTTTATTTAATAATAAAAAAAATGTGTGTACTTTAGGATGAAAATAGAAACAAAAATATGTAAATTAATGTGGAAAAATGTGTGTCTTCGAGGAATGGCATTTAATAAAACACGTCAATTTCTAATCTAAGTAAGTTGGTAAGTGTAAGTTGTGTGTTGCGCGCATCGTACGAGATTCTTTTATTTATTTATTACTACCGTAAAACGAGGTGACTTTGTGACTAATGGGGTGACTTTGTGACAAGCCTATTTTTCTACAGTTTTTGAATTTCCCTCCTTAAAAAGAATCAGGTTAGGCAATTCAGTGTACTTGTCAGTTGGTCAGTAATCTGCTGCAACCTACTGGCCACAAATGGACCTCTATAACTTCTTTCATTCCATTTATCATGGTGTTTTATTTCAAATTTTCAAGTAAATGAAAACAACCAAGCATATATGAAATAAAGCACCATGGTAAATGGAATGAAAGAAGTTATATGTGGCCAGTAGGTTGCAGCACATCACTGACCAACTGACAAGTACACTGAATTGCCTAACCGGATTCTTTTTAAGGAGGGAAATTCAAAAACTGTAGAAAAATAGGCTTGTCACAAAGTCACCCCATTAGTCACAAAGTCACCTCGTTTTACGGTATTTTATTTATTTTTAATTTTTTATGTCCTCTCTACCTTGCCTTTCAGCAACACGGGTTTTGGCAAGATACAAACACTAGTTAGCGTTTTTACCTTGCCTAAAAAAACTTTATTTTGATTTTTCTCTCAATTCAGGATCTTCATTCGTTTGAAGACTGCTGCCTTCTATCCAACGGTACTTCTGTCTGGTCTATCCTTGCCCTCTGTCGGGTGGTCTTCCAGGTGGTGGTCCCCTTCTTCCAAGATTGAAAACGTCCAGTCCGACGACTTCTTTCCACCCGTAAACAAACTGTTTGTAGTACGGGAAGTTCCGCTCTGTCATTAACTCAGGGAACTGGTTCTCCCCCAGGACGTAGAGCCCAGTATCCCTGATGAGCTTGGACCTCAGTGCCTCAAAGGCGGTGCAATTCAAAACGACATGCTCAGCCGTCTCCGGTACTCCGCATGCTGGGCACAGGGGATCTATATCCTTTCCAAAGCTATGGAGTTTAGCACGAAAGGCCCCATGCCCAGTGAGGAATTGCGAAATCCAATAGTCCGGGAGGACCCACTTTGCTTCCAGACGTCCCCGTACAGTAGGTAAAGTAAAGTAAAGTACTTTTTCAAGGTAGACCCTTTCGTGGTTGCTGCCCACCGCTGGTTCCACTCTTCGGTAGTGTCCTCCCGGATGATCTTTTTCCATTTTCCAGGGTCTTCTTCTACCCTTGCCCGGATATTTTCCGGAAGACCAGCTGAGCCTTGAGTTTTAAAATCCCGTTTTAATTTGTCTTCCCGCAGGATGAGGTCGAGAGGGACCCCATATTTATTTATTACTAATCATTCTATATGGTACATTTTCTATTTTGGTGTTATTTTGTATTATATGTTCTATTTTGTATATATACACTAATACTTACTCCCCAAAGCCCAGGAATACTAGAATGTGGAAAACATAACAAAAAAAACAAAAAAAAACATTTAATCAAAATTAAACAAAACGTGATTGATATGTAGGTTGTGTGTATCGATACCGTAGCAGGAGATGTTTTAAGAGACTAGAGATGCATTTTGAAGTATATGAAATAAAAGAATGTGGAAAGAAAAAGAAAAAATGAAATCACATTCAAACTATTTTTCAAGGTGTTTTAAATGTTTAAAAAATTGATATCACAAAAAATTGATAGCTTATATCTTTTCCATTTTCTGAAACTTTTCAGCTTGAATTTCACTGATAAATTCGTTTTGAGATAATAAAACAACAGTAGAAAACGAAAAACGATGAGGTGATAAGGGCCCTACCATTCATAGCCGTTTCAATCAGCCTTATCAACGGGGAAACGTTTATAAAATGGGAATAACCCGACAAATAGACAATAGCCCTTATCTCGGCATTATCGAATCAAACTGACGTTCCGCTAATGGAAAAAACATTGCCTTTATATCGGTAAAATGAACGAAATACCATTTCCAAAGAGGCACGCAAACCAAGAAGTTTAGTGGAGTTATCAACTCAAAAATGCTATTCACAAAGTGTATATAAAATCAGCATGTGGCGTCTTCATTAGCTAACTTATAAACAGAGGCAAGATGTTTAGGAAGTAAATAACTTTTTTTTTTTTTTTTTTTTTGGCTTCATAATTTTAATTTGCACCTGTTAATAAAAATCGACAATCAGCAAATGTGAGCTGTGCTAATTTAAATAAGGGCATGTTAGGCACGGGGAAGGATGGCACCCAGCGGTACCTCTTCCCTGGAATAATTTTTATTTGATATCAAGCATTTTATTAGCATAATAAATATTTTTTTATATTACCATTTTAATTGAAATATTATTTGTATTTATATCCGTTGGAGATAAAATAAATAAACAGCCAAATAAAATAAATTAAAAATAAAATAATAAAAATAAATTAGAACAAAGTAAAAATAAATAAAAATAAAATAAATTAAGTAAAAATAAAAAATAAAACCAAAAAAAAAATTAAAAAAAAGTACATTAACAGCCAACCATACAAATTGTATTGTAAAAATACGGTCAACCCGACAGGCGGACATAGTCCACGCCTATACGTATGTTTATGTACAAAACGAACATATACATATCTTTATTTTGTAAAATAAACAGTTTATTATTATTAAAATAACCCTATTGAAAACAGTATTGAGATATAATGTGAACAAAATACAATTTCCTCATCGACGCCTACAGCCTAACACCATAAACTTCGTCCCTGTAACTTTATAAGTTGGCAACTCCGTTTGACGTCTCCTTAAACTGATTGCTGAGAAAATTCGTCTTGAATAGTCTGAGTTAGGAAAGGGTTATACTTCGTGAACTAACGCTAAACCTGTCTGATAAATGTGGAATATTTAAAAGTGCTACAAAATATGGTGGACATTTTTCTAAAAAACATGTTATTAAAACTTTATCGAAAGATAAAATCGAGTTTGAAAAAATGTGTTTCATGATTTTGAAGGTTTGAATATTTATCCTGGGCATTTAATAATTAAATCACCTTTAAATAATTTAAAGGACATTTATGAAAATGAGTGTTTATAAATGTTGTTTATGTCTTCCATGGTCCGAATCCATTGTCTGCATTTCTTCTTCATGGTTGGACCATGTCATAGGTTTTCCAACGACCAAGCTTTCACCCATCTTGCTGTGGGCTTCTTCAGGGCCAATAAAAGAAATTGGCTTATTTTAATAATAATAAACTGTTTATTTTACAAAATAAAGATACGTACATGTTCGTTTTGTACATAAACATACGTATAGGCGTGGACTATGTCCGCCTGTCGGGTTGACCGTATTTTTACAATATTTTTATTTGCTCTAAAACATGTGACATTTTTTTTTTTTTGACTTTAATTATTAATCCGCACCTGTCAGCAAGGTGCTGACAATCAGCGAATGAGATGGTGGTAATAGGTTATAATGACATGTCAGGCATGAGGAGGGAAAGCACCCAGCAGCACCCCCTTCCTGGCTTGAGTCAATTACCTCGGTTGTCTAAGAGAGCAGATCTCTCATCCAGCGCCTTTTTAGTCTTCTCGTACCCGTGCTTATGTCAGCCATATTACTGATTAAAGAATTTGGATGTCCGTTTAAATTAGCAAAAAACCGTTTGTATAGTGTCATTATGTGCTGCTCGACTGTTAGTACATGGAGGTCTGTATGTAAAGTTTTGTTAGTTACGTACCAAGGTGCTTTTGTAATGAGTCGTAACAATTTTGATTGGAACGTTTGAAGTTTTTGTAAGTGAGTCTTTTTAGCAATACCGAAAATCTGTGAGGAATATGTCCATATGGGTTTGAGTAAGTAAGAGTACGTATTTAGTTTTTGTTTCAGTTTCAGTTTTGATGATTTAGAAAGTAGTGGGTAGAGAAGCTTGAGTCTTTTGGTAAGAGTCCTTTTTTTCATTTTAACATGTGGGCCCCATGTCATCCTTCTGTCGAAAGTGAGCCCCAAATAGTGTACTGTGTCCGTCTGTGGAATTTGGTTATTGTCAATATAAACTGGGGGGCAGGTATGTTTTCTAAGCGTGAATGTAATGTGTTTTGATTTGTCATGATTGAGTCTAATTTTCCATAGTTGAAACCAATCGTGTAACTTGTGTAAGTGTTGTTGTAATGTCAAGGAAGCCTGTGTTGAGTCCTGATGTTTCGTGATAATTGCTGTATCATCAGCGTAAGTTGCAGTCAATGTCTCGTTGGTAATAGGTATGTCGTGCGTGTATATGATGTAGAGTAAAGGTGCTAGTATTGAGCCTTGGGGTACTCCCGCCAAGATTGGATAAATTGAAGAAATTTCCGAACCCTGCCGGACAGAGAAAAATCTATCAAAGAGGAAAGATTGTAGGATAAGATAATAAGTGTACGGTAAGATGGTCTTGAGTTTAAAGAGAAGACCCTGGTGCCAGACTTTGTCAAACGCTTGAGCAACGTCCAAAAATACTCCAGTTGCATATAGTTTTTGTTCTAGAGCTCCTGAAATGTAGTCAGTAACTCTGTGTAGTTGATGCGTCGTCGAATGGTAAGTGCGGAAGCCGAATTGGTGATCAGGTAACACTTTTTGGTCTGTTAGTATGTCAACTAATCTTTTGTGTAGTAATTTTTCAAATAATTTGGAGCATATTTGGAGGAGGCTAATTGGTCTGTAGGATGAGGGATTATAAATGTCTTTACCTGGTTTGTGGATCATTCTTATGAGTGAATATTTCCATTGTATTGGGAATTTGGACGTTCTTAATATACAGTTGTAAATTGTCGTGAGTAATACAAGAGCTTTTCTAGGCATTTGTTGGAGTGCCTCAGCTGTAATTAAGTCATAACCAGGGGCTTTCCTTTTTGGTAACTGTTTGATTTGTAAAGCGACTTGAGAAGGAGTGAACGGAGGCGGTGGGAGTGTCAACTGTAGTGGAATGTCTAAAGTGTTAAGTACCATGGTGTCATGTTCTGTATTTATGAAGTCAGTAAATGGTGTAAATACAGAAGAAAGGTGTAGGGCGAAGATTTCGGATTTTTCCTTATCCGACACGGCCCAGGTGCCATCCTCTTTTCGAAGTGGTGCAGACACCTCTCGATGCCTTAACAACGTTTTGGTATGCTTCCATAAGCTTCCATCGTCCGTCGAGAGGCCAGTAATGTACGAGTCATAGTTTGTTCTGTTGATTTTTTGGATTTCTCTTTTGAGTTGATTGTTAAGTCGGTTGTATGTCTGTTTGTCTGAGGGACGTCTGTCAGTCTGCCATACCTTACGCGCTCTTCTCTTTGCCCTGATCAAGTCTCTTATGTACTGAGGATATTTCGGTAAGTGTTCGTTTCCTGCTTGCTCAGGTTTAGGTATTGATGAAGACCATGCAGCAACTTGAATGTTTGTTGTGAAATATTCCACTGCCTCTTCAATTTCGGCTTCGTCTTTTATAGAAAGTGGGACGGACAGCGATTTATCTAAATGCTGCCTGTAAGCATCCCAGTCTATAGAACCATTGATAAGTTTTGGTTTTCTTTCAACGGTGACTGCCTCATCCAGAACAATAAGATGTACTGCGGAGTGATCAGAGCAAAGATCAGAACTCGTATGTATAGTGTGAGGTACAGTCCGCAGTCCTTTTGTAATAAAAAAATCTAGAAGGTCCGGAGATTTACGTAATGATGTTGGCCAGTATGTCGGTGTGTCAGGATTTATCGTGTCTAATGAAAGCTTATGGATAGCAGCCCTCAGGTTCCTACCTCTTGGGGTGCTTAATCGTGATCCCCAATATTGGTGCTTAGCGTTGAAATCACCTCCTGCTATAAAGCACCGCCCCAGGCTTTGGAAGAAATTGCAAAACATCGAAGATGTCAGCACATATCTTGGCGGACAATACACCGAGGCTAGTGTCATTGTGTAGTGTTTCATGTACAATGTAATGCCTGTAGATTGAATGTCAGGTGAAATAGGTAGGTGTATATAGTTGTGTGATAAGGATGATCTGATAAGTATAGCAGTTCCGCCATGTGCAGTATTGTCAGGGTGGTCTGTTCTGTGTATTACATAGCCAGAAATTCCAAATTTAGTTCGTGGGGTAAGGTGAGTTTCTGTAATGAGGGCTACGTCTATACGTTTTCTGTGAAGGTATAAGTCTAGTTCAGTTTTGTGTTGTGTAAGTCCGTTGGCGTTCCACAGAAGGATGGACAATGAGCCCGCAGTCAGCTGATTAGGGGCCATTTGGAGGATACGTGGCTTGGGTCACCTGTGCGAGCTGTTGTAGGATGTTAAAAAGGGGTTGGATGAGGGAGTTCAGACCGTTTAGTAATTGAAACAAACCAGGAGGGGCTGTTGGGTAATTGTCAGCTGAAGGTGGTTGCTGGATAAATTCTCGTCCCATGCCTGAACATGAAGGATGCTTATGAGACGACGAGGAATCGCTGTGTGGTCTCATGTGCTGTAAGGGTGCTTCCTGCTTACGAATCGGAAGAGGCCTCTGTGCTGGATTCTTCTGCACTGGTTTCTGCGCATGCATGAGTGGGCGAAGAGATGGGAAATCTTCGGAACTTTGGAGCGGAGGTGGAGGTGGGTGTGGTGGAGGGTCTCGCTGAGTGCGGAGGTTCCTTGCGATTCTTCGGGTCCTGAGGTCCTTTAGAACTTGACATCCTCGGTAGTTTGCAGGATGTTCACCTTGGCAATTGGCACATGTTGCAGCTGTTTCCCTGGATTTTGTACATGGTGAGCTTTCATGACCCTGCCCGCATCTTACACAACGAGGTGTTCTATTGCAATACGTCTTTGTATGCCCGTATTGCTGGCATCTGATACATTGCGGTATGGATCGTTTCTTTCTAGGTTCTTCTATCGTTACCTGGGTATAGTAGATAGCTTTGATTTCAAAAATCTTGGCGTTGTATGTAGCCTTTGATATATCTACAAAAAACAGGGGTAGAGGTCTTTTAGTAAAGTGAGAAATGGCATTAGCTACATTTGTAACTACATACCCATGTTTTGCAAATTCATTTTTTATTTCCGAAATGGGGGTAGTATGATGTAAATTTTTGACCACTACTCTGATGTTTTTCTCCTCGGGCAGCTGATAGGTATGGAACTCAGCTCCATTATTTCGAAGATTTCTCACTAAGTTCCTATAAATATCAGAAGTCTTTGGATAGACAGTAACACCTTTGAATGTAGTTTTAAGAGTAAAAGAATTGGGTGAAAAACATGTGACATTGAAGTAAAATACAAAAATATACAGAATTAACAAAGAGAACATCAGATGAATGATAATTTACCCTTCATGGATATAATTCTAAATAATATGATGTTATTTAATCACTGATTTTTTGTTAAAAATTAATTTACAATTTTTAAACTAAATAATCAGAAGGTAAAAGATTCGGCCACGGTAGAGAATCGAACCCTGGATTTAGAGGGCCTCTGTTCGATTCCTGGCCGTGGTCATACCTTTTTTCTTCTAATTAACATAAATACCAATTATAAGTTGTTTTTTTTAATTTCTCTTTCGTTTTCCTTTCTGCATTCCAAAGCTAGACTATATAGATATAACTAGACGTTTTATTATTATTCGTTTTTCGGAAGACGTCTATTTGGTCAGCTATTATAATATATAATAATAAGGGCTTCCTTCAGCTGCAGATGATCGCTCCCGAAGCTAAAGTTCAAGAGGATATGCTACACTGGCACGACCTCACTGCTGTGCGGGCACTGTAGTGCTTACATTTGTTGAAGGCGCCACTTCTTTCGACCGATTGTGCTACTCTAAATAATAAATTGAAGACTCCACGCTAAGAACGTGTTCAGTCCATTATTTGTGAATATTGTTTAATAGCGCATTATAGTAACCCATTTCGAGTACTACAAATCTGTGTAGTTTACACGAAAACAGCGGGTTCAGTCCTTGAAATATTTACAATTCTTTTTTGGGGGCACACGTGATTACAATTCTTTTCTGGTCATTGATTCTTTTTGGACTAACAAATAATCTATTATATTTTTATTAACATTACCATTATTTGGAAATATATTGGGCGTAGACTATTTTTTCCCATTGACTTAGAGTTACTAGGTTGCGTTCTATACAAGATTTAACCTCTCTTTTTGCTCTCCTGTAAAATTTGCAAAATGCGACTGAACACGTTCTTAGCGTATGGTCTCCAAATATTATTACAAGTAATTATTATCAGTTAGTTAACGTAATTGCTTCGTCAAATCTGACATATGTGACAAAGTTTTTATTTTATTTTTTTTTTATTTTTTTTTTTTAACTTCATTTGTATATCCGCGCCTGTCAACAAGATATCGACAATCAGCAGATTCGATGGCTGTAAACAATTGCAAATGATGACATGTCAGGCATGGGGAAGGATGGCACCCAACAGTACCTCTTCCCTGGCTTGATTCAGTTATTCAGGTTGGTTAAAGAAGGAGATCTCTCATCCAACGCCTTTTTAATCTCCTCCTCACATTCAAGGGCATTTCATCTGTGGCCATATCTCTGATTAGTAGGTTTATATGTCCGTGTAGGTTAGTGTGGAAGCGTTTGTAGAGAGTCTTGATTTGTTGGTCGACTGTTGGCATGTGGAAGTCAGTATGTAAGGTTTGATTAGTCACGTACCAAGGTGCTTTTGAAATGAGTCGTAATAATTTTGACTGAAAGGTCTGTAGTTTCTGTAAATGTATTTTTTTAGCGATTCCGTAAATCTATGAACAGTATATCCATATAGGTTTAAGTAAGTATGTGTAAGTATTAAGTTTTTGTCTCAGTCTTAATTTTGAGGATTTAGAAAAAAGTGGGTAGTAAAGTAGCTTTAGTCGTTTGTTCAGAGTTTCCCTTTTCATTTTGACGTGCGGGCCCCATGTCATCCTTCTATCGAGGGTTAGTCCGAGGTACTGTACTGTGTCTGTTTGGGGAATTTGGACATTTTCGATATAAATTGGTGGGCAAGTATTTTTCCGGAGAGTAAAAGTTATATGTTGTGATTTGTCGTGATTAAGTCTAATTTTCCACAATTTGCACCAATCGTTTAATTTCTGTAAGTGGTTTTGTAAGGTTAGTGAAGCATGTGACGGGTCTTGATGTTTCGTTAGTATTGCTGTATCGTCTGCGTAAGTAGCAGTCAATGTCTCATTACTTTCTGGTATGTCGTGGGTGTATACAATGTAGAGTAGGGGGGCGAGTATTGAACCTTGTGGTACCCCCGCTAGGACTGGACGAATTGAAGAAATTTCTGACCCCTGCCGAACGGAGAAAAATCTGTCGTAGAGGAAGGATCGAAGAATGAGATAGTAGGTGTAAGGTAGTATGTTCTTGAGTTTAAAGAGAAGACCCTGATGCCAAACTTTGTCGAACGCCTGAGCAACATCCAAAAATACACCAGCTGCATATAGTTTTTGTTCTAATGCTCCAGCAATGAAGTCAGTAACTCTGTGTAGTTGGTGGGTCGTTGAATGTGACTTGCGAAATCCAAATTGATGGTCAGGTATTATCTGTTTGTCAGTCAATATGTCAACTATTCTTTTGTATATTAATTTTTCAAATATTTTTGAACATATCGGAAGAAGACTGATAGGTCTGTACGAAGAAGGGTGGTAGAGATCTTTATTTGGTTTGTGTATCATTTGAATCACGGAATATTTCCACTGTAGTGGGAATTTTGATGTCCTTAGTATGCAGTTGTAAATTGTTGTCAGAAATACCAGAGCTTTTCTGGGCATTTTTTGGAGCACCTCGGCAGTTATTAAGTCATAACCAGGGGCTTTTCTTTTGGGTAAATATTTGATTTGTAGTGCAACTTGGGCAGGAGTGAATGAAGGTGGTGGAAGTGTCATTTGAAGTGGAATGTTTAATGAGTTGAGTACTAGGGTCTCATGTTCTGCGTTTGTTAAGTCAGTAAATGGGATGAAGACAGAAGAAAGATGGTTAGCGAAGAGTTCAGATTTTTCCTCATCC
Source organism: Aelia acuminata (assembly GCA_911387785.2). NCBI lineage: Eukaryota > Metazoa > Arthropoda > Insecta > Hemiptera > Pentatomidae > Aelia > Aelia acuminata. The sequence goes on along the minus strand of OU426982.1, from coordinate 121,780,649 downwards.
GACACGGCCCAGGAACCATCTTCTCTTCGAAAGGGTGCTGACAACTCCCGATGTTTTAGCAACTTCTTGGTATGCTTCCACAAGCTTCCATCGTCTGTCGAGAGGCCAGTTATGTACGCGTCATAGTTCGTTCTCTTAAATTTTTGTATTTCTCTTTTGAGTTGATTGTTTAGTCTATTGAATGTCTGTCTGTCTGAGGGGCGTCTGTCAGTCTGCCATATTTTACGCGCTCTTCTCTTTGCTCTGATCAAATCTCTTATATATTGAGGATATTGTGGCAAGTTAGTTGTTCTTGCAGAGTTGACCTTGGGTATTGTTGAACACCATGCCGCTTTTTGAATACTTTCTGTGAATATTTCGACAGCCTCTTCCAGTTCATTTTCAGTTTTAATTGAAACTGGGATCGAAAGCGAAGACTCTAAAAACTCCCTAAAGGCATCCCAATCAATTGGTCCACCTATCAGCGTTGGCTTCCTTTGTTTGCTTATTGCCTCCTCAAATATAATTAGATGCACCTCGGAATGATCAGAGCAAAGATCAGAGGTAGTATTTATGGTGTGAGGGGTAGTCCGCAGTCCTTTAGTTATAAAAAAGTCCAAAAGGTCCGGTGATTTTCGCCTTGATACAGGCCAGTAAGTCGGTGTGTCAGGATTTATTGTGTCTAATGAAAGCTCGTGGATGGCAGCCCTCAAATTCCTTCCTCTTGGAGTGCACAAACGTGAGCCCCAATATTGGTGCTTCGCGTTGAAATCCCCTCCTGCTATAAAACAGCGCCCTAAGGTACGGAAAAAATCGCAAAACATCGAAGATGTCAGCACGTATCTTGGCGGGCAGTACACCGATGCCAGTGTCACGGAGTGGTTTTTCATGTAAAATGTAATGCCTGTGGACTGTATGTCAGGAGTACTTGGTAAGTGTGTATGGTTGTGTGATAGTGTAGTTCTGATAAGAATGGCTGTACCTCCGTGTGCTGTGTTGTCTGGGTGGTCTGTCCTATAGGTCGAATAGCCAGGAATACCAAATTTAGATCGTGGGGTAAGGTGCGTTTCTGTAATCAATGCTACGTCAATTCGTTTTTCATGAAGGTATAGGTCTAGTTCAGTTTTGTGTTGCGTTAGTCCGTTTGCATTCCATAGAAGGATGGATAAAGAGCCCGCAGTCAGCTGATTAGGGGCCATTTGGGGGATACATGGCTTGGGTCACCTGAGCGAGCTGTTGGAGGATGCCTAAAAGGGGTTGGATGAGAGAGTTAAGACCGTTGATTAACTGATGCAAGTGTTGGGGGCCGTAATTGTCAGCTGAAGGTGGCTGCTGACTGACATCCCGCCTCATACCTGAATATGTCGGTTTATTTTGAGTTGGAGTCTGACTGTGCGATCCCATCGGCTGCGTTGAGGGTGCTCTCTGCTGCTGCTGAGCCGGCAACGGTGCAGTATTCTTCTGTGGTTGACGATGCGTCTTCGGAGGCTGAAGAACAGGAAATGCTTCTAGACCTGGAACTGGAGGAGAAGATTGTTGTGAATGATTATTTCTTTTAATTTTCTGAGCCCTCAACTTCTTCAGAACTAGGCACCCACGATAATTTGCTGGATGGTTTCCCCTACAATTTGCACAGGTCGCCTCTGTATCCCTTGTTTTAATGCACGATGAACTTTCGTGGCCTTGGCCACATTTCACACACCTAGGTGCGTGGTTGCAATACGACTTGGTGTGGCCGTATTGTTGACACCTGATGCATTGAGGTATCATTCGCTTTCTTCTTGGCTCTTCTACAGTAACTCTAGTGTAGAAAATTGTTTGTATGTCGAATATTTTATCATTGTATGTCGACTTAGAAATGTCGATAAAAAACATCGGTAATGGGGTTTTGAATCGTGATATAGCGTTCGCGATGTTTACCACTTCATATCCGTATTTTTGCATATCGTTTATGATTTCATTTAAAGGGGTTGTATGATGCAAATTTTTTACCACGACTCTTCTATTTTTATCTTCAGGGAGCTGATACGTATGAAAATCAGCTCCACCATTGCGTAGACTCGTTACCAGCTTACGGTAAACCTCAGCTGTGCTGGGGTATACAGTAACCCCTTTCATAGTAGATTTGAGGGTAAATGAGTTTGGGGTTGAATGTTGCCCTAAGAATGAGACCAATGCTTGATAATTTTGAACATCGTTGACATGAATTGGTGGAGGTGGCATTTCCCTCGGCACCGATGAGCTACCGCTTGGTTGGTCAATGTTCGTTAAATCACTAAGTTTAGCAAAGGAGTTACTCACGGGTATGGGTATCTCAGTTCCTGGTTCTGTCCTTTTCTGCTTTCTGGGATCACTTGATTCAGGACAGTTTCTTTTTTTCCCTGTGACCAAAGCCCAGGCTCCGCTTACCTCTTCGTTGTTAACTGCCTCATTACACTCCATAGAGGCTTCACCGCTTCCCTCAACACTCGGCGTTGAGTCAGGGTTCATACCTCCGCCTAGTTTCACTCTCTACGGTTCACCACTGCTTCAGTGCTCAAATACTTCAACTTTGAGGCTCTAAACAGTGACGATTCCACAAGAATTTCAATCAAAGCTTTTGATAAAAATATTAGCCTTTTTTATCAATTAAGCACCATATGTTCAATCTTTATTTTATTAGATTAAATAAATGCTCGATTCAGTCTTCGTATTTGAGACCTTGTTTTTAATGTCTTTCTCGCTCTCTCTCTTTCTCTCTCTCTCTCTATATATATATATATATAAAATATATAATTGATAGATTTATAATCGGTGTTTAAGAGATTAAATTATTTGCTTTTGAAGGCTTAAAAAAAATATTTACAGTGTTTATTAAAGAATTGACAATTTTAAAAGATGTAAAAATATATTTATTTTTCGTATTGGTAAAATTTAATTATAATATCAAACACGTCGAAGAGTGTGATTTTTAATGTCAATTTTTTAATTATTAATCTGAAAGGAGTACCCTGTAACGTCCAATGAAAGATTACTAACCAAACGTTTCGAAAGTTTACAGCTTGTTTAATGAGAACGTAACTTAATAGTGGTTGTTTTAGTATAATAAAATAATATTATCAAATAAGTAAATAAGTTTTTTAATAATCTAAACGTTATCTATCCAAGAATAATTAGGAAAGGAATTTCTGGAATGAGTACCAGACATCGCACATGCTCGGGTCCCATTTTACTAACGTTAAAAATGCTGAGGCCACAGGTCAGGATGTGAACCCGCCCCTTAGGCATTGGTGGCTGTTGTGCTAGCCAATACTGCACAAAGTGACTTCAACATAAAGTATTTATAATATCAAACTGCATCTATTTAAATTAAAGTGAAAATTATTAATGTATTACTGGCCTTAAGAACACTTGACATATTTGGCTCTCCAGTTTCACTGTCATGCTGAAACGCCCCACTTCCTTTTAAAGAACTCAATATCCACGAATACTTTAATAAACTATTATTTTTTAATGTTATTGTTGTTTAATGTTTGAGGATTTTTCATACAACTAAATATTTAGATGAAAGAAGGCACATCTTAATTTCCTTAATTAACTGGCAGTGTTGAGGGATATGATTACGCTAATTGAAATAATGAAATATTTTTAAGGTTGGATGAACCACAGAAATATGTTTTTAAAAATAATTTCACTCTTGACAGAAGGATGACATGGGTCCCGCGTATTAAGATGAAACGAAAAACCCTTAACAAACGACTCAATCTACTTTACTCACTTTTTTCTAAAACTTCAAAACTAGGACTGAGACAATAATTAAATACATATTTATACTTACTGAAACCGATATGGACATACTCTTCACAGATATACGGTACAGCCAAACAGGCACACTTACAAAGAATTCAGACCTTTCAATCAAGGTCGTACTGACTTACAAACGCAAACAGTAGACAAACATATAAAGACACTTTACAAACGCTTTCATACTCACTCACACGGTCATTTCAACCAAATGAATAGAGGCATGGCAACACCTGATATGCCTATACTTAGGAGATTAAAAAGGCGATGGATGAGAGATCTCCTTCGTTGAAAATCCAGATTACCTGAAACAAGCCAGGGAAGAGGAACCGCTGGGTGCCATCCTTCCCCATGCCGAACATGCCCTTATTTAATTACCACAGCGCACATTTGCTGATTGTCGAACTTTGTTGACACGCTCAAATTAAAATTATGAAGCCGAAAAAAAATATCATTATATCATTTCATTAAAGAGACCTAATGAAATGAATGTTGTCAAAAGTAAATCATCTATAAAAAGACCATGGAAGTTGATGACTCTTACGATAGGACTCAGGGCTACTCCAAGTCAGTTGCTACCTCTTCAGAAGCCCTTCTATCATAGAGCAGAGAGAGAGATGGAGGCCAGGCAATAAGACAGAAGAGAGTGGACAGAGATAAAGAAGTGGAGGAGGTTAGAGGAAGGGAGGCCTCTTAGGCTGGATGGATAGCCCGCAGTTAAGAGAGTCTTCCCTCCCTCTCCTGGATATTGGCACCAGGCCCATTCCGCTCTTGTTGAATTATTTCCACCCATTTTCTTCCATTTTTTTTAAGGTTACAAGCTTACTAGCCCCAAGGTGATGGGTTAATTTTTGAGGACAGTTAGATAGAAATATAGTTGTTATTACGTAAAACTGTCAGATGTATTTTTTTTTTTTTCTAGATTCGATACTTTGCTATCGCACAGGGTACGACACGAAACTGATAAATGTTGATACAATGTGGAAAAAATTACCCTCTCGGAAATACAGCGTTAACTCGCTATTCCCACAACCACTAGTCCAACACCCGGGACAGTAGGACTTCCTCTGAGATATAAATATTTATGGAACACCGCAAACCTTTTTAATATATATCTCTAAATAGCAATCCTTCTATCTGAGTTTCGAACGTTGTCTAGTGAAATACGTTACATAGTTTGAACTGTAGTTTGTATCTTTTCTACATATCGTTCTGAAAATGAAAAAGCTGGGCCCTAAGCGAAAACAGCAGATAAAAATGTTGTAGACTAAATATTGCTGCCCAGGAGAGGTTCTCTTAACAATGATGAGTTTTTGATATTTATTTATTAGCGTCTATCCGCTAAACAAACTTATAGTGATAAATAATTAATTTTTAAAATACATAAATACAAAAATTCATTCAAAATCAAAGGTTTAGTTAAAATTAATAACTTAGAAACGAATTATAGATTAAAACTATTCAAAAATTAAAATAAGATAGGTTAAATGATTATCAGGATTTTTAGTTAAAACTTTTTTATTTTGGAAAGCCAACGTATCGATCCAACTTGTGGATCTTCATCAAGGCTTCTGATTCCAGAGTGATACAAAGACTCGCTTTGAACAGTCACTGAGCAATCACTCTGGACTCAGAAGCCCTGATGAAGATCCAGAAGTTGGATCGAAACGTTGGCTTTCCAAAATAAAAAAGTTTTGACTGAAAATCCTGATATTCATTTAATCTATCGTATAGAATAACGGTTGAATATCTCTCACCTCAAAAATTAAAATAGACAAATAATATAGATTAATTAATAACTAATAAATTTAAAATTTCTATATCTGATGTCATGTACTATCGTTTCTGTTATATTACTTTTACCCTACCAAATCTGTATGGTTCAAAACATTAGTCATAAAATAAAACAAAATTCGTACGTAAATTTCTTCGGTTACGTGGCTTAAAAATTTGAATTTCTATTAAATTAGAAAAAGTTCATCCATGCACCTGGCCACCAATGAATCACTTATATAAGTGCCTGCGCACAAGTGGCAGGCCGCATCAGTTCTAATTGAGCCCGGAGATAGCGCCAGCGTGTGATCATTTCGTTCCGAAAGAAACAAATTGATTATTATAAATAAATAAGTAATTATGGGGTTTATCTCAATTTAGGAAGAAACCTCAAAAAAAATCGTAAAGTAAAAGAAAATCATTGGACCAATCAATACTATTTATTTAATACATTTTACATTATTTTTCGTGCTTGAAAAACGTACATTATTTGTATTGCTAGATCATCCAGCAGCTTGGTGCTGTCACGATAATCCCATAAATATTCAGGATAGGAGCGACACTAATGTTACCTCGAGGTATAATGAAGAATCACCAACAAATCAAAGTCACCAACAAACCGAGTTTTTCAGAAATTAAAAAAAATAAAACTAAAACTAAAAGACTTATGAATATAGTTAAAAAAGGAATAAACTTAAGATATGTAATAATTGAAAGAGAGCCTTTTAGCTGATTGGTAAGACAATGAGTTGCAGCGCTCAAGGATGAGTTCGGTATGCGTCACAATTAATATTCTGTCACAATATCGTCTCGGTGGTCGAGAGACCCTCCTGGGGCAAACCCAGACTAGCCTCTAAAATGTGGGTACTCATAATTGAAAAATGAAGGGGAAAAACATGACGGTTGAGCGTGATGACGGTTGAGCGTGATAACGGTCAAATCACCTCCTTCATGAACCCTGACCAAGATACAGTACTTCTTTACACAGTACTGCACCCCTATCTTCTTCATGGGTTTTAGTGGTACAGGCTTATTTTATATATAATTGAAAATGTGCATTAAAATATAATATAATTGAAAATGTGCATTGAAATTTAAAATATTTGAAAATGTGCATTAAAATATTATACAATTGAAAATGTGCATATTGATTGCAAATAATATATATCAATAAACATGTTGATGAATACACCACAATCAACTCTATAATGTCTACCAATTCGCGACCAACGATCGAATTTCAAAGATAGACAAGTACCAATGGTCCACTCTAAGCTACCATTTTTCGTTCTTTAAAAGTAAAAAATTCAAAAGCGGTCAGTGAGTCAATGCTTTCCGCTACATATGCTAATGATACAGCGATTCTCACTAAACACAAGGTTCCTATACATGCCTCAAAAATTTTACAACAACACTTACATATATTAAACGACTAGTGTAAACTATGGAAGATTCGACTTAATCGTGACAAATGCAAGCATATAACGTTCACTCTTCGAAAAAATACCTGCCCTCCAATTAATATAGAAAATTTCCAAATTTCAAAAACTGACACCGTACAATATCTCGGTCTTACCTTTGACAGAAGGATGACCTGGGGCCCGCATGTTAAGATGAAACGTGAGACTCTTAACAATCAACTCTACTCACTTTTTTTCTAAAATTACAGAACAGCTAAGAAGAAGACCCACTAACACCGACTTCAAACCTTTCAATCAAAAATGTTAAGACTCATAGTTAAATCAATATGTTACATCACTCACAAAACACTACATACTGGCTTACAAATAGAAACAGTAGACCAACCTATAAAGACACATTATAAACGTTTTCATACTCACTTACAAGGCCACTTCAACCGACTGATTAGAGACATGGCAACAGGTGATATACCAATAAATAGGAGATTAAAAAGGCGTTGGATGAGAGATCTCCTTCGTTGACAAACCAGATTAACTGACACAAGCCAGCGAAGAGGTACCGCTGGGTGCCATCCTTCCCTATGCCTAACATGCCCTTATTTAAATTAGTGTAGCTCTCAAATTTGCTGATTGTCGAAGTAGTTGACTGGCGCAAATCAAGATGTGAAGAAAAAAAAAAAGTAATTTATAAAAATTAATAAATATTTACTGAAACAATTTCGTCAAAAATTATGAAGGTTATTGTTGATATTTTTTCTTAAAACGCTATTTTAATCTATGAGTATGAAACTTTCAAGCAAGAAAAAAACGCTTTTTTTAGCAAAAGATATAATTCTTACTAGGCACAACAGATCGTATAGCTGTTATTTGCCTGCTCAATAAGACTTTCACATTGAGATTTATCTTCTGCTTTATTATCTCGCCGCCTTGTCCTGGGTCTACCTCTCGACCGCTTCCCATCTGGTCATGGATGAATAATCTTTTGGCTACTCTTGCATGCATGATCCATGCTGTGTACAGATGCCCCAGCGGATTTACACTCCGGGACAAATAAAAGTGTACACCCTGTTGTGCTTATGCCCCTTATTCCTGTATTATTATTTACAACTGGTACTTTTTGTTTCAAAAGGAATAAATAATTAGTGAAATATGGACATGTTACAATAAACTCTTTATTAGAAATTTTGATATACAATTAAAACCATTTAATAAAATTGGACAAATAAAAGTGTACACTTTAATTTTTATAAAAAATGTGTGTGAAGTACCTAATCTTTAATGAAAACTTAATATTATATAACATCACCTTTTTTTCATGGAAAGACACGGATTTTTTAAAAGATCTTGATTTTTGCTAGTGACGACTTCTATTGCTTTTTTGATACCCCTCCAGTGATCATCATCAGTATTAAACGCACCTTTAGTGTATAATTGATTCGAGAGACATTTCCTAAAGCTCTCGATTGTATTCAGATCTGGGAAGCGAGAGGGCCAGCCCACCAATGTGATCCTCATTTCATGAAGGGTTGCCTTCGATTTGTGACATGGAACATTATCTTGCAAGAAATGAAAATTTCCGCCTGGAAATATCTGGGTTGTCCATGGGTACATCCTTTCTTTGATCTAAGTTAAATATTGCTCACTATTCACTCTTCCGGTAAGCCTTTCAATGCGGAAATTACCAGAGGCGGTTATCGCTCCCCAAACCATAGCACCCCCTCCTTGATTTTGACGTTTTATTCTGTTGTAAATAGTTTTTTTGGCCTTATTCTATGTAACTGTATTCATTATCAGGCCCATCTTTAGAAAATCTTTTTCGTCCGAAAAAATTGTGTTTTCCCAAATTCCCAAAACCCATCAAAAGCCACTTGCAAGCCTGGACTACACGACACACGCGGTGCATTTTGGTTAGGGGATTCTTTTTTTTAAATTTTTGTCTTGTTGATATTCATTTCACAAAGTTTTATCGGGATAACTTTCATAGATTTATTAAAATTTAAATTAAACCTAATTTTTCGTGCCGACGATAATTCAACTTCCCTTGCCAAACGACGAATTTCCTTTTTATCCTCGTTGTCCTATCTTTTCTTTTGTTACTCTGTTCTTCTTGACGCGATTGTAATCAGTTTTGAACATTTTAGCAGCTTTGGTGTGAGAAAGAAAATATTTTCGACCAACTTCCCTATAGCTAAGGCCCCGACCAACATCTTTCTTAAACCGGATTATTAAATCCATAGAATACATTTATACATTACTGGAAAGCAATATTCAATGAGTGGATATGATTAGAACCGAAATATAAAATGATAAACTAACTGTACACTTTAATTTGTCTCAATCTCGCTTGTTTATACTGTGATTAATTCTCTTGATGACAGCAATATACCTACCAATGGTGTTTCCTAATTAAATTTGTTTTTATGTTCTGCCATAGTATAGTATTTGAAAATATTTATTACCATGAATTAAATAAATAATCGAGTTTCAAAAGTACACTTTTATTTGTCCCGGAGTGTAGACGCTGCAGCTTTACAAACATGATTGCCTGACAGTTCCCACTAGAGGTGGTATATCTCCTTATTTGTTCTTATACGTCACCATCCTGAATCTTGCGTTGGTCCGAAGATCCGTCTTATGACTTTTCTTTCAAATCTATCAGCATCAGATTTATTTAATCGATGTATGATTACACCAGTAAAATCAATTTATTTTTTATTCTCATCCTTACACGAATCTTTAGCTTTTGGCCATGTCATTCAACCGAATTGGGGTAGAGCGAAAAATACTAAAAATATATTCTTGACTGTTGGAACTAGTCTCTAGAATTTCAATTCGGTCATCTGTACACACATGATTATATTAGATAGTGACCATCGATATTGAGCAGTATGTTATGAAATACATATATGTAAATTGGGACTAATGGCCCCTTGAAGAAACGGCGGATGCCAATTGTAGATGAACAAAGAAGAGAGGAAAGTGTAAACTGAAGATAAAGATTGTGGTTGGAAGAAGGGTTTGGTAGGTTGCCAGGAGAGGTCGCAGGGAGTAGCCAGTTCCACCCCACCTCCTTCGCCCAGCTGATTCCATTATACCGTTTATCTTTGCTATCATCATCCACTCCCTATAGATCAACCTTTATCTCCTCTCTCCTATTCCACCTGCCATATTTCATCACGCAGCCATTTCACAATCCGTTTCCTTGTCTAGTTTTTATTTTCTTCCTCTTTTTTATAGAACTGCTCTTTTAGGTCACATTCTTTTTTGCTATATTTTCCCTGAAAATTCCAGGCTTTAGCTTCGTATAGAATGACAACCGACGCACAGTGGAGTATTAGCCATGAAATCCTGGCCAAAACTATTTAGCAATTTTTTGTCACTGTGGAATACTTAAAACTTTTTATTATCAATCTAAAAATTTATCAAACTAATAAAACATAAAAAATTTCAAGTTTTGACAAAAATCAGTGGAATTTCTGAAAAAAATCAGGGATTTTGAAAAAGGTCGGGAAAATGTTCAAGACATAAGGCATTTGAAAGTTATATTGCACTTTAATATTTAGCTTTTGCAGATACTATTAGTAAATACATTATTTGCGTAATAAATTGTAATTGTGATTGTCTTCACGTGCAACCACTTCCTGATAAGCCTTTAGACTATTCTACTAGTTTCCAGTTCTAGTTCCTGTATGAAATCTTCGCGCGGTGGATTTTAAATTTAAACTTCCTATAGCACCATGACAAAGTTACTTAAAAGGGTAAACAATTTTAGTAAGTCACTCGCATAGCTAAAATACACAGAAAATGGTTTTTAAGAAAATTATTTCGACTTAATCGACTGAAAATACTTTCGACAGAAGGATGACATGGGGCCCGCATGTCAAAATGAAAAAAAGAACGCTTACCAAAAGACTTAAACTTCTGTATCCATTACTTTCTAAATCTTCAAAATTAAAACTGAAACAAAAATTAAATACGTACACTTACTTACTCAAACCCATATGGACATATTCGGCGGACACAGATATTCGGCATAGCTAAAAAGACTCACTTACAAAAACTTCAAACATTTCAATCAAAATTGTTACGACTCATTACAAAAGCACCTTGGTACGTGACTAACTACACTTTACATACTGACCTCCATCTGCCGACAGTCGACCAACACATAACGAAACTTTAAAAACGATTTTTTAGTAATTTGTGCGAACATCCAAACAGTTTAATAAGCAACATGGCTGACATTCGCATGGATACGAGAAGACTAAAAAGGCACTGGATGAGGGATCTGCTCTCTTAGACAGCCAAGGTAATTGACTCAAGCCAAGAAGGGGGTGCTGTTGGGTGCTTTCCTTCCTCATGCCTGACATGTCATTATTTCATTTTACCGCCATCTCATTCACTGATTGTCCGCACTTTGCAGACAGGTGCGAATTAATAATTAAAGTAAAAAAAAAATTATTTTATTATAAAAATTATAAGGATTTAAACTTTTATAATTTAAAATGTTTCCTTAACCAATTACGACTATATTTCTTTCCATTACACGTCTTAAAAGAGTTTGAAATTATTTATTGCCCTCTAAACACCAACTTGGTTTTAAAAAAATTCACTTTAAGGGGTATTTTCATACATTTATTAAAACAGGGAGTTTTTTTTTTTTTTTTTTTTTTTTTTTTTTTTTTTTTTTTTTTTTTTTTTGCGGTATGGCAAGTGAAAGGATTGGACTTTACATTAATGCAAAAATATCTGCCCGACAAAGCCCGAGAGTACAAGATAATCTACTTTATTTTTTTAAACAAGTCTAATTTTTTCATCGTATTCAGAACAACTACAAGTTACCCGTTATGATATTAAAACTTGCTAAAAACTAGTTATCACAGAGAAATACATACCTTTCGAAACAGTATAGATTACTTGTTTAATGGATTCCACAGAAATCACAAAATCTTTAAGCATCTTACAACTCAGGAAAAAAACCTCTGCATACTCGATTCATGGATTCAGACTAGTTCCTTCGGGCAGGAAGTAGATAAAAATGAACAAAATAAATAAATCTCGATGCAAATATTCCTAAGCTACCAGGAAATACGTATTATGATATTCTGAAGTACAATTTATTTTTTGGACTTTTGGCCATGATTTGATGGTTAATACTTCTCTGTGCGACGGAGGTATTAGTTATTTTTTTATGGGATATGCAAACAATGAAAAAAGTTTAGGTAGTTCGATCTTTATGGTCACAAGAAAGAGCCTCTTATATCTATAGTTTGCTTTCGCTACTCTAGTTTCATCAAAAAATCAATTATTGCACTTTGTTCATCTTTAAAATTTAGAAGCATATCCGATAAATGTATTCGAATTTCGTTACAAATTTTATAGCAACAGTCAGGTGAAGAGTATTTTGAACACCATTGCTTTAGGTCAAATAAAGGAGAGGTTTTATTTTAGGCAGGATATTTTTAGAATTACTTCTATTATTAGGTAATTTTAATTCGGCATTATGGGTATTTCGAAAGATTATTATGAATATTTTGCAGATTAATATCTATATGTTTAAATTGAATATGTCCATATTTATTAATATGTCCATAGTTATATACATGCATGTATATGTCTGCATTGTCTTCTGAGTGGTTATTTTATTGAGATCTTATAGTTTCATTTGAGAGCTTATAGTTTGGATGGGCAATGTGACTCATTGTACTAGCCTACTCTCAGAAGGTGACGTCATCGTGCATTACAGGACTAAAGGAATAGAGAGAGAGCGTCTCGAGGATTGCTATGACGTCACGGACGTAAGCCTTAGCCGTAGCTAGCTAGACCTATCACAGACAGGGGAGGGATTTACCTTGGGGGTACCTGTGACGTCACAGGCACTAGCCTCGACCGCAGGTAACTCGTCAATGGAGTGTCATAGGTGGTACGGGAGGAGAGTGCCTCTAGTGTATCATTGACGTCATGGCCTGTTGGCTTGGTCGCTTCTAGACCCCTAAAATTCGTTCTCAGATTATCGACTTCCCATCCGATAATGTTGGGACCTACGACCATCGTTTGATATTAGAACCTGGGTAGGCCCTTGTAATTTCATCTAATCCCATGAGTAAGGCACTTTTTTGCCAAACATCAAAGGAACATCGAGATGCATGGTTAGTTTTGTGCATGGTTACGCAGCTAGTGACTGACCAAAGTCACACGGCTCCTCACACGTAATTGTTATTTTTATATAGTTATTTGTTAATCGATGGACAGCAGTATCTACCAGTGTCTGTGATATAAGCATGCATCGACTATTAAGTCACTATTCAATTTATTGATCATACCTCAAAGTAAATTTTTTTATTATTAACAAATCCAAGAATGTGTCACTTTTTGTGTGATTTGCAATCTGCTAATTACCAATAAGCAAATACGTTGAAATCCTGTTGGATGAATTGCTAACTTTACTAATACTAAGTTAGCATATCCGTCGGCCACCGCCTCAAAAGTCGTCGGGGTGGAATATAAGGGTTTATGTTTGATGTTAGTGTCTGTGCTAAGGGTTTCGTGTCAAATGTTAGTCATTGGTGGAAGTTTTTGTAGTATCGTGTGGCTGTATCGATAACTGTTGGGATATTCAGGTCCTTGTTTAGTAAGTCATTTGTCACATAGTGTGGTGCGTCTGCTATTTTCCTCAATACCTTGGACTGGAAAGACAAAGTAAATAAGAAAGTTAATACTTTGAACTGAATTATTTACATTAAACTTCTTAATGTATCTATCCTTGACATTTGAATACACTATCTGTGTTCTAAGTAAAACAGATTTAAGCTGGAACGAAACCACAACTGCCAGCTAATGAGAACGGAAGGGAAAACTTAAGTTATTAATGTGTTGTTTGTTACTCATGAGTTGTCACCAACAGTACTCACTGCAAATTGTGTGGACGGCCTCAGGTAACTTTAGGCCATTTAAGTCATCTGTAATATTTACATACATATATAGACTTACATAATAACACATAGGGTAAACCGTACATTTTTTGGCACCCTTAAGACTACATTTCTGTGGTTAAATTTAAAAAAATACTTTTTAGAAAGGGATCAAATATAAGCTTCCTATAGCTCCTCATTATCTATCCTCATAAAGACTCAAGAGGTTTTATTGGGTCAAAAGTTCAATAGTTTTACAATATGGCAATATTTTTCGTTAAAAGTAGCAAATCAAGTAATTTGCACCCTGTGGATTTAATTTTGAAATCTTCCATATGGTTAGTTTGTTAAAGTCTTACTTCATAGATGACTTAGAGGACTCTTCGAACATTAGACTCATGTATATCTTGTAATAAAATTAGGCCTTGTTTACCTATTTCTTTAAGTTAAAGTTGGGGTGCCCATAACTGTACTGAGTGCCAATAACTTTATGGTTTACCCTACGAATCCTTTATTTAAGCTTTCTTATTTACATGCTTCAATATGCATTTGTTTTCTGAGGTCTGTGTGCCTGATTACATAAACATGTATATTATTGTGAATTTCGATTATCCGAAAGACCCCTAATACCTGCCTATGAATATATTCTATATGACTACTTTTTCAAGGGTATGCTGTCCTTCCAAATTTTTTCCTTCTTGCCACATCTATTGACTAGAGATGTAGTTTGCTTGACATTCTTACTTCCTGATTGTTTTGTATTAGATGACTCCTCCCAATAATTCGATTTGAATTATGTTTCATTCGACATGAAGTTTGTTTCATGTTACTTTATGCAACTAAGGCTAATCGGACAATCCTACAGTGGGAGTCATAAATTTTGCCTGTCCAGGTATAATTAGGATAGGGAACTTTAATGAGTTATAGGCTCGGGACCTCCATTTTACGTCCTATCCGAGAGACGGCATAGCCAAGGACTTTTCACTCCCTTTAAAAAATCCTAGGGCCATCGTGGGATGCATAACCCGCGACTTACAGTATTATATGCTGCTATGCTAACCATTACACCAAAGGTGACCCTAATTCCATAGTAATTTGGATCTGAGTCTTGTTTTGTAGATGTTTATGATGTGAGCATCATATTTGGAAATTGCCTAAATACCTTTGTAAAAACCAATGATTGCTAAATTAAAAATTTACCTGGTTTAAATTTCGCTTTGAGAAGGGATATATGAACATTTGATTGTTGCTGATGGTTTTCACCGGAGACGAATAACGAAGCTTAAACGATTTCGAATGAAATTTCCACATCAGGTCTCTTTTGGTTTTGTGCGGGGAGAGGCATTTTAAAAAAGGACCGTGAGGTCGGAACTAACGTCAAAGGGCCATGTACACTGGCTGCATGTTTAATATTTCATTGCCTAAGTGTTTCCAAATGCTGCGTTCAGGTCGCTTAGAGTGTAGGACGTTCTGCAACATGTTTTTAGTTTTAAAATGTCAGGGACTGTGCTTTATTTTACATTTAGAAAGGATTCTTATAGATCTAGGTATATTCTATAAGTCTGTTTGAAGTTGAAAAAGGCAAAAATGTTCAGTGAAAATACCAAAAATATGGTAACATTTTGCTTGAGCGTGGAAATCACCGTGTACATTGAGGTTGGATTTACCGTATTGTTGAGTGAAAATTCGATAGATTAATCGTAATTGGGAATACATAGAACTGCTTAAATTTAATTCTATTGTTTGGACTTGCTAATTGTTTACAATATCTTTATTCTTTTTAAATATCTAATTAAAGACTATTTTATTTTAAATAATTTATTTTTGAAGAGAAAAGATTTGGCTCCGCCGGGAATCGAACCCGGGTCTTCCGCGTGACATGCGCGGTATGCTTATCCATTACACCACGGAGTCGCTTCCAAACGGTGCCAAATCCTTCCTCTTCACTGACACCTCTCCCACGATCTCGCAAGTTTTGCGAGTATTTATGGGAGGTGGACAATTTTTGTCCAACTTTTTCGGCATCTCTTGACTTTCTTCAATTTTTAAATTATTTTATATTAACTTAATCATTATCGTGGAAGACCCGGGTTCGATTCCCGGCGGAGCCAAATCTTTTCTCTTCAAAAATAAATTATTTAAAATAATTTAAAAACAAGAGTGGTCATCCACGATAATGATTAAATTAATATTAAAGACTATTTTATTATTTAACGACTTACTATGATTAATCGATACCGGCAATGAAGTGATAAAACGAATTTATAAAAAATTGTATAACTTTATATGAACTTTTATGCATCACTGTCCGAGGCGATTGATTAACAATTACGTTACCAGGGCCCATATCTCCCAGCCATGTCAACCTTCCTTGTTCACTGACATAAAGTCCCGTTGATTTCGCCACATTTCAGTGAGTAATCAGGAGCTACAAATGTCCAATGTTAGGTTATAATTGACAGATGTCATTTTTATCATTTAAATCGAATAGTCTTTTATAATTGTAAATAACTTTATTTGAAGAGGCCATTGATAAGATCGGCCAACTCTGGGAACCAAACCCAGGTTTCCTCACTAAATTGTATTTTGACGAAAAACTGTAAAAAAAAAAAAAATAGTGAGGGTTCGTTTTTAATTTTTTTTAAATAATCTAATTTCATCTAAGCTTTATTTAGGATAAATCAGAGGTGAAATTTTGCATATAATAAATTATGTACTAAATACATGTGATGTATGAGATAACATGTATAAATTAATAAAATGTATCCTTCTGTAACCCAGGCATGGGGACTTACTTAAGTCCCGAAGGGGGCTTCAATCTCTTCTCTTCAATCTTGAAATTTATGAGAGCCCGCAGAATTTTTTTTTTTTTTCCCTTTTTTGTCGTGCGTTGTCCCCTCGACCATATTTGTCGGGGACGTTGTAAAGGCTTGCGATCCCTAATATCGGGGAAAATGGCGACCGATAGTTGGATGTCCTACTGGCGGCTTTATCAATCTTTTAATTTATTGATGTTGGGAATTGATGCTTTGCAGATTTTTTTATTAATTTATTTATTTGCTCGAAATTGATAAACGTATCCTTGTTGAAAGTCCATAAGAGCGATAAATATTGATCGGAAAAATATTTTAAGAATGAGATATCAGAGAGCAATTGGGTAAACTACTACAGTCAGGAGAAAAAAAGGCTACATAGATGTCCAAAAATGATTGAATCAAATAGCCTTTTTTTCTCCTGACTGTAGTAGTTTACCCAATTGCTCTCTGATATCTCATTCTTAAAATATTTTATCGATCAATATTTATCGCTCTTATGGACTTTCAACAAGGATGCGTTTATCAATTACGAGCAAATAAATAAAAAAAAAAAATCTGCAAAGCATCAATTCCCAACATCAATAAATTAAAAGATTGATAAAGCCGCCAGTAGGACATCCAACTATTGGGTGCCATTTTCCCCGATATTAGGGAACGCAAGCCTTTACAACGTCCCCGACAAATATGGTCGAGGGGACAACGCACGACAAAAAAAAAAAAAAAAAATTCTGCGGGCTCTCATAAATTTCGAGAGTGCGGTGAATGCGGCGACGGCGGACCGGGGTGAAATATGCGGGGAGAGGAGAGGGATGGATAGGGAAGAAATATCGCCGGGCAGCTGCCCTGATAATACCCGCTCTCTATAAATATTTCCGAAGCAGCCATCTTCTTCCTTTCAAATCCGATTACAGGACCCGTCTCGGATTCCCATCCCCCCCCACACACACAGAGGATCCGACTGCATTAGATAAGCAGATGTTGAATAAGTAGGTTCCGAACGTCATCGAGAGCAAAGTCATAATCTATTTTTTTTTTTTTTAGCCAACTGCCATCGAGACGTTAAAAAATATTATTTATACTATTATCATTGCTTTTGGTTTTCGCATAATACTACTTTTAACTTAACTTTTAATTACGGAGATAAAATAAAGGTTAATCAATCAAAAAACTGTAAACATTAAAGTAGAAACTTTTAAATTGGTTAGATGATAGTTGACCGGATATAGAATAAGGATGAAAATAGTCCGGGAAGGCGGTCAATAAACTACAAAATAGTATAAAACTATTTTAATGTAGCCGACGTTTCGATCCAACTATGCAGGTCTTCCTCAGGGCTAAATAAACAAGACACAGACAAAAAATTATGAATAGATAGGACAAAGAATATGAACTGGCTAAATAAAATATAAAGGATATGAAAGGAGAAAGAATATGAACTGACTTGATAAAATATAAATGACTGTAAACTTAAAGTTAAACAAATAATGTATATACACAAGATGTAATATGGCTATTGACACTGATAGAGAGAGGTGGTGTGATAAGATACACTTACTAACAAAAGTCTCTGCACACCCTCCAGCTTTTTTTTTATTTTACCTAAAGATAGGTTATGAGCCAGATATTGGCAATGAAACTCACACATTTTTTACACAATTTAATCTATTTTAATTAACAATAATCAAATTTAGTAAAATTTATTTAACTTATAATTTATGAGGAAAATTGCATAAATTGTCAGAATATTGATGCGCCAAAAGTCCCTGCACACATCATTTTTCTTCAACTTGAAGCTTAATTATTGATGCCAAATCAACTTTAATAGGTAGTCGTTTCTACATTATTTCTTATCACTACTCATAATCTATTTGGCATGGTGTGAACTAGTTTTTTGTAGTTTCTGGAGTAATTTTACCATACAATTCCTTTAGTACTCTTTTTAAGTGGTCTTTGTTCTTTATTTTAATTTTTACTTTCTGATGGCCTAGTTGATCCCACAGATGTTGTATTAGATTAAGATTAGGAGACTAGGGAGGTGTTTTAAGCTGCTGTGGAGCATTGTAGAGCAACTATTCTTGAACTTTTCGCGCTGTCGTTATCTTGTTGAAAAATGAATTTTTCCTGGAGATCAAACATCATTAAACTTTCCGGTAAATTACTCCTCAAAATATTTATATAAACGTGTTGGTCCATTATTCCGTCGATAAATTTCAAATTACCAACTCCAGCAGCACACATACACCCCCAAACCAAAACACTCCCTCCACCATGTTTCACAGTACCAACTATGTTTTTTTCCAGGTGCTCTTTGTTAGGTTTTCTCAAAACTTTCCCCCTTCCATCTGATCCACGAATGTTAAATTTACTCTCGTCAATAAATAAAACACGTTCCTAGAACTATAAGGGCTTGTTTACATGTTCCTTTGCGAACTGCAGTTTCAATATCCGGTTCGTTTACTAATGAATGGCTAACACCTAGGCTTACGCACATTATAGCCAGCTTTCTTTAGGGTTCTTCTAATCGTTTGTGCAGATACCCCAATCTTGTAAATTTCTTACACCATACTTGCTAAATTTAGAGCACTTGCGTGGGGTTCTTCGGCCAAAGTCCTTATGATAGCCCTCTTGTGGTGAGCTTGGAGTACGGGGGGCGGCCAGAGCGGTATCTACTTTCCATTGTACTCAGTTCTCCATACCGTTTTAGGACATACCTTACCGTATTAAAGCCCCTGTCGACGATTTGTCCTATTTACTTCTATGAGTCGTATGAGTTTCCTCAAATTTACAATTTGGTCGGGAATCAGTGTTGGAACCTCCATTTTTTATCACACTCTTAACTGTTTGGGCCCAAATTAACACTGACAAGTTAGGATTAGCCGGAGGATGGATGGGGTAATGTGCAAACTGTATACATATCAGTATCTTGGCTAATTCCACTGCGTGCAGAGACTTTTGGCGCAGCAATATTTTGACATTTTATGTAATTTTCGTCATAAATTATAAGTTAAATAAATTATATTAAATGTAATTGTTGGTCATTAAAATAGATTAAATTATGTAAAAAATATGTGAATTTCGTTGACCATATCTGGCTCATAAGGTATCTTTAGGTAAAATAAAAAAAAAGCTTGAGGGTGTGCAGAGACTTTAGTTAGTAAGTGTACATAAATATGAGTGGATATGGTATGAGAATGGTGTATTATGAGTAGATATGGAGGCAAAAATGGGGCAGAGTTGAAGAGGGATTATTAAATTTCGCGACGAAGACTTTTAACTTAAATAGAAGAAAAAAGGAAAACTTGAATTCTTATTAACTCCAAGTTGGACCCAAACCTCACAGACTTAACCTTTGACCAAGAATTCAAAGTTTAAGTCGAAAAACAAATTTTATTGTAATTTCTAGTTTTTAATTGTTATGTATATAGCAATAATTGATAGTGACTATTGAAGCTTGAGATGAGGACATTAGGGCTTGAAGCGTGAACATTTTGTAATACTTGTCAATGATCTGACGATAAGAAAGAGATAAAGAAGATAATTCCTCATTGGAACACTAACAACATTATATTGTTATGTTCAAACATTTATGTTCAGTACATATTAATATATTATATGTATCTTGTACTGATTATCTGGAGTAAAAAAATAAGAAACAAAAATGCAATGAAGACAAAAACATACAATGAAGACATATTGTATGTAATATCCAGAACGTGATATAAGCTGCCGTTAATAAAATAAATCATTTATTAAATTGGCTATAATATTCATGCTACCTATAAATAAATATACATTAGTAATCTAGTTGGTTATTTCCACCATAACAAGAAGTTATTGCATCATATAACTGGAGGAATAAGGACAGTAAGTCATATCGCAAATAAAGTGGTGTTATAACAATTTATGATCTGTGTCGTATTTCGTTCAATATTACGTACGTTCACCATTTACGACTTATTTGTCTATATATTAAGACTTTAATATTGTTAAAAAAATGTTTTAATTAATAGTATGTAATTTTTTATTTGTTAGGTTTGGTAGTGAATCATGAAATTTTTGCTTTATTTGCTTTATGGGATGGTTATTTATTTAGGAGGCAGGAGAAGACTATAACAATGAATTAGTTCTTGAATCACCAAAAAGTGTTTTTAAATGTTATTAATATTAAACATTGAAATATGTTTTATTACACAAAAGTATTGAAAAAGTAGTTGGTTGTAAAATATGAAATAATGTGAATCTAGATAATCCCGTGAAGATGGGTCAAAAGCCCAAAACATTAGAGAAAATATATGTTTAAAAAAATGGAAGACGTTTCATTATAAAAAAAAAAAAAAAAAACTGCATAATATTTTTTCTCCCTAAATTTTGATAATATAAGTAATATGATATCCGATGATATATTGAAAGCATTAAACAAGATTTATTTCGAACGGGGAATACGTTTTATTTATTACTTATTTATGTAATATATATGTATGTAATGTAATATATATATATATATATATGTAATGTATAATATTTATGTAATATTACCTGTTTATGTAAGATTTGCACCTACGTTGTTGCGTGACAAGGAAATATGTTTTAATTTTATTCTTCGCTATGAATTGTATATATATATTTTTTTTTTTTTAAAGTTTTATGTCTATTGCTGTAAAAGGTCTCGAAGCCACTGTCGTTTCTGTAATTTCAGAATGTTCTATGCGTATGATTATTACCTACAATATATGATTTTATGTTTTTAATTCTTAATAAATGTATTAATATAACACAATTTATAATTTGCAATCTAAAAATTGGTTTGAAATATGCGAAGTTTGTAACCTGCTTCGACAGCCTGTACTGGAAACAAGAGTAATAATTAACTTAGTTGGTCTCTTGGGGTGGGCGTACAGCCGATAGGGTTGTTTAAACTTTCAAATTTTCTGTCAGTGGGTTATTGTTCTAGAGCAGTCTTTGGTGAAAGTTAATGTAATTTTATCTTTCGCTGTTAACAAAAACTGTTGAGATGTTAAAGTCTAGATGTACAATATCGTTGTATGTATAATATCAAGGTATAATATAGTCCGTATGTATGTACAATTATATTAATTGTGGTTGATAAATAAAAAAATAATTATATATGTTTCTATATTTTCAGGTAAATGATTAAATTGAACATGGCTGGGCTATAGGTTATTTTACATAAGGTTAGTTTTAATATAATTTTCAAGTACATTATATTTCATATAATTTATTTATTTCACTGTAATCAAAATGTTCGCTGACCTTTTTTTTTTTTACATGTCAGTGAATAAAATATATTGTTTTAAATCACACACAAGAAATAAAAATAGATATTTATTATAAAATAACAAAATCAATGTTTTTTTATATTCCTCATTTACGAATATTCAGGTAAACATCGATATAGTTCTTTTATATGGATAAAAATAAGAATTAAAAAATAGGGAATAGAAATAGTATATAAAAAAATACTAAAAAAGGCTCTGAATGTCTGAGAGTACAAATGTTTCAGTTCTTGATAAAGATGAAAGTTGAAAACTTTGATAGAAGTTCTTCATACTTTTATTTCTTTTTAGTCAGTTACCTCGTTGGTTGTTATTGGGTTCCGATACATCACTGGACTTTGAACTTTTCATGTGTTGACGGAATAGTCAGAGAGACGGAGTAACCATTTCTTATTTTTAGGCGTAACGAGAGACAGATAATTTCTCCACATAAACAAAATCCAAGGTACTTCATAGGAAAACACAAAATGCCCCTTCCTCATTTATGCCCCCTCATAACATTTTAATAAAGATAAAGCTTACCTGACATTATGGTTACTTGATTTTCATTTAACAAGACGAGTTTAATCAAAAACGTGTATATCCGTTGAAAACCGGAAGTCGAAATTTTTCACAATCGCAATGCTTCCCCTTACAATATATTTCATATATAGGTAAGTGAAAGTAAATATCTGACGAATGACAAATAACCATTTTTAGGCAGGAGCCCACTTCACAAAATAAGATTTTGTTATATTAATTACAGATATTTGGAACATATAAATTTTTCTTTTCGATAAATCATATTCAAAAAAACATGTTATTACTGTTTGAATTTTGTTATTTAAATATGATATCTGTATAATTACTCTGTGCTAATAAACACTCCTCGTCAAAAAAAACGCAACACCCTAAAATTTATTAATTACCCAGGTTTTTAGTTGAAATAAAAAATATTATGTTGGTGTTTCTAATTAGAAAAAGACGTATGAGGAGAACAACAACAATGTTAGTTAAATTCCAGCACTTTTTCTTATTTCTAATCCCTTTGTTTATAAATAGCACTAATATTACCATAGTCATTCTTTTCGACTTAGTGATGCCAAAAAAATAACTAGGGCTCAGTATCAGTGTTAATTTCATCAAGAAAGCATTATTTTAGAATTTCTTAGTAATTATGGCACGTTTAGATAGAGATGACACAATTAGGGCAGTCACGATGCACCAAGAAGGCCGAAGCACGCGTTACATTTCTAATCGACTAGGGCTCCACTTTTCAACTGTCGCACGGGCCTTAAAACGATTCAGAGAGACAGGAGCATACTCAAGAAGACCTGGATCGGGCCGACCACGGGTCACAACAGCGGAAGATGACCGCTAAAAACTTGGTCGCTGGTGTCCGAAACTTACATGTTTCGGTATCAACAGTTACTAGACGAGAGAGGGCTAGTGGACTGAGAGCACGAAGGCCTATGGTTGGACCATTTCTCTCCAGATAGCACAGAAGAGCCCGCCTTAGGTTTGCCCAGGAGCACCGAGATTGGACTGTCGAAGACTGGAGACGAGTTCTATTCACCGATGAGAACAGAGTGGCGCTAAACTCTTCCGACGGACGTAGAAGAGTGTGGAGGAGGCCAGGAGAGCGATACAGCCAATGTTGTATAGTCGGAAGGGAGCCTTATTGTGGAGGTTCCGTGATGTTCTGGGGTGGCATCTGATGGGAAGCTCGTACGGAGTTAGTTTCGATTCGCGGGGGCCCTTTGACTGCACAAAGATACGTGGTAGACATTTTGGAAGACCATGTTATGCCGTACATGCCATTTATTGGTGAAAATGCATGGCTAATGCATGATAATGCAAGACCACATGGTGTCCGTATTGTTAGGGACTACCTAAACGAAGCCAATATCGACACGTTGCCCTGGCCATCGAGGAGTCCCGACCTAAATTGCATCGAACATTTATGGGACAGACTCGAAAGAAGTGTTCGAGCCAGGGAACCAGCACCATCCAACCGCAGGGAGCTTGAGGCTGCCGTTTTGGAAGAGTGGGAAAGACTACCTCTGGAGGCCGTCCACGACTTAATTAGGAGCATGCCCAGGCGTATGGAGGCTGCCATTCGTGCAAGATGTGGCAACACTTGTTTTAAGAGTAATTTAACTTTAAAAAGTTAAATTATTTATTTTTTTTCTGAAATACACTTTTATCACTCCTATATACGACACAATAAGGTATGATTCTCTGCCTTAGTAAAAACCCAGTGAAATAAATAAATTTTATGTTGTTGCGTTTTATTTGACCAGGAGTTTAGTTCATTGTATTCTATCGCCTCCATATATCCACTACAAAAAATCTTAGAAAATATTATTTTTCTAAACTTGCTAGATTTTGATAAAATGTTTTAGACGGGAAAAACTACTAAGAATGACATAAAAATCACACTGTGCTCTAATGTTTTATATTGAAATTTCCATTGCTTTACATTTTGGCTTTTTGTACAATGTGGCCGGTATTTTCATTTTTAGGATTTATTTTGGAAAAATAATGGAAATCATGGTTTTTATTATTTCGTAAGGTAACTGTTTTGTTTCTGTTTTTGTGGAAAATTAAAAAGAAAAGTAAATAAATATACACTAATTACGGATTAATTCAAAAAATCTCTGCGAGGTCTGTTACAGCTTAATCTGTCTCCAAAGAGAGAATGAGTAAATTTATCTAATAAATTCATTCCTAAATCGGATTAAAATATAATCTACTATCCACAGTGCATAACTGAGAGTTTTTTTTCTCTCATTAGCATCTTTTAAGAGTTTTAACGATTCTTTTTATTTTTCACAGCCTCAACACTGCTATAAATACAAAATTTAAATTTCTTAGATGCTTCATGCTTACAACTTAGCAAATGAAACATTAAGAGGCAATTGTACAATTTTATGAATGATTAATACTATTGATTGGATGAATGGGAACCCACCTATTGTAGGATTGTGTTATAAGAACAACAACCTTACACTTTGAATGCTCCTCTTCAAAAACTTTGGACGGGACTAAACAGCTTAAAGGATATTCCTCTCAGAAATGAAGACCAAGTTGTTGATCCCATCTGCAGTGCGGGCTCCAAGTTCACTACGATCCCGAGTAGTGAGCATTAGGTTCACGTAGTTTCAAAAAGGAAAGAATAAAATAGGATAAGGCTTAACGGACCCGAAGGCCCATCCACCAATCGGTCCCTACATATCTCCATCCACCTCCCCCCGTCCAATCCCAAATTCACAAGATTTGCTTTCACCGAATCATCACACCTTCGCCTAGGACTACCCCTCGGTCGTTTTCCAGTCGGCAAAGCGTTTAAAATGAAAGGAAAAATCAAAAAGGAAAATCAAATGAAAATATAGAAAGATGAAAAACAACGAATTATACATTACGACCTGAGCTTAACACGTTAGGTGCGGCATAGGGTCCGATGTCTTACATTCCCTTCTTAACAGCCGATTTTCACATGAATATGTCCGAAAGTCCGAACACTTCAAACACTCAATTTAGTCGATTTTTAATCAGATTATTGCATTTTAGTGCTGAAAATGTCGCTAACAGCTGAAATTCTGTTGTTTTTTAGAATCGGACTCCGAGGTCCGATTTACGATTAAGAATGGCGTAAATCCTGTATCTGCCTGTCCTGCGCCTATCTAGTCCCAATCCTTACCAAGAGATAATGCTTGAGATGCTCATTTAATTCCCTTTTAATTAAAAGGTAACGATTTCGTAAAAGCATTCCCATCGGACCCCGACGCCCGATATCGTCTATGGCTCATCCCAGCAGTCGGACCCCGGGGACCAATACCGTTCAATTGAGATTACCCCTAAAATACGCCGCCGCACCTAATGTGTTAAAGATTCCAAGAAACATTTGACAACAACTTTAACTAATTTGACTACAACATTAAGTATGTATTTTCATTTTTTTTTCATTATTATGCTCTATTTATTTAAAAAAAAAAAAGAGAACAAAGCAAATATTTATTTATTTTAATCTAAGTAACACACTCCAAAACTGTCCAAGATTTTTTTCAGACCTTACAAGTCTAACGTAGGTGCTTTCGGCACCTTTGCGCCATATTCATCTGTAATAATGCTGATAAACCATTTTACACTTCCCGGACCTGGAAAAACTATTTTAACTCCGTCGGATCTTAGCAAGCCCCTCGAAAAAGAGATTAAAGATGCGTGGCAGTCGTTGTGGGATGAGAGGCCACCGAGTAAATTGAAAATTATCAAGAGAGATGTTAAGCCGTGGAGAACATCCGTTAGAAAATGCCGTAGAGAGGAGGTCGTGCTGACCCGGCTTAGGATCGGTCATACAAGACTCACACACTCGCACCTCATCACTAAACAAACACCTCCGATATGTAAACATTGCAATAGTATCATCTCAATACAACATATCTTCCAGGAATGCCCATACTACACGTCAAAACTTAATAGATATGGGTTGAAACCTGAAATAGCAACGGTTCTTAAGGATGATAATAATAAAATAGCATTAGTTTTCAAATTTTTAAAATCCATCAACATACTATCAGAAATTTGACAGATCAGATCACCTTAGGAAAAAATAGTAGCGATTAAAAAGGTAATAGTCATTAGAAAATAATAAAAATAAAGAAATAAAACAGAAATATTAAAATAATAATAATAAATAATAAAATAATAATAAAATAGAAAAAGAATAGCCACTGGCGTTGATGACCAGTTCGGTTTTACGCCACTAAACTCCAATAAACAAACAAACCATTTAGACCTCCGTCACTACATATTCTGAAGTAAACTATGATTATGATTAACCTACATGGAACCTACATTTTTACACTATATATGTGTTAGGGTGAGGGATCAGTTTCACCCTAACACATAGTGTAAAAATGTAGGTTCCATCTAGCTAACATAACTAGTTTACTTCAGAATATATAGTGACGGAGGTCTAAATGGTATCTCAGCATTATTACAGATGAATATTGCGCCGAAAGCTCCTATGTTAGACATGTAAGGTCTGAAAAAAATATATGGACTGTTTTGGAGTGTGTTACTTTGATTAAAATAAATATATATTACAGTCTAACTATCGACTAATATTTATTTTAAAATGAATTGAAAATGCATGATTAAGTAGTATTCTGAATTGTCTCAAATAACTTTTTCAAAGAATGTCGGTAAACCAGGAATGTTTGAAAGCTGAATCTCAGCTATTCAAGGAGAATTCCTTGTGCGGTTGCAGGAAAATCTTAAACTTCCTATGATAGCCTACTTGAGATCCTTGAGTGGGTATCAGCCTGATTCTAGAAGCGTTTACCAATTTCTTCTTCTTCTTTTCCGAGCTTATATACGGTTGCGTTTTTTTAGGCCCAGGGTTGAGGGCAGGGAATTGCAACCCAATAAATTCGGTTAGTCATTTTCAGGGAAAACGGATTCGAACGCGTTAGTCCAATCAGCAGCCCGAGCAGAATGCAATGTATATTTATTGTCTAATATAAAGTTCAACAGGAACAGTTCAGCATCAACACTCACCAGGTCTCGGTCCGCTCTGAATCTGTTACGGTTTTCGAGGCCAAGAGAGTTACTAATTACGTTATTAGATGAATGAACAAACGTCTACTTTTTGCTATTAAAAATTCATACTGATTCTGAATATCTATAAAATGATACATTCATTCACCGCGCAACTGACACAGCACACCCGATGGATGTGATGGATACCCCATTTTTCTTTAAATTGCCTTTAACATTATCGACCCCTCTTCTGTATGGTCTTTTTCTAGACGCGATTTCTGCTGGCTATCCATCATAAAGCCATCCATGAGCTGCTCTCGTTCTTTGAAATAATCTCAGTAGAAATGGTTCAAAGATGAATTTATCGATGATTTTTAAGAACGAAACGAGTCACAGACAAGCTCTAACAATTGCCGTCTATTGATGTGTGAAGGGTTGCACATTCGTGGTGGAACACTAAAACTCTCCGGTTTGCCAACTCTAGATGTTTTTCTTGAATTGAATGGTTCAGTGCAGTTAGTTGTCGAATGTATAATAATAATAATAATAATAATAACAGCTTTTATTTACATCCTTTACAGAACAAAAAGCCTCTCCCTTGGGAGGTAGTAGTCTGGTTTAATATACAAATTATATAATTTCTTCTTGTTTTTTTTTGTATAATGTTGATTTTATAATATTGTTTTTTTTGTTTATTATTAATTTTTTTTTTTTAAACATAAATTTGAAGTACAATTATTAACAATTTGCTTTTAATAAAAATAAAAATCTTTATGCTGATTGTTTTTACAAGTTCTTTATAACTTTAGTCCATGTGTACCTATTCCTAGCCACAGTAGCCCAGCAGTCTCCTACTCTTTGAACGATTTCATCTCGCCATCTTGAAACTGGTCTTCCTTTCCTTCTCTTAAGGTCTCTCGGTATCCATTCTGTAGCTATTTTTGACCATCTTCTCGTATCAAGCCTAGCAACATGTCCGGCCCACCTCCATTTCAATTGTTGTGCTTCCTTTGTTAGGCTTTTAACCTTAATCTTGGGCTGTACCTTTCTGTTACTGATGCGGTCTTTTCTTTTGATACCAATCATGCTTCTTGAAAATTGCATCTGTGTCCTCTCTAATTTTTTGTAGCAGTTTTCCGTTGCTGACCATGTCTGGGAGCCGTACAGTATTACCGGGTATACACATGTTTCCAGCACCTTTGCCTTTAATCCTGGAGGTAGTTGACTTTTAAAAATGTGTTTCAAAGACCAGTATTTTTTCCATCCCATGTTGATTCTTTTGTTTATTTCTTCTTTTCTATCTCTAAATGAGATGGATTGCCCTAAATAATTATATTGCTCGACGAAGCTGATTTTCTTGTTCTCAACTTTTACTGTTGAATGATGTATTGATCTTGAATAGATACTGTTGTCGAATGTATAGTTCTGAATTTATCAGCTAATTGGGTGTTAAAATTTAAAAATGGACAATGTACTTGTGATCCCAAAAATGGACAATGTACTTGTGATTCCAAAAAACCTTTCGTTGGTGAGCATCGTCTTTGGATTTTGTTGGTTGAGTCCATCTTCGATGCACCACGACTTTTGCGCATAAAAATATAGTAAACCACCTAATTTAAATCACCAGTTTAAAATCTTCATATTGTTTGATCAACTTAGCACGGTTAATAGCCTTCAGCAGACGAGGAATCTATAAATAAGGCTTTCCCTTCTACCCAAGTTGTTTCAAACGCTTTTTAATGCACATATGTGATACATCTAGTTCTCACGACTGGCTCTACGTTGATCTTTGTCGATAATTTCCTTGGTTTGTTCGTCTTCAAGTTTTTTTCTGAATTCTGACACAGCCTTTCTTTTATGTGTATTGATACCGTATACTTTTCTTGTATGCTTATGAAGCATTTTTTGGAAGGTAAAAAGAAAAAAGAGAAAAAAACAAAAATGTTCATTCTGTGCTTCGATTTCAAACTGAAAAAAAAATATCTAATCATCACAATATTTACATGGAATTATAAAGTAAGTATTGAAGGTCAAACAACAATAAGGGGATTAATTTTCCATAAGCATCGCTATCAAGAATCAACTAAAATCAACCAGGAAAAAAATCCGGAATTACATATATGGCAACCCCATATTTATGATAAGAATTATCAATAAAATTTATATAAATTCAATATAAAATTTGAAAAGGAAGAGGGCTGATATATATATATACTTTTCTCTTTTTATAATTTCAAAAATATATATTGTAACGTTAAGTCGTTAAATAAATAAACATATGGTTTGAAATCCCAGACCGGTTGTTGGAACAAACTGTTTGGATCTAGATTGTTCGAGCTCCATCTACGTAGTTTCACGAGCTTCTACAACGTTCTACACCCCCCTTACGACTATATATAAGGAGCTATTGACTGAACAGTCTTGGTGTTTGCTTGACTGTGAAGCTCAAGCCATATGATTTGCGTGCAATAAAGTTATAGTTTGTAAAACCTGCTCGGATATTTGAGTTGTATTAATTCGTTTGGCATTGATAATTGTATATTTTTCTAAAATAAATATTTGGTACCCACATAAGTGTTATATATATATATATATATATATAATGTGCCTTTCAAATATCAGTGTGCTGAGCCTAGCACAGAGGATAGCTGACCAGAGCGCTCTGCCTTAACTACCACTCCAAGTACCTGAGTGCTCTCCACTTCACAGCCCATTCTCAAGCAATATCCACTAAAGTAGACTGCCCTGCCAACTTTTATAGTTTTCCTTTTCACCGCTTGCACATAAAGATCAGGAGATACTCATGGTTAACGAATTAATGGGCAGCTCTTAAGTACGTACTCTTAAGGGTAATTCTCAAACTACTGGAAATTGTAATTAAAGAATTGTAAAATCTAATTGAAGTGAAATTGTAGTGACTGGTAGTAGGATATAATGGGTTAAAAAACTCCTTTTTTTCACATCTTTAGTTCCAAAAATTAAAATGTTATTTTAAGTGTTGGAGCGCTATGTTGTGTGTACCAAGTTGACTACACGTTTTCTGGCATGCCATCTTACTTATTATCTCATTTAACTTAAATTTCTCTACCACAATGAATGCTAATATTGAATATGAAAATGCAAGGGATAGCGGATCAAGTTTTAATCCGACTTAGGATTCCCTCCTTGGAGACAGATTAATCGGTAATTAGATAATCCTTTTTTTTTTTTTTTTTTCTGGGACAAAGAAGGTTCTTTGCCATACAACTGCTTGAGCCGATTAAAATTTTTTTTTTATCAAAGTAAAATTTTAAAATAATTTCAAGAACTATATAAGAATATATAAATATTAGCACTATTTATAATGGATGTTTTATTTATATGTTACGGATTAACGAGAGAGAACTAAGTGAGAGAGGTTGTTTATAAGTTCAGTTCATTCATGGCACTTAATCGGTAATTAGATAATCCCTTTTTTTTTCTTTTCTGGAACAAAGAAGGTTCTTTGCCATACAACTGTTTGAGCCGATTAAACACTTTTTTTTATCAAAGTAAATTTTTAAAATAATTTCAAGAACTATATAAGAATATGTAAATATTAGCACTATTTATAATGGATGTTTTATTTATATGTTACGGATAAACGAGAGAGAACTAAGAGAGAGAGGTTGTTTATAAGTTCAGTTCATTCATGGCACTTAATCGGTAATTAGATAATCCCTTTTTTTTTCTTTTCTGGAACAAAGAAGGTTCTTTGCCATACAACTGTTTGAGCCGATTAAACACTTTTTTTTATCAAAGTAAATTTTTAAAATAATTTCAAGAACTATATAAGAATATGTAAATATTAGCACTATTTATAATGGATGTTTTATTTATATGTTACGGATAAACGAGAGAGAACTAAGAGAGAGAGGTTGTTTATAAGTTCAGTTCATTCATGGCACTTAATCGGTAATTAGATAATCCCTTTTTTTTTCTTTTCTGGAACAAAGAAGGTTCTTTGCCATACAACTGTTTGAGCCGATTAAACACTTTTTTTTATCAAAGTAAATTTTTAAAATAATTTCAAGAACTATATAAGAATATGTAAATATTAGCACTATTTATAATGGATGTTTTATTTATATGTTACGGATAAACGAGAGAGAACTAAGAGAGAGAGGTTGTTTATAAGTTCAGTTCATTCATGGCACTTAATCGGTAATTAGATAATCCCTTTTTTTTTCTTTTCTGGAACAAAGAAGGTTCTTTGCCATACAACTGTTTGAGCCGATTAAACACTTTTTTTTATCAAAGTAAATTTTTAAAATAATTTCAAGAACTATATAAGAATATGTAAATATTAGCACTATTTATAATGGATGTTTTATTTATATGTTACGGATTAACGAGAGAGAACTAAGTGAGAGAGGTTGTTTATAAGTTCAGTTCATTCATGGCACTTAATCGGTAATTAGATAATCCATTTTTTTTTCTTTTCTGGAACAAAGAAGGTTCTTTGCCATACAACTGTTTGAGCCGATTAAACACTTTTTTTTATCAAAGTAAATTTTTAAAATAATTTCAAGAACTATATAAGAATATGTAAATATTAGCACTATTTATAATGGATGTTTTATTTATATGTTACGGATAAACGAGAGAGAACTAAGAGAGAGAGATTGTTTATAAGTTCAGTTCATTCATGGCACTTAATCGGTAATTAGATAATCCCTTTTTTTTTCTTTTCTGGAACAAAGAAGGTTCTTTGCCATACAACTGTTTGAGCCGATTAAACACTTTTTTTTATCAAAGAAAATTTTTAAAATAATTTCAAGAACTATATAAGAATATGTAAATATTAGCACTATTTATAATGGATGTTTTATTTATATGTTACGGATAAACGAGAGAGAACTAAGAGAGAGAGATTGTTTATAAGTTCAGTTCATTCATGGCACTTAATCGGTAATTAGATAATCCCTTTTTTTTTCTTTTCTGGAACAAAGAAGGTTCTTTGCCATACAACTGTTTGAGCCGATTAAACACTTTTTTTTATCAAAGTAAATTTTTAAAATAATTTCAAGAACTATATAAGAATATGTAAATATTAGCACTATTTATAATGGATGTTTTATTTATATGTTACGGATAAACGAGAGAGAACTAAGAGAGAGAGGTTGTTTATAAGTTCAGTTCATTCATGGTACTTAATCGGTAATTAGATAATCCCTTTTTTTTTCTTTTCTGGAACAAAGAAGGTTCTTTGCCATACAACTGTTTGAGCCGATTAAACACTTTTTTTTATCAAAGTAAATTTTTAAAATAATTTCAAGAACTATATAAGAATATGTAAATATTAGCACTATTTATAATGGATGTTTTATTTATATGTTACGGATAAACGAGAGAGAACTAAGAGAGAGAGGTTGTTTATAAGTTCATTTCATTCATGGCACTTAATCGGTAATTAGATAATCCCTTTCTTTTTCTTTTCTGGAACAAAGAAGGTTCTTTGCCATACTACTGTTTGAGCCGATTAAACACTTTTTTTTATCAAAGTAAATTTTTAAAATAATTTCAAGAACTATATAAGAATATGTAAATATTAGCACTATTTATAATGGATGTTTTATTTATATGTTACGGATAAACGAGAGAGAACTAAGAGAGAGAGGTTGTTTATAAGTTCAGTTCATTCATGGCACTTAATCGGTAATTAGATAATCCCTTTTTTTTTCTTTTCTGGAACAAAGAAGGTTCTTTGCCATACAACTGTTTGAGCCGATTAAACACTTTTTTTTATCAAAGTAAATTTTTAAAATAATTTCAAGAACTATATAAGAATATGTAAATATTAGCACTATTTATAATGGATGTTTTATTTATATGTTACGGATTAACGAGAGAGAACTAAGAGAGAGAGGTTGTTTATAAGTTCAGTTCATTCATGGCACTTAATCGGTAATTAGATAATCCCTTTTTTTTTCTTTTCTGGAACAAAGAAGGTTCTTTGCCATACAA
This sequence comes from Aelia acuminata, assembly GCA_911387785.2. Classification (NCBI taxonomy): domain Eukaryota; kingdom Metazoa; phylum Arthropoda; class Insecta; order Hemiptera; family Pentatomidae; genus Aelia; species Aelia acuminata. Next base: position 121,747,164 of record OU426982.1, on the reverse strand, counting down.
CTGTTTGAGCCGATTAAACACTTTTTTTTATCAAAGTAAATTTTTAAAATAATTTCAAGAACTATATAAGAATATGTAAATATTAGCACTATTTATAATGGATGTTTTATTTATATGTTACGGATAAACGAGAGAGAACTAAGAGAGAGAGATTGTTTATAAGTTCAGTTCATTCATGGCACTTAATCGGTAATTAGATAATCCCTTTTTTTTTCTTTTCTGGAACAAAGAAGGTTCTTTGCCATACAACTGTTTGAGCCGATTAAACACTTTTTTTTATCAAAGAAAATTTTTAAAATAATTTCAAGAACTATATAAGAATATGTAAATATTAGCACTATTTATAATGGATGTTTTATTTATATGTTACGGATAAACGAGAGAGAACTAAGAGAGAGAGATTGTTTATAAGTTCAGTTCATTCATGGCACTTAATCGGTAATTAGATAATCCCTTTTTTTTTCTTTTCTGGAACAAAGAAGGTTCTTTGCCATACAACTGTTTGAGCCGATTAAACACTTTTTTTTATCAAAGTAAATTTTTAAAATAATTTCAAGAACTATATAAGAATATGTAAATATTAGCACTATTTATAATGGATGTTTTATTTATATGTTACGGATAAACGAGAGAGAACTAAGAGAGAGAGGTTGTTTATAAGTTCAGTTCATTCATGGTACTTAATCGGTAATTAGATAATCCCTTTTTTTTTCTTTTCTGGAACAAAGAAGGTTCTTTGCCATACAACTGTTTGAGCCGATTAAACACTTTTTTTTATCAAAGTAAATTTTTAAAATAATTTCAAGAACTATATAAGAATATGTAAATATTAGCACTATTTATAATGGATGTTTTATTTATATGTTACGGATAAACGAGAGAGAACTAAGAGAGAGAGGTTGTTTATAAGTTCATTTCATTCATGGCACTTAATCGGTAATTAGATAATCCCTTTCTTTTTCTTTTCTGGAACAAAGAAGGTTCTTTGCCATACTACTGTTTGAGCCGATTAAACACTTTTTTTTATCAAAGTAAATTTTTAAAATAATTTCAAGAACTATATAAGAATATGTAAATATTAGCACTATTTATAATGGATGTTTTATTTATATGTTACGGATAAACGAGAGAGAACTAAGAGAGAGAGGTTGTTTATAAGTTCAGTTCATTCATGGCACTTAATCGGTAATTAGATAATCCCTTTTTTTTTCTTTTCTGGAACAAAGAAGGTTCTTTGCCATACAACTGTTTGAGCCGATTAAACACTTTTTTTTATCAAAGTAAATTTTTAAAATAATTTCAAGAACTATATAAGAATATGTAAATATTAGCACTATTTATAATGGATGTTTTATTTATATGGTACGGATTAACGAGAGAGAACTAAGAGAGAGAGGTTGTTTATAAGTTCAGTTCATTCATGGCACTTAATCGGTAATTAGATAATCCCTTTTTTTTTCTTTTCTGGAACAAAGAAGGTTCTTTGCCATACAACTGTTTGAGCCGATTAAACACTTTTTTTTATCAAAGTAAATTTTTAAAATAATTTCAAGAACTATATAAGAATATGTAAATATTAGCACTATTTATAATGGATGTTTTATTTATATGTTACGGATTAACGAGAGAGAACTAAGTGAGAGAGGTTGTTTATAAGTTCAGTTCATTCATGGCACTTAATCGGTAATTAGATAATCCCTTTTTTTTTCTTTTCTGGAACAAAGAAGGTTCTTTGCCATACAACTGTTTGAGCCGATTAAACACTTTTTTTTATCAAAGTAAATTTTTAAAATAATTTCAAGAACTATATAAGAATATGTAAATATTAGCACTATTTATAATGGATGTTTTATTTATATGTTACGGATAAACGAGAGAGAACTAAGAGAGAGAGGTTGTTTATAAGTTCAGTTCATTCATGGCACTTAATCGGTAATTAGATAATCCCTTTTTTTTTCTTTTCTGGAACAAAGAAGGTTCTTTGCCATACAACTGTTTGAGCCGATTAAACACTTTTTTTATCAAAGTAAATTTTTAAAATAATTTCAAGAACTATATAAGAATATGTAAATATTAGCACTATTTATAATGGATGTTTTATTTATATGTTACGGATTAACGAGAGAGAACTAAGAGAGAGATGTTGTTTATAAGTTCAGTTCATTCATGGCACTTAATCGGTAATTAGATAATCCCTTTTTTTTTCTTTTCTGGAACAAAGAAGGTTCTTTGCCATACAACTGTTTGAGCCGATTAAACACTTTTTTTTATCAAAGTAAATTTTTAAAATAATTTCAAGAACTATATAAGAATATGTAAATATTAGCACTATTTATAATGGATGTTTTATTTATATGTTACGGATAAACGAGAGAGAACTAAGAGAGAGAGGTTGTTTATAAGTTCAGTTCATTCATGGCACTTAATCGGTAATTAGATAATCCCTTTTTTTTTCTTTTCTGGAACAAAGAAGGTTCTTTGCCATACAACTGTTTGAGCCGATTAAACACTTTTTTTTATCAAAGTAAATTTTTAAAATAATTTCAAGAACTATATAAGAATATGTAAATATTAGCACTATTTATAATGGATGTTTTATTTATATGTTACGGATAAACGAGAGAGAACTAAGAGAGAGAGGTTGTTTATAAGTTCAGTTCATTCATGGCACTTAATCGGTAATTAGATAATCCCTTTTTTTTTCTTTTCTGGAACAAAGAAGGTTCTTTGCCATACAACTGTTTGAGCCGATTAAACACTTTTTTTTATCAAAGTAAATTTTTAAAATAATTTCAAGAACTATATAAGAATATGTAAATATTAGCACTATTTATAATGGATGTTTTATTTATATGTTACGGATTAACGAGAGAGAACTAAGAGAGAGAGGTTGTTTATAAGTTCAGTTCATTCATGGCACTTAATCGGTAATTAGATAATCCCTTTTTTTTTCTTTTCTGGAACAAAGAAGGTTCTTTGCCATACAACTGTTTGAGCCGATTAAACACTTTTTTTTATCAAAGTAAATTTTTAAAATAATTTCAAGAACTATATAAGAATATGTAAATATTAGCACTATTTATAATGGATGTTTTATTTATATGTTACGGATAAACGAGAGAGAACTAAGAGAGAGAGGTTGTTTATAAGTTCAGTTCATTCATGGCACTTAATCGGTAATTAGATAATCCCTTTTTTTTTCTTTTCTGGAACAAAGAAGGTTCTTTGCCATACAACTGTTTGAGCCGATTAAACACTTTTTTTTATCAAAGTAAATTTTTAAAATAATTTCAAGAACTATATAAGAATATGTAAATATTAGCACTATTTATAATGGATGTTTTATTTATATGTTACGGATTAACGAGAGAGAACTAAGAGAGAGAGGTTGTTTATAAGTTCAGTTCATTCATGGCACTTAATCGGTAATTAGATAATCCCTTTTTTTTTCTTTTCTAGGACAAAGAAGGTTCTTTGCCATACAACTGTTTGAGCCGATTAAACACTTTTTTTTATCAAAGTAAATTTTTAAAATAATTTCAAGAACTATATAAGAATATGTAAATATTAGCACTATTTATAATGGATGTTTTATTTATATGTTACGGATAAACGAGAGAGAACTAAGAGAGAGAGGTTGTTTATAAGTTCAGTTCATTCATGGCACTTAATCGGTAATTAGATAATCCCTTTTCTTTTCTTTTCTGGAACAAAGAAGGTTCTTTGCCATACATCTGTTTGAGCCGATTAAACACTTTTTTTTATCAAAGTAAATTTTTAAAATAATTTCAAGAACTATATAAGAATATGTAAATATTAGCACTATTTATAATGGATGTTTTATTTATATGTTACGGATTAACGAGAGAGAACTAAGAGAGAGAGGTTGTTTATAAGTTCAGTTCATTCATGGCACTTAATCGGTAATTAGATAATCCCTTTTTTTTTCTTTTCTGGAACAAAGAAGGTTCTTTGCCATACAACTGTTTGAGCCGATTAAACACTTTTTTTTATCAAAGTAAATTTTTAAAATAATTTCAAGAACTATATAAGAATATGTAAATATTAGCACTATTTATAATGGATGTTTTATTTATATGTTACGGATAAACGAGAGAGAACTAAGAGAGAGAGGTTGTTTATAAGTTCAGTTCATTCATGGCACTTAATCGGTAATTAGATAATCCCTTTTTTTTTCTTTTCTGGAACAAAGAAGGTTCTTTGCCATACAACTGTTTGAGCCGATTAAACACTTTTTTTTATCAAAGTAAATTTTTAAAATAATTTCAAGAACTATATAAGAATATGTAAATATTAGCACTATTTATAATGGATGTTTTATTTATATGTTACGGATTAACGAGAGAGAACTAAGTGAGAGAGGTTGTTTATAAGTTCAGTTCATTCATGGCACTTAATCGGTAATTAGATAATCCCTTTTTTTTTCTTTTCTGGAACAAAGAAGGTTCTTTGCCATACAACTGTTTGAGCCGATTAAACACTTTTTTTTATCAAAGTAAATTTTTAAAATAATTTCAAGAACTATATAAGAATATGTAAATATTAGCACTATTTATAATGGATGTTTTATTTATATGTTACGGATAAACGAGAGAGAACTAAGAGAGAGAGATTGTTTATAAGTTCAGTTCATTCATGGCACTTAATCGGTAATTAGATAATCCCTTTTTTTTTCTTTTCTGGAACAAAGAAGGTTCTTTGCCATACAACTGTTTGAGCCGATTAAACACTTTTTTTTATCAAAGTAAATTTTTAAAATAATTTCAAGAACTATATAAGAATATGTAAATATTAGCACTATTTATAATGGATGTTTTATTTATATGTTACGGATAAACGAGAGAGAACTAAGAGAGAGAGGTTGTTTATAAGTTCAGTTCATTCATGGCACTTAATCGGTAATTAGATAATCCCTTTTTTTTTCTTTTCTGGAACAAAGAAGGTTCTTTGCCATACAACTGTTTGAGCCGATTAAACACTTTTTTTTATCAAAGTAAATTTTTAAAATAATTTCAAGAACTATATAAGAATATGTAAATATTAGCACTATTTATAATGGATGTTTTATTTATATGTTACGGATTAACGAGAGAGAACTAAGTGAGAGAGGTTGTTTATAAGTTCAGTTCATTCATGGCACTTAATCGGTAATTAGATAATCCCTTTTTTTTTCTTTTCTGGAACAAAGAAGGTTCTTTGCCATACAACTGTTTGAGCCGATTAAACACTTTTTTTTATCAAAGTAAATTTTTAAAATAATTTCAAGAACTATATAAGAATATGTAAATATTAGCACTATTTATAATGGATGTTTTATTTATATGTTACGGATAAACGAGAGAGAACTAAGAGAGAGAGGTTGTTTATAAGTTCAGTTCATTCATGGCACTTAATCGGTAATTAGATAATCCCTTTTTTTTTCTTTTCTGGAACAAAGAAGGTTCTTTGCCATACAACTGTTTGAGCCGATTAAACACTTTTTTTTATCAAAGTAAATTTTTAAAATAATTTCAAGAACTATATAAGAATATGTAAATATTAGCACTATTTATAATGGATGTTTTATTTATATGTTACGGATTAACGAGAGAGAACTAAGAGAGAGAGGTTGTTTATAAGTTCAGTTCATTCATGGCACTTAATCGGTAATTAGATAATCCCTTTTTTTTTCTTTTCTGGAACAAAGAAGGTTCTTTGCCATACAACTGTTTGAGCCGATTAAACACTTTTTTTTATCAAAGTAAATTTTTAAAATAATTTCAAGAACTATATAAGAATATGTAAATATTAGCACTATTTATAATGGATGTCTTATTTATATGTTACGGATAAACGAGAGAGAACTAAGAGAGAGAGGTTGTTTATAAGTTCAGTTCATTCATGGCACTTAATCGGTAATTAGATAATCCCTTTTTTTTTCTTTTCTGGAACAAAGAAGGTTCTTTGCCATACAACTGTTTGAGCCGATTAAACACTTTTTTTTATCAAAGTAAATTTTTAAAATAATTTCAAGAACTATATAAGAATATGTAAATATTAGCACTATTTATAATGGATGTTTTATTTATATGTTACGGATTAACGAGAGAGAACTAAGTGAGAGAGGTTGTTTATAAGTTCAGTTCATTCATGGCACTTAATCGGTAATTAGATAATCCCTTTTTTTTTCTTTTCTGGAACAAAGAAGGTTCTTTGCCATACAACTGTTTGAGCCGATTAAACACTTTTTTTTATCTAAGTAAATTTTTAAAATAATTTCAAGAACTATATAAGAATATGTAAATATTAGCACTATTTATAATGGATGTCTTATTTATATGTTACGGATAAACGAGAGAGAACTAAGAGAGAGAGGTTGTTTATAAGTTCAGTTCATTCATGGCACTTAATCGGTAATTAGATAATCCCTTTTTTTTTCTTTTCTGGAACAAAGAAGGTTCTTTGCCATACAACTGTTTGAGCCGATTAAACACTTTTTTTTATCAAAGTAAATTTTTAAAATAATTTCAAGAACTATATAAGAATATGTAAATATTAGCACTATTTATAATGGATGTTTTATTTATATGTTACGGATAAATGAGAGAGAACTAAGAGAGAGAGAGGTTGTTTATAAGTTCAGTTCATTCATGGCACTTAATCGGTAATTAGATAATCCCTTTTTTTTTCTTTTCTGGAACAAAGAAGGTTCTTTGCCATACAACTGTTTGAGCCGATTAAACACTTTTTTTTATCAAAGTAAATTTTTAAAATAATTTCAAGAACTATATAAGAATATGTAAATATTAGCACTATTTATAATGGATGTTTTATTTATATGTTACGGATTAACGAGAGAGAACTAAGTGAGAGAGGTTGTTTATAAGTTCAGTTCATTCATGGCACTTAATCGGTAATTAGATAATCCCTTTTTTTTTCTTTTCTGGAACAAAGAAGGTTCTTTGCCATACAACTGTTTGAGCCGATTAAACACTTTTTTTTATCAAAGTAAATTTTTAAAATAATTTCAAGAACTATATAAGAATATGTAAATATTAGCACTATTTATAATGGATGTTTTATTTATATGGTACGGATTAACGAGAGAGAACTAAGAGAGAGAGGTTGTTTATAAGTTCAGTTCATTCATGGCACTTAATCGGTAATTAGATAATCCCTTTTTTTTTCTTTTCTGGAACAAAGAAGGTTCTTTGCCATACAACTGTTTGAGCCGATTAAACACTTTTTTTATCAAAGTAAATTTTTAAAATAATTTCAAGAACTATATAAGAATATGTAAATATTAGCACTATTTATAATGGATGTTTTATTTATATGTTACGGATAAACGAGAGAGAACTAAGAGAGAGAGGTTGTTTATAAGTTCAGTTCATTCATGGCACTTAATCGGTAATTAGATAATCCCTTTTTTTTTCTTTTCTGGAACAAAGAAGGTTCTTTGCCATACAACTGTTTGAGCCGACTAAACACTTTTTTTTATTAAAGTAAATTTTTAAAATAATTTCAAGAACTATATAAGAATATGTAAATATTAGCACTATTTATAATGGATGTTTTATTTATATGTTACGGATTAACGAGAGAGAACTAAGTGAGAGAGGTTGTTTATAAGTTCAGTTCATTCATGGCACTTAATCGGTAATTAGATAATCCCTTTTTTTTTCTTTTCTGGAACAAAGAAGGTTCTTTGCCATACAACTGTTTGAGCCGACTAAACACTTTTTTTTATCAAAGTAAATTTTTAAAATAATTTCAAGAACTATATAAGAATATGTAAATATTAGCACTATTTATAATGGATGTTTTATTTATATGTTACGGATAAACGAGAGAGAACTAAGAGAGAGAGATTGTTTATAAGTTCAGTTCATTCATGGCACTTAATCGGTAATTAGATAATCCCTTTTTTTTTCTTTTCTGGAACAAAGAAGGTTCTTTGCCATACAACTGTTTGAGCCGATTAAACACTTTTTTTTATCAAAGTAAATTTTTAAAATAATTTCAAGAACTATATAAGAATATGTAAATATTAGCACTATTTATAATGGATGTTTTATTTATATGTTACGGATAAACGAGAGAGAACTAAGAGAGAGAGGTTGTTTATAAGTTCAGTTCATTCATGGCACTTAATCGGTAATTAGATAATCCCTTTTTTTTTCTTTTCTGGAACAAAGAAGGTTCTTTGCCATACAACTGTTTGAGCCGATTAAACACTTTTTTTTATCAAAGTAAATTTTTAAAATAATTTCAAGAACTATATAAGAATATGTAAATATTAGCACTATTTATAATGGATGTTTTATTTATATGTTACGGATTAACGAGAGAGAACTAAGTGAGAGAGGTTGTTTATAAGTTCAGTTCATTCATGGCACTTAATCGGTAATTAGATAATCCCTTTTTTTTTCTTTTCTGGAACAAAGAAGGTTCTTTGCCATACAACTGTTTGAGCCGATTAAACACTTTTTTTTATCAAAGTAAATTTTTAAAATAATTTCAAGAACTATATAAGAATATGTAAATATTAGCACTATTTATAATGGATGTTTTATTTATATGTTACGGATAAACGAGAGAGAACTAAGAGAGAGAGGTTGTTTATAAGTTCAGTTCATTCATGGCACTTAATCGGTAATTAGATAATCCCTTTTTTTTTCTTTACTGGAACAAAGAAGGTTCTTTGCCATACAACTGTTTGAGCCGATTAAACACTTTTTTTATCAAAGTAAATTTTTAAAATAATTTCAAGAACTATATAAGAATATGTAAATATTAGCACTATTTATAATGGATGTTTTATTTATATGTTACGGATTAACGAGAGAGAACTAAGTGAGAGAGGTTGTTTATAAGTTCAGTTCATTCATGGCTCTTAATCGGTAATTAGATAATCCCTTTTTTTTTCTTTTCTGGAACAAAGAAGGTTCTTTGCCATACAACTGTTTGAGCCGATTAAACACTTTTTTTTATCAAAGTAAATTTTTAAAATAATTTCAAGAACTATATAAGAATATGTAAATATTAGCACTATTTATAATGGATGTTTTATTTATATGTTACGGATAAACGAGAGAGAACTAAGAGAGAGAGGTTGTTTATAAGTTCAGTTCATTCATGGCACTTAATCGGTAATTAGATAATCCCTTTTTTTTTCTTTTCTGGAACAAAGAAGGTTCTTTGCCATACAACTGTTTGAGCCGATTAAACACTTTTTTTTATCAAAGTAAATTTTTAAAATAATTTCAAGAACTATATAAGAATATGTAAATATTAGCACTATTTATAATGGATGTTTTATTTATATGTTACGGATAAACGAGAGAGAACTAAGAGAGAGAGGTTGTTTATAAGTTCATTTCATTCATGGCACTTAATCGGTAATTAGATAATCCCTTTCTTTTTCTTTTCTGGAACAAAGAAGGTTCTTTGCCATACTACTGTTTGAGCCGATTAAACACTTTTTTTTATCAAAGTAAATTTTTAAAATAATTTCAAGAACTATATAAGAATATGTAAATATTAGCACTATTTATAATGGATGTTTTATTTATATGTTACGGATAAACGAGAGAGAACTAAGAGAGAGAGGTTGTTTATAAGATCAGTTCATTCATGGCACTTAATCGGTAATTAGATAATCCCTTTTTTTTTCTTTTCTGGAACAAAGAAGGTTCTTTGCCATACAACTGTTTGAGCCGATTAAACACTTTTTTTTATCAAAGTAAATTTTTAAAATAATTTCAAGAACTATATAAGAATATGTAAATATTAGCACTATTTATAATGGATGTTTTATTTATATGTTACGGATAAACGAGAGAGAACTAAGAGAGAGAGGTTGTTTATAAGTTCAGTTCATTCATGGCACTTAATCGGTAATTAGATAATCCCTTTTTTTTTTCTTTTCTGGAACAAAGAAGGTTCTTTGCCATACAACTGTTTGAGCCGATTAAACACTTTTTTTTATCAAAGTAAATTTTTAAAATAATTTCAAGAACTATATAAGAATATGTAAATATTAGCACTATTTATAATGGATGTTTTATTTATATGTTACGGATTAACGAGAGAGAACTAAGTGAGAGAGGTTGTTTATAAGTTCAGTTCATTCATGGCACTTAATCGGTAATTAGATAATCCCTTTTTTTTTCTTTTCTGGAACAAAGAAGGTTCTTTGCCATACAACTGTTTGAGCCGATTAAACACTTTTTTTTATCAAAGTAAATTTTTAAAATAATTTCAAGAACTATATAAGAATATGTAAATATTAGCACTATTTATAATGGATGTTTTATTTATATGTTACGGATAAACGAGAGAGAACTAAGAGAGAGAGGTTGTTTATAAGTTCAGTTCATTCATGGCACTTAATCGGTAATTAGATAATCCCTTTTTTTTTCTTTTCTGGAACAAAGGAGGTTCTTTGCCATACAACTGTTTGAGCCGATTAAACACTTTTTTTTATCAAAGTAAATTTTTAAAATAATTTCAAGAACTATATAAGAATATGTAAATATTAGCACTATTTATAATGGATGTTTTATTTATATGTTACGGATTAACGAGAGAGAACTAAGTGAGAGAGGTTGTTTATAAGTTCAGTTCATTCATGGCACTTAATCGGTAATTAGATAATCCCTTTTTTTTTCTTTTCTGGAACAAAGAAGGTTCTTTGCCATACAACTGTTTGAGCCGATTAAACACTTTTTTTTATCAAAGTAAATTTTTAAAATAATTTCAAGAACTATATAAGAATATGTAAATATTAGCACTATTTATAATGGATGTTTTATTTATATGTTACGGATAAACGAGAGAGAACTAAGAGAGAGAGGTTGTTTATAAGTTCAGTTCATTCATGGCACTTAATCGGTAATTAGATAATCCCTTTTTTTTTTCTTTTCTGGAACAAAGAAGGTTCTTTGCCATACAACTGTTTGAGCCGATTAAACACTTTTTTTTATCAAAGTAAATTTTTAAAATAATTTCAAGAACTATATAAGAATATGTAAATATTAGCACTATTTATAATGGATGTTTTATTTATATGTTACGGATAAACGAGAGAGAACTAAGAGAGAGAGGTTGTTTATAAGTTCAGTTCATTCATGGCACTTAATCGGTAATTAGATAATCCCTTTTTTTTTCTTTTCTGGAACAAAGAAGGTTCTTTGCCATACAACTGTTTGAGCCGATTAAACACTTTTTTTTATCAAAGTAAATTTTTAAAATAATTTCAAGAACTATATAAGAATATGTAAATATTAGCACTATTTATAATGGATGTTTTATTTATATGTTACGGATTAACGAGAGAGAACTAAGTGAGAGAGGTTGTTTATAAGTTCAGTTCATTCATGGCACTTAATCGGTAATTAGATAATCCCTTTTTTTTTCTTTTCTGGAACAAAGAAGGTTCTTTGCCATACAACTGTTTGAGCCGATTAAACACTTTTTTTTATCAAAGTAAATTTTTAAAATAATTTCAAGAACTATATAAGAATATGTAAATATTAGCACTATTTATAATGGATGTTTTATTTATATGTTACGGATTAACGAGAGAGAACTAAGTGAGAGAGGTTGTTTATAAGTTCAGTTCATTCATGGCACTTAATCGGTAATTAGATAATCCCTTTTTTTTTCTTTTCTGGAACAAAGAAGGTTCTTTGCCATACAACTGTTTGAGCCGATTAAACACTTTTTTTTATCAAAGTAAATTTTTAAAATAATTTCAAGAACTATATAAGAATATGTAAATATTAGCACTATTTATAATGGATGTTTTATTTATATGTTACGGATAAACGAGAGAGAACTAAGAGAGAGAGGTTGTTTATAAGTTCAGTTCATTCATGGCACTTAATCGGTAATTAGATAATCCCTTTTTTTTTCTTTTCTGGAACAAAGAAGGTTCTTTGCCATACAACTGTTTGAGCCGATTAAACACTTTTTTTTATCAAAGTAAATTTTTAAAATAATTTCAAGAACTATATAAGAATATGTAAATATTAGCACTATTTATAATGGATGTTTTATTTATATGTTACGGATAAACGAGAGAGAACTAAGAGAGAGAGGTTGTTTATAAGTTCAGTTCATTCATGGCACTTAATCGGTAATTAGATAATCCCTTTCTTTTTCTTTTCTGGAACAAAGAAGGTTCTTTGCCATACTACTGTTTGAGCCGATTAAACACTTTTTTTTATCAAAGTAAATTTTTAAAATAATTTCAAGAACTATATAAGAATATGTAAATATTAGCACTATTTATAATGGATGTTTTATTTATATGTTACGGATAAACGAGAGAGAACTAAGAGAGAGAGGTTGTTTATAAGTTCAGTTCATTCATGGCACTTAATCGGTAATTAGATAATCCCTTTTTTTTTCTTTTCTGGAACAAAGAAGGTTCTTTGCCATACAACTGTTTGAGCCGATTAAACACTTTTTTTTATCAAAGTAAATTTTTAAAATAATTTCAAGAACTATATAAGAATATGTAAATATTAGCACTATTTATAATGGATGTTTTATTTATATGTTACGGATAAACGAGAGAGAACTAAGAGAGAGAGGTTGTTTATAAGTTCAGTTCATTCATGGCACTTAATCGGTAATTAGATAATCCCTTTTTTTTTCTTTTCTGGAACAAAGAAGGTTCTTTGCCATACAACTGTTTGAGCCGATTAAACACTTTTTTTTATCAAAGTAAATTTTTAAAATAATTTCAAGAACTATATAAGAATATGTAAATATTAGCACTATTTATAATGGATGTTTTATTTATATGTTACGGATTAACGAGAGAGAACTAAGTGAGAGAGGTTGTTTATAAGTTCAGTTCATTCATGGCACTTAATCGGTAATTAGATAATCCCTTTTTTTTTCTTTTCTGGAACAAAGAAGGTTCTTTGCCATACAACTGTTTGAGCCGATTAAACACTTTTTTTTATCAAAGTAAATTTTTAAAATAATTTCAAGAACTATATAAGAATATGTAAATATTAGCACTATTTATAATGGATGTTTTATTTATATGTTACGGATTAACGAGAGAGAACTAAGTGAGAGAGGTTGTTTATAAGTTCAGTTCATTCATGGCACTTAATCGGTAATTAGATAATCCCTTTTTTTTTCTTTTCTGGAACAAAGAAGGTTCTTTGCCATACAACTGTTTGAGCCGATTAAACACTTTTTTTTATCAAAGTAAATTTTTAAAATAATTTCAAGAACTATATAAGAATATGTAAATATTAGCACTATTTATAATGGATGTTTTATTTATATGTTACGGATAAACGAGAGAGAACTAAGAGAGAGAGGTTGTTTATAAGTTCAGTTCATTCATGGCACTTAATCGGTAATTAGATAATCCCTTTTTTTTTCTTTTCTGGAACAAAGAAGGTTCTTTGCCATACAACTGTTTGAGCCGATTAAACACTTTTTTTTATCAAAGTAAATTTTTAAAATAATTTCAAGAACTATATAAGAATATGTAAATATTAGCACTATTTATAATGGATGTTTTATTTATATGTTACGGATAAACGAGAGAGAACTAAGAGAGAGAGGTTGTTTATAAGTTCAGTTCATTCATGGCACTTAATCGGTAATTAGATAATCCCTTTCTTTTTCTTTTCTGGAACAAAGAAGGTTCTTTGCCATACTACTGTTTGAGCCGATTAAACACTTTTTTTTATCAAAGTAAATTTTTAAAATAATTTCAAGAACTATATAAGAATATGTAAATATTAGCACTATTTATAATGGATGTTTTATTTATATGTTACGGATAAACGAGAGAGAACTAAGTGAGAGAGGTTGTTTATAAGTTCAGTTCATTCATGGCACTTAATCGGTAATTAGATAATCCCTTTTTTTTTCTTTTCTGGAACAAAGAAGGTTCTTTGCCATACAACTGTTTGAGCCGATTAAACACTTTTTTTTATCAAAGTAAATTTTTAAAATAATTTCAAGAACTATATAAGAATATGTAAATATTAGCACTATTTATAATGGATGTTTTATTTATATGTTACGGATAAACGAGAGAGAACTAAGAGAGAGAGGTTGTTTATAAGTTCAGTTCATTCATGGCACTTAATCGGTAATTAGATAATCCCTTTTTTTTTCTTTTCTGGAACAAAGAAGGTTCTTTGCCATACAACTGTTTGAGCCGATTAAACACTTTTTTTTATCAAAGTAAATTTTTAAAATAATTTCAAGAACTATATAAGAATATGTAAATATTAGCACTATTTATAATGGATGTTTTATTTATATGTTACGGATAAACGAGAGAGAACTAAGAGAGAGAGGTTGTTTATAAGTTCAGTTCATTCATGGCACTTAATCGGTAATTAGATAATCCCTTTCTTTTTCTTTTCTGGAACAAAGAAGGTTCTTTGCCATACTACTGTTTGAGCCGATTAAACACTTTTTTTTATCAAAGTAAATTTTTAAAATAATTTCAAGAACTATATAAGAATATGTAAATATTAGCACTATTTATAATGGATGTTTTATTTATATGTTACGGATAAACGAGAGAGAACTAAGAGAGAGAGGTTGTTTATAAGTTCAGTCCATTCATGGCCCTTGGTGGTGCCGCAGGTCCGTGTCCACGACGTCTTACAATTTTCCTAAATCGTGAGGAATAAGAAGCGATTGAAAATATAAGATAAATATATTAATCTAGTTATAAATATTTACATTTTTCATTCCATATTTAAATAGTTTCTTCTGTTTATTCTCTACACGACCCCTTAATTTTAAATCAACCCCCAGGTCTCTTAAATAGAATGGCTTTTAGAGGGGAGTCGAGACACCTCGAGAAGTTTCCTCAGGCTTCTAAATCTTTCGTAACCGTCACTTTGATGACTTCGCACCCCAAATTAATTGAAGTTAGAATTAACTTTAAATTAGGCTCATTTTAAGCTGAAGGGCGAATCGCAGGGCTACTTGTACGGAAAGTATTTAATAGCTGAATACGTCTCACTTGAGCATACAATATTCTGAAATTTGTTATTTATATTCCATTTTCTATTTAAATATTATACAGGGTGTCCAGAAAGAGTATTCAGGCTTTTGTTACTGTGAAATGATAAGAGGTTTTTTGGACCAAGAACTTCAAAAATTTAAAGGATATAACTCTAGAGCATGGTTTCAGCAAGACGGGGCCACTTGCTATACTTCAGACTTATCAATTGCTACGGCAAACGAATTATTCCAAAACAAAGTGATTTCTCGTAGAGGCACCAATAGCTGGCCTCATAGGAGTCCCGATCTCAGTCCTCTTGACTTCTTTCTGTGGGGATACCTGAAAAGTAGGGTATAGGAACCGACGAGTCTAACACAATTGAAGCAAAATATCAGAACAGAAATGACTTCAATCTCGGGAACAATGTGTCAAGGCGTTTTTAGAAATCTGGGTTTGAGATTCGAGGAGTGCCAGCAGCTTTATGGTGGACAACTAGGCAATATTGTTTTTTCTAAATAAATTTCCAGTTCATTGTGTTTAAATAAAACGTAAAGATCCTACTTGATATTATATATTTGAGATTTTATTTGACTTTCAAACCTCGAATACTCGTTTTGGACACTCTATATATGTACTATATTTTACTATGAATTTTCACTTGCATTGCTAAGCATCAAGCAAATGATTTAACTTGAGATGTCTCTAGGGGTTTGTAGTATTAATCATTGTAGAGGCTGAAGTGGTTACAGAAAAAACGATGATGAGGGAAACTTTGATTTGAATTTTTTTTTTTTTTGTCGAGTTTTTAAATAATTACTGTCGGCACGCACATACCATGTCTGATTCTATTTAAAAACAAAGAAATGTGCATTTTTCGACGAATTTCTAACTGTCTGATATTTATGTTTCGTAAATGGAAGAGTTTTTCAAATTTTCTATGAACTCCGTATGTGCAATAACATATTATGCTTGAATAGCTTTAGTGATAAGTAGCTTGTTTCTTGTGAATTATTGATTTTTTAGTTTGGTATAATAAAGTTCATAGCTAGTCCTCCTTTTGTCCAGTTTTTAAAACTTTGAAAAATTATGGTAACTGTTTTTTTTTCACTTACCTATACATGGGATAAGTATATAAGCAGTAACGAAAAGTGGATCAATTCTGAAAAATTTCAACCTCCGGTTTTCAACGGAAATACACATTTTGGGGTCTCCTGAGTCCAAAGTCCCGCATAATGGTCTGCGTGTGTATACATGGTTCATTTATTCCCGGACATTAATAAATATCAATAATATCCCCAAAAATATTTATGTATATGGAGAAATACTTACAAATCCCGGGAATATTGTCCCATGAGTAAATGGAGGCAACTTAGTTCATGGAACACTATTTTATGAATTACTGACTATTTTACATTAAAAAAAAGTTTTATATGTTTTTTTTTGCTTTCAGAATACCCCCAAGTAAACCATCTTAGAAAAATTATGTGGATATCTGGTCAAAGAAAGTAGGGTAGTAAGTGAAAGTTGTGTTATGTGCGCATCTCACCAGATTTTTTATATATACAATTTTTATATTATACCTTTTTCTTGAACAGAATACCAATCGTAAATCAAATAATAATATAGTGGACGTAATCATATGATTTTGTTTTACGTTAAAATATTTTTAAATGAATTCGCACTTGCATTGCTACGCAACAAGCAAATTAAATATATAGAGTTCTCAACGTGTATCAATTTATAGTTCAGATGTTACTAAAATATTACTAAATATCAATAATATATTCTTGGGTCATTCTCCCAATTAATACGAATTTATGTCCCAATGAGATTATATTATTTGTGTGAAATTTCTAATAATTCATATGCATCCACTGGTTAATAAAAAACCTCAGCTTGTTGTTCAAGAATTTTAATCTCAGTAAAAATTTTTTTATAGGCCTAAATTTACACTTGAAAGCTCAATATCTATCTCCCTCACCTGTCCCACAGCTCAAGTTGCTGACTTTGATGGCGGAAAAAAGATATGTATTCTTTTATTTATAACCTAATTTTTTTTCCATACTTGTTAGAAGGTCTTAATTATTTGGTTTTAGTATATATTGCTATTTTCGAATTATAGAAAAAAAGTTATGATCTACAATCTACCTGTCCATAGATGCAACCTATCTCCCTCACATTTTTTAAAAGTGGGCCTCAATACTTTAGAAACCCTTATTTCCTTATAATTCATTGTTGGCAATATTGTAACAGATTCCCGCCTCAACAAGGATAACCTTTTTCAAAGAAGTTCTGCTCCCGTTTCCTTGTGAGGGTATTTTTATCGGTTAAAACAGCGAGTTTCGTTTCATCTCCTATCTCCCTCACCCACTGATATTTCCTTAAAGGTGAGTTTGATTCACGTTATATTACAGTTAAGTTGTAGGTTTTCAAGGGATTTCAATAACCCATAAATTTCGTGGATAAGAGACTGACATGGAATGGTCTACTTTAATATAATCTCAAAAACCTATCTCCCTCACTCGTGTGGAATGAGGGAGATAGACTTTGAGTGAGAAAAATAGGAACAAGATGATGTTTAGCGAAATAGGATTTGATAACAAATCTTGGTGCCAGGAAAAAAAAGAAAAGAAAAAGGTAGTGTTTGAGTTTAGTAGAACCTGAACTGTAAACTTATTTAAATATTTAAGCGAAATTGATTTTCAGGTTTGTTTTGAGAACATTTAGATAATATTTAGAAATTACAAAGACTTAGTTGGTTTTTTTGTTTAACGTCCCTTTTTGCAACTAAGGTTAACCGGACGATGCTACAGTGGGAGTCCTAAATTTTGCATATCTACCTATAATTAGGATATAGATCTTTAACGAGTACTTGACGTCTCACAAGCTCGGGTCCTCTATTTACGTCCTATTCGAGGGACGCTTTTCGCTTAGAAACCCGCAAACGAAGGGATTAATCGAAAAATTTTATATGACCGAAAATGTTCTCCTTGAAAACCTGAAAAGATTGACACCATTTAGAAACCTCTACGACTATTTTTCCGCAAAAACCGCGGTTTTGCGCTTATAACTCGCAATCGAAGGCGAAATGAGTGATTTGTATATTTTTCCGATGTATTTCCGGTTTAAGAAAACTTTAAAATGATGCCTTATTCATGAAATTTGAAATTTGATAAGTTAATAAGGAAGTTATTGCGTACCGACAAAAAAAAAAAAAGGCCTTGAGAAATAATATATATATGTTTCTATGAAGGCATTTTTTGTAAACACCATTAGAAGCCTACCTTCTAACAATGTTTGGAAAAAAATCATTGGAAAATGTAATTTTTTCGCTTTGAAATTAGAACAATGAAATTTGTATGAAATGGGAGAATGACCCTCTTATGCTATCAATAAAATAATCTAGGTTTCAGCTTCTTTTTATTTTATTGTTTATAATTTTCGTTAGCCTGGCGCGATAATTTGTGAATCAATTTGGGGGAGCAATTACTGTGAGCCCGACCGCGACGTGACCAGAGATGATTCAGTTTCCCTCAGTGGTTGGGCCTTAGACAACTATTTCAAGCAGTTTAGGTTGTAGTGCACGGACTAATTTCATCTGACAACTGGTTAAATTATATAAGCTCTCCTCAATTTAAAGAGTTTTGTAATTTACGAACATTTTTTTTTTTTTTTTTATATTATTTCCCTGTCGCAAGAATAAAATGCAATTTTGGTGAATCGAAAACAAAAAGAAAAGAGAGTAAGAAGAAAAAAAAAAGTCAATAAATAAGGAAAACACATTTTACAGTTTTAATACATTATCGGAAACTTTATTCCCCTCTTTAACGACTTTGACTGTTTTAAATGAATAGGACACTTCTAGGGTAATAAAATAAATTACAGTTTATCTTATGTAATTTAAAAAATTACAACTTATATGGAATATAAATTAATGCTGTAATTCTGTTAAAAATCGTAAAAATTTCAGCTTTATTTATCCGCTACTTATTTGAGGTAAAAAATACAGAATTAACTGAAGAAAGTATTAAGATTTTACAAAGTGACAAATGTTACAAATATATAAATGTTATATATATTACATTTTAATTATATACTATTCATGTTATTTATTTTAATAGTTACAAGAAATCCACTACTAGCGTGATGTTTGCCGACGTATGATGTTAATGTTTTAATGTATTACTAATAACAGTTCAGTATAGTTTGACATAGTGCGATTGGAATGATTTAAAAAAGGTAAAGAGAAAAAAAAGGAATAAATAAAAATAATAATACAAAAAATAAGAAGATAAAATAAAAAAAGTGGGGTCACCTGTGGTGTGCTGGTTAGCATAGAAATCTACAATACTAAAGGTAAAGGCGAGTTCGCGTCCGTAGTTTTCCTAGGCTTGTCTATGCCGTCCCTCGGATAGGACGTAAAATGGAGGTCCCGAGCCTGTACGATGTCCTAATTATACCTGGATAGGCAAAATTTAGGACTCCTACTGTAGCATTGTCCGATTAGCCTTAGTTGCATAAAGTGACGTTAAAACAAACAATGCGTAAAAGTAAATCAATGCATAGATAATAGTGAAATAAAAGTTGTGAAGTGTGTTCAGATCTGTACATATATTTTTATTAGGGGGACGTTGTATCCCTGTGTCATTAACTCAGTACTACAATAAAAAAACTATTCAAGTTATATTTATTACATTTTAATTAGTGAATGAGGACTTGGATTTGAAATTTTGTTCATTCCATATTAAAAATAATTATGTTTACATATTTATTAAGTTAATATAACTAAGCATGTTTTATTTATTCATTATAAACGCTCACGAAAAAATAATTATCTCAACAAAATGAATGCATGCTGCATCGGTAAAATCAAGCTTAGAAATCGATCAGTAATTTTTACTGATGCTAAGAATTTTTAAAGAAAAACTCAAAGCAAAGGAGTTCTCCAAGTTAGTTTCGTGCATGGAAGATATCAGCATTGGTAGCAATCATTTTCTCATTTCCTCCAGAATTTCATTCCATTTTGCTTAGTAGTCCTAATCAAGATGGAAAACTCTTGATGCATACATAAATAATAAACAAAGCCTTATTTAAATATCAAAATCGAATTCTTTATTTAACAAAGTTCAAAACGTAGAAATAAATAAAATTTATCTATCTGTTCTCATTTGTAGGCTAAATTATTGAAAATAAATGAATGTGCTGCAGCGGTATGAGGATTATAAATTTTATTTATTTAGCTTGTCTAATTCATAAAAATAACTTTAAAAAATCTTTTAAAATTAACTAGGAAGTTTAAATAACATTTCGTTCGCCGTCATGTAATCGGATTATAATCAGGCCGCTCTGTTACATAATTTATTACGTCATTAGGGCTATCGATTCTTCTCTTATCATTCCAGGGGGAGAATGGGTGAGTATAATTTACACCAAAAAATAATTAAATTGGTAGAATTAAAATGTTTGATATCATGTCTTTGAAGTTAACTTAATTTCAAATCGACTACATATCGTAGAATCAACACATCCAAGATGAAATACTGGTTCAAGAATAATAAACTTTCCGCTCTCAATAATAGTTAATCAGCTGCTTTCGGGAGTAATCGGAAAATTAGATTGCTCAGCTGTAAATGGGACGATCCCCTAAAAGCATTTCCCAAAGCACTCAGTTCCTAATTCTCTCAGTCAACTTTGGAAAAATTTCTTCATCAAACACAACTCAATCCCCTTATTACTCTAATGGCAAGATGGTTCTTTCGTTTTCACCGATTTTTCATTAATTTTCTTTAGTGATTTCTTCATAATTAGTCATTTCTGAAGTATTATTATAAGAGTCCAAGAACTCAAAGGGAGAAATAAAGTATCTATTATGATCTCTCTCTCTCTCTCTCTCTCTCTCTCTCTCTCTCTCTCTCTCTCTCTCTCTCTCTCTCCTCTCTCTCTCTCTCTCTCTCCCCCCCCCCCCTCTCTCTCTCTCTCTCTCTCCCCCCCCTCTCTCTCTCTCTCTCACTCTCTCTCTCTCTCTCTCTCTCTCTCTATATATATATATATATATATATATATATAAACTTGTTTAATATACAGGGTGTTTCGGAATTGCACGGCACTATTTTAGGTACGTGTTCTCTAACACAAAATAAACAAAAAAGTTCATATTAACATATATCTCAAACTCATTTATTAAACAGATATCAAAGGTTAAAGATTTATTATTTATTTACTGCATTAAGACTGACTGTACAACGTTTAACGTGTTTAATACTAAATAAAAGGTTTTAATCACCTGATAAACAAATGAACGATAAGCAATGACAGTAGTTGCTCATCTGTTTGTCTAGTTCTGTGTGTTTTATTGTGAGTGAATCTTGTGACACATTTATGATTATCATGGGAGATACCACAAATTTATTCACTTTTGATGAACAAACAGACATGCTTTTAACTTATGGCGAGGTACATACAAACGGTGCTGCTGCTGTTCGAAGATATCGTGCAAAATTTCCTAACCGAAGAATACCAAATCGTAAAACGTTTGAGGCCATTGAAAGACGTCTTAGGGATAATGGTACGCTAAAACCTATACGAGTGAACGCCGGTCGACAACGATTTCGACGAACTGCAAACGTAGAAGAAGAAATACTCGATGCTGTTCAGTTATCTCCTACTACTAGTACCAGAAGATTGTCACGTCGTTTCGATATTTCCTCTACCAGCGTATGGCGAACTTTACGCGAACAACAATTATATCCATTTCACGTATCAAGTAGGCAAGATTTGTTACCACAAGATTATAACAAGCGCAGAAATTTCTCCCAGTGGTTAATTCGACAATGCACACGAGATCCTAACTTCCTGGACTGCATTTTGGTTACTGATGAATCTTGCTTTGCAAGAAACGGGATTTTTAATTTTCGAAATACCCATACTTGGGCCGAAGAAAACCCTCATACGACTGCTGTTGGACATTACCAACATACATTCTCTTTAAATGTCTGGTGTGGTCTTCTAAGCGACAAAATCATCGGCCCCTTCTTTTTGCCACCAAGGCTGTCAGGTATATCTTACTTGCATTTTTTGCAAAATAATCTGCATGATATTCTAGAAGATATTCCGCTAGGCATTAGGCAAAGGCAGTGGTTTGTGCATGACGGTGCTCCAGCTCACTTTTCTCATAGTGTCACTGATTATTTAAATGCAACTTATGGAGACCGATGGGTTGGTCGAAACGGACCTGTTAAATGGCCACCACGATCTCCGGATTTAACGCCATTAGATTATTTTGTGTGGGGCTGGATGAAGTCTATGGTTTATTCTGCGTCAGTTGACAAGCAAGAAGAGCTAAGAAATCGGATCGTGGAAGCCGCAGTAACTATCAACCACCATCCTGATGCTATACGAAGAGCCAGAGAAGCATGGATTCGTCGTGCTGAATGTTGCATTCAACAAAACGGAGGCGCCTTTGAACATTTACTCTAAATGTTGTAATAATAATAAATAAATAGTAATAATAAATCTTTAACCTTTGATATCTGTTTAATAAATGAGTTTGAGATACATGTTAATATGAACTTTTTTGTTTATTTTGTGTTAGAGAACACGTACCTAAAATAGTGCCGTGCAATTCCGAAACACCCTGTATATATGTATATATACATATATACATATGTATATATAAAAGAGGCTTTGTCCTGACTGACAGAATCAACGCCGAGCAAAAACTACTAATGATAGGAACTTGAAGTTCGGAATTTAGGTTTTAAACGCGATGTAGGTAACCACTAGGAAAGGAATTTCAAAAATGTAACCCCTAAGGGGCATAAATGGAAAAATTTTCGTTTAGCTCTAACGGACACCTATTTTTGCACTTCGAGAAAAAATATCTAATTTGGACTCATTTTAAAGATCTTGATACAACTAGTTTAACTCGAACGATGGGGGGGGGGGGGGGTTCACGACGAGTAAGCAATTTTTTGTTACGGCGGTTTTAGTGAAGTCTCTCAATTGCAAGTCTCCCTCTCTTCTACCTATCCGGCAGGTTCCCCTTCCAACATTTCACCTACCTGAAGCTCCAATCCCTGTTATGTTGTTAATATATAACATATTATATTAAATCAATACCAAGATAATGATCACAGAATTGATTTTAAATGCTCGCGGGCAAAGCTGCGACGGGGAATGCTAGTACAATATAATTAGAGAAACTCAGAAAAGAAAGGTTTTTGGCAATGTTTAACGGATTTTCTTTTGTGGACTTAGATTCTAAAATTATGGAGGTATTTGTGTCACAACGTAATAAATCGACAACCGCCTGAAAGAGTTTTAATTTTTTTTTTCCTATTTATTACCTCATTACTGTTATCTAATATTCAAGCGCCTAAAGACAGGATAACATTCACTAAAATCAATAACAATGCTCTTTTTTTCAGTCCCTAGCCTGTCACAAAGTAATGATTAACCCCTTTTCCGTCACAATAATTCATAAATTATTAACACATAAAACACATAAGTATTAAACACATAAAATCATTATTTCGAAAACTATGAATATCAGTATGTGCACACTTCACATCATTGGTAAGGAGCAAGTGACCAGCCATCTGCAACCAGAAACATAAGAACCGATGACTTTGAAATTCCAAAAAAAGTAAGAACCAAATACCACCAAAATTTTAGAATCACCCAGATTACCACTTTACATGTTCGGTGCCATGCCTTTGTCTGATAGCTGTATTTTTTTTTTACTGCTGCTGAGATATATGTTGCATTCCGTTTTTATCTAGTTACCCTAATCAGGTTGGTTTTATACTGACCGTGCCTAATTTAGGAAAACTTTTAGAAACTAGGATATTTTAACAGGTTAAAGACTAACTGACTTTTCCTTTATTTTTGTTTCTTTAATTTACATCATTAAATATTACATTAAACAAAAACCGTTGATTATTTCTGTCACGACTAAGATTCCACACTTTTTTACTGAGAAGATACTGCATGACCATATTAAGACGTAATCAAATTTCAGGATGTTACGAGAATGTTCTACGTCCTTCTGGAATGTTCCATCGGGACTAAATAAATATAAGAAGCGGAGGACTAGGGTTAGCCTGGCTCCTAACATCGAAGCTTAAATCGGTGTCAATGTATTATCACCAGTACTTACATTTTTAACGTCGTCAATAATTTGAGCCTTCATTGTTTTCCTGTGGTTGAAAATTATAATTTCTTGTTAACAAAAATTATTCTTAAACCCATTTCAGTGTTACAATATAGAATATAATTATAAAATAGTTAGTGATCAGTGAAATTATTTAAAACCTATGTTGTTTATTTGTAAAAAAAATTAACAAACTACTTTTTATGGTGGGGGGGGGGGGGGCTGTATAGAGTTTTAAAGAAGTATGTATTGCATCAACTGGTATTGCCGAGTATAGTTGTATTTTTAACTAGTATGGTTCTCTCATTCTACTTTGGGTTTGCATTTCTAAGTTAATGAGTCCACTTAAAATTCATGAGAAATTGATTCAAATCATCCAATCTGGGTCAGAAAATGTTTCATTCTCAGCTGACGAGAGTGAGATATTTATATATACCCAATGTTGGAATTGAAAGATTCTTTATTTGTGTTTATCTCTTTCATAAAGCATGTAACTTAGTTAAAATAACGTTATTAGGCGTTTTGGCTTACATCAGTTTATTTCAGCGTTATCGCTTATCTGGTAAAATAAATTATTAAAAATATATTATTATCACAACATTGAGTTGAGTTCAAGAATACCACTAAGCTAGAAACAGTACTTCCTTATAAAGTACTGAACCCTCAAGACCCTCAGTACCCTTCATGGGTCGTAGTGGTACAGCTGATACAGGACTCCCGTATATCATATTACTTGCTATGTTATGAATGTTACCTGCTCGGTTTTTTTTAGCTTTTTTTTATTCTCTATGGCCTAGTCCAAACTGTAAACAAGTGTTTCGGAACATTGTTGAACATGTTCCCAAATAGTTTATAAACAGTTCTGAAACTTTGTTCCGGAACAGTTCCGAAACAATGTTCCCCGTCCAGACTTGAGTCAGTGTTTCTCCAGTTTTGAACATGTCGAGTGAGGCTATTGCAGGAATTTGTGCTGCCAATTTATTTATTTTACTTAATAGGCAAAGAAAAGAAGGTGGTGGATACGAAAAGCACTAATGTAAGGCACCAGTTATGGCAATGACCTTATGAGGGACCAACAATTTGAAGATGGGGCAGGTTTCGGGAAATTTTACTAGGATAACGAATAAGCACGAGAATATATATATATAAGATATATATATAAGAATAATATATACACAATAATATATAAGAACGATAAGCAATGACAGTAGTTGCTCATCTGTTTGTCTAGTTCTGTGTGTTTTATTGTGAGTGAATCTTGTGACACATTTATGATTATCATGGAAGATACCACAAATTTATTCACTTTTGATGAACAAACAGACATGCTTTTAACTTATGGCGAGGTACATACAAACGGTGCTGCTGCTGTTCGAAGATATCGTGCAAAATTTCCTAACCGAAGAATACCAAATCGTAAAACGTTTGAGGCCATTGAAAGACGTCTTAGGGATAATGGTACGCTAAAACCTATACGAGTGAACGCCGGTCGACAACGATTTCGACGAACTGCAAACGTAGAAGAAGAAATACTCGATGCTGTTCAGTTATCTCCTACTACTAGTACCAGAAGATTGTCACGTCGTTTCGATGTTTCCTCTACCAGCGTATGGCGAACTTTACGCGAACAACAATTATATCCATTTCACGTATCAAGTAGGCAAGATTTGTTACCACAAGATTATAACAAGCGCAGAAATTTCTCCCAGTGGTTAATTCGACAATGCACACGAGATCCTAACTTCCTGGACTGCATTTTGGTTACTGATGAATCTTGCTTTGCAAGAAACGGGATTTTTAATTTTCGAAATACCCATACTTGGGCCGAAGAAAACCCTCATACGACTGCTGTTGGACATTACCAACATACATTCTCTTTAAATGTCTGGTGTGGTCTTCTAAGCGACAAAATCATCGGCCCCTTCTTTTTGCCACCAAGGCTGTCAGGTATATCTTACTTGCATTTTTTGCAAAATAATCTGCATGATATTCTAGAAGATATTCCGCTAGGCATTAGGCAAAGGCAGTGGTTTGTGCATGACGGTGCTCCAGCTCACTTTTCTCATAGTGTCACTGATTATTTAAATGCAACTTATGGAGACCGATGGGTTGGTCGAAACGGACCTGTTAAATGGCCACCACGATCTCCGGATTTAACGCCATTAGATTATTTTGTGTGGGGCTGGATGAAGTCTATGGTTTATTCTGCGTCAGTTGACAAGCAAGAAGAGCTAAGAAATCGGATCGTGGAAGCCGCAGTAACTATCAACCACCATCCTGATGCTATACGAAGAGCCAGAGAAGCATGGATTCGTCGTGCTGAATGTTGCATTCAACAAAACGGAGGCGCCTTTGAACATTTACTCTAAATGTTGTAATAATAATAAATAAATAGTAATAATAAATCTTTAACCTTTGATATCTGTTTAATAAATGAGTTTGAGATACATGTTAATATGAACTTTTTTGTTTATTTTGTGTTAGAGAACACGTACCTAAAATAGTGCCGTGCAATTCCGAAACACCCTGTATATATGTATATATACATATATACATATGTATATATAAAAGAGGCTTTGTCCTGACTGACAGAATCAACGCCGAGCAAAAACTACTAATGATAGGAACTTGAAGTTCGGAATTTAGGTTTTAAACGCGATGTAGGTAACCACTAGGAAAGGAATTTCAAAAATGTAACCCCTAAGGGGCATAAATGGAAAAATTTTCGTTTAGCTCTAACGGACAACTATTTTTGCACTTCGAGAAAAAATATCTAATTTGGACTCATTTTAAAGATCTTGATACAACTAGTTTAACTCGAACGATGGGGGGGGGGGGTTCACGACGAGTAAGCAATTTTTTGTTACGGCGGTTTTAGTGAAGTCTCTCAATTGCAAGTCTCCCTCTCTTCTACCTATCCGGCAGGTTCCCCTTCCAACATTTCACCTACCTGAAGCTCCAATCCCTGTTATGTTGTTAATATATAACATATTATATTAAATCAATACCAAGATAATGATCACAGAATTGATTTTAAATGCTCGCGGGCAAAGCTGCGACGGGGAATGCTAGTACAATATAATTAGAGAAACTCAGAAAAGAAAGGTTTTTGGCAATGTTTAACGGATTTTCTTTTGTGGACTTAGATTCTAAAATTATGGAGGTATTTGTGTCACAACGTAATAAATCGACAACCGCCTGAAAGAGTTTTAATTTTTTTTTTCCTATTTATTACCTCATTACTGTTATCTAATATTCAAGCGCCTAAAGACAGGATAACATTCACTAAAATCAATAACAATGCTCTTTTTTTCACTCCCTAGCCTGTCACAAAGTAATGATTAACCCCTTTTCCGTCACAATAATTCTAAAAAATCATGCACCAATCTTAACATCAAACTTTCAGGATGCAAAAAAAAATTGAACCAAGACTTCAAAGGGTAGAGGCAAAGTATCACAACAGCTTTTACCTCTGTCACACAGCTGTGAGGCCACTCCCTAGCTAGTTTTTTATATACCCACCAATCTCTCAGAAAAGGAAATTTCGTGCTGAAAACATTTGGGGGTAACTTCGTTATGGACCTGATTATAAGTCGAATCATATCTTTTTTCAGTTAATTACATATTTAAATTTACTTCAGTTGCTTTCAGGAAGTGGAGGAAGGTGTAAAGCTAAACAATATTTTTATAGTGAGTCACTCCCTATACGTTATCAACATAATGATAGTAAACAATATATAAATATTTTTTATTACAGTTTTATAGACCTTTGGAATCTCTTATAACCTCCGTTTAGTATATTTTGTAGTATAGTTTTGCCAAAATTGATGATAAATGGCCTATTTGTCACTCCCTACCCTGATACTAATTTTGTTTTAGCTATGGAGTGACAATGTTGGTCAGGGAGAGCCTTTTGATTATATTTGTAACTTGGTTATGTTGATTAATGAACATTGTCAGTTATGAAAGTTAGTTTTCGATTAAGTTTGCATATATTATAGCTCCCCAACCCTCCTCGAACCGCCAAATAAACTTTTAAGTTTCAATAGTTAACTTTTAGTTCTTTAACTATTTTGATGGTAGGGATCGAACTCATTATAGATCTATAAGAACGAGACCGACTCTAGACGAGACTTTAAAATTTAGATAATTCTTTTTTAAAAGATTTAAATTAATATGATAATGTCATATGTTACATTTTTTCTCTCCCTAGAGCATTACTTTCTTTGAAAATCATTATTTCGAAAACTATGAATATCAGTATGTGCACACTTCACATCATTGGTAAGGAGCAAGTGACCAGCCATCTGCAACCAGAAACATAAGAACAGATGACTTTGAAATTCCAAAAAAAGTAAGAACCAAATACCACCAAAATTTTAGAATCACCCAGATTACCACTTTACATGTTCGGTGCCATGCCTTTGTCTGATAGCTGTATTTTTTTTTTACTGCTGCTGAGATATATGTTGCATTCCGTTTTTATCTAGTTACCCTAATCAGGTTGGTTTTATACTGACCGTGCCTAATTTAGGAAAACTTTTAGAAACTAGGATATTTTAACAGGTTAAAGACTAACTGACTTTTCCTTTATTTTTGTTTCTTTAATTTACATCATTAAATATTACATTAAACAAAAACCGTTGATTATTTCTGTCACGACTAAGATTCCACACTTTTTTACTGAGAAGATACTGCATGACCATATTAAGACGTAATCAAATTTCAGGATGTTACGAGAATGTTCTACGTCCTTCTGGAATGTTCCATCGGGACTAAATAAATATAAGAAGCGGAGGACTAGGGTTAGCCTGGCTCCTAACATCGAAGCTTAAATCGGTGTCAATGTATTATCACCAGTACTTACATTTTTAACGTCGTCAATAATTTGAGCCTTCATTGTTTTCCTGTGGTTGAAAATTATAATTTCTTGTTAACAAAAATTATTCTTAAACCCATTTCAGTGTTACAATATAGAATATAATTATAAAATAGTTAGTGATCAGTGAAATTATTTAAAACCTATGTTGTTTATTTGTAAAAAAAATTAACAAACTACTTTTTATGGTGGGGGGGGGGGCTGTATAGAGTTTTAAAGAAGTATGTATTGCATCAACTGGTATTGCCGAGTATAGTTGTATTTTTAACTAGTATGGTTCTCTCATTCTACTTTGGGTTTGCATTTCTAAGTTAATGAGTCCACTTAAAATTCATGAGAAATTGATTCAAATCATCCAATCTGGGTCAGAAAATGTTTCATTCTCAGCTGACGAGAGTGAGATATTTATATATACCCAATGTTGGAATTGAAAGATTCTTTATTTGTGTTTATCTCTTTCATAAAGCATGTAACTTAGTTAAAATAACGTTATTAGGCGTTTTGGCTTACATCAGTTTATTTCAGCGTTATCGCTTATCTGGTAAAATAAATTATTAAAAATATATTATTATCACAACATTGAGTTGAGTTCAAGAATACCACTAAGCTAGAAACAGTACTTCCTTATAAAGTACTGAACCCTCAAGACCCTCAGTACCCTTCATGGGTCGTAGTGGTACAGCTGATACAGGACTCCCGTATATCATATTACTTGCTATGTTATGAATGTTACCTGCTCGGTTTTTTTTAGCTTTTTTTTATTCTCTATGGCCTAGTCCAAACTGTAAACAAGTGTTTCGGAACATTGTTGAACATGTTCCCAAATAGTTTATAAACAGTTCTGAAACTTTGTTCCGGAACAGTTCCGAAACAATGTTCCCCGTCCAGACTTGAGTCAGTGTTTCTCCAGTTTTGAACATGTCGAGTGAGGCTATTGCAGGAATTTGTGCTGCCAATTTATTTATTTTACTTAATAGGCAAAGAAAAGAAGGTGGTGGATACGAAAAGCACTAATGTAAGGCACCAGTTATGGCAATGACCTTATGAGGGACCAACAATTTGAAGATGGGGCAGGTTTCGGGAAATTTTACTAGGATAACCCCAAGTGATTTTGAAGAATTGTTAGTTATGATTGGAGGGGGGGGGGGGGGAACGGACTTAAAAAAAAAACCCATACTAATTAGTTAATGAAAATTAATGAGTGCGAGAGCTAACTGGAGCGCGGGGACAACTAGTTGGCGACGGTGGTGGTTCCTAGTGGGGTCGGGAAAAAGCCGCCCCCCCCTCCCTAATCTATAGTCTTACCTAATAAAGATTTTTGGACTAATTACGTATGCGAAAGGTAACTAGTCGCGAAAAAAAAGCCGTATTAATTACGGAAATAGGAGGTTAGCCTTGATAGTGAGATTGTTGATTTCGGTTTTCCTATTCATAGTGATTAGGGAATTATAAAATTTTAGTTCGCGAGAACTGACAAGAGATCACATTGACAACGTTGGTCGCGGTAGTCGGGGGAGTGGGGCGTCCTTCCGTCCATCCAGAAGAAATACTACATTTAGACAATCAATTCCAGAGTCGATTGGATTTTAATCACTACATGTGACTTCGCACAAACGCGGGTTGCTATGCAGCATTTCAATATGCTCGAGGGTTTTTTTTTTTTTTTTTATTCCACATTGTAAAATCAACCATAAATAATAAACCACGAACGAATCACAACAATTATTATTATGATACCACTAGGAATCAATATTATTATCACAACACTAGAGAGTTGTAAACAAATGAAGTATGCTCAGGAACACGTCCAGACCTGTCGCAACTTGTTCAATGTTCCCGTGTTTACCATCTCCGGCGGGAAACAAGGAACAGGCCTGATTTCGTTTCGCAACATTTCTGAACAGTTCCGGAACAAGTCATAAACAAATTTGAGATGTTCAGGAACATCGGGAACATTGTTCCGAAACATTTGTTTACAGTCTGGACTAGTCCTAAGTTACAACAGCACATGTTTTGGTGGAGACATTGCAGATATAAACTTTTATTTTGAATGTTAATTATTGTAAGTCCATTATTCCCAAGTCCTAATAAGGGTTGTGGTATTGCTACGTTTCTGGCTACCCGCTTTTCTATGGCGGGTGAGGGTTTCCAGAAACGGCTTACAAGAATTTAATTTATTAAAGATATTACTTGTATCGGTTCCAGAAGGGAACCCCACTATATTATTACATATTGAACAGGTATCAATGTGTATTTGAATATTTTCCAGAGGTGACGTTTTTGCCAATTTTATCTATTTTAAGAAACCTGTGGCATCGGGTGAATGAAAATAAAGAAACAAATCTAAATTGAACTCCATATTTTATTTTATTGACTATGAATGTAAATCATAATTACCCCCCACTAACACAACTTAGTTACTGGATGCTGAATGGTAAATTAACATAATTTACTGAATGCCTATCACGCAATATTACAATTAGTACTGTGTATTAATCTACATCTTATCTGGTGGGCTCTCTGGATCATTCTAAGTCTCTGGGTGGATCAGTCTCTGCCATCTGTGCCTCTCTATAAGACTAAGCACCGCATCTTCTCAGCGCTCTCCGGAAACCGTAGACCTGCCCGAACTCTCTCCTCAACCTCCTCAACCTCCGTACTTCTCGCACTTTCTCCAACTTCTATCAACTTCCCTCCTTTCTCTTCAAACTTCCTCTGATTGGCTAGCTATCCTGAAAATCCCATTCCATGTTATATTTCTCGCGTTCTTCGTCGGTACTTTTTCCATTTCAAAACCGGGGTTTATCGCCCCAAAGTTCTCCAACAATCTTCTTAGGTATTTCCTTCCCTTGGGGAGTGTTGGCAGCATTGTCCGTCTTCGGTTTTACTTATTTTGAATTTCTAACAACTGGCCCCAATAACTTCGCAATGCTGTATTTCCAGGACCTTGCCGCCTTCAGGTAATACTGACCAACGGGTTTGAGTATATACAGTACTTAAATTAATTAATTAAGTAATTAAATTTACTTTATCTATCATGGCAGCATCCACAATACCTAGCAGTATGCCTTTAAGATTAAAATTTATCAGATAGCATTGTCCTTTAATATGTGAGAAAGGTCAACATTAGATTATGGTCTATACAAAATTATCAATTGCTTATTAAATAATCGTTAAATGGTAATCCCATTCTATAACTACTAAAATATCTTCGCGTATTGAAAACAATCAATTCGAATAATCAGATATGGTAGATACTGTTCGATTTCATTAATTATTGTATGATTTTAATTATATTTATCATATCTGCTGCAGTGTTGATATCCATGTTAAAAAAGGCCCCTTACCTGAACTATGTCACCGAAGTTGCCGCCGGCTGCGGTGAGGGTGAGGTGGCAGATATAAGGCAGCTTCCCCTCTTTGGGTCTGTGCAGCTCCAAGTCGTAGGCTCTCCCGACCTCTCCGTAGTACGTCCTGTTGCAAGCTAGAAAAAACATGGAAAATACTTTTATTTATATAAATTTATTGTTTATTGAAATTTATAATTGATTGACAAAAATCATCAAGCATTTCCGATGGTTTTGAATTAGGAACGCATTTTACATTCAATAGTTTTATAGCATTTCGAATCGTTTAAACTCAATTAGGGTAACTGTATCGATAGTTGACAGCTTGAGAAAATAAAATTATATTATTGACACTGTTTACCAATATAGTGATGTTAGAATAATCTTTGTTATGAATTTAGTTAGGCCAATCCCTCTAGAAAACTGGAAATACAATATTCCATGGTCTACATTTACGGTTTTTATAAAAAAATGATTTCTTAGAAACTTCTAAAACGAACCGATAGTGACAGATTCAATTGCAAAGGTTTGGAAAGTTGATATTTATGGTCTTAAAGTTGACCCATCCATTAATTTTTTATTTCCTATGATTTTTAAGCATAAGGACTGCAAGGTTTTTTTTTTTTATTTTATTTATATACTAGTAAATGGAAACAAAATAAAATTTCCACGATTTAATTATTTTATACATAAAAAGCTTAAATGTGACAAAAAAAAAAAATATATATATTTAAACGAAAAATGAGATCATCCAGTTAAGTAAGTATGATAAATAGATTTAGTAATGGCCAGAAGTTTATTTTTTATTTTTTTAAGTTTGATTTGCTCAATTTTAGACCCTCCAATGACGAACTTCACTCTTCCAGTGCTCTTTTAGACAATTAAAGATGGTCACATCATTGGTTAGATGAAATGCGTAGCATTTTGATAGAGTGCGACTAATAGCAAGTATCCCATGTTCTTTGTAGAACAATGAACATGGGTGAACAACAAGAATAGGTCTGGCAATTTTTCTCTCAATGATCCATGGATAGAGCACACTAGCTAAAAATTCATAAAATAAGACACCTGTCATCCAGCCAGACTCATGTCAACTAGTGAAATTAAGGATTAATTTCTGTTCTAATAGTTGACACCTAAATTTAAGACCTAAAAAATTGTATAAATATATTAAAAAGGATATTAATAGTTTGACTTCCACCCTAATGAAACAGGGTAGCAGAAACCACGTTTACAGGCAACTATCAAATTCGCCATTATAACAACTCACAAATAAGCTTGAGTTTTCATCAAACTGATGTCGATGGCAGAACAGCTAACTAGTTTAACTTGGCAAATTACCGCCAAATTTTGAACCAAAATAATCAACCGTGAATCTTATTATTCACACTTTTTGTACAAAATATCAACTATTGGAGCACTGTCAACTTAGGGTACAGTTACCTTAAATGATTATTACTTATTTTTACATTTTTTGTCTATCTTTGTTATTTGTATTTCATATCTCATTATTTTTTTTGGGTCATAATTTTTTTTTTTTAAATTTAAACGAAAATGCACACCAACCTACAATCGTAGCATTTTAAACTAAAAAAATCTGGTGCGATGCGCGCAACACACAACTTTCACTTACCAACTTATTTAGATTAGAAATTGACGAAACGAGAGACAGATAATTTCTCCATGTAAACAAATACTAAGGTACTTAATAGGAAAACAAAAAAGGCCCCTACCCCATTTTAGCCCCCTCAGAACATTTTAATTATGATAAAGCTCACGTGATATTAAAGAAGACTTGATTTTGATTAAACATGATGAATTTAATCAAAATCATTAAAGCCGTTTTTGAGATATTCGAAAAAAGGTAAATATTGGAAAAAAAAGTTATGAAATAAAGAGCCCCCTCCAATTGATCAATTTTGATGAAATTTTGACTGTCACATCGCGGGCATATACGTACACTAAATATGGAGTTTGATCAAAATCGTAAAAGTCGTTTTTGAGTAAACAAAAAAAAAAAAACGTGGTAATGAGACAACATTTATTAAGTAAAGTGCCCCTCCGTTAAACCAATTTTGATGAAATTTCGACTGTCGCATCGCGGTTATATATATACATCAAATACCAAGTTTGATGAAAATCGTTAAAGCCGTTTTTGAGTAAATAAAAAAAAAACTCGTGAAAATGGGACAACATTTATTAAGTAAAGTGCCTCCTCCAATTAGTGAATTTTGATGAAATTTTTACTGTCGCATCGCGGGCATAAACATACATCAAATACCGAGTTTAATCAAAATCGTTAGAGCCGTTTTTGAGAAAATCGAGAAAAACGTAAAAAATAGACAAAATTCTTTAGATAAAGTATCCCCTCCGTTTGACCAATTTTTATGAAATTTTTGCTGTCACATCGCGGGCATATACATACACCAAATACCCAATTTCAGTATTGTACGACCTATAGTTTTTGAGCTAGTCTGTTCACACACACACCATTTCGCGGGACTTGGTTATTTGGACTCAGGGGACCCCAAAACGTGTATTTCCGTTGAAAACCGGAAGTCGAAATTTTTCACGATCGCAATACTTTCATTACTATATATTTCATATATAGGTAAGTGAAAGTAAAAAAATTGGGTTTCGTTATTTAGTCACTTCATAGCGTTCACTAATTCAGGTATTTCTACGCTCGACGTCGATTAACTGTGATTATTTATTCATTCCGCATAATGGTTAAATAAAGATTTATATATATATAAATAGACTGGTCTGAAGATACACCGGAGATTGGGCCTAATTATAGATAGGCAACCACGCAATTGCCAAGTCAAGTAATAGCCACTATACAAAGAGTAGGCGGATGAAAAAAAAAACTTAATAGCAACAAAAGGGCAATGGGGTGGAGGATTAGCATATAAAAGACTTGAGCCTAGAAAGGGAGGATTATAGGAGTGGGGGGCCGGGTTATCTACATAAAGCGAGTAACAATTACCGCCCCCCCCCCCCAAACCCAGGACTTGGCCTGCAGTTGCCAAAGTATTAGTCGAGATGGCCTTACCCAGGGTTCAGTTCTCTTCTCTTCTCTTTGTGTCTATTAAATACATAGAGCTCTACGATGAACTTATCTGAACTGTGAGAACAATTATAGAGAATTATATTGATACTCTATAATTTATAACAGTTATGTGGCCAAAGGGGGAGCTGTGGGAACTGTGTCTATACTTCATTATTAGCCTGGGGGCTAATACACACTTTGATCTTCCGTTCGGAAAATTAGCTACTAACAGGCTAAATGAAGCTTCGTAATTGTAAGAGCAGAACAAGTCATGTAAGAATTTAGCTTTGCTGACAATTGCAGGTATTACCATGAAAAATTCAATAACATATTGTTTCTGAAAAATAAGTCATTTTTTTACAGAGAGGTATCCGTTTTTCATAGCTATCTTCTACACCCAAACACACACAAAAAATAGCGAAATTAAATTTAAATAAATTAAATTAAAATAAATAATTAAACGATACGGAATATGCCTAGAAAATCGCATACTCCAGACAATAATATTCATCGGAATTAATTTTTATTTTCATTTCTTTAATTATCGATTTCAAAATCTGGGCAGAAGTAGAGAAGGTTATTTTAGTTGCTAAGTCTGTAAAGACAAATAAAAACAATAACTTATTAAATAGGTTGTAATAATCGGCGTCATAAGCAACATATTATTTGTGGGGCTCAATATTTTCTTAGATAGGGTAGTATTTTGAGAGGCTAAATGTTGAAATAATAGCGCTTAAAAACAACTGTTGGGACATTTAATTCATTCTTAGTATTTTAAAGGTATTAAATAGTCTCTTAAAACTTATCAATTTATGTCTCAGTTTGATTTTAGGTAATTGCTAAGGCTACATATTAAAGAATGTGGGCCTTAATTTCTTGATTTAATTTGATCCAAGTTGTCCTTCTGATCCCTATCCGACTAATTTCATCGCTTTCCATCAACTTCTAAAAGCTTCACCGGGGTGATGAAAAGTAGGATCAAGATGCTTGGTTTAAAAAAAAAAATGGAATCCAATTCTGGAGTTCCAACTTGGTTGCAAAATTCATAAAACAGTACAGTTAAAGCCAAAATAAAGAATATATAAATCAACAAATATATAATACGCCTATATAATATAAAAAGCGACACAGCGTCAATTTCTTAAAATGAAGAATCAGATAGAGAAATGGAGTTATATCAGTTAATAGAGTAAGCTATAATTAACAAATATTTTAAATTTGATTGGTTACACTTGGATAAATTTGTAAGATCCTATTTTTATTTAATTTTTCAAATTGGGGGACAGTCATCCCCTGCGGAAAAAAAAAAAACCCAAAATCCAACGTTCATTTCTGGAGCTAATTTTTATTGGTTTTTAGTCTCTAATAGTCAACAAATAAAAAACGATTAGTTTCTTCCATGCCAAAAATCTGGTTTAAGTTTAAATTATAATTTTTATTTTTACAAAATTATTTTGAGCTAGTTACGACATTTTATTGGTCGATGTTTTACGGTCATTTTGTGCATATATAGACGAACCACTTTATAAAATTGTAACCGTCCAATAAAAACCATTATACAAGCGAATATGTTTCACACAAAATAAATAATTTTAAGCGTGATTAAAGATAAGGGCTTTACCGGGCTAAAGATGGCAGCAATTGATCTAGGACCGGGATGTATCTGAGAATATATTCCCCTGATTTCATTTTTCTGTTGGGTAGTTAGTCATTTATGACAAAATTTTTCGCGGCCCACAGGCTAAGGCCGATAAGGAAAATACCGTAAATTTGACTTTATCAAATTAATGCAAAAATCATTGAATCACATCCCCAATCAGTGCGAATCCAGAAATTTTATGAGGGGGGGGCGCACTTTTTTTTTTTTTACATTTCATGAAGATTGGAGGCCCTAATTCAAAATACAAATTAGTACATAATGACGTTGTAAATTACTGTAAATGTTTAAATACCATTCATCTTCAATTAGTGGACTTGAAAAATGACTAAATATAGCTCATTTTACATAGAAATAGTCATACTGTATGAGTGTTCTCACCTCTCAGGGGGGGGGGGGGGAGCGCGCCACCCGCGACCCTCCCCTGGATCCGCTACTGTCCCCAATACCTACAAAATCGCGTTTTAAATTATTTTAAATTTAAAATATAATATGGTTAGTGTAATACTCTATGAGTACGCTTCAGCCTCCTCCCGAAGAAATATAGTAAAAATGCAGCTTTCGACACTAATTCTGCTCTAACTGTTTCTAACCTGTCAGAACTTTCTAAATATCAGTATGAGGTGATTAGAAAGGCGATGAAACACAGGGGTTTCAATATTTTTCCATAAAAAGTTACTAGACATTAGAGGAGAAAGAAAAATGAAAGGAAATTGAGTTAAACCAAAGTAAAATAAGCTAAATTAAGTTCAATTAAGTTTTTAATCCATTAGCGTCTGAGCAGTGCGAGTGTATTGCGGGCCCTGTGGCCTGACACCTTAGACCGGCTGCCGTGCCCGCTGGCCTCAATACTTTTTACCAAATTTGGTCTTCTTTATCTCCTTATTCATATTTTTCTATTTGACTAAGGAATAAAGTGCAGGTAAAATTAATTTGGAAAAAACCGAAAAGAACCCCATTTCAATAATTTACAACCCTCGGAAATTTTTGAGGAAACCATAAACTTCGTCACTGAAAATACTGGCCTGGAAACAGGGTTGGAGAAATGCGAATGCCAATCATGTAAAAATAATTTTCAAATGTCCTGCACTCGTCTTAAATATGAATAAGAAAATTATGATTATTTTGTCTGCTCGCCAAGCTCCTCTAATATTCATGAAATTAAAAAAATACGTGTAGGAACGTACCTAAGTAGAAATATTTAAATATAATTATTAAATCTGTTATATGAAATGTTTTATATATCTGTTAATTTTATAACATTTTTAAATTATATACTATATTTTTTTTACGAGTTGTTACCTACGATTTATGAATGTTGCATTCCTAAATAATGATACGATAAATCCGAAAGCGAAGAGTAAAAATTCAATTTTTGTTTTAAAAGAAGCCAGAGAAACATCTCTTAAAGTGCTGACTACAGTGGGTTTTATCCTAGTGCAATAGTAAAATGGAAATAGTAAAGAAATCAATTAAAATAAGGTCCGCAGTTTCAGTCTTCTGTCGCTGAAACGGGTGGAACTGATATATCAGTCTACAGGCCACAGGGACTCCAGCGCTCGAACCGATATATCAGTCTACATTAGTTAAAGAATTAATTACTTAAAATATCGGTTCTTAAGCTGCCTTTATAATTATATTATATTATTTAGTTGCAATCTTAGTGTAACCATACTTAATCAAATGAAACAAATTCCATCTCGATAGGACAAACCGTTCCCGAGATATAAAGTCTTTCCACCTTCTTGCCGTTTTGACCCACCCTGCGTCGCCCCCCCCCCCCCCCCCCCCCCCGGCAGTGATTGTAAAAATAATTGAAATGTTATTTTAACATTTATTTATAAAAAAGTTTTAATAACAACTTTTTAAAATTTTTTTTTATCTTAATATGGTCCTTTGATGGTGAAAAGCTGCTGTATATACAGGGTATACTATGAAAATTAATTTTGTCGGAAGTAGAGCAGAGGGCAGCCGTAGCAAACTCATTACTCGGAGGCGAACTAATATCAGTAGCCCGAATACTGGCTTCATTCTCTTCCCATGAAGGCCCGGCTACAATCAAAATTGGCTGAGACAAACCTTTCCTGTCCTCTTTCAATTAAGTCTAACTCGAGATTGGAAAATATCTCTTTTGAGGACAGCAATAAATTGCAGGGTAAGATTCAAATAGGATTTTTGTTCCTAAAATATATTACACCATATCATCAAATATATACAAGGCGGGCTTGATTGTATTGTAAATTGTCTGATATGGAGATTATAAAAGAGAAAATTTATGTTGATGGTAAAATTGTCGGAAGTATTTATTAAATACTAGCTGTATATAGGTTCCGGTTTCACTCTGACAATGTCATTTCAAATCTATAAAGTTATATCGACTCAAACGGTCGATTTCGTAAAAACCAATGTAAAGCGAGATCAAAACGATTATTATAACAATTAAGATACCATTTATAACAATAATATACCCAGAGATTGGCTGAAGTTATGCAATTTTAATATGGACAGGTGTTCGCACCTGGTATCAAAGAACTACTGAGCAAAATTTAGAGAATTTAGGACAAACAGTATGGATTTCTATAAAGAACAAACATAATTTCATCTTTATTTACATAGATTATAGCTGTACATCCCGGTTTCACCCGGGGAATTTCATTTTTCTAATGAAACGGTCGATTTAGTAAAAAAAACATTGTAAAGCGATTTTATACAATAAAGAATAGCAGCTGAAGTTATGCAATTTTAATATGGACAGGTGTTCGTACCTGGTATGAAAGAACCACTGAGCGAAATTTTGGAGAATTTAGGACAAACGGTATGGATTTCTATAAAGAACAAACAAACAAACAGAATTTCATCTTAATTTATATAGCTAATACTAAATATTGTAACGTGAAACGAAAACTAAATGATTATTGTTTTGTTCCATTGAAAAGTGTTCTAGACTTTTTGTCGGAAAAGTTAACGAACTGTTATGGTACATGTTCGTGATCGTTCGAGAATACTCTAGGCTTTTCGAGAACATTTCGGAATGTTCGAATTCATACTAAATATGAGGAGCAATGGACTAGAGTCTTATTCTTGCTCTGAAGATTGAATTATTTGATTACATTTGTGGTAATGTATCTTTGCAAGTAGTTAATTTTTGTAAAATTGTTAATAATTTGAGTTTTTTTTTGTTTGGTATCGTGAATTATAATTACTCGTAAATATTAATTTAATTTAAACTCACGTTTATGTTCCAACATGCTACTAAGGCTAATCGGACGATGCTACAGTGGGAGCCATAAATTTTGCCTATCCAGGTATAATTAGGATAGGGATCTTTAACGAGTACCTGACATCGTACAGGTTCGGACCCCCCATTTTAATTGTAGGTTGCTATGCTAACCGCAACACCACAGATACTGTAAACACAGTGTAAAAGATCTAATCCCTGAAAGTGCCAGATTTTTTAAAATCGACAATGCATCCAGTCACCCACTCCAAGCAAGTATTAAGCGCCAAAAAAAAATCTGGT
Organism: Aelia acuminata; assembly: GCA_911387785.2. NCBI lineage: Eukaryota > Metazoa > Arthropoda > Insecta > Hemiptera > Pentatomidae > Aelia > Aelia acuminata. Next base: position 121,706,551 of record OU426982.1, on the reverse strand, counting down.
GCGTGCGCGCAACACACAACTTTCACTTACTAACTTCCTTAGATTAGAAATTAATGCGTCTTGTTAATTGCCACTTCTCAAATGAACAGAACGGCTTTAATTATGAACAATGGTGTGTCATTAAAGGCGTACTCCGCATGCGTGGGCTCAACGAGTTTTATGAGTTGACTGAATATTTTTCTTTTTTTCTCCTCTTTATGTTTTCTTTATTTTTATGTTTTCTTCATATCTCATATTTAGCCATTTCTTATTAGGTTTAACGAGAGACAGTTAGTTTCTCCATATAAACAAAAACAAAGGTACTTTATAGGAAACAAACAAACAAAAAAGGTGAAAAAAAAAAAAAACACGTGAAAATGATACAAAATTTACTAAGTAAAGTCCCCCCTCCGGTTGAGCAATTTTGATGAAATTTTCGCTGTCACATCACGGGCATATACATACGAGGTGTGGCTATTAAATAACGAGACTGACGCTGCTACAGAAGAAGTGCGCATGCGCCAAACGCCAGCAACCAACAGCTGTTATCGTGAAGCCTTCTCTTTCGAATTTAGTGCCTCTCGCTTCTGTAAACAAATCAGTACAGCCGTAGCCTTTGTTCGCATTAGAGTTGTTTCGCCGGAAAAATGTTAAGTGTAACAGTAGAGCAACGAATTGTTGTGAAATTTCATGTGAAACTCGGAAAAACCGCTACTGAAACTTATAATTTATTGGAAGAAGTGTCCACCATCCATGCACTGGAAGAGCCCATCTTCACCGAGAGCCAAAAAAGCTCGAATGAGCAAATCAAAATTCAAAGCAATGTTGATTGTTTTTTTTCGATATTCATGGGATTGTGTACCTTCACTGGGTTCCTGAAGGTCAAACGATTAATCAACATTACTACCTTCACGTTCTTGCTGAACTCCGCGAAAGAATAAGGAAAAAACGACCTGAATTGTGGAAGGACAAGTCATGGGTTCTCCACAAAGACAAGGCGCCGGCTCATTCCGCATTGTCTGTTAAGAGGTTTCTAGCCAAATTCAGCATCCCAGTGTTAGACCATCCGCCTTATTCGCCGGATCTTGCGCCGTGCGACTTCTATCTGTTTCTTAAGGTGAAATCTGCATTAAAAGGAACAAGATTTGAGTCTGTTGAAGCTGTGAAAGAGAAAGCGGCACGCGTCCTGAAGAAGCTGACAGAAAAAGACTTCAAGTACTGTTTCGTACAATGGAAGATTCGAATGGAGCGTTGTAGGGATAGAGGAGGGGTGTATATTGAAGGTGATAATAAGTACAAATGTATGAAATAAAAATAAAATGTTTTACAGCATCAGTCTCGTTATTTAATAGCCACACCTCGTACACTAAATACCCAATTTCAGGTTCACACGGTTTATAGTTTTTGAGCTAGTCTGTTCACACACACACACACACACACAGACCATTTCGCAGGACTTGGTTAATTGGACTAAGGGGACCCCAAAACGTGTATTTCCGTTGAAAACCGGAAGTCGAAATTTTTCACGATCGCAATACTTCCACTTACTATATATTCCATATATAGGTAAGTTTTTTTGGAGTTTAATACTGGCTTGAAGTGGGTGAATGACTAACAAAATCTGGTCCTTTAAGGAATTTTGTCAGATTAAGGTCTGGTCACACATAACTGCACTGCAGCACGGGCGTGTATTCGATCTGATTCAAATACGAAGGATAGATATTAACGTGAAGGTTGACTCGGTGTCGGGCATGTGTGACCGGTTACTATCCATCCTTCGTAAATGAATAAGATCCTGTACACGTCCGTGATGCGGTTATGTTTGACCAGACCTTTAGGTATATTTTCTTTAGTGTGAAAATCTGAGACTCATCATCGTTTATACTATCTTTATAGTGTATGCATATAGTTTATCTATATAGCGTATTACTAAATCAATCTATCTTGCTACATATATGTATATTATAACGATATAAAATATGGATTTTTTTATTTTATCTTCAACCGTGTAAATAGAACATGCAAATGAGTGCGGGAGGGAACGAAACGAGGACGTCCCATTCGAGGGATGTGATGGGATTTTGATTTTCCTCCCTCCCTCCTCATCCCCCTCCCCGCGGTATTCTATCCTCCCTCCCTCCATACTTCCTGTACTAGAAGTCCTCTCAACCAGAAATGGATCGGGATCATTATCTTGATATCGTTCTTGTGAATCAGATCTATGCCATATTAAGAGTGACACCATTATTTCAAAAACCGTACATTTTATTATTTTACTACATTATATTATGGTACTATTTAAAATGACCAAATCCGAACTCGGTGGTTGATATAAAAATAATATGATCTTGTATTGCTGGTCACATATCTGTACCCCGGAGCTAAAGACCTCCTTGTCCGATTTTCCACTTGAAATAAATTGGCCCCTATAGATTCTTATATATTACCGTAATTACATAATGCAATATATACGTAAATTGAAAGTCAGACAGAAACTTAATACATCACAGCTTTATTGAAACCTATATGGGAATTGGGCTTACAAATTCAAAGCTCAGCAAAAAATACACACAAAAACTACAAACTTTCAATCCAAAATTTAACAACTAATAACGAACGTCCCTTTGTACGTTAACAACAAAACAATACATACCGAATCACAACTACCAACTGTCGACGAACCTACAAAAACCTATTCTATTCTGGCTTTCATATCAAATTACATGGACATAACAACAGACTTATTAATGACATAGCAACGACTGAAAAGGAGTCGGATGAGAGACCTCCTCTTCTGAAACAAGTGCTGCTGGGCATTATCTTCCCTTATGCCTTAAAATGTCAACATATAGCAGTTTATAACTCATTTCCTCGATTAGTTGCTATTGTTGCGAATAAAAATCTGATGAAAAAAATTATATGATATATTACTAGTAATTAGAAAAAAATTCCAAATGAGAATATGATTTAATTTAGTTTCATAAAGGTATTGCGTGTGGTAAAGAGTTTTTTTTTTTTGTTTAACCGGAATATATTGACACTAATGTTAAAATCTAGTTTTTAAATTATTTGTCGTTTTAATTATACATACACAGATCAGATAGGAATGTATTTTTGAAGTTTTGAATTAACTGGAACAGTCGGGTGACACGGTACACAGGCGGGTAATAGACGTCACCTGTTCCTTTGTATTTCGGGATTGGCTGCAACACGTGTCCCGCACGCAAACATCTTAAATCATACCCGACCTCCCCGACGTCGAGCGTTTTCCGGAATGATTTACATGATAAAACACTTCTATAAATAATCTAAAAATTAATTATAATACTTCATGTTATATAACAAATTAGTTAAACCCAGCCCCGCTTTGCGGTAGCTTAGTCCAATATTAAGTTTTAGGGATGTAAATAAATGTATTCCGGAGGGATTTACTCAGATACCATCATTACACATAATAGCTTACATTAAATGGCTGTAGAATATTGGGGGCTAAAAATTGTTTTCGGACTTGCTTGCAGCGTGAAGAGTGCCCAAATTAAAAAATAATTATCATTATTTTTTTTTGTTCCCATGACTTTGCATTCTTTTAACATCCGGAATTTGGGGTCACTTGTGGTTTAGTGATTAGCATAGCTGCCTAAGACGTGAAATGGAGGTCCCGAGCATGCACGATGTCAGTTATTCATTAAAGATCCCTTAATGAATTATAAGTTAATTATTTAAAAAAATAAATGATTAAATTTCTGTTTATAACTAATATTAGTAAGTAATATAGCATATAACTAATATATACTATATACCATATACTATACTACATATATCAAGATAGTTTACTTTCTTACTGTAGCATATGAGAAAAAACTATCGATTTTTAAAAGTTTCAAGTCGATCAATCATCCCATATTAATATTTTGCAGAAAAATAATGTAAGAAAACCTTAAAAAATATTTTTCTGTAACATAAAAATATTTCTTCATAACATTATTTTATAGTGAGGACATTCACTTAATCACTAGATACTGACAGTATTTGACTAACCAGTAATGAAATATTTTTCGAACTATAATTAGCTAAGTAGATTATTACGAACATATCTCGCCATCATTATAAACAAATTTATACTAGTATTACTTATTTTATATATATTTTTTTTATCTGCAACATTATATAATTGTAAAATTTGATTTTTCCATCCATTTCCTGTTTTCTTCGATTATTTTTATTCTATTCTAGTTTCATTTTTGTCTAGATATTTTCTTGTCCTAGCAAACGATAAAACTGGTATCTAGGGGGTATATAGGACCGCGCAACTAAATTTATTAAGCAAATGAGAATTTCTAATTTTGTTAGCAAGTAACTTCTCGAAGAACTAATTGAGCTAACGGTTCGGGTCGGATGACTTTAAACAATCGAACGGGATTAGGTTAAGGCTGGCGGGGCTATTACTATTAGAGCCAATCAGCGAGAGCCATTGGGTCTCCTATTGGCTTAGTCAGCGTTTCGCTTCTCATTGGTCACCCATTCGCCAATAACAGATCAAACCATTAAAAAGCCTTATTATTCCCTTCCTAAAAGGGGTTAAGCTAGAAGTGAACGGAGGGAACCACATTTCCAAGGAACTACACATCAGAACATTTTTTAGAAATATGGTAAATAATAACTAGGGTCCGGTTCTGAAGGTCTTTGTTTTATTTGTGATAGATCTTGAGCCATTTAGCGGAATTTGTAAAAAACATAATCATATTTTAAAGTAGGAATTTTGTAAAAAAAAAAACTAATAGAATTAGGAAAACTGAACCACTACGTTAAAAAAAAATTAAAATATTAGGCATAAAAAAAAAAAAAAATAGGCCTTGATGACTTCAAACGTTTTACGCCTCTAAAAATAAATTAATTTCTTAAGAGTCACAATCAAATGATTTCCCAGGTTTTCTGGATTTCGCAAATTCTTTTCCACTAAATGTAAGTGCTATACGAAAGTTCAGTAACTACGGATCTTATTTTAGGGTTTGAATATAGATTTATGGATTGATTTGAGCCATATTTAAGAAATTAAATCCGAATCATTTCCAATTTCTAAAATGAAAATTATTCATTTTTTTTTTAATATAAGCAACTCCTACATAAGCAATTGTAATTTCTTTCTATTATTAATTTATTTGTTTAATATCACGTTATCTAAATAATTTAAGACGTGATTAAACGAAAATTTGTCTACCTTATCTTAGGTAATATTTAAAAAATGCTGCGATTCTATTAATACCAGGACATTTATATTAATTAAAAAGAGATATGGACACCATTTGACTAAACAGCAAAGTTCAAAAAAATTTCAGATTTATCCATCCGCAACTTTTCCTGTTTTTAAGTAACAAACATACGGCCCTTGCATTTTTATGTATACTATTAAACAAATAATTAATATGATAAATCTATATAAATGAAGATGAAATTCTGTTTGTTCTTTATGGAAATCTATACCGTTTGTCCTAAATTCTCCAAATTTCGCTCAGAGGTACTTTTATACCAGGTCCGGACACCTGTCCATATAGTATAACTCCAGCCAATCTCTGGGTATTTATTGTATATATCTTTATTGTTATAAAAATCATTTTGATCTCGCTTTACATTGGTTTTTACGAAATCGACCGTTTGAATCGATAAAATTCTCGATCCATACATTTTATAGATTTAAAAAATGAAATTCTCCGGGTGAAACCGGTATATTACAGCTAAGTATCTATATAATAATTAAATATAAAATTATCGTTCTTTGTTTGTTCTTTATAGAAATCCATATCGTTTATCCTAAATTCTCCAAATTTCGCTCAGTTGTATTTTCATACAAGGTGCGAACACATGTCCATATTAAAATTGCATAACTTCAGCCAATCTCCGGGTATATTATTTATTGTTGTAAAAATCGTTATGATCTCTCTTTACATTGGTTTTTAGAACATTTAGAAAATTTAGAAAAATGAAATTCCCCGGGTGAAACTGGGATACTCAGCTAGTAATTATTATTATTATTTATTTATTTGTTAAAGACAAAGTCTTATACAAATTTATATAACAATGCAGTATAAAATACTGTTATCTCTATGACTTTGCAAGTGTTATATAGAAAGATTTTACATAAATAACAATAGGGAATACTACAAATATGAGCATTGTATTTACACAATGTATAAGTAAAAATATACCATAAATTTTTTTTTTTACAGCTAGTAATAAATAAAACCTTAGAAGGACTCACGTTCGGTTGGGTGCGGACAGAGCAGGGCGGCCCGAGGAAGCAAGAGCAAGACTGCGGCCCACATCGCTACTGTTTTCCCTTTCCGTGTTTTCTCGTCATTAGGCTCTCCATATTTACCAAGTCCGCAGGGTTATTTTTATATTCATTAAGGTAACATAGATAAGCATCTAGGCGTTCCAAACATACTCGGACTGTATCTTGCTTGCTATAGCGGTGTTGCAATTAAATTTCTGTATTTAGAGGTGTGTAATGATCATTTGGTGAGAAATGAGGTGTATTTATAAAGATTCGGTGATAAATTATCAGGATTTTCAGTCAAAGGTTTTTTATTTGGAGAGCCCACGCTTTGAAAATGGCAAACTAACCCCTACCGCCTATCGTATAATAATTCCCTTAGTCTCGGCATTACTCTGGACTCAACAAGGTAAATATCAGATTCTACTTTATCATCTATCACTAGCTACTTATTCAAATTTTCATAATAATTTTTACTATATTTATGTAATTACCTAATAACCATATCAAGTAAACATACCTTCAAACTGTTACTGTCTGTAATTAATCTCATCATCTAGCATTGATACTTTACATATTATATCTAATGTCTTCATTTTAGCCCACATATCAATCCACATGTTTGGATCGAAACGTAGGCTCTACAAATAAAATACTATCACCGCAAATCCTGATAATCTATCTTAAATTTCTGTAGGTTAAAATTTGTATTACAGAAGTTGTTTCTAGTTTTATATATAGCCAATGAGAGAACGAACAAATTTTTATCATAATTGATGATCGATTATTTAGATTAATTTTTCTTAGTAAAACAAGTACCTATAGCATATTATTTAAATCATGTTTATACCAAAGTTTGAAATCAATAATTTAAAAAAAAAAACTCCGACGAAAGTTTTTTCTTGAATTATTAAAAACTAGCTGTATATCCCCGTTTCACTCGGGGAATTTAATTTTTCTAAACAATAAAGAATATACCCAGAGATCGGCCGAAGTTATGCAATTTTAATATGGACAATGTTTTCGCACCTGGTATGAAAGAACCACTGAGCGAAATTTAGAGAATTTAGGACAAACGGTGTAATGATTTCAATAAAGAACAAACAAACAAACAGAATTTCATCTTTATTTATATAGATTATTTGTAGATTTTTATCTGGACTGATTTTAATTTTTCATCAAAAGTGAAAAAAAAAAATTATACGTTATAAATGTTTTCAATTTAAAATAAAAATCATTCAAGTAATTCTTTGTGCTATATTTTGAGTCTGCAGCACTAGGTAAAGAACTTTGTTACCAACTTTTAACAACAGAACATTTTAAGAAAACATCTCAGTTTCCTCAAAAAATTAGAAATGTTGGCTTCGAACAAATGTATAAGTTTAAAAATTGGCTTGGTTGAACTGCATGAGTTTAATTTCAAAATCAGATTTTTTCCCAAATTCTCTGGCGTCGAATAGAAGTATTCATAGTATGTTAACATTCTTCAGTGAACAATTTTAATTTAGTCCTTAATACACCAGTCACAAATATGGTAAACATTTATGACTAGTGTAAAGTAGGAAAAAATAATGAATATGAATAAACACAACTGTAACAGTAATTTTTATTTTCGGTGAATATATTTTTTTTAAAGAAGAATTTGATCATTATGATTGATGCAACAATTAATAACTGTATTAACGGTTTCACTCAATGAGTGATCGCTATTTTTAATCAAAACAATAAACATCCTTCGATGTTTCAAAATCAATCTTTATTGATTTCAATTTGAATATAAATTATTTATCAAATATAATAATTAATAGGTAATGTTTTTAAATTTACTAATTATCGATTTAAAAAACCAACGGGCAATAATTATTCAATTGGTACACATAGTTTTATTATTATTAATAAGAAATTATGGAGGTACCAAGTGTCATGGCCGCAAGTGCAGTTCTATGTTCTCATCGCTCTGTAATTGTTACTTTGCTATCTGGTTATTAGTGCGTATTTTCCTCTGAAACTCAGTAAACAGTGACTTTGTGAACTATTAAACTTTTTCTCATTCACGATTAGTGAGGTGAGTGACAATTATAACTATTACCAAGTTGTAATATAAACGCATATCAACCTATAGATAACTTATAGGGCCGGTAATTCCCCTAGCGGGTCTTATCGCAGTTAAGTTTATATAACGGCTGTGACTTGTGTACTAACAGACTCCCTTCTGCCGTCACGAGTTCAAATCCAAGACATTATAGATTTTTTTTTTTTTTTTTCAGAGACATTTTTTTTTTTCTCCATAATTTATTTAAATGTTCAGAAAAATGTTTAATTTAATTATTGTATATAGTCCAGTATTGTATATTTTTGTATATAGGATTTTTTTTAACATTTAATTAATTTATAAATAGATAATAATTAATTTTTTTTTTTAATTATTATTGTTTCTTAATTAATTTCTCCAATGTCTAACATGGATTTGGACGATCATGTCTCTTCTGACGAAACGGATGAAGAAACCGCAGTTTCAGAAATCAGCGAGACTGACTCGCAGTACTTAAAAAGACGAACTCTCCAGAAACGTCATCGTAACGCCGCCCCCGGATCAGCGGGCAACTCACCTAACAAAAAAAAAAAAAAGCGACTAAATCAAAGTCACGTGAGAAAAATGACTCCGAGACAGTAACTCGCAGTAAATCCACTGCAGCCAAAAATTCAAAAACCACAGAACCTGCCTTAACCAATAACAATTCAACTTCCTCAACCAATAATACATCCAATAGAAACACCAACACATCAAATAAGAATTCCGAACCTCAGGGTATTTCAGACCCGCAACCACCACCCATTTTTGTTTCAAAAATTGATAATTTCATGTCTTTCGGTCAAGAAATAGCAGCCTTGATCGGACAAACAAACTTTAGATGTTTTGCTAGAGTTAATGATATAAAAATAAACACAAACAGCAAGGAAAACTATAAAAAACTGATAAGCCATTTAACATCTAAAAATTATGATTTCCACTGTTATCAGTTAAGAGAAGAAAAGGCGTACAGAGTGGTATTGAGAGGGCTCCACTCATCCACCCCCACCTCTATCATCAAAAGCGGAATAGAGGAAATAGGACATAATGTGAGGCTCATTTCCCCCGTTCTGCACCCAATCGATAAATATCCTCTGCCATTGTTTTTTGTGGATTTAGAGCCTGCCATAAATAATTCAGAAATATTTCATGTCAACAGACTGGTATATTCAACTGTTAAATTCGAACAACCAAGGCAGAAACCTTTAATTGTTCAATGCAATAAATGCCAAAACCTGGGGCACACTAAAGCCTACTGCCATCACCAAGCCAGGTGCGTTAAATGTGCCGGCCCACACCCATCTGAGACTTGTACGAAGCCACTGGACGAGCCACCCAAATGCGCTCTTTGCGGTGAAGCCCACCCGGCGAGCTATAAGGGATGTATAGTATACAAAAAGCTTTATAAGCAGAGAACCCTTAACAACACGCTAAGAAATCAAGATCTGCAAATCTTCGAACAGGTTCCAGAAATTGAGAATCATGAAACATTTCCGGAACTACCGACAAGTTCTCGTCACGCTCAACAAGCACCACCTTCTACTACTGCACCTACGGACCAGCCTCAGCACGACTCCAGGAAATCAAATACCATCAACATCACCAAATCATCAAATCTGCAGTCACATCATCAGGCGCCTAGGACTTTCCAATCCAAGCCTAAGACCTCCAATCCTCAGCCTCAGGTTACACGTAAGTCAATCCCGCCATATCACTTACCCTTACGTGTAAAACTACCTCCAGAAAATTCACATCCTAAATCATCCCGACCTAATATCCCGCTAAATCCTCCGCCAGATGAACCTTTAAAAGTAGACCCTCCTCCTCGTACCCAACGACGGGCCCAGCCCTCAGCCAGCAGTACAAACTATCCACCGCAACCAAGTTATCCACTCCAAAATCCTACAGATATCAATTCCATCCTAACCACCTTCCTATTAGAGCTCCAAAACACTATCAAACCCCTCATCACTCTCCTAACCAGACTCCTTTCTGAAATTCCGTTTAATTTCCCCCGATGAGCACAAAGCCCCTAGCTGTCGTTCTTTGGAATGCTAACGGACTACATAACCATCGAGACGAACTTGACCTATTTTTACATGATAACCAAATTGACATAGCCCTCTTAACTGAAACTCACTTCACACAACGGTCACATTTTTACATAAGGGACTACATCACTTATAGATCAGACCACCCAGACAACACTTCCCATGCAGGCTCCTGCATCCTTATCCATAAATCCATACCCCATTCTTTTATTCCAGCCACTCCAACTGACGCCATTCAATCAACCTCAATAACCATTTCAACACGTCCTTTCCACCTAACTTTCTCAGCTGTGTACTGTCCTCCTGGTAATCCTCTCACCTACAATCTTCTCGATTCCTTATTTAAATCCCTCGGACCGCGCTTTCTTGCTGGAGGAGACTACAATGCTAAACACCAACGATGGGGTTGCAGAACATCCAACTCACGAGGTAACATCCTTACTCAACTCACATCTTCCAATAGTTATTCTGTCCTTTCACCCATGACTCCTACCTATTGGCCCACATCCCTCAAAAAGCGTCCCGATATCCTCGATATCTTCATTTCCTCTCAGATTTCCCCCTCCCAAGCCATACTTAAATCCCTAAATGACCTTTCATCCGATCATAGTCCAGTTTTGCTTTATTTACATTCAAAGTTCGTTCCTAAACCTTCCCCTCCTTCACTGATTACCGGACGTGTTGACTGGGACAATTTTCGATATGATTTGGAAAATAAACTAGATCTGAATATTCCACTAAAGACAAAACAAGATATCAATAACGCCATAGAAAAACTTACAACCTCAATATCGAACAGTATAACCGATAACACCTCACCCAATAAAATCAATGACTCACAACATACTAACCTGCCACAGCACATTCGTATCTTATTAAGTGAGAAACGCAGGGCAAGATCGAAGTGGCATAGGACAAGATACCCAAATGATAAAATATCATACAATAAACTGACGAAAAAATTAAAATCAGAAATAAAAAAATTCAAAATTCAAAATTTAATCAACTTTACTGAAAATCTAAATCCTGGTGACAAGTCATTATGGACCACAACCAAAAAGCTTCTAAAATTCAAAGACTTCAATCATCCACTCCTTACTGATTCCCAAACCTGGACCAGATCCGATGAAGAAAAATCCCAAATATTCGGCCAGCACCTCTTCAAAACTTTTAATCCACACCCTGACATCCTTAATCCTACTCACCTTGAATGTATTGAAGCAGAATTGGATACTTCTCTCCAAATGACCCTCCCACCTAAAGCATTTCATCCATCAGAAATAACCTATATTATCAAGAAATTACCTTCCCGCAAAGCTCCTGGACACGACCTCATTACCTCTAAAATCCTAAAGCTTCTCCCGAGGAAAGCTATTTTGTTTCTCACCTACATATATAATGCTGTCCTCCGAACCACCTATTTCCCTGATCCATGGAAACTAGCCGTTATTAAAATGATTCCCAAACCCAAGAAGCCACCAAAACATCCATCCTCTTACCGTCCTATTTCTCTATTACCCATCATGGGCAAAATCCTTGAAAAACTCATTCTCAAACGTCTCTACCCCATCCTGGACTCAAATCACATAATCCCAGATCACCAGTTCGGATTCCGAACATCCCACTCCACAATCCAGCAATGCCATCGTGTGGTTGACGTTGTCTCGTCTGCATTGGAGCGCAAAATGTACTGTACTGGAGTCTTTCTCGATGTAGAACAAGCATTTGATCGAGTCTGGCACCCGGGATTGCTGTACAAACTCCGAAAATTCCTTCCTCCTACCTACTTTCTCATTATCCGTTCATACCTCTCAGGCAGACTATTCAAAGTAAACCATAATAATACCTTTTCATCCCTCTTTTCTCAGTCCGCTGGTGTTCCCCAAGGTAGTATCCTAGGTCCCATCCTCTACACAGTTTATACAGCTGACATTCCAACCCATCCCAATACTGTTATCACCACCTACGCCGATGACACGGCGGTGCTAGCAGTTAATAATGACCCAGACCTTGCATCCGAAGCTCTCCAATCCCACATAACAATCCTTGAAGAATGGTGTCAAAACTGGAGAATCAAAATCAATCCCAACAAATCCCATCAAATCACATTTACCCTTCGTCGTAAACCTACGACCTCCTGTCCTACAGTATCCTTTAATAACACTCCACTTATCCCTGTTGAACAGATCCGTTACTTAGGACTTCACTTGGACAAACGCCTTACTTGGAATCCTCATACAAGACTGAAACGACAAGAAACTGCTCGTCGCTTCCGACTACTTCAACACTTACTTGACAAACGCTCGAAACTACCAATTAATTATAAAAGGCTAATTTACATGACAATTATAAGACCTATTTGGACTTATGGAATCGAGCTTTGGGGCTCCACCAAACCATCAAACTCCTCACGAATCCAATCCTTGCAATCCAAAATCCTTCGTAAAATCCTTAACGCTCCTTATTTCGTCACCAATAAACTCATCCATAAAGACCTTAACGTTCCATATGTCGCCGATTTATCCCGATCCCGATACCAATCCTTTTACAATAAACTCCCAGATCATCCGAACCCTCTTGTTTCCAGCCTCGCTTCCTCCTCTATCCCAGACAATCCCCCTAGGCGTCTGAAAAGAAGATGGCCTCGGGACCTACTATGTTAAGTGTATTAGTTGAGTACTACCAATGGGTAGCTTCTCTTCATGCTGTTCCTGCCATTTTCTTTTCGATTGTTATCTCATTTACTGGATGTATTATATGTAAATACAGTTGTAAATTTCAATAATAAAAAAAAAAAAAAAAAAAAAAAAAAAAAGAAATTATGAAATTTTTTTTGAACTGATGAGTGTATAGACATCCTAAAATAATAATTTGTCAAACAAAAAAAAAAATCTCAGGAAATCATCCCATCAAATGATCAAATAAAGCGCTTATTGTAATAAATAACGTCTCTTTGTTTCTTTCTGAACTATAGGGGAGAGTGGGGTTGGTTGGCATAGGGGGTAGGTTGGCCATTGGCTGATAGTTTCCGTCAAACCTGTTGTGAAGGCCCCACTGTTGTACCATGTGACCCGCTCGATCTCGGGAGTCTTGTCCTGAGTTTTCAGTCTGATACTAACAGTGTAAAGAAGAACATGCTTCATTGATTGATTTTACAATATGTAAGTAAATTTTGATATTTTTAGTAAATTTGGTTTAAAGGGATGGCAAAACATTTGACTCCGATTCTGTTCACAGAGATCTAAACTCCTTTGAAAAACCTAACCTTTCGACTAACCAGTTTGTTGTTTGATTGTTCTCCCATGTCCCGGCAGCCATCTTTAACGTGATCTCTCCTGTGGGGTTAGTTGGCTCTCTTCAACTGGGGTTTGTTGGCGCAGCACCAATTCACAAAAGCAAGGTGAAAATAAACAAAGGTGAAACTACCAAATGTCTTTAGTTCCAGCGAGGAGGATGAGAGCAATATTTCCTATGCAGAAAGTTACAACAGCTTAAACTTCTATCTTCTTTTATTGTCATTCTATTTTCCCTTAAAAGCTGATAAAAACCGCTTCAAAAGTAATATACCATTATAGTGCAGCTTTTAATAATAATATGTGTCAGGCAGTACTTGAATGAGATGGCTAAACAACTCCACCATCTAGGTCAACCTGCCCCACATAAGGGGTTAATTGGCATACTCTGGATTGACGAATTCTTAAATTTTCTATGATCTTAGTATGAAATATGATGTGTTAAAAAAAAAATACTTGAAGGTCTCTAATACTTGAAGTTTACGGTGGTATCATCCGTATTGGAATTATATTAATAGGAACGACTGATCAATCAAAAAAGTGAAAACTGTTGCCAACCAACTCCGCTCTCCCCTATATGTGGAAACGTATTTTAGCTTCTCTGAAACGAAGGAGAGAATCCATATTAATTTTTCTGAGGGGGCGTCATGTAGCTTCTGTTGATTTTTTATTTTTTATTTTCACCACTCCTTTTAATTGGTCGTCGAGAACTAAAAGCAAAAATTCATTTTTTACGCTCCGCTTCGCAATTTATATTACTTTACAAACTGTCAGATAGTGTAAAACGTTCTGCAGCACTGACTGGGCAATTACTAAATGCAGATGGTGCCTCTCATTTTGAACTATATTTCACTCTTACATAAATATTTATGGGACCGGGGTAGCTGAGTGGACAAAGGCGCTTGCAATAGGTAAGCAAAGTTAAGCAACGTCCAGAGTGGTTAGTACTTGGATGGGTGACCGGCCGCCGATGAAAGCCAAGCAGTCCAAGCCCTCCACAACCCGCGGGTAAGTGAGGTCCGTCAGTATATTGGAGGCGGCTTACACCGACCAGCCGTAAAAGTAATAAACCTTCCCCGTGTACCTTATCGAGAATCACGGTGTGGTTTTGAAAATATATGTAGGGTAATCAGGGAAAGAAATGTAGGTAAATGGTTATGGGATTAGGGCTACCCTCTCCAAGCTGCCTGTGCTCCCGGAAGCAACGCAAATGCCTGTAAGAAGACCACATTGCGTGGCCATTTGTCTAATGTGTCAACCGAAAAAAAAAAAAAAATAAATAAAATAAATATTTACTAGCTGACCAGTGCTAAAAAAATACGCACTCTAACCTACATAAATCCCACTTAATTCAAGTACCTACAAGCCGTACACTTATTATCGTATAGAGAATACACTATACGGCAATCGAAATGAGTGATTTGTATATTTTCCGGTGTATCGGTTAAGGAAAGCTTTAAAACGATGCCTCATTCATGAAATTTGGTGAAGTATTATGGAAATTATGGCGTACCGACAAAAAAAAGGTTTTGTGAAATAATATATTATATGATATTTTTAAATTTTTTGTCTTAAATAAGTAATAGTAAATATTTAACGAATTTTACTCCAACATAGTTTATTGTAACAAGAGGTCAATCGCTATATTATAAACCTATCATTTTAACATTGTTTTTCGATAATCAAAGTTTCAATGAACATAACCGTACATGATTTTCTATCTACTTTTTTTTAGGAATTTCTCGCCTTTAACCCCCTTCCACTACCCAATTTAAAATAAAATTGGGTAGCCTTCCCTGTCTTCTTTTTTAAATATATATTTATTGAAAGTTAGTTCTGTATTAATTGAAAATACATCTATTATATTTGTTACAAAAAAGAGTACTAACGTTATCAAGCTTGTCGATGCATGGTATCATAACACTTATTTGGGTACAAATAATTTTTACTAAACGAATTAATAATTCACAATATAAGACAAATAAAAACTCTAATAATTAATAAGGTTTTAAAAATTATCAACTTATTACGATACAGTAACGCAAAAATAACCGTATAATTCGAGCTTCAGAGCAAAACTAACACTATTGTCCATCCCTCCTTATATTCAGTCTGAATTAGAACAATCTACAAGCGTAAACAATTCACTAACTGTTAAGAACATGTACTAGAACAGTTTGTTCCAACATTTCCCACAAAAAGTCTAGAACTCTTTCTAATCATGTTTTTTTTTTTTTTTTTTTTTTTACGTTAAACTGGCTCAAACTACATAACATTATATACTCTTTACTTGACCATATCCTAGATTACATAGATCATTTGTATCCTCGAAAAGCTTTCCATTTTAGAACATCCTAAAAAACCGAAACCATTCGCTCATTCCCTTCGGTTCCATTAGCCAGCCCATCCCCGTCTAGAGAAGTCGGCTAACTGAAATAGCTATCGAGCGCGGTGATGAATGAACTGCAATCAGGTCAAGGCGGGCGTCACTGGAGGAAATTCTTTGTCTTCCTGATGGTTGGGGAGGTGATGGGGTCAGTCTTTATTAGGATAGCAGCATCGAAATCGAACTAGCAGCTGCTGATTGTTCTATGAGCACTGTGAATATACTTATAATAACTTGGGGTCACCTGTGGTATAATGGTTAGCATGGCAACCTACAGTACTAAGGTCGCAGGTTCGCGCCCGGCGGTGGCCCTAGGATTTTTTAATGGGAGTAAAAAATCCTTATCTATGCCGTCCCTCGGATAGGCTGTAAAATGTAGGTCCGAACCTGTACGATGTCAGGTACTCGTTAAAAATCCCTATCTTAATTATACATGGAGTGGCAAAATTTAGGACTCCCACAGTAGCATCGTCCGATTAGCCTTAGAAGCTAAAGACATGAGTGGATAAAGATGTTATGTTATAAAATCAGAGTCTTGAGATAATAACAAAAAAATCTTTCGTAAACCGCGCCTACTCTCTATTTTTGGTCTCATCCAATTTTCCATGATCAAAAGTTACCTTCTACCCCTGGGGACGTGTTTCCGCTCGATTTTTTTTTTTTTTTTAACTATTTCGATTTAATTGATTATTTTTAATCTTTCAATTTGATTGCCAATTAACCTGTACGATGTCAGGTACTCGTTAAAGATCCCTATCCTAATTGTACCTGGATAGGCAAAATTTAGGACTTAGGGAGCCTTAGAGGCATAAAGTGGCGTTAAACAAACAAACTTATAATAACTTATTATATAGTAATAAAAAATCTTATTATCCACAATAATAACAAACAAAAATAAAAAATTACCGCTGTTTTGGACGGTGTACTTAAGTTTTCCCATACATTCGACTAACAGCTTGTATAAAAAAAAATTAGACTTTTGATTTGAACCAGATGTTTTGGGTAAATAAAAAAAATATCGGGCAAAAAATACCAGTGATTCTAAATAAGGTTCCTACCAAGATACCTAGCAAAGTACAGTAAATTTCCCTCCCTTATCGATTAATCGGGGTTTTAGCGATTTTTACTTCCACTTATCTAGACATTAAATGTATAGTAAGGGAAAGTATTGCCATCGTGAAAAATGTCGACTTCCAAATTTTGACTTTACGCGAAATGGTCTGTGTGAACAGAGTAGCTCAAAAACTATAAATCGTACGAACCTGAAATTGGATACTTACAAGGGGACATTCTGAGTTGTAACTCACAGATTTAATTTCCGATTTTTGTGTGGGTAGTAGGGACCTATAATAGAGCAAAACTAGAGTTATAGCCGCCCATGAGCATTGGGAGTCGAGAAAAAAAATAAAATATAAAATGTAGTTTTCTATGCTATTTGAAATAAAAATACTTTCGTTATTCTCAAGAGACGACCCAGCTTCAGGGTGCTCAAAAACTCCAAAAAAATGACGAAATCCACTGTAACTCAGTGGGAATTTTTTTTCGTTGAAAACTGACCTCAAATATCGATCCAGCGAACCAAAAAACCCTTCTGTGTGAAATTTTATCAAAATAAAAAAATTTTCCCCCTTTCGAGGACGTTAAAATTTTAAAGTTGAGATTTTGTCAAAAACATCAAACAGTCATAACTTTTGCTGTAATCAACCGATTAAAATAGTAATGGCATCACTAAAATCAACGTGCATTCGGCTTTCAATACATCTATATAACATAGCGTTTAGTCCAGATTTTAGTGGACAAAAACTGGCTTGAAAATAAAATTCCGAGGTCAACTATAACTTGAGATATCTCAATAAGGGGACATCCTACGACCTCCGCATTTAGGCTAAACGATTCAGTTTTACAGCTTCTAGGGGCCCTTATAATTTGGTCTCAATCGGTGGCAAAATCTGTGAGATAGCACGAATTATTTACGTTTTTTTAAAAATTGATAGCCTCTTGCCTGTAAAATTCGACCAAATCTTAGGGGTAAAATTTTTTAATTTCTGATTTCGACCAAATTTGGTTACTACGGGTTTTTTGAGATGAGGAATCTGAAAATTATATCAGTTTTTAGTTTAAAAAATTTTCTCACCTATATTTTTGAAAATGTCTTCCAAAATTTTCGGAGTAAAAAACGCCTAATTTTTTATTTCGGCCGAATTCGCTATTTACATCTTCAGGTCTAAATCTAAAAATAATAAAAGGTTTTGGTTGAAATAAAACTCTCCTTACCTATATTTTTTTTTTTAAATGGCCTTATTTAAAATTTAGTGTGTAAAAAGTAAAATAATAAGTAGAAATAGATAATTTTTCAACGTTTTATTTATATAATACAAATGTTATGTTTAATTACTTCTGCAGGTTTTTGGGTGGTAATCATCATAAAAACATGTAAAGCACAAAAATATGTTACAAATAGAACATTTAATTGTACAAGTTTTTGTACATTTGCATTTTTCTTTGACAACTTCTGCGGGAAAACACACTTGCTGCACGTTCTTAAAAGTTGGTTTTTCGGTAGATGGGACCAGTCTTGCTGCATACCATGCGTACCGCAGCATTGGTTCAAAGGCCGATGATGATAGTTGGTGGTGGATCAAGGAATGAATTTTTATGGCATCCTCGCGACTGCTTAATTGACGTCCAGTTCCTAACAAAGAAGGGTCGTTTTGTATTTTTCTAATAAAAATTTTTACTTGTCGGTAAAAATACACATCACACGGTTGACACAAAGGAGTGCAACCTGGAGGAATGATTTTTAGGGTGCACGTAGAGTTTGAGTCCCCATCAAGAAATATTTGGTCGTATATCGATTTGTTTGTTTGTCCCTTCCACGAATCAATTATATGCAAAAATTCATTTTCCCTTGTGTAAGGCACGATGATGGTTTTTAGAAATGACATATATATATCAGTGGTTAATTTCCCGGATTTGGAGCTACTTACTACCACATTTTTATAAAGCATTTCAACTTCGTGCACTTTTTCTTGCACTCGTGGATCAAACGAACCTTTGGGTTCCTGCAAACATAAAAAAACTTGAGGTAAAAGCTTTCCAGACGCGGTCAACGAATATTGCGCTGTGTAACTGTGTGTAACTTTGTTCGAGTCTCCTATACAGACTTGGACTTTTTTTTCACCACGAAAAGTGACGGTACCTTTCACATCTTGTCTGTACTCACATCCAGTTTGATCCGTGTTTATAGCCATATCGTAGTTCAAGTTCGAGCTCGTGAGAAAGTTTCTTACCTGTGTTGAAAAAGTTTCAGCGGCGCTATGTATCTGCTCGATCGATTTTACATTACCTTTTGGCACATAGTTTGTTATCTTTCTGTGACTGAGAGCGTGCTTCTGTTTGAATCTCCGCAGCCAAGAAGGTGAAGCAGAAAACCTAAAACTATCTTCAAACATTTCATGGGATAAGCGTATTGCCCAGAATTGAATATCACGAGCTGTGACCACCAGATTTTGTGATCTTGATTCACAAAACATCTGAAACACACTATCTTCAATTTTTTTCAGTTTGTCTAGCCGACTGCCCTGGCTCTCTACATCAGATTTCCATCTCAGCAGCTGTGTGTTTGACTGCAGCAGTTTAGAGCCATGTCGTTGAAGAGATTTAAGTGACCAATTCGGGTTTTGATCAGCTAATGCTACCACTTTTAGCTTTACCTCGTAAGGGATGGGGTTTTTTCTGTCTCTTTTTTCGTCGGGCTCATACGATTCAAAGAAGCTCTGAGTCGAATAGTCATCCTCCTGGGATGAGCTTTCTTGAAATGCCGACCCACCTTCAGCATTACTATCAAGATATAGCTCTTCATCTTCCAAGATTCTATATTCGTCGACTATTCCTTGCAGCTCCTCTATCAAACTTTGGCAGATGAATTCCGCCCGGGAGGAAATTCGAGAGCATTCAGTACCAGAAATCAATCCTTGGCTTTTCAATTTTTCTAGAACAAACAAAATGATTGTAAGGTATTACTAATATCAAGTCAAACATTCGCCAACTTTTGAATTATTATTGACGGAAAAAATAGATTTATAATTAAACTATGGAAGGTCAATCGAAATTGTCAAATATTAAGAAACTTACCTTGAAATAAGAACATAGCATCTGCAAAGTCTTTTTTTAATAGAGGATCAGCGAATAGCACAATAGACTCCATAATTGCAAAAAAAAACCTTTAGATGTCCAGAAATACTAATAGACTCAAGTAAACAAAGCTGTACTAAGGGATCTAACGTTTATAGTAAAACTGATAGAGGAGAAAATATTGGGTTGTCCGGAAATTAATGCAGTGTTTCGTGTTTACTTTTGATACTCCTTTGAACCTTGGTGCGTTCGGTGGATTATTGTTTTGTGTTGTCAACGCTCATTCTCACCCAACCAACCTTGTTTGTTTACAATGTTAGCCTTTCGAAGTAAATCTGCCTTACTAAAGACATCAACACGGATTTTTATTTTTATCGTCAAGTTCAAATTTGATTAAGAAAAATACAAGATGCCATAAAGCTTCATTCCCTAATCCAAGACCAATTATCAACGTCAGCATTTGAATCGAAATACGGAACGCATGGTATGAAACAAAATATAAGTAAGGAGAACCAAATAGAAGCTTGGCGGGCATTTCCAGGATGTTCCAAGTCCGGTCAGTCAACACAGCATTGCATATACAAGTAAGGAGAGGTTTTTTTTCAACCAAAACCTGTTATTATTTTTAGATTTAGACCTGAAGATGTAAATAGCGAATTCGGCCGAAATAAAAAATTAGGCGTTTTTTACTCCGAAAATTTTGGAAGACATTTTCAAAAATATAGGTGAGGAAATTTTTTAAACTAAAAACTGATATAATCTTCAGATTCCTCATCTCGAAAACCCCGTAGTAACCAAATTTGGTCGAAATCAAAAATTAAAAAATTTTACCCCTAAGATTTGGTAGAATTTTAGAGGCAAGAGGCTATCAATTTTTTAAAAAAACGTAAATAATTCGTGCTATCTCACAGATTTTGCCACCGATTGAGACCAAATTTTAAGGGCCCCTAGAAGCTGTAAAACTGCATCGTTTAGCCTAAATGCGGAGGTCGTAGGATGTCCCCTTATTGAGATATCTCAAGTTATAGTTGACCTCGGAATTTTTTTTTCAAGCCAGTTTTTGTCCACTAAAATCTGGACTAAACGCTATGTTATATAGATGTATAGAAAGCAGAATGCACGTTGATTTTAGTGATGCCATTACTATTTTAATCGGTTGATTACAGCAAAAGTTATGACTGTTTGATGTTTTTGACAAAATCTCAACTTTAAAATTTTAACGTCCTCGAAAGGGGGAAAAAAATTTTATTTTTTGATTTTGATAAAATTTCACACAGAAGGGTTTTTTGGTTCGCTGAATCGATATTTGAGGTTAGTTTTCAACGAAAAAAAATTCCCACTGAGTTACAATGGATTTCGTCATTTTTTTGGAGTTTTTGAGCACCCTGAAGCTGGGTCGTCTCTTGAGAATAACGAAAGTATTTTTATTTCAAATAGCATAGAAAACTACAACTTTACATGAAAGAATTATTTCTTTATCTTGACTGAGAGCTGAGAAAAAAAATAAAACGAGATTTTTTTTTATTTTATATTTTATTTTTTTTCTCGGCTCCCAATGCTCATGGGCGGCTATAACTCTAGTTTTGCTCTATTATAGGTCCCTACTACCCACACAAAAATCGGCAATTAAATCTGTGAGTTACAACTCAGAACGTCCCCTTGTTAGTTTATGTATATGCTCGCGATAGGAGAGCGAAAATTTCAACAATATTGGTCAACGGAGGTGGCACTTTATTTAATAAATTTTGTCTCATTTTTAGGTTTTTTCCATTTTCTCAAAAATGGCACTAAAGTTTTGATCTAACTCGTCATGCTTAATGAGAATCAAGTATTCTTTAATATCAGGTAAGTTTTATCATCATAAATTGTTCTGAGGGAGCTTAAATGGGGAAGGGGACGTTTTTGTTTTCCTATAATTTATCTTTGTTTTTGTTTATAAGGAGAAATTAGCTGTCTTTCGTTATGCCTATAAATAAGAAATGGCTAAATGTGAAATATGAAAAAAATCGAGTATGTTTACTATATGTTTAATATAGGAGCAAAAAAGAAAAATATTCCAACAACTTATGAAACACGTTGAGCCCACGCTTGCGCAGTACGCCTTTAAGGGAAGACGATTGCCTACATATAAGAGGTTCTGTTCATGGGAATGAGTTTTCAACGTGTTTTGAAACATAAATATTTAATGAAAATTATTAGTTTCCATGGTATCTAAATGATCTACATTGAGTATTATAAAAATCAGACGCGATGGAGTATTATTGCCGAATCATCAGAAGTAAAAACTTTTATTTAACAATAATCAAGTCATCATTTTATGTGGTCAAAACTAGTTATCTCGTTGAATCGAAGTTTTTTTTACTGAAAACACTGGAGACATTACTGACCTTTAAAATGATATTAAGTATTCAACGTTTTACGAAAAATCCAATAAAAAATAACAGATAAGGGGGTTAGGTACAGTTTCAAAAATAAAAAAGATCTGAAATTTCAAATTTGAAATTTAATTGTATTGCTATCCTTGATGTGTCCCATAAGATGGTTTCTTATTTCAAAAAGATGCCACTCTTAAACAACTCCTGGGTTTGCCAGTAGAAGTACTTATACCACACTTCGTCCACAGTTTCGATTTCCGCAAATCTATCAAAAACATTTCCCTTTAGGAAAATGGGCTATGGATCGAAACGAGTAGGTAGTAATCTGATAATGCAAATGGTTGCGTCAGGAATTAGACTCTGGAAAGTTTTTGGAAGTTCTCTTTGGCTCGACGTGAAGTTTGTTGACGAACATTATCTTGTTGGAATAGTACTCCTTTTCTGTTAAAAAATGAAAGTCGGATAAGACTCGACTATTGCGCGGAAAATCATTAAAATTGTTAGCTGTGGAGTTTAGATTAGAAAATAACTGGTTCGGAATAAAAAAAAACATACAAAGCACGATATTTTTTCAAACTAAACTACAAAAATAGTATTTTGCGACGATCTAGCCTTTGCTCAAGGTTACTAGTATTTTTACAGTAAACCCTCGCTACATTACTGTTACGGTTATTCTCAAACTAGATGGGGTATACCTTTACAAGTTTTTAGCCTCATAGCTGATTACTGAGGATTAATTTCGTCCGAAAAAAAAACTATTGCACTTCGTTCAGCTTCTCCTTGACGCGGAAATAGCGAAAACATTTTCTTTTAACACACTGCAATCTATGGGCGTTACGCAAGTACTTGTGAAAGGATTTGATCTGAAATATTGCCGCAGTACCTCATCAATATCCACGATTGGTCGCCCAGGGCGCTATTCCCCTTCCAATGCCGTATTTTCATTGCTAAATTTTTCAAACCAGAACCGCGCAGTGCGTACTGCGTCATGGTCAAGTACGCCTCCCCATTCGTATTTAATAATGTCAGGATCGGCTTTAGTGCCAGGGAATTTTTTTTCTTTTTTATTCTCTTCAAATAGCGAGAATTTCGTAACATGACGTAATATTCATTTTTTCAAAGAAATAATTAAACAAGGTCTGTTTTTTCACTCCCGTGCAGTAGTAATATACAAACTTAGGGAATAATCTTAAGGGATTATTAAATATTGATAAAAATCATAGAGAAATGAGATATTAACAGTCCTTTAAAATTTTTAATTTGATAAGACTGTTATACTAAAAAAAAAACTACTGTTAATTTTCGAATGAGCACCTAAAATGTTGGAATAAAAATATTCATTCACGTATCATTTCTCACTTCACATTTACTTACTTAGTTATTGCTCTTAACTTTGTTATTCCCCATCCTTACGCATTGTAATTCCCAAAATTCCTGCCATTATCTTCAAAGATGAAAATACTCAGTGTTAAAACTAATTCAAATTGTCTGACGACATACGCATATATTTGTGCAATAACGTATATTATTGTAGTAAAGTATGTTATAAACAGGACCCGGATTTTTATGCAATTGCATATTTTGTTTGTTGTTCTTCAAAATAGCGGACCAGACATTATTACGAATTAGAGTACGCAGATCTAATTGGTCGAGTTTTATTTTGCATATTTGATGATAACTGCATATAGTTGCATATTTTGATGATCTAATAAAGTTTTGTTTATTTATGTAAGATTTTCGGGCTTTTCGACCACCTGGGTCGTTTAAACCTTATAACTTATAAATTAAACAATACATTAAGAAATATAAAAGTAATATCCAACTTGGGAGCTAAGATTTGATCGGGGTTATTTTAAATAAGTCTTCTTCTTCGAATTAATGATTACTGAGATTCCCGACTTTCCAACACCCTTTCTAGTAAATAAAATGTAAATTGCATCCCCGGCCATGTTAGAGAAGCTTTGAAAAAATAAAATGGATGTTTTTATGAAAAATTCAGGGCTTATTATCTTGGAGAATGTATATACGATTTTAAACGGGGAAAATTCAGCGTTTTCAGCGACCCAATAAATATAGGCAATTATAAATTTGCTCCAATAACATCAGTTCATGTCGAAAGATCAAAGATAAAAATACTTTAAACGATAGAAGGTTAGGATCCACAGAAATAAAATAAAATTCAGTAATCAAAATAAAAAAAAGGTTCTTCAGTGCAGTACTGTGTAAGGAAGTACTGTTTCTAGGTCAACAACGGTCGTGCAAGGAGGTGATTTGACCGTAATCACGTTCAACCGTCTGAGTTTTCCCCCTTAATTTTTCTATTTTCCTTATTATAGTTTGCGGGTGTCCTTGATGACATAAAGCACATACTGCTGGAATTTCCCTCGGCTTTTTGCATTCTTCGGTTCTGTGGGAGTCTCCGCACTTGACGCACGTAGGTAGGTGATGGCAGTAGTGCCTCGTATGGCCATAAGCTTGGTAGTTGTGGCATTGTACAATATCCCATTTAGGGTACGGCTTTTCGACACGAACCCTTGTATAATAAATTCGAGTTATACTGAAGATATCCTCTACTCCAGGGGTTTGTTCCAAATCTACGAAGAACAAGGGTAAAGTTATTTTTCTCTTTTCTCTTGATTCTTCTATCTGTTCTTTGTACACATGAACTATTTGGCGAACCTGAAAACCCTTGGCCAATAATTCTTCTTTAATTGTTTGTGTAGGCGTCGATGGGTGAAGTCCTCTAATCACAATTCTGAAGGCTCTCTCCTGGCGTAATTGGTAAGTATGGAAATC
Source organism: Aelia acuminata (assembly GCA_911387785.2). NCBI lineage: Eukaryota > Metazoa > Arthropoda > Insecta > Hemiptera > Pentatomidae > Aelia > Aelia acuminata. The sequence goes on along the minus strand of OU426982.1, from coordinate 121,681,195 downwards.
TGCCTTGGTATCGGTCAGATATTTCACAATTTTTTTGTAAGCATCGGGAGTGTCGGGTACTAACTTGGTATCATTTGTTCTACTTTGACATATCGTAAGTAGTTTCCTGAACCCACTACTTTATTCAGTTGCAGGCATAACAGCTGGAAATTTCTAATATTTCTAATAAATATAGGTGGGGGCTTGACTTCCCTGGGGGTGGGTGCAGCTTCCATGTCATCAGCTTGAGTGTTTGATAAAAGCTGATAAGGGTTGGGAGTGAAAAAGGGCGATTCATCGGTCATATCTTGTTATGACATACCTGGCTGGGGTTGTTGTACTTGATCAGCCATCGTGCTCGCAGCTGAGGCTGGTGGTGTGTTTCTTTTCGAACGCCTTGGCTTTTGTTTGATAGGGGAACTCTTGGATGTGTCCAAGCTCCTTGATCTTTTTGTTGTTGTTTTTCCTTTACTATACATTACCATACGGAAATATCGCATTTCACACCATTGATGAAAGGAATGATTAATTTATTGCGTTAAAGTAAGGAAAAATAACACCTAGACTTGCTTTAATAATTACGTAAGTATACAGAAAATTGACTGACGTAGACCTGCTCCCGTCAGAAGCCTAACGGCTACTGAAGGGATTATGGCTGTCCTACCAACTCACTAACCACTCGGTTGTTTATAGTGTTCACTTTAACTGTAATAAACAAGTGATTACTCACAGTATTTATGTTTATCACTGAGCTTGATAGTTAATATAACTATGTAGACTGTTTTTTTAACAGGCACTTCACTTTTTCACTACTAAAAAAGAAACTTTTTACAGAGCGATCTTACTATGTTGTAATTAGGGCTAGCGCATGCGCAGAACTGATCTTGTTAACTAGTAACTTTGAATTATTTTTATATTTTAGTTTTAAATGCGGTTAATGTTATTTTTGAATATTCTGTATTACAATTAATATTATTAATTATTATTAATATTTTATTTTATTAATATTATTAATTATAAAATTATTAGTAATTATAAAATTATCATTATTTATTGCTCGGAAATATATGTTTGATTAAGATAAAAAAAAATATTTAAAATCATTTCTGAATAGGCTCCTCCAGTTCCTTTCCTGTGAAATATTTTATATACATTAGTATCTTTGAATATTACAGTTGTTTAAAAGCATATTTGTAGATTTTATGCTGCATAGATGAGATACGCATATAACCCAGTACTACGCCGAGTTAAAGTGGCTGTACCCCTCCTACCGTCGTCGGTACATACTGGCTTCCTTCTTATACCAGGCCATCAGAGCTCAACAACCCTCCTACATCCTACAGAATCTGCAATTCAAATCTTCCATTCAATCCCGCCCAACCAGGTCCCGTACCTCCGATCTCTATCCTCCTCCTCATCGAACTGAAACTTATGAAAAATCCTTCATAATGCAAGCCGTATCCCTCTGGAACTCTATCCCCTCTAATATCCGACACGCTTCATCTGCATCCACTTTCAAATCCCTCCTCTTCGATTTCCTATTCAACTCCCAAACCAACTACTGATCACTGAAGGGACATAATAGAGCTTTGGAAGCAACTCTTTTTAGCATGACTTCTATTAGAAAATATCTTATCGTTGTACTCAGGCCGTTTTATTATATTCTGTTGTCTTAAAGATTATTTTCATGAAGGAATGCACTTTTTGTTTCTGTCTTATTTTATTTATTTTTTGTTTCTGTCTTATCTTATTTATTTTTTGTTTGTGTCTTATTTTATTTATTTTTTCTTTCTGTAAATATTATTTGTAAACTATATTTGTAAATATTTAATATCATTCACATATGGCCACACTGGCTAGATCTCTATGTTATGGATGTAAAATTTATTCTAAAGGGACATCAATCCCAGGATAATAAAATTATTTTTCATTCATTCATTCATTCATATTTTATAGTTGTTTAGTGCACATTTTTGGCGCTTTTTACTGCATAAAAATCCGGGCTCTGGTTATAAAATATGTTAGAACATTGCTGACCTGATTCGTTACTAAAATAAAGCTACATTATGCTATTAAATTACAGTAGTTGCTTAGAAGTAATGAATGCGGTGCTTTGGAGATAATGTATGCGGTATAGATACTCCTACCCTATACCCTAGGTATCCATAACTGGAATAATGGATTAGATATATTGTTTTACAGGACACCAGTTTTAGTGTAGAATCATTTATTCTACAAAAAGATGTTTGTGTTTAACATAGCAGATTAACTACGAGTAGAGTTTGAGTCAGCTGAATAAAGAATAAAATTGGAGGGTATTGAGAAAAACAAGCTGACGAGAACGAGGGGGGAATAAGCAGAATTGTATTTGGTATTAAATAAAAGGGCTGAGGCATAAAACTGAGGCAGGGCCGTTTTAGTGCTCTGCTCCTAAATGGTAGGGGACGAGTTGGGGTAGGGGAACGAACTGGGTGACGTAAACACAGACTTGATAAAAATCTGGTTTCGTGATTTCAGAACCAAAAATGGTTGACACGTGCTTCGCTTTTCGCACTTCCGTTACCTTTAGGGACGATTTCAAGCATATAGAGTTCCATTATCAACACAGAATCGTGCAGCTACATCCTGATGTAGCGGGAAAAAAATTTCCGATACTTATTATTTTATTTGTGATTGCTTTGTAAAAACAGCTTTCTTTGTATATGCTTAAAGTATTCCTTTATATAATATACAGAGGAAATTTTAGTCATTTTAATCATAAAAAGGATTTCTGGATTCATACTTAAGGTGATGATATAAGTCTGAGTTAGAGTTTAGTCTCTACTCATCCCTCTTGAAATATATTTTAATTAATAGTTGTAATTTTAACAATACTTTGGTGTTATAATAGATAAATGCCAAAATAATTTCTTTTCTTTATCTGTTTACCTAATTATAATATTCAAATTCCATAAATAGTTTACCCACCTTTCGTTTCTTGTGATAACATATTATCACTAATGCATGTGATGTATGCATAATGCTACTTCATGATGACACAGTTTTCCAAGAAGTACTATCGATAAGCATGGAAAATAATCGGCTCAAGGTTAACGAAGTCGTTTTGCATTGTTTTAACAAGTTAGGAGTTTTTTTGCGCTAAGTGTGACTTAGCGAAAAATGAATGCCGTAAGTTGATCATAAGCTGAAAAAAAATCTTTGGGACCCACTACCCAGAGTTCGAAGCTTATCTGCTTTCGGTGGATTAGAACGATGTTATTGATTAGGAGTTGCTCTAATCGAACGAAACTAGCACGATAGGTATTTATTGAATACAATTAATGTGTAGGAGTTGAGCAGTAAAAAACAGCATTATAATATTTATAAATATAAAAAAGACTCAAAATTTGCAATAATATTACTAAGAGTGTGCAGCTTGTATTCACATTTAATCGTGGCCTTTTCCCCCAACCCAGGTTTTCCAATCCAGATATTCCCCAATCCAGATATTCAGTTTTTTTTCGGAACAAGAGCCTGACTTGTTCAGAGGCAAGAGGCAAACTCACGTTAAGCTTAAACAAAAAGAACTAATTAGAAAGTATGAAATTTATTCTAGGTTGCTTAACAGACGATCAAAATTAACAAACTATTGTTTGTTAAGATAAAGTTAAAGTTAGAACTTATGAAGTACTGTATGAAGTTTTAGTGAAACCGAGGATATGGATGTCGTACGCCATATACGCACTTTTTCTCAACATCATGTTTAATAATTTATTCAGTTAAAATTTCGATGCCGTGTACAACAACAAAAGCAAGAGGCACCTAATTCTAGTTAGAGATTAAATATAAATTTACATATATATAAATTATAGTAAATCCTGGCAAATGTATACATATTTATAAAAAAAAAAAAAAAAAAAAAAGGTTTTCTGGATATTCTGTATTTAGAGCTTCAGGTCTAATTCCTCGATGATTGCAGTCCTGGAAAATTTTCTTAAATGTGTTTCATTATTAGAGTTGCGTTGCATATTCTACATTTTGGTTGTTATTTCGCTTCTAAGAGGTTCCCAATTGGGTGAGCCAGGTGTACCCAATTAATAATCTAGCTTTTTATATTATATTAATTTAACCATTATTGTGGGTAACCACCTATTTTTTAAATTATTTTAAATAATTTATTTTTGAAGAGAAAAGATTTAATTATTTAAAATATTAATAAGATTTATAATAATATAAATAAGGTTAAATTAATATAAAATAATTTAAAAAATTGACGAACGTCATGAGATGCCCAAAATTGGACAAAAATTGTCCACCTCCCGTTGGGAGAGGTATCAGTGAAGAGGAATGATTTGGCCACGTTCGGAAGCGACTCTGTGGTGTAATGGTTAGCAAACCGCGAATTCCACGGGTTCGATTCCCGGCGGAGCCAAATCTTTTCTCTTCAAAAATAAATTATTTAAAATAGCTTTTTATAATTAACGATAACTGGTGTGTTAAACATTTCTTATCAGATTTAGCATTCTGATAGCAAGGCTAATACTGTTTTCATCATGTTCGCCTTCGCGTAACTCGCCCAAACAGTTATTTGGGAAAAGAATAACGGAACGATAATGTGCTGGATGATATATGTAAATGCATTTAAAAAGATATAGGTAATGTTTTTAAATTTGTGAAGAGTTAAAATTCTGCTAGGTTGAATATTAAATTGTTAAGATAGACACCTAGGTCGGTCGGGATGGCTATACTCCCCATTAAAACGGTCTCCCCCCCCCACCCTTCTCATATTCCACGTAACAGAGCTTTACATATATGAATAGATAAGGATATTACCATTTGCATTAAATATACCTCCATTTATCCGTCTATGAATTATAATTTTTTTTTCTAACCTTCTTCGTCTGATATTAATATTATATTTTACATTAAAAAAAGAAAAGACAGTTACGCAAATTGTTTAGTTTAAAAAAACAAAATATTTAAATCCAGCACTAGCCTGATCTTAGAACCAGGAGCTACGATTGATTCCTTGACATAAAGAAAACAAAGTTTATGATAAGTTTTACAAGCTTGGAAGAGAAGAAGTTGAGATCTCTATTCTAAAATCGCAATTGCCTCATATCGAAGAAGCATAAGAGCATAAATATCACTGAAATGAAATGTAATCAGATCAATTATTGAGTAGCTAACAGGCCACTGCAGGTTGAATAGACATTCGAAGGTTAATTGGTTACTTGATAAACCTTACCTAAACTCCCAATATATCTCGTAAACAACAATGTTAACTATTGCCTACATTTAAACCTTTAGTAATGAACAATATTCGAGAGAAAAGTGTAGCTCGAAGCAATTCATCTGGAAAACTCTGCTCGGTAATGAATACCTCAAAAGTTAGAAAGAGAACTCAAGTTAGGCCAAAAAGCAGAAGGATAGATAAAATCATCTAAGATGTTGCAAAGCTGCAAGTAAAAAACTAAAAAGGAGAAGGACCAAGATAGGCAGAGGTGAAGTTCGCACAGTTAAAAAAAAATTCTAATATTTACATAGGTACTTCAAACGATTAGGGGTAGGAAAAAGTAAAAACGGATAGATGCCAGACTTGAGAATTCTCCCAATTGTTTAATAATATTTGAATACTTTATATATCTCGTATGTCCCGATAATTCGTATGGAATCGCATGTCCCATGATATTCTCCCTCCAATTCGTATAAAAACAATGTAATCTGGTCCAATCGATAATTCCTATTGTTTTTTTTCGTTGACATAACATTTTAAATATCTAAATTTGGGTCATTAACCACAAAGACCAAATCTACTCTCTGGCTACGAACAGTAAATTAAACCACACAACCACAACCTACAAGATTGGTAAATACGCAGAACTAGATCATTCGAAGCACGTCATCTAATTTGCCAATTGGAGGTTACATTTTAAAGGATAAAGCGAAATTTTTTCCAATAAAAAAACATTGTAATTAAAGTTTTTGAAACAATTGATGGTTGGTTTTATCTTTTCTAAATAAGAATCGATACAAAATTTCAGAGATTGTTTCTCTAGTAAGAATATTGTTGTGACTTTAAAGATGTAGAAAGATATGATCGTTACTTCTTAACTCAGTATCGAGACAGGATTTAAGTTTCAAATGACTTTCCGATCGTGCTATGTTTTTTAGTGAAGAACCGTGTCATGTTTGAAACGTAGTGAGCTAGTAACCATTTTGTTAGCTACCAACTTAGATGGGACTCAAAACTGAAAAATGTCCATGATAGATTAGTCTGCTAACATAGATGTTTTTAAAACATAAAATCTTTTGTAATGATAAATTAGCAAAGAATTACTCCAAAAATGGCAAAACTAATTGCGTGCATCAGTTTCTATCAAAATCAGATGTTCATTTAGAAGTGTTCCTGAAGAGTCATTCCTATTAATATAATCCCAAAAGGGATTATACTACTGTAAACTTTGAGTATTAGAGTACTTCAAATATTTTTTTCAACTCTAATATTACAAACTACGATCATAAAAAATTGAAGAATTCGTCAAGACAGAGTATGCCAATTAACCCCCTATGTGTGGGGCAGGTTGGCCTAGAAGGTGAGGTTTTTTTGCCATCTCATTCAAGTACTGATAATGATTTTGAATCGGTTTTTAACAGCTATTAAGGTAAAATAGAATGACAAATGGCTGCATTTTACCATAAGGCTGCATTTATTGCAATTGAACAACATTATATAACATTTCAAACAGCAGAAGTTAGAAAAATGTATTGGCTATCATTGCGTTTGAGCAGTGTAAACATATTTTTCATAAAACAAAATGAATTCCACACATATTCAGAAATTTTAGGTAGGACAAATATTCTTAGGCGAACAATAACTCCTCTCTAAAGGGGTCATCTGTGGTGTTGTGGTTAGCATGGCAACCTACAATACTAAAGATCGCGGGTTCGATTCAAGCGGTGGCCCTAGGATTTTTTAATGGGAGTAAAAAATCCTTAGCTATGCCGTCCCTCGGATAGGACGTAAAATGGAGGTCCCGAGCCTGTACGATGTCAGGTACTCGTTAAAGATCCCTATCCTAATTATACCTGGTTAGGCAAAATTTAGGACTCCCACTGTAGCATCTTCCGATTAGCCTTGGTAGCACAAGAATGGACGTTAAACAAACAAACAACCAACTCCTCTCTAAATACTTACCAGTCCTCAAAAGTCAATAAAGAATGTTTTTTTGGCATCACAGATCAGTTTCGGTAGCGGAATTCTTTTAACAACAGTGGTGAGGGGGTACCATATATCATCTTTCTTTTGTGGACATGACAAAAACTCGTGCTTCTTTTCTATTGTGCTGACTAATACATCTGTAACATCAATTGCAGTCACAGTTCCTGGGTATGCCTTGCTCTCGGGATGCCTTGCGAGTAGTTCACATCAACATTCGCCACTGCGCTAACAAACCCCAGTTGAAGAGAACCAACTAACCCTAAAGGAGAGATCATATAAAAGATGGCTGCACGGACAGGGGAGAACAACCAAACAAGAAACTGGTTAATTGAAAGGTTAGGTTTTTCAAAAGAGTTTGGGGCTTTTTATACAGAATCGGATTCAAATTTTTTACCATGCCTTAAAACCAAATTTACTGAAAATGTAAAACTTTACTTAATGGTTGTTAAATCAATCAATGAAACAAACTCTTCTCTAATCTGTTTGCATCGGACTGAAACCTCAGGACAAGACTCCCAAGGTCAAGCGGGTTACATGGTACGATGGTGGCGCCTTCACAACAGCTGTAACGGAAACTATAGGCCAAAGGCCAACCTAGCCCCTATGCCAACCGACCCCGCTCTCCCCTATACTAAAATTATCTCATATTCTTGCATTCTTTATTTATTTATTTCAAATTTAAATGCTGAGATATGAATAAATGGCAATATAAAAGTTATCATTAGGCCCGACATATACTTGCTCCAAGTAGCAAAGACAAAGAGACAAGGAGTGCGTACTGGATATCAGCAGTTACAGGTGAGCTGGCTCGCTATCGCATTGCTAACCCCTCACACGCCTTGACTCCACCTGCCACCAATATCTTACTCCTATAGGATTTACCCTGAGATCTGTAATATCTCTAGTATTATTTAACTATCTGACCCAATAGACGTTTTTTTATCCATATTACATAACTTTGTGATGGTTCAGAAAAATTCGGTTCAAGCTGTGACACCGAGAAAAACTTAAATCTAAGTAATCATAATATATATGTATATTAATGATGGCACCGTATTAAAGCATATTTTCAAAGGGTGTGAAGGAGCGAATCCTTTAACACAAAGTTTCTCATACTTCGAGTTCAAACATTAATATGGTTTTAATGCAGTCCTTGCCCTTCTTTAATATGCATAGATGTGCATTTTTTTTTCATAACACTATTTTTGAGATTGAAGAAATCTTTTTTTCAAAGTTAAAATGAGGATAAATTTATTGTTTGCAGAGAAGATTATTTTTTATTTTAAATATGCGCCCTGCAAAACCTTCTTCCAACCACGTTATGGTCCGTGCTACATTTTGTAAACCACGAATATAGAGTCATTATTAATCTAAGAAACTAAATAACTACTAATAGTAAAAAAATAGTTCCCATGATTCGCTCACATATTTATATCCGCTATTTATGATTTTTTTTTTTTTTTTTATAGCGGATCGCAAAATATTAAAGCTTAACATTTAGGTATCTAACTGGCATAAAATTGGCAATACATGTTTATTATATGTATGTATGCTTATGTTTATTGCGTGTATATATGGGTTGTATGTATATAAGTATTTTATGTTTAGGTTTATTGCTAAGTTTATTGTTTGTATACTTATATTCACTGCTATGTTCATTGTTTCTATGTTTCCGTTTGTTGCTATGTCTATGATGTGTTTATGTATATATTATTTTATCTTATTTTACGTATTCTATTTATCACATGCACTCCTACACGTATACTTTTGCGTATGTTCGAGTACTTATGGGTTGTTTATGTATAGTATGGGTACATAATTGTATATGGGTTTTTCTATGGATTTTCTAAGTATATTTAGGTACATTATTCAGCCATATTACTTTCATTAATCAAAATAATCTGGCTATATAAGTACTTAAAAGAAATAATTTATTGTTAAAATTACCACACCATCCTGATTGGAAAACCTATTCCTTTTAACCATTTCTATGATTATTACATTCTATTATTACTATATTTACTATTCATGCTCATTATTCTTCATATTCTTAAATTCTGTTTACTTATATTATTAGATACAGTTTTTCATTCTTATATTTGTATATCCACATATGTATGTTATATGTTATATATCTATTTCTATACATGAATTTATATAACAAATCATTATGTTAATTAATTATGTATATATGTAATTAAATACGCGTTATGTCGTAAGATGGTCCGCGTAGAAATAAAGTTACTTGTTACAGGGTTACTGTAATGAGAAAGCAAGTAAAAAAAAAGTCTGTTTTATCATATTTAAATTCCAACAAATCAAATAAAAGCAAATCATCGTAAGCAATTACTTGATCGCCTCTGCTCATATTAATCATTTTTGTATGAAACATTTGTAAAAAGTGTTTATTGTTTGAATATATAAGAAAGAAATATAATAGAATTTTCACTGAATTGATCGAACTATTTAATTTTTTTTTAATAAAAAAAAAAAGATTTGCTGAACGAATTATACATTCTAAAGAAATAATTATAAAAATGTAATATTCTGTTTTTCCTTTACTTAGCTAGAGGGAAAACAGAGTTGTTTGTATAAAAATATTCAGTAGATAGGAAGCGCAGACCCTTGTTACCCACACCCCTCCCTTTTAGCTTAGTCAACCGTTCTGTCCCTACTGACAAGTCCACCATCAATATGTACAGTCCAACGGACAGCCAATAGAGAAATATAACGAGTTACATTCTTCTTTTTCGAAGGAAAAAAAAAATTTTCTTTTGAAGGCCAAAAATTGAGCTTGGGAATACACTTTATAAATTGTATTATATCTGTACCTGGAATAGGTTTGACACTTTTTTACTTTAATTAACAACATATAGTAAAAAAAAAAAAAAAAAGTATCGTTTAAAAAGTATTGGGATCGTTAAAAATTTTGACGGGAGGTTTTCTATGGAAATACGCGTTTAGAGTCCTAATAACCAAGTTCTGCAAAATAGTCATGTATCTGTCTGTGTGTGAACACACAAGCTCTGAAACGATTTGTCCTACAAAAATGATATGTGGTATTTGAGGTATATATATGCCCGTGATGTGACAGGAAAGATTTTTCGACTTCACCCCTTTTTTTACCTAGACGATTTCTCAAAAAACGGCTCCAACGATTATAATTAAGCATGTCGTGTTTAATCAGAACGAAGTCATCTTTAATGTATGAGGTAGGTTTTATCGTCACATAAATGATCCGATTTGGCTTAAGTGGCTTGGGAAAAATCTTCCTGTAAAGTACCTTTAATTTTGTGAATTTATATGGTCTTAACAGTCCCTTAGTACCACTAGCAACAAGAACTGGCCTAATATAAACTATGAAAGGATTTAATAATCAAATAAAACTAAACGACTGGTGTAAATTATGGAAAATTCGATTAAATCATGAAAAATCAAAACACATAACGTTCACTCTTCGAAAAAATACTTGCCCTCCAATTTATGTAGACATTGTTCAAATTTCTCAAACTGATACCGTACATTACCTTGGTCTTACCTTTGACAGAAGGATGACATGGGGCCCGCATGTTAAGATGAAACGAAAAACCCTTAACAAACGACTCAACCTACTATCCTCACTTTTTCTAAAACTTCAAAACTTGGACTGAGACAAAAATTAAATACATATTCATACTTACTGAAACCAATATGGACATACTCTTCACAGATATACGGTACAGCCAAAAAGACCCATTTACAAAGAATTCAGAACCTCCAATCAAACATTTTGAGATTCATAGTAAAAGCACCATGGTACGTGACTAACAATACCCTACATACTGACTTACAAATGCAAACAGTAGACCAACATATAAATACACTTTACAAACGTTTTCATACACACTTACGGGGCCATCTCAACCAACTGATTAGAGGCATGGCAGCAGCTGATATGCCCATAAATAGGAGATTAAAAAGACGCTGGATGAGAGATCCTTCGTTAAAAATCCAGATTACCTGAAACAAGCCAGGGAATAGGTACCGCTGGGTGCCATTCTTCCCCATGCCTGACATGCTCTTATTTCAATAGCTAATTTGCTAATTGTCTATGGTTGTTGACAGGCGCAAATCGAAACATGAAGCCAAAAAAAAAATAAATAAAATAAAATAAAAGAGAAACAAAATTTGGCTTAGTATAGTTAGTATAGGGGGAGCGGGGTAGCCCACTGGTAAGGCAGTGGACTGCTGTGCTTAAGGTCCCGAGTTCGAATCTGACATGGCTTATGATATCTTTATTATTCGCCACAGTTCGTCTCGTGGGCCGAGAGACCCTCATGGGGCAAACCCAGCCTCTATAAAGTGGGTACCCTTAATTGAAAAATTAAGGGGAAAGAACCTGGCGGTTGAGCGTGATCACGGTCAAATCACCTCCTTGCACGACCGCTGACCAAGAAACAGTACTCTTCCTTACATAGTACTGCACCCAAGACCCTTTATGGGTTGTAGTGGTACAGGTTTTTTTTTTTTTTTTTTTTTTTTTTATAGTTAGTATAGTCGAGATGATTAAAGAATCTTAAAAATCTTAATTATTATTAGAATCTTAAGAATCTTAATTTTCTAGCAGTAACACTTCCTTTAAAATTAAATTAGAAACATTCATTTGTTTTATTTTAAAATTACACATTCACATTATTTGGACGACATTAAACAGAAGATAAGAACTCCGTTTCGTTTTGTCCAACCCAAAGGTTGTCTATATCAATTAGCTGGGTTTTTCCGAACAGATCCGTTTTCATAATTTTTTTTTTTACTTAAAGCTTTATACAATAACTAAGATTTTTTTGCAGTTAATAATTACGAAGTCGTGATCCCATTTAAAAATATCTTTAGCTCATGTTCTCAAATTTAGTAGTTTTATTCATTCTACTGTTCAACTTAATCTAAAATCAATTATTTTCTACAAGAATAGTGTTTATCACTCTGCTTAATTAGGCAGATTGCTCACTGAATTTTAATTATTTTCTTCAAAAAAAGAAATTTTATAAAAACAAAATCTAAATTCTTATAGGAAATTTTGATTTAAGTGAGGGGAAAAAAACAATTTATAAACCATTAGAGATAAAATCGAAAAACCAATACTTTATAAATTGCACAAAGCTATTTGACGCTAGGATTATTCAGATGCTGCGAAATCGAAAAAAAAAAATTGGAATTGCATCGCCCTTTGGCACAATCTCATTCAATTACTCTCTTTATCCAATCAACTAGCCCTTTATCAATTATGCCATTATTTTCTAACTGATTGTGCCCTAGTTTCATAAATTATACGCGTCAATGTGATAATAAAATACCCTTTGATATCAGATGCTAATAACTTTATGAATTGAATTCGCACCTAGAATACTTTTATTAAAAAAAAAAAAATTAATAAAAATTATGATGGATTTTTGTCTTCGAATTTTGACATGGAATTTAAAATATATTAAGCGTTTGATACGTGAGTTCCAAAATAACACTTGAAGTGGCTCAGAGATAAATCAGAATAAAATAATTATACATATTCGGATAGCCATTTTTCAAAAATGGCCTCCGGGATTTTTTGTCATAGTAAACTTTTCCTATCGATGAAACTATTTTCGAAAAAATCCGATCCTACGCTACTCACAATAATAAGAATTATCATTTGGTAAGTTCGGATCTATTTCTGTCAAGAAAACGGAAATTTCCGCCTAAAGAACTCAAGCACATGGATGAATCAACTATACTAACTTATTTTCATGAAGATGAAGCAAATACTTGTTCTCGCCTAGAATTGGAACCTTTCCTACTGTGGAGTTTTAGTGAAGGAGGAGATAGAGGAAAAGGGTAACTTTTATTTTTAGTTAAATATTGCTTGAGATTTTTAGTCAACATTAAGTTACTACAGTTTTCATTTATTTTTTTTAAATTTATTATGGATTGTTATTACTTTGAAAAAATCGTTTGTTTGTTTGTTTTTGCTTTAAGGCATAATCTATATAAATAAAGATGAAATTCTGTTTGTTTGTTCTTTATAGAAATCCATACCGTTTGTCCTAAATCCTCCAAATTTCGCTCAGTGGTTCTTTCACACCAGTTGCGAACACCTGTCCATATTAAAATTGAATAACTTCAGCCGATCTTCAGCTGATAGTCTTTATTGTGATAAAAATCGTGATGATCTCGCTTTAAAATGTTTTTTTACGAAATCGGCCATTTCATTAGAAAAATGAAATTCTCCAGGTGAAACCGGTATATACAGCTAGTATTATATAATATTATATGTTACTTTTCAGTATTCCATTATTCAGCCGTTGATTTTTTTTTGTTATAATCAGTAATAAATAGTTATGGTTGGATCATTTTCAAAATTAAAGTACCACCATTCATGAGTTTTAAAGGTTATACATTTTTTAAATAATTATTATAAAGATTCATATTCTTTAGAACCAACTGGGACATGAAAGACTCATAAGGAGTTAATATTTGATTTGAATAGTCCTTTAAGTCTAATGTCCCGTAATTTGGTCATCATCGGGGCTGAATGATAAATCAATGATCAGTCTCATGAATTGGGTTACAGACGGCAGATACGGCACCAAATCGATTGAACCGAAAAGTGTTAAAATCTTTTGTTTGGATGAACAGCAATGTATGTGGTAAAAAAGACGATTTTTTTGTTTATTTATTTGTCTCTTTATGCTACTAAGTCTAATCGGACGCTGCTACATTCGGTGTCTTATTTCTTTTTTTTTTTTTTTACTTTCAAATCGCCCTTTAAATGCAGATTTTCGTAGTATACTAGACGAACTCCTTTTATGCAAGTTATATGTTAAATTATATGTTTCAATGATAGCTGTATGGCTGTAAAGAAAATAAAAGGGTGTTTAAGCCATTACGCGTTTCTTAAATAAATAAATTAATCAATAGTTAGACTGTACAATATATTTATTTTAATCAAAGTAACACACTCCAAAGTAGTCCATATATTTTTCCAGACCTTACATGTCAACAAGTTATTATGATTCGCCAACATGGAGTTTCACCCTTACACACATATAGTGTAAAAATATGGTCCGTGCGCGCAACACACAACTTTCACTTACCAACTTACTTAGATTAGAAATTGACGTGTTTTGCTAAATATCATTTCCCAAAGTCACACATTTTTCTACATTCATATCCAATTTTTGTTAATCGTTAAAGCTGTTTTTGAGTAAATAAAAAAAACCCGTGAAAATGATACAAAATTTATTAAGTAAAGTCCCCCCTCCCGTAGATCAATTTTGATGAAATTTTTACAGTCTTATCTCGGGCATACAAATACATCAAATACCAAGTTTGATCAAAATCGTCAAAACCGTTTTTGAGTAAATAAAAAAAACACGTGAAAATGATAAAAATTTATGAAGTAAAGTCCCCCCTCCGTTAAACCAATTGTGATGAAATGTTGGCTATCAGATCTTTGGCATATACATACATCAAATACCCAGTTTGATCAAAATCGTTAGAGCCTTTTTTGAGTAAATAAAAAAAAACGTGAAAATGATACAAAATTTATTAAGTAAAGTCCCCCCCTCCGGTTAATCAATTTTGATGAAATTTTAACAGTCATATCTCAGGCATGTACATACATTAAATACACAGTTTGATCAAAATCGTTAAAGCCGATTTAGAGTAAATAAAAAAAAACACGTGAAAATGTTACAAAATTTATTAAGTAAAGTCCCCCCTCCGGTTGATCAATTTTGATATAATTTATACAGTCATATCTCGGGCATATAAATAGATCAAATACTCAGTTTAATCAAAATCGTTAGAGCCGTTTTTGAGAAAATCGAAAAAAACTTAAAAGTTATTAAATAAAGTACCCCCTCCCTTTGAGCAAATTTGATGAAATTTTTGCTGTCACATCGGGGGCTTATACATACTCTAAATACCCAATTTCAGGTTCGCACGGTTTATAGTTTTTGAGCTAGTCTGTTCACACACAGACACACAGACACACAGACACACAGACACACAGACACACACACAGACCATTTCGCGGGACTTGGTTATTTTGACTCAGGGGACCCCAAAACGTGTATTTCCGTTGAAAACCGAAAGTCGAAAATGTTCACGATCGCAATACTTCCACTTACTATATATTTCATATATAGGTAAGTGAAAGTAAAAATATGGTCCGTGCGCGCAACACACAACTTTCACTTACCAACTTTCTTAGATTAGAAATCAATGCCTTTTGTTAATTGCCACTTCTCAAAGTTACACATTTTTCCACATCCTTTTCTAATTTTTGTTTTCATTTGCTCTATAAAAAAATCTGGTGCGTGCTCGCAACACACAACTTTCACTTACCAACTTATTTAGATTAGAAATTGACGTGTTTTGTTAATTGCCACTTCACAAAGTCACAAATCTTTCCACGTTCATTTCTTATTTTTTCCTTTTATGAGTAATTGAAAAAACTTGCGAAAATGATACAAAATTTATTAAGTAAAGTACCCCCTCCATTTGATCTATGTTGATGAAATTTTTACAGCCATATCTCGGGCATATTAATACATCAAATACTCAGTTTGATCAAAATCGTGAAAACCATTTTTGAGTAAATAAAAAAACACGTGAAAATGAGACTACATGTATTCAGTAAAGTGCCCCCTCCAATTGATCAATTTTGATGAAATTTTTACTGTCACATCGCGGGCACATACATATACTAAATACCAAGTTTGATCGAAATCAAAAAAGCCGTTTTTGGGTAAATGAAAAAAAACACATAAAAGTGGGACACAATTTATTAAGTAAAGTACCCCCTCCATTTGATCAATTTTGATGAAATTTTTACAGTCGTATCTCGGGCATATAAATGGATCAAATACTCAATTTAATCAAAATCGTTAGAGCCGTTTTTGAGAAAATCGAAAAAAACTTAAAAAGTTATTAAATAAAGTACCCCCTCCCTTTGAGCAATTTTGATGAAATTTTTGCTGTCACATCGCGGGCATATACCTACACTAAATATCCAATTTCAGGTTTCCACGGTTTATAGTTTTTGAGCTAGTCTGTTCACACACACACACACACACACACACACACACACACAGACACACACACACACACACACACAGACCATTTCGCGGGACTTGGTTATTTCGACTCAGGGGGTCCCAAAACGTGTATTTCCGTTGAAAACCGGAAGTCGAAATTTTTCACGATCGCAATACTTCCACTTACTATACAGGGTGTATCGCAAGTAGATGACAATATGCAAGATGGAAAAACTAGATCAAAAATGTAGTTAAACGTCGCCAACCGCATGATTCTATCTCATTCCGTTGCACAGATAGGCCGTTCCAAAGGTTATTTCGAGAAAACCGTGTTTTTAGTAGGAAAACCTCAATTTTCTCTGCTTCCACACATTTTTTTTCAATGTTCCATCACAGTTTTGAATTCAGCATTAAATTTTCTTTAAGCCTAATGCACATTCAATGTTCACAAGTATCTTTTCAAAAGCGCGATAACAGATCAAGAAATAAAAATTTTAAAAAAGTGTTATCAGCGACAAATTTTCGAGGATCACTACTCTTCCAAAAAAAATCCTGCAAGCTGCCGAATCTCACAAAAGTTGTAAAATTTAATCACCTTTCTAACGGTGTACTCAAAACTGAAATTATCTCTCAATTTTGTAATGCAATTGGAATGGGAAGGAGAAAAAACTGATGTTATGCTTATTTTGTTGGATCTGAGATCAACTGGGAATATCGCACTCTACAGTCTTAAGAGCTCTCAGGGAAGACAATCAATATCCTTATCACCTGACTACTGTCCAGGAGTTGCTACCCCGTGATATGGAGCTACGGATGGTGTTTACGCGATGGTATGTTCAACAGTGGCACGAGAGGCGTAACTTCCCTGATCACATAATTTGGACAGTTGTGTCATCTCATCATTCACACGTGCGGGAATTTTCAACTCGCGCAACTCTCACCTTTGGTCTCATCATAATCCACATGGCATTAGGGAACACCACTTCCAATATCAGTTCAGTGTGAACGTGTGGCTAGGAGTCTGTGGGCAGCATATGACAGAGCCCGTTTTCTTGCCTCGTCGGTTAAATTCAAATACTTTTTATGATCTACTTCAGGATGATATAAGTGCGGCACTCCTCGAAGCAATACCACTTGAAGAAGAGCTATGGTGGCAAATGGACGGGTGTCCAGCGCATAATGGACGAGCTGTAACGAACTGGCTAAATCAACACAGTACCCAGGAAGATGGATTGGGAGATATGGACCTGTGCATTGGCCGGCCCGAAGCCCTGATTTGATGCCACTGGATTTTACTTTTTTATACTTGGGGTAGGCTTAAATCGGAAGTGTACAGAGTACCCATTCAGGATATGAACCATCTGATCGCAAGAATTCGCGAATCATATGAAGCAATGAGAGCTGACCGCGATCAGATTCGATGGGCTACATCAGCTGTGTTAAAAAGATGTCGTCAGTGTGTACTGCAAGGAGGCCAGTTCCAGCAACTTTTGTAATGTTCAAAGACATTTTATTTACTATTTAACTTTCATGTAAGAATTAATTTAATTTTTCTTTGCAATTTAGATAAAAAATAAATAAAATTTATTGGAGATAAGATCCTACAAAATAAGCATGACATCAGTTTTTTCTCCTTCCCATTCCAATTGCATTACAAAATTGAGAGATAATTTCAGTTTTGAGTACACCGTTAGAAAGGTGATTAAATTTTACAACTTTTGTGAGATTCGGCAGCTTGCAGGATTTTTTTTGGAAGAGTAGTGATCCTCGAAAATTTGTCGCTGACAACACTTTTTTAAAAATTTTATTTCTTGATATGTTATCGCGCTTTTGAAAAGATACTTGTGAACATTAAATGTGCATTAGGCTTAAAGAAAATTTAATGCTGAATTCAAAACTGTGATGGAACATTGAAAAAAAATGTGTGGAAGCAGAGAAAATTAAGGTTTTTCTATAAAAAACAAGGTTTTCTCAAAATAACCTTTGGAACGGCATATCTCTAAAACGGAATGAGATAGAATCATGCGGTTGGCGGCGTTTAACTACATTTTTGATCTAGTTTTTCCATCTTGCATATTGTCATCTACTTGCGATACACCCTGTATATTTCATATATAGGTAAGTGAAAGTAAAAACATAATTATATTATTAAATAAAAGTTTTAACTTGTGGAACGGACGAGCTCTCACGCTCCTAAATTATTAAAGGTCATCCCGCGAACTTTGATTCAAACAAAGGGAAATTCCAAATTTTTCTACTTCAGGTTTTTGGAAAAATAATTGATTTCATAAAGATTTCAGGCCCAGAAATCGGAAGGAACAAGGAAGAAAAATATTCAGATTAGACGATATTAAAAGCTAATAACTCTGAATCCCGGCGGAGCGGAATCGCCAAGATGTTGGCCCTTTAAGGCCCTTTAAGAAGGCCCGGGGAAGTAATATCAGTCAAAACAATGGAAGGGCTCAATTAGTTAATCTCCGGCAAGAATCGAACATAAGAAGCTTTGAGTTGCCTAGCGCTGCCCCCTAATGGGGATAGTTGCCAAAGTTCTTAGCTGAGCTGGCTCTTATCGTAACTTCTACATCTCCCCCCAACCCCTTACAGTTACTATCTGCGTCAGCCATCTTGGGTCAGCAAAACAACAAGTTTGCACAAAAAAAAAAATATATTTATAAAGATTTCCATCCTTACCTCGGAGCTCTTAGCGATAAGCTCGTTCCCGAAGAAATACTCAAGACTTCGATAGGATCCTAATCAACGTTAGCGACATTTTCTGGGACACAATGTAGCAGCTAACAAAAAAAAAAAAATATCACTTAACCCGGGAAAGGTTGCGTTCGTCTTATCGACGAAGAGACCGCACATTTCTGTTAATTACAGATGAACTTCCAACCCTAGCTGGCCCTCCTTCCGGGAGTTCTATCCCCACTCAGTACTAGAACAGATCCTGTAGGTAGGAGGTCGGTCGATTTAGGTAAGTCGATCATTTAATTTATTTTTCTGAAGTAACGACGTCGGCAAGACGAAGCGCTACCTCATATGTAACTTTGTGCCAGTCTTGGAAACGAAGTGCTTCCTAATTTTCGTCTTGAAAGCTAATACTATCTGTAGGAGGAATATTTGTGCACTATTTGGACCTCGAGAAATGTGTCGATTTTGTCCTTGGCAGGAGAGAAGAATGTCAAAATCTTATTGTATTTGTGGAAGGTGAATTTGTTGAGAGCATACGGTCAAGTTTATGTTCAGATTTTAAAAGCAGGCTGTGACTTTTATATTATCAATCATTTTTTCAATAAATTTTCCTATTATTTGTAACTCAGTATTCATGTTTAGTTGGTAGTGTAGTGTATTCTTATTGATATGCTTTCGTAGTTTATTTATTCAATTTATTTTGATATTTATTATGATGTTGATTATGATATTATATTTTTATTATGTTTCATTATTTCTTTGGCAATTTTTCTTTTGTTAAATTTTTTCTGTGGTTTTTTTTTTGTATGAAATAATTATTCTTTTCAATAAGTCGCACATTAAAAATCAAAGTGTTTTGCTCCAGTGTTTAAAAAATAATGTTGACATAGGCTTAACCGCCGGCTTACAAGCCTTCCTCTCTAATGAATATTAACAATTTTTTTTCCAACGCTGTTATACCATCCGACCTAATGCTTGCGCAAATGTAAATTGGATTTTTTCAGATCATCATTTGCGAAACTCCTATTTCTTACACCACATATATAATATTGAATGAGATGTTAAATGATTAGAATTTTTAATAATAAATAATTTTAAAATTTATTTTTCAAGATGGACTTGGTAGGAGGAGATAAATTAAATTATCCAGGAAGATCATTTATAAGCGTTCCCTTCGGTAGGAGGGAGATGCCCGTACAGCTTTCTCTAGAGCAACTATTAATCACCCGAGAGGCACCCCCTATGGTTCACTGGGCCTTTTCACCCCCTACCGCTAATGGCTTCAGATAAATGTAAATCAATTTCCTTTTCCGAGATTTATACAGCAAACACTTCTTAAAGAACTCCGCACCCTCCGCCTCCGAAGCTCTATCATAAGATAAATTATTATGGTACCAGCAGCAAGCAAATTAGGTTCGCTAATTATATTGTGTTCAGCAATAAATTTTGTAAGTACACAACCAATAAGGAGATACCCCTCAAAGATTTTCGACACTAACAAATAACGCAATTATAAATTTAGGTAGAAACTACAGGTTCTTTGAAACTTTTGAGACTGAAGCTTGGAAAAGCTGGTATATGATCGGTCCAATTCACTTTTAAGAAGGACTTTCGAAAAAGAATCACAATTCTCTTTAGGACCAAGTGATAAAATCATCATGATGAAAATTTGATATTGTAACGTTAAATCGATAAATAAAAAAAATAAGAAACCATATGATTTGAAATCCCAGACCGTTTCACAGTGGGACGAATCGCCAATCTAGGCGGAAATAGTTAACATCAACGAAATGAAAAAATCTTGTCGGTCTCTTGAAAACAATAGTCTAGCTAAGGCATTTACAAATTATTAATCACTTTAAGCAAGTATTAAGAGAATAATGGGGGTTTGAATACGGTAGTTCCCTCATAATGCTTAGTCAGCGTATTTCCAAATTATATTGTAAAATCAATAGAATCATAGAATGGATCGTGTTTTTTTGAAAAAAATTTATGCTAGGCAATAGAAGACCATTCAGAAATTAAGTTTATATAAGTTCTTGGTTCTTTAAATGTGGATATAATACAGAGTATCCTCCTTTCTTTCCAATAGTCGATAAGCTATATTTTTTTCTTATTAAAAAAGGGGTTACTAAAAATCTACACCGATCTACACCGAGATATTTATACGGAATATAGTCCATACTATATAGAAATAAAGTATTCATTATGAACTACTAATACCTGCTAATAAAGGTGTGCGCTTTTTTTAAAGGTATAAATCTCTCATTGTTGAGAGCCTATATTTTTAATATTTTGAGGCAATACGGAGGTGCTAATTAAATTTATAGATATATAGTAAACCAGTTTCATTGGAATACACTACGGCAATCTCTGAAGCTATGAAAAAACGAGATTTGATGACCATACGTACAACAATTAAAAGCAAATAGCAAGAGTTTTTCCTTTCTAGGAATAAGAAAGAAATAAAGCATGAAAACAACAGTGTACCTTAGGTATCTACAAACCATTAATTCCTTAAAACAAATACCAACGGAATAACAAAAGAATAAACACGCCACACTCGTCACAATAAGTCAGATAATTTGAACATCTTATTGATGAAGCGGCGACACAGATCAGCGAATTTCATATTGTTTTAGAAAAAAAATTATAACACGGTATGGAAAACGATTCGGCAAGTAAGTTTATATTTATTTGGCTTTTTAAGTGCGATACACTTAAGGATACATAGTACCCTTCTTTATTTCCAGTAGTCAACTTAGTAAGCTACTTACTTTAAACTAATACTTATTTAATTATTATTAGTAAAAATGCGATAGCTAAAAATCTATAACGACTTAGATAAATAGACAGATATTTTCACAGAATACAATCAACATTATATAATGACAAATTTTTCATTACGCATTTCTTATTCCTGCTAATGTATGGTACGGTTTTTTTTTTTCAGGTGTTAACGTGTCATTATTAAGATCCGATATTTTTAATATGTGGGAACAGCACGGTCGTATAGATGAAATGTATATTTCGGGTTTTTTTTTTCTTTCCTATCTAATTACCTCTCGCATCGGTAAATATTAAAAAAGTCTTTATTTTGTGGTGTAGTAGTGGGGGATCGACATCAGTAAGGAAAGATTGGGTACGATTACTCGACTCAAAACGAACAATAAATAGGTTCAGGGAACATACCAGGTCTAGAATGAATACCGTAAGATACCGGAAGATTATTCCGGTACGTCTGGAATCATCCTTTTCTTAAATATTTCCCGAATATCTGGGTTAATTCCAAGGACTAGGGAGCATCTGAAGGTACAAGTTTTAAGGGGTTCAATTTATTTTAGGATGGCAACGAGATTGGATGTAAGGCATTCTACCATGTCGTCAATTGATTCATAGGAATAGATGGGTCCTATACAACGGGATAGTAGATCAAGGGATAAATTTATTTCATCTGCTGTCAGGTAATCTAGGTTTTTCCAAGATATATATTTTAGAAATAAAGTAGGATTCGAAAGATCATTGGAAATTCGTATTAAGTCGTGGCTAAGTCGTCGCTCACAGATTTTATGAGTATGATACTAGTTGTTGACAAAAGTCCTCGAAAATATGATCGATATCAGTAAGGAAAGATTGGGCATGATTACTCGACTCGAAAGGAACAAAAAATAGGTTCAGGGAACATAACAGGTCTAAAATGAACTGTTTTTTGGGAGAATTGGATAGAATATTTGTATTGAAGTCGCCGGATGTATGCATTCAGATAGATGGATCCAGATCCATCAGATTCAGATGATTCGGAATGAAAAACAATTTTTTTTACATTTCGATATTAGAATTTAATAAATAAATTTTTAAAAATGTATTTGACGTTATTTTACAGTTAATGTCTTTTTTTTCTTCTTGAATAATTGAAAATTGAATAAAGAAATATAAATAGAATTACTCCATTATTTACAATTTATCTAAATAATTTTATATTGGTTTCTATTTTTTTTTTTTTTTTTTTTTTTTTTTTTTTTTTTTTTTTTTTTTTTTTTTTTTTTTTTTTTTTTTTTTTTTTTTTTTTATGACCATTGCCAAAAACCACTATTTTGACTTTTATTTATTAATTCTTGCTTAAATGCAATTTTCTACAAACATTAACATAAAATAAGTCGCTTCCAGAATTATTTCCCCCTAGATTGGCGATTCGTCCCACTGTGCGTTTGTTGGAACAAACTAAGCGGTTGGAGCGAACTGTTTGCGTCTAGATTTTTCGAGCCCTATCTAAGGCCACGAGATTCGACAACGTTCTAGACCCGCCTAACAACTATATATAAGGAGCGATTGACTGAACAGTCTGTGTCTGTGTCTTGACTGTGAAGCTCAAGTCATATGATTTGTGTGTTATAAAGTTATCATTTTTGTAACCTGCTCGAATATTTATGTTGTAATAATTCGTTTGGCATTGATATTGTTTTATTTTCGTTAAATAAGTATTTGTTGACCCACAGAAGTGTTAGAAAATAATCTCTAGCTAATTAAATGCTCTTTCCAGGAGGATATTTTTTGATATATATTTTAGCTATATTTATTTTTACGCTCAAATTTAGAATTTAATTTCACTTTATTATAACTGAATAACCCACTCATATTATTTCATCACTAGATAGAGAATTTATCCTTCTTCTATTGACATATACTTGATTAGGCTGGTTGGAGAGAGATATTCATCAAGGCATTTATCGATGACCACTACATGGAAAAAACATATTGTAACGTTAAATCGCTAAATAAAACACACACACAAAAAAAAAAAAGACATACGATTTCAAATCCCAGACCGTTTGTTAGAACAAAATAAGCGGTTGAAACGAACTGTTTGGGTCTAGATCTTTCCAGGCTAGTCCACGCAGACGTGGAACTGTCCACCTTGTTCTGGAACATTCCAGACCTGACCAAGTACGATTATATATAAAGAGTGAGTGACTGAACACGTTAGTCTGGGTATAAGTCTGTGTCTTGACTGTGTAGCTCAAGTGATATGATTGTGTGTTATAATGTTATCATATTTGTAACCTGCTCAAGAATTTAAGTTTTATTAATTCGTTGTCATTGAGAACTGTATATTTTTGTTGAATAAATATTTGTTACCCACATAAGTGTTACAATATGTTTTTATGTTTAAGATGTTTTTTTCCATGAAACAATTATCTTTCTGATATTTATCGTATCATCTCATTCCGTATGAAATCTAGAATAAATGAACACATTTTCAAGGCTCCAGTTCTATTAGTACCCACTTTACAGAGGAAAGTCTTAACACGTACAAGTTGGTTTAGAGCTCAAGTCATCATCGGAACTTCAAATATCTCAAAAGTTCAAATGACTATAATTCTGAAACTACTTGTTGACATTGAGTAAAATTTGGCATTTTTACTCATTTTTTAGGTACTTGCGGATAGGATAGGATATGATCAAGTTATGGGGAGGTTAAAAACCGAGGTTAGTACGCCCTAGAAAACTAGCTTAAATAATACTATTATAGTATCGTAAACAAGACTTTGTTATATATTGTTTTATTTCACCTTTTTCCCCTTTTTCATTTTTTTCTTATCTTTATTATATTTTTATTTTATTTTCACTTTTACTTTCATTTAAATCATTTTATTTTATTATTATAATTATTTCTTTTTCATTCTTCTTCGCTTTTGTTAAATATAAGGGCAATATTATGTTAGGCATTTCAATAATATAAGAATAAATATAATATAAGAATAAATAAAGTTCAGTTATGCAATATTAAGTGTATAATAATTACAACCAGAGTGTATATAATACAGTGCCTACTATAATACAGTGCCCCCTCCGGTTGACCAATTTTGATGACATTTTTGCAGTGATATCTAGGTCATATTAATACATCAAATGCTCGGTTTAATCAAAATTGTTAGAGCCATTTTTGAGAAAATCGAAAAAAACGTAAAAAGTTATTAAATAAAGTACCCCTCCGTTTGATGAAAATTTTGCAGTCACATCGCGGGCATATACATACACAAAATACCCAATTTCAGATTCGCATGTTTTATAGTTTCTAAACTAGTCTGTTCACACACACAGACCATTTCGCGGGACTTGGTTATTTGGATTTAGGAGACCCCAAAACGTGTATTTCCGTTGAAAATCGGAAGTCGAAATTTTTCACGATCGCAATACTTTCCCTTACTATATATTTCATATATAGGTAAACGAAAGGAAAAGTTTACGTATATGAGAACCCGCCTATTCATGGTTAAAAATTAATTTTTTTTTTATACTGGCTGCATTATTATAGAATGGAAATAAGTTTATCTGCATTGGCCGGTTGTTTTCCGAGGGAAGGTGTGTGTAAGAGGTGAAGTGTATGTAAAGTATAATAGATTCTGACATATTTATCAAAAACCACATTCAATGGTGAACACGCAAGGAACTAAGAATCTGCGCCTATCACGGAAAACACGCAACGATCGTAAAATCCTATTTCCTCTTTATAATATATACAAGATCATCTGTAACGTGTGATATTGGAAAATCAGAAGGGAACAATGGTATGGTGAAAATCAAATTTTATTTAACTAATTTTAATATACTTACGAAACTATTAAGAAGGGCTATTCCACGTCAAATCAACACCAAAGTATATCATTTTGAACCTTACTATCTCAGATTTTCTTGAAATTTGGTATATGTGTACTACTTGTATCTAATAGAAGAATTGTGAAATATTACCGAGATATGTCAACCCGTTTCTGAATTATTGGTCTCTACATCCCTCAAAAATAGGTCCAGAAACAGAAAAAATCGTGATTCAAAATAGCTCTAGATGTTTTCCAAATTTGACTAGGACTATGAGATTGGTGTCGTAAATGTAAAATTTTAATTCCAATTTTCTCAAAAAGAGAATTTTTTAAAAATTTTATATAATTTTTTTTAAATAGGTATTATTATATTTATTCATACGACAAACTATAAAAGTGGGATGAAAATTTCTTCATTACTAAAAAAATTGAAAACTAGTGATAAAATTCCATAAAACTAGCATTTTTAGGATTAAAAATAGCTGTAGATGGTATCCGAATTTGACTAGGGATATGAGATTTTAACTGCGCATTCCATGCCATTTCATAAGGTATAAAACAATGCATAGGTTGGTGCTAAAAAAGTTTTCTTAAAACCTAGTTTAAAATTTTAATTTCAATTTTCTCGAAAAGGGCATCTTTTAAGTAATTTTATATTTTACTTTTTAAAAATGTGTCAAACTGCCTGTACCTATACATTGTTGTATATCATATGAAACCGCATGGAATGCGCTGTTTAACGACACCAATGTCATTGGCCTAGTCGAATTCGGAAACCATCTTCAGCTATTTTTAATCATAAAATGCTAGTTTTATGGAATTTTATCACTAGTTTTCAATTTTTTAGTAATGAAGAAATTTCACAATTGTTCTAGTAGATACAAATAGTACACATATACTAAATTTCAAGAAAATCTGAGATGGTGAGGCTTGAGGTTGAATTGACATGGAATGATCCAGAACTCAATGATACAAAAAATATTGTAAAACTATTTTGGGTTTAAATATTTTTTATTTACGAAAAATAATAATTCATAATGCCACACAAAGAAACCAAACTAAAATAATCAGTAAAGTAAAAAGTATCAACTTGTAACCACAAAGTAGACACCACAAAGACTCTCCATTTCATCTCTCCTTATATTAAGTCTGAAATAGAACATTCTAAAAGGTTCCCGACATGCGTAGAAGATATTCAAACAGTCAAGAAAATGTACTAAAACTGTAGTTAGTAATTATTCCATCAGAAAGTCTATAAAAATCTTTTAAATCATAGGTATGTTGTGTTTCGCGTTACAAATATCCAAATTTAAATCTGTAAAATTTCGTGTAGTACCTGATTTTTTTTTTCAATATTTAAATATTCATTGGTATAAAACGGAAATAATTTTCCTCTGTACCTTTTCATAGGATTTTGGTTTACGAAAAAAATCTAAAGAAATCAGTTGTTAAAACATAACTATCACTATCCCAAATCACTAAGAAGAAAAAATACAGAACTCTAATAACATGTCTGTATATAGAACCATATTTCACATTTAAGAATTTACTCAACCCTATTTACTATACTATACCTCTATCAACCAACAATTGACCGACAGAAAAGTACCATTACTGAAATACGTGGAGGAAACTAAAAAGATGAGAGATCTCCTCAGTTCGAAAACCAGTATGATACAGTAATTAGACAAACCTAGGAAGAGGTACTCATAAATTAGAAGCAGTTTTTTTTTTTTTAGTTAACAGGCGCAAACAATTTTTAAATCTAAAAAAACAGAACATATTTTTCATAAAACATTGCTCTGCAAAGTCCAGGTTTTTTGTTGCAAATGTCTTTGATAATAAAAGAATCAAGGAAATTTCTGATTCAATGTCAACAGTTTGACGATCAGCTTATAAGTTAAACTTAAGATATTTGTTTGCCATTAGTAGGCGAACCAGGGCAAACTTCAATTAGTACAAGCTTTGGTCAGGTTTGCCTTATCCGATCTGAGCTTGCACTACACAACTAGTACCAAATCGCTACGATTTTAAAATAGTATTACTCATCTTAAATATCAACCTTTCTACACAAATCAATTGACTCAGTACAATAGTATACAGAAATATTACAGAACAAGATAAAATTAAAATATTTTTAAACCACTTTATGCTACATACTCACCGGTTATGAACATAACGTATTATTTAATTGTACACAATACTCTTTTATATACACTATTTGTGGTACTCGGCTTCGCTCAGGGAGTAGTGTCATAGTTGGAATAACAGAATAAAGTTATGATGCGGGAAAAGATGATGATGAAAAATTGATTATGATTAGAATAAAATTTGTAAATTCCTGAATTTGGGTTTAAAGTTACCTATTAGTGGAACGATTCGAGATTTGCCCAAATAAGGAATCCTATCTACTCTTTTTATGGAAGGTTAAAAAAGGTAGCTCGAAAAATTAATTTGGCTGCACATATGTTGATTTATGATATTTTTTTTGAGTTTTCTATGATTCTAGATCCAATCAGACCATCACCTTAACGTAACAGACAACTGGTAAAGATTTATAACAGATCATAATTGAAGAAACATTTTTTGCTGCTATTTGATGTCTCATCTAACGATATGATTATTAGAATACATTTATAAACAAAAATAACATCCAGAGAGATAAAGAGAGGAACATCCAGCCAGCCCTTATATCAATATCACTCCCTTCGGATAGAAACGGAAATCTTCTATTTCATGGACAGCCGATCTATGACTACAAATTCATATTATTTTCTTGATCTTACCAGTTCGTTTTTTAGTTTTGTTACGACTCGTACTCATCGTACAGTTGGTATAATAAAATATATTGATAACATTCTCAAGTCGAATTCAACCCTTTTCAAATCAAAACAAAACCTTTATTATTCGAATTTCAACTTTTGTCAAGTCAAATAAACTACATCTTCATGTCTACTATCAACACACACTAACACCCTATCAATGCTTACTATATCATTACTCCGCAGTTACCAAGAATATATCGATATGTGGTATTTGTCACATATCGATATTTGAACGTCTTCTTTTTTTTTTTTTACCGATTCTACCACACCTCCTTCCACTAAAAATCAAAATAGATTTAAAAGATAAAGACACCGAAAGACCGATAGCATAATAATGGACCCTCAATGCAAGGAAATCCGATAGAATATTGGACATGCTCTAATATGTAGCTACTTTATGTAAAAAATACTGGGGCCGAATAACATAACAACAGAATCTCATATTGAAACAATTTTTTTTTTAATTATAATGCCCCCTCCCCCGACATAAATTCGAAATAGATAATTTGTTTCAAAATCCAAGTCCTCTATACCATAATAATAGACCCTTATGTCAAAGAAATCTGAGCGCTTGCCCCATAAAAAATTTTCTAAATGAAATTTCATATTTTTCAATATTTTTGGAGCTCCCTCCTACTGAAATACAATATGAATATTATTTCAAAAATACTGCAATCAATGGCATAATAATAGACCCTTATATCAAATGAATCAGAAAATTTTATATTTTTCAATATTTGGGAGATTCCCCTCAGCCGAACTTTATAATAGGTATAAAGCTTAGTAGCTGAATACGCTGTGATGATATAATGTGCTTACGTTTGGAATTAAACAGGATAAAAATGGAAACTAAGGTTTAACAACTTTTTTTTTCTTTCTTGAATCTATAATAGGTTTAAAAAAAAATAGATTACTTCAAAATCACGCTCACTCTATTTTTATTTTTATCCACCAATATGTATTCCATTAAGAAAACTAACACCCATTTTATTTCCTCGATTGGTTTTTAAATGGAATCCTATATTTCTCTTCAAATAAAATGCGGTTCACCCTTCCCCCCCCCCTCTAAATAAATAACAATCCCCCGCCATCAAACTTTCAATCACTTCTTTATTTTTATGACTGCACTTTTTCCTAAAAGATAATAGTAATCCTTTAGAAGGTATTATAGATATTATTGTATTTACTATATTTCATATTATTATCTGCAGATATTACTACAGATACCACTCACATTATTATTATTATAATTCAATGAAAAGCCTGATAATCCTTTTTCTACTTCGATTTTATTTTAGTTCTTTATTTCAAATAAAGAATGTCAATAATTTAAAAATGTATATGTGCTTACTATAAAGCTAGTCTAAGAGACATTTTTTTCATTTTGAATAACTTGAATAAATTTTTATTAACGAAAAATTATAACTCAAAATATCGGACAAACAATAAAAACTGCAATAACTACTAAGGTAAAAAAAAGTATCAACTTGTAACGATACAGTTACATAAAAATAACCATACGATTCCAGCTTCAGAGCAAGACTAACAATTCAGTCCATCGTTCCTTATATATAGTCTGAATTAGAACAGTCTAGAAGTTTCCAGACAGGAGTAGATTATTTTCGAACAGTCACGATCATGAACTGGAACAAACTGTTCCAACTGTTCCTATAAAAAGTCTAGAGCTCATTTGAACCATATGTTTTGGGTTTCACGTTACAATGTATAAATATACGTAAAATACGCATATTATGTATATGTATATGTACATGATGTATGTATATTTATACATACATATGCATATATGTATTATGTATAAATATACGTAAAATTATGTAGATTCGAAACCTTAACGTTTTTTTCTATTTCGGACTTTTAAAACCTTTGGTCATAGGCCGAAGCCCACAACATTTTTATTGCCAGTACTCTCTGTCTTCCCGATCTCCCTCCGCCAAGCCTCTTGCTCCCATCACCTCTTCAACTCCTTTCAGCCATGTTTTGCTTGGGCGCCATCATTTTCTTCTCTCCTCCGGGACAAAATCCAACAGCATATTTATGATCGCTTGGTCCAAATTTTATGAATTATCGGTTCCGCTTTAACGATATCTTATATTGAGTTTTTTACTCGCTCAATTCTTGAAATGCGACAACTCCTTCTCCAAAAGGCCATTTATACATCCTGCAGCTTTTTTGCATCTCTTGGTCCAACCATCCACATTTCCGAACCATAAAGGGTTACACCTTCAAAAAAAGAATGAAAAATCCTCTTTTTGGTTTCCTGCGAGACAAAAAACGTTCCCAATAAGAGTTCACATGCCGATAACATTTGTCCTTTTAGTACTCTTTTCCTTTAAACGTTAATGTTAATAACGTAAATTTTGTATTACAAAAATATTAGTAATCAATACCGGGCTAATGGTCAAGATACCAAGCCTTAATAATGTTATCATTAATAAATATCAATCTTTGACTTTCAATATCAGTTATAACTGGCTTTAAACATTTTATTAGCTATTGTAGATATATAAAACAAAGCAGGGTTTGGTTGGATTCGTTTCAGTCCCGAATAACAGGATTTAAACTTATCAATGCCATTAAATCCACTTATACCGAACCATAAAGGATTACACCTTCAAAAAAGGAATGAAAAATCCTCTTTTTGGTTTCCAGCGAAACACTTGGGCTCCAAAATAATTTCACAATAAGAGTTCACATTCCGATAACCTTCGTCCCATTAGTACTAATTCCTTTAAACGTTAATGTTAATAAAGTAAATTTTGTATTATAAAAATATTAGTAACCAATACCGGGCTAATGGTCAAGATACCAAGCCTTAGTAATGTTTTGCTGATATTCTACTATGTAATATTTTTATTATAAAATATCAATCTTAGACTTTCAATATCAGTTATAACTGGTTTTAGGAATTTTATTAGCTTTTGTAGGTATATAAAACAAAGCAGGGTTTGGTTGGATTCCTCTCCGTCCCGATTTACAGGATTTAAACTTATCCTAGGATATAAACCAAGTTTTACTACCATATTCTGCAATTAACTTGATTTTTTTTTAAATGTAATTTAGACCCAATCCGTTAATTATAATCCATGAATTCGAGGTTCGAATCCAAAAATTAAAAGTTCACCTTTTCTCTGACAAACTGAGTCAATTTTTGCCAAATCCTATTCCCTCGAGTCATTAGTCACACACAGAATGATTCAGCGAGCACGAAATTATTTTAGTGGTCTCAAAAGTCTAAAATTTATGGAACTACATTAAAGATGAAGAGAAAAATAATTTTGGAATAATATGAAATCTAACTGGGTTGCCGCAACAATATTAATTTTTCTGATATAAGAAAAGATGTTTTGTTTGAGGAGGTCTGTAATTGTTCTTTGAACCAGAAGAAGGGTTTGTTTCTGTTGGGAAGGCTTAATAGGGCCTGGCCCTTTAATATTCTGTTATTACTCTTCTGTTATTATTAACAACAGGAAAGACTTAGGTGAGATATTAAGCAAAGGTATGAAGATAGTTGAATTGATGTATTTTTCAAAGTTTAATTGCATAGTCGTATTATCTTTTTATTTTAATTCAATTTTTTATTTAATTTTAAATAAGCACCTAATAATTAAGTGAAACATTGCATGATTTGGATAAAATTGTGAAGAAACTCCTGCGATATCTGAAACTTGTCAGATTTTATGATTGAGTTAACAAAAAAAATGTGTTGGAAATCGTTGGGGGTGTTGTCAAATAAAACAACACTATATGTGCAATGACAGGTATAGTGCGGACGTTTTGATCCAAGAAATCTATAGCTGAATATGTATTCCATAAATTGATACATTAATGTATTATTCAGTACAATACAATGCAATAGAGGCTTTGATTGCGTTCCTATGTTTCGCGCAAATGGAACAGGGTGAATTCAGCAAACATTAATTTGCGGTTAAGGTGAGTTGATAATCCCTAATGAGATTGCGACCATGTGTAATGAATGGTAAAATGAAGTTTGAACGCTTTGGCAAAAACAGTGGCATGATGTTAATAATGAAAAATCCACTACAAATTATTTTTAATTATAAATTTATTGAAGAAAATAACAACAATAATTTAAGTGTACACCTCTAGGGTTCTTTCCAGTTGTTTTTTTAATTAAATATTTATAAATTTAACTAAATAAGTAAGGTAATGAGATCAGGAAAACATAAAAATTATGAATTAAAAAGTACAATATAATGACAGTAAGAAGAGAGTAGTTTCTTCTACCCCAATAAGTGTTATTTTTAATAAATAAATGGCCTATAACCCTTCTTACAGTATTCTGTTTTAGGAAAATAAAAACTTATTTTCACTTAATTTAAATATTTCGTGAAAAGAAATAACATTCGACTGATTAGTGATAAATAGTTTCAGTACGACAGTTATCTCAAACTTCAATCCCTCCCCCTACATTGTGCTTTAAAATGCTTGTTAGATAAAAAAAATAAACCTATGCCTTGAAAGCATTATACCTACTATCAAGAAGGTAATGCAAAAACAAAATTTGCATTCTTGAAATGCGAACATGGAATAAAACTTTTTACAGTTCAGAAAAAACATAAATATTACGAATGAATAAATATACTAAAATTTATATCTCTGCATTTACGTGTTCGTGTGGGTTGTTGCATTGTATTTGGTTGTTTCAAATGAAATGTCCGTTTTCAAGGTAAAAGGATTTTAGTAAAAATACAAAATTACTTTCCCTATGCACTTTAAGTGTCTGGAAACGGTAGATGCACTTGCATTTAGTTGTGCTGAGTGTTCTCTAACTGTTTGGTAGGGGTTTCCTTCTACAGTATGTTTGAAGACAATTACAGATGGAGGTCTTCCTCGGGGCTGTTTTTCCAAGTCGGTATCCCCAGCCGAAAACTTAACAAACCTACGGCGAATGGTTCGTTCATTTACAATCCCTTCCCCAAACGCCAACAGATGAACAGAAACAGATGTTTCTAGCAGCCTCAGCTGCCGAATGGCCGAGTTTAAAATTTGTACAAAAATATTACATGAAAATCGCGTTTTTCCATGTTCAAATTTGGAGTTATACTAAAAATTGTGTAATTGATGGGGAAGTATATGTTTATAAAAGAAAAGTAGAGGAATAGTAACGGCTTAGTAATGATACGTAAACATTTGGAAGTAAACATGAGAGACCCGTAAAATTCTTTATGTATTTCAAAAATTATAAAATCGGCATTTCATGTAAAATAAGCTAATAGATGTATCGCCAGACGCCAAGAATAGAAATTTTAGATTTTTCAATTTACGCACCAATATACACAAAACATAGCGAATTTTAAGCTTTGGAAGTGTCATAATTATTTTAGCAGTACTGCTAACTACCTGTTTACCATCTATGAGCATAATTCGCCATCCATGAATGAACATCATAACAATAAAGATGCAATGAAATCTTTTGATTGATTTTAACGTTGACAATTTTGATATATGTCATATCGATATTTACTTATGATGTTTCTTTTTTGGCCGAAAGTATCTTAAGGCATACCCTCAATCAAGTGTACTGTTTAGCTAAAAGGGTTTCCTTAAGCGAACATCGATCCATATTGGGTTCGTTAAAGGTCCGGAAAATACCTGAGTCACACGTGACAAATTGGAAAGCACCTCCAAAGACCATTTTCTTATTTTCCTCCGAATTAGATTTTGAGCCGACGTGACACAATGGCAAGCTGATGGCAGTTATGACGACGCCATTAGGGCCGAGGGCCGGAGGACATTTGACCCTCCGATACTTCGGCAGTTGTCCCTTTATCAGTCAACTCCAGTACCCCCCCCCCCATCCACAACCCCGATCATCGGAACTTCTCCTTTATCCGATAACTCAATCAGATTTCTGCTCGACCCCCTCCCTCCACTAAAATCAGTTGTATTCTTCAGATGATGCGAGTATTATGGTAACACACTTTTATAGTAACACACACACTTTATAATTCAACTGGCCAACTACCTATGTAAATTTTCTCTTCATTTTTTTATTCGCACCTGTCATCTTCCTTGCGACAAGCTGCAAATGTTATGTAAGAATATCAATTGAAATATGATATTTCTTCCCAATGAATACTGAGGAATCATAGCGTCTAGCACATTTCATTCCATACTTATCAGATCCCCTTCATTCAGGAGTGAACGTCTCTCATCCAGATTCTTTTTAGTAGCATCGAATTGGGATGCCAGAAGTGGCCACCTTTAATAATTTCTTACTTTTGTCGGTAAATTTAATATGACATTAATAAAAAAGATTATATATATGGGGTCACCTGTGGTATAGTGGTTAGCATGGCAACCTACAATACTAAAGGTCGGAGGTTAGCGCCCAGCGGTGGCCCTAAGATTTTTTAATGGGAGTAAAAACTCCTTAGCCATGCCGTCCCTTGGATAGGACGTAAAATGGCGGTCCCGAGCCTGTACGAAGTCAGGTACTCGTTAAAGATCCCTATCCTAAGTATACCTGGTTAGGCAAAATGTAGGACTCCCACTGTAGCATCGTCCGATTAGCCTGAGGGTTATAAAGTGACGTAGAACAAAGAAACAAACTGATTATGTATATCGTCGTTGCCGCTGTGAAACCTACTTACTGACGAACACATGATTTTACAGGAGAAGAAAATAACATAGTTAATAGTTACTTTTTCCTAGAAAAAAAAAAAGGGCAATGCAATGTATACCACAAAGCACAACAAAATCTTATAATTTTTACCACGAAATTGTACAATTGAAGCAATAAAAAAAGATATGTGATTTCTAGTGGTACCGTTTGCGATGCTGTAAGCTCTTACACATAGGAGGAAACTTTTTGATCAATTTAAATCGTATTACGATTTTTTAACAAATGAGTGCTTTCCTCTAGCACATGTGGTGATAAAATCTTCTTTCCAATGATATCAAAATCACGTTTTGGATTTTTTTGTCACATAGGAGGTTTCACCGCTGCAACGGCGATATATTGTTTTATAGGTTGTTATTGTAAATCCGTATGCTTAATTTTGTTACTTATGCACCAAGGAACCTATATTATTAGATTTAAAATTTCTTTTTGAGGCGTTGCAATTTTTGTAAGTGTGGCTTTTTTGCTGTGCACATCCAAATGGGTTTCAGTAAGGATGTCTATGTATTCAGTTTCTGTTTGATATTTATTTATTAATTTAATCATAATTTCAGGGAAGCACCCTATACAAATAGAGCATCTAGTAATAAATTATTTAGTTTAGTTGGTTAGTAATTTAGTTAAAATTCAGATTTAAAAACGAGTTATAGATTAAAATTATATAAAAATTTAAATAGACCAGTAATATAGATTAATTAATAACTCATATATTAGCAACTTCTTTATCTCATGTCATGTACTATGGTTATTGTTATATTATTAAATTTATCCTACCAAACCTCTATAGTTTAAAAATATTGGTCATAAAAAAATTTAAAAATTCCTTAATCTCTTACGTTTCATGGCTTAAAAAATTGAAGTCCATTATCATTTTCCATTTCTTGGTAAAAACTTTTCTTAGATTAGAACATACAAACAATGTATGATGGAGTCTTTCATTATTTTTCATATTGCACATTTTGCTCTTTGCTGCTTGCTTTGGATTAATGATTAAAATTTTATTTCTTACCGAACTTTTTAAATTTGTTTACGTATTTAACCGAAAGTAGAATTTGCATTAACAACCTAGTGTATTTAAAGTTAACTGGGAGAAATAAATGATCAAAAATTTGGAAGCTGTTTGATATTAAATTTTGATTATAGTAGAGTTGAGAGATGGTCAACTGTTCTTCGATTACGATAGGTTAAATGATGGTCAGGATTTTCAGTTTACAATGATATTTATTATGGTAAGCCAACGTTTCGATCCAACTTGTGGATCTTCATCAGGGCTAAAAGAAAACAAATATATGAGTATCTATGCTAGAGGGTGACAATAAATGGATACATTACAGAACTGATAATAATATAAAAGATGGTGTATACATGAAAATTAAAATAAGAGGCTGGTTAACAAGATAAAATAGAATCTGATATTTACCTACTGAGTCCAGGTGGATACTAATACTAAAGGTAGAAATAAGGTGAGAGGTAGTGGTAGGGGGTTAGTTTGCCGACTTCAAAGGTTTATGACGGGGAAATCCAACGCTTTTGAAGTGAAAGCACATGACAACTGAGTGAACAAAAATATTTAAAAACTAACAAAGTAGATGGTATTGTATACAAATAGTTGTGTCTGGACTCAATAGTAACATAAAAATGAGATAATACATAATGTAACTATGCATAAAAATTTGGAAAATTTACAGAAAGAAGCATACAATATAAAAAATAATAATAGTACAAGAGGTACAGAGATTATCTCTTTATCTGTTTTGTGATTTACCGGGCTATTTGTTTCTAGATGGATGAAAATGGATTCTGAGAGGAGACGTTTATCGTGGTTAGATACAGTAGCTAATATGGAGAGGTTCTCAAAGTCGAAGGAATGGTTGTGGGCAATAGCATGTTCTGCTAATTTAGATGTAGACGAATTATGCAGGGAAATACTGTATTTATGTTGATAAATACGTTTTTAAAAATAATTTTTGGTTTCACCGATACAGCAACTGTTGCAATTAAGCGTGGAACACTGGATACGATAAACTACATTACACTTGTCTAGGAGAGGAACAGGGTCTTTGAGTTTTGTATAAAGATTTTTTAATTTATTGTTATTTTTTATACTAGGCGCATGTGTGGGAAACTCGATGAGAAGGATTTTTTAATTTTGTTTGAGAGAATGGGGATATGTGGGATAGATCTGTATTGGAAAGTAGAAATCGGAGGTTGTGAAGAGTTGTTAGAGAGATTTTGAGTTTTAGCATTGTTATTGATAAGTGTTTTTATTAAGTGCTCAGGAAAATCGTTAGATTGTAAGATATTTTTCAGGCGGATTTTGTTATGACAATGAAATTGTGGATCGGACAAGGTCAGGCTACGGTGTATGAGGTTTTTTGAGACGTTGATCTTTTGGTGATGTGGATGTTGGGAAAAATAGTTAAGGAGTCGGCCAGAATAAGTGGGTTTGGTGTACCAATTAGTGGATATAGAATGGTAAAGGTTTCTGGTACTTTTATATTATTATCAGTTCTGTAATGTATCCATTTATTGTCACCCTCTAGCATAGATACTCATATATTTGTTTTCTTTTAGCCCTGATGAAGATCCAAAAGTTGGATCGAAACGTTGGCTTACCATAATAAAATCATTGTAAACTGAAAATCCTGACCATCATTTAACCTATCGTAAATTTTAATTATTTTGAAAAATAGAGAGAACAATATTTTCAGTCGTTTCATGAGTATTTTTTTATTCATGTTTTAGATAAAAAAACAAATTACTTATTTGTAATAAAATGGGTGTAAAAAAACATAGATCAATAACTGGTATGAGACTGAATGCAGATAGTAATAAAAATTGATTTCCGTGCTCTGCAATAGCAAATTCAAATGAGACCCCATCCTGTCTCCTCTATCCTCAATCCTCAATCCTCATCCTTTATCATATTTTTAACAAGTTCAAATTTCTATAAAGTAAATACATCGTATTTGTATACAAGTCAAGGTCTTTACAATCGTTCCAACAAATAGGATTGTATCAGTCGGTGCCCTAATATTCCTAAATTCGTCCTGGCCTGACTTTCATATTCGACCAATATATTTTTATATAAACTAGGTGGACCCGTGCGAAGCACTTCGCACGAAGATTTGTATCACATTTTACTTCTAGGTTTAACATAACTATGAAATGAACTTTTTTTTTTTGCCTGTTCGTACCCCCCCCCCCCCCCCCTCTACCCCAACCACTCGGGCCTTAAGGTGAAATTTTTTTTCTACAGCAAGGAAGAATAAATTATTTTTCTGTTTAATAGTTAAGGAAGAACTTCATTTTCTGACGTTTTTCTCTACAAAAGTTTCCTGTAATCTTCCTGGAATGTATGAAATCACTAAGAATGTTGCTTAGTCTTGGAAATTAATCTTTCTACATTCTGATTTTAACTTCCCTACTGATTTTGTTTTTTCAAAAGCAGTTCATAAGATGCTTTTTACGGTTATTTTTCTGACAATGGAGAGGAAGATAGTCTTCTAAGTAGTAAGAACGACATCAAATAGGTTTCTATCCATGGAGAGGCAACAAAACAATAAGTAGCCTCGTGAAGCTGAGGGGCCTAACCCACCAAAACCAAAGTTTTAAAGGTGTAAAACGCCTGGCCTAAAAACGTGGAACGTGTATGTGTCATAAAGCCCGCGTAGAAACCATTGAAATTCATTTTTCTTATTTCGATACTTTAGTTTTCTGAAATTCCCGTTATAAAAAAGATAAGTTGATAAAACCAAAGTTTTTATTTATTTTATATATATTTTGGATTACAGTCATGGGCGGATCCAGCCGATTGTAAAGGGGGGGGTCTGCATCCTAATGGGGGAGGCTGCAGCCCCACAGCCCTTCATTTGGATCTGCCGATCAGCTTTTTCATCTTCCCACAACTGAAATTCCGCCTGTTCTGCGCATTTTTGTTCTTTAACTTGCTTCCTTACTTTAAGGAAAATCAAATTCTATCTTTAAATGACGAAATTTTTTCCAAAGGAAGGGGCTCAGCCCCCATAGCACCCCCCTCCCCTCAGATCCACCAATGACTAAAGTAGACTCCTGCTTATCCCTCCTCGTCGGAACGGATACATTGCTCTTTAAGTGAATGAGCCGGTCAATCCGGAAAAGTGTATAAAAACCCAGCAAAATTTATTATTATAACTTCTATATTTCGATAAAACCCAAATGCAACTCACAACCTATTTTACAAAGGCTATATAGTTATAAATTAAAGAAACCTTTTTTGGGCCAATTTTATTTAACAATTTAAGAAAATTTACACTATCAATCAATCAATATCTATTCAGTTTTCACAAATCTTTTATTTTTTTCGTTTATACGCACCTTAATGTCAACTGACGAAATTTCTTGTCAAAATATAGAAGCTATTTCTTTTTTAATGAAATGAATGGAGGATACGGATTTTGTTTCAAGTTCAATTTTACTTCGAAGAGATTTGTTTTACTGGAGCTCGGTAAAAAATAAAAAAATCTGGTGCGTACGCGCAACACACAACTTCTACTTACCAACTTACTTAGTATAGAAATTAATGCGTTTTTTTAATGCCACTTCTCAAAGTTACACATTTTTCCACATTCATTTCTTATTTTTGTTTTCATTTGCTCTATAAAAACCACTAATTTATTTTATTAATAAATAAAAGTTTATACTTCTGATAATTCGGCAATGCAAGCATGATACTCCAAGTCGTCTGATTTTATAATTCTCTATGTACTTGATGAAAATTTCATTTAGTTACCATGAAACAAATAATTTCCATGAAATGAACAGAACGGCTTTGATTATGAACAATGATCTGTCATTAAAGGCGTACTATGCATGCATGGGCTCAACGTGTTTTATGAGTTGACTGAATATTTTTCTTTTTTTCTCCTCTAAAATGTTGGCTATCACATCTTTGGCATTTATATACATCAAATACCCAGTTTGATTAAAATCGTTAAAGCCGTTTTTGAGTAAATAAAAAAAACCGGTGAAAATGATACAAAATTTATTAAGTAAAGTCCCCCCTCCGGTTGATCAATTTTGATGAAATTTTTAGTCATATCTCGGGCATATCAATACATCAAATACTCAGTTTAATCAAAATTGCTGGAGCCGTTTTTGAGAAAATCGAAAAAATGTAAAAAGTTATTGAATAAAGTACCCCCTCCCTCTGGGCAATTTTGATGAAATTTTTGCTGTCACATCGCGGGCATATACATATAATAAATACCTAATTTCAGGTTCGCATGGTTTATAGTTTTTGAGCTAGTCTGTTCACACACACACGCACGCGCATGCGTACGCGCACACGCACGCGTACGCGCACGCGCACGCGCATGGACACACACACACACACACACACAGTCCATTTCGCGGTTGGTTATTTGGACTCAGGGGACCCCAAAACGTGTATTTCCGTTGAAATCCCGAAGTGGAAATTTTTCACGATCGCAATACTTCCCCTTACTATATATTTCATATGTAGGTAAGTGAAAGTATAAAACAAAAGACTGCCCACATTTAAATTATTTATGATCTATCGAACCGCAACATAATACAAATTTTAACAAACTTTTTTATTGAGAATATGACAAAATTATAAATGTTTTTAAGGATTTTAAAAAGAATTTTTATCTTTTACAGCGTCCATCGGTTTATCCGAAGAATCGGTTAAACGGGAACCGGTAAAGTGGGAGTATACTGTAATTGCTAAATGTGAGAGTGCAATTTTCCAACGCTACAATTAAGTCTAAATCAGAAGAAACAACATTTTTAGAACCTAAACACGACAGGTCCTAGCATTTGCTGTAACGTAATACAATAAGTAGTTGACCACGTGCGGCGGAGGAGCCTAACCCAGGCGTTATCTCAGAAATGATAGGTTTTAGGGCTTTAAAACGCAAACCCCAGTTTAGTTCTGAAGAACTGAACTGGGTCTTGATGCTCGTATCGCAATCCATAAAACCCAATTTTATTCGTTTCGATCCGTTGAGTCAGTACGTTTAGGTCGATATTTTATTTTGGACCAAAAAATGGACACTGAAAATGCAATTCGCAAAAGCTCCGTGAAATTCTGAATCCAACGATACCACATTCGTGGCATTTGAGCACGGTAGGACCCTATAATTGATGAAAAACCGATTTTTACGCTTTGTGAAATAATATATGTGGGATGGGATATTATATTTACTGTATTATTATATAAATATTTTGTATAAAAATTATATAATAAATATATTTATTATAATTATTGTATATAAACTTTTTAAACGAAGGAGATTACTGAAAATGGCTTTATATTCACAGAAAGCACTAGAAATAAGGATACTAGTTTATTTCCGCCTTAGGGTGGCCAGTTCCAAATTAACTATTTGACTTAAAAAAAAACAAAAAACAGTGAGTCTTTCTCGATATGGAACAGGCAATTGGCCTAGAGATCTTATGAGATAGACTCTAGTTGAGTGCTATCAGTGAACAGTTAACCCTTTAACCGGGGAGTTCCCTTTTAAATTACGCATCCTACAACGGGCGCAAGCTCTTTCACTAGGACGTGTATATACGTCCCGCCCGGTGCAATGTAACTTCATATTATTATTTTTTTTATTTATGCTTAAAATAAATTGAAAGGCTATGGAATATATTCTTTTCCGTTTATTTATATATAAACCATAAAGGAAAACACAAAATTACAAACAAATAGTAAGGAATACCAACAAAAATATAAAAGTATCGAATTAAGAAATCATAAATTTTACAGCCTTAACCAACATAAAGAGTACAAAAGATATATATATATATATAAATATAAATTAAATATATTATTATTATAAATATTATAAATTATATATATATGTATAAATATATATATATATATATATATATATATATATATATATATATATATATATATATATATATATATATATGTAAATTCACATCGTTACATGTATCGATGACTAATACCTCTGTTGTACGAAAATATAAGTCCCACCCGTTCCAGGGCACAACATATATTTCAAGGACGTATTTATACGTCCTGCCCGTTGGCGCTGTAGTTTAAGTTGGACGCCTATATACGTCCCGCCCGGTTAAAGGGTTAAGTGAATAATATAGAAATAAAATCAGACAGAATTTATAGTGTTTTTTAAAATCTTAATAAATCGTTGTTTAACCCTAAGATGCCCTAGGTTTTTCGCCATCTTAATTTGGCCAATTGGGACTCCGGGAGCCCACACATTTTTATGACCTATTGATGGCCATATTTTACTCTATTATCCCTACAAAATGTTATTCTTTATTTGAGGGATGCCTTTATTTCATTTACATTCTTAAAATTGTTTATAATATGATTAATTTTTTTTCAAAATTAAAAAAAATTGTATCTATTTGCTTATCTTTAAAACGGTTTCAATAACAGAAGATAAGACAAATTTTATTTTGTATATATTATAAATTTTTATATTTATATATTTTTTCCGAATGTGTTGCAAAAGTTCTTTTTACAAAGTCCACAGGTTTGCTTACTTTTTGATATATTATTGTACTTCTGTCGTTTTGAGTTGGCTTCCTTTAAACACATGTAGCATCGTTTCTTCCCAATCGCATACTTGTGATCGTTTGATCAGATGACAGCGAATGTCCCAGGGTTTATGTTATAGCGTTCAGTGTGTGTCTCTGAAGTCCGCTGAGGTTCTGGCTCCTTTCTTGAATACAGGGCTTTACAAGTGAGTCAGCAAGCTCATAAAGAAATAATTTTCTTCTGTATGAATTATTTTGTTTCCACGTTGGCTGGCTCATTGTATGCTCGGTTTCCCTCGGACTTGGTCAACGGGGGATACCGCAAGTCCGCTCGGCCATTGAAATTTATTAACTAAGGCCTAAAAAAATATATGTATATTCCTTTTTTCCCCAGTTTCATAATCTGCAGTATTTTTCTTACAAATACAGTTTTATTCAAATTTTTATTTAAAATCTTGAGGGCTCCAGGAATCCTTTATTATTTTTCGATGTATTGAGTCCTTTTGCCCGAACAACTCCAGTCAAATAAAAATAGAATAATCCTTTTATCGAAATATAGTCAAAAGTTGTATAATTTTTGCCAGTATATCGCAAATTTTTCCCCATTGTGGGAAAACAAAATTTGGCCGAAAACGAAAGAATATATGTAAAATAATTAATAATGAATGATGATATAACAGAATACTGACGGGTACATTGCTTGGGTTCGTCGCTGCTGTCTCCACATTGGTTGATGCCGTCGCAGTACCTGTTGAGAGGAAGGCACTTGCCGTTGGCGCAGGTCATCTCGGACAGAAGGCAGGGGGTCACCGTGGCCTGCCCCACCGCACCGGCTGCCAGCACTGCAACAAGTAAACAGCATAATTAGGCTTTAATAGGTTTCATCAGTATTATACATCATTTTACTAAATAATAGTTTATGTAATAGTTAGACTGTTCAATGTTTTGTTATATAATTGAAGTAATACACTCTTATACGAGTATTGAAGTAATACTCAAAGGCGCTCCCACGTCTCAAGTTGCTATGCTGAATTGAAGTGGCTCTATCCCAAGTTTTTCGGCGGCAATATTTCCTTGGTGTACATCTCTTCTGAACGGTCAGAAGTAAGAATCCTCCGTATATCCTGAATTTATTCACACCATGTTCCTCCATCAACCTCTAAATACCAGACCCCTAACCTTAAACCAATACATCCCTTCCTACCGAACTGCCTCCTTTACAAAATCATTTATCATCCGTGGTGCCTCCTTTGGAACTCCTAATCCGTTTCCATCCGTAAAAATTCATCCCTCAATTCTTTTAAAACCCAATTATTTCTCCACCTCCTTAATCTTCAAACCACCGCAACTATGTAAAATAGTGAAATCTTTTGTAATTTGTAATACTTATCTGTGTTTGTGGATATACAATTTTGTTTTTCTTTTATTGTTTTAGGTTCAAATGGTTGGAAACCAGTCAAATTATATTCTAATATCTTTTATGCTGTTTGTTTCATTTTATGAGGCTTGCTTTTATTTTATTTTAGTTCTTTAATTTCTATACCAACTTTGTTCTAAACCAGCCAGACAAAGGACTCTGAATCTGTACATATATTGTTATTGTTAGGGGACAAGATGTCCCACAATAAAAATACTTTTTTTCTTTCTTTTCTTTCTTATAGAAGTTCATGTATTTTCCAGATATTCACATATGGGCCATTCCACGTCAAATCATCCAGCCGAAATTCAAAATTTTACCTCACCCCCTCAGATTTTGATAAAAATTTGTAGGTATCAAGTACATATATAAATCAGAAAAAATTCCAAATTTTA
Organism: Aelia acuminata; assembly: GCA_911387785.2. NCBI lineage: Eukaryota > Metazoa > Arthropoda > Insecta > Hemiptera > Pentatomidae > Aelia > Aelia acuminata. The sequence goes on along the minus strand of OU426982.1, from coordinate 121,636,835 downwards.
CCCAATTCCATCAAGTAGTTTCAGAGTTATGGCCATTTGAACTTTTGAGATATCTGAAGTTCCGACGACGACTTGAGCTCAAAACCAACTTGTACATGTTAAGACTTTCCTCTGTAGAATGGTTACTAATTGAACTAGAGCTTTCAAAATTTATTCATTAATTCTGCCTTTCATGCAGAATCAGATGGTACCATATATATCAGAGAGATAATTTTCCTTCATGAAAAAAAAAATTCTTAAACATAAAAATTTATATTTTTTCCAAGTTGTAAAATGGTCATAGAAAAATGCCATGAGCAAAAATCTCTCTCCAACCGGCCTTACACACTATATATCAAAAGAAAGAGGAAGAAATTCTCTATCTAATGATGAAATAATATGGGTGGCTCTTTGACTTATAAGAGTTTTATCACGACTTAAATCTAACATATTAAAATTTAATTTCAAAGTGGCGCATACAAATTAATACAGCTGAAATCTCTCTTAGATATACTCCTTGAAAGGTATATTATTGAAAAGGGCATCTAATTTTCTTTTAAATGATATGATAATGTTTGTGAACTTTTGAGCTGAAATTGTTTAATTACAATGTAAATCTAATAAAATTAATTCAACTCGGTGTTATATGAAAATTTCTGTATGGCTAAAATCTCTCTCCAAGCCCATTAAAATATTATATATCACTGAAAAGAGGAAGAAATTCTCTATCTAATGATGAAATAATATGAGTGGCTCTTTGACTTATAAGAGTTTTATCACGATTTGAATCTAACATATTAAAATTTAATTTCAAAGTGACGCATACAAATTAATACAGCTGAAATCTCTATTAGATATACTCCTTCAAAGGTATATTATTGAAAAGGGCATCTAATTTCCTTTTAAATGATATGATAATGTTTGTGAGCTTTTGAACTGAAAATGTTTTATTACAATGTAAATCTAATAAAATTAATTCAACTCGGTGTTATATGAAAATTTCTGTATGGCTAAAATCTCTCTCCAAGCCCATTAAAATATTATATATCACTGAAAAGAGGATGATATTTTCTACCTAATGATGAAATAATATTAGTGGGTTATTGAGTTATAAGAGTTATATTTCGATTTGAATGTAATGTAGTAAACCTAACTTTAAAAGTAGTGTATACAAATTATTATAGTAAAAAGTATAATTAAAAAAAGTAAAAAGAATAATTAGAAAGAAAAATCTACAAAGTTTATCAAATAATGATCAAATCGTAAATGCAAAGCAAATGCACGAATATTGTGGTAAGATTGTTTCCAAAATAAATTTTTTTTTTTTTTTAACAAAGAAGAAATCGAAATCAATAGAAAAGCTTTAGGTATTCGATTTGAGTCTGGTCTAAGAATTACCGGAACCAGGAGTTTCAATTATTTTCAGCCTGCATCAACTGTAGAAATAATAGCAAAAAGGGTAAGCTCAGACTCTATTATCTGTTTGCGACAAAATGTTTTTCGCTAAACAGGACCAACTGTATAACCAGAAGTCAATTCTTTCGTGGCCTGTGTATGTGACAACTGGTGGATCGGGATAGTCCAAAGTATAAATGAGACAGAATGTGATTATGATTTGCTATTTATGCACCCCTCTGGGCCAACAGAAACATTTTTTGGCCTAAAAATTAAGACCAATGTCCAGTTCCACCATCTCATATACTATGTGTAATCAATCAAAAATTGTGAGTTGATTTGATATTATTATTACATTTAATTTAAAAAAAAAATCTTTTAACTTAAAAGCCTGCATATTATTAAATTACATTAAAGTTAAGTACAGGATCTTTTCAGCAATAAGTATATGGTGATTTGAGGATATTTGGAAATAGATTTCAGATATATTAATTTGTATACACTACTTTTAAAGTTAGGTTTACTACATTACATTCAAATCGAAATATAACACTTATAACTCAATAACCCACTAATATTATTTCATCATTAGGTAGAAAATATCATCTTCTTTTCAGTGATATATAATATTTTAATGGGCTTGGAGAGAGATTTTAGCCATACAGAAATTTTCATATAACACCGAGTTGAATTAATTTTATTAGATTTACATTGTAATAAAACAATTTCAGCTCAAAAGTTCACAAACATTATCATATCATTTAAAAGGAAATTAGATGCCCTTTTCAATAATATACCTTTGAAGGAGTATATCTAAGAGAGATTTCAGCTGTATTAATTTGTATGCGCCACTTTGAAATTAAATTTTAATATGTTAGATTCAAATCGTGATAAAACTCTTATAAGTCAAAGAGCCACTCATATTATTTCATCATTAGATAGAGAATTTCTTCCTCTTTTCAGTGATATATAATATTTTAATGGGCTTGGAGAGAGATTTTAGCCATACAGAAATTTTCATATAACACCGAGTTGAATTAATTTTATTAGATTTACATTGTAATTAAACAATTTCAGCTTAAAAGTTCACAAACATTATCATATCATTTAAAAGGAAATTAGATGCCCTTTTCAATAATATACCTTTGAAGGAGTATATCTAAGAGAGATTTCAGCTGTATTAATTTGTATGCGCCACTTTGAAATTAAATTTTAATATGTTAGATTCAAATCGTGATAAAACTCTTATAAGTCAAAGAGCCACTCATATTATTTCATCATTAGATAGAGAATTTCTTCCTCTTTCTTTTGATATATAGTGTGTAAGGCCGGTTGGAGAGAGATTTTTGCTCATGGCATTTTTCTATGACCATTTTACAACTTGTAAAAAATATAAATTTTTATGTTTAAGAATTTTTTTTTCATGAAGGAAAATTATCTCTCTGATATATATGGTACCATCTGATTCTGCATGAAAGGCAGAATTAAAGAATAAATTTTGAAAGCTCTAGTTCAATTAGTAACCATTCTACAGAGGAAAGTCTTAACATGTACAAGTTGGTTTTGAGCTCAAGTCGTCGTCGGAACTTCAAATATCTCAAAAGTTCAAATGGCCATTACTCTGAAACTACTTGATGGAATTGGGTAAAATTTAGATTTTTTTCTGATTTATATATGTACTTGATACCTACAAATTTTGATCAAAATCTGAGGGGGTGAGGTAAAATTTTGAATTTCGGCTGGATGATTTGACGTGGAATGGCCCGTATCTATTTTCATCATTAGTACCAAAAGTGGTTGTTTTCAGTGCTATTTTTTAGTTTCTTAAAAAATGACCATAAAGCTGCTTATGGATATGTATTGAAGGATGACACGTATTTCATCATAATTACAGGTGATAATTCTCATTTCTCTTCACAATCGTTAATGAAGTTATTTAATTGTAATTGTATTTTTAGATGAATATGGCGCTAAGACCCCGAAAGCTCCTATTGTAGATATTGTATGTGGATATCTGGAAAATACATGGACTGTTTTGAGAGTGTATTACTTCAATTACACGATAGTTTGATATTACATCAATTAGTAATAATTAATGAGACACCATTATGCAGATTATACTATCAGTAAATTATCTTGTGGAAAAAAAAAATTATAAGAAATTATCGAATTTCATAACGAAAAAATCCTATAAAGGTATACAGTTAGAAACAAAATTCTACATACACTTCAAATATTTATAATATTTGTACATGTTAAAGTGAACGAAGCGCCAAACACAATATTTTGAGAAAACTGTTGCTAAAGTTGAATTTCCTGAAATAGGGTGTATACTTCTATCGCTTTTGAATTACAATATGTTTCATTTTGTCCTTTATATTATTAAAAAAGCCAGATTAAATTTTTTTACTTTCACTTACCTATATATGAAATATATAGTAAGTGGAAGTATTGCGATCGTCTTCCGGTTTTCAACGGAAATACACGTTTTGGGACCCCCTGAGTCGAAATAACCAAGTCCCGCGAAATGGTCTGTGTGTGTGTGTATGTGTGTGTGTGTGTGTGTGTGTGTGTGTGTGTGTGTGTGTGTGTGTGTGTGTGTGTGTGTGTGTGTGTGTGTGTGTGTGTGTGTGTGTGTGTGTGTGTGTGTGTGTGTGTGTGTGTGTGTGTGTGTGTGTGTGTGTGTGTGTGTGTGTGAACAGACTAGCTCAAAAACTATAAACCGTGGGATCCTGAAATTGGGTATTTAGTGTAGGTATATGCCCGCGATGTAACAGCAAAAATTTCATCAAAATTGCTCAAAGGGAAGGGGTACTTTACTTAATAACTTTTTACGTTTTTTTCAATTTTCTCAAAAACGGCTCCAACGATTTTGATTAAACTGAGTATTTGATCTATTTATATGTCCTAGATATGACTGTAAAAATTTCATCAAAATTGATTAACCGGAGGGGGGACTTTACTTAATAAATTTTGTATCATTTTCACGTGTTTTTTTTATTTACTCAAAAACGGCTTTAACGATTTAGATCAAACTGGGTATATGTTGTATGTATATGCCCGAGATACGACTGTAAAAATTTCATCATAATTGATCAACCGGAGGGGGGACTTTACTTAATAAATTTTGTACCAATTTCACGTGTACATATTTTTTATTTACTCAAAAACGGATGTAAAGATTTTGAAGAAACTGGGTATTTGATGTATTTATATACCAAATATGTAAAAGCCAACATTTGATCAAAATTGGTCCTACTGAGGGGGCACTTCATTTCATGACTTTTTTTCCAATTTTTACCTTTTTTTCGATTATCTCGAAAACGTCTTTAACGATTTTTATCAAATTCGTCATGTTTAATGAAAATTAGGTTTTCTTTAATATCAGGTAAGCTTCATAATTATTAAAAAATTTTTGAGGGGTTTTTTTTTTGGGGGGGGGGCTTTTCTGTTTGTTTGTTTCTTTCTTATAAAGTACCTTTGTTTTTGTTTACATGGAGAAATTAACTGTCTCTCGTTACGCCTAAAAATAAGAAATGGCTAAATATGAGATATGATAAAAATAAAGAAAACATAAAGAGGAGAAAAAAAAAAAAATATTCAGTCAACTCATAAAACTCGTTGAGCCCACGCATGCGGAGTACGCCCTAATGACAGACCATTGTTCATAATTAAAGCCGTTCTGTTCATTTGAGAAGTGGCAATTAACAAAACGCATTAATTCCTAATCTAAGTAAGTTGGTAAGTGAAAGTTGTGTGTTGCGAGCACGCACCAGATTTTTTATTAAATTATTAGTGAACTAAGCCACTGTGGCATTACACCGACCGTTTATACTAATTCATTTTTGCAAAAAAAAAAAATCTGATTCTAAGATAGTTTGATGTGAAAAAAATGTTACATTTAAAAATTGTTTGATAATGTTTATTATATAGCTGGAACAAAGAAATACAATTTTAAAATCACAAGCGTCACGGATGGAAAGCAATGAAATTAGTGGGATCAGGATCAGAAGAACTTGGATAAAATTCAATCAAGGAATTTCGGCCCACATACGTACTTCAATATGTAGCCATAGCAACAACTTATACTCTAACTGAGAAAAAAGTTGACACGACATCGGTACTTGTATCGGTACGGACCGGTACAATCGGTACCTTTAAAATATATCGTTGGAGGAGAAATTAACTTGAACTGTATATTTATTTATGAATGGATCTATTGATGTATGTAAAACGATAATTTTTTTTTTTTTTGTTCGGTATCCCTACCTAGCCATGTGTGGCATACGGGGGGTTACTCTACAGGTGTAACCAACCTATTCTAACCATTCTAACCATTTCTCATGTCCACATTCATTTACTTATTTTTGTTTGTATCTTTTCTCTAAAGTACTCTAAATTTGTTATTATTAAATAAAAGTTTTTACTTAGGAAAATTCGGCAATGCAAGCATAATACTCCAAGTCGTCTGACTTTATAATTCTCTATGTAGTTGTTGAAAACTTCATATAGTTACCATGAAACAAATATTGGGTTGATGCAAAATTAATGCAGGTTTTTAATATTCATTGAAAATAGGCCATATCTTTACTTTAACTATATATATTTAATCAAAATAATTTCCATCTGAATCAATGCACTTTTGCCAACGTTCAACAAGCTTTCTTAATCCACCAGAAAAAAAAATCTGAATCCCTGGACTCAATGAAGTCACGAAAAGAATTTTCAATTTCATCCTGGTTTTGAAAAATTTTCTCCCTCAAAAAGTTATCCAGATGCCTGAAAAAGTGGAAGTCTGTAGGAGAGAGGTCAGGTGAATAAGGTGGGTGTGGGAGAACTTCGTAGCCCAACTCGTGCAGTCGTCGTAGCGTTGGTTGTGCGACGTGTGGTCTGGCGTTATCATGGAGAAGGATAGGTCCCTTCCGATTCATCAATGCTGGGCAAAGACGTTGTTATTTTTGATTCATGTTGTCAATTTCTTGACAGTACTTGTCAGCAGTTATAGTCTCACCTCGATTGAGAAAGCTGTAGTGGATAACACCAGCAGTATACCACCAAACTGTGACCATAACTTTTTTTGGGTGCAGGCTGGGCTTCGGGAAAGGTTTTGGTTGTTCATCTTTGCCCAGCCATTGGCTACAACGCCTTCTGTTGTCGTACAAGATCCATTTTTCATCGCACGTCACAATGCGATCGAGAAATGGATCATTTTTATTTATGCGTGTCACAAGCATGGAACAGATTTCAAAGCGGCGATTTTTTTGGTGGTCGTTTAATTGGTGTGGCACCCACTTGGCCAACTTTTTTACCTTACCAATTGCTTCCAAGTGGCGTACAACTGTGGATTGGTTCACGCCGAGTTCTACCGATATTTCTCGGGTGGTTTTGGTTGGGTCTTCTTCCATTATTGACCACAGCTGGTCGTTGTCAAGAGCAAAATGACGGCCCCGACCTTCCTTGTCTTCGAGGTCGAAATCTCCACTGCGAAACTTCTGGAACCAACGCTGCACCGTGCACACTTCGTTAATATTACGAGCCGTTTGCGTAGCGCTGCGCCCTAATTTAAATTAGTAAAAATAAATTTGACGAAAATCATACTTCGACATTTTCGATTTAAGACCTTTGAACACACTGAACAAAACGATTTTACTGATCAAATTCATGGTGAAAGAGAGGGTATTAGGTAAGCTTTGTTTTGGTATAATAATGATCAATGTTAGGATTTGCTTTGTTTACACAATTGGAATTAAGATATCATAATAGAGGAAACCTGCATTAATTTTGCATCAACCCAATAATTTCCATTAAATGAACAGAACATATTTATTAATTATAAACTATCGTCCGCCATTAAAGCCGTACTGTGCAAGCTTCGGATCTGCTTTATGAGTTAACGGAATATTTTTCTTTTTTTTCTCCTATATATGTTTACTTGATTTTTGTCATAATTCATATTTAGCCGTTTCTTATTTTTAGGCGTATCGAGAGACATTTAATTTCACCATATAAACAAAAACAAAGGTACTTTATAGGAAAACAAAAGCCTCTTCCCTATTTAAGCCCCCTCAGAATATTTTAATAATGATAAAGCTTACCTGAAGACCTGATTTCATTTAACATGACAAATTAGATCAAAATCGTTAAAGCCGTTTTTGATTCAGTCGAGAAAAACGTAAACATTAGAAAAAAGTTATGTAATAAAGTGTCCTCACCGTCCAATTTTGATGAAATTTTAGTTATGACATCACGGGAATATACCTCCATCAAATACCCAGTTTTATCAAAATCGTTTTTGAGAAAATCGAAAAAATATAAAAATTTGTGAAATAAAGTACCCTCCGTTTGACAAATGTAAAACGATAAATTTACTTTATTTTTGTTTGTCAATGCGCGAGGGCAGCATTACTTTATCACGCAATCAAGTATTCCCCCTCTCTCTCTCTCTCTCTCTCTCTCTCTCTCTCTCTCTCTCTCTCTCTCTCTCTCTCTCTCTCTCTCTCTCTCTCTCTCTCTCTCTCTCTCTCTTTCTCTCTCTCTCCCCAACAGTTTTTAGGTGTTATTTTTTCAACTTTTAGCCTCTCGAATTTCTACCTAACCTATCTATGCGAATATTGACTCGTTCCCAATAACGAAACCAATAACGTGGTGCTGGTGACGCCCATGATTTAAATGACTTGAGTCTGATCATCGTTAGCTATGAAACAAAACACTAATATACTAAAACCTACTTAGATTCACGGAGGAGAAGGGGTTCCGCAAAACATGTAAACACATAAACGTATTTCAAACATTATTAGAAAAATAAAAAACGCTTCATAAAGTATTTCTTTATTCACACCACACACAAAGATAAAGACAGTCCGAATGTATAATCATAAAAACACACAAAAAAAAACAAAAAAAAAAAACACATTCAATGCGAAACTCACTACCACTAAAACGTACTCGTTTCATCATTTTCTTACCTACAGTACCAAGATATCGGTAAGAGATACATTAATAGAATACTACAAGAACTGACGAACATAACACATGAAAAAGCTTCGCTATAAAAGTTTCACTTTCGGACAATGTTTACTTGGCAGATACTTCTAATTATCTTCAAATAAAAAGATACATTTGAATGAAAATATTGACATTTTCTGAATACTCTTAAATCCTCAAGGACTTATATGATAAGGACGAGGAGCACTGTAAACCTCAAAAATAAAAAATTCTCATTGTTCTAGTGGAAAACATTGATAAACATGTTCGATTTATCTCATAATATAAAAATAATTCGGAAGACGATAATAAGAGATACATTGACAGAATACCACAAGAACATTCTCCAGGCACTGTCAAACAGCATGAATCCTTTTGACGAAATCCACTTAATTCCACTACGGACCCTTACAACTCACCCTAATGACTTTCAAAGTGGTGGCCAAGAGACTTGCTAACTCAACCTATTTGAGAGGTTATATGAGCGCGCTGATTGCTCAGTACCAAACTCTATCTTGCGATTTATATTTTTCAAAATAAATAAGTGCTTAGAAACAAATTTTTCTCTTTTTGTGTTCTCATCGAAAATATTCAATGTAGCTGCTGATCAAATCATAAATCTAACTCGCTTTTCTATATGAAGAGCTTGGCAAATCCAATTTATAATTCGGTTATTATTTAAATGGATACTAATTAATTAGAGGGGTTTTGACAAATTATCTCGGCCGACGTTTCCTTCAAGGGATTGAGTGCTCCGACATTAAAGGGAAGGGAAATCTTATTACGAAGGTGCCTGATTTTCATCTCTAATATCACTTTTTAACAACTAATGAGCCTGATTGATGGAATTGACCCAATTCTTTAGAAATTCTTCTTCTTGTGTCCAAATAGGATTTTATTAAGGAGGAAGTACACAAGAATTTCAGAGGATCTTATCAAATCACGGTAGACCCCTCCCTTGATTATATAACATTCAAATCTTAAACAAATTAAGTCCAGATAGATTAAATAGCAAAAACAAATATTTCAAACTGGCCTATAATTTCTTATAGGGTAAACCACAGTTATTGGCACCCCAACCTTAACTTAAAGAAATAGGTAAACAAGTCCTAATTTTATTGTACATGAGTCTAATGTTTTAAGGGTCCTCTAAGTGATCTATGAAGTAAGACTTTAACAAACTAACCATAGGGAAGATTTCACAATTAAATCCACAGAGTGCCAATAACTAGATTTGGCACTTTTTACAATGAATATTGCCATATTGTAAAATTATTGAACTTTTGACCAAAAAAAACCTTTTGAGTCTTTATAAGGATAGATAAAGAGGAGTTATAGGAATTTTCAATTACATCCCTTCATAAGAAGTATTTTTTTTAATGTCACCACTGAAATTTAGTCTTAAGGGTGCCAATTACTTTACGGTTTACCCTTTTTTAAGTTGGAATATCTTACGGAGCTATGGATTAGCGTTTTGGGATCATGAAAAACATGGCGACGGCTGGCTCACTGTGAATAGAATCATAAAGAAAAAAGAATCATAAAAAAGTAAAAATAAAATAATATTTTTTTCTTTATCAAATAATCTTTCTTTGGATGATTCTTGTTATTTTTTTATATGTCTTTTGTTCCAGGTGATTGAACAACCAACCGTACCATTCTTTTAATTATACTATGTGCAACGTTTCGGACCCTCTGTGCATTGTCAAGCACCTTAAATTTGATTTAACGTTTTATAAAATGATGGACAGAGGGTCTGAAACGTTGCACATGGGATAATTAAAAGAATATATTAATGATATGGTTGAATGTTAAATCACCTGAAGTAAAAGACATAAAAATGTAAAAAAAAAACTAAAAAAAAACTGAGTGGGTGTAGGTTTTTTTAAACAATAATAAAGTGAAACTTCTACTGACGTCATGGCAAACATTAGAATTAAGGTTAAAAAAAAAGCTATTTAAGGAGTACGCATATGCCCGATATACTAACGTAATCGGTAATAGGTTGAGTTAATATATTAACTAAGTCAATAGTTGATTCATTAAACAATAAAATAAATACAAAATAGAAAGCGAAAATAAATACACCTCTTAGTTGGAATCGAACAGAAATCTTTATATATATAAAAATTTCGTGTTCCGATGTTTGTTGGAGGTAAAATCAGAAATTACTCAACCGATTTTGATGAAATTTGGCTCATTGTGTGTAGTTTTGTCCAACTTAAAAGATTGGATAGTTTTAATCTCGATTATTGCCCTCATTTTTTTTTTTTTTCACAAATTAAATACTTATTATACTACAATTGATTATGATTTGTAAGTTCTATAAATTTGGTTTGCAGTTTGCTCATTACCAAACTATAACTTGCAAGTGTAAAAATACTTCAATATATAAGTATCTGTTCAAGTCTATAAAAAATATATATATATATTTTTAAACCAAATGCTAATAAGCAATGAAAACATATGTAGCCATGTGTACATAGCTTTCTGTTTAACATAGAAAACGAAGTCTGATGCTAACATTGAAGTTGAGAGTTGATCGAAAATTCTAAGGGCTCATCAGCCGACTATATAATTCTAGGTTATTCAAATAGACTTCGAGCACTCTTTCTCTCTCACAATCCTCCAAACTTTCAAGTTTCCATCTCTTCAAATTAATTTCAAATAATGAGTAGAAAACTAAAAAAGGAATATTTTTTAGTTCCATAAGTCTATCCAACATTAAAAAAAAAAAAAAATAACAAGCTTGCCTTGATTCATTATAAATGAACTCAGTAAAAAAATACAGTTGAATATCCTATGGAAACTAGAAAACCTCATTAATTATTTTTTAATAATATTTCTACCTCACTGAAAACATTTTAAAATCACAATTCTTTCCCTGTTAAAATTAATTAATGTTGCTACAATTACCATTAATTATTAATTTTTAGAAATATTCATCTTGTGTAAAGATGATTATTAGGGTCACCTGTGGTGTAGTAGTTAGCATAGCAACTAAAGAAAGGATTTTTTAATAATAGTGTGGCATAAAGTGACATTAAGCAAACAAACAAAGATGAATATTATATTATATGATTAAGAAATTATTTAGTGGAATTTCTTTATTCAGTGAATTTAAGTTATATAATACCATTTGTTTTTTAGGGCTTTATCACCACAAAGTTAAAAATATTTTTCATTTTAATGCTGTGCGAATCTTACTATTAACTATTCATCGTGATTATAAATGTTTTACTGCCGTTATAAAGTAGTAAACTCCGAACGCATGCAATATAATATAATCATATTGAATATAAAATAAGCTTGCTTCCCCACCATTTAAAATTTTATATTTATACTCTTCATAAAATGTTCAAATTATAATTTATGATTGTATAAATTTAGATCACTTTATAGACGTATAAAACAAAATACACGGTAAATAAAGCTAAGCTAAATTATGCTTATTCAACGACACATAAAACATTACATATAAAACCAGTGTTCAGTAATGAATGAAATAATATTTAATACATTTATATGGAGGGTATAGATTTTTCGTATTCAAATTATTCGAAAAATAAAGTTGTTAAGTTCTTCGTATGAGTACTGTCATAATAAGTAAATAATCGTAACTATTTATAACTGTAAATGGGATTTGAAGGAGAGAATGAAATCAGGAGCTGAAAAATCCTATGCTGGGACAAGCAGATTTGTTTGATGGCGCTTAGTGGCATATAAATTCATAGGTCATCAAAGCTGCTGGTTGCGTGGTCAATCTAAGAATGTTATTAATAGAAAGTAGAGGGAAATTATATTTTTCCCAAGAGTAAGAGTAATTATTCTTAAGCATATCCAGTGGCTTCGTGCCAGAACGAAGATTTTTTTCTCTTTTTATTTCCAATTCATTTGTTTCTAATTATCTTAATTAACTCTACTGCCGATTATCTAGGAAATGAACGCACTCTTTTTTCCCTCATACAGTAACCCTGTATGAGAGCTGTTTATTTGTTAATGTGTACATGCTCCATGCACTAGGCATTATACAAGTATCAATACATTAGATTAAGTACATACTTAGTTGGGCGTTTAAGGAAAAAAAAACAAGAAAATACAAAATATGGAGTACAAGAAATGATATTCCTAACCATGAGATGTAACAAAAATGTACATTTTACATAAAACATAACACAAAAAGTTCTTTTGAAATGAAAAAAAAAAAAAAAAACAGAAAAATAAAATAAAATGAAATAACAATAAGGTCAGCTAAATGAAAATAAAAACAAAACATCAAAATGTCCGACTTTTCAATTTTCTCGGTCTTCTAGAATAAGTTCAATGTCCTTTTCATTTAACGGTCAGCTGTCTCCTTTTAGAAGGATGCTTCTTATTAGATTGTATCTTTATAATGTCAAAAATTGGGCAGTCGCACAATGGGAAAATTTTGTTATTTAGTGGCCAAAAATCTATAACTCCTGATCGAATGACGATAATCGAATAATTCTTTTTTCATTAAAGAGCATTGAATTTTCTTCATTATAGAGAATAAAAAATAATAAAAATACCATCACTTTAAGCATTTCAAATTAATTTTTATATTAATCCTTTGTTCAAACTCAATAGGAAATAAAATTAAATTTATTTTGAGGAAAATCTATGCTCATCTCTCTGATATTATTTTTTTTTTCTATTAGACTTTAATTTTTATATTGTTGCACCAAACATATTTTATAAATAAGAAGAATGGTTGTAAAATTATTGGATATAAATACGTTTTAATTTCATCCACGTTAACTATATTTTTCTAAATCGTCCAAATTTCAAATAGAACATAAACTGAATGCATAGACTTACTTAAACCCATTTTGACATACTCACAGATTTTCCGCTGTGAAAAGAGGACACACTTGAAATAATTACAAACTTTTCAATAAAAAATTTCGAGACTAACATCGAAAGCTCCTTACGCACATAATAAAACTCTGCATACAGACTTACAACAAGCAACTATTGAAGAACACATACAAACTCCTTACACGCCCTTTTATGTAAATTTACACGGACATAACAATAGATTAATCAACAACATGGCCACGGCTGATATGCCTGTTGCTAAGCGGCTAAAAAGAAGCTGGATAAGAGATCTGCTCAGCTAAGGTATCAAGCCCGGAAAGATGTGCTGCTGGGCACTTTCAGCTTGCCCACAATGCCATACCTAATAATTCATTGAGAACAACGCATTCGCTGATTGTCGCAATTGCTGACAGGTGTGAATTTACGGTTGAATAAAGATTTCACCATTATATGGTTACTAAAGTTCTTGAAATCTTTTTTACAATAGCATTAAATGGTGAAATATTTTTTTGAAAATGTAATGAAAGCAATTTGTTTAGTACAATTGCTGAATATTAAAATACTATCATGGGCAGATTGAGACTGGAAAATGGTCGTGTGGCCGAAACGTTAAAGAAATGAAATTAAGAATAAAAGAGTTAACCTGGTAATTGCTCCTACCTAGTTGTTTAGTTCTACTAAAAAAAAAAATCTTTGTTGTATTAAGAACATAAGTTCAATGTAACTGGATAATCACGAGCCCCTTATATATTATTATTATTAAACAATAATAATAAAAAAAAGATAAAATGCCTAAATCACATTGTAAAGGTTGTTTTTTTTTTTTGTTTTTTTAATCGAATCAGTGAGGAAAAAGGGAGAAGGTAAATGATATGAACCTGTGTAGAAAACAAAGGCTGCTTATCAGTCAATGTCACCAGGCAACAACCACAGCAAAGGGACATGAAAGCCTTTCGGTTTATGGCATAATTAAACAATGACTTGGAAACAATAACACTCGAGCCAGGCCAAGGGTCGACCCTTCCGGAAAGGAGATTAAAAGGGCTCGCATTGTTTTCTTTTACACTTTTTTTTTTCTTGTATTCTCTTTTCCACACGTCCTTTATTAGCGAATCAGTTCTTTATTGAACGTAAAAAAAATTTAGAAGAGACCAAACTTTTTTTTACAACGATATACCTTTGATATTCTTTCAAAAATATGCTTTTTAATTTTTGCTACCAGGGGGAGGATTACTGCTCTGTTTTTTTTTAATTTTTTTGTATTACTAAAATTAAAAAATCTTAATTACATTTAAAATAAAAGTAATGTTGTTAGATTTTTAAAGAAACCTTATATCAATAAAAAGCACTTAAAAACTTTATTATCTATGTGATAATAATCTTGTCGCTTGTAACCGGCGGTGAATGTACGTTAAACCCGCACGACGTTTGAGTTGTACGTGTGAAGTGGGACTTAATGTCTTATTACCACTTATCCAGAAAGGGTCTGAGTATCTTTTTTTTATTTTATTTTTATTTTTATTTTATTATTTTTTTTTTTTTATATGCCACTAAGACTAATCGGATGAAGATATTTTGCCTATCCAGGATATTTTGCCTATCCTGGATAGGGATCTTTAAAGAGTACCTGACATTGCACAGGCTCAGTACCTTCATTTTACGTCCGATCCAAAGGAATGCACAGTCAAGGATTTTTCACTCCCTTTAAAAAACAGAAGGGCCACCACGGGATGCAAACGTGCGACCTTTAGTAGTGCGACCCTTTCTGTTACCATCATAGCTCAGAAGCAAATTTTTTTATGAAACTGGAATCAAGAAATCTATAAAACTTTTCATTAAAATCCTCCAACTTACAGTTTGTTTTTCGTTTGAAAGATTTCACACATTTTTTAAATTTTAAACCAATTTCTGCAATCACTTTTAATAAAAATCTAAGATAAATATTTTGTAATAATAACCTCATTGAAATATTTATGGAGAGCATTCATACCAAATATACGGAATATAATCCTCTGAAATATTTTTTTTTTAATTTTTTGGAATGTAATAAAACATAATTTATTTTTAGGCATTTGGGAAGATAGTGCCCAGCAGCACATCATAAGGGGCTTGGTTCATTCGCCTGATATAAGTCATGCCAGTCGTGGCCATGTCGTCAATAAGTCTGTTTAAAAGTTGGGTCTAGTTAAAGGTTGGCAACGTTTCAACTGACGGCTCTGTTGCGAGTCACCAGGTCGTATCGGACAGTGTCTCACGAGGCGGTGCAAGTTCTAGCAGGAGGTCTTATCCTGCGAGAAGACTTTTTGAAGAGGAAATATAAAACTGATGGCTCAGCTAGTCTATCGGAAAATATTCGGGTAAGGGTTGCAGAGGACCCAGACAAATGGAAAAAAGTCATACGGGAGGATACCATTGAAGAGTGGAACAGGCGGTGGGTGGCCACCGCGAAAGGTTCCACTTTGAGAAAGTATTTCCCCCCCGTTAACGCACGTTTGGAAGCAAAGTGGGTCCTCCCGGACTATTGAGTCTCTCAATTCCTTACCGTGCACGGGGCTTTTCGAGCCAAACTCCATAGTTTCGGGAAGGATATTGATCCTCTGTGCCCAACATGCGGAATACCGGAGACAGCTGAGCACATTGTATTAAATTGCGCCGCCTTTGAGTCACTGAGGTCGAAGTTACTGAGGGAAACTGGTCCCTACGTAATCACGGAGAACGAGTTCCCTGAGTTGATGGCCGAACAAAACTACCCGTATTACAAAGCATTTGTATACGGGTGGAAAGATGTTCTCGGACCAGCTGCCTTCAACCTTGGAAGACAACAGCACCGACCACCTGACTGAGGCCTCTGAAGAAGGAAGATGAAAATTGGAAATGATGAAAAACGGGAAGTAATGTCTAGTGACTACATGTGAACATGCTAGTGTTTTCATGTTGTCAACACCCGTGTTGCCGAGAGGCAAGGTAGGGTGGATATAAAAAATAAAAATAAAAAATAAAAGTCGGTGCAATTTAATATGAAAGTCCGAATTCTTAAGTGCTATCGATAATTGTTTGTTGCAAATTTTGTTACATAAATATCATGTTTACAGAGGCTAGCCTAGGTTTCAGTAAATAAGTTCATATTTTATTTAGCATGGGTCACATGTGGTGTTGTGGTTAGCATGGCAACCTACAATACTAAAGATTGCGGGTTCAATTCCAGCGGTGGCCCTAGGATTTTTTAATGGGAGTAAAACATCCTTAGCTATGCCGTCCCTCGGATAGGACGTAAAATGGAGGTCCCGAGCCTGTACGATGCCAGGTATTCGTTAAAGATCCCTATCCTGATTATACCTGGATAGGCAAAATTTAGGACTCCCACTGTAGCATCGTCCGATTAGCCTTAGTAGCATAAAAATGGACGTTAAACAAACAAACATTTTATTTAGCATAATTTTATAAAGCATACTATTTAATAAGTGTTTTGTTTCCAAATAGATACCACTTGCATAGATAGTACTTGTTTTATTTATTTATTAGTTGTTTTTTTTTTAATTATTCCTGATAGATCCTCTGTGATGAAGAGAATCATATATTTGAAAATTTATGATAAAATGTACTCAATTGACAATGATATCATTTTCATATGGATTGGTATCAAGATAAAAAATTATTCAATTTTTCACTTTCAAAAATTATCCGAATTGTTAAATGATAAGTTAGGTGAAAATGGCCATCCCATATCAACAAATTAAAAAAAAGAAAGGACAAACACGAGCTAATATATGAGAATGTATAATAATGATTTTCAAAAAAATGTAACATGGTTATAATCTTATCTATATAAATAAAGACGAAACTCTGTTTGTTTGTCTGTTCTTTGATACCAGGTGCGAACACCTGTCCATATTAAAATTGCATAACTTCAGCCGATCTTCAGCTGATATTCTTTATTGTTATAAAAATCGTAATGATCTCGCTTTACATTGGTTTTTACGAAATCTATCGTTTAAAAAATGAAATTCTCCGGGTGTAAACGGTATATACAGCTAGTTAAAAAATAAAATGTAACAATGTACTTTAGCTTTAGGTATTAATGTACTTTAGTATGGATCGGTACGCTGAGTTATATACCAACCCAATGTATTTGGACAGCATTGCTTTTTATTTAAATAAAGCACTTTTCTCTCTACATGACATTCAAACATATGATTGAGAAACATATGGTATGAAAATGGGGACACAGCCTCGAAACTTAATGTTATTGAAAATAAAGAAAAATAATGAGGAAGATAAATTGCTAATAATTCATTATTAAAAAAAAAAAGTAGACACACTTCATCAGAACATGTATCGCGATATAAGTTTCTGCAAACAATTAACTTTCCTTTTTATGTCTTACCAAAAAATATCAAGATCAACTAACAAGATGCTCCAAGATCATTTCTTTCTTTACGGTTTTCAATTTGTTTTCATACTCAGTCGTGTGTTCTATATAACGAGGTATCTATAGCGAGTATGGAATAGCAAGTTTCCCAGATCTCTTCACTGCATCCTATAATGAGGAGACCAGCTTTTCCTTTGTAACGTACTCTCTACTACTTCCCTGACTTCACCTTTCCCCTTACCTTTCAAAAGAGAAAGCAATATATCATTTCGGTATCTGTATGTCCATACCACTACACAGATATTCGGCATTACCAAAAAAAAAAAAAAAAAAAAAAAAGTACATACAAAAACTTTCAATCAAAAATACAGTATAAACGTGATAGTATGAAATTATTGGTATTCCGACATTTTTGGTGATAATCCTGTCATCTAAGGGAAGAAATGTTGGCAGTGGAAAGGAGGGGGTTGCGTTTGTTATAACATGTTCGTTGTTCCCCTTAAAGAGCCCCAGTTTTCTAGCCTAATATCAACAGAAATTAATTAATCAATGACTGATCCATAATTTTTTAAAGCATTTTTTTAGGTTTTTCTAAATTATTTTTGGAGTTGATTTATTTATGAATCAACATTTCTTTTTTTGATTGATGGTGTACATACCAAACAATAAGCGTAAACGCACAGCACTTACGCTGAAATTTGGAAGGCTACTAAGTCGAAAAGTTTATAAAATCCGTCGTAAGTGAACTACGTATAAAACATGTCTTTTCCTCGTGGTTTAGATATTGTAGATTGATCGTTGCTTTTAGATTTCGTTATTATCTATTATTGATAAATACGTTTTTTTTTTGTTGTTTTTTTCATAGCCCCTTATGATTTCGTAATTTCTTGATTGAATTGATTTCTTCCTTGAATAATAAACCTTTTACGGCAGTTATATGCATTTTAAGGAGTATTGAGAAAATGTAATTTTTGTGGACTAAGTGTTTTTCTAGGTTAAAGGTGATGGGGCCCACCTCTTTCTTGATTAAACCTTAATTCTAACACTTAAACCTAACATTATGCAGTTTTTGCCATCGTCTTGGGAGATTCGCTGTGCTGAGGCTATTAAATAGTGGATTTGACAGCTGTGGTAATTTATCGAAAAAAGAATCCTTCCTCTTGGTTATGTATTCTCCGATTTTTGGTAATTTAATTACTTCTTGAATCTCTGATGCCCTCATCCGCTGCATGTAAGTCCCTTTGACTATTTTTCTTACTATTCCGTTTTGAAATGATTGCAGCTTGTTTCTAGTTGATCTGCTTATATGCTTGAATAGAGGTGCTCAGTACAATAGCGCCGGCCGAATAATGGCGGTATATACTAAAATTTTTAAACGTATTGATAAAGTGGTAGTTATTAGTAGTTTATTAAGCCTATACCTTTTGAGTCTTAATGTTTTACTTTTTCTGTCAAAATGTCTCGACATATATAGGTGTCTATCGAAGTGTACGCCGAGACGTATGAATAAAAAAATCTTATCATATTTGACTTTAATTGGGCATTTCTAATAGAAACCTAGGTAATGCAGAATATTCGAGATAATCAGACATCTGTTAGTTGGATGTCCTGTGTTACGACTCATTCCAAAGCACTATGTTGCGTGAACAACCACAAGCTAAATAAAGGCTTTCAAATACCAACAGACGACCAAGACATAGAGACCTTTAATAAACGTTTTCATAACTTACACGGAAATATACACCGACTTATACGACATGGCAAAAGCCCATAAACCCCCATAAATAAGCCCACGAACCCTAATAAAGTCCCCGTAAGCCCATAAACCCATAAATAAGAAAAATAAGAATAAAGACTTAACGAACCCGATAGCGACACCACCAATCGCTCCCTCCACCCGTCCAATCCCCACTCCACAAGATCCCAACCCTCACACCTTCGCCTAGGCCTACCTCAAAAGTTTATCAGTAGGCGAAGTGTTTATCAATCTTTTAGGTATTCATTCGCAACTTTAACCGAAGCGCGGCTATAACTTTGATTTCGTTTACCCGGAACAGTTCAAGCAATTCTAAATAGCCGTCTAAATACCCATGTTAAATCATCCTTTTTTAGTCCAAATATTCTACACAGCACTTTATTTTCAAACATCTTAAGGCGTTACACGACATGCCTATAAATAGGAGATTAAAAAGACTTTGCATGTGAGATCTCCTTCCTTAAAGCATAAGAAAGAAACAAGACAAACCTTATCTCCCATCTACAAGCCATAAAATTAGCTGATTGCAGACATTCGGTTGACAGATGTGGATTCACAAATTAAAAAAAAAATTAAAAACAAGTAGTTATTTTCATCACTAGTACCAAAAGTGGTTGTTTTTGGTGCGCGGTCGAGTTTAACTGGAAATGAGACCAAGCACCGAAAACACACTTTTTGTACGTGTTATGAACAACTTTTCATCATGCCAAAGTACTTCAAAACATTTTTATATTTCATTAATAACTTACAGATAAAATTTAAGAAATTAAAATTGACACCTTTTTTTTTTTAACATATTTTTATTAACCTATAATAGAAGAAAAGAACTTATATATTCACATTAATATTTATAGTACAATTCTGATTATTTATTATATTAAAACATTCTTGGACTTAACTTAGACATCTTCTGGTATATCCTTGTTATTTTGCACGTCAAACATACTACTAGCATAGTTTAGCTACAAGTAACCTCCTTCAAACGCATGTTTATTAATATGTATTAGTAACAGGTAAGGTTGGCGCACCAAAAAGATTTTTCAGATGTAAAAGATTCCCTACTACTTTACGGACTCAAACCGAGTATTGAAAACACATGTTTTTGATGCAGTAGGATGAAAATATTATTATTTGAACGATAAGTCGACTGAAAATTTTCCTACCGTTGTAATAAAGCTTTAAAAAACAAAAACGTTATAAAATAAATCAAAAGGAGATATTTGACCGCTTGTTTAAAACCCAGTGTAAAGTTTCATCTTCAACCCTTTTTCATTAGGGCAATAAAAAATGAATGAGAGTTAAACAAAGTACAATTAAAAGGAAGGAACCACTTTTTCGCCAGCGGTCTAAACATCTGTCCAATATTTCCCTCTAGCCAGCTCAAACATCCTCTTTCAAATTAAATATTTTATAAATACCTCTTGAGCCCTCATCTTTCCTTTTAATTATTTTTCCAAACTTTTTTATCAACAGTAAAAGTTTATGTATCTTTCAAGATTTATTATAAATATAAAACATTTTTAATACACGTCTACACAAATGGAAGGGTGCAAATTATTAATTCAATACTGTTTCACCGGCTTTAACTTAGGGTCAACGCAATAATTAACAACAATAAATATTGTATTATTCTTAAATATTAAATACGTTAGTAACAAAACACTGCAACTATCGACCAACAAATATGAACCCTCTGTTCTGGATTTTATATCAAATTGCTCGGAAAAAACAACAATTACTTGGCCAAGGTGACATGCCTTACGCGAGGCGACTGAAAAGGATTTGGATGAGAGACCTCTCTCCTGAAACAAGACCGGGGTGATGTGCTCCTCAGCACTATCTTGCCTCTAGCCAACATAAAAGCAATTAACTCTATCTAATTAGCTAATTGTCACTTAATATTGCGGCAGGCACAAATAAAGCTGTGAGCTTTTATAAAAATTTACTTTTATAAAAGTATTATCGATCGTAAAAATAAAAAAACCGGAAGTCGAAATTTTTCACGATCGCAATACTTCCACTTACTATATATTTCATATATAGGTAAGTGAAAGTAAAAATAAAAATAAAAACAAAGCATTGCTTTTCTTTTTTATGATCAATAATACTGTCATTAGATCGGAAATTTAACTTTAAGTACAAATATTACCAACCTTACGAAATTCCTATATTAAAAAATGGCTTTGCGAAACAAATAGGGTGGGGTGGGGCACAATGAAATGACAATGGCACAGTCGGTGCACTGGGCGAAACAAAGGGTCTAGAGCAACCAAATTCAGGCAGCGAGCGGTAAGGTGGCTCCAAACAAAGTCAGCATATTGTCCCCTTTCGACTTGTTTCGTGACAGACTCCATCTGCTGAAATGCGGTTTTTTATGGAAAAACAAAAATTTTTGTCGAACCGATTTTCGTCTATACGCATGAGTAATTATTTTATTCAATCTTCTCTTACAACTTTTTCATTATGCATTTTATGATTTTGCCTAACTTTGGCTTTCCTACCTCTTCACGTTCATCTTAGGAAGTTAAAGACATCAAAATGGCTCATATGGGGTTCCTTGAAACAAGGGCGTTCGGGGCACAATGAAACTTTACCCACACCAGTTATTCAATAATTTACGTTATTAATACGTTATTTAACAACATATGAAGACCCCACGCTAAGAAGGTGTTCAGTCCATTTTTTGTGAATATTGTTTTATAGCGCATTATAGTAGGCCATTTCGAGTACTACAAATCTGTGTAGTTTACTCTAAAAGAGCGGGTTCAGGACTTGAGATATTTACAATACTTTTTTGGGGGCACACGCAATTACAATTCTTTTTTGGTCATTGATTCTTTTTGGACTAACAAATAATGTATTGTGACTTTATTAACATTACCATTATTTGAAAATATATTGGGTATACACTATTTTTTCCCATTGACTTAGGTTGTGTTCTATACAAGATTTAAACAATCTTTTTGCTCTCCTGTAAAATTAGCAAAATGTGACTGAACACTTTCTTAGCGTGGGGTCTTTATATGTTTATTTTAAATGTATTTAACAAGCCTGTAACAACAAGCTATGTAAACAAATTGATAGTTTAATATACAATTCGTTTAGGGGGCCGATATGCTTTTAATGATTTTAAAAACAATCAAATATATCCTCGTTTTTGTATTCTTCTGTAAACAAACTCACTTGACATTGGTTACAGCGTATAAATTAATGTTTCCTTTTCTATATTTACGTGTTTTACGTAATATTCCTAACCTTTGAAATGTCTTAAACGCCATTCTTCTGATTTTAGAACCTTAATCAGTTTTATCAAATTCATTGTTAAGAAAACAACTTTAACGAAGTAATAGGTAAAACGAAAACTATCTCTCTCTCTCTCTCTCTCTCTCTCTCTCTATATATATATATATATATATATATATATATATATATCTTTTTTTTTTTTTAAATAAACATGTATTATTAAATAATGGTATGATAAATCTTACTTATAATATTTTATAAATCTTACTTATAATATTTTATAAATAATATTATAAATCTTGCTTATAATATTTTATAAATAATATTATAAATCTTACTTATAATATAAAAGAATAACTGGTGTGGGTAAAGTAAAAAATACCCCAGTAACTATTCAAACGGCACTGGCAGTTTTATTATACTTTACAGTTAATTAAAAATTTTGAAAAAAATATTGAATTGGTGATTATTGAGACAAAAAAAAAAAAAAAAAATATCCAGGAAATCAACCTATCAAACGACGGTATGTTTACACGACATATAATAATTACATAAAAGATAAAAAATAAAAATAAAAATGAAAATTTGAGTAAGTAGCTGTTTAACATGATTAAATAAAGTCTGATATTTACTTTGTTGATGCCAGAGTAATACATATTCCCTGTAAAAAAAAAAAATTATAAAATAAACTTCTACCAACTGAATGTTATCAATATATATCTTTATTTATTTTTTGACGCATGACATTCCTACAATCCCCGAAACATTAACTGCTACGTATGCAGACGATACAACAACAAAACACCATGACCCTAGACTGGCTTCATTAAACTTACAAAACCACTTAATACTTTTGAAGAAATATTACTTACTTTGGAAAATGAAATTAAACCACGACAAATCACAACACATAACATTCACACTCCGGCGAGATGCATGCCCTTCTGTTTATATCGGCGACCACCAAATTCCTCAAAAAGTACGGTAACTTGGACTAATATTTGACAGAAGGATGACTTGGGGCGCTCATGTCAAAATGAAAAGACAGACTTTAACCAAACGACTGAAAATACTGTACTCACTATTTTCTGAATCATCAAAATTGAAAATCAGACATAAACTCAATACATACACTTACTGGAACCCATTTGGACATGCTTATGGAATGGAAATTTATGAATCAGCAAAAAAGGCACACTTACAATCCAAAATTTTACGACTAGTAACGAACGCACCTTTGTACGTTAATAACAAAACACTACATACCAACTCACAACTACCAACTATCTCTATTCTGGCTTCCATATCAAATTAAACGGACATAACAAGAGACTTATTAATGACATGGCCACGACTGAGAGGCCTTTTATGAGGTACTGAAAAGGAGTTGGATGAGAGACCTCCTCTCCTGAAATAAGTCCGGGATGGAGTGCTTGAACAGTTTGGCGAAATAGGATTTGATACCAAATCTTGATCCCAAAAAAAAAAAAAAAAAAAAAAAAAAAAAAAAAAAAAAAAAGAACACTACATACTAACTTACAACTACCAACTATCTCTATTCTGGCTTCCATATCAAATTAAACGGACAACATAATAATAAACTTGTTAATGACATGGCCACGACTGAGATGACTTTTATGAGGCGACTGAAAAGGAGTTGGATGAGAGACCTCCGCTCCTGAAACAAGTCCGGGATGACGTGCTGCTGGACACTATATTCCCTCATGCCTAAAATGCAAACATCAAAGCAGTTTATATCACATTTGCAAATTGTCGCTTAGCTGCGACAGGTGAGAATTAAAACATGAAGCAAAAAAGAAATAAATTTTTTTTTTTTCATATTTATATTCGCATCTTTAAGTTATGTGACAATCTGCAAACTATTATCATTCAATTCCATTGATGATCTCATTGACTGAAAATCCTTACAATTTATCAAGCTAACAATTAAATATAAACTAGGTAATGCTAGGAGTAGTTGGGATATTTGGGTCAAGGCTCTTGGTATTGATTCTGCGGCTGGGATCCTACTCCCCCTCCCACCCCCGCCCCATCCCTTCAACGCCCTTAAGTTTTAATATCAAAGTTAATTTTAGAATTTATATTAAGATCCCTCTATAAAGGGGTATCTTTAGCACTAGCCCCGTTTAATTCCCGCATCTATTAGCACATAGAAGGAAAAAATGTTTACAAAATATGTGAAGTAAAAGTAAAAGATGTACATGGACAAAAAAAAAATAAAAAAAACCTATGCATTTTCTTTATTTAGAGAAAATTATCAGGTTAACTTAGCAACGCTTTGTGGCTTTCCCTAATATTAACTTTTAGGAAAATAAATTAATTTATCCGGTGGTTTACAAAAAAAAAAAAACATAATTACACTGTAATTGCCTACTTCTAATCACTGTTTAATAATAAGGATCTTATGTATTAACAGAAATGTTTTAATTTTTTTATATAAAGGTGGTTGCACTCCTCTGCTGAACAGGAAGGGGCGTTGTGTATTCCTAATATCATTCTTTTTTTTTTCATTAGGGATATTAACGGGAGAAAAAAACATGTAATAAAAATAAAATAGGCCGTTGCTCAGTTAATAATTGTCTTATTGTTAACAAAAAAATAGATGTATATAATATTTGACATAACAGCAACGTTTCGAGTAAACAAACATACTGTTCCCTAATTTTCTTATTACCATAATTACTTATTTTATTTTTTGTATCGAAGAAACATAAATATTATTTTTCAACAAAAATTATGAACAAAATACTAAAAAAATAAAATATTCTTTGTTTGACGTCAAATTATGCCACTAAGGCTAATCGGACAATGCTACAGTGGAGTCATAAATTTTGCCTCTTCAGGTATAATTAGGATAGTGATCTTTAACGAGTACCTGACATCGTACAGACTTGGGACGTCCATTTTACGTCCTATCCGAAGGTATGGCATAACCAAGGATTCCATAATCCCTTTGAAAATTCTTAGGGCCACCGCGGGACGCCAAACCGCGACCTTTGTTGCTATGCTAACCACTACGACACTGGTGACCCCCCCCCCAAAAAAAAAAAAAAAAAATTGTGAAATTCTTTATAAAATCTTTTCCATCGGATATATTAACATCAAAGCTATGACCACTTTTTGGCTAAACGGCAACGTTCTGTATAAGTATCAGATTTAGCCATCGAGTTTTCGAGTTCTGAGTTAACCAGCATTCGTCTCTTGCATCATTATATATCGGGTTTTTTATCTGAACCTTCGTTACTTTGTTTTAAATAAAATATTAAATTTCTTACTAGGCCATCCTATGTCGGTGAAATGAACATGAAAAGCACATAAGGCCGCTTACCGGAAACGTTCTGTAAAAGTTTCCGATTTATTCAACATCTAATTTCCTAACTTTGAGGTAAAAAACATCTCGAATTTTTTACTCGAAAAGTAAAATAAACAGAAGAAGAGATAACATAAAAAACCAAAAAAAAAAACCATAATGGGTATTCTTGTAATACAATCAAATACGGTATCCTGAAACTTGAAAATCCCCATAGCTAATTCTGAAAATTTGAAGGATATTTCTACAAAAATCAATTATAAATTAAACTTTTACTATCTTAATGTAATGCAACAATCAGCAAATTTTATAGCATTTAATTCAATTTATCTTATTAAATCTGAGTTTTACAATTATTGGATAAAATGAAATTGGATGAATCCTAAACATTCATAAATTATAAATAATTATTAATGCCAACTGCCCGTGATATGACTTCCTTTTGAAAACTTCTCTTGTTCAGATTATATTTTTTAATTTCTAAATATTTCATTACCGATTTTTCGCCATTTACAACGGAACCACTTAAAGCTCATTATATTTACATTTCTATGAAACGATTTTTTAAACGAACGGCTACACAAATTTTTCTTTTTTTTTTTATTTATATTTATTAATAATTATTATACATATGCGCGAGCATATTTATTTGTAGTATTCATATATGATGCTCTATCATTATGAGATTATTTTCATCCATGTCGGATAGAATGTGCACGGATATCTTGCCAGAGGATTGTTATACATGATAGTCACGTCTGAGAATATTGAAACTTGGTAATGTAGTCTGATGCCTTGCATACCTGAACGAAAATCAAGACTCCAACATCTATTGTACGGAATGAAACATTTAACGGAACCATGGGCAGATCTAGGGGGTTTGGGGGAATGCAGCCCCCTCATCGTTAGGGTATTTTTTATTTATTTTTTCCTATTTAAGTTTTTACTATTTTAACTTTACTACAACTATGAAAGTAACGTAAAGAACAAATAATATATTGTATATATGATATACAAAGTAGTATATCGGTTTTTTTTGTTCGGTGCCCCTACCTGGCCATGTGTGGCATACGGGAGGTTACTCTAGAATTTGTAACCAACCTATTCTAACCACGGTGGGAAGGTCGAGATTTATTCGGTGAGGCCTCCATGAAATAAAAGTCAACCATCCCAAAGCTCGATGGTGAAGCGGGTCGCCCTCAAATACGCTCGGCTATCCCGGCCCAGTAGTATATCGGTTGTGGGAAAGAAACATAAAATAAAAAAAAAGGCTTGTCAATTCGTCGTCGGGGGTAATTCATGCCCCCGGAATGATATGCACCTCCCCTTTACAACCGAGTACATCTGCACATGGACAGAACCTACATAATAGAAGGCCGTGATGTAGACGGTGATACGAGTATACCCGCTGACCACAAAAAGTTTAAGTCTTCATAGACATCGTAAAATATTATCATCTTTCTTCCAAAATCTACTAGTTCATCATCAAATCTTGAGACTCAGGGTTCTTTGGGCAGAGATTTTGTGTTAATTGCTTAATCTAAAACTTGATCAATCTAAAACATTGTTTATTTTGGCACAATGTACAACCTTTCAGGTACCAACTACTTTACTAGGAGGGTCTTAGAACATAAATAGTTGAATATACTTATTCAGTATCAGTACCAGAACACATCGACTGTATTCTGCTCTAACGGACTCTCCAGTCTTAGACTCCAACTCCCTCTCGACTAGCGGTATTCTCCTTCCAGGCTGTCTACGGACTCCCTGTCCCTGACTCTGACTGTGCCGGACTATCCCTGGGCTCAGATCCTCGACTGTCTCCTGGCTCCGACTCCCTGTGGCCTCTCTCTCTCTCTCTCTCTCTCTCTCTCTCTCTCTATGGCTTACTATCACTGTCCCTCTTCTTGCCTCGGCCTGCCTCTTCTCCGAGTTTCCCCTCTCTCTCATGGTTTCGTAAGTTCAATGAGCTGCTTAGCTTTTAAGGAGTAATTGTCCACGTGAAACTATCTATAACTAAAAAGATGTGTTTATTTAAGTATGCAAGCACGTTTACCATGTGTTGGCTAGATTTGTGGGATGCTTATCGTGAGTTTTCAATAGATTATTTTGTGCTTGGATCACGTTACTTACAGATGACTTTAATTAGTGTATTGTAGCTTGGATAGTGAAGAAAAGTTTTTATACAGCGAGCAACGCGATGGAGATGCTAAGAGGAAACTTTAACTTAAAGCAGAGAACAGTGTAGCAGAAGTAGAGACCTGGAAAACTTGAAGATAAGCCCTGTCCATGAAAATTAGATGGAAAACCTTGATTGCGGTTACTCTTACAGGGGCCCTGCGTTTTCATTAAAGATTACAATGCCCTCGGGGTTAGGTTCCACAGTCTTAATACCCCCCAGCTTAATCACACATCCGTTACCCGTTTTAATTTCAATCTAATGAAGACCAGAAATAGAATTTATTCGTTTCATTTTATAAACCAACAATATCTAAAGCTCCTTATCCTTAACTAGGAAATTTATCAATATAAGTTTTATTACTTATTAATCATAATATTTCTTTCTTCAACTGGAAATAATAACCCACATGAGTATCAAGTAGTAGAAACAGTATATAAATAAATAATATAAAAAATTCTTTTGTAAAAAAAAGTCAGGAATTAAAATTAACGTTATTATAATTACATTTTTATATCCTTTAAACGTGGTGCCTCGGTGTCAAGCGGGAATTGAGGGTATTGTCGCTTTTCAAGGCACAATGCGGGAATTTTAATTTGTTATTAATAAATGTTGTTTCACCCTTAATAAATGTTGTTTCACCCTTAATAAATGTTGTTTCACCTTAATGATTTGATTCTATATTACTAGGGAACGGATTTTCATGTGAAATAATTTACATATTGAAACAAACAATTAGGAAGGTTACAAAAATTATCACTTCGTAACACAGATATAATCATATGACTTGATCTTCAGAATAAGACTAACTCTCCAGTCCTATCGGGCTTTATATATAGTTGTAAAGAGAGAAGAGTCTAGAACCTCATGGAACGGCGTAGATGGTACACGAACAACGTAGTCACAAACAGGTTTTATGACAGTTTGTTCCAACTTTTTGTTCGTTCCAACATAAGGTCTAGGACTTAAAACATATGTTATTTTTTTTTTTCTTAACGTTACAGTATACAATGTAAGAACAAATGAGGCGTTTAGAAAGAACAATGTATGAATTCTAGATAATATAAAAAGGGTAATAATAATCTAAAATAAAAAAAAAAAAAAAAACTCCTTAGTTTAAATTTAAAAAATACTTTCTTTAAAAGAAATTAAATTTTTTTCTTCTCTTCTGCTAAAATTTGAAAAATCCTAAAAAATGTTTAAGATAAAAAATAATATAATTATTGTAGAACCACTTAAATGGATTATTTCAGCGCGTGTTCAACATTTCCTCCATTACTTTGGATGCAGGCTTATATTCAACATTTTTTATGTAGGATTTTTTTTTTATTTTAGATTATTATTACCCTTTCTAGTCTTAAAAAAGTAAAACTAACTCTAACTCGTGGGATGTTCGGCATCCATTACTTTGGATGAAGGCTCTAGCGCGCTTCATTGCCCCAGCAGTGACATTCTATAGCATGTTTTTCATCAGAAAAACTTCTTTTAGACTCATAAGGTCAAGTGCAATTGTATCATGGGTTACACCATTAAGAAGCTAACTAAATTCCGCAGTTTTTAGGAAATTTGACAGCTTCTAGGGTGTTCCAGTGGGGAATGAGGAATTTTCAAAAACAATTAAAAATTTAGGTTTTAATAAATGTTTTGTGTTTAGCGCGTTAAAAGTCCCACTAAAAGTGGATTTAAAATATCCAGACCCATCTCATCTTTTAGTAAATTTAATACTGATTAAGAAAATATCATCTTTTTTGTTTCTACACTGAACAAAAGTAGAGAAAACTGTAATTTTTAAAAAAAAAGTCAGATTTTAAAAATAAAAACAAAAAAAATCCATCTCCTCTACAGATTGAGATAGGAAACTTGTTTTTGCGCCATTCTACCCCGTTTAGCATGCAGTATAACCCAATTTTTTTTACACTAGGTCTGGGACACCCAGTATATTTTTTTTTATATATTTTTTGTTCAGAGACTTATTAAGACTATGTTGCGGTGGAATTTGACTGGTTCCAAAAGAACTATAGTTACTATAAGTCGTGAAGTTCCCGATCAGATAAACACCTAAGAGGATTGACCATGGCGAGCTTCCTAACATCTTACCGCGGAAACTCCATCCAAGTATCAGGCCGGAAGGATCTAACTTCAAGCCCCGGTTTAAGAAACTCAGAGCAGAAATGCAGGGAGATAGTTATCATGAGTTGCAAGTTAATCGTTATACTACATCCCTTTTATTAGTTGTAAAACCTATATACTATTAGTTGTGATTTTTTTTGTTTATTAAACGTCAGATTATGCTTCTATGGCTAATAGGACGATGCTACACTGGGAGTCCTAAATTTTGCCTATTCAGGTATAATTTGGATAGGAATCTTAACTAGTACTTAACATCAAACAGACTCGAACTTCCATTTGACGTCCCATCAGGAGGACGGCATAGCCAATTTACTCCCTATAAAAAATACAATGCCTCCTGTGCCACTGGCGAGCTATGAGCCCGCAACCTTATGTTTAGCAGTCTGCTATTCTAACCACTTCACCTTAAGTGATCCCTAGTTTTGAATTTAATTTTTAACAGGAAAGTTTTTTAAAAGGCTGCTACCTAGATTCAGAACAGAGACCTAAGTATATAACTTATTTATTATAATTATATGATGAAGTTATTTTTCCCTTATAGAGGAAGGATGGGGTGATCCAAGGAGGTATGAAAACTTGAAGAGACAAGTAAGTAAACAGCTATGATTTGGTTATTTATTTGACATTTAATTATTCATACTTATGCACATCTATTTTTTTTTTCAATAAAAATATCCATTTTTGTAGCATTTTTTCTTTTCTTTAGTTACCACAGTGTTTGAATGAGTTCTTAGAGCACTAATATGAAGTATTATATAGTAGAAAAAAATCATATAATGCATATATCTATTATATATTTACAATAGATGTAATTATATAGATATTATATCTATATAAATAAAGGTGAAATTCTGTTTGTTTGTTTGTTCTTTATAGAAATCCATACCGTTTGTCCTAAATTCTCCAAATTTCGCTCAGTGGTTCTTTGATACCAGGTGCGAGCACCTGTCCGTATATTAACATTGCACAACTTCAGCCAATCTCTGGGTATGTTCATTATTGTTATAAAATTCGTTTTGATCTCGCTTTACATTGGTTTTTACGAAATTGACCGTTTGAGGCGATAAAAGTCTCACTTTATAGATTTAAATACTAGGTTGTTACAAAAGTCCTTGTGCATATCAAGTTGTTTACATTGAGGTCTCTAATTTAATCCTTATTTAACCTCTGACGAATACAATTCTTATGTCAATGTTTACATTAACTAATCCTCTAATTATCTATGTACGCCAACTGTCCCTGCCTTTCATTCAGTTTATTAAATTTCACTAGAAATGTCGGAAGAAAAATATGTCATCCGCGGCCTTCTTAGGCATTATTGGAAAAAAGGTTTTAGTGCAAAGGCCTCAGCCGAGGAAATTTGTGTAGTGGAAGGGGAAAGTGTGGTGCATCGAAACACGGCCGCATTTTGGTTCAGGCGGTTTAATTCTGGGAATACAAGCCTTGAAGATGAACCTAAATTATGAAGGCATTTTGCACTTCGAGCTGGTTCCAGAGGGCAGGGCTATCAACGCTGAGCTAAACTGTGAACCGCTCGATACGGTATATGAAGTTTTAAAAGTGAAATACCCCGCTTTGATTAATAGGAATCAAGCGTTATTTCAGCAAGACAACGCCCCTGCTCATCGCTCACGATTAGTTAAAGAAAATTTTTCAGAAATGAACGGGATTAGCGTCTTGCCCCACCCTCCTTACAGCCCAGACGTCGCACCGTCTGACTATAGACTTTTCAGGTCAATGGCGCATTTTTTGAAAGGTCGGCGCTTCGAAAACTTCGATGATATCAAATGCGAGGAGTTCTTTGCCTCGAAAACTGCAGAGTGGTATCAACATCAAATACAACTTTTGGCTGAAAGATGGGTTAAAGTAGTTGAAAATGATGGCCTGTATTTTGAAGAATAAATTCGATTTGTAAATTTTGTACTCCCATTTGAATAAAATTAATTTTGTGAACAAGGACTTTTGTAACAACCTAGTAATGAAATTGTCCGGGCGAAACCGGTATATGCAGCTGGTACATAATAAAAATCAATTTCTATCTTTCTCTAGTTAATAATTATACTTATGAATATGTAATTTACAATTACATTAACTTTTACCGGTATCATTTTTTTTTTTTTTTACCCACTTGATGACCTTTATAATTAATTGAAAGGTTCGATTAATGATCAGGTGGAAAGACAAATGCAACACAGTCTAGCAGAATTTGATTGTGATTTTATTTTATTTATATTCTTTTCATTATCTTTTTTTCTTTTCGTCGAAAAATTATTTTTTCTGTAATCGTTGAATAATGGTAACATTACTAAACTGAAATGAGTGAAGGAAGTGAAACATTTTGCAATAGAGTGAAGAAAGTGATTACTTTCTTCACAAGTGAAGAAAGTGGATTGCCTTCTTAATTAGTAATAAGTATAAATTAAAAAATAATTTGAAGTTGGAAATTAAATGCTTTTAAATGTTTCTTAACATTGTAAGAATTTATTTTAACAAAATAAATTGAAATATGAATGAATTATTGGTGGAAATAATCAATATATTTTAAAATTTAAATATAATAATAATTAACTTCCTTGTTTATAACCTGCACTTGTTTATAACTGCACTACTTCACAACCATGCTTATAACCTACCGACAACATACCATAATCTTCACAAAATCCTAATTTTGTTCATATTCTGGTTAGATCTGATCATGTATTACACGATTACAGAAAAAATTTAATATTACACTCGTGAAAAAAGTAGAATTTACTACTCTCGTAAAATTACCACACTCGCTTCGCTCGAGTGGGTAAACGTTTCACTCGAGTTGTAAAATGATCTACTTTCGTCACTTGTATAATAAATAACTATATTATTATATTACCTTTAATGCGTTTAATGTGATGGTCTTATTTTGATGCAAAGTATTATCAAGAGCAATTACTGATTTAATATGTAAGAAAACTTGTACAAAATAATTTAAGTGTGATTCCGTTTTTTTAATTTTTCAGCACAGGGTTGTATACAGGTACATAGGGTAAACCATACAGTTATCGGCACTCAGTACAGTTATTAGCACCCCAACTTTAACGTAAACAAGTCCTAATTTTATTACAAGATATACAGGAGTCTAATGTTTGTAGGGTCCTCTAAGTCATCTATGAAGTAAGAATTTGACAAACTAACCATAGGGAAGACTTTACAATTAAATCCACAGGGTGCCAATAACTAGATTTGGCACTTTTAACCATAAATATTGCCATATTGTAAAACTATTGAACTTTTGACCCAAAAAAACCTCTTGAGTCTTTATGAGGATAGATAAAGAGGAGCTATAGGAAGTTTCTATCCCTGAGTGATCCCTTTATAAAAAGGTTTTTTTTTTTTTTTAATTTAACCACAGAAATATAGTCTTAGGGGTGCCAATAACTGGACGGTTTACCCTATATACATGTATATGCATTCTCAGTAGGATATAGGTATATTTATTTTTTGTAGTCTCGCTGATCAATTCCCTATCAGGATGCAATAGGAATTCGATACGCTCAAGAGATATGGGCTGAAAAACTAACTCGATGAGCTATATACCGTTAAGCATTAACTTAATAAAGGTCTTTATAAAGTAAGTGAGGACACGGCGTCAAGTAACGGTCCCTCAGAGGGGCCAAACCCTCCGTTAACTCGTTTACCGAATCAAGCACTTAGCGCCACCATGGTCGGCTCCTTTATCCAAGTTCCTATTTTTCAATCCTGAACTTAAAAGCTTCTACAAGTGCAATGTTTTTCTCTTTGTACAAAGCTTTTTATGGCAAACTACAGCCGAAGGACTGGATATCATTAATACCTATATAACCGTTTTGTGGGACTTGAGAAGAGAGAAAGAAAGTTGACATAGCTGTGATGCGTGCTCTGGAAGCGTAGTTGTCCAGCGCACCAATACGAAGATGGAGACCTGTGTGTGAATTTCGGTAATGGCTAATTTTTTCTCCTATAAGATTATTTAAAATATTTTTTGATATTTTTGAACGTTAGGGAAAATAGATAGGTGTTAGAGGAAAGTTTAATTTAATCAAATAAATAAAAAGTTGAATGCCAGATTAAAATGTATCAAAGAAAGTTGCAAGGTTTTAAGAACTGATTACAATTCGTGATTCGGTTATTAAAAAAGTTGTAAAGGAAATCATTAAATCTTTAAAGTTTGATAAAATCGGTGATTCGATTAAATTTTTGTTTCATGTAATATACTTTCTTAAAATTGCTTTTCATAATTACGTAATTTCTAAAAAATAATTTTAATTGATTTTATGTGCTTTTATACATATGTTATTTTATTGAATGTTATAATGTACTTACTGTAGTATAGTAAAGTCCGAGTTTCGATTTCCCGTCCACTAATGGAATACTGGGCTAAGCCTCTCTTGGGGCATACCTAACGACTATAAAAAAAATAAATATAATTCAGTGATCGAATCACGACCTCGCTTAACCACTTTCAATAAATAATACTTCATAACAAAGCTTAACAAAGTAATGTTGTTGTACATTTACTAATTGTAGAGGAAACATTTTTTGGGAACCATTTTTTTTCTTATGATCTTGTCGACATCTGGTCAGTTGAATCAGCCGTTTCCACCACAGTTTTTCTTGAACAACAACTTTCCAGTTTGTTTTTTGCTCCATACCTTTCTTGCATTGTCTAGTTGATGTTATTTCTTTTAAAAATATTATAAATGTATACCGTATTAAATTATTTTTGTTGCATTTTAGCATTATAAACAGTTAATGCAAAAAATGCACTTTATGCCACTAAGGGTAATTGGACGATTTAATGCTACGGTGGGAGTCCTAAGGTTTTCCTATCCGGGTATAATTAGGTCTCTGGGATCTTGAACGAGTACTAGACATCATACAAGCTCGGGGCCTCCATTTTGCGTCCTATCTGAGGGACGGCAGAGCAAAGGATTTATTCCATTTAAAAAATCCTAGGGCCACCGCGGGACGTGAACACGCGACTTTTAGTGTCGTAGAGTCTCCAATTTGAATACATTAAAATACGAAACCAGCTTCTAAGTATTTATTGTATTCAGAAACATATTGTCTTCTATAACTCAGCCCGTTTAAGTTGAATGATATTAATCCACGTAATAAGCGTACAACAAATACATATTGTAACACTTATGTGGGTTAAAGAATATTGTTTAACAGAAATATACAGTTATCACAATACCAACGAATTAATAAAACTTAAACAATTGAGGAGGTTACAAAAATGATAACGTTAAAACACAGAATCATATGACTTGCGCTACACAGTCAAGACACAGACTTCCACTACTCATTCAATCTCCTCCCCTTATATATAATCGTAAATAGAGAGGGATGGAATATTCCAGAACAATGTCGGCAGTTCTCCGCCATCACGGAATGATCTAGAAAAAAACAGTTTGTTCCAACCGCTTATTTTGTTCCAACAAGCGGTCCGGGAGGTTACGCCATATGTTTTGTTTGTTTACTTATCGGTTTAACGTTACACTGCCCCCTCCTTAGAGATATACCTCCTGTATGTCTTCTTTTCCATGCGTGCCTGCTCCCTAGGTCGAACGTGAGGTCTCTTCCGTAATCCGCTGCTTCTTCTTCATGGTTCCCCGTATATGGCGCCAAGCGATCATTATGGACGATAATGGGATTTCCTTTGGGATACTTGAACACCCTGTAGACCAGATCGTTGATGTTCTTCTTAATGACGTATAGTCCCCGCCTTCCTTGTGGGTTGTAGAGCCAAGTAAGTCTCCTTCTTCGTATCCACCCTGGTTGGCCCTGCTCCCGCTTTGTCTCCTTATCCGATCTCTGACAACGTGTCTCTTATTGACAGCGATAGGGTGATATCGATTCTCTTCTCCAGGCAATGACGGATCGACGCCTTCAATCACCCTGTCCTTCTTCTTGTATTTCAGCTCGCTCTTCGTAGTCGCCTGCCGAACCAACGAGGTAATCGACGCTGAAGTCTCAACGTTAGTGCCTTTTCGAAGAATACTTGAGCGATTATCCCTCGAAGGAAGTTTTACACTCTGTTCCACGGTGGTTACCACACCGGCTGGTCCCTGACTCCGTAAGGGCAGCACCTCTCCACTGATCTTGACACTCCTCCGTTCCAGGGCGAGCTGAAAGCGTTCATAAGGTCCATCCCGAGGATTACATCTTCTTCAATGTCAGCTACTAGGACCGAGTGTCAGACACGGCTTGAGCCTAACGAGGTAAAGTTACACCTCGGTTTCCCGGAATACCTTTGCTTCTTCTTCGGTCGCAGTCCTCAGCTGCCATCTGAAGGGCGTCAGTCTTTTCTTGCTAGCCACACTTGAAGAGGCTATAGTCTTCGTAGCTCCAGTGTCAATCAGCATCATGTGCCTCTTACCGTTGACGCTGCCACCCACATATGCGCTGTCGTCTCGGTGTCCCAAGGAACTTACCATTATTGGTGAAGCACCTTCTTGACTGCCCCGGGAAGCTTTTATCCTCCGGGTATTGGCATGTCCTATTTTTCCGGTGTCAGGAGCGACCTTTCCTTTGCAGGATCTCCTAATGTGTCCGAGCTCCCCACAGCTCCAGCACCGTACGGGTCTCCTTTTTCGGGATTGTAGGACTTTTAAAACCTCCAAAACAAGATTCTCCAAGTCCGCATTTATTGCCGATTCCCCGCAGTTCCTACACCGGAAGGGTCTTCTCTGAGAGTCTAAAGCCTACGCAACCCCTGAGAGAATACCTTCTAGGTCTCCGTGGTTCACCTTGTCACGGTCGGTGGTACGCCTGGTCTGGACACATCCATAGCTACATAGGAGAAGCCTCGGTAGCCGCCTCAAACTCCAATGCTATGGTTAGTGCATCTACCAATAATTTAGGGCGAGAGAGCCGCACCGCTCTCTGAAGCTCCAAGTCCCTTAACGCGGCGACGAATGCTTGGACTGCTAAGCACTCTAACAAACTTTCTGGGGCTGTTGGATAAGCCAGTCTTACCATTCTTGCGACCTCCGCCTCGAACTCTTGAATAGTCTCGGCTGCCTTCTGCTTCCTGCTCTTCAGCTGGTACTGGTATACCTGCTCGAGGTGGGCGTGGCCAAACCGCATCTCCAGCCGGCTAACTAATAGGTCAAAATCATAAGGGTCATTAGGGTTGAGGGTCTGGAGGACATCCAGAGCGTCACCTCTGAGTGCCACCGTAAGGGCAACTGCCTTATCTCTAGGAGACCACCCATTAGCACTGGCCGCAGCGTTGAATTGCTTCAAGTAATTCGACCAGGACGACTTACCATCCAAAGTCGGTGGTTTTATTCTGGCTCGGCTCTCTATGATGGCGGGTTCTCGTTCTTCCCCTTCTATCAATGGCTGATGTTCGATCTGCTTTCTGTCGACTGCCTGAACTTTTTCTTCGAGCCTCCTTTCTAATTTTTCAAACTGCTCTTCAAAAGCGGCAAACCTTTCATTTACGCTATTCATTTCACCCTTCAGCCTATCATTCATTTGGCTAGACAAATCTTTCGGCTTGTCATTAATCTCAGCTGAGAAACTTGACTTTAGGCTAGTCATCTTTTCGTTAAGCTTGGCAGACTGGCTCGCCAGTTTGTTATTTATTTCACCAGACAGGTAACTCAGCTTATCATTTATTTCAATAGACAAACTGGAACTAAGACAGGTTATTTTCTCATTAAATTGGTCATTCAACCTATTTATTTCAGCAGATTGGCTGGTCAACTTGTCAGTTAATTCGCCAGACATACTTGCTAATTTACCATTTATTTCTGCCGATTGACTTGATAATTTATCATTTAAACCATTTACGTCACCAGACAAATTCGTCAGTTTATTATCAATTTCAGCCGAGAAACTATTTAAAGCGGTCTTAAAAGAGTTATCCTCAACCTCTACCGATTCAGGATCTAAGCCTTGACTCAGGTAATACTCACGTAATCGAGCCAACAAGATCGTCTTCATACCTGTAGTGTCTAAATCAAGCTCCTCTAATTCTCTCCTCAGCTCCGCTACTTTAAGTTCTCCAATTCGTTTACCTAGCATTTTTTTTTCTCTCTTTAAATCCCACTTCTGACACCAGTTCTAACACTTATGTGGGTTAAAGAATATTTATTAAGAGAAATATACAGTTATCACAATGCCAACGAATTAATAAAACTTAAACAATTGAGGAGGTTACAAAAATGATAACGTTAAAACACATAATCATATGATTTGCGCTACACAGTCAAGACACAGACTTCCACTACTCATTCAGTCTCTGCCCCTTATATATATTCGTAAATAGTGAGGCCTGGAATATTCCAGAACAATGTCGGCAGTTCTCCGCCATCACGGAATGAAAAGTATTTATAATATATGTTCATCGACCTCTCATGACACAAACGAAATTCATTTATGACAAAATGATAATTAGGCTAAATTGAAGTTGTTGATGATAATTTTACATCATATTTCCCTCGCCAGACTGCAATCCCTACATTAAAAAAGTAAAAAACATTTTCATACAATTACCTAATTATGATTCTAATTAGGTTTTGATTGAAGTTTTAATATTTAAATGAAATCCATTATGAGAGCATCTGCGGTTTTAATTTATTTTTTATGACTCTGATTTATTAATGATGAGGAAATGAAACATTACAATTACCCCGATCGATCAGTTTCAATGTGTTGGTTTACCCTTTTGATGGTATTTATTACGGGAACACGACGGGAAACAACTTTTTTTTATATCACGACAGATACGTCGTTTCCATTGCTACAAACCTCGGTAGATCGGTTGCTTCGATATCTGAAACGCTAACAAAATATTCAGGGCCTTGATTTGATTCAGATCACGTTGGAATTCATTCCAGCAGGCCCACCGTATCACTGATGTTTCTGCTTCTTGCTCAGACCACGACAAGCTACCGTCACTCTTTTCCTTTTGATAATGAAATGTATGTAAGACATGCTGGATCTATAATAATACTGACTTTTAGGGGTATTATTGGCAAGTATAAGTACTTATACGCTATTTAAAAAACAAAATTATCTTTTGTTTATAGTAACGTAGTACCTTCCTAACATAGTAATGTACCTTCCTACCTACGTGGCGCAACAACCCTGGATGGTTCTTCGCCTCCTCAATGAGCCGCCTCCATTCGGCCCGATTTAGGGCTACCACTCTCCAATGTCAGCAGCCACTCCGTCAACCCATCTAAGTCTTGGCCCACCAGTTCGAAGAGTGCTGTGAAGGGCAGTGTCCATTACTTTCCTGGGGATGTCGTCTACTTCTATTCGTGTTACGTGGCCAGCCCAACTTAGTCTCCCTAGCTTTGAGTCTGTGTCCCCTTAAACGTCATAAACCTCTCTGTTCCTCATAATCCTCTATCGATCCCCATCCCTCACCAACTATTCGTTGTAAAATTTTCCTTTTAAAAATGTTAAAGTCATTTTCACTGCTTTCGATATGGTCCAAGTTTGGGAAGCATAGGCAATAACAGGACGTGTTAGAGTTATGTATATGACCAGTTTAGTTCCTCTAGTAATGGATCTGCTGCGTAAAATGTTTAGCAAAGCAAAATACACCCTATTTTCGGCCACTAGTCCCTTTCTTTTCTGAGGAGAGAAATCTCTTTCTTAACTTCGGGTCCTAGATAAGTGAATTCGTTGACCCATTCAAATCTATAAGGACCAACAACCAACCAGTACCTTTTCGCCGCAATTCCCATTTGGTTTTTTCTTGGTTTATGTTCAGCCCCAAGGCTGAGGCTGCGCCCATGAGTTCCCCAAAGTATTCGAACATTACAAAAATATATGTTTAGACGATTGGTGATTTAAATATTACCTATATTTTAAATTCAATTTGAACAATATAAAAGAAAGAATTTGAAATTACTAATTAAACGGAATTTGTTTTTCATGTCCTTTCGAAAAATTACGCTAATTTTTCCGAAATTCTGTTGAAGATAGTACAAGTAATAGATAAAAGTAATCTGAACTTTAAAAAAAAAAAATCCATTGTGCAATACTTTATCAAATTCTGTGGCATTATTTATTGACATGAAGAAATACATAAGCAAAGCATTGTTTTTACTTTTGTCCTACATCTCTGTAGACAGTCATTCGTTTCTTATTTTGGTCAAAAATCACAATGGTCACATTTTTTATTTATTTTTTGTAAATCAGGATGACAACCATCCCTGTTTTGACTGGTGTATTTTTTTTTTCCCCAAAAGTTTAAAAATCGGTAGGAGACTGAAAGGAAGGATTGAAAGCAATTTTGTATTTTATTATTTTATCTGGTTTACCATTTTGATATGTCAATATTTCAATTGAATGTAGAAAATAGAAAATATAGATATTTCTATAATGGGCTATTTTGATGTATGTTATTTGGGTATAGTAATAAAAAAGGTTCTGATAATCGTCCCTTTCCTTTCCATCAGGTAACCGCGGTGTTAAGGGGAACAATGAATAAATTAAGGAATGTCAATGAATATCTTTCTAATTATTCTTAATAAACATTAAAAAAACTATTGAATATAACTTATTGAATCGGTCGTTTGGGAATCCCAACAAGTCCGCAAATTCAAATTATTGGAAAAGTGAAAAAACGTTTCTACTTTTGCATCAACCCTTTGCACTCGAACGGCGCCTCTCAGGCGCCATCGTATTCATTACTGCAACTCGAACGGCGCCAAAGAAGAGACATTACTATTTATGATAATATTTTACCTTATATTGTGCACGCGTTGTACATTTTTTTAGTCCAGTATATATCAGATGGTGAACACTTAGATCCTTCAGGGAAGAAAATAAATTTTGAAATTAATATAAAATAAAACTGAAAAAATATAAAATAAAAAAAAATATTTTTTGAAATTCATATAAAATTATAAAAAAAATATAAAATAAAAAAATATTTTTTGAAATTAATATGCTGATTGTAGCAGACCGCTGAGAGGTGCGAATTAATGTTTGAAGACAAAAAAAAAATATAAAATTAGAAAAAAAATACAAAATTAAAAAAATATTAAATTTATTTATTTTATTTTTTATAACCTTGTGTTCTTGAAGGTTTATAAATACATATAACCCAAATTTAATTGCAATTCCTTACTTGGTTATAAAATTTTACCGTATAATATTACGTTTTCGGGGTGTACGTTTTTGCGAATAAGTAGGTACATTTTTAGAGTTGCCGGTTGGTAACGTTCGAAACGGTGCCGAGTGCAAAGTGTTAAGAGATTTCGTTAACTTAAATTTTTACTCCGGCACATATTTCTACTTAGAATACATTTTTTATGATTTGATAAATCTATGTTCATTCGATAGATCTAAAAAAAAAATATATATATTGAACATGAAGGGTTTCTCCTGATTATGGAAGACAAACGATTGCTACAAACCATATATTTTGGAAATCACTGAAAAAAAAACACCTGAAAGCTTACATAAACTGTCTAATAAATAAAAAGTAACTGAAAGTATAAATATATAAGGTTGAAATGGGCAAGATTCAACTTTATGTTTCTTCATTCTACTATTCTGTAGGTTCTTCAACAATTAAAGGGCCAGCAAAATTTAATTCCAAAACGTACTACTTTGGTTATAGGAAGATATTTTTCAATGTTCTGGACATGTCGAGATTCTCCTGACAACAACAATTTGAATGGTCTATAAAATCCGATTGATCTGCTGGGCTTGTCTCTTGAATATGATGTCTCGGCTTGCAAGGAGTTCAACAATTTTATAAATCAGAGCCTTTTTAACCCGGTATATTTGATTATCTGACAACTTCTTACTCGTACTCTAATCTATCAGAAACTGAATGGTATTTTGTATTCCTTCTTGAATGGAGTTGCATCATTATTATTCAGCAGTATTTTATTATTTTAAATAGGCCCGAAATATTTTTTGTATCACTGGTGTATATTTACATAGTGGATTACTGATAATCGATTTCAGCTCACGGTCCAAGTCGGAGCCCTATTGTGCGAGGGGCCTTCCTATAAGGATCCTGCTAGATAGCCTCTAGACCCTATCCTAAGGCCCTTAGGCCCATATCTCACCCCGTTCCTACCTAATCCTCTCTTCTTGAAAGGCTTCCCCACTTTTATCCCGTGGATATCTCGCTCCTATCCGGGAGCAATTTCTTACTTTAAGTCTTCCTCAGGTAATTTTCAGTTATTTGTTGGAAGGATTCATCCCTTTCAGTTATATCAAGATAACTCATCGCTATAATCTATATTATGACCTCTGCTCTTTCAATTTATAACCGAAGTTGATCCCTTATTTACCACTACAACCAAAAGTTGGTAATGGGTCAGAACTTTATTGTAGGCAGTTGGTGCAAGGAAGTAATTTGACTAAGATCACGCACAACAGCCTTTGCCTTAACACAATGAATTACTTTGCTCCCGACTCAGGGAGGGGGTCACCTGTGGTATAGTTGTTAGCATAGCAACCTACAATACTAAAGGTCGCGGGTTCGCGTCCCGCGGTGGTGAATTTTTTAAAGGGAGTTAAAAATTCTTGGCTATGCCGTCCCTCGGATAGGACGTAAAATAGAGGTCCAGAGCCTGTACGATACCAGGTACTACTACAACAGGCAAAATTTAGGACTCCCGCTGTAGCATCGTCCGATTAGCCGACCTCAGGGACACTTAGTAGCAGAACGGAGTAGTACATATCAAAGTACAATCAACTATCTTGTTTATATTGAATACAAATTATTAAACTGGTTTATTCCTGTTACGACAGTGAATAATAAATAGTTTATTGTGTTTTATCAATATTGCAGTGTTATAAATCATGAAGAAATATGGCCATTAATATTAAGTAGGTAACTGTTGAATAATAAAATTAGTTAATTGTCCATTATTTCTCAGTTTTTGGACTTTTGTTTTTTCATTGTCCCTTTTTGATTGGGGTACAAATTTTATTTATGAAAAGTATTTTTATACAGATTACGAATATGTCTCTCATCTAGTTTTAGAGGTCTAAGCCATTTTTGTTTAAACAAAAAAAAAAAAAAAATCACTTGCATTAAGGATATTTCATTGATGTTTGGGCATAAGGGCTTAAGTCATAAAAAAATTTTTTTGCCTCGTCTTCTTAAAATTCATAATTTACTATAATTAATTCGTGATTCATAATTTACTAGAGTCTTTGTTGAAAGAATACAGTTTCATTTATTATTCTGGAATAAAGAAATACAATCAGAAAGAATTTATAATGATTTTCAATAGCTTGGTAAATCGTTGTTTAAGCTTCACATTCGATGACTTAACCCCTTTTGACCGGGCCGGGATAGCCGAGCGTGATCCGCTTTTGGACGCTCGAGCCGAACGACGGCGGTTCGAATCCGCCCGGGGAGGGTTGACTTTTATTTCGTGGAGGCCCCACGGAATAAATCTCAATCTTCCTACCATGGTTAGAATAGGTTGGTTACACCTGTACAGTAACCCCGCGTATGCCACACATGGCCAGGTAGGGGTACCGGACAAAAAAGAAACCCATTTTGACCAACCACCAGTCATTTATTTTTGTGTTTCCCGAAAAAAAAAATTCAATTTTGGATTTACCTCCTTTTGCATGTTCACCAATCATTTGATCCGGGTCGTTTAGAAACAAATGGACCCGGTCGTGGAGTATTGTTGATGTTGGATACCATTATGCCGGTAACCATCATCGCTGATGGACATGGCTTTGTGATGTCGGCTTCAACGGACAGTTAACTGGGATTGGGCCGTTTCATCCCCTGCAGGGGACTGCTATAGCAACCGGATCCGATACCGTCCCTCCAATAAATCACGTGGGAATAAATCAATTCAAGATGGGCTTGGTATGGTCCATATCCCTCGCCCCATTGTAGCGAGTCAAAACGTTTGAAATCATTTTAAAAAAGATTTTTTTTTTTTAAGTCCGAATATATGTCTGTACCACGGAGAGAAAGGAAACTGTCACATTTTTTATTTTTTCAGGAGAGCCAACCTATTCAAAATTATTTATTTATTAATTATAAGAACATCTTGATGAATGTTTTTTTATTAATATTATTATTATTTTTTCTTCGAACTTAAATTCACAAATGTCAGCAATCGCGAAAATCAGCGAATGTGTTGGCTTGAAAGAAATTATTATTATTAATAAAATGAAAATTGATAAAATAAAATTAAGATTATATACATTTAAGAGCCATTACATTAGGAAGATGCAACATATTTACATACTAAGGGAATTATTTAAAATAAAATTTAGAAATTTTTTTTTTCTTATTTCATGCATTTATTATCATCTGTCACCACTAAGCGACAATCAGCAAATGATATCTAAACTGCTGTTATGTTGGCCTTTTTAGGCATGAGCGAAGATAGTTCATAGAATAGAGAGTTCTTATTTGTTGGTCTATATGTTTCGTAATTGTACGTCGGTATGTTGTACTTATTTACAAAAGTACGAAGGTGCGTTCATTATTAGTCGTAAAATTTTAGATTAAAAGGTGTGCAGTTTTCATAAGTGAGTCTTTTTTGCTGAACCATAAATTCTGTGAGGCCTATGTCCATATGTCAGTATTTGTACGGTATTTTAATTCGTTTGTTTAATGTCGTACATACCATTTTTAAATTCGGGCCCCAAGTCATCCTTCTTTCAAATATTAGTCAATTATATCGTACTTTGCCTGTTTCAGGAATTTCTTCCTGACTAAGAATTTACAATTTAGAACTATTTGTTTTTAATTAAA
This sequence comes from Aelia acuminata, assembly GCA_911387785.2. Classification (NCBI taxonomy): domain Eukaryota; kingdom Metazoa; phylum Arthropoda; class Insecta; order Hemiptera; family Pentatomidae; genus Aelia; species Aelia acuminata. Next base: position 121,591,887 of record OU426982.1, on the reverse strand, counting down.
GAAGGGAATCTGTAGTCTATCAGGAGACTGAGGAAACGATTCGTGATGAATTTATGATTTACCAATTAATAAAACTACTTCATAATTTGTGAGGTGCATGCCCATATTTCATTATGTGTGTGTTCAGAATTTTCAGTCCTATCCTTAATGTCATGCTTAACATTTTAAATGCGGCCCCAAATTATCCTTCTATCAAATTTTCTTCTTCCTCCTCTGTGCCTCTCAGCGTGGAGGTGCCTCGATCCAAGTATTCCAACTGTCCCGGTCCCTTGCCAGCGCCTTCATAGAATCCAACCGCTTTCCTCTTTTTTCTCCTATTCGAGCCATACTATCCAAACACGACATCCTTGGCCTGCCTCTTGGTCTTTTACCAGTTGGTCTAGCTTCGAAGAACTTGCGTGGTCCGCGTTCTTCATCCTTTCGGCACATATGGCCGAACTACGTCAGCTGCCTCTTCTCCAGAATTTCAGTTAGAGGTTTCACCCCTAGCTCATCTCTTATTCTTTCATTTCTAATGTGTTCTCTTCAGCTACTCTTTTGAGGTATTTCATTTCTGAGGCGGTGATTCTGTTCCTCAATCTGTCGAGTAAGGTCTTCTGTCAAATATGAGTCAGAGAAATAGCGTACCTTGTCTGTTCCAGGAATTTTTTTTAACTAAGAATTTACAATTAGGAAGCTTTTAGTTTTGTTTTTCACAGCCCCTTATGGTTTTATAATTTCTTGAAATTTGGAACTTACATGCATAAATTACATTAGGAAGACCACCTTATTAAACAAGAATAAACTAGAAAGCAGTGTAAAAATACCAAATTCCGTAGGGACAAGTTAGTGGCCATGCTTAATTATACCTCGACGGCTACTTGCACACTGTTATCGATAAATTTGGAAAATCCAAAAATAGACGGGTAGCTGTCACGTGTTCTTTGTTTACACTAAATAGTCCCATTTTTCACTTTTTTTTTTTTTTTTTTAATGCGTGCATATAAATTAATAAGCTAAACACAGAACACATAAGCTAAATAATCATTGGGCCATTAGCCAACGGCATTTGCGTCGTGGAATACTGAGCGCTGATACCGAATTGCCTCGACTGAAGTAGTTATATAAGGTCTTATTATTTCTGTATATAAAAAAGAAAACTTATCTCATTGGACAATTACAGACTAATGAAAACCTACCTTACTACCAGCCCTGTACACACTCGTATTCTGATTGGCTGTGCTAACAAAAGGTAGCCAATGATATTAATCAACGATATGACGAGGGGGGTAAGGGGAGGAGCCCAGATGAGGGCTCAGCCTTTGATGCGGCAAACCGCACCCCCCCCCACCCCCCCTTGCGACTCCTAATCACGGCATTACTAAATCTAACATCCTTCGTTATACCATATCCTGTGTTTTGGTTTTATATGTATAAATAGAATTATAAGCGGCCGTACCGTTGTCATTTATTTATTTATACATATAAAATTCCACTAACTGACAAATTGTCCAATTACAGGTGGTAAACAATATTAAGTCATATTACAAATTTCCTTCGAACTAAAATAATAATAAAATAAAATAATGATAATAAACAAAATAAAATAACACAAAGAACTAAGCATAAACAAAAAATAAAATGTCATTAGCTCTGATATTTTCTAGATGAACATATTTTTTTGCGTTTCAGCAAAAACAATTTACTTATGATGTGTCTCTTTCATCACAGATTATAATTATAATCATATATAATTGATCCCAAATTATACATTTAATACCTACCCGTAATAATACTTATTTACATTAGTCGATTGCAACTAAATGCATTTAACCTTTCTAATAAATTATTTAAAAAAAACAAAAAAAAAAGAAGAAAAAAAAAAAACAAGTCAATAAATTATAATTCCATACATCTCCTTCATAGATAATAATAAACTTATTGAATGCGTTTTTTTTTTTTTTTTTTATTTAATAAAAATAAGATTGAAGTTATTATACGTTCAAGATTAAAAAAAATTTCCATAACTTGTTTTTAATCCTACTTAAGTCATAAGAGAAATCAAGGTCTAAATCCTTGTTTAAAGTGTCCCATAACTTTGTGAGTCGTGTAATTGGACTCAAATACCCCGGACTATCCATCGGGTTAAAGAAGTCATGGTCTAATCTGCTTGCGACTCTTTTTAATCTAAAGTTTAGACGTCCTAATGTCCATATATCATCTATGTCACCTTTTACAAGCTTACTTAAATGTAATAATTCAAGTATTGAACATCTATCCTTAAGCTTACGAGGTATATTAAATATTGTCATATATACTATTTAATTTGTTTTGTCATTTGTTATAATAAAATGTTGTATTAGAGCTGTTTCGGGTGAATTCTGATTATATTATAACGTTAAATCGATAATCAAATAAAATGATAGTGTTTAAAATCCCAAACCTTTTGTTGGAACGACAATTGGTCGGAACGAACCATTGGAGCACCTGGATGGACCTAGATCTTTTTGACGGAGATCTGGAACCCCCCGTAGGATTCCGAACCTTCTAGAATGTTCCTTCTACGACTTTCTATATATCTATATATATAAGGAGCGAGTTACTAGGCCAGTTAGCCTAAGACTGATATGATTAGTGTGCTATAACGTTATCACTTTTGTAACCTGCTCGAATATTTGAGTTGTATTAATTCTTTGGCATTGATAATTGTATATCTTTGTTTAATAAATATTCTTTGACCCACAGAAGCGTTACAATATTAATTTTTTCTTTAAAAATTATTCGATATAGGTAATAAAATATCTTGTAACACTATCGTGGGGTTAATAAATAAATGTTATTAACGAAAAATTATAACTCATAATGTCAGAAAATTAATGAAAACTGAAATAATCAAGAAGGTTACAAAAAGTATCAACTTGTAACACGGTACAGTAACACAAATAAGACGTTACAGTGAACAGTATATTGGGTTTAAAACAAGCGTAGATTATTTTCGAACAGTCATAAATATGTACTGGAACAGTTTCTTCCAACTGTTCCAACAAGTATAAAACTCTTCTAAAACATATTTTTTGTGTTTCACGCTACACAAAAATGAATAAATAAATTATCTTATCATTTTTATCAGGTTTGGTGATTAATACATTTAGATAAATAAAAAAGGCCAATATTCACCAAAAAACAATAGTAAAATTTATTTTGGCAACGTTTCGGCTTCTACAGCCATTTTCAAGCCTGTAAATACATTTACATAAATTATTAATTTATAACAATAAATAGAATTTTTTTTTTATAACATTTAGCTTTTTTGTATTTTGTACCTAACATGCATCATACTTTGAATAAATAAATAAATGTTTAATATCTTTAAGAATATAGAAATGAAGATGTAACCATACTTAAATCTTCATTTCTATGCCCCAGAGCAAGTTTAGAATAATCGCACCACAAAAAAAAAAAAAAAAAATATATATAAAACTTGAAATCTAATCGCAGGAAGAATACTAATAAATAAAAAAGTTTTAATGAATTGGGTTCCGGCTCAATTCCGAAGGGGGTAGGAATTAATTAATGTGGGCTGTATAACTCCAGCTCATCGATGACTCCTCAATTTATCGAAAACACGAGCAATATATATTTTATTTATTTATTTTTTTTTTTTTACCTACCAATAGTTAAATACCTCGAATCAGGAGGAATAAACATACTAAGTTGGTCAATCAAAAATATGTGGCCGGGTCTGTCGAAATGCGACCAAACTAGATTTTAAAAATTTATGCCTTACTAAAAAACAAAAATGATCCTAAACTTTCTCAGTAAGGGGCTTTATCATCTTTGCATGATAAATCCTTACAATAGAAAATATGTGTGGCGATAAACCTGAAGATGTAACCATAAATAAAGCGTGGCGATAAACCTGCTGAAAGCGCACTTGAAAAGTGACGTTTTTTAAAAAATATCTGTCAAATCCACATATTTTAGGTGAAAAACATAATAAAATATTATATTACTCAATAAAGCTAAACCAAAATAGAGCAAAAAAAACTAAAATAAAACTGAGTCAGATATTTTTAGTTGGACCAAAGTAAGCTGAAAAAGTTTTAGAGCTTTTACAAGTTTAAGTTAACTTTTGCCTTGTACTACTTCTTTAACTTCAAGTTGATTCATAAAAGAAGGTTCTATTATGATCCTTGTAGTTAAATTATCAAGTTTTCCGTTTTTAGTCCAGATTAAAGTTATTAAATTTATAAGAAATTCAACAATAATTTAAGCTTTTTATCTATAACTTTAAATGAGCTGTAATGCCTTTCCGATCATTATTGTACATACAATACTATTTAAGCAGACATTATATTTACAAATAAATCTTAAAAACACCTAATGGAGAAACTGATGCCTACGGGGGTCACCCTAGGAGTAGTGGCTAGCATAGCAATCTACAATACATATACATACAGTACGCATCTCGCGGTGGCCCCAGGAATTTTTCAAACGGAGTAAAAATCCTTGGCTATGCTGTCCCTCAGATAAGCCGTAAATGGAGGTCCCGAGCCTGTACGATGTCAGGTACTCGTTAAAGATCCCTATCGTAATTACACCTCGATAGACAAAATTTATGACTCCCGCTGTATCATTGTCCGATTTGCCTTAGTGCCGCTGCATAAAGAGACGTTAAAGAACAACAAATGCTTACTTCGTATTAAAAAACAAAAAGATTATTAATTAAAAAACAATCAGGGTGTAGGAATGAATTTACTTTATATATTTTTATACCAAAAAAAAATTATTACTGACAACAATTTATAACTTATAAACTTACAATACTCCTAGAAATACTGAATGTTATAAAAACATAAGGAATTTTGTCTAGAATTGGGGAGCTGTATTAAGTGAGGAGTCAGCTGGGTAATCGTGATCAGACTTCTTCATCTAAATCTTTAATTTCACGCTTGTCTTCATCATTTATTTCCAGTCCATTCTCTAGCCTTTTATCAACAGTGAACAGTTTCCAAATGAAAGTGCTTAAGAAAATAACCTTTAAAATACAACAGATATTTTTTTTCTGTTTGTTGGCGCAATAGGCCTAATGAAACCTCTGGCCTGGCAATGTGGTCTTCTTACAGACATTATAATGATTGCGGGAGCACAGACAGGTTGGAGGAGGTAGCCCTAACCTCACGTTCCTGCAAATCATGGTCCCCGGGGTGCAGCGGCAGACTGCCCATAGCTCAATAACCAATCCCAATGGGGCCAATTCGGCTGTGCCTTTCCACCGATTTTAGCTCTTTCGGGTTCAAGGTCAGTGACAAACTGGTCTAGGTCCAAGGATTATAGCAGCTCACAGTCAGCAGGCCACGAGGACCTAGATTTCCTTCTCTTAACCGTCCTTGTATCAAACCTCCGGGTGGTTACTGACATCCTAGGAAACCACAATGCGATTCTTGATAAGATACACCGGGAAGATTTAACACTCCTAGGCCCGGTCGGTGGAGTCTCCTCCAGTTGACTGACGGGCCTCACATACCTGGGGTTGGGGGAACGTTTGGAATGCGCGGCGGTCAGCCATCCAAGTACTAACCACGCTCAACGTTACAACATAGCCATTGCAACGCCTTTGTCCTTTTGGCCATCCTGTTTCGACATTCAGGATACATACATAACCTAAATTCTTTTAGGGTGGGCTTATTGACATTTACTTATATATGTATATTGGAATAACTAAATCAATTTGTTTAAAAGTAAAAGACCAGGTACAAATGCTCATTGTTTTATGATTTTATGGCAGATGTTTTCATCACCATCTAACATTAAAACGTTATGGTTTTTAACTGATATATATATATATATATCTCACACACACATATATATATATATATATATATATATAATATATATATATATATATAAGTTAACTGTATATAAGTCGTAAGTAATAAACAAACTTAAGTTACTAGTAGGATAAGATAGTTATTATTTACTAACATATCTAGCTGTATATATATACCAGACGGAATCTAATAAAGTCAGTTCATTTCTTGAAGTTGTGTCGTTACTCTGCCCGAATCCCCACACATTTTTCAGTGCGTCTATCAGTCTGATCGTAACTGGTGCCGAAACCCGGGATTACTCGACGGTACGGTCACGTGGTCCAATCAATTAGTGCTATAACACGTTAATTTGACCTCGTTCTTTTTGTCTTACAACTTTAAATCCGAGTAAGAAAATGGGTGAAGCAGAACAACTAGCGAAATTAGAATATCAACTGGCTCAAGCTGCAGTCGAACGTTCGAAATTGGAGTCGCAGCTGACCGAGGCTTCGAAAACTCAACACATAGAGTTACTGAAGATTAGGACGCAAAATTCCGCGTTCATCCACGAAGTCATTAGTCAGTTGGAACCCTTCACAGGCACAATAGGAGACCTAGAACATTTCATCAGAGGCGGCGACCAAATCAAGGAACTAATAGTATCACGGAACGAGGCCGGGACGCTACTAGAAGCTGATGTCAGACTTCTCGAAGCCTCGTTAGTCGGGCGGATTTCAAGGCGCGTGCTGAATGCCATCCAAGGAGATCTAACGTACTCCTGGGACACGTTGAAGGTACGCTTGAAGAAACTCTACGGTGGGGGAAGATGGACCCCCGAAGAGGACGTATTCTACTTACTCAAGGAGAGGCGGACACAAGGCCAATCAGAAGGTGAGTTTGCGGAAAAGCTCCTAGTCCTATATAACAGGCTGACCGAAAAGATGGTGGAAACGTTCGGACAAGCGGAGGGGGCCCAAAAGTTGGAATTCTTGAAAGGAGTGCTAAAAGTGCAACTAAACCACTACGTCGACCGGCCGGGGTCGCTCCCGAAAGATCGAGGCTTTATAGAGTGCGCCCACGATCTTATAGATGCGAAGGAGCGAAACGAAACCCGCTATGAAAGAACCGAAGCTGAATGGACGGAGGTACGTTCACCTAGGAGGAGACAGTCAACTAATGTTCGGAACTTTGAAAAACGTCCGAATAGAGCTCCTGAGGAGAGGAGGAGGAAACAAGAACGACGCTGCTACGAATGTAGTCGAACTGGACATGTTGCGGCACAATGTAATCTTACACGGTGTTTCGAATGCGGTAGGAGAGGGCACATAGCCAGAGAATGCCCACGGCGGAACCCTCGATCGAACAGGAGGGACCAGCAACAACCTGAGCCGATGGAAGTTAACAACCAAGGCTGGAGCAGTAGGCGAACGGGCAGGAGGAGCGGAAGCCGTTATTCTGGAGAGGAATCTTCAGGCGAGGAAAGTACCCAGTCTGAGCGCAGCAGCCCGGCTACTAAACGAAATGAGGTAAGTGGGGGAAATCCTTGGAAAGGGGGGTATTCTGGAACGGAAGTAGTGATGGGGCGTCCTCGCGTAGATTGAGGGCACGGCATCTGGGGGGGCAACCGACCGAGTGAGATAATAATAAACAATAGCGTGAAAACGAGGCGAGTGACTAGGTTGCCCGTGGCGAGATTAGAGGAATCAGGGATAAAATTCTTAATTGATACAGGGAGTACTAATTCGCTGATAACTAGGAGAGCAGCCGAAAAACTGGATATATGGACCGGACGGAAACCCTGTAAATGTGTAGTATCGACGGTTAGTGGTAAATGCCAAACTTTGGGGGAAGCAAACTTGAATCTCACCGATTTAACGGGGCGTGATGTACACATTCGGGTTCACGTAATCGAAGAATTGATGACGGGATATGAGCTAATAATAGGGTGCGATATCTTACAGAGCGTTGGCCTGAGTCTAAGGGTGAACCGGACAAAGTGGAGTTATAGGATAGGCAAACGGAGATATAAAACCGCGACGAAGAGTAATAACACCGACATAGCAATCGGTGCCGTAGAGTGTACAAAACCGGCAATCGCACAATTATTGGATCGGAATAAGGATCTATTTTACCAAGATGGCGAAATTTTACCAACAACAGGGAGGACGGTACATAGAATTAACCTCAAAGCAGAAACACCGGTGTATGTTAAAGATAGGCGATATCCCCAAGCTATACGGAACATCATTAAACAGCAGCTGGAAGAATTACTAAAACAGGGCATTATTCGACATAGCATTTCCCCGTTCAATAGTCCATTGTGGGTGGTTGAGAAAAAGCAAAGCGAGGGTATTAAGGAGACAAAAAAATATCGCGTGGTGGTCGATTACCGGAAGCTGAATGAGGCAACCAAGGACGAACGGTACCCCCTCCCCCGGGTAGAAGATATACTCGATCGCCTGTCGGGTGCAACCATCTTTACTACGTTAGACCTTAAAAGTGGCTACCATCAAGTTAAGATGGCCGAGGAGGATATTGGCAAAACGGCTTTTTCGTGGGAACGAGGCCATTATGAATTCGTTAGGATGCCGTTCGGGCTAAAAGGGGCGCCGTTAACTTTTCAACGTCTTATGGACGAGTTGCAGCGCGGGTTAGGTGAAGAGTTTTCACAGGTCTACATGGATGACCTCATCGTTTTTAGTAGGACTGAAGAGGAACACGTCGACCATTTACGGAAAGTATTTGACAGAATCCGCGATTTCGGGTTGAAATTATCCAGCGAAAAATCTAGATTCGGATTAGGCGAAATAAGATTTTTAGGTTACGTAGTTTCACGTAATGGGGTTCAACCGGACCCGGAACGCGTGAGAGCTATTCAGGAGGCCCCCTTGCCCAAGAACGCTCGTGGTGTTAGGAGGTTTTTAGGCATGGTGAACTATTATAGACGGTTTATACCCGGCATAGCGGACCTCACGCATCCATTAACAGAGATATTAAAGAAAGGCAGACGGTTTAAGCTCGGGGCGGAACAGTTAGCGAGTATCGAGACATGCCGTGAAATTTTAACCACCCGACCTTTACTAGCGTTCCCCGACTTTCAACGGATTTTCAAAATCACAACAGATGCAAGCGAGGTGGCAATCGGGGCCGTACTATCCCAAAATTTTGAAGAAGGCGAAAAACCTATAGCATTCGCGGGTCGGAAACTGAACGATGCAGAACGGCGCTATAGCGCTATAGACCGCGAACTCCTGGCGGTGGTATGGGCCGTAGAACATTTCCGCCCTTACATTTATGGAAGAAGATTTGAGTTGCTGACGGATCACAAACCTCTACTATACCTGGGCTCGCTTAAGGAAACGTCTGCACGAATATCGCGTTGGAAGGAAAGACTTGCGGCGTATAATTTCCATATCGTTCATAAGAAGGGAGCTGACAACGCGGTCGCAGATTGGTTGTCCCGGGATTTAGTCGTAAACGCGATCGAGGAGGAAGAAACCTCAGCTGAGCCGTTCGCGCTAAGATACCTCCGCGAGTGGGCCGAGAGCGGACCTGAAATCCCGTTAGTCCAGCACGAGACAGAGGAAAATTTAACACCGACAGACAGACCCCAAGAACTACCCGAAGTTGATGAGATAATTAACGACAAAAAACATCAGATTGTAATAAAATCGAAACAGGACGGAGCGGTGGAAACTAAGGCAAGCATGTATGAGGGACTGTCAACCATCATTGTTCGGGTACCAGCATCCATAGACGAGAACGAACTGGAACGTATATTCGCAGAGTTCACTAACCCGGGACGAAACTCGTACATCTACGTTGGGAACCGTATCGTAGCGGACAAACTCAAAAGGCTATGGAGACAAGAGCGGATCGGGGTAGGATATTCCTTAACTCGGTGTCTAAGACAGGTCGAAACGGTCACGGACCCAGCAGTGCAAAAACGATTGCTAGCCGATCATCACTCCGGCAAAACCAATCATAGGGGAATAGAGGAGACACTGCGTGCACTGAAACTGTTATATTTCTGGAAGAATATGGGGCGTATGGTGCGCGACTTTATCGCACGATGTGAGGTATGCCAGCGCGCGAAATACGATCGCCAGCCCCCAGTAGCCGAGCAGGTAGCCACACCCACTGCGATGGAACCCCTACGGCTCGTCCAAATCGATATTTATTCATGTGAGGGTCAATCGTGGTTGACAGCGATCGACACATTCAGCAAGCTCTCAATGGCGTATCCTATCGAGACGAAAACACCCAAGGCGGTGTGGGAAGGAGTCCTGCAATGGTGCGCGACGTACGGGGTACCCGATGAGATAGTGTCTGACAGCGGGCGAGAGTTTGACAACTCTTTGATTCGGGATGAAAGTAAGCAGCTAGGGATAGTATGGCGATTGAATACACCACACCACATCAAGGGCAGAGGCGCAGTGGAACGTCTACATAATACACTAGGCGAGCACCTACGGTTACTCAAACTGGGCCGTAATCTCGATCCTTATGACGCCATGCCGCGGGCTGTAATAGCATATAACAACACAATACACTCAGCGACGGGACTATCTCCGGTAGAAATAGTTTTCGGGCAAAGACGTCGTGATCGAGGGGACTTGATTACAGCAAATAATAACAATCTAAAGGAAAAAGTGGCAGCTGCGAGACTAGAGCGACGGGAAATTTGGGGGAGGATTCGCGAGAAACAAATTCGCGACAAGCAAACTAGGGTTGATAAGGCGAATAACCGGCCAGTAGTTTATAAAAAAGAACCTGTGACGTCGGGGGCGATTGTGTATAGGCGCCTTAGGACCGCCAGGAATAAAACTACCGCGCGTTACGAGGGTCCGTATAAAGTCACGGCTATACGGGAAAATAATTTGTTTACTATTAAAGACGTCACCTACCCGTTTAGATCGCGTACAGTCCACCTCGAAGAACTTCGTATACCTCATGTAAGGTCAGAACCTGAACCTGGCGGCTGCGCTCAGCAGGGGACATCCCGACAGGAAGAATCATTCATTTGATATGCTGTATGTCTTATTTTGTTGTTTTTAGTTAATTTTTGTTCTTGTAGAAAGTAAATAAGAGGTAATTCAATTTTTTTTCTTTGTTAGCTTTAAGTAGATCGTAACATCATTGTAATCTTTTATTAAAAGTACTAAACCTATTTATAAGTAGATTTAAGTTAAAGTCATTATTTAAGCAAAAGTGTTTATTTTACTATTTACTTAAAAAAAGTTCCTCCTGATGAAGGAACTGGAGGGGGGGAGTTAACTGTATATAAGTCGTAAGTAATAAACAAACTTAAGTTACTAGTAGGATAAGATAGTTATTATTTACTAACATATCTAGCTGTATATATATACCAGACGGAATCTAATAAAGTCAGTTCATTTCTTGAAGTTGTGTCGTTACTCTGCCCGAATCCCCACACATTTTTCAGTGCGTCTATCAGTCTGATCGTAACTTATATATATATTTATATATATATATTTATATATATATATATATATATATATATATATATATTTATATATATATATATATATATATATATATATATATGTATATATTTATTTGTAAAAAAGGGTTTGAAATCGTCTGTCAATAATCTCGTTGCCATATGTTATTGAATTATATCATAATTGACAGGAGAACTAATAAAAGGTCGCGATCCAGCCTAACCTCGACCAGCAAAGTTATACAGTTAGTTTACAGTCAATGTTTAATTTAACTGTTTCGTTACTTTATATTATTTTCTTGTCCTTTTTTAGGCTAAATATTTTTGTAATTTTACATCAGTACAAGTTATTTAAACCCGTAAACATTTAATAATTATCCCTCCCCCACTCCTCATCCATATTATATATATCGTTTTAATAATTCTTCTTCAATAAGGGACGGAGAAAAATTAAAAAATAATAAAAATTTGTCTAGCCTTTGTTTATTTATAAATGATGTAATACCCCGACTTTGTACATATAATTCCTAAAACTGATATTGAAAGTCAAAGGCCTGATTGAGATTATAATAAAAAAATAGGAAATTAATCTTTCAAATTCATATAAAACATTTTTTTGTAAAATTTTATCTTCGATATAGTCAAAATGGGGAAAATGCCAATTGTCTTCTAAAGTTTTGCTTAAATAAAAAAAAAATTTCTCAGTTGAACAATTTTCTTAAAGTTTAGTGGGGTATTATAGGGGAGAGCTGGGTTGGTTGGCATAGGGGGTAGGTTGGCATTTGGCTTATAATTTCCATCACACCTGTTTTGAAGTCCCCACAATCACAATCATAAATTTTTATATTTTCAGTAAATTTGGTTTTAAGGCATGGCAAAGCATTTGACTCCGATTCTGTTCACACACCAAACTCACCTACACACACACCTTTGAAAAACCTAACCTTTCAACTAACCAGTTTCTTGTTTGGTTGTTCTCCCCTGTCCTGGCAGCCATCTTTTATATGATTTCTCCTGTGGGGTTAGTTAGCTATCTTCAAATGGGGTTTTTTGGCGCATTCACAAAAGTAAGGTAAACGTAAACAAAGGTGAAACTACCACTTGTCTTTAGTTCCAGCGAGGAGGAGGAGAGTAATATTTCTTATGTAGAAAGTAACGACAGTCTAAACTTAAACGGAATTTGACAATGAAAAACATAATGATACTAAAAATCAACTTCAGCCGCAATCGAAGCTTATTAATGAACTAGCCACTCCTGGCTACCATGAAAATGAAACTAGTGCACCGCAGACACTTTCTCATGATACGATTAAAGGACCAGAAAATATTTATCCTACCTAGAATTTTAGAAGATGTGTTGAATTCGTTTTGTTTTATGAAAAATTTGTTTACATTGTTCTAACGCAATGATACTTCTATGCCATTAAATTTTATGTTATATAATTTTGTTCAATTGAAATAAATATCGTGAAATACAGCCATTTTTCATTATTTTTTCCCTTAATAGCTATTAAAAACCGATCAAAATTATTATACCATTATAGTACAGCTTTTAATAACAATATTATGTATCAGGCAATACTTGAATGAGATGGCCAAACACCACATTTTAGGCCAACCTGCCCCACATGAGGGGTTAATTGGCTTGACGAATTCTTAAATTTTCAATGATCAAAGTGTTAATTATTATGTGTTGAAAAAAATACTTGAAGTACCCTAATACTTAGGGTTTACAGTGGTATCAGCCCCATTGGGATTAAATTAACAAAAATTAATCAACAATAAAAAAAGTGAAAACTGTTACCAACCAACCCCGCTCTCCCCTACTGTTAAAAATGAAGAAACACATATCAGAAGTTTTTAGAGAAGTTGAGAAACGTAAACGTTTTTAATTTTATTTTGATAAAAATAATTAGTTATATTATGAGTACAAATTAAACTCAATAGAATAAGTTATAGATGGCTATTATCCTAAGGCATTTCTAACAATTGGGTTTCAATTGATGAAACGCAGATGTAAATTGTGATTTAATTAGCGAAGCAAGTTCTGAGCAAGTTCAACTCCTCTTCTTGTTGGAACTTGTTGGCGATGAATCGTGTCCTTGCTATCCCTACTAATTGCTCATATTTGAACTTGTCTCTCCCGAACTATTCGTGTTTAGTCTTCAAGAAACTGTCACCATTATCATTTCAGGATGTGTTATTAACACTAATAAATTTTTGTATTACAAACAAAAAAATAAAATGTGAGTATTTTGCATAAAATTTGCTTTAAAAAATTTCCTATAAAGTTATGGCCTATCTCCCCGTATTGCTTTGCTAAGTGGATCTTTCTGATATTTCTGATTTCTCCACTGTATGCACTGATTAAAAATATTGTATGCAATTTAAATAAAAACATCAATAAACTTTAATTTTTAAGTAAATAAAAAAAAAACTGAATTTTCATTATTACCAAAAGATGTTTTACTAAGATATTGCAGCGAAAATACTTGCCAAGATATTTACAAACAGTTGCGAATGAGAAAAGGAAGCAATGAAAGTTGGTTTATTGTTTCTTCTCCGTTCCTTGTAAAGATCCCAAGGAAATGAGAGATCCTTTTTTATCTTCCTTTCTTTCTTATAAAAACACAAAACAATGTACTTCAGCATTTCAGAAAATATTGTAGAAGAATGTTCAACAGAATTATGTAGAAAATGCACGATTCCTACATCATGTGCTGAATTAAGAGAATCATGAATAACTATTTCTGACAAGGTTAAGTCAAAGATCAATAAAATGATTTGTTCATGGAACTAAGAAAATATTATAGACGATTCCGAGGGTTCTAACAAATTACCGCATAGATATAAAAAAAAAAAATATGTCATTTCACCGAATTTTAATATAATAATTTTTTTTTGCATTTGATGTTTTTCATCTCGTCTCACAAGGCGGCACCGGTGGCCGTATATAATATAGCATTGTAACTCCAAAAACAAGAGGCTAAAATGAGGCAGGGGTTAGAATTCTACCAGATCGGATTTTAATTCACCAAACCGCTCTCAGCCTGCACTGGTGTATCGTTGGCAGTTAATAGAGCATAGGACAACAAGCAAGCCAATTAATTATTAACACTAATAAATAGAGACTACTGGAGGCCACTCAGAACCATTAGGCATAGGAGTGATACCGTCTCGAACTTTATAGGGGACCGTGGTATGGTTTTCCAGGAGGTCAGTCTCGGAGGTTCGGTCCATAGGCATTAAAGAAAGAAATATCCTCTGGACCTGCTAAGTCTGAGCCGCCATAATCCATGGACCTTGACCAGTTTTTCACTGTCCTTGAACAAGAAAGATATAGGGTCACCTGTGGTGTAGCGGTTTGCATAGAAACCTACAATAATAAAGGTCGCGAATTCGCGTCCCGAGGTGTCTAGTAAAGGTCCGAGCCTGTACGATGTCAGGTACTAGTTAAAGATCCCTATCCTAATTAAACCTGGATGGGCAAAATTTAGGTCTCCCACTGTAGCATTGTCCGATTAGCCTCAGTGGCATAAAGTGACGCTAAACCAAACAAACAAACAGAAAGAGCTGACGCCATCGATGACAAAGTGAACCTAATGGGATTGGCTATGGAGCTATAGGCAGTCTGCCACTGCACCACGTAGATCATTTTTAAGCAACGTGAGATTTGGGGCTACCCCTTCCACTGAGCTTCCGCAATCTACACAATTGTCTGCTAGAAGACCATACCCGCAACCTTTAGCCTCCTTCGTTGTTTTGGTGATTTTTTTTTTAATCATTTCAAGCATATTCGAATTCATTCGGAAAAAAAAAAAAATAATTTCTTCACCATTAAGTAAATTAACTTATAATTATTATTCATAATTATCGTAGGTGTTGCAATATATTCTTCTTATATTCTTATATTCTTCTTATTATACGTTTTGATAATGTTATCTTCTTTATCAAGAAAAGTACACTTAACAGCTATTTCTACAAACGAAAAGTTGTACTGTTTTTGGCCATAAAATTAATGAATAAATAAATACTTTAATAACTGAAAGTTAATTATTAATTAAAATGTAAATACAGACGGCTTCGATTATTAATGGCTTCAATCGTGAATGGTGTAAAATTATATAATGTGATTATGATAAGACATTAGGAAAGCGGACCGGGAGTGGAGCGATAGTGTGAATGGGGTAGATCGAGAGCGGACCGGGAGCGGAGCGGCAGCGAAACCGAATATCTGAATAGGCCCTTATACTGATTGATTGCCGTATATTGGTTTCCTGATGGATTTATCATGTTATATTACTACATACTGACAAAGCAGGGTCTGGAAGAAGTCGTTTATTAGTCAATTTACCCCATTAATTAGAATTACATCACTCTGGTTATCTTTTAGATGTCTTAAATTAATTAAATTCATAATTATTAAGTTAAATAATTTTTCCTTGGGAACTGTTCATTGTCTTGGTTTCTATAAATGCATTGCTCACCCTTAATTTGTGATTTCTATGGATTTTATCACCTCTGAGAATGGGAGAGAATAAATAAGGTGATTCTACAAGTAATTTAAATTTCCATTAATACGAACAGGAAACCAGGGTGTAATGAGTCAGGTTATAAAAAGGCCGGTAAGAGTCACCACCGTCATACACAAAAACCGTGAGAGGGTTAATATTGAAGTCGGGTGTCACAGCCTACTCAATATTAGATATTGCTGGAAGAAGAGCGTGAATGGCGATAATTAAAGAGTGATGATAGATCATGGAGGCATTGAAGCCACCATCAATCAGCTTAATAAATCCCCTCCCCGCTCCTTTTTCCCCCTCGGCCATTTTATTGTTCCCAAAATCAAACTAAGCTATATTAATGGTAGTGGAACAATGATCGTTTAGTCCATATCGAATAGCGATCAATTTGCTCCACCTACAAGTTCTGATAGGGAAAGCTAAGTTCATTTTCCATTTAAGAGCACTCTATTTTACATCTTCAGCTAATAATTTTTTAAAGAATTGGGGACAATTGCAGAAGCCTAATATTTCAACAAAATAAGTCTCAGAGAGTTGTTCAATGCTTCAAAATAATTATAAACTTGATTACTTTTGAAGGAGGGAGAGAATAAAAGGTTTAAAAAAGCGTTCGACTAAGGAATTTAAATTTTCATAAATACTTACAGTAAACTAGGCCTTACAGTCATGTTATAAACAGTCTTTAACAACGTCCTCGCTAAACGTAAGTACCCAGCTGTCACGTTTTTCAGAAAAGAACCATCCTGGTCTTGTTATGTTGCTCTATATCATTCAGTTAAATATCAGACTAAAGTAGTTTATTCTCTCATAATTAAAATTCGGTTACTCCTACTACAAAAAAAAAATAATATTAATATGATTTTTAGCTATAAGGGCTGAAAAAAATAAAAAACATATTACTTACGCATTAGACCCTGGGATTATAAGCTTGTTACCTCATGTTGATCTATCATGTTCCATATTTTCTTCTCCCAGAACCTGTTTTGTCATGCTGTTTTCTGATTATTTCTGCGTCGTTAATTTTGCATTATTTTCGTTTTAAAATATGACTACCGTAAAATGAGGTGACTTTGTGACTAATGGGGTGACTTTGTGACAAGCCTATTTTTCTACAGTTTTTGAATTTCCCTCCTTAAAAAGAATCAGGTTAGGCAATTCAGTGTACTTGTCAGTTGGTCAGTAATGTGCTGCAACCTACTGGCCACATATAACTTCTTTCATTCCATTTATCATGGTGCTTTATTTCATATATGCTTGATTGTTTTCATTTACTTGAAAATTTGAAATAAAGCACCATGGTAAATGGAATGAAAGAAGTTATATGTGGCCAGTAGGTTGCAGCACATTACTGACCAACGAACAAGTACATTGAATTGCCTACCCTGATTCTTTTTAAGGAGGGAAATTCAAAAACTGTAGAAAAATAGGCTTGTCACAAAGTCACCCCATTAGTCACAAAGTCACCTCGTTTTACGGTATCGTAAAAAAAAAAAAAAAGAAAAAGAAATGGGGATGGGTTATTTCTAAAGAAGCCATGTTTCAATATTGTATTTATTTATTTATATTTTGCGTCATTTGCGCCTGCGCTGGAGCGCATCTAGCAAATTTGTTGGATGCAGTTGTCTTAGACTTTCTTGATTTAGGTGATGTGCATGAGCATATCCCTCGGACATTGTCGTTTCAATCTTCGTTGGACGGGTAACTGGGAGGAAGAAAGAAAAGAAACAAGTTGCTTTCGGTGGTTATGACTTGAACAGTGAAATGTAGTGTATTTGTCGTGAATGTATGATTTTACTGTTGGAATGTCCATGTCTTTGTGTATTATGTTGTTAGAAATGTACCATGGGGCTTGAAACTTAACCAGGAGAGGTCTTTCATCAAGCTTCTTTTAGCGGCCTTCTAACGGGCATGTCAGCTGTGGTCATGTCGTTAATTAGTCAGTTATTATGTCCGTGCAATTTAACAAAAAATCGTCAATTCTTCAATAAATAAAAAAATAGGTCAAATTAATAAATAAAAAGATAGACCTGTGATAAATAAATAAATTCTAACTTATATCATCAATTATATTAAAAGGCAGGTTTAAAAAAAAAAATTAAAAGAAATAACAAGGCAACGAAAACTTGTTATTAAAAAATGTACTCATATAAATAACTGGAGAGGTGACACATTTATAACATTATGTTAAAATATTTGCTATATATTTCAGAACAGAACATTGCTTGGGTGAGAGAGCTATGGCCCGGAGGGGTGGGGAAAGCCTGTTTTATAAAAATTAAATTTCCTTCCACCTTTTCTAGCAAAAGTAATTTCCTTAACTCCTTTAAATGTCTTCCTCTTTTAAATAAGGCAATTTATATTCATTACTTACAATTTGGAGGTGACTGTTAATTAAGCCTTAAAACGATCGATTCCTTATTTTAGTTTCCCTTCTTCCATTTTCCTGAAGGCCAATAACTATTATGCTTTGATAGAGATTCCTTTTTTAAATTTTTTCATATATTCGAAATTTTAAAAATGGGTCCGATGAGGATTAAGTAATGAAAATTATCGTTTAATAATTGACCACAAAATTATCCCGACTGACTTAATAAACTTTAACTAAAAAAGTTCAAATAAGACTAATTATCAATTATGGGCACAATTATTGGAAATTAATATTCACTAAAGAGAGCAAACGAATTTATATATATAGTCATAAGTTCTATATCAGTAAAATGGAAAGTATTTGGTTTTCCTTTAAAAAAAACTTTTTTTTATTTAAATTTTCAAATTGGGTAGGGAATTTTGTCTTTTTATTTTGTATACTCAGTGACTCACAAAACTTTTGTAATAATGGCTTGTGGTTACAAAATTTACGTACTGCTATATGAGCTACTTTGCTCATCAAGTCACCATGTCAGGCGGAGTGAATGATTAAAAGACGACAGATGGAAGATTACCCAAATTTATGGATCTAATAAACAGAAAGTCATTGTTAAACATAATTTGTTAAATATGTATAAATGGTTTATTTTTTTAATAACTATTAAAAAAAATATCTGAAGAGAAAAGATTAGATATGGCCGGAATCACCCGGAACGGGGGGTTCTGAATCGCCCTTGCACCGATTTACTATTACTATCCTTGTTTACTTTACTGGTATACCAAGTAGAATAATATAATTAAAACTTTTTAATTAAAATTATAAAAAAGGTTAAAATAATTAGATATCCCCCCTGGTTAATTAATTAAAGAAAGTAAATCAGTAGAGGAATGTTGTAGCAGAGTGGGGTAATAGCCAAGTTGCCACAGGGGTGAAGTTAATCACAGGCGCGCTGTGCAACCATTTCTCAGCGCCTCCGAGTGTTTTAGGCAAGGTCTACCCAGCGCCTGCACAAAACAGGTCTCGCGCTTTAATTTGGGGGTAAATTTACCCTCCCCCCCCCAAACCCTTACACCGTTCCTCCCCTACCAAGGTAAAGGATATTTCATTAATATTACACCGTATATTCTCATTTACTTCAGGAGCACTAATTTAATTTTACTGTTTAAGATTATTAGTTCAAGAAAAAAATTAATTTTTTGTTTACTCTATCTGTAAATCCGCGGTGTTCAACAACATACTGACAATCAGCAGATTTGTTGGCCTCTCTACAAAACATAACATATAACGGCACCTAGAAGTACCTCTTACATGGCTTGTTTTAGTTATTCAGGTCTGTTAAATAAGGGAATCTCTCTCCAACGCTTTTCTAATCTTTGATCCTTCTCACATTTATTGGCATTTCATATGTAGCCATATCTCTTATATCATACCCTCGTATCATATCCAAGGAAGTTTAACCCATCATTGGTCGCTGCGTGAGAATTTCTCTCACATATTTTATTTTTTTGGCGGGAAACGGCTCTTGGTGCTTCCGAGAAACTCCTCTCCTCAGTATCTGTAGTATACAGACTCACACCCCTCCCAAAACTCCCCCCGTTCCAATAACAAACCTTATACCTGCTCCAGCTTCCTTCAACTCAATCCGATCTCATGAGAGATTCTCTCACGCGCGACTGTCAGTCTGACGTGCAACTGAGTGTTTCTCTCACGTGCGTCAACTTCCAAAATGATTTCTTTAAGAGGGAAAAATTTTCCCAAGCTTGGAAGATGAAGATTTTTTTTCCTCCGTTTTCCTTCTCTTTGGTAAATTAGTGGTTGTAACATACAATTCATTTTCCATACCTTCCATATTTTTTTCTGGATGATTATAAAATTCCGGTTGGATGGTACAACCTGAGTCAAAAATAGAAGCTTTGGACGACAATGTTGCTGAAAACTGTGCAGACATCCGGAATTAGTTACTTTTTACAACCTTACAAAAGGGGAGATGTGGTAGACCTCCTAAAATCATATTACAATGTAATAACAATAATTTGCAGATGGCCACTCACAATTTTCTTTTCGCTAAAGAACATAAGGGCGATAAACATTCTTGCATTCAAACTGATAAAACCATACAAAATAACAAGATGGACTGCAATCAATGTTAAACAGTAGTTTTGAATGATTATAGTTGTTTTACCCTCTTAATAAAAATTGTTTTTTCAAGATTTCATACTTTTTACTGATAATTGACCCTTTCGTAAGTACAGCTTTATTGTTAAAATTCAAACTAACGTATGATGAAAAAAAAAATATTCTGTGCCAGAAAAATTCTCACGTGCGACCATCCATGTTAAAGTTGGTCTAGCGACCAATGCCGGGTTAATGTCGGTGTAAGTTAGGGTGAAAAAGTTTGTAAGCTATGACCAGTCACGTCCCATGATGCTTTTGAAATGAGTTGTAATAATTTGGATTGAAAGGTTTAAATGTTTTGTAAATGGGATTTTTTTTTGGTTTTGTTTCTTTGGCACTGCTGTCCATTTGTGAACAGTCTTCCGATATATATTTCATTAAGTATGTGTATGTATTTAGTTTTTTTTCTAAGTTGTAGTTTTGAAAATTTAGAAAATGTGGGTAAAGTAAGTTTAGTCGTTTGATAAGAAAAATATTTATTTTTTTTTTTTAAATTTATTTATTAAAAATTACAAAGGTATAATATCAATACACTAAGTGAATATGTGAGGCCGGGATGGCCGAGTGGACAAAGACAGTTGCAATAGGTAATCAAAGTTAAGCAACGTGGAGCGTGTTTAGTACTTGGATGGGTGACCGCCCCAGTTGGGTGACCACCCGCCGATGAAAGCCACGAAGTCCAAACTCCCCCCTCCCCCCCGGGCGTGATGCGGCTCGTCAGTCTACTGGAGACGTCTCATTACAGGTCCTCCAAGGTCAACGGGGGTTATGTGTTGGGTCAATCACCCGACCATGTAAAAACTTGACCTGATTACGAAACCGAAAACTAGCCTCAGAACTGATAGTCTAAAACTGGTAACGACCCCGGCTTTGTATAAAGGACTCCGTCTTGCCTCGTGGAATGATCGGAGCTTATACAGACCTGGAGCCGCCCAAACAGTAGTGGAGGAAGCTAAAAGGAACGCTACTGACATAATAGCCGTACAAGAAGTTAGGTGGCCCGAGGATGGTGAACTCACTATCGATGGGTACACGATATTCTACAGTGGAAGGAACAAACAAAACTTTACCGGAGGAACTGCCTTTATAGTAAGCCCCAAGGCTCGGAAATCAATCCTAAGCTTCGTCCCTATTAGCGATCGGATAAGTGTGCTTAGATTCAAAGGAAGATGGTTCAACATCTCCATCATAAACGTCTACGCACCAACCGAAGACAAGGACGATGATATGAAAGACGATTTCTATGAGCAACTTGAGCAAGTGTACGACGGTATTCAACAGTATGACGTAAAACTAGTCATTGGGGATTTCAATGCCAAGATCGGAAGGGAGCGTCAGTTTCGGCCAACAATCGGATCGCACAGTCTTCATGAAACGAGCAGCGAAAATGGAGGAAGATGTGTAAGTTTCGCAGCTGCTAAGAATCTGGTAGTCAGCAGCACCAAGTTCCCGCATAAGGAGATTCATAAGTATACATGGTCAAGTCCTGGGGATAGGTGGAGAAACCAGATCGACCACGTGCTGATCGACAAGCGACACCAAAGCTCCATTCAAGATGTGAGGAGCTTTAGGGGAGCCGACTGTGGTTCGGACCATGCCTTGGTGGTAGTCAAGTTTAACCAAAGGCTTAGACGAATCCAGAAGACAGATAGCGACCTGAAACGAATAAGATATGAAATCCAAAGACTAAAGGATCCGGAGACTCAATCACGATTCCAAATAGAGCTGTCCAATAAATCCGAACTTCTCGCCCTAGAGAGTACGCCAATTGAGAGTCACTGGGCGGAAATTGAAAAGATCTTGAAGGAGACAGCGAACAAGGTGATAGGAGTCCAGGCTAAACGTCAACCAAAGAAATGGTACACGGAGGAATGCCGTAAGGCTGTGGAGGATAAAAGGGCACTGAAGATCCTCAGCCTAGGCAAAAGAGACAAAGAATCCCGAGATAGATATGAAGCTGCTCAGAAAGCAGTAAACAAGACACTGAGAAGGGCAAAGAGAGAATTCTTGTCTCAAAAGCTCAAGGAGATAGAAGATAACTGGCAGGGCGGTAAAATATGTGAATTCTATGCTGACATCAGGAAAGAAAGAACCGGATACATGGGTAGGAGCACTCAAATGAAAAAAAAAAAGGCAAACTGACACAGTCAAAGACGAAGTGCTCGGAATCTGGAAGGATTACTTTGAGCAGTTGCTAAACAGTGAAGATCCCTCAGAGGATGAGGACATGGACCACGCTGAGGACCATCCCAGCGATGTGGTAGAGAAGCCGGATCTACTGGATGTACAGATGGCGATTGAGAAGGTAAAGCGGCGAAAAGCCCCTGGAATAGATAGCTTACCTGGTGAGCTATTCAAGGAAGGGGGTGAGTCACTGAAGAGCCATCTACACTAGCTCTTCCTGAAAATATGGAGAGAGGAAAAGATCCAGGACGTATGGAACACAGGTCTTATATGCCCAATTCTGAAAAAGGGATCCATGTACGAGTGCGAGAACTATAGAGGAATAGCACTACTCCCTGTCGCATACAAAATCCTTACCTACATAATTCTAAACAGAATGAACCCGTACTATGAAAAGTCCCTTGGCGACTACCAAGCAGGGTTCAGAAGAGGAAGAAGCACGTCCGATCAGATCTTCATCCTAAAACAGATACTCGAGAAACGTTGGGAAATAAATCAAGATGTGCACGCCTTATTCATCGACTTCAAAGCAGCCTACGACTCGGTCGACAGGAGCTTTCTTTGGAAAATACTGACGGAACTGGGTTTTCCAGGGAAATTGGTACGATTTACACGGACGTGTATTAATGGATCCCGATGCCGAGTCCTGGTACAAGGAGAAATGACTGAAAGCTTCAAGAAAAGACGTGAAGTCAGGATTAAGACAAGGCGACTGCCTATCCCCGATGCTGTTCAACCTGGCCTTGGAAAAAGTCATCCGAGAATGTACCAAGGCAAGCGGGGGAGTGCACGTGGGGGAAAAAAAAAAAAGAAAAAAAAAAAAAAAAGTGAATATGTTAAGAGTAAATTAATGACATCATAAGGCGTGTGGAGGAACTACCCATTGGTAGCACTCGGATATTGTTTTGCTTTAGTAGATCTCTAGGCCATCTTCTATCAGATGCCTCTGAGGAGGAAGGGAGGTTGGAGACAAAGGGTTAGGATTAGGAGGTATATTTAATTTTAGAAGTCAAAAGATAATGTTTCTTAATTAATTAAGCAGGAGTATAAAATTGATTTTGTTGAACGGGCGTCATTGCACAAAATCAAACTTTCCGAAAGCTCTGAGATTACTACTATCTAACATTAAAAGCTGTTAGAATCTTAAAGTTTGGTAAAGTAATTAAATTACCTCATTTCCGTTGCAAAACCCAGACCAAGTTGGTGAGATTGATTACTATTTGCAAGATTAATACCATATTTCAAAAACTATAAATCCTAGATTTTTTTAGAATATTTTTTTCCAATCAGCAGCCTAAAATTAATTGAATGTGATGATGAAATATTTTTGGCCGGCTAGACCTGTCAAATACCCTCTGCGCGTCGGCTAGAGGCAATTTTAGCAATAAATTTTAATATAAAGCTTGGCCAACGACAAGTACTGTGAAACCAACCGAAAAATTATTTTTTTGGAAATGTTTCCTTTTAATCTATTATTTATATATACAGGGTGTCCAAAAAGATTATTCGGGGTTTGAAAGATGAATAAAATCTCAATTATAGAATATCAAGTAGGTTGTATATGTTCTATTTAAACACAAAGAACTGGAAATTTATTTAGAAAAAACAATATTGTCTAGGTGTCCACCATAACACTGCTGGCCCTCCTCGAATCTCAAACGCAGTAAATAGTGAGCGTTACTGTGAAATGATAAGAGGTTTTTGTCCTAAGAACTTCAAGAGATTAAAGGGTATAACTCTAGAACATGGTTTCAGCAAGACGGGGCCACTTGCCATACTTCAGACTTATCAATTGCTACGGTAAACGAATTATTCCAAAACAAAGTGATTTCTCGTAGAGGCACCATTAGCTGGCCTCCCAGGAGTCCCGATCTCAGTCCTCTAGACTTCTTTTTATGGGGATACCTGAAAAGTAGGGTATACGAAAAGAAACCGACGAATCTAACAGCATCGTTAGATATAACAGCATCCAGCAGCGTTATGGTGGACACCTAGACAATATTGTTTTTTCTAAATAAATTTCCAGTTCATTGTGTTTAAATAAAACGTAAACATCCTACTTGATATTCTATATTTGAGATTTTATTCAACTTTCAAACCCCGAATAATCTTTTTGGACACCCTGTATATTGTTTATATTTATATTTATAAAGTTAATAAACAAAACAAAAATATGAACATTTATATAATTTCGTCGTTAAATTCTTGTCCTTGAAGAGAGGAGTAGAGGCATTGGGAGGTGTCAATTTCACTACCGTTAATGCATTATGAATAGCGGTGTGCAACTGAAACGGAAATTGTGGTTTTGATCCTACTCAAAGGGAGGAGGGGTGGAGAGGGGTGAGGGGAGGGGAAGGGGGTTTTCTTTGAAGCAAAGCCATCAGCCCCCCCCCTCCATCGTCCCAGCTCTAAGCCGGCGGTCCCTCATCCGTGAAAGCACTTCCAGTCATTCCCTCCAGCCACCTACAGGACAAAAACGGAGAACTGACTTCTCTATTAAAGATTTTCCTCTTGTAGCAAATATGAAATCTAGAATATTCCCTTGTTCTTAAACTACTTAAATAAAATTTTCAAAATACGGATTAGTAGATTTCAGCTTTTTCCGGAGCCGAGGCTGTCTCAAGCCATTTCACTGATTGTAAGATTGTTGAAAGGTCCAGAAGGATCTAGAATGATTTTTAAAGACTGCTTTCGATGTCGTGACACTGATACCTTTATATGGCGCATTGAGTTAAACGCTCCTTCTGCTTCTATCGTTCCCTTGTCGATATTCCGATTCCTAATATTCCGCCTAATATTTTTTTTTTTTTTTTTTTTTGTCTTTCAAACATTCATTCGCACCTGTCAGCCGTCTGCGACAATCAGCGAATCCGATGGCTGCAGCATCGCAATACTATTGAAGGCATGTATGGCTTGAAGGAAGGAAAGTGCCCAGCAGCACCTCTTTCCGGGCTTGACAATAAATTCAGGAGAGGAGGTCTCTCATCCAGCTTCTTTTTAGCCGCCTTCGAACGGGCAAGTCAACCGTGGCCATGTCGTGAATTAATCTATTGTTATGTCCATCCAATTTAACAAAGAAGCGTGAGTAAAGCGTTCGTATATGTTGTTGGATAGTCGGTTGTTGTAAGTCTGTATGTAGAGTTTGGTTACTTACGTACCTGGGAGCGTCCGTAATTAGTCTTAAAATTTTGGATTGAAAAGTTTGTAATTTTTGTAAATGTGTCTTTTTAGCTGAGCCGAAAATCTGTGAGGCATATGTCCAAATGGGTTTAAGTGAGTAGGTGTATGTATTCAGTTTTTGTCTAATATTCAATTTAGAAGATTTGGCAAAAAGCGAGTAAAGAATTTTTCAGCGTAGGGTAATTCCCTTATATAGAAGCGTAGGGTAAGCTTCTACCCTTAGAGCCACGGCTACGCTCGATTTTTTTATTTTTTTAATATTTCGATCTAATTAGTCCTTTCTACTCTTTCGATTTAATTTGCAATTTTTAGACTGCCTAACACTCCGCTCTCGTTCAATTTGTATGCTTTCGAGGTATGATAACTCACGCCAGAAATTAGGGTTAAGGGGGTGGGTAAGAGCGGTTACACCGATTTTTAATATTATTCCTGCACCTACCCCCTATTTTTGGCCTCATCCAATTTCCATCACCGATTGTTAGCTTCTACCCTTGGAGCCGAGGACTACGCTCGATTTTTTTTTTTTTTTTTTTTTTTTTTATTATTATTAAGATTCAAGTATTCCTTTTTACTCTTTCGATATAATTGGCAATTTTTATACTGCCTAACACTCCGCTCTCGTTCAATTTGTATGCTTTCGAGGTATGATAACTCAAGCCATAAATTAGGGTTAAGGTGCGGGAATATTATTAAACATCGGTGTAACCGCTCTTACCCCTAATATAGTCCCAAAACATTTCCACTTGTAGATGCTAATATACGTTAAATATGGAAACATATGAAGGGTCATGGGGAAAAACCACGGTCCAACGGGAAAAATCTAGTCCAATCTGAGAAAAAGGAAATTTAAAGTTTATGGTCCCTTTTATCCATTTTCCAAAAGTTAAAATTAGTTTCACAAAACATATTCCTCTAACCCTGATAACTGTTCACCACTGTACAAAATATCCAAAACCAAATAATAACTATTAATGCCCCTGAAAAAAACAAAACATTACCAAACTGCTCATTGTTAGGGGGGGAAACTACTGTAGTCCATTCCTTATTTGTTTGTGACTTTTAAATTATTATTACGTTTTTGGGTAAACAAATAAAACAATAATACTTTAAATAACAAATTTGCTAAATAAATCCGTTTCTCTGTCTACACATCAGATAGCCCTGAACACCCTCGCACCACCAGCTGTAGCTTCGCTGACGACACGGGTATCCTATCATCATATCAAAATCCTACTAGCACATCCCTTCAACCCTTCAAAACCATCTATTTGAACTAGAAAAGTGGTTCAAAAAATGGAGAATCAAAATTAATTCCCCTAAGTTGATCGTTTACTTAACTTAAATTGATTAAAAAAACAGTTTTCACCTGACTTGTGAGTTGAAAGTCTGAGTATTTTCATGACATGAAACATTCGTCCGTGTTTTTTCTTTTTTTTTTTGTTAATTTTGTAGACTTATAAGCTTATAAGTGTACAGGATAAGATTAAAGTCACGTTTCATTTTTAAACGTAATAATAATAATAAAATCACTGTTGAACACCGTAATGGATTAGAACAGAATGTAAACTGAAGAATCAAGAACCAATATTGATAATCTTCATCCACAAAAAAACACCACAGAAATGGACTACTGTTAATCTTTCCCCGAATGTTTTTCCCCTTATATCGATTTTATGTGGACTATCGTTTTTTCCTCGACTGTAACAAGTATGAAAAGAAAGAACTCTTCCTATACTATCAGATGGTACCACTTGGTTCAAATCCACACAAAGTGGACTACCGTGGTTTTTACCCCTGACCCTTCATGTGTGTTTAGCCGACCCGGTCAAACCGGTTTCGACGTTTTCTTAGTTATTTGATAACTCTATTTACTTAGTGTTACGCGAAACACAAAACATGTATTTAGAAGAGTCCTAGTGTTGTTGGAAGCTGAAACAAACTGTTCTAGTACTTGTTTGTGAGTTTTCTAGTAGATGTGATTGTTCGGGAACCTTCCGGACGGGGTCATCTGTAGTGCAGTGGTTAGCATGGCAGCCTACACTACTAAATGTCGCGGGTTCGCTTCCCGTGTTGGCCCTATGATTTTTTTTTTAAAGGGAGTAAAAAATCCTTAGCTATGCCATCTCCCGGATAGGATGTAAAATGGAGGTCCCTGCATTTTACGCCTGCTAATAATTAAATTTCCTGCATAAAGGTTACAAATATGCCCAAGCTGCTTTACAAATTAGCCAGTCTTTACCATTTAAGTAATTTGTTGCTTCACTAAATGATAGATCATTTTTAAAGTATCTTCTGATTTCACTAAGAATTGGGCTCATTTAGCTTACGATATATAGATTCATAAAAAGAATTTTAAACGTATATAAACAAATTTTATAATTATTTTTTGTAATTCAACGTTTAGGGCACGCATCTCCATTATTAGGAGTACAGTAAAGCGATTGGGTACAAAACTAGCACTGATATGACAAAAAACAAAGCCTTCCATGCTCTTCTTGGGATGACCCAATTGAAAATGTCTAAACAAGACTGAAATAATAATAAGAATAATAAATGGTATGATTAGCCCACTTTTGGTTTGTATATTTACAGTATATTATAAAATTCCTAAAAATAAAAATGTTAGAATCGATATTGAAAGTCAAACGCCTAAAAGTTTCAGATTAAAAAAGAAAAAAGTGAAAGAAAATTTTTCAAATTCAAAAGAAATGGAATTTCATGAGTAAGTGACGGTTACTCACAATAGAAAGATTATTTATTTGGATTTTAATAATTAAATCGCACCTGCAAGCTTGGGCACCTGCTTTACAATTTGGCGAGTTAAAGCCAGTCTTTACCATTTAAGTAATTTGTTGCATTACTAAATGATTGGAGATCATTTCTAAAGTATCTTCTATGATTTCACCAAGTATTGGGCTCATTTAGCTAAAAAATGAATAATGTACATAATTACGATATATAGATTCATAAAAAGAATTTTAAACGTATATAAAAACTTTTTATAATTCTTTTTTGTCATTCAACGTTTAGGCCACGCATTTCCATTATCAGGAGTACATTGAAGCGATTGAGTACAAAACTAGCACTGATATGATGGACAACAAAGCCCTCTATCCTCTTCATGGGATGACCCAAATGGAAATGGCTAAACAAGACTGAAATCACGAAGGGATGTTTGCGCGGCAGGGCGGAGTCAGAAGATATAACGCCGCTGCATAAATGTTTCCCCTTTAGCCGAGGCTGCGAATAATAAACCATCCCGCTCCATCTTTTACCTCTTTGCATTTTAAATTCAGTCATCGAGGGGATCCCTCTTCATTCGGAAAATATTCGCTCTTCAGCGAGGATAGACGGTGTAACATCTTAAGCATTTAAAATGGAAATATTGAAACTGTTTTGAAAAGACAATCAATAACAATCTACATCTTGTATACTCCAGTGAAAAATGTGATATTCCATATCGAATAAAGCTTTAAACAAGATCATTTATTAATTTGAACGGACATACGAACAGTTTAATTGGGAATATAGCGCCAAAATACGAGAACTAACGAGGCGATGGATGAGAAATCTCTTCTCTTAATTGAAATCCTCTGGTTATTGAATCAAGCCAGAAAAAAGGGCTTCTGAGTGCTTTCCCACCTCGTGTCTGTCATGTTATTATTGCCTCATCGGCGCGGGTTACGGCCACCGGGCGTAGGAGTGTTGAACCTTCCCCGTGTATCCCATCGAGAATCGTGGAGTGGTTTTCCAGGATATCAGTGACCGCCCGGAGGTTCGGTATAAGGACAGTATGCTTCAGGGATAGAAATATAGGTCCTCGGGGCCTGCTGACTCTGGGCTACCATAATTCTTGGACCTAGACCAGTTTGTCACTGTCCTTGAACCCGAGAGAGCTGACGCCATCGGAGAGAAGGACACTGCCTAATTGGCCCCAATAGGATTATGGAGCTATGGGCAGTCTGCCGCTGCACCATGGTGACCAAGGCTTGCAGCAACTGGAGTTTGGGCTAGCCCCTCCAGGCTGTCTGTGCACCCGCATGCAACACAAATGTCTGTAAGAAGACCACACTGCAAGGCCAAAGGCCTTATTAGGCCTAATGCGCCAACCGAAAAAAAACATGAATACTGTTTAAGCATTGAAATAAGAATAGGGTGAAGTTAAATACAAACGACTGCTGATAAACATACATGAAACACACATTTATTATAGAATAAAAGAAACAGAACATTAGAATGATTTAGTTGAAATGGTTAAGAAAATAAATAAAAATAAAAGAACAATACTTATATATCTATACCTTGAATAAAGAAAATAAAATGACATATGTAAATTAATAAAAGTCAATAAGAAACATGTGATTAGTGAATTTATATATCTATTTAATAAACAAAATTTTTACAATTAAAAGGCCTTTTCAATAACATTTAAAAGGAGTAACGTAGAGAATGACAAACAAAAAAAGGTGGATGGCCACCACAATGAAATATGAATGATAGTTTGATTCAAT
The DNA here is from genome assembly GCA_911387785.2 of Aelia acuminata. NCBI lineage: Eukaryota > Metazoa > Arthropoda > Insecta > Hemiptera > Pentatomidae > Aelia > Aelia acuminata. The sequence continues at coordinate 121,561,693 of OU426982.1, read as the reverse complement.
TGTCTTTAAGTATAGGCAAACAAAACAAGCAGCTTCCCTAATCCGGTGAGAATGAGACCTCATTGGCGAACTACACTCTGATATCAGTGAACAATTCACTGGCGAACAAAACAACTTGAAGATAGGCTCCTGGATTATTCAGAAGAAAGTGAAAGAGTACTCACAAATTTGGCTAGCAATCAAACTCTCGTAATTAGTGATCATACAACTCCAAATCTGGGAGAGGTGCAGCGCAGAGAGCCAGATGGGAAGGCGGGCATTTAGCTCAAAATGGTAGACAGAAGAGATGATGCGTTCGGTTCCAGTCTTGAGAGCAGAATGAGTCGGGGTGGGGATGACGCACGTGGCGGTTGATATCCGACAGCTGTTTCATAGCCTTCTTACTTGAGCTTAAGCTAAACAAAATAAGTTTGGGAGGCATTGGATGGCGGGAAAACCTCGTTTTTAATTTCAAAACAATTTAAGACTGAACATCCCCCCCCCCATGGCGCGGATGCGGCATTATTGAGAGGGTAAGGGGCATAGGCCATTAACTGGACGTTTAAGCAAGCCTGAAGGGGTTAAGATGCTGGCCACTCGGGCAACATTGTCAGTACCCGGAAACAGCTCGACGACGCGGGCGAGAGGCCAGTTAAGGGGAGGTTGATTGTCCATTTTGACCAGGACGAGAGAACCCGGAGCTAACTCAGGAGAGGAGTCCGTCCAGCGGGAACGCTGTTGAAGAGTGTGCAGATACTCTACCGTCCACCGTTTCCACTGTGAGGAGGCTCCGGTGATTATATCGTCCCCATAGGTGTCATCGCGTAGAACCGGGGCGGCAATAGGGAAACGGTCCCCTTCATCTTGAGCTAATTGGTGAAGTGTCCGAATGGCTAGGTATGGAGAAGAACTAACCCCGTAAGTGACCGTGCGGAGGCGGTAAGAGCGCACAGGCTCTTCGGGTGAAAAACGCCATATGATTCTTTGAAGGTCTTGGTGTTCCGGGGGGACTAAAATTTGGCGATACATTTGCCTAATGTATGCGGTGAATATATATCGGTGAGTACGTGAGCGGGTGATTAGGTTAACAATGTCCGTTTGTAGCTTGGGCCCGGTGTAAGAAATATCATTGAGGGATATTAGACGATACTATTATATATATACGATATTAGACTAGGGATACCATTAGACGATTGTGAGGAAGCGTTGAATACTACCCTGATTTTCGACGGAGGGTCATCAGGTCGGTGGACAGGATGATGAGGAAGATAATAGATGGCACCGCGGGCGTCATAAGGATCCGGAACTAAGGACATATGGCCGAGGTCAAGATACTCGCGCATAAAGGCGACATAGGCCTCCCGGAGAATGGGTTCGCGTTGAAGGCGGGCTTCGAGTCGGTGAAATTGTTTGAGAGCTCGGTAATAAGATTCTCCTATATCAACAGATTTTAGTGGTAGAGGAATGATGTAGGTTCCGGGTTCCGGGAGACGGATCTTAGAAATAGATCCTCACACAACTGTTCTTCAGCAGAGAACTTGGGGGAAATGGCGGACACTTCTTCGAGATCCCAGAATTTTTTCAGATCTTTATTGAGTTGGAGGTTGGTGAGCGCATTAAAGGCTATTAGTGCTTCTGGAGGACTGGGAACTACAGGAGAGGGATCTTTGGCAATTGAAGTAGTCAGGCTATCAGCCTTGGGTGCAGGCGGAGGATGATGAAAACGGCGGCGAGGAGGCGGGCGATAGGTCTTTCCTTCGTTGTCGATCACGTCTTTCGACCATGTAATACGGCGTTGATTGGCTGGGGGGCGACAATTCCCCATAATACACCAGCCAAATACAGTTTCAAGGGCGATGGGTCCGCCCTGAGATACGGGAGCAATCCCCAGAATGATGAGGGGAAGGACGTCTATTCCTAACAGGAGGTCAATCTCCCCAGGTTGACACAAGGAAGGCTCGGCGAGTGGTAACTGGGTAATATGCGGCCAAGGAGACAAATCCACCTGGGATGTAGGAAGAGTATCGGTTATTTTCTTAATCACAAAGAGCCGTACCCTAAGTGACGAGGAGTTCGGGAGTACAACTCCAAATCTGGGAGAGGTGCAGCGCAGAGAGCCAGATGGGAAGGCGGGCATTTAGCTCAAAATGGTAGACAGAAGAGATGATGCGTTCGGTTCCAGCCTTGAGAGAAGAATGAATCGGGGTGGGGATGACGCACGTGGCGGTTGATATCCGACAGCTGTTTCATAGCCTTCTTACTTGAGCTTAAGCTAAACAAAATAAGTTTGGGAGGCATTGGATGGCGGGAAAACCTCGTTTTTAATTTCAAAACAATTTAAGACTGAACAAATCCCTTGAACAAATACAGTTCGAAATGTAATTGTTTTCATTTGGAATAAATCAAAGTTAACGTTTAAGAAAAAAAAAAAATCTTCCTCTTTTTTCTTTTTTAATCTGAAACTTTTTGGTGTTTGACTTTCAATATCGATTCTAAAATTTTTATTTTTAGGAATTTTATAATATACGAACTAAAAGTCGGTTAATTAAACCATTTATTATTCAAGACCGATTTATTTTAATTTATCTCTGCCCGATTATTAACTACTATTACAATTTTATTCGATATCAACAAAATTAGAAAAAAAAAAAATTCCTTTCTCGGGGTGTTTAAGTAGTATAATAGGGTCAATTTCAAATAAATATTATCTTGGATAGGTTTCAGGTAAGGGGTGGGAGGGAGTATTGTTTATTTTTAACTGGATTATCCGATTTCATCGAATCGGACACTCTGGTTTTTATCAGACTCATTCATTTAAACATATCACTGTCATCAAATCAAAATAAATAAATAAATCTCTTTATCAATTGCCTGCTGTGACAGCTTTAGAGATCGCTGACTTGGGAATTACCTTTTCACCACATTTCTTCTAGTTAGAGAGAGTACCATATCGTTCTTTTATTTTTTCTCGGTCGACTAATATGGCACCTTATCGGTTGAAATTTCTACATTTCTAAAGACTCAGTTTTCCATCTGAAGATCTGTCTCTCAAATGTTCAGAGGATAACAGAATGCAGAAAAAACTCAGAGAGTAAGGGGCACTTGGTCAGTTCAACCCTCAAACTCGTTCGTATCAAACTACACAAACTGAAAAAGAATATAAAATATAATTATATTAAAATATAATGACATTGGAATTACCTTTTTTTTTTTTTTTTTAATCGGCACTGTATCGGTTGAAAACATTTCTAAAGAATCAGTTTTCCATCTTACGAAGTGTCTCTCAAATGTTCAGAGAATAACAGAATGCAGAAAAACCTGCTCAGAGAATAAGTTTTTCTAACTTTAGTTTTTTAAGTTATGTCTAACTACATGATGCCTTTATATGTGTAGTTAAAACAGCCATAAAATCCGCTAACCGTGAACTTGTTGACGGGCGCTGATTCACAAAAACAGTCCAAATATATATATAAATATATATATATATATATATATATTGTGAGACTTCTGCGGGTTAAGAAATATTTATTGAACGAAAACATACAATTATCAGTCCCAAACGAATTAATAAAACTCAAATATCCGAGCAGGTTACACAAATTATAAGCATACAGCACGCAAATCATATGGCTTGAGCTTCACAGTCAAGACAAACACTAAGACCAACCGACTGATTCACTCGCTCCTTATATTTAGTTGTAGAAGGGACATTCTAGAAGGTTCGAGGTCTTCGTGGAAGGTTAGAGGTCTTCGTTGAAAAGATCTAGGCCCATCCAGGTGCTCCAACGATTTTTTCCGACCAATAGTTCGTTCCAACAAAAGGTTTGGAATTTTAAACCATATGTTTTTATTTGACGATTTAACGTTACAATATATTTATGATTCGTTAACGGTTTGGGGAGTATATGGGTTTGTTAAATTTTTTTTTTTTTTTTTTTTTTTTTTTTTTATAGGTTATCACTTCAATGAAATGCTAAGTCGAAAACTTGTTAAATTAATTTTAACCGATCTGAATTCTTAGATTATAACGAACCGAATAACTACATATATTGCTATGTAGTGGGGGGTTAATTTATTATTGTTTTAATTAAGAAGTGATTAATGATTTAATGGGATGCCAGAGCATTTTCTAGGAAATGCCGAAACTAATAAAATATTTACTTCCCCTGATTACATACAATACCTTCCCCTTTTTATAATAAAATAAAAATATGATTCCCCTTTTATGAATCAAAAGATAATAGACTTTCCAGAATTGGATTCCTCTCTCAAAGGCACATGTGGGGCAATATAATGCTGCATGCTTATAATATGAAGATATATATATATATATATATATATATATATATATATATATATATATATATAGAGAGAGAGAGAGAGAGAGAGAGAGAGAGAATTAAAATAAATGAAAAACTGCATACGTATTTATGGTAATATTACTATTAATAATAAAAAAAATGTATTAACTATTTGTTTAGTCATATCAAAGCAAAGTAACAAACATTGTATTTATTATTTATCTTTAAAAAAAATTAAATGAGATTTTAATGAACTTGATTATTAACACTGCCATAACTTACAACCATTACGCATAAGACATAATAGACAATTAAAATAAATATGATTCAACCAAATGCAATAATAAACTATAACTACTATATTACAAAATCATCAAAAGTATATACATATTGGGTACTCATCTAGATACTCCCAGGATCAATGTTCTCTCCACTATTGCAACCTCTGATACAGCAATTAACTAATAGCGCCAAATGATGAGAGTGGTTTGGAGTTTTGTCAACTTGACAATCATCGTTACAGCACTAACTTAAAACACTTTCTTAAAAGTCCTCAAATACTCTTTTAAGCTCACCATTGATTACCATGTTAATTAAAAAATCACTAATGATACTTTCTATGTCCTGAAGGGACAGTCTATCACTCCACATCAGGACTATCCAAAGTTATGACCAAAAGTACATGTTGACAGTACGAAGTCACATTCAAGAGTCCCCCACTGTAACATCCCATTTCTCACCTAAAGAATGGAGGGGGAAATATTCCTCCACTGACGAATTTATTAAAAAGGCATTTAAATGAAAATAAAAATGATATATTTGTAGGTTCTCTACCAGGGAAAACACCTGTAAACTTTAATTTGCATGGTTCTTGTTATTAAGATATTAATTAATGAAAAACGGATAGCGTGGGGACTATATTCTATTTTAACGGCTTTTATGTTAGCGGTTGAAACGGCTATTCCCTGGTAAACAAAAACAGGATGTCTTGAATTTAGCACATTATCACCCTAAAAAGGAACCGGGAAGGATATTAGTTTCCTCACCTAGTCCTTCTACTAATTTAGTTATTAATTAAAATATTGATCAGCTGATTTTAAATTTAGACTCCTTATTAAAAATGAAAAATTTTGATATCCAACAAGATATATTTTATTTGATTACTTATTAAGTTTTCTAATTGGTAAGAGGCTCTATCATCAGCTATGACAATGATATATGACTATTTTTACTACCTCTTAACCTAATACACAGCAATATATTCTAGTTTAGCTTAACTATATATTGTGAAAAGTCTACCGTGAAAATAACCACGAGAACCTTCTAAAATTCCTTTGTACCTATAACTATCCGATAAAACCCTCAACAAAGAGCCTCCCCTAGTAGAAAATTTCGGTATTCCAGATAGATAAACTCAGCAAGAAAAAACCTCCTTTGATATACTATTTTCATCCTTTACATGTAAGGTTAGCTAAGGCGAGCGACCTCTGAAGGGTAGAAATATGCAAAGGTGATAGGCGCAATTGGTAATAAACTGTTCGTCTATAAGAATCATTTTATTTTCCACATAATATTTAATTTTTATTTAAAATTTAGTAAGAAACTATTTCGTCACAAAAAATAATTGTGTATAGCGGATTTACAATAAAAGGGGATCAACACATAAAAATGGTCGTGTGTTCGCATCCCGCGGTGGTCCTAGCATTTAAAATTAATTTACATTGTAAAAATACAAATAAAATATACAATTTTTCATTTTTTTATACGCGTAATGTTCACTTAAGTAGTAATTTTCGAATTATTCATAAATAGGATTCGATCAACATAATTTTGTAAAAGAAATCCTAATATTTAGCTTAATATTTTTCATGAAAAATATTCGTGCTTGATTCTATAGCCTCGCGTGTACATCAAATGCTCCATTCAAGCTCATAATTACGCTCACAAGGGAGTAGGGTGCGAAGGGAGATGGAGAATCTTACCCTCCTAAGCCCCGCAACCAATTTCTTTTCCTTTAAAAGGATAAGCCTGAATCTTTTACTGTAAAGGATGGGAGCGTAAGTTATCAAATTGAATGGGCTAAGTGCCCTCTGCAAAGATTCATCTATTCAATGGCCCCTTATTCATATGTGTATTTCGAGATTGCTTTAGCTTAAAAGATTAAATGTCTCTTCAAGCTGTTTTAAGCAGTTTGTTGAATACTGAAGCATTACGCAGTCAAGATAAAGTTATTTCATAAGTAGATTAATTTAGGAGTAGCATTAAAATAAAAATTAAATTACTTTTTAAGTCAAATTAATCTTTTCGGTATATTGAAAGCTTCTCCACATCAACCTCTGACCGAACACTTATTGGCAGAAGGATCAGGAGATCGCGGACTTAGAGAAATTGAGTGTTTTGGCTGCCATAAACAGCTATACCATGGAAGACTGGGTAATCCTCGCAATGAGAATGCAATCAGCAGAAAGGGAAAGAGTTTAGCGAGAGTAAATCGCTAATTGACTGTAGGAAATGGATCACAAGCTATAAAATATCAAATAGGGAGAAAGCCATGCTTAAGTAGAATCACCTAGTTAAGAGGTTGGAAGCTCCTACAGGTCAAAACTTTGTTAATGCCTCACTATCAGTCCAACACTTGCTGATGATCAGTCGAACTCACTATCAGTCCAACACTTGCTGATGATCAGTCCAACACTCCTGAACAATACAGGAAGAAAAGTTGGTCTTTCCAATCAATTAAAAGAAATTATGAAAGACAGTGAAGAGAGAGTCAACACTCTATTCGAATTCCTTTAATGAACGAAATTCTACTGGCGGATATAAAGTACCATCAGATGATCCTTTGGGGTAGAGGCGACATCACAAATTTAAAAAAAAAACATTAAAAAAATCTTTTCGAAATGTACTAAATACTGTACATTTTGATTTTTTTTTTTTAAAGTACAGTATATAATATAAAGGAACCAAAAACATTACGCAGGTACAACAAGTACACGCAGGGGCTGTGATTCATGCTCCTCGCCCATTGGCGGCTTACCTTAATGATTTTCGCTCCTTCGAATGGGAGCTATTCAATAGCATTATACAGTATTGACAATCTATATCTATATCTATATATTGATAAAATAAAAAATACAATCCAACCTAGTTATAAATCGTCGTAGAAAGTTTTTTGATTGACTAAAGTGTCCGATGGGGCTGTCTAGTGTGAGCTACCGGTGGTACACGCCGGCGTGAACGTGTTAAGCAAATATATTGAAGTCCAAGTTGGTCACGGAACTTTATAAAGGGCCCGTTTAATCGAGGGGACGTAACTTTAAATTCCCAAGTCCACATCGGAATATCAATCATCTGAGAAAGTAATAATAAATTAAAATTAATTTAAACAATTGGAATAAACAAATAAATAATAGAAAATATAATATCGTACCAAATTATTATATTATTTTATTATTATTTTTTTTATGATAACTCTGATAAGTTTATAAAACTTTATATCTTGTTTTTTTTTAACGTCCATTTATGCTAATAAGGCCAATCGAACGTTTCTACAGTGGAAGTCCTACATTTTGCCTTTCCAGGGATAATTAGGATAGGGGTCTTTAACGGGTACGTGACATCATAGAGCCTCCAGACCATCATTTTACGTCCTATCAGAGAGACGGCATAACCAAGAAATTTTTAAAGGGAGCAACACCTAGATAACATTAAAATAGATCTGTTTGCAGGTTAATTTTTTTTATCGATTTCGGGATGAAAATTTATTGAACTTCTTTCCCGAGTAATACCTGAACTACAACAGTTTCATCCTAAGATTTATTTAAAAAAAACATGACCTTATAAACAGTTTTATTTCGTCCATTCAATCGCTCCTGTCAAATAACGAAGCAACGCTTAGTTCCAAAAAAGTCATAAAAATAATATTTATTTTACTGTACTTCCACCTGCCAACAGTTTACTAACACGTAAGGAAAAGTATTTTAATTTTTTTTTTTTGCTCTTCCCCTTCCTCCCCGTTTAGGCTATAGGGGGGTTTCCCAGGCCAGGGGAGAGAGAAGGGGATTAATGCCGAGTATTATTGAATGTCCCCTTGCTGCGGGTTTTGACCTTGCTATCTTCGGGTTCCCAAACGTTGTCAGGGCACGCGTAATTCCTACCGGCTTTGCCCACTCGGCCAAACTGTAACCCAAAAATACTTAATTTTATATTCAACGGCTAATCTTCTTGAGCCTCATAAAAAAAAAAAAAAAAAAAAAAAAAAAAAAAAAAAAAAAAAAAAAAAAAAAAAAGTGGCGTGCGTGCATCTCACAACGTACACTGTAGGCTCTCTTTTACGCTTCTGCAAAATCGAGTTTTAGACTGATTTTATTGATTTTTAGATGAAATTAAAAATAGTGCTTTTAATATTAATTTATATTATGATCGTTATTATATACGTATTTTTAATTATCTGATCTAAAATATACTGTATCATTAAATTAATAATTTGGCTATTTATTAAAAATTAAAATTTCGGGAATATCATATGGTTTCCCCGACGCCACCAGGAACCACCACCGTCGCCAACTAGTTGTCCCCGTGCTCCAGTTAGCTCTCGCACTCGTTAATTTTCATTAACTAATTACTATGGGTTTTTTTTTCCTAGCTAATTACCTCTCGCAAAGGTAAATATTCAAAAAGTCCTTATTATGTGGTGAAGCGGCGGGGGAGGGCGGGTGGGGTTTTACCCCCCCACCCTCCTGGTTACCGCGACTTTAGTGCTTAATTAATAAAAAAAGCTAATATTTTTATCAAAAAGCTTTATTTGAAATTCTGGTGGAATCGTCACTATTTACGGCCTCATAGTTGAAGTATTTGAGCACTGAAGCAGTGGTGAACCGTAGAGAGTGAAACTAGGCGGAGGTATGAACCCTGACTCAACGCCGAGTGTTGAGGGAAGCGGTGAAGCCTCTATGGAGTGTAATGAGGCAGTTAACAACGAAGAGGTAAGCGGAGCCTGGGCTTTGGTCACAGGGAAAAAAAGAAACTGTCCTGAATCAAGAGATCCCAGAAAGCAGAAAAGGACTGAACCTGGAACTGAGATACCCACACCTGTGAGTAACTCTTTTACCAAACTTAGTAATTTAACGAACATAGACCAACCAAGCGGTAGTACATCGGTGCCGAGGGAAATGCCACCTCCACCAATTCATGTCAACGATGTTCAAAATTATCAAGCCTTGGTCTCATTCTTAGGGCAACATTCAACCCCAAACTCATTTACCCTGAAGTCTACTATGAAAGGGGTTACCGTATACCCCAGCACAGCAGAGGTTTACCGTAAGCTGGTTACGAGTCTACGCAATGGTGAAAAAATATTCGACATACAAACAATTTTCTACACTAGAGTTACTGTAGAAGAGCCAAGAATAAAACGAATGATACCTCAATGCATCAGGTGTCAACAATACGGCCACACCAAGTCGTATTGCAACCACGCACCTCGGTGTGTGAGATGCGGCCAAGGCCACGAGTTCATCGTGCACTAAAACGAGAGATACAGAGGCGACCTGTGCAAATTGTAGGGGAAACCATCCAGCAAATTATCGTGGGTGCCTAGTTCTGAAGAAGTTGAGGCCTCAGAAAACTAAAAAAAATAATCATTTACAACAATCTTCTCCTCCAGTTCCAGGTCTACAAGAATTTCCTGTTCTTCAGCCTCCGAAGACGCATCGACAACCACAGAAGAATACTGCACCGTTGCCGACTCAGCAGCAGCAGAGAGCACCCTCAACGCAGCCGATTGGATCGCACAGCAGCCACCTTCAGCTGACAATTACGGCCCCCAACACTTGCATCAGTTAATCAATGGTCTTAACTCTCTCATCCAACCCCTTTTTAGCATCCTCCAACAGCTCGCACAGGTGACCCAAGCCATGTTTCCCCCAAATGGCCCCTAATCAGCTGACTGCGGGCTCTTTGTCCATCCTTCTATGGAATGCAAACGGACTAAAGCAACACAAAACTGAACTAGACCTATATCTTCATGAAAAACGAATTGACGTAGCATTGATTACGGAAACGCACCTTACCACACGATCGAAATTTTGTATTCCTGGCTACTTGACCTATAGGACAGACCACCCAGACAACACAGCACATGGAGGTACAGCCATTCTTATCAGAACAACACTATCACACAACCATATACACTTACCAAGTACTCCTGACATACAGTCCACAGGCATTACACTTTACATGAAAAAACACACGATAACACTGGCCTCGGTGTACTGCCCGCCAAGATACGTGCTGACATCTTCGATGTTTTGCGATTTTTTCCGTACCTTAGGGCGCTGTTTTATAGCAGGAGGGGATTTCAACGCGAAGCACCAATATTGGGGCTCACGTTTGTGCACTCCAAGAGGAAGGAATTTGAGGGCTGCTATCCACGAGCTTTCATTAGACACAATAAATCCTGACACACCGACTTACTGGCCTGTATCGAGGCGAAAATCACCGGACCTTTTGGACTTTTTTATTACTAAAGGACTGCGGACTATACCTCACACCATAAATACTACCTCTGATCTTTGCTCTGATCATTCCGAGGTGCATTTAATTATGCTTGAGGAGGCAATAAACAAACCAAGAAAGCCAACGCTGATAGATGGACCAATTGACTGGGATGCCTTTAGGGAGTTTTTAGAGTCTTCGCTTTCGATCCCAGTCTCAATCAAAACTGAAAATGAACTGGAAGAGGCTGTCGAACTATTTACAGAAAGTGTTCAAAAAGCGGCATGGTATTCAACAATACCCAAGGTCAACTCAGCAAGAACAAATAACTTGCCACAATATCCTCAATATATAAGAGATTTGATCAGAGCAAAGAGAAGAGCGCGTAAAATATGGCAGACTGACAGACGCCCCTCAGACAGACAGACATTCAACAGACTAAACAATCAACTCAAAAGGGAAATACAAAAATTTAACAGAACAAACTATGACGCTTATATAACTGGCCTCTCGACAGACGATGGAAGCTTGTGGAAGCATACCAAGAAGTTGCTAAAACATCGAGAGTTGTCAGCACCCCTTCGAAGAGAAGATGGCTCCTGGGCCGTGTCGGATGAGGAAAAATCTGAACTCTTCGCTAACCATCTTTCTTCTGTTTTCATCCCATTTTCTGACTTAACAAACACAGAACATGAGACCCTAGTACTCAACTCATTAGATATTCCACTTCAAATGACACTTCCACCACCTTCATTCACTCCTGCCCAGGTTGCACAACAAATCCAACATTTACCCAAAAGAAAAGCCCCTGGTTATGACTTAATAACTGCCGAGGTGCTCCAAAAAATGCCCAGAAAAGCTCTGGTATTTCTGACAACAATTTACAACTGCATACTAAGGACATCAAAATTCCCACTACAATGGAAATATTCCATGATTCAAATGATACACAAACCAAATAAAGACATCTACTATCCATCTTCGTACAGACCTATCAGCCTTCTTCCGATATGTTCAAAAATATTTGAAAAATTAATATACAAAAGAATAGTTGACATATTGACTGACAAACATATAATACCCGACCATCAATTTGGATTTCGCAAGTCACATTCAACGACCCACCAGCTACACCGAGTTACTGACTTCATTGCTGGAGCATTAGAACAAAAACAATATGCAACTGGTGTATTTTTGGATGTAGCTCAGGCGTTCGACAAAGTTCGGCACCAGGGTCTTCTCTTTAAACTCAAGAACATACTACCGTACACCTACTATCTCATTCTTCGATCCTTCCTTTATGACAGATTTTTCTACGTTCGGCAGGGGTCAGAAATTTCTTCAATTCGCCCAGTCTTAGCGGGGGTACCACAAGGTTCAATACTGGCCCCCCTACTCTACATTGTATACACCCATGACATACCAGAAGGTAATGAGACATTGACCGCTACTTACGCAGACGATACAGCAATTCTAACAAAACATCAAGACCCGTCACATGCTTCACTAAACTTACAAAACCACTTACAGAAATTAAACGATTGGTGCAAATTGTGGAAAATTAGACTTAATCACGACAAATCACAACATATAACTTTTATTCTTCGGAAAAATACTTGCCCACCAATTTATATCGAAAATGTCCAAATTCCCCAAACAGACACAATACAATACCTCGGACTAACCCTCGATAGAAGGATGACATGGGGCCCGCACGTTAAAATGAAAAGGGAAACTCTAAAAAAACGACTAAAGCTACTTTTCCCACTTTTTTCTAAATCCTCAAAATTAAGACTGAGACAAAAACTAAATACGTACACATACTTACTTAAACCCATATGGATATACTGTTCACAGATTTACGGGATTGCTAAAAAAATACAGTTACAAAAACTTCAGACCTTTCAGTCAAAATTATTACGACTCATTTCAAAAGCACCTTGGTACGTGACTAATCAAACCTTACATACTGACTTCCACATGCCAACAGTCGACCAGCACATCAAAATTCTTTATAAACGTTTCCACACTAACCTACACGGACATATAAACCTACTGATAAGAGATATGGCCACAGATAAAATGCCCGTGAATGTGAGGAGGAGATTAAAAGGCGTTGGATGAGAGATCTCCTTCTTTAACGGACATGAATAACTGAATCAAGCCAGGGAAGAGGTACTGTTGGGTGCCATCCTTCCCCATGCCTGACATGTCATCATCTGCAACTGTATACGGCCATCGAATCTGCTGATTGTCTATCTAATGCTGACAGGCGCGGATATACGAATGGAGTGAAAAAAAAAAAAAAAAAAAAAAAAATTTTGTTTTTTTTCGGAATCACCAAGTTTCCTACATAATTAGGCTAATGAGATAGAAAATTTAAAAAAATGATAGTTGATAATAAAACACGACATTAGACATTTTTCTTGTTCATTTTTTATTATACCATCCGCTCAGCCAATAGGTGTATTTGAGCTGGCTTATGAGGGATACTGTTCATCAAGGTATTAAATGTTACATATCTTAGTATATTTATAACAGTATATACAGGAGAACAGATGTCTACTAAGCACTATTGTACGGGATGGTATGTATTATACTAAGGAAGTTAGAATAAAAAAAGTAAGCAGAAAGAAAAATAAAAGTTACTGAAAGATCTGCAATGAAACCAACCAGGAAAAAAAAACGAAATCGGAAAAACGCCGAGCTCCTTAGAGAGGATTTTTACCCTTTAACGCTTTTCCTTCCATTGATGAATACTTAACAACATGGAAAAGAAATCCTAAACTTCAAATCCATTTAAGAAGCTAAGAAGATTTATTAGGAACATTTGTTCCCTTTATAGTCATCTTTATTTCTTTAGTTACAAAATTTCCGAGGTTCAAGAAAAAAAAATTAAAACTGAGGCCTATGTCTTAGAATACAATTACGTAGATTGTTCAAATACGTCAGCGTCAAGTCTGTACTATTACCTTAGTATGTACCCTTAAGGGAACACTTGTTCTTTATAGGTTTGACTTACCCAGTTAAACTACCTTCCTTGGTGTTTAATTTGCTTGGGTAGGTAAATTTGCTTTACATAACTTCAGACTCCTGTGCAAATATTTAGGTGTTAAATTAAATAATTTGCGTAATAAATGTAATAATCTGAGAAGAGGCATTATAAAGAAGAGCATTAATTTTATTTTTTTTATGTTTGAATATTGGTATCAATCGAAATGAGAGATTGATACAATCTTTGGATTTAAAATTTAAATTAGGTTTGGAAATAACTTAACAAGTGGCAGGACATAACAGTCGATACATTTAATGAAATGTATTAGTGATAATTTATAACAGTTAAGGAACAGGGACAACTTTTCATTAATGTCACTAGCGGTTGTCACAATTTGTTTCTAACTAGAACCAAAGAGATCTAGCTTTCCAAAAATATTTATTAAAATTATAAGCTTATTACTTTCACTTACCTATATATGAAATATATAGTAAGTGGAAGTATTGCGATCGTGAAAAATTTCGACTTCCGGTTTTCAACGGAAATACACGTTTTGGGGTCCCCTGAGTCGAAATGACCAAGTCCCGCGAAATGGTCTGTGTGTGTGTGTGTGTGTGTGTGAACAGACTAGCTCAAAAACTATAAACCGTGCGATCCTGAAATTGGGTATTTAGTGTAAGTATATGCCCGCGATGTGACAGCATAAATTTCATCAAAATTACTTAAAGGGAGGGGGTAATTTACTTAATAACTTTTAAGGTTTATTTCGATTTTCTCAAAAACGGCTCTAACGATTTTGATTAAACTGAGTATTTGATCTATGTATATGCCCGAGATATGACTGTAAAAATTTCATCAAAATTTATTAACCGGAGGGGGGACTTTACTCAATAAATTTTGTAACATTTTCACGTGTTTTTTTTATTTACTCAAAAACGGCTTTAAAGATTTTGATCAAACTGGGTATTTGATGTATGTATATGCCAAAGATGTGATAGCCAATATTTCATCAAAATTGATTAACCGGAGGGGGGACTTTACTTAATAAATTTTGTAACATTTTCAAGTGTTTTTTTTATTTACTCAAAGAAGGCTTTCACGATTTTGATCAAACTGGGTATTTGATGTATGCATAAGCCAAAGATGTGATAGCCAACATTTCACCAAAATTAACGAACCGGAGGGGGGACTTTACTTAAAAAATTTTGTATCATTTTCACGTGTTTTTTTTATTCATAAACGGCTTTAACTATTTTGATCAAACTGGGTATTTGATGTATTTATATGCCAAAGATGTGATAGCTAACATTTCATTAAAATTGGTCTAACAAAGGGGACCACAACAACGCATTAATTTCTAATCTAAGTAAGTTGGTAAGTGAAAGTTGTGTGTTGCGCGCACGCACCAGATTTTTTTTTTTATAAAATTATGTAAAGAAATAATATATTTAATTATATTATTCTAAAATTTAGATATACAGCCTGGAATTTACATACTACCATTATTACAGAATTTAATTATCCGGTTCCAGTTAACCGAACTATTGAATTAACTAGTTAGGTATAGTTAGTTAGGATGTGGAGTTAGTATGGTAGTCAAATTACCGAGGCCGCGAACTTAGTGGACCGCACTTGCATCAATAACATTTGATGTTTAATGCATGTTGCGTGCAGTTCGGCATGTTGTCTGCAATAATTGATTTCTTAAAAAACATAGAAAAAATACTGCCTTTTTTATTTTCAATGTGTCCTATCATATGAGGCCTTGGCTGATAAAAAGAGATAACTTCTAAAACTTAGAAAAAAAAAATTAAAAACTTGTAAGAAAAGCTTGTCATCGATATGCATAATTTCGGAATGTCATCCAGTCTTATTTGTTTTCTGTTTTAATTTTAATTTAACTCCCTAGTATTTATTTATTTTAGCCATATTATAACATTTTTAGAAAAATAATTTTAAAAAAAATCAATTGGAGTTATTCCATGCCTCCTTATGACATAAAAACTTGTCAAAAAGATAATGTAACACTTATGTCGGTTTAAATAATCTTTTATTAAACAAAAATAATAATTCATAATGTCTGAAAAACAACAAGAGCTCAAATAACTAACAAGGTTACAAAAAAAAAGTTGATACTTGCAACGATATAGTTACACAAAAATAACCAAACGATTTGAGAGTAAGACTAGCTCTCCAGTCCACCACTCTTTATATTTAATCTGAGTTAAAACAGTCTAGAACATTCCAGACAAGCCTAGAAAATTCTCAAACAGTCACGGATTTGTAATAGAACCGTTTGTTCCAACTGTTCCAACAAGTCAAGAACTCTTCAATCATATGCTTTTTGTTTCATTTTAGAACATTCTTTAAATGATTACGTTAGAACAGGAGGTGTTTTCCAATTAGGTTAATGTAGGCAATAATCTAATATTGGCCTCTTGACAAGCTTACAGAAGTGCTAAAATGTAAAGCGACCAATCGCAGAGGATCAAATCCTGTTTTATGGATTTTAATAAGATCCAAGGTAATTTTTCAAAGGAACTGCACCATTTTTGCACAATTAAGCCCCAAAAATAAACAGTATTTCGAAAAATTGCGAGGGGCAAAGGGATTTATGTCGCTATGAATAATTAGTTTATGAATAAAATAACCCTAAAAGGGCCAGGTATCTTGTAAATTTTTTTATTATAGCCCTTGTGATCATCCGATAAAAATTACTAGGATAAAATTGGAAACATTAAAAGAATAATTAATTAGAAAACGATGGATATTTTAATAGAAATATGTAATTAAATAGAGGAATATATAGTGTTATTACAGATTTATGTGTTATTTAACGCCTTGATGAAACTAACGTTTTATTAGTGTTCCATTATTCATTTAAAACAGTTTAAAAGAAAAAAGTAAACTGTTATGAATAATTTAATTCGCTTCATCAACCAGTAATATGACATGAATAGATTTTTGGGTTATATTATATTGTTTATATAAATAAAAACGTTTCCCTGATATCGCTATTAGTTTGGATGTATTAGGAAATCACAGTTTCTAGGAATTTATTGTTAATTTTCACGCAAAGGTAGAAGAGTTTCTAATTAATTTAAAACGCCCTAAAGATACCTAAATTGGTGAAAATTTAGCTGAAAATAAATAACTTTTACAGTGAGGTTTGTGAGGTTACAAGTTAGATTGCTAACTTAGCAAAAAACAAAACTGATGTATAGACGCCTTGATAGCCAGAGGTGCCTGGTCAAACTGCGAGCTCATATAGCAACGTTTTTGCCCCTCAGCCTTCTCCCAAACCTCAATTACTCTCTGTGTTCTGTAAAATTAATTACTTGCACATCCAAGTTGTCTTTTCTTTGTTACGGTATATAACAGATTAGAAGAGCACGCATAGGTAGGTTGAATAATCGACCTAAAAGCTCTTAGCTAAATTGTGCATGTTTATGTAATCATGTATATTTAATGGAAACTTTATTACATTATCTCAGATAAATCATGCCCTCGGTTGGAAAATGTGGAAAGGCTATAAATTAAAAAATATTTATAATACCATTGTGGCAGCAAACACTGGATCGAATACAATCTTTAGCCACGAGATCGAGTTTAAAAAAAAGTTTATATATATATTTATGTTTTCTGTGAGTTTATTTTATTATTTTAGAAGATAAGGTAGTAAAATTTCCCATTCTAAAGCTATAAAGTTTATATTGGCTGCAGTTCATACAAAAAAAAAAATTAAACAATATTTTTTGGCTGTTATATTTGTATTTTGCTACAATTTTAATAGCAAGATTTACACTTAAAAATTATTCTGATAATATCAATCAATATAATTAAAATTTTGAAGTCACATTTTTACTTTCACTTACCTATACAGGTTGAAATTCAACTCGTGCGACAAACTCCACCAGTAGATTCTCCACCATAAAATGAATAAAAAAGTTTATATTGACCACGGTCCGATTCTCAACCATTTCGTTATAATTTCGCATTTCATCGATTTTGAAAAATAACACGACCTGGCATCGGAAAACCGTGATATCTTTAAATCTGAAAATTTCTCCGAAAAGCTGATAGCACCGTTGAAATCTACATTAATGTTTCAATAAGAAAAAGGGCATGTAGAAATTTTTGGGCCAATTTTTCGTGTTTGATTTCAGCCAGAACAACAAAGCAAGTGAAAAATTTTATAAATCGAAAAGTGTTTAACGATATCCAGAGTTTCTAATTTTTGTTTCAGAAGACAGTAAATTTGAGAGAAAATACCTCATTTAATAACGCTCCTAACACACTCTTCATTTTTTAATTTGGTGTTTTTTAGACCAAGATATCGATGACAAAAAGAGAAAAACTGTATTCCGGATGCGTTTTTCAATCAGTGTTTGGGTTGTACTCATCGTTCCCTACTTAGATTTTCCGGCGAGGTTAACTGGCCAAACTTATTTAAATACCTCATTTAATAACGCTTCTAACACACTCTTCATTTTTTAATTTTGTGTTTCTAAGATCAATATATTCGATGACAAAATGAGAAAAAATTATGATTCGAGGATTGTTAACGTTTGAGAATGTACATTTTAAATTAAAAAAACAAAATAAATACATAGTCACTCAACAATATCTTTAAAATCTATTAATTTTTAATCATTTTAATTTATGTTCATATTGGAAGCCGTTCTCTGCAATACACTAACGTGCCCGTTTTCTCATACTCCCAATTGCCACACCACGTCGAAGTTTTCAGCAGCGGCGAAGATCCTTGCTCTCAAATCGCCCATGTTTGTCACTTCAGTGCGATAGATCAGTTCCTTGAGATATCCCCAGAAGGAATATTCCTTGGGGTTGAGATCAAGAGATCTTGTTGGCCATAGAACTGTCCCACCACGGCCGATCCACGTTTCGAATGTTCTGTTCAAATACGCCTCAACTATTCTAGAAGAGTGAGGAGGCGCACCATCCAGCGCACCATGCTGGAAAATTATGTCTCTCCTCAATTGTAAAGGAATGTCCTCCAGCGAGGTAGGCCGCGGTTTCCCATAAAATTTAAATAAATTGGGCCAGTTAAACTCGCCGGATAATCTAAGTAGGGAACGATGAGTACATTTCCAATAAATCCCGCTAAAACACTAATTAAAAAACGCCTTCGGGAATACAGTTTTTCTCTTTTTGTCATCCATATCTTGGTCTTAGAAACACCAAATTAAAAAATGAAGAGTGTGTTAGAAGCGTTTTTAAATGAGGTATTTCCCTCAAATTTGCTGCATTCTGAAACTAAAATTAGAAACTCTGGATTACGTTAAACACTTTTCGATTTATAAAATTGTTCACTTGTTTTGCTGTTCTGGCTGAAATAAAACACGAAAAATTGGCCCAAAAATTTTGACATGGCCTTTTTCTTATTGGAAAATTAATGTAGATTCCAAAGGTGCTATCAGCTTTCCAGAAAAATTTTCAGATTTAAAGATATCACGGTTTTCCGATGCCAGGTCGTGATAATTTTCAAAATCGATGAAATGCGAAATTATTCCGAAATGGTTGAGAATCGGACCATGGTCAATATTAACTTTTTTATTCATTTTATGGTGGAGAATCTATTGGTGAAGTTTGTCGCACGAGTAGAATTTCACCCTGTTTATGAAATATTTAGTTAAGAGAAAGTATTGCGATCGTGAAAAATTTCGACCTCCGGTTTTCAACGGAAATAAACTTTTTGAGGTCCCCTGAGTCCAAATAACCAAGACCCGCGAAATGGTCTGTGAGTGAACAAACTAGCTCAAAAACTATAAACCGTGCGAACCTGAAATCGGGTATGTAGTGTATGTATATGCCCGCGATGTGACAGCGAAAACTTCATCGAATTCGGTCAAACGGAGGGGGTACTTTATTTCATAACTTTTTACGTTTTTTTTTCGATTTTCTCAAAAAAGGATTTTGATCATACCTTGGGAGATTTGAGAGTTTCGCCTAAAAATAAGAAATGGCTAAATATGAAATATGAGTGAAATCAAGTTAACATATACAGGAGAAAAAAAAAAAAATACTCCATCAACTCATATAACACGTTGAGCCCACGCATGGGCAGGATGCCTTTAATGACAGACGATTGTTTAAAATTAAAGACGTTATGTTCATTTAATGGAAATTATTGGTTTCATGGCAACTAAATGAAGTTTTCAACAACTACATAGAGAATTATAAAATCAGACGACTTGGAGTATCATGCTTGCATTGCCGAATTATTGCAAGCAAATACTTTTATTTAATAATAAAAAAGATTAGTGTACTTTAGAGAAAATTTGAGAAATGACAATTGACGAAACCCGTCAATTTATAATCTAAGTAAGTCTGGTATAGCTATGGATAAGGGCGACCAATTAAGTCTCAACACTATTTTTCTTTAGAGTTTTATTTATGCAAACGTTTCGGCCAGTTCGGCCATCTTCAGTGCTAAATTTGATTGATAAAAATTGTCTTCTAAAAATCCACCATCAGTGGTTAGTCAATTAATAATTAAAATAAATAGGTATCTGCTACCCTTGTCCAACTACCTGTTTTATCTCTGTTCAGAATAAAACATTTTTGGATAGTCATACATTGGATAGTCTCAAGAAGTAGGGAGAAAAATTAATAACTAATCATTAAGTCTGGTAAGTGAAAGTTGTGTGTTGCGAGCATCGCACAATAATACATTCATACAGAGTATCAATTATGAGACTCACTGAAAATTACTTTTAAAGTTTTAACTGAAAACAGTTGACCATTACATACCTTTACCTTACATATTTCATTTTATTTTAAATTGTTAAAAATAAAGTGACTCCGTTTCTCTAACAACTCTGCTACTTACCTGTACACTGTAGTACGAACTAATGGCTCGTTTACAAATCCCTACCTTATCCGTAAAACCAACAGCGCTGAATATGCCCCACTGAAATTTATATTTGAACTATTTTATTTGGAAGAGAGTAAATCTGTATACGAAGCTATCCGAAGCCATTCGTCAACAATGTAGAAAGTACAGGACCCAATTCCGTTGGAGCTAGTATCGAAGCGTGTTCGCCAATAAATAACAGCTTTACAGATCCCCGCATTTGCTGCCTCCAACCAATATTTTACTGTGGATTTCATTTTACAGCTCCATTTTTTACTTTACCGTTACTGTTTAATCTTCTATTTTCTGTCGAATAGAAAAAAAAACCAAGTAATCTTTAAAAATTAATACTTAAAAGAAGTATAGGGTCGTTATCTGAAGATGCATAGATTTCACTTCCAAAAATTTCATTATTTAATTGTTATAATTTCGGGCTGAAAAAATTCATATGTACTCAGTGACATTACATATTCACTTTTTAAATAGTAGCCAAGCAGGAGAACCATTAATTGTTCTTTTAAAAAATTATGAAACAAATTTCAAAGTGAGGAAGTGAAAAATGTGTTGAGATAATAGCAAAAACGCGTATATTTTAAGGAAATACAACAAAAACAATCTTTAAATTCAAAAATAGGATATTCCAAATTTAGGACTTGACATGCGTGAAATTTAGAGGACTCGGCATACCTGGACAGAAAACTTCTTGGAACGGGTTTTAGGATAGAATAGAATAGAATAGAAAAGTCCTTTATTTAAAAAAAAAAGTATTTACAAAGCTATATTAATATCTAAGGACAAATTTTGACATGGCTTACGCCGAGTGCCAGGAGTCCTAAAAATAATAATACATTCATAGAGAATAAAGAAAATATTTACAATCTTAAGAGTATTCAGATAACAATAATCTTCTGTATCTTAATGCTTCTTTAACATAAAAATAAATGTCATTTAGTTTATTTTTGTTAAACAATACTAATAACTCTTCTTTATTGATCAATATTTTTCCAAAATATTTCAACCTGATGTAATTAAAAATTGGGCGTACTCCAATAAAATGCACTATGTCTCCTATTTCATTTTTGTTACAAATGGTACAATAATAACTTACTCCATCTACCCGTGGGTCGTAATTTAGTTCTGACAATTCTCCTTTTACTTTAAATATGATTTTTATCAAATATAAACTGTTAACGACATTTATGTACGATATTGAACTGGGTAATAAATCTTTATAGAGTATATGATAGTCAGATTGTTGGGCTGCGGCTAAAAAATCACTTTTAAACTGCTCTTGAAAGAAACCGATGATTTTATTAGTTTGTTTCTGCCACCTCTCAACTGAAATAAAACAGGGTCTAAATCAGTACCTAGGCGATCAGCTAGTGCAATCCACTCAGCAAACCATGAACATTTACTTTTTACTTTTTATTTTATTTGCAATTATTTTAGGGAGGAATCGTTAGCAAACAAAATATTTTTAAAATATATTTAAAATGCATTTAAAGAGTAGTGATAAAAATGGGGTCTGATTGGAACGGGTTTCATCTTAATATAGCTTCAATGATTCGTGGGTTCCAATCATATATTTTTTGTAAATACGAGAAGCTGCTGAACTTGTTCACATGTTGATCATTTGATACTTTAGTCCAATCAGTCTGAAGGACCCGCCTAGTCCCTTAGACAATGCCTTTGGAATGGATCGTGCCATGTTCCCGATTGATGCAATATCAACTACTAGAATTTTTGATGTCTGGGATTTTGTCGGAGAGAACTTTAAATAATGATTCAACATCACTCATGTCATTCATTGCCTTAGGCAATATCTCTGTCTGTTCTCTTCACAGTTGCTCCAATGGTATCTGGCGCTCCTTTTCCGTGGCCTGCTTCTTGAAATATGGCAATTCCTCCATCAGCTTATATTGAAAAAATAAAACATAGATTTGTTTTTATACTGGCTAGAAGGGCCATCAGTAAGAAAGTGATTGCTTGAAACCTGGGGGAGGTTGTTGTTAATGTTGTTAATTGAAAATAGGTGAGGGAGTGAAATTTTCAGTTTTCATTCTTTTTAATCACTGTAATTAGGTTAAAAATGAAAAATACTGCAGAATCAAAAACGGTTAGCTTTTTCCATCGAAAAAAAAAAATAGGAACTCAGTAGTTTTTTTGAAGTGAGCGAGTGTCGTTGGTTTACGTTGAAGAGAAAAGGTAATTTGTCGGGATTGATTTTGATCCTCCTGTTTCGACACCAGATTCCTATTTTAATAGTTTATATTTTATTATTTTTATTTTTAATATACCTATATCAATAATTTTTATTTAACTTAGGAAAAGAAAAGTATGTAACATAGGGCGAAAACAACTAATAACAATTAAAGTACATAATAAGGTACTAAATAAACAATACTAATAATGCAAAATGTCAAAATCTTGGTATTCTAAAAATATACATTATAAAAAATTAAATTAAATTAAAAAATATATAATGAAAAAAGGGTGAAAATACATATTATCAAATCCAAAATTATGTATAAATAAGTAAGTTAAATAAAAAAAATCTGTCATTCTTGCCTCTTGCCTTCCTCGTAGTTCGGAAAAAAAAAAATTTCGATTGAAGTGGAGACAACCGAGGAAGATTCTTTGACAATTACTGGAGTTTC
Organism: Aelia acuminata; assembly: GCA_911387785.2. NCBI lineage: Eukaryota > Metazoa > Arthropoda > Insecta > Hemiptera > Pentatomidae > Aelia > Aelia acuminata. The sequence continues at coordinate 121,538,389 of OU426982.1, read as the reverse complement.
ATATCCAGTTGAACGAGATGTTTTTAATTCACTCGCGGGATCGACTCGGCAAACTATTCCAAACTGTTCCTCAATCGTACATATACTGTTGTCATGGCATGTTTCCGTGTATAAAGACAAGAGAGAACTGAATTGAGACACGACCGAGTGCATTGAGGTAAAGTAAACAAAACTTTTTTTCTTCATTTCTTAGAACTTAGTCTTGAAATGTACGCTGTAGGCGACGTTTTAACTGCTACTGTTCTAAGAAAATGTTCGCTCTAACAGACCTGTTCACTTTATCCGATGTCCGTTGTAAGCGATATAAATGCTTTTTTCTGTATGTTATTTCATGGGGCCGATTATCTTGCTTGTTATATCCGATTGTACGTTATAGCCGGTGTCGTTATAAACGATTCTGACTGTATTTAAGATAAAAATAAATAAAAAAACTTTTGATGGATATTTCTGACTTATATCATTGCAGAAGAATCACAAACTACCGTTTTCCAGCTCTTAATATTTTTCATTCGATTTTCGTAGTATCACTTTAATCAAGCTTTATATTTTCATGAAGAGTGTATGATGAGCTTCTATTAAGTTAATTCATAGATATCCTTTTTTTTTTTTTTTTTTAATATTACAGCTTAAAAGGACCATATACAATGTAACATAGGGCAGGATTCCGACAAACAAAAAAATGCTTTCTCCATGCAGACAAAAGCAATGACGAGATTGGCTAAATAAATTAGAGAGAGGGGCGTGAAATAGGGAAAGGGAATGGGAGGGAGATAGTGGAACTGCTGAGTCCGACCCTTTTGTTCCAGTCAGGCCCTACACAATAACTCCCCCTAGGGCTTACTGTCCTACCTTTTGTGTCCTATGTCTCCGCTCAACCGAAAAAAAAATCCGACTTAGTATTCCGTAGTTGTTTTTTTTTTCTATGTTGGCTATCACATCTTTGGCATATACATACATCAAATACCCAGTTTGATCAAAATCGTTAAAGCCTTTTTTGAGTAAATAAAAAAACACGTGGAAATGATACAAAATTTATTAAGTAAAGTCCCCTTCCGGTTGATCAATCTTGATGTAATGTTTGCTATCGCACCTTTGGCATATAGATACATCAAATACTCAGTTTAATCAAAATCATTAGAGCCGTTTTTGAGAAAATCGAAAAAAACTTAAAAAGTTATTAAGTAAAGTACCCCCTCCCTATGAGCAATTGTGATGAAATTTTTACTGTCACATCGCGGGCATATACATACACTAAATACCCAATTTCAGGTTCGCACGGTTTATAGTTTTTGAGCTAGTCTGTTCACACACACACTAAAACGCAGACCATTTCGCGGGACTTGGTTAATTGGACTCAGGGGACCCCAAAACATGTATTTCCGTTGAAAACCGGAAGTCGAAATTTTTCACGATCGCAATACTTCCACTTACTATATATTTCATATATAGGTAAGTGAAAGTAAAACAGTACAGTAATCGGTTAATTTATCTGATAAAATTATATGGCCATTATCTGAAAATGTACAAATCGTAGGTCCGGTTTATTTTCTACCACTAATTTGAGAACTCGTTATTAGAAAAAATAGGGACTATTTTACTCCTTTCGTTGTTCTATGGAGGCTATATTTTACCACCAAACTGAATTTGTAATTGGTTAAAAATGAATAAACATAATGGTTTTTTCACTCATTAACCTTGTCCAACTCCCTAGGCAAGCCACTTGAAAAATTTTTATTCTTTCAACAATTGATTGTTCGATTCAATGGATTAATCGGTTGTCAGTTATTACTTCAAGATTCCATGAAAAAAAGAATCTGGTGCGCGCGCGCAACACACAACTTTCACTTACCAACTTACTTAGATTAGAAATTAATGCGTTTTGTTAATTGCCACTTCTCAAATGAGCAGAACGGCTTTAATTATAAACAATGGTCTGTCATTAAAGGCGTACTCCGCAAGCGTGCATGCTCAACGAGGTTTACGAGTTGACTGAATATTTTCTTTTTATCTCCTCTTTATGTTTTCTTATTTTTATCATATCTAATATTTAGCCGTTTCTTATTTTTAGGCAAAACGAGAGACAGATAATTTCTCCATATAAAAAAAAACAAAGGTACTTTATAGGAAACAAACAAACAAAAAAGCCCCCCCCCCCCGAAAAAAAGCCCCTTCAGAACATTTTAATAATGATAAAGCTTACCTGATATTAAAGAATACCTAATTTCCATTAAACTAATTTCATTAATAATGACGAATTTGATAAAAATCGTTAAAGCCGTTTTTGAAATCAGAAAAAAAGGTAAACATTGGAAAAAAATTATGAAATAAAGTGCCCGCTCCGTTTGACCAATTTTGATGAAATGTTGGCTATCACATCTTTAGCATATACATACATCAAATACCCAGTTTGATCAAAATCGTTAAAACTGTTTTTGAGTAAATAAAACAAAACACGTGAAAATGATACAAAATTTATTAAGTAAAGTTCCCCCTCCGGTTGATTAATTTTGATTTAATGTTGGCTATCGCATCTTTGGCATATACATACATCAAATACCCAGTTTGATCAAAATCGTTAAAACCGTTTTTGAGCAAATAAAACAAAACACGTGAAAATGATACAAAATTGATTAAGTAAAGTCCCCCCTCCGGTTGATCACTTTTGATGAAATTTTTACAGTCATATCTCGGGCATATAAATAGATCAAATACTGAGTTTAATCAAAATCGTTTGAGCCGTTTTTGAGAAAATCGAAAAAAACGTAAAAATTAGACAATACAATACAATACAATACAATAAGGCTACAGTAAGACACACACACAGACCATTTCGCGGGACTTTGTTAATTGGACTCAGGGGACCCCAAAACGTGTATTTCCGTTGAAAACCGTAAGTCTAAATTTTTTACGATCGCAATACTTCCACTTGCTATATATTTCATATATAGGTAAGTGAAAGTAATAAGGGGTTTCATTTATTGTTACCAGTAACAATAAATAAAATAAAAAGGGTACGTCCAGACGTTTTTCCTTCACTCCCTCACAAGACGTGTTGGATGGTCTGAGCGTTGAGGAGAACATGGCTCAAAGTCCGGGGTGGGAAGATAGGAAGTGTCATTAGCTGCTTCGCTCCCTCACTTCAAAAAAACTAGTGAGTTTCCAAGCAATTTTTTCACTCAAATATTTTTTTTTTTCGATGGAAAATGCTAACCGTTTTTGATTTTTCATTTTTTACCTAATTACAGTGATTCAAAAAAATGAAAACTTTGAAAATTTCACTCCCTCACCTATTTTCAATTAACAACATTAACAACAACCTCCCCCAGGTTTCAAGCATTCACTTTCTTACTGATGGCCCTTTTAGCCAGTATAAAAAAATCTATTTTTTATTTTTTTCAATATAAGCTGATGAAGGAATTGCAATGTTTCAAGAAGCAGTCAACGAAAAAGGAGCGCCAGAGCCCAGAACGGCCCCGTATTATTATCATAATGATTATTTTTCAAACTTTAAACAAATGGGTCTATTTCTTTTCGAAGAAAGCTAGAGAGCAGCTAGTGCTGAAGCTTTCATTCTATAATTACCGTAAAAGCGAAGCATTAAAAGAGGACTGGAGACGACATCGTCCTCGAGAACAGTGAAGACGGGGAACTCGTCCTTTTAACATTGAGGATTCCATCAGTTCCACCACGAGCCAGATGGAATGGAAGTAGAGGAAGAAGACTGTCCACTGCTGAAACTTTCCCATTAAAGCTTAAAGCCCCGACTTGAGCTGGAATTTTCAAAGTTGGACACCTTTCGAAAGGCTCGGTTGGGGGCTGAATATCGGAATTTATCGGCCCAATTAGAAACTTTCATAATAACCGGCGATAAGATCTTTCCGAGCAGCTCTTGGCTCCTCCCACCTCGATTCATTATTCCCTCTCGAGGAGAAAAGAAGTTATTGTCCAACTTCACTTTCCAATTTGCCTGAGTATTGAGAGCTAATCGTTGATATCGGCTATAGGAAATTTTTTTCGTCCAATCTAGTAAACCAGAAACACCATGATGAATGAAATCCCCCATCGTTCCCGGGGTAGTCATGTCGATAGTATAATCGATAGTTTTAAACTATCGATTATACTATCGATATATAATTATACAATCGATTATACTATTCAAACTACCGATAGACTCGATAGTTTTTTGAACTATCGATAGTACTATCAAAAACTTTGTTGATAATAACTTTGATGAAAAATAAACCAAATGTAACAGTGTAATTTTATTTATTTTTCTAACGAAAAATCCTTAACTACTCTATAAGAAAAATATTAACCCGTTAGGTGCGGCATCGGTCCCCGGGATACCTTACATTCCCCTCTTAACAGCCAATTTTCACATTAAAATGTCCGAAAGTCCGACACACTTCAACTCTCAATTTAGTCGATTATTAATGAGATTTTTGCATTTTGGTGCAGAAAATGTTGCTAACAGCTGAAATTCTGTTATTTTTTAGAATCGGACTCCAACGTCCGATTTTCGATAAAGTATGGCGTAAATCCTGTATCGGCCTGTCCTGCGCCTATTATCTCTAGTTCCAAACCTTACCAAGAGGTAATGCCCTTGAGACGCATCAATTTTTAGTCAAAAGATAACGCTCTTGTCAAAGCTTTCCCAACGCCCGATATCGTCTGTGGCTCATCCCAGCATTCGGACCCCGGGGGAACCGACACCGTTCAATTCAGGATACCCCTAAAATACGCCACTGTACCTAACGTGTTAAATTCACTTACAAAAATAAAAACTCCAAAGAACTAACCTAAGAGTCATCATTACACACATTCTCAACGGTATACCGCTCTATAGGGTTCTGTATTAAAAAATTAACAATTATTAAAGAAAATGCATTAGTAGGCTAAAGAGATAATATTTGTTTAAGCTAAAAACATGAAGAATCCAAAATAATAATTTTGTCAGTCACTAAGCCAGTTCTCTGACTTGAAAAGTACTCGGTTACTGACATATAAACCAAACAGTTTTTTTAACAAACATAGCTAACGTCTTTGACTACCTTATTCTCTTTAAATTATGGACGTTTCAAATTACTTCTTCTATCTTACAATTTTCAATTACACATCTGATTTTCTTATGTAGATTAATGCGTATAATATGGATGGAATACGCACATGTTATAAACTCCTAAATTCCTAAGAGAAAAAAAAAAATGTACGTTTCAAATACGTCCAGTATGTCTTAAGTATAAGTATGTCCAGGCAAATGTCTCTGAAATTGACAAAAATTACCTCAAGCTATAATGATACCTGTCCTCTATTTATAGAAATTTTTATCTAATTCCTTAGATAAAAAGATAAGAAAAAAGCGAAAATGATGACATTCTCTTCTATAGCTCCTCAGTCTTTTAAAACTCCAATTATACCTCCAATGGTTCAGAACGGAAAATTTAACTATTCAACCCACCCCCCGCCCCTTCCTGATCATCACCCTGTACTATCGATAGTATCGATAGGTTCAGGTCCAATACTACCGAAACTATCGATAGTGGAGACTATCGAAAGTTTTACGTCACTACCGTGGGCATTAATCCTTGAGCCCCCTCTAAATATCAATACCTATTTTAACAAATTTTAATTTGTGTGAAGCTAAGCTGTAACTTCCTTTCCTTTCTCTTGTGATTTGTCCAGATATCATCCTGGGAGACACCTATGAATTGAGTATATGTCTCTAGAATTTTCACTATAAATCTACCTTATGCGTATAATTTTAGTTTTATAATTTATTGGTAAATCGACAGGAAAATGACACTGATGTGAGTTACATATATTTTAAAATGAAGGAACGCAGCTATTTATTGGAAAATGTTGTACATTGAAAACAATGCGGCTCATTTGGATTGTTTGCTGTGTATACCGATACAGTTCTCTTAATACTTTTCATCGTTATTATTTAACAATAAACCTACCGACATATTATATGTACCTATTTCTACCGAAGGCGGTGAAATGACCGCTTTTGAAATAAACATTATAGTCTTTTCCAGTTGATTGTTATTGTAGCAGCACCTACTTCTAATAGAAAGCTGCCTTTTCAGTGTTGCCACAAATTATATAAATGTATTTATACCTGGCTACACTGCGGGTAACCATATATATAAACTCTCTCAGAGTGTGTGTTGATTACGTGTGTGGGATACTGTGACTTGTTAAAAAAACTGCATATTGAGACTTATATTACATTTTCAAGTGGTTTATTTATTTTTTTCAACAGAAGTTTCTTTATTTTCATAATTAGTTTTGTTATTTTTATCTGAATACAGTGTTTTTTTTTTATTCTATCAAACGTTTTTATTATTTTCATCCCGTACCGTTACAAATAGAACTAATCACGTCACAAATATTTATAATGCCGCGTACAGAGCCAGTAATCCAATTTGAATGATCGCCATTTTGCCCCACCTCGTGAGTTATCAGCAGTCGCTCTGTACCCATCATGAAACAAACTGTAAGCACATGGCGTATTCCTAGAACACAATCGGATGACATTTTCTTGGAAAACTATTGTTTTTGTGTTAAGTTTGAGATTTCAATGCAGATAACTTCATAAAATTTCATATATACTCTAGCGGTCAAAAGACCGCTCAGGGTAGGCAACGGTAGAGTACTTATTACTATCAGGAAAAACGAAAGAAGAAGAGAAATGTATATTTAAAAAATTAAGCAGCTATATATTATAGAAAAAGTCGTGCAGTAAGTTCTAGAAAAATAAAATCCTGGAATTTAACGATTTCGATTAAAGTCTCAGAAGCGGTCATTTGATAGTGTTAAGTCGTAGTAAAGATACTGCATATAAAAATTAATCACAACTGTTAAGTAATTGAGAAAGCTAAAAAAAAAAAATATTTTTTATTAACGGAAGAAAGAAGATATTTTTATATTAAAATAAATATTACTGCCTTATATAATTAAGAGATTTTTTAAATATGACGTAGAAAATCTAAAGGGTTCGATGTTGAGAGTTGATTAGACTTTATTTTAATCAATTCCACACTACATGGGACATTACGTGATATAGGGTCATAAAGTGTATTTTTGTAGCAGTCCATTTCCGGCTCTCCACAGGTCCACTTCACAATAGCTGTTAAACTTATGGATCATATTAATGGACGATTTATTTTATAGATGATGTAAAAATTGATATATATAAAGGAAATAGATTATTTATTTTACAGCATCTATTTATAGATGAGAGAAAGTGGAACTAGTAATTCCATTCCTATAAAAATTAGTGAAACAGACCGAGTCGCTAAGGTATATATGGTATACAAATATTGCCCGATTTATTCCGCTTTTCGTCAGCACTACCTGCCGCACTCAGTAAATATGAACAGTTCGAATTATGTCGACTTATTCAAAATCGAAAACGGCCTCAAAAATCTGTTTCTTTATATAAGTCAATGCTGTAGGCTAAATTTATTCATTGTGAACGAATAAAATAAATAAACTGAAGTATATCATAATATATATTATAATATATCAGGTCGCTGATTGACTGCAATAATTATTCATTTTTGAATTTTATATGTTATTATTCCCATGACTTGGGGCCCTCATGTCAAGATGAAAAGACAGACTTTAAACAAGCGACTGAAAATACTGTACTCACTATTTTCCAAATCATCAAAATTGAAAATCAGACAGAAGCTCAATACATACACATACTTACTGAAACCCATTTGGACATTTTATGGATTCACAAATTTCATTCACAAATTTATGGATCAGCAAAAAAGACTCACTTACAAAAACTACAAACCTTCCAAACCAAAATTTGGCGACTAGTAACGAACACACCTTTGTGTGTTAGTAACAAAACACTACATACAGACGTATATGTAGTATGTATGTATGTACAGAAGTATATGTATTCAATGGAAATTTAATTTCATCTATCTATTTAAAGCTTTATATGGACCATTTAGGTAATTCTTATTTTTTGTTTTATATTAGTTTGTTTTGTATCTAATTCACTTGATAACTGTATTAAAAAGCAAATCAATTATCAATATCTTTAATAAATAGTGTCGTTGTTGATGCTGCGGAGGTATTGCTCGTGCTGGGATCCTGCCCTGCCTGTAGCGCTGCTGGACCATCTCGGGCGACCAATGTCATAACGCAGTTAGTTATGACATTGGTCGCTGCCGGGGCGCGGTATCACCGGCGAGACACCAGACGTGTACATTATATACTGTATAGTATGGTATGTACAGAATAAAAAAATAAACTACCTTCTGGCAGGGTTACTGTTTACTGGTTGGAAGGAAAAAAAAAAAAAAAAAAAAAAAAAAAAAAAAAAAAAAAAAAAAAAAAAAAAAAAACCATACAGACTTACAACTACCGACTATCGACGAACAAATAAGGACTCTCTATTCTGGCTTCCACATAAAATTGCACAGACATAACAATAGACTTATTAATGACATGGCCACAACTGACATGCCTTTTATGAGGCGATTAAAAAGGAGTTGGATGAGAGACCTCCTCTCCTGAAGCAAGACCGGGATGATGTGCTGCTGGGCACTATCATCCCTCATGCCTTAAAATGCCAACATACAGCAATTTTCATCACATTTGCTGATTGTCGCTTATTATTTGCGACAGCTGCAAATAAAAGTATGCAGTAAAAAAAATAAATATTATTATTGTTTTATTATGTTATTTATTAATTGTTAATATGATTAAGTTATATTTGCATTTATATTAATATTGTACGCTGTGCTTAGATTTATAGTATCACTAATTCTATTTAGATTAAAGGTAAACGGTTATTTAGATTAAAGATAGAGTTTAACTAAATTTTGTTAATGGATATTTGTGTAAATATATAATGTTTATATTTATGTAGTTACCAATTAATTGAACTCAGTTTATATTTGTTGCATATTTCGCATGGCGTTTATTATAAGAATGTAGGTATGTTTTGGATGGCTATGTGGAGATGATGTTGCCACATCCTCTTGTGTTCTTACTATCGCTTGAATGTTATTGTTAGTAGCTTTAATACTTATTTGTGTTTACCTAGTCTAGCCAACGATATTTGTATGGGGTATTCCCTGAAAACAAAATTAAGTGTATTCATTCTTTCATTCATTCATACGAATATTTATTCAGGAACATGGATATGACAAGTTTTATAAAAAATAAAATATGTTACTAGTAGCGCTATGTTACTTCAGGATGTGGCCAACATGGGGCCGTTAGTAGCCGTTTGGGGGTTTATTTATCTCTGAAGAGCGAGCGTTACGAGCGGGAGTCAGGAGCTGGATTCTAATAAATTTGATCAAAGCCCTTTTGAACTGAAAAGACGCGATGGGAGTCAGCCTCCTGATACTGGCACGCCCAGAAGTACCTCAGAGACAGCTACACTGAAGACATTAAGCTATATGCATTTACTAACTTTTATATCAAGAATATATTAAACAGGAAGGTGTAAGGTGTCTTATCGAAGTAGAACGGGAGACGTAAAGCTGAGCCATGGGAAGGCATTAAATAAAAAACTCATCAAAGCTGGAGAGATTTAGTCTAAGCGCTAATCTCCAGGCTTATCCCCCCCCTACCCATCGTCCGTCAATGGCCGCCAATAAAAAAACCCATTCCTTATCCAATAATCCCATTTAGATTTTACGAGGTTCTTGCATCTGATAGTCTCTTAGTCATCATCATCATCATATATATATATTATTTATTTATTAAATTTTTCATCTACATGCATGCTATTCAATTTTTTTTTTTCCCGGTTGGCGCATTAGGCCTAATGAGACCTCCGGCCGCTCAGTGTGGTCTTTTTACAGGCATTTCTGTTACTTGCGGGAGCACAGACTGGAGTGGTAGCCCAAAACTCGCGTTGCTGCAAGCCATGGTGCAGCGGCAGACTGCCTATAGCTACATAACCAATCCCATTGGGGCCAATTTCGCAGTGTCCTTCCCACCGATGGCGTCACCTCTCATGGGGGTCAAGGACAGGGACAAACTGGTCTGGGTCCGAGGATTACGGCAGTTCAGAGTCAGCAGGTCCCGGCGATCTATATTTCTTTCCCTGAAGCATACCGCCCTTGTACCAAACCAACGCGTCCGACGGAGGGTTAATTGCCCGGAATCAACCCTCCGTCTGACGCGTTATCTATGAGATACACTTTTTAAAGAAAAATATTCAGCAAACTGCCTTCTTGAGAGTGGTGCTGTTGTGCTCCCAGTTATGTATTCCACAGGTTTTTCTGTAAAGTTTAGTAGTGCAATTGCATTGGATAGTGTTCTGTGATTTAATTGCCATTATTTTTAATCTACTTGATAAAACGCGCCCGTTCACGTAAGTTTTTTCAGTTGAATTCCGTATTCATTTTTTTTATTTATTGATTTAGTGCCTCTATGTAACAATTAAAATATACATAGATATTGTTCTTATTTTATTTAATATCTGAATTACTCTAAAGCCTATTATCTGAGAGATCCACGCGCCCGGTGTCGTCTTTTTCTACTTTTTGGAATGGAATACAAGACTATTTTCGATTTGGATAAACAGGAAGATGTAAATGCCTTGTAATTATTTAAGCCTTTTTATTTTTAAATTGCATCATATCGTATTTGGACAAATTTTTCCAGTTTGGAAATGATTCATATAAAATATTTGTATTTTTTTTTTACTTTTCGTTTGTATCGGACATTTTATTTAAATATAGTCTTTTTATATTCTAAAAATTCATTTGAATGTTTTAAAAAATTTGTATTGATAAACATCTACATGAATACAGTAATATTTTCCATTGCTTTTAATATAAAATTCTATTTCGTACTTGGATATTTCTGTACCTCAGAGGTAAACTGTCGTAACTGACATTATTAAATTTTTATAAGAGAGCACTTTGAATTTAAATTTTCATATTTCTTGATGGAAAATAATAATAATAAGAATAGGTTATACTTCACTATAGGTCACCATTCATCAGGAGTATAAATACGAATACCTTTCGCTAGAAATATACCTACACCTTTACAATTCAGTTACATCAATAATTGGAAACTCAAGAATTTTGTAGTTACAACAGTTTACCTCTCAGGTACAGATTTGTTTTACCTACCATGATTTTTTTTTCTTTCCATTTTACTCTTCATTTTTTTTAAATAATTTTTTTTTTTAAGCTAAAGCTTCCATTCTTAAGGATTCGTGTGAAACACATAGCATTTAAGTTAAAACAAAATGAAATAATGTTTTGTGGTGATTATGGTTGATATCATCTCAGAGATCCACGCGCCCGACAGTGGAACATTCTTGACGCGCCCGACGGAGAGTTAATGACATCCAAAACCACTCCACGGCCCTTTATAAGATACACGGAGTAGGTTTTTCACTAGCCCGGTCAGTGGGAGTCACCTCCAGTAGGCTGACAGGCCTCACATACCGGACGGTGGGGAACTCTTGGCCTGCTTGGCGTATATTTAAAAAAAAAATAGCGTTGAACATGATGCTGTAATTTTTGCAATTGTAATTGCGATTTGACAGTATTTAAAAAAAAACAATAAGAAATGAAAACAATAAAGAAATCAAATACATTGTCAAAAAAAAATAAGATAATGGTAAGGTCAGAGTAAAATTATAAAGATATTATAAACATTTAATCATTAAAAAAAAATTAGGAAGCTCAGTCTGCCGTAATTTAAAATACAATAAAAAATTAGCTCATTCATTAGCTAAACGATATTTTTTGCCTGGTTAGACCTTTCAACTTGGAAGAATCTTGTTTATTCTGGATTAAAGTTTCCAACGGGAGGTGGAGTTGGTTTTTCTCTCTCTTTTTTTTTTAAACCTGGAACCTTCCCATTGCTCAGAATTGCCAATTACTGACCCTTTGATTTGACTTTGCTCAAATAATTCTCAATAATCTTTTGATGTGATCTCCGATGTTCCAGGGGGAGTGTGTGTGTTTTACTTTTCCCTTTTAGGCACAAAAGAAGCTAGTTATGAAAAGGTTGATACAGGTAAAGTTAAGAATTTAAATTATTAAAATTATATTGCCATTCTATAAATAATTCAGTTTTAATCACATGTTAGCAATTTATTTATTTATTTTTTTCAAAAGTGTTTCTCTTAGGGATAGTAATATATTTTTGTGTGTGATGAAGTATTTTCTTTAACGCTATCCACGTCATTTCTTTTTCAAATTTTAAGCAATGCATTTTATTATCATGATTACAACCTAAATCACCTCCTAAACTAGATGGAACAGTTTTTTTTTTTTTTTTTTTAGTGTATTTTGTTTCCTCTCGTAAATTTTCTGAACTGTTTCCTTCTTATGAATATTGCATTTTAAAGATGTACCTATATCTTATGCATAATAAATCGTATGATTTCTGTTATTTTTAAGTACACAAGGGAATACATTTTAGTTAAATATTGCAAAAACTATGAAAACACAAATAATTAAACAGGTTACAAAATATATCACTTTGTAACTAAGAAGTAACACAAAAATAACCATATTAACTGAACTTCAGAATAAGACTAACTCTCCAGTCCACCGCTCCTTACATTTAGTCGTAAGAAGAACAACCTGGAAGGTTCTAGAAAAAATTAATTGACAAATTTCGATAAGTAAGTAAGTCATAAAAATTATATATTGTTCCAAATGCAAGACCCTCAGCTAATAATATCTTTTTTTTATCTATTATATTCTTAATCTAGATCTGTCCCTCGACCTGCATGATCGATATGATGATAAGCAGATGTGCTAACAATTCGTCGAATTAAGCAGTTTATTCCAGGAGATCTCTTAGCCAGTTCCTTTTTAGCCTTCTTCAGGTTTTTCTGGCATCTGTGCTGTGACCATGTCTTCTTTAAGACTGTTAGGATGTCCATAAAGTTTGTCATAAAATTTTATATGACGTCCGAATGTAATCATGTATCATCAACAAGTAATCATAGGTATGCGTAAGTCATTATTTAATGTTTTATTTCTAACAACCACGAAGTGCTAGTGATAAATAGTAGCGTTTTTGAATGGACAGTAGGTATTTTTTCTATCCGATTTTTACATTCACTTACCTATATATGAAATATGTTGTAAGGGAAAATATTGCGATTGTGAAAAATTTCGACCGGATTTCAACGGAATTACACGTTTTTTTGGTCCCTGTGACAGCAAAAATTTCATCAAAATTGGAAAAAAGGAGGGGGTACATTATTTAATAACTTTTTACGTTTTTTTCAATTTTCTCAAAAACGGCTCTAACGATTTTGATTAATCCATGAGTATTTGATGTATGTATATGCCCGCGACGTGACAGTCAAAATTTTATCAAAATTGGTCAAATGCAGGGGGGCACTTTACTACGAGACGTAAATACACTTTCTATCGATTCACCTTCACGATATATTTACAAAAAGCAACTCGCAGTAATAAAGAAGCAAGCAGTAAAAAAAAAAAAAATAGACTGATGATGAAATTAGGTCCTTTAAAAAATAAATTAGCAATAATCAATCGAAAAGTACTGAGGACTTTCAAGTTTTGCAATAAACTCATACTCTATAACTTATGGAAATATATTACAATTATACTATAATATACTACAATGTACATGGGAATATACTACAATTATAAGCATGTAAATTGGGAAAATGTGTGAAGTTGAGGAATGGGGTTTACATATTATCATAACACGTCTATTTCTAACCTAAGTAAGTTCGTAAGTGAAAGTTGTGTGTTGCGCACTATGCACTAGTTTTTTTTTTTTTTTTTTTTTTTTATGCTATCCCGAATATTTAGGAAGCGTAGGTCCATATAGGACAATAATAACTTGGATAAATGATATGAGAACAATTAAATTATTAGCCCCGGGGATGAGACTATAAAGCACTGGACGAGGAGGGCTTATTCAAATAGCCCCAGACCCACTCCAATTTAACTCGATCGCAACCCGTACAGTTGGCCTACTCTCCAAGCTCTCTCAATATCCCAGCCAACAATTCTAAGCGTTGACCCCATTTAGCTTCACCATTACAGTAGGGCTAAGTGGTGATGCTTTAATTGCTGAAATGGACCTAATTGTGGATGGAAAAGATATAAGGCCTAACTCTGAATTTTCCTTAGGAGATCCCAACCATTTACATTGTAAAATTATTATTTCTTTCAGGATATGAGCGTTTTAAATGTAAAAGTTATAGATCAACAAAATTGATTCTAAAAAAGCTCTATAAAAAGATTGGAGCATGAAAAATCTTATATATAATTTAGAAATTCATTTTAATCAAAGTAACACACTCCAAAACAGTCCATATATTTTCCCAGACCTTACATGTCTAGCGAAGGAGCTTTCGGATACATTGGGAGCCTTTGCGCCATATTCCTCTAAAATACAATTACAATTCAAGGGGTCGGGGCAAAATAGTGCCAAGAAACATTTTTAACGAAAATAAACTGCAGCTGCAGTATGCTGTATATTACGTAGGACTATATATCTATGATGGAAATGCCACCTAAATATGACTATAGAGGCTCTATACAGTCATATTTAGGTGGCATTTCCATCATAGACATATGCTCCAACGTAATATACAGCAGACTGCAGCTACAGTTTATTTTATTGTTATTAAAAATGTTGCATTGCACTATTTTACCACGACCCCTTCAATTAAACAACTTTATCAATAATAATTACAAAAATTGTCATGAGAAATAAGAATTATGACCTGTAATAATGCTGTAAATTGTGATTCTTTGCTTGTGCATGTATTTAATTTTATTTTATTGAAATTGGTTCTTAATATAAATGGGCGTAAAATACGCTGTGGTGAGGCTAATAATTGGGGTGAGGAGGATCAAATTCCAAATTCAACACATCAAATTACACATAGGTATATAGTGTAAAAATGTAGGATCCATGTTGGCTAATCATAACTTATTTACTTTAGTAAGTTACGAGTATTTTATGTACTTTTAACTTGAAAATATAAAATATAAAATAATGCTTTCTAATATATATATATATATATATATATATATATATATATATATATATATATATTATTTATATTGTTTTTACTTTTTTTATAAAAATTTATCGTTAAGGTATATCAGCATTATTACAGGTGATAATTCTTATTTCTCATGACTGTAATTATTGATGATAAAGTTATTTACTTGTAATTGTATTTTAGATGAATACAATGAACGCGCCGAAAGCTCCTATGTTAGACATGTAAGGTCTGGAAAAATATATGGACTGTTTTGGTGTGTGTTACTTTGATTAAAATAAATACATTGTACAGCCTAACTATTGATAAAAATTTAGGAATGTAGTAAAAAAAATATGTACATAAAAAAAATAGAGTCTCATAAAATGTTATTGTATAGATGAATCTAGTCCGTGTCTTTGACAAATATTGTCATGCAGAACTCACTAACGGAATTTTAAATACTAATAATCAATATATCTTTTTATATATAAAAATCTCGTTCCCCGATGTTTTTCGGAGGTAAAATTAGAAATAACTCAACCGATTTTGATGAAATTTAGCTCATTGTGTGTAGTTTTTTCCAACTTAAAACATAGGATAGTTTTTATCTCGATTGTTGGCCTCATTATATCTTTTATTGCAAATTAAATGCTTTTTATACTACAATCGAGTGTGATTGTTTGTAAGTTCTTTAAAGTTCCAACAGATGGCGATGGAAGTTGATTTATTGACACAACACCTCATTTTCTTTCGATATTTAGGGTGGGTAAGCATCCAGTAGCCAAATCTAATTTCTCCGGCTTGTACTAGGAAAATCCTTGTTTTTCCCATGGGTAATTATGAGTCGCCTTTTCACATGTGGGAAAAACATCGAATCGTTTTGTTTTAAGTTTAACAAAAATCATTGCGCACCTATCAGCACTACAATAAATATAAATTTTGAATTATAATAATCAAAAAGAATTTAAATTATGAGTATTATTGTAAAACGTTAAAATTAACGTTGTCTATCTCATTCACTAGGTTACATTTTTATTTTTTGATAATTGGTACTGTAAGAACGTGCAGCATGGTTTGAGGTTCCCTTTTATTAACCTGTTTCAGGAAGAACCTACTGATTCGATGCCTCATTTCATCAAGTAAGGGTTTATTTACAACACACACGCCTACTACAATGTGCGTTAGCAAAGTAAGGGTTTATTTTTATTTGCCTTTATGAGTTAGTATCTAAAAATTTATATAGCATTACTTTTTATTCTGAGCATAATTGATAAAAAAATTTGAAATTTTACACATCTTTAGAGCTATGAACTATAGATTTCGAAATGTACTTTTGGGCTACTCTATTCATAATCCTAAAGCCCTAAGAGATAAGGCCACTGTTCCACGTTATCTTACCCAAAGCACCATCTAAGAACCCCCATAATCCTCTTGGTCGGTGACCGTACTGCATCATCCAACCTGAAGATCATCCCATACAGCCCATATGTAGCAGTTTCCATATCTTTGGGGAAAAAAAAAAATTACCAGGTTAACTTAACTTTAAGTTGACATGTACAAAAAAAAAAAAAAGTTCATATATATATATATATATATATATATATATATATATATATATATATATAGAGAGAGAGAGAGAGAGAGAGAGAAGTTGAAAAAAGAAAAGACTCTATAAAAGAGAACAAATTACCCTATAAAATGATAAATTATTTATTATAACTCACCCTTTAAGGTCGTAAAGGGACAAGCGAGAAGAGAATGTTTATCTCCTAATATTTTATTTAAGGCAGCGTTTTTTCAAAACTCTCTCGCAAGAGATGTAAATAACCCCTTAACCCCTCACAATGTTTGACTGAATAATGAGACTTCACCTTTCTTGAATAATTAAAAAGTAAGAAAATACTTTGTTCATTCGTTAATAATGAATTATTCCAGACAGAACTGTTTTGGTTTTAATCACGTTTAATAATTTAAAACTTTTAGGTCATTCTCTTGAGCTTTTTTCTAAGCTGATATTGCTACAATAAGAATCAACATATAAAGGGTGTTTCGGAATTGCACGGCACTATTTTAGGTACGTGTTCTCTAACACAAAATAAACAAAAAAGTTCATATTAACATATATCTCAAACTCATTTATTAAACAGATATCAAAGGTTAAAGATTTATTATTTATTTACTGCATTAAGACTGACTGTACAACGTTTAACGTGTTTAATACTAAATAAAAGGTTTTAATCACCTGATAAACAAATGAACGATAAGCAATGACAGTAGTTGCTCATCTGTTTGTCTAGTTCTGTGTGTTTTAGTGTGAGTGAATCTTGTGACACAGTTCAATTTATGATTATCATGGGAGATACCACAAATTTATTCACTTTTGATGAACAAACAGACATGCTTTTAACTTATGGCGAGGTACATACAAACGGTGCTGCTGCTGTTCGAAGATATCGTGAAAAATTTCCTAACCGAAGAATACCAAATCGTAAAACGTTTGAGGCCATTGAAAGACGTCTTAGGGATAATGGTACGCTAAAACCTATACGAGTGAACGCCGGTCGACAACGATTTCGACGAACTGCAAACGTAGAAGAAGAAATACTCGATGCTGTTCAGTTATCTCCTACTACTAGTACCAGAAGATTGTCACGTCGTTTCGATGTCTCCTCTACCAGCGTATGGCGAACTTTACGCGAACAACAATTATATCCATTTCACGTATCAAGTAGGCAAGATTTGTTACCACAAGATTATAACAAGCGCAGAAATTTCTCCCAGTGGTTAATTCGACAATGCACACGAGATCCTAACTTCCTGAACTGCATTTTGGTTACTGATGAATCTTGCTTTACAAGAAACGGGATTCTTAATTTTCGAAATACCCATACTTGGGCCGAAGAAAACCCTCATACGACTGCTGTTGGACATTACCAACATACATTCTCTTTAAATGTCTGGTGTGGTCTTCTAAGCGACAAAATCATCGGCCCCTTCTTTTTGCCACCTAGACTGTCAGGTATATCTTACTTGCATTTTTTGCAAAATAATCTGCATGATATTCTAGAAGATATTCCGCTAGGCATTAGGCAAAGGCTGTGGTTTATGCATGACGGTGCTCCAGCTCACTTTTCTCATAGTGTCACTGATTATTTAAATGCATTCCATATAACTTATGGAGACCGATGGGTTGGTCGAAACGGACCTGTTAAATGGCCACCACGATCTCCGGATTTAACGCCATTAGATTATTTTGTGTGGGGCTGGATGAAGTCTATGGTTTATTCTGCGGCAGTTGACACGCAAGAAGAGCTAAGAAATCGGATCGTGGAAGCCGCAGTAACTATCAACCACTATCCTGATGCTATACGAAGAGCCAGAGAAGCATGGATTCGTCGTGCTGAATGTTGCATTCAACAAAACGGAGGCGCCTTTGAACATTTACTCTAAATGTTGTAATAATAATAAATAAATAGTAATAATAAATCTTTAACCTTTGATATCTGTTTAATAAATGAGTTTGAGATACATGTTAATATGAACTTTTTTGTTTATTTTGTGTTAGAGAACACGTACCTAAAATAGTGCCGTGCAATTCCGAAACACCCTGTATATATTTACTATATCATACGTATATATTAGATAAAAAATGTCACTTCACTTATAACTTAACAAGGGAGGCACCGATATTTATGAATTTCGATAAACCTAGTTTACCCACTTTTTAGTAAATCCTCAAAACTAAACCTTCTATAAAATCTAAATTTGTAAAATTCTTACTTAAACCTATAGACAGAGACTGCTCAAAGATATACGACATTGCCAAGAAAAAACACTTTTACAAAAACTTTAAACCTTTCAGTCAAAATCATTACGACTAATTTCAAAAGCACCTTGGTATTTGACTAATCAAACCTTACGTGCTGACTTCAATTAACACTAGGGTGGGTTGAAAAACAAAAAACTTTTTTCAAAACGCTATACCGCGGAAAACTTGCCTCTGGTGTAGGTAAGTAAAATGCAAATTAAAAAAAAATATATATTGAACCCCCAGCTAGCGCATTGCACTTGAAATTTTGAAAATCACGTGTTTTTATAAAAAATTTTGTATTGCTCAGCCAATAATATTTTAAACTGCTATAGTGAAAATCCCTTATTATAAGGTTTGAAAACACACACAAAAAAAATTAAAACCATCAAAATCTTTTAATTTGTGGTAGCGCAAGAGACTCAAAAATAGCTAAATTATTGCATTTAAGGTGCTGACTAGCTAGGGTGGTGAAGTGTAGCATGCTAAGTTAGTGGCCCACTACTTAATTTTTTTACTTTAACAATTAATTTCTATATAATGGCAATATAAAGGATAAACAAAAGAACAAATTAATGCTAAATTAACACGCCAACAGTCGACCAACACATAATGACACTTTACAAAAGTTTTCACACAAACTTACACGGACATATAAATCTCCTTATACGATAAATGGTTACAAAAGAAATGTCCATAAATTTGTGGAGGAGATTAAAAAAAGCGTTGGATGAGAGATCTCCTCCTTTGACAGATCATAATGACTGAAATGAGCCAGGGAAGAAATACTGCTGGGTGCCATCCTTCCCCGTGTCTGACCTGCCATTGTAAGTCTAGTAAAAACCATCAAATCTGCTCGTTTTAGACATGTTGTGGACAGTCGCAGATAAAAAAATCTGGTGCGTGCTCGCAACACACAACTTTCACTTACCAACTTACTTAAATTAGAAATTAATGCGTTTTGTTAATTGCCACTTCTCAAATGAACAGAACGGCTTTAATTATGAACAATGGTCTGTCATTAAAGGCGCACTCCGCATGCGTGGCCTCAAAGAGTTTTATGAGTTGACTGAATATTTTTCTTTTTTTCTCCTCTTTATGTTTTCTTTATTTTTATCATATCTCATATTTAGCCGTTTCTTATTTTTAGGCGTAACGAGAGACAGTTAATTTCTCCATGTAAACAAAAATAAAGGTACTTTATAAGAAAGAAAGAAACAAACAAAAAATGCCCCCCCCCCAAAAAAAAGCCCCCTCAGAACACGTTAATAATGATAAAGCTTACCTGATATTAAAGAAAACCTAATTTTCATTAAACATGACGAATTTGATAAAAATCGTTAAAGCCGTTTTTGAGATAATCGAAAAAAAGGTAAAAATTGGAAAAAACTTCATGAAATAAAGTGCCCCCTCAGTTGGACCAATTTTGATGAAATGTGTGCTTTTACATATTTGATATATACATACATCAAATACCCAGTTTCTTCAAAATCGTTAAAGCCTTTTTTGAGTAAATAAAAAATATATACACGTGAAATTGGTACAAAATTTATTAAGTAAAGTCCCCCCTCCGGTTGATCAATTTTGATAAAAATCTTACAGTCGTATCTCGGGCATATATATACATCAAGTACCCAGTTTGATCAAAATCGTTAAAGCCGTTTTTGAGTAAATAAAAAAAACACGTGAAAATGATACAAAATTTATTAAGTAAAATTTATGCAATTATTGCAAAATTTATTGCAAAACTTGAAAGTCCTCAGTACTTTTCGATTGATTATTGCTAATTTATTTTTTAAAGGACCTAATTTCATCATCAGTCTATTTTTTTTTTTTTTACTGCTTGCTTCTTTATTACTGCGAGTTGCTTTTTGTAAATATATCGTGAAGGTGAATCGATAGAAAGTGTATTTACGTCTCGTAGTAAAGTGCCCCCCTGCATTTGACCAATTTTGATAAAATTTTGACTGTCACGTCGCGGGCATATAAATAGATCAAATACTCAGTTTAATAAAAATCGTTAGAGCCGTTTTTGAGAAAATCGAAAAAAACGTAAAAAGTTATTAAATAAAGTACCCCCTCCCTTTGAGAAAGTTTGATGAAATTTTTGCTGTCACATCGCGGGCATATACCTACACTAAATACCCAATTTCAGGTTCCCACGGTTTATAGTTTTAGAGCTAGTCTGTTCACACACACAGACCATTTTGCGGCACTTGGTTATTTCGACTCAGGGGGTCCCAAAACGTGTATTTCCGTTGAAAACCGGATGTCGAAATTTTTCACGATCGCAATACTTCCACTTACTATATATTTCATATATAGGTAAGTGAAAGTAAAAATGGGATATATATGTAACAACTTCTGCATTTGTGGAGAGATATCATGCCTATACTGCTTCTTAACAATGGCACGCGAGACCTTCATTTTGCCGTGCAGTGATGAAGTTCTTCGAAGTCACGAACCGCTTAAGGGTAGGACTCGAGGAACTTGCCCTTAAAGTTGCCTGTGGCCAATGAGGCTTTACACTCTCTTGCTTCCTGCTTAAGTTTCACTGGGCAAAATATTTTTAGAATATTAAAAGCCTTCTGGTATTTATTGTGTCGGTATAAAATAAAAAATATTTTGTACATTATCATGTCAAAATATTTGTTGATGATGAATTAAAATCTTCGGTTTTTAAATCAATCAGCTACTTCATGTCGAATGCTCGCTCCACTCCCATAGAGAATAAACATATATGAAACAAAAAGTAATTGTAAACATTCTTATAGCCCCACTGACAACAGTACTAATGTTCTGTTTTTTTCTCACATCTTTCATGTTATTCCTTCTACTAAAAGCTAATACAGTCGAACCTGGTTAAGTGGGACCTGCTTAAGCAGAATACTTCTATAAGTGGTACAAAACATGTTGTCCCTATATTTCCCCCTTAAATAAACGCTTTAACTGGAATGTTTTCACTTCTATAAGTGCAATAATTTTTTTTGGGAGTTACCTCTGCAAGTGAAATGATTTTTTTATTTGTATTTGTACCTCTATAAATGGAATCCACATTTCTAAGAAAATTTGAAGGATTATCCTGTTCAGCCACAGGATTGGGAAAATGTGATAGAAGATACCAATGAGAAGCCTCCAATATTCCAACAGTATGTCCACATCAGAGTTGGGCATATTTAAATAAAAATTTAATCATGATTATGACTAATAATCAAAAATGTGAATAATGATTGTAATCATCGTTCAAAAATCATTCTTTAGCGCGGAATCATTATTCATGAATTGTAGAAATCACTGGTCTTGGAGTATTCATGAATATGATGTATTCAACAATCATGAATGACCTTTATTCATTATTAAATGTTAGTCATGAATCATGATTAAGAAGTATTCATTATTAATGATTACTCATTATTCATAAATCATGACTAATGGGAATTCACTACTCATGATTACAGATCATTCATCAATAATGAATAATATTTTTTTTTTTTTTTTTTTTTTTCCTTTGGCGCATTAGGCCTAATGAGACCTTTGGCCGCGCAGTGTGGTCTTCTTACAGACATTTGTTTTGCTTGCGGGAGTACAGACAGCCTGGAGGGGATAGCCCAAACCTCACGTTGCTGCAAGCCATGGTCACCATGGCACAGCGGCAGACTGCCCATAGTTCCATAACCGATCCCATTGGGGCCAATTTGGCAGTGTCCTTCCCACCGATGGCGTCAGCTCTCTCGGGTTCAAGGACAGTGACAAACTGGTCTAGGTCCAAGGATTATGGTAGCTCAGAGTCAGCAGGCCCCGAGGACCTATATTTCTTTCCCTGAAGCATACCGTCCCTGAACCAAACCTCCGGGCGGTTACTGACATCCTGGAAAACCACACCACGATTCTCGATTAGAATAATGAATAATATAAATTCATTAATCATGATTACAAAAAAAATCACAATTCTGTGTCATACTAATCATGAATGATGATTGAAAATTTGTTTGCTCTTTCCATTCTTGTCAATAGAACTTTACTAATACCCATTGGAATTAGGGTCTAATTCTTTACTTGTGACTTCAAATGCTGTTCAGTTGACTACATCAACTCTTAGGACTTGTCCTTGCTCATTAGAATAACTTTTAATTCAGAAATGCATCCTCGTCTTTTAAATTTAAATGAATAATGATTATGAATATATCATATTCATGATTGATGATTGGTGAATGTTTGTTATTCATGATTGGTGAATGTTTGTTATTCATGATTGATGAATATTAGGTATTCATGATTGATGAAATTATATTAATCCTAGCTCATGAATATATTTTATTCATGAATAATGACTAACTGAATTTACCAGTATTCGTTAATCATGAATAACTGAATACCAGTTATTCAATATTCATTTCAAATGAATACCATAAACACTCAATAATCATTAAAAATACTCCGCACTGATTATGAATAATTGTTAATCATTATTCAGATTACTATTTGCCCAACTCTGGTCCACATGATAATGATGAAATTATAACAGCAGGAGAGCTGAAAGATGAAGATATCCTTGAAAAGTTTAAAACGGCAGACGGAAATGAAAATTCAGAGGAGCCAGGGATGCTACCAGTCACGAAAAATGATGCACTTAATATTATTGAGAAGTTGCAGACTTTTTTTAAAATGAATAAAGGGGCTGAAGGTAAAATCTTTGGTAAATTATATGGCATAGAAAAAAACATTTTTAAGTGCCAAAGTGAAGTAGAGAAAAAAATAAGTGAATACTTCCATTAATACATTTGTACATAATTATCTTGTAATCTGCATTATTTTATTTTCACATTACAAAAAATATCAAATAATTGTATTAATATTTTATGTATATAATATTTTTTATAAAAATTACAAGATGTTGTAACCTTAGTATGTAGAAGAGTTGTAAACCTCTTTTAGTGGTATGCCCCCTTAACAAGATACCTGCAACCTTGATAAGTGAAACCTCGTTCAAGTGGAATACCTCTGTTAGTGTAATTAAAATCCTGTCACCAAGAGATTCCAGTTATCCAGGTTCGACTGTACATAAAATTTGGTATTTCTTATAGCACTAACTGACAGCTATATATTATACATCTTTATTCTAATTGTAAATATTATCCAACATACTATATTTAAAGTTTTTTAAGTTTAAAAACGTTGAAAGAAGCAGTCAATGATCCATAGTAATTCTGAATCTAGTCTCAAAATCGTTGACATAAATAAATTCGGTGTAGTCATCATATATTAATAATTTGATTGTCAAAGGTTTTCCCTTTCCTTTCAGTAATCCCATCTATTTTCTTGGTATAATTTTCATTCGTGTTTTTCCGAGCGGAAAAACTCTTTTATGGTCTGGAATGGAGGAATGGAAAAGTTTTTATTTAGCCTTTGGAAACTTATTACCAGTCTTACCCCCTTTTTATAATTCTGTATTTTCTTGTTTTTTTTAATGAAATGGAAAATAATTTCACTATCCTGTGACTTTTGCCCCTTAAGAATAAATCTTTGGTAAATATAAAAGATATGGTGCAACTGCGACTTTATATTAAATAAAATATTCACAAATAAAATGAAAAAATTGGAATTACATTTTTTTCTTTTTTCCTACTAATTTTTCTTTGTATGATTCTTGATATTCTTTTCTTCGTCTTTAGTTTCAGGTGATTAACATCCAACTTCATTTCTATTATCATCCTTTTATTATCTCTTATAATCCTTATTATAATCTTATTGTCCAGTATAAAATTCATTTGTGAATACATATAAAAAACCATAATTCTTTATATAATCATACTATAAATTTCTCATATCCTAAAGAACTGTTGTACATTATTTTGAAATTTATATTATTTATTTTTTCTAATTTTTAAACAGTCCTGATGTGAAGGGAACAGGATATTTTTGATCCTCTGTTTGATAAACCTCTTTCTCTTTTTTTTTTTTAATTATCAACATCGTTAAACCCACCTCGATCAAAATAGTGGCATATTCACTGTAATAATACTGATTTTTTTTTTTAATGTCACATAGATCCCTTGTATTATGATGTCCACATTTATTAAATAATTAACCTAGAAAAAAATTCAAAATAAAATTCATAAGGAAAAATAAATATTTATCAATACCCTCCGATTAGCCTTAGTAGCATTAAGGGATGTTAAACAATCAAACAATATTTATCAATATTATAATTATGTGGATCTAAGTTTTCCACAATAAGTTAGCTGTAGGGGAATATGCTGTAATATATTGCTGGACAACAAAGGAAATTTAACTGGGAATCGCATGCGCGGACTGTGGCGTCCATCTGGTGGCCAATAGAAAGACTCTATAACAGTTGACGTACCTTACTTTGTTGTTAGTTTATGCTTTGTTTTTAATGAAAAATTTTTCGTTAATGTGTTTTTCGGTTTTTTGATAAATTCTTAATAAAATTGATAATTCTTAAAGAAATGTTATTAAAATTGTATTTTATTATTTTTTTTTTTTGCTTGATATTTTTATTCGCACCTGTCGCAGCTAAGCGACAATCAGCAAATGAGATAAACTGCTGTTATGTTGGGCATGAGGGAAGATAGTGCCCAACAGCACATCATTCCGGACTTGTTTCAGGAGAGGAGGTCTCTCATCCAACTCCTTTTCAGTCGACCCATAAAAGGCATCTTAGTCGTGGCCATGTCATTAATAAATCAATTTTTATATTCGTGTAATTTGACATAGAAACGAGAATAGAGAGTTCTTATTTGTTCGTCGATAGTTGGTAGTTGTAAGTCGGTATATAATGTTTTATTACTAACGTACTAAGGTGCGTTCGTTACTAGTCGTAAAATTTTGGATTCGAAGGTTTGTAGTTTTTGTTTGTCTTTGTTGCTGATCCATAAATTTGTGTGGCTTATGTCCAAATGGGTTTCAGTAAATATGTATATGTATAGAGTTTCTGTCTGATTTTCAGTTTTGATGATTTGGAAAATACTGATTACATTATTTTCAGTCGTTTGTTTAATGTCTGTCTTTTATTGTACTTTTGTATTATATTTTACCAATAATTGTAACCTTTTTAAGTTTGTGATTATGAGAATAATTATATTTAATATTATATTTGTAAATAAGTCATTTAAACATTTTTTTACATTTCAATTTTTTATGAGCATATGGCAACTAAATATTTATTAATAAAAATTTTATTATTATTATTATTAATTTGAATATTAATAGTAAGATTTAGTTAGTAGTAAAATATATATCTTAACCAAAGTTTTTTTTTTTTTTTTTGGTATAACCATTAATATTTATATATTAATAAAATGAATGTATAGTACTTTTATTGTTTTATTCAAAACATTTAAAATTGCATTAATTGGATATCTTATTGTTATGTTTCGGTTTTACATTGCAATTGATAATTATTTCGTGAAATTTAGTGTCCTTGTATTGATTTCAATGTCTTCTCAAACTGTCATAATTGATAACATAACCTGACACACTTAAAATTTAGCGCCAAAGCAGAAGGAGGCGTGGCTTATTTAAGCTCCGCCCTCAGGTAAACTCCTTATATTGTCGAGCTATACAATCGACATGTTTCTTTGAAAGGTCATACTTCTTTCATAGGCAGGCTTCATAACCAGAAGAGAGCCACCCCCGCTTTCCCTGTTGAGAAGGGGAGCAGATAAAGCCTTGAATCACCTGCGGCAAGATCAAAGGGAATATTTCGGGCTGGTCATGTTGTGCTCTGCGATACCCAAAAATGTAATCTCGTCCAGGAGAAAGTTGATGAAAACCCTTTGATCATCATCATCCAGCTATTGAAGGAGGAGGCGGGGTGACATTTTAAGATTGAAATCGGTCGATTTGATTAATCAAATACCTGAATTAATCAAACTCCCTCCTTCAATCAGATTCAGTTTCATCCCTATCTTGGAGTTTTCGTTAGTGGAAAATTGATTTTCCTATTTTTCTTTCTTTTTTTTTTTTTCTTTTTTTTATGAAAGGTGATCAATAAGACACAATAGGTTCAAACCAAAGATAGCCAGCCAGTTCAAACTTCGGAGCAAGACATTTAATAATAATCGGCATTAATCCCCCACCCTGGCCCGGCAAACCCCGTATAGCCTAAAGGCGAGGAAGGGTAAGACCAGAAAAAAAAAAAAAAATCTCACCTGGTTTTATAAAATGCATATATTTCGGCTAGCTAACTTCAATGTGACAATCAATGGTCACATTAAATTTATTGGTCGATTAAACTAAACACTCTTGGTCACACTCAGAAGTAACATATCAGTAGATACCTAGTTGTACGCGGAATTTTTGACATTAATCTCGCAATATTTAACACTGTATTTGTAAATAAATCATTTAAACATTTTTTATTTCAATTTTTTATGAGCACATGACAACTATAGTTTTTGAGCGAGTCTGTTCACACACACACACACATAGACACACACACGGACACACACGCAGACCCTTTCGCGGGAGTTGGTTATTAGAACTCAGGGACCCCAATAAGTGTATTTCCGTTGAAAACCGGATGTATAAATTTTTCACGATCGCAATAGTTTCCCTTACTATACATTTCATATATAGGTAAGTGAAAGTTTTTTAAGTGAAAGGTTTTTAAAATTTTAGTTCGCGAGAACTGACAAGAGATCGCATTGAAAACGTTGGTCGCAGTAGCCAGGAGGGGGGGGGGTAAAACCCCACCCGCCCTCCCCCGCCGCTTCACCACATAATGAGGACTTTTTGAATATTTACCTTTGCGAGAGGTAATTAGCTTGGGAAAAAAAAACCCATAGTAATTAGTTAATGAAAATTAACGAGTGCGAGAGCTAACTGAAGCGCGGGGACAACTAGTTGGCGACGGTGGTGGTTCCTGGTGGCGTCGGGGATAACTAATAATAGTTATAACTATTATAACTAATAATGGGAAAACTAATAATAGTTAGTTATTAGCTAATAATAGCTAAGGTTAGTTGTTAGTTGGTTAGAATATAAACAACATACAACTAAGAGATGAGATAATGATTATTCAGATGAGAGAATGATATATTATATCATATAAATATATATATAATAAATTTTACATTATAATCTTTGTATATATAAATCTCGTGTCCCGATGTTTTTGGGGAGTAAAATCAGAAACTACTCAACCGATTTTTATAAAATTTGTCTCATTGTGTGTAGTTTTGTCCAACTTAAAAGATAGGATAGTTTTTATCTCGATTATTGGCCTCAATATTTCTTTTATTGCAAATTAAATGCTTATCATACTGCAATTGAGTGTGATTATTTGTAAGTTCTATAAATTTCCAACAGATGGCGGTGTAAGTTGATTTATTGACACAACACTTCATTTTCTTTCGATATTTAGGGTGAGAAAGCATCCAGTAGTCAAATCTATTTTTTTCCGGCTTGGACTAGGAAAATCCGTGTTTTTCCCATGGAAATTGTGTCGCCTTTTCACGTGTGGGGAAAACAGAAGGCAGGTTAACCAAAATCATACGCACCTCTTAGCATTACAATGAATAGAAATTTTTGGTTCTAATAATAAAAAAAAAAAAAATTATTATTATAAAAAGATAATAAATAAAGTTCTTTTTTAAATCCCGTAGGTTTTTAGATTAGCTGAAAAGTTTTTATCTTTACCAGTGAATTTTTATTTGACTGTATTACAAAGAATAGGATATAATTAATTCAACGCATTATAGATACTGATCAACAGCAACGCATCGTATTTCTGTATATAAGACTTCGTTTCGCAATAAGTGCGTCGGATGTTTAAAATATTTCATTAATCATCATTATCGCAGTCAAGTAAAGAAAGAGTATGGGAAAATTAGAAGAAAAATCGTTTTATTTTAGTTAGAGCAGTCTTGCATAATGTCACTTAATTTTTAATTGAATCTGATGTTTAAAAAATTCTTTCCTTGATTATAATAAAATTTAAAACAAATAATTTTTTTCCAATTTCAATCGTTGATATTTGTATTAACGCCTTATTAACGAGAAGCAGATACTTATCATGTTCCAGAGATCCAGTTGTAGTTTGTTTAATCGATTGGACCCGCTGTTCTGATCACACCGTTTAGTCTCGCGGCTTTAATGTAACCGGTTGATTTATTTATTTGCATAACTTGTTTATCATTTGATATATTATGTTATATGTAATATATATAGCGATGTATCCCTTGTGTCCCTCCCAGGCCGCACTGGTTCGTTGCCGCCAAGTGACAACTCAGGCTCGATCGTATATCAACTGTTCAAATTGAACTGTCCATGTTGGCCGCGGCTACCGCGTACCGCCTTCGCGACTAGTTACCTCTCGCATAGGTAATTAGTCCAAAAATCTTTATTAGGTAAGACTATAGAATAGGGAGGGGGGGAGGGTTTTCCCCGACGCCACCAGGAACCACCACCGTCGCCAACTAGTTGTCCCCGCGCTCCAGTTAGCTCTCGCACTCGTTAATTTTCATTAACTAATTACTATGGGTTTTTTTTTCCCCAAGCTAATTACCTCTCGCAAAGGTAAATATTCAAAAAGTCCTTATTATGTGGTGAAGCGGCGGGGGAGGGCGGGTGGGGTTTTACCCCCCCCCCCTCCTGGCTACCGCGACCAACGTTTTCAATGCGATCTCTTGTCAGTTCTCGCGAACTAAAATTTTAAAAACCGTAATTAATACGGCTTTTTTTTTCGCGACTAGTTACCTCTCGCATAGGTAATTAGTCCAAAAATCTTTATTAGGTAAGACTATAGAATAGGGAGGGGGGGAGGGTTTTCCCCGACGCCACCAGGAACCACCACCGTCGCCAACTAGTTGTCCCCGCGCTCCAGTTAGCTCTCGCACTCGTTAATTTTCATTAACTAATTACTATGGGTTTTTTTTTTCCCCAAGCTAATTACCTCTCGCAAAGGTAAATATTCAAAAAGTCCTTATTATGTGGTGAAGCGGCGGGGGAGGGCGGGTGGGGTTTTACCCCCCCCCCCTCCTGGCTACCGCGACCAACGTTTTCAATGCGATCTCTTGTCAGTTCTCGCGAACTAAAATTTTAAAAACCGTAATTAATACGGCTTTTTTTTTCGCGACTAGTTACCTCTCGCATAGGTAATTAGTCCAAAAATCTTTATTAGGTAAGACTATAGAATAGGGAGGGGGGGAGGGTTTTCCCCGACGCCACCAGGAACCACCACCGTCGCCAACTAGTTGTCCCCGCGCTCCAGTTAGCTCTCGCACTCGTTAATTTTCATTAACTAATTACTATGGGTTTTTTTTTCCCCAAGCTAATTACCTCTCGCAAAGGTAAATATTCAAAAAGTCCTTATTATGTGGTGAAGCGGCGGGGGAGGGCGGGTGGGGTTTTACCCCCCCCCCTCCTGGCTACCGCGACCAACGTTTTCAATGCGATCTCTTGTCAGTTCTCGCGAACTAAAATTTTAAAAACCGTAATTAATACGGCTTTTTTTTTCGCGACTAGTTACCTCTCGCATAGGTAATTAGTCCAAAAATCTTTATTAGGTAAGACTATAGATAAGGGCGGGGGGGAGGGTTTTCCCCGACGCCACCAGGAACCACCACCGTCGCCAACTAGTGTTCCCCGCGCTTCGGTTAGCTCTCGCACTCGTTAATTTTCATTAACTAATTACTATGGGTTTTTTTTCCCTAGCTAATTACCTCTCGCAAAGGTAAATATTCAAAAAGTCCTTATTATGTGGTGAAGCGGCGGGGGAGGGCGGGTGGGGTTTACCCCCCCCCCCTCCTGGCTACCGCGACCAACGTTTTCAATGCGATCTCTTGTCAGTTCTCGCGAACTAAAATTTTAAAAACCGTAATTAATACGGCTTTTTTTTTCGCGACTAGTTACCTCTCGCATAGGTAATTAGTCCAAAAATCTTTATTAGGTAAGACTATAGATAAGGGCGGGGGGCAGGGTTTTCCCCGACGCCACCAGGAACCACCACCGTCGCCAACTAGTGTTCCCCGCGCTTCGGTTAGCTCTCGCACTCGTTAATTTTCATTAACTAATTACTATGGGTTTTTTTTCCCTAGCTAATTACCTCTCGCAAAGGTAAATATTCAAAAAGTCCTTATTATGTGGTGAAGCGGTGGGGGAGGGCGGGTGGGGTTTACCCCCCCCCCCCTCTTGGCTACCGCGACCAACCGGCTACCGCGTATCATTTTCACGGGGTTTTTTATTTACTCAAAAACGGCTTTAACGATTAATAAAAATAAGATATGAATGTAGAAAAATGTGTGACTTTGGGAAATGATATTTAACAAAACACGTCAATTTCTTATCTAAGTAAGTTGGTAAGTGAAAGTTGTGTGTTGCGCGCACGCACCAGATTTTTTTAATTATTATTAATTTAAATAATAATAGTAAATATATATCTGAAGCAAAGTTCTTTTTTAACCAAAGAGTTTTTTTCTGAACAGAAAAAACTCATCACTTTTTTTAAAAGTACTTCGATATGTAAGAACATGAGCGATGAATCCGATGAATGAACGGTATGAAGAATACTTGTTTTGTTTTTTCTTTTTGTTCGGTAACCCTTCCTGGCCATGTATGGCATACGGGGGGGTTACGCTAGAGGTGTAACCAACCTATTCAAACCATGGTGGGTGGGTCGAGATTTATTCCGTGGGATGTCCACAACCACCACCCCAGGGCGGACCGTGTTAAAACGGGTCGCGCACAAACATGCTCGGATATCCCGGCCCGGTACGAAGAATACTACCACGATACGAAATTTTCGAGTTTTTATTTATTTATTTTTTATTTTTGCATAAAAGATTTAAGATAACATTATCTTTCTTTGATAAAAATTCCAGAATTTCAAATCAAATATTTAACGCTGAAGAGCAGTCAATTTTCTTGATAAAAAAAGTAACTGGTTACAATTCCAAATAGTAACTGGTGACCGTACCCTGAATATTTTCTTTCCTTATTGAATACTCTGCCTACAACTATCAATTATACAATTATTATTTCTTAGAGCATTGGTTTTCATTTAATAAATATAAATTGAAGTAATATTCATTTAACAGAAAACGATTTAAAACAGAATAGTTTACTTAATTGTTGATTAATACTTATGTGACGAGATGTATTACAAAGCCTACCCACATGTTACTAGTAACGCCTAATTAAATTCACCCAGACGACACCCCATCGTCCTGTTACTGTAGTCACTTTAACAAAACGTTCATTGTTACTAATTACGTATCAGGTTCTCTTAATTAGAGCTTATTACATTTATAATAGGGTGTAATAAAGGTGAGCAACAAGTTGTCAAGGTAATTAGGGAGTTGAATAGAATTCATAAAACGATCGTTGTTGGAATGTTTTATGAAACGCTGAATCGTGGAAGGTGAAGAGTTTTTATCCTCACCTTTTTTTTTTTTTTTTTTTTTTTTTGTTCACTGCACGCCTATCACTCGCTACTGACAACACCAGGGAGAGAATACTTGATGTGTTGTGGAAAGCTACTCGAATACATTGGATGGCTTCATAAGATGATTTTGAGATTGAAAAAAAAAAGTTTAATAATTTGTACTATATTTTCTATAAATATTGAAACTTAAATATGACATTTATATTTTTATTAATAATATTTATTCTTTTATGTGCGTTTGCACTTTAACCGAACAAAGATTTAGATTCAGATTCTATTTGGACGGTCAATTGCTCGGTTATTACGTCCTTTTGATTTTTAAATTTAAATCAAATGTAAATATAAATATTTTACATGTAGTGGTAATTTAAATATAAAATGTGTGAATTATTCTCGGTTTTTTTTTCTTTCTTTTTTTTTTAGCTATTATTATTATCTTTCTTTCTTTTTGTTATAATTCTTTTTTTTTTCTTTTTCTTTTGCTTTTTTAATTTTTTAATTTTTTAAAATGAACTCCGAACAGAAAATGGATTACTTATTAGATGAAATTTCTTTTTATAATCATCATAAATGTATACCGCATTAAATTATTTTTGTTGCATTTTAGAATTATAATGAGCTAAGGCAAAAAATATTATTGTAATAACCTCTACGTCAGTGTTGAGTGTACCAGATCTAAAAATAAATATGGCCGACTACGAAATAGTCACGATTCTCTATTTATTATTTATCTGTCAATATAACATTGTTAAATTTGGTAAATATAATTTAAAAAAAAAAACAATCTAAACAACGGCTCAAAGTCATTAACACAAACTAAACCAACTATAAATAATTCCTAGCGCTGGCACAAAACACAGCGTCGAACATACTAAACCCCGACTCAATGTTCGATTCGCTTTTACATAGGGCTTTTTCTGTTGTTTGGGCTTGTTTATACATTTGGACAGGAAGAGGCAAATTTCCCTGTCTGTATCAGCCAGATCCATATAGCCGGTACATCACCTAACAAAGTTTAATGCGGGTTGGTACCTGGATTTTTATATATTTATATATTTTTATATATTTCATTTATTTTATCGAAATCAGGTCATTGATTTTCCATTCTTCAAAAAAAAAAAAAAAAAAAAAAAAAAAAAGGATACGATTTATCTTTTATAAATTAAATAGAAACAACTTTAATTAAAAGTTTTTCGACAGCTAATGACCCGTTTGGATAAATGCGGAATAATATAAAGTATAATAGAAATAAAAAGGAAAAAGAAAAAGTTTTCCCTTCAGTCGCCCTATCTATTTTCTTGGTATAATTTTCATTCGTGTTTTTCTCAGTGGAAAAATTCTGTAATGCTATTGCAAGGAAACGGAAAATATTTTCTTTAGCCTTCAAAGCTTATTACAAGTTCATTTTCCTCGTTTTTTTTTTCTTTCTGTTTTCCAGTAACTTTATAAAATTTTCATGCGGTGAGGATTTCTTAACCTAGATGAATAATTTAAACCAAATTTTAAACTATTAATTTCGGAAGAAAGTTTAGTGCAATTATGAATAGAATAAATTTTGATTTACCTTAACCAATATTTTTTCCATAAGCCCTCTGATATAAGTTTTACGGAGGTCTAAGAAAAATGATCATTGTTATTTATTCCAATTTAAACAAAATTTCTAAGCTATATTTTAATCACAGGGTTCAATCTATATCAGAATTAAATGTTTTGAGAAATGGAAATCAAATTGCTTATAAACCAGCTTCTCCGAGCCTAAATCATATTATTTTATATAACAACAATTCATCAATCAACAACAATCAGAAAAATTGAATGTGGCAAAAAACAAAAGGCACAAATGGTGAATTGATAATGAAAAATAATGTTTACGATGGGAAAGAAGGATTGATCGCTTGGTTTGACGCTAAGTGTGATAAACAGTTCGCAATAGTCTCTTGAAATTCTCAAGCTCGGATTGAAGACTGTTAAGAAGAAATACTCTTCAAAGTGAAATTAATAGCTTTCTTATACAAGTTTATTATTATTATTTTTTTATATATATATTAGCTCCGTACAGCAAAATGAATTCACTAAACATTACTTAATACTGATAAAATAAAATTTATGGTTTTTCATAAAGGAGATAGGTTACGTAAATTATACCTGTTTTTTAACGTCACTTAATGCCACTAAGGCTAATCGGACGATGCTACAGTGGGAGTCATAAATTTTGCCTATCCAGGTATATTTAGGATAGGGATCTTTAACATGTACCTGACATCGTACAAGCTCGGTACCTCTTTTTTACGTCCTATCCGAGGGACGGCATAGCCAAGGATTTTTTACTCCAATAAAAAACCTAGGGCCACCTCGGGGCGCAAACCCGCGACCTTTGGAATTGTAGGCTGCTATGCTAACAACAACCCCACAGGTGACCCCATCTTTGAAGGTAATATCGTATAAGTCATTAATTCGTTTAATTATTTAGGAACAATCTTTTCTTCCTCAAGTAAATTTTCCAAATCTTGTGATTCCACCTCAGCAAAAAATGCTGCAGCTAATTCGGCAATTGCTAAATTATTGCGAGCAAGTAAATCTGACTCCTGGGATACCAAATGTCAATTTACAAATGTGCTCAACTTGAATGACAAGTAAAAAAGTTGCAATAATTAGCCTTGAAGGGAAAACCATTAAATTTGATTCCGAAGCCCAGTGTAAATATAGTGATATCGGAGGCAAGGATAGTATTACTCGTTTTCTATTGAGCTGGAGAATATTAGAAAAACTAAAGAAATCTTTTTAAATGCCGATTCTGGCTCACTTTGGCGGCAACCTCCCTGACTGTTATCCTATATGTGTAAGGTTATGTTACTCTTACATGTCAGTACGTCACAACGAGATAAGGTTACTCTTTTAAAACAGCTGAACGTCCCGTGGCATGACTTTGTGCTTGTGACCGTGGGGGGGGGGGAGTTCCAGGGGGCAACCTCCCTGACTGTTACCCTGTAGGTGTAAGGATAACAGCAGAGATGTTGGTGTCTGTTTCACCATTACTTCTCCTCCTAGAATTGATTGAAGGAAAGAATCAGCAGCATTGAATAACATCGCGTGAGTTTATAAAGTGGTATATAGAGTAAGGTTAGTAAAATAGTTTAATTTTAAGTGTAATTACCAGTTATGTTATCAAATTATCTAATAGGAGAAATGTTCGTCTTTAATGTTTTATGTTTTATTTATTTATGTATATTATTTATGTTATTATGTTTACTATTATTTATGTTATTATGTTTACTATTATTTATGTTATTATGTTTACTATTATTTATGTTATTATGTTTATGTTTACTTTTACCTTTACAATAAAAAAAACAAAATAAAATAAAGAAAGAAAAAAAAAACAATCTGTTCTAAAAAGAATGTATATAATATTATAAATAAAAACATCATTTTATTCTATTCTATTCTGATGTATGCATGAACCTTTGTAAAAAGCTTGAATAGGAACTTGAACGTAGGGATAAATTGCTAGTTTGTTAGAACCAATGAGTAACCAAAATGTATAAGTATTATTACTGAACATTCTGTCTTAAAAATTATGTATATAATATTGTCTTAAAAATTGTGTATGTAATATTGTCTTGAAAATCATGTATATAATATTATAAATAAAAACATTTTATTCTATTCTATTCTGATTTATTTAAGAACCCTTGTAAAAAGCTTGTATAGGAACAGATAAAACAATCAATTCTAGGAGGAGAAGTAATGGTGAAAGAGACACCAACATCTCTGCTGTTATCCTTACACCTACAGGGTAACAGTCAGGGAGGTTGCCCCCTATAACCTCCACCCCACGGTTACAAGCACAAAGTCATGCCACGGGACGTTCAGCTGTTTTAAAAGAGTAACCTTATCTCGTTGTGACGTACTGCCATGTAAGAGTAAAATAACCTTACACATATAGGATAACAGTCAGGGAGGTTGCCGCCAAAGTGAGCCAGAATCGGCATTTACTCCCTTAGATTATATTTAATTTTGATTTCTTATTGAACCTAATTTATATATGCATTGTAATGTATAACATATTTTGATCTGTTAATTTTACTGTATTTGTTTATCTTTATTTTTTTGTATGTGTACCAAGTCGAGCCAGACCTCCTGTAATTGTAAATTTTACAAAATACAGTATTATTAAAAAAAATTAAAAGCTCCCCCAAAGGCAGCGGGAAATTTATCGGATCTCCAAATAACTTATATAAATAGTTTCTATTTTATCAAATTATACAGAAATGTAAATAACTAGTTGGCCCGTGCGAATAATTCGCATGATATATTAATCAATTACCTTGTAGTCTTAATTTGAGACTAGTTAAACACACCAGAGAATAAAAAAGAAAAAAAAACTTTTCACGACCTAAACCAAAACATGAACAGGATTCAAAAGGATGTAACTTCGTAACTAACACTCCGTTTTTACAATTTTTTTTTTTTTTTTTTATAATAAATACAGAAACCTTTCGATTTTTCGATTCGATAATAAAAAATAAATAGTTTTTTAAGTTTTGCGCAATGAAGGTATTATTTTATTGATAGCTCTTCTCCTGGCTTTTTCTCGGGGATCTGACTGTTTTTCCCACCTCGAGTAGTGGAGACTATCTTTAAAGTTATAATAACTCAATCATCGAAATGATCTGGCATCAAAATATTTAGTTTTAGAATAACGCGAAGAAATCAGGTAGGTTCTATTAGCCTAGAGTGTAAGGCAAATAGCCGAATCCGTTGGTAAGTGAAATACAATTCTACTTATATATTGTAACACTTATGCGGGGTAACTATTTTTATTCAAACGAAGAATAACAATTTTTAATGCTGCACGAATCATAACAACAGAAATATTAGAACAGGTCACAAAAATTATCACTTTGTAGCACACTAATAATCATATGGCTTGAGCTTCACAGCCAAGACTAAGACTGTCTAGTCACTCGCTCCTTATATATAGTCGAAAGGAGAATGGTCTAGAACCTCGTGGATCAGCCTGGATGGTACTCGAACCTCGCAGTCACAAACACGTGCTATGAAAGTTTGTTCCGACTGTTAGTTCGTTCCAACAAGAGGTCTGGAACTTTTAAACCATATGTTTTTGTCTACCTATTTAACATTACATATACGTTGTGTTACGTTACATATACGTATGTTTTATACGTTACATATACGTTACATGCATATGTATTTTAAGTTGTTTTGGAAGATCAATGCTATGATATTCAAGCAATTGAGTGGTGAGATATCGATTCCTACTTATTTTTTATATCAGATTTATGCATTTGTTAACCCACGTTTCGGAATTATTTCCGTCTTCAGGGTTTTCTTTTAATTTTTCTCATTTATCTCTATTGCTTTCTTTTTTGTAGTAATTTTTCTATTTTTCATTATTAAATCGTAGGCTTTTTTTAAATTATAAAAAAACTTATAAAGGAAAAACATACTACTTAAATGCTCCTATCTTTGTCACGTACTCTTACTAAGCATATAAAAATAAGGAGGAGCTTATACTTCATCATTCTTTTATTTGAATTAATAAACTTTTAATTAAAAACATTTTAGCTCATTAAACTAATTTAATTAGATTTAATTAATAAAATTAATTGGCTTTTCAGTGAGCATAAAAAATAAAAAGTTTTTCATAACTTTTCTTCGAGGAGCTAATATGTTTTTTTTGTTTTTTTTTTTTTTATTTTGTTTTTTATTATTATAGAAAACTGATAAAGGCTGTACGCTTCCTTTTTACGTAAGGACTAAGGGATATTTGTTATTATTCTCTATTAAATTGTTAATATGTCCTTATGTATTTTGTAGCAAACTGAGAGAACTTTCCAGTCATCAAGCACACAATCATCGACTTTAATCTGAAACTGATCAGTTCCTTAGTAGCTGGTTAAACAAAACCTCTTTAATTTGACTTTTCTCATTTTGTCATTTTTTTGACTCTTTGGGGGAAGATATCTCGAAAATTATAAGAAAATTGTTAAGCTTGATGAAGTTTACGGGCTTACTGAATAAAATGTGATAATAAAATGCATTGAAAAATAATGTACGAATGTTATTTAACAAAAATTTAATTTGTCGGTTAGTATAATTTATTAATCATTATTTTAGGTATGTTACAACAAGCACTTGAAACGATTTGACGACTAACACGCCCTTACCCCATGGTTTCATTCCTACTTTGATTCGATGGTTTTAGAAAAAATGCTCAATGAATCGAATGGGAAAACCGACCGATCAAATTTAGAGTAGGGAAAAATGCTCAAAATGTTTAAGGGGGTAGGATTGAACTTCTTATTTTCTTACTGTTGGATTGTCAATAATGCATAATGTCCTTGAATAACTCCCGTCCGATAGAGCGAAAATGATTAAGTTCAGCCGCAAATGGGCGAGAAGCATGAATTATAGTCCCGGCCTGAACGTGTTAAAGATTTACTTTAATTTCTTTATCCGTATACAGTATTATGCAAAGAAAATTTCCTATCAATACTCGGTCTTATATTAATCCTCGTCACGAAAATATCTTTTTCCTAATATGGTTGGATAAATGATTATCAGGATTGTTCGTTAAAACTTCTTTAATTTTGGAAAGCCAACGTTTCGATCCAACTTGTGGATCTCCATCAGGGCTTCTGAGTCCAGAGTGATACAAGGACTTTTTTTTTTTACCTTTAGACATTGTATCACTCTGGATTCAGAAGCCCTGATGAAGATCCACAAGTTGGATCGAAACGTTGGTTTTCCAAAATAATAAAAGTTTTAACTGAAAATCATGATAATCTTTTAACCTATCGTAAAGAATAACAGTTGAATATCTCTCACCTCTACAGTTTTTCCTAATATATTATCAATATAAATAAGGTTGAAATTCTGTTTGTTCTTTATAGAAATCCATACCGTTTGTACTAAATTCTCCAAATTTACGAACACCTGTTCATATTAAAATCGCATAACTTCAGCCAATCTCTGGATATATTATTTATTGTAATAAAAGTCGTTAGGATCTTGCTCTACATAGGTTTTGTATTTTTTGTTTATAGAATTGTTCACGTTCATTAGAAAAATGAAATTCCCTGAGTAAAACCGGGATATACAGCTAGTAATCTATATAATCTACTAGATGTCCCAGAATAAATATTTTTTTTTCTTCTAAAAATATATAATTTATGTTGCATATATTTTTTTTTACGATGCATATTTATGAATTAAAATAGATAATACGAAAATTTTGCAAATATTGTGGAAACTGAAATGATATCAATGTGCCAATTGACACAGCAATTAATTTTATATTTTCCTTTTTAACGAGAAATAAATGAGAAATTGTAATACTGAACTAATATTGAAATAATCTCTTGAACCAGTGATTCGACTTCGCCCGTTACAGATTGAAATCGCTCTTCTATCTCGTTAACTAATTGAACTGATTAGGTTAAAACACGGCGCGGCCCCTGGGGGGATGGTTTTTTGCCTAGAGCTCCCCCCCTTTTTACCCTACCCCCCCTTTCATCCCCCGCTAGAGTAAAGAAAGCTGGTAGAGACAGTCCGCTCATTATGGAACAGGGGGGGCCTGCACCTGACAGTCAGAGATGGATGTTTCCGAGCCAGCCTTCCCCCCCCCCTCCCGCCATTCCTTTCTCGGGGGGAATGGGATAAAGCTGGGGAGAGAGATAGAGAGAGGGAGAGAGAGAGAGAGAGGGAGAGAGAGAGAGAGAGAGAGAGAGAGAGAGAGAGAGAGAGAGAGAGAGAGAGAGAGAGAGAGAGAGAGAGAGAGAGAGAGAGAGAGAGAGGGTGAAGGGGAGGGGAAGAGACCTAAGCACTTTTTATTCTGTAATCTCCTTCATATTCCACCAAAGAAGAATAATCCTTCCCTTCATCCTCCTGGGATTAAAATATGAAAGGATATAAAATCTAGGTAGTCGCTTAGGGTTCTTTTATTCTCCCACATATGGAGATTATAACTTCGTCCTCTCTTTGACTACGAAAATGAATTAAATAAAAATATAACCGTATTCGACGAACGAATCAGTCATCTGCACGATGGAGGTTGGTCAATTGAGGTTTAATTTGGATATAGGCCTCAGGTGTACCGTTAAATCCATCTGTAGCATATTAGAATATTCCTAGCATTGGGATGAAGATCTATGAAGATCTAGATGTAAAATTTGTCAGTTTGCGTGATTTGCAATCTGCAAATTAGCAATAAGCAAATGGGTGAAATTCCTAATGGATAAATTGCAAATATCTATTTTAAAAACACGGCATCGGCAATAATACTCGACGTAAATATGTAACTTAACACTTCTGCGCGGACCCAGTAGATCTACTGGATATGCTGCGTAGTTTATGACTTCACTAGAAACGCTCGTGAGGGGGGATTTTTGACAAATCCGGCATATTTTGCTTCGGTTACGTAACTTTTGCCGAAGAATTGTCAAAAATCCCCCTTCACGAGCTTTTCTAATGAAGTCTTAAATTACGCAGTATGGTGAATTGATCTACTAGACCCGTATGGTGAGTAGAGAGAGAGACCCAGTAGATCCGCACCGAATGTGTTAAGTTTATATTAAATAAACATTTAATTTAAACGCCGCATATACCTACTTGTACAATTTAATATGTTGGCCACAACGAGAAATACATCTTTTTAAGCAGTTGATTTAAATTTCAGTTTAAATTAATTAAAATTGCAACTTACCTATTAAATGTGAACTTTTAAGTAGTAGATTAATTTAAAATTTCATATAAATTTTTAAATTATATATAGGGTGAGGTGGGGCACAATGAAACACAAAAGATATTTTTACCCACAGCACCCTACCTGAGACTTTATTTTCAATTTTTTATTTTTTCCATGTTACCTTAGGATCTAATCAATGTAAGAAATGCGTTAAACGTTATCTTATGCATCAAGCAG
The DNA here is from genome assembly GCA_911387785.2 of Aelia acuminata. Lineage (NCBI taxonomy): Eukaryota > Metazoa > Arthropoda > Insecta > Hemiptera > Pentatomidae > Aelia > Aelia acuminata. The sequence continues at coordinate 121,497,225 of OU426982.1, read as the reverse complement.
TTATTTTCAAAAAAAATAATTTTGTTTCATTGTGCCCTATGGGTTCAATAATACAGCTGAAAAAACAACACCATAATCAACAAAAAAACTTTATTCGGCTTTCACTCCGTGTTCCGTTATTCTCCTTTAGGATAGCCAAGAAATTCTTCTGGAAAGAGGAAAGTTTGTCTTTGGAAGAACGTTGTCATGAATTAATACAGTCTTTGGCGTTCCCTTCTCAATTTGGCACCGATCTGTAAGGAAATGAAAAAACTTCCTTGTGTTGTCCATAAATTCCTACGATGAACGTGAAGAGGTAGGAAAGTCATAGTCAGGCAAAATCTTAAGCGATAGATGCATTATGAAAAAGTTGTAAGAGCAGATTGTATAAAATAATTAATTACTGATACCTACAGATGAAAATCCGTTCGACGAAAAATTTTAGTTTTGCCACACAAAACCGCACTTCAGCACGTAGAGCCTGCGAGGAAACAAGTCGAATGGGGACAATAAGCTGACTTTGGTTGGAGTCACACTTACCGCTTGCTGTCTGAATTTGGGTGCTCTAGAACTTTTGGCCCAGTGCACCGACTGTTTTATTATGCCCAGTGTTGCATTGTGCTCCACCCCCCTATATATAAATAAATATAATTAGATGATTTTTTTTCCTATTCGTATTCGTATTAAAATTAAGCTCGATAAGTCCAAAATGTGCAATTTCGTGCAAATAATTAATTAAAGGATATCAAGCCAACAAAATGTCCACTAACACAGAAATCTTACATATTGCTGAGATATGCGGTTGGTAAAATTGAGGAAAAACATTTTATGGAACATCTATGTTTTATCGCCGCACTGTAATCCCGAGTGTGAAGATAAATTTTATCTTAATTTAATACTCGAGTATTAATGAGATACGAGCGTTAAATTAGGTGAGCTAATTAAATTATTCCTGCCGACTCAGCACTCGCTCCCCCGATCAATGACCTACTGATAGCGGGTTGTCACTGCTTCCTCTGGGCTTGGATTGGAAAAGGGAGGCCATCGCTGGACAGTGGCGTTCACAGAAAAATACTGTTTTTTTTTTTCAGTTGATTTCTAACCTTTGGGATCTTGAAACATCTATTGAACGATACAAATATGTATCTATAACTTACAGTAACGATTGTAATAACTTAATACTAAGAGTAATAACTGATAATCACCAGTAATGTGATTATTCTGTGGAAGTATTAAGTTTATAGGGCGTCCAATTATAAATAACTATATAGACAATATGGTGGCAGACAATGGAATTTCAATAAAAGACAAAGTTATCTCTGGTAACTTAATAGAGGTAGTGTATAGCTCGAAAAAAAAAGAAGTTTACCTTGGAATTGTATGCGGGGACTGTGACGTCAATTTGGTGGCCAATAGAAAGTCACTATAGCAGTTGACATATGTACGTAACGTAACGTAACGTACGTACGTAGTTCATGCTTTGTTTTTATTTCAAGGTGTTGTTAATATATGTGTTTTTTTTTTTCATTTTTATTAATTATCACCTCGTAACCAAACTGAAGATGAGTCTGTAATATCATTTTTACTATCACTTATCTATATATGAAATATATAATAAGGGAAAGTATTGCGATCGTGAAAAATCTCGACTTCCGGTTTTCAACGGAAATGCACGTTGACATACATACATAACATACATACATACATGCATACATATGGTCCCCTGAGCCATATAACCAAGTCCCGCGAAATCGTCTGTGTGTGTGTGTGTGTGTGTGTGAACAGACTAGCTCAAAAACTATAAACCGTACGAACCTGAAATTGAGTATTTGGAGTATATACATTTCCGAATATGAAATATATAATAAGGGAAAGTATTGCGATCATGAAAAATCTCGACTTCCGGTTTTCAACGGAAATGCACGTTGACATACATACATAACATACATACATACATGCATACATATGGTCCCCTGAGCCATATAACCAAGTCCCGCGAAATCGTCTGTGTGTGTGTTTGTGTGTGAACAGACTAGCTCAAAAACTATAAACCGTACGAACCTGAAATTGAGTATTTGGAGTATATACATTTCCGCGGTGTGACAGCCAAAATTTCATCACAATTGGTCAATTAGAGGGAGCACTTTACTGAATAAATGTTGTCTCTTTTCACGTGTTTTTTTTTTTTTTTTTTTTTATTTACTCAAGAAAGGCTGTAACGATTTTGATCAAAATGGGTATTTGACGTATGTATTTGCCTGTGACGTGACAGCCCAAATTTCATGAAAATTGGTCAAACGGAGGGGGCACTTTACTAAGAGACACTTTCTATCGATTCACCTTCACGAAAGATTTACAAAAATCAACTAGCAGTAATAAACAAGCAAGCAGTAAAAAAAACTAGACTGATGAATAAATTAGGTCCGTTAAAAAAATAAATTAGCAATAATCAATCGAAAAGTACTGAGAACCTTCAAGTTTTGCAATAAACTCATACTCTATAACTTATGGATATATACAAATATAAGCATAGAAATGTGGGAAAATGTGTGAAGTTGAGGAATGGCGTTTACATATTATCAAAACACGTCTATTTCTAACCTAAGTAAGTTCGTAAGTGAAAGTTGTGTGTAGCGCGCATCGCACCAGATTTTTTATTTATTTTTATAGGCTATCTTATATAAATAATATTTATGTGAGTTACAAACTTCTGCATAGTATACATATAGCAAATTTTTAATAGTATACATATCGTAAATTTCATATGCACATGCTAACTAACATATCCTGACAATTAAAACTTCCATTCGTCATATTTATTAACCGATTTTCACTAAAAGTAAACACGATTCGGAAAAAATAAAACCTATGAGTTATAACTTTTTCTATTCTATTTCTTATGGATCTAAAGCGCATAAAAAAAATATATATACCATTTAAAAAACAATTAATAAAATGAAAAAAGATTCTTCAACAGATAGATTTATAATTTTAATGAATTAAGAGTTTCGAGAAAGAAAACTTTTCAATAGAAATTATCATATTTCTAAAGGCAGAAGATTTTGAAAAAAAGAAATTCCAGGGAATACTCAAATATAAAATGTAGATGGGATATAAATTTACAATTTTTTTTTTTTTTAATGAGAAATATTCATGTTTTTTTATTCAGAACGGTTCATTTACTTAATTTATTTCTTTAACTATTCTTCTTTATTGTTATCATTATTTATTCTTTATGGTTATAATTATTTTTTCTCAGATATCCTTGTTCCTTATGTATTTTTTTTTAAAACAGTTTCTTAACAGAAGCTTCTGTACTATTGAGAGCGACTTCACAATAGGGCACATAGAGGCATAAGTTGTGACGCAGTCTTGTAAATTCGCTGCATACTAATAAACTTATATATGAAATATTCATCATGTGTGTGACGGAGGGAAGAGCCCAAGAGTTTGTTAACACAGAACAGCCTGGGTAGCCGAGATAAGCTGGGGGCAAAGTTATTTTCCAGCGTAATTGAAAGCCTGCAAAACTTGTGACAATATTTCTTTAATGTATTAGTAGATAATCAATACATCTGTAAAAAAAAAAAAAAAAAAAAAAAAAAAAAAAAAAAAAAATCGTTTCCGCTGAAGGATTCAGGATTTGAAACGATTTAACTGATAGGTTAAAAAAAAAAAATGTAGCAATTAAAGGCTTGAATTATTGCTGAATAAAAGCTATTTTTATCAAATAAGATTTTTCTAGGATATTTTTTACACACTTCAAAGAGAGGAAAACATTTCTTCATTTGCTGGTCATATAATACCTAACAGACAACTCACTTCTTTTAACAACATCATATCTCAATAATTGTTAAATTAAGGACTAAAAAATCCTTGGGTATGCCGTCCCTCGGGTAGGAAGTAAAATTAAGGTCCCGAGCCTGTACGATGTCAGTATATACTCGTTAAAGATCCCTTTCCTGTTTATATCAGGATAGGCAAAATTTAGGAATCCTACTGTAACATCGTCCGATTAGCCTTAGTGGCATAAAGTGACGTTAATTAAACAAAGAAACATCTCAGTAATTGATTGTTTTTAGCAATAAATGTTTTCTGAATGACCTGAAAGAGTAGTAAATCCTTACAAAATCGTCAAATATTTAAAGTTAATTATTTGTTTCTATTGACATTAATATGATTATTATAAGAGATATTACTTATATTAAATTCTTATATAATATAATACCGGTTTAGTAGCAGTAGCCAATCGAGGGTTAAGCGTATTTTTTCCTCACGAAATAGTGCTGAAATCGAAATTTATTTGTATATTCATGAAGAATAAAAATATATAGCGGCCTAGGTTAGATGTGGCATGTACGCAAATTTTTCTGACACGTAAATCATTTTAAACAAATAAAAAAATTTCCATCACTTCCAATGTTTACAAATATTTCCCAAACATATAACAACAAAAATCCTTCAGATTCAGATACATTCATGAGAAACGAGATCTAGTTTTCCTTTTCAGTACTTCAATAGAATCTATGCTTGTTCACAATTAATTGATTTTTCCAAACATTAACCTTAATGTAAGAATTCAATATCTCAAGTTTTTTCCTCATAAACATTAATTTATGCTTTTCTTCCCTTTGTAATGGTGTCATATCTTGTTCAATACCTATTACTGATTCTTTTAAATATTTTTTAGTCTTCATAATTAAATGAACATCATTTTCTTATTGAAATTCAACTAATAATGGGCGGATTTCATTATTTCCTCTTCCTACAGGTTTAATTGGTAAAATATTGAAGTTTCCAACTTTCAGAATAGAAGAACAAGTTTCTTTGATTAAATCATAGGTATTGTGTTTTTCTGCAATTTGACACCATAAAATATTAGTTTATTTTTCTTTAGCTTTTTTTAGAGGTATTCCACTTGGTTTTCCAGCATCTTACTTGTCCTTTTATACTTATCAAGCTCCTCCCTTATGATTTTATTTTCTGCTTGTAAGGTTTCAATTTTAGTAGACAATTGGTTTAAATCTTCTCTAGTTGAATCCAGAAGATCGCTGAACAAAGATTTTAGCTGTCCAACAGACATATTACCTACCTGTGACGTATCTGATTTTTTAGTTTTCTTCTCAGATGGTAAATTCAGTTCTGGTGAGCTGTTACTGCGATTTCTTTTTGTGCTTTTTAGGGTGAGGTAATTTGTTATTTTATTGTTCATCTATTTTATTCAATAGATCTATGAAGTTCAATAATATAGACCCTTATCAGAGATATATAATTAGTTTCATACCAGGGAACTAAAAATTTCTCCCTTGTTCTTTTCTCCTCTCTTTTCTTTCTGTTATCCTTAACAAAATATTGTCCTTAACCGGTAAAGATGTTTATCACAAATTAATTTTACACTTTTCACGCAAATAAACGTTAAAATTCCGAGATCATATAACATGGCCATTATCTCTAATTAAACACGTGACGTCACTCCTCACGTGCCTATATATGAAATATATAGTAAGGGGAAGTATTGCGATCGTAAAAAAGTTCGATTTCCGGTTTTCAATGGAAATACGCGTTTTGGGGTCCCCTGAGTCCAAATAACCAAATCCCTTGAAATGGTCTGTGTGTGTGTGTGAACAGACTAGCTCAAAAACTATAAACCGTGCGACTTGAATTTGGGTATTTAGGGTAATAAATTTAAGGATAATGTATGTATATGCCCGCGATGTGACAGCAAAAATTTCATCCAAATTGCTCAAAGGAAGGGGGTACTTTATTTAATAACTTTTTACGTTTTTTTCGATTTTCTCAAAAACGGCTCTAACGATTTTGATTAAACTGAGTATTTGATGTATTAATATGCCCGAGATATGACTGTAAAAATTTCATTAAAATTGATCAGCCTTGGGGGGGGACTTTACTTAATAAATTTTGTATCATTTTCACGTGTTTTTTTTTTATTTACTCAAAAACTGTTTTAACGATTTTGATTAAACTCGGTATTTGGTGTATTTATATGCCCGCGATGTGACAGTCAAAATTTCATATAAATTGATCAATTGGAAGAGGCACTTTACTTAGTAAATGCTGTACCATTTTCACGTGTTTTTTTTTATTTACTCAAAAAAGGCTTTAACGATTTCGATCAAACTGGGTATTTGATGAATGTATATGCCAAAGATGTGATAGCCAATATTTCATCAAGATTGATCAACCGGAGGGAGGACTTTACTTAATAAATTTTGTATCATTTTCACGTGTTTTTTTTTTATTTACTCAAAAACTGTTTTAACGATTTTGATTAAACTCGGTATTTGGTGTATTTATATGCCCGCGATGTGACAGTCAAAATTTCATATAAATTGATCAATTGGAGGAGGCACTTTACTTAGTAAATGCTGTACCATTTTCACGTGTTTTTTTTTATTTACTCAAAAAAGGCTTTAACGATTTTGATCAAACTGGGTATTTGATGAATGTATATGCCAAAGATGTGATAGCCAACATTTCATCAAGATTGATCAACCGGAGGGAGGACTTTACTTAATAAATTTTGTATCATTCTCGTATTTTTTTTTTAATTTACTCAAAAACGGTTGTAAAGATTTTGATCAAACTAGGTATTTGATGTATGTATATGCCAAAGATGTGATAGCCAACATTTCATCAAATTTGGTCAAACGGAGGGGGCACTTTATTTCATAACTTTTTTTTTCGATTATCTCAAAAACGGCTATAACGATTTTCATGCAAATGAAAACAAAAATAAGAATGTGTGACTTTGAGAAGTGGCAATTAACAAAACGCATTAATTTCTAATCTAAGGAAGTTGGTAAGTGAAAGTTGTGTGTTGCGCCCACGCACCAGATTTTTTTAATAAAAAAATGTTATATTATATGAATGTAAAATAGGTAAAGAAGTATATTATTCTGAGAGAATTGCCCATAACGAGGAAAGGGTGATAGTGGGCTTATTGGCAAGTATCGGGTAAACACCCGATCCCACCCAGCCTCCTGTGACGAGGGTCAGGCATGTATCCTTAGGATTAATCTAACACATTGACTAAACCGCTAAATGCCAAAGTGACAAAATTCCAATTGTTGGACGTTTTATTATAACAAAGAAACAAGTTCATTGCCTTTCCTATCGAAAAAAGCACTATGAATTACATATAAATTACTATAAATTATAAGCATATATTTTATTGTAAAATTACATAAAGAATTATATTTTGTATATAAATTTATATCTGAATTTTAAACTTTTAATAAAATTATAATATTACAATAGACATATAGTTCGATGTTAATCACCAGAAACAAAAGACAAATAAAAGAAGATAAAGATTAAAATTAAATGATTAAAGTTAGAAGGATAAGAAGTGGCACGTATTTAGCTAATCAATGCCTCACCAATAATTAAAAAAATCGAATCTGAAAGTTCAATGCCTATACAGACACATTTTCATCTACCTATAGCCGACCAAATATAACTTTGATTTATGAATATCCTCCCATCTCCGTCTCGGCCAACTTCTTGGACGTTTCCAAGACAGAATTGGGCTTATCAATCTTATAGGGATTCTAAAGCTATTAAATTAAACAATTTTTCACGCTTATCGTTTTAATTCAGTTCGACGCTTCGAACATACGCCAAAAGTCCTCTGTAGGAGAGATGCAGCGACTCAATCTGGGGACTAGTTTGCCATTGAACAGGGAGCGATTTAGTGAACAAAAATTTGGGAGTAGGGCGTTCAATCCTATCCCAAACCCTCAAGCAATCCTCGGAGCCTTCTCCTTAGGAGCTTCCAGGAAATTACCAAAGACCAGCCACACATCCGCTTCTCTTATACGGGGTATATGTAAGAACTAAAAAATTATTTGAATCACATTTTTATAATGATCTGACACAAGTTTACAATATTGCACAGGATCATCCTTAGTCATTAGCAAATGTTTTCAACCTTAAAATTGATTAAATAAATTTGATCAATATCAACACATTCAAAGATGATTAAAAAAGAATTAAAATAATCTAGGGTGTCCAAAAGGAGTATTCGGGGTTAGAAAGTTGAATAAAATCTCAAATATAGAATATCAAGTAGAATGTTTACGTTTTATTTAAATACAATGAACTGGAAATTTATTTAGAAAAAACAATATTGTATAGATGTCCACCATAACGCTGCAGGCACTCCTCGAATCTCAAACGCAGAATTCTAAAAACGCGTTGACACATTGTTCCTGAGATTGCCGTCATTTCTGTTCTATTTTGCTTCAATTGCGTTAGATTCGTGGGTTTCTTTTGGTATACCCTACTTTTCAGGTATCCCCACAGAAAGAAGCCATGAGGACTGAGATCGGGACTCCTGGGAGGCCAGCTAATGGTGCCTCTACGAGAAATCACTTTGTTTTGGAATAATTCGTTTATCGTAGCAATTGATAAGTCTGAAGTATGGCATGTGTCTTGCTGAAACTATAATCTTCTACAGTTATATCCTTTAAACTCTTAAAGTTCTTGGGCCAAAAAACCTGTTATCATTTCACAGTAACGCTCACTATTTACAGTACTACTTACACTATTTACTGCGTTTGAGATTCGAGTGCCTGCAGCGTTATAGTGGACACCTATACAATGTTGTTTTTCTAAATAAATTTCCAGTCCATTGCGTTTAAATAAAACGTAAAAATCCTACTTGATATTCTATATTTGAGATTTTATTCAACTTTCAAACCCCGAATACTCTTTTTGGACCCCCCCCCCCCGAATACCATTTTTTGGACACCCTGTATATCTACCCATCTACGATTTAGCAAACTCGAACTGTCATTATAAATCTATTTCTGTAAATTAAAAACATAGCATTCCTAACCATCATTGATTTTATTCATTTCATTAATTTTTTTTTTTTGTAATTGAGTCAAATATAACTTTATCACTACTATTCTGTGGGCTTATTTGGAAAAAGACCTTTACTATATTTTACAGAAACCCACGTCAATCAATATTTATTCAGTTCCCGAATATTATATTTTTTTTTTTTTTTTAACAGTACATACATAGGTATATTGTGAAAGTACTTACCAGAAAAAAATGCTGGAACAAGTAACTTCTTCATTTTACTCTTCAGGAATTTCCTGTAACATTAAAAGAAAAGTATTAATTATATTCATAAAACTGTTAGCGATTGTAAAGACATAATGTATAAGTAGCGGGGTCTGGAGACGGTTCAGGCGGTTGTGGGGAATTGGGGGGGGGGGGGGAGTAAACAAAGCTAATATTGACTGATGGAGATGACAAACAGCTGTACCCTCGCTCGCTGTATTTACATTATTCTACTTATACCTTCCCCGCACTTTGTCGCTGATAACAGCCTGTCATCTTTAAGTCTAGTCATTTATTTTCGATTCCCCCCACCAAGGAGATGTTAAACAGAAAAAAATTGAAAATGATATTGTAACAATTTTTTTTTTTTTGGTTGGCGTATTAGGCCTGATGAGACCTTGGGTCGCGCAATGTGGTTTTCCTACAGACAGACTGGAGGGGGTACTCTAAACCTCACGTTGCTGCAAGCCATGGTCACCATGGCGCAGCGGCAGACTGCCACTAGCTCCAATCCCTTTAGGGCCCAACTTGGTAGTGTCCCTCCCACCAATGGCGTCAGCTCTCTCGGGTTCAAGGACAGTGACAAACTGGTCTAGGTGCAAGGATTATGGTAGCTCAGAGTCAGCAAGCCCCGAGGACCTATATTTCTTTCCCTGAAGCATACATTCCTAGAACCAAACATCCATGTGGTTATTGACATCCCGGAAAACCACACCACGATTCTCGATACGATGCACGGGGAAGATTTAGAAATCTTACACCCGGTAGGTGTGAGTCGCCTCCAGTAGGCTGATGGGCCTCACATACCCGGGGGTGGGGGTAGGCTTGGACCCCAATGAAGTGGTCACCCATCCAAGTACTATCCACGACGAACGTTGCTTAACTTTGATTACCTAATGCAAGCGCCTTTGTCCACTCGGCCATCCCTACCCCATTGTAACACTTATGTGGGTTAAACAATTTTTAGATAGCAAAAATAATAATTTTGAAAGTCAATGGGGGTATCTTCATGACCCAGGGGAGCTCAGTACCTCCACGTTGATGACCTAGAAGTTGTAGGCCCTCTCAAACAAACAACAATTTTGAAAGCCTTACAAATTATGAAAACACAAATATTTGAGCAGTTTACAAAAACTATCGCTTTCTAGCACAGAAATGACCATATGATTTGAGCTTCAGAACAAGATTAACTCTCCAGTCAAACGCTCCTTTTATGTTGTCGTAAGGAGAACAATCCAGAACCTTCGAGGTCAGCGAAGATGGTACTCGAACATCGTAGGCTTGCTCAGGTACTATGACAGTTTTTTGCATGTGTTAGTTCGTTCCAACAAGTCCGTAACTATTACAAACCATTTGTTTTGTGTTTTGTTTCACGTTACAATATTTTAAAGTTGTTCAGTTCATGTCAGTAACACTCAGAGTAGGATAAAATGAGGGTTTTAACAATTTCATTTACGTAAACGTTGCAAACAGTAACTAAAAGTGACAGAACAGTGACACTAAAGTAACCTTTTGCTTCGATGTTCAAGGCAAGGTTGAGACCGTTGTCCATCGCTTCTTGTATTTTGTCCGAAATGGAACAATCCAGAAACGACTAGATCATTCCAAAAAGTGCGGTCGCGTACAAATACATGACTGTATTATTACAGGCATGTTCCACGCGATTCTAGCACTTCTTTTCAGAAATAATAGCACTTCTTAACAGAAATAATCTCTGTTTTCGTTACAATACTCTTAAAATCCATGTATCTAAACATCGATATATCGATCTTGCATTGATTTATTTTACCAAGAAATAGAGTTTTATCTTATCTTATCTTGTATTATCTTTTTTTCTATTTCACTTATAAAGCTATAAGGAGCTATCATTATAATAAGGATTTTCGTTTTATGTTTGTCTGTGAAAAAAAAAAAACTAGAGCAAATCATTAAACTGAGATAATGGAATTTACATATAAGGGAAACCAGTTGTATAAGGAATTTTTGTCATTTATGTCGGGGGGAAATCCTTTACACATGACCCTTAAAGTAGACTTGTTATTCAGCTCAACTTTCAAATATGTTTCTAGTATCATTAGCATCATAGTTCATTATTTAAAATAAATTATTAGAGGATCCTTGAATTGATAAAAATTATCATAAAATCAATGTTGTACATCGGTACGATTTCAAAATAAAACATGATTGAATTTATTCCAAACTGTGCGTAGGGTAAACCATACAGCTATTGGCACTCAGTACAGTTATTGGCACCCCCAACTTTAACTTAAAGAAATAGGTAAACAAGTCCTAATTTTAATACAAGATATACATGAGTCTAATGTTTGAAGGGTCCTCTAAGTCATCTATGAAGTAAGACTTTAACAAAATTTATAGGGAAAGATTTCTAAATTAAATCCATAGGGTCCCAATTACTAGATTTGGCACTTTTAACTATAAATATTGCCATATTGTAAAACTATTGAACTTTCGACCAAAAAAAACCTCTTGAGTCTTTATGGGGATAGATAATGAGGAGCTATAGGAAGTTTCTATTTGATCGCTTTATAAAAAGTATTTTTTTAAATTTAACCACAGAAATGTATTTTTATGGGTGCCAATAACTGTAAGGTTTACCCTACTATCCCTATTACCCCTATCACACAGTTGTTTTCGATATCATACGCTGAAAATTTATCTTTTACATTTTTATAATAGGCAGTCTGTTGGGTTTGGTTTCATATTAAGATCTGAATTAAATGTAGTACCATAGTTTATAAAATAAATCATGACTTATTAACAATAATCAATCGGATGCTAAATGATACATGGGCAGGTAATTATTCCAGAAGCTAAATGGATAAGCAAACCAAAGTGCATGTCTGGGTAATGGTGCTTAGCATCGATCAGCTAAGCATTGTACCCAAGAGAGTACTTAAGCACGTTCCAACCATAAAGCTCATTCAAATTCGACAACCCCCTACATCTCGCATTACCATAGGTTATACCTTATATAAGGTAGGGTATATCATATCATATGAATTTTTTCACTGTTATATTAGTAAATAAAATGATAAAAATTTGCAGTATATGCTTTTAAAAACTGAAAATATTGTGGGGTCACCTATGGTGTAGGGGTTACCATAGAAACCTACAATACTTTGGTTGCGATTTCGCGTCCCGAAGTGGCCCTAGGATTTTTAAATGGGAGTAAAAATTCCTTGTCTATGCCGTCCCTCGGAGAGGACGTAAAATGGAGGTCCTGAGCATTTACGATGCCAGATACTCGTTTAAGATCCCTTTCCTAATTATACCTGGATAGGCAAAATTTAGGACTCCCATTGTAGTATCGTCCGATTAGCGTTAGTGGCATAAAGTGACGTTAAATCATACTAACACACTTAGAATATAGAGCAAATATAGGTAATATAGAGCTAAAACTTTTCTTGTATATTTTACTATGCGCGGTATAATAAGAATTTAAAATTTTAATAGTCATCAGAAATGTTTAAAACCGAGTAAATATCAAATATCCACGTTAGAGAGGATAAAACATTTTTCTTTAAAAATCTTTTTTTTTTATATTTACAACTGTATTCAAATAAATATATTGAGTAAATAAAAAAAATAAAAAGTCCACAAAAATGGCATTACATTTGTAGCCTTCTTGTAATATTTTTAATTAGAATATCGCAAGGCTAACTTGCAAAAAAATAAAAATAAGCAAATAAGAGTATAAACTTCAAAATAAATTTACTTTCAAGTTGAGAAAATAAAAATTCTAAATAAAATAAAATACTTAAAACAAAAATGATTTATAGTATATTTCCTATACTGCCTGAAATCTAATGCACAAGAGGGAAAAAAAATATTTTATAGATAAATAAATATAAGATGAATTTTTCTTGTTTCGAAAACCAGAAAAAAAATACTATATTACAAGTGATATAGTAATCCGGGTTCAAATGCCAAAGCTAATGTTTTCTCTTCTTAGAAAGAATATATAAAAACATTACAGAAAAAAATATATACATATACATACATATATACATAACCGTATGCACGTTATGTATATATATATATATATATATATATATTATATATATATATTATATATATATAATATATATATATATATATATATATATATATATTATATTATATTATATATATACGGATTATATATATATATATATATATATATATATATATATATATATATATATATATATATATGAAAGATACAAACAGTAAAAGGGCTATTAGTAACGGATTAAAGATAACCACTTTAGTAGGTTATCTAAATATTGACTCAAAATTTAGGATAAAAAAGAATTTTTAGCAGGAATTAATATATCACACAAAATTAAATTTTAATATCGACACTAAAAGTTTCTAATTAAGAAATGCCTTAATTTTTCCCGACGCTAGTAATATTAAATTAAAATAATTCTTTCCTCTTTGAGATTTCCCTCCAAGTTATTATCCTTATCAAATTAGGTTTCCAGAATTTTTTTCTTTTTTTTTATTATAGCTAAACACAAATTTTCTGCTCTGCTTAATTTAAATAAGGAAACGATTTTCTAAATCAGTTTTTTTTTTATATTTAGACCTATGATTAATGACAATGATTAAAAACTAATTATAACTTTTAATCATGTAATAAAACTTTTTATAATTTATATTATACTAGGGGGTGAGTTTTGTACAAGATAAGTGAGAGAATATAGATGATAGATACTAATAAAATAAGAATATAGATAGAATTGTTTAAGTTTTATGACTTTCATAGAATTATGAGAAAAAAATATAGGATGTTATCAATAAGTATGTATAAATAGAAAAAGAAATATAAAGTGCGTTTATTGCTTAAATAATTTTAAAAAAAATTCTGGTGCGATACGCGCAACACACAACTTTCACTTACGAATTTACTTAGATTAGAAATCGACGTGTTTCGATAATATGTAAACGCCATTCCTCAACTTCACACATTTTTCCACATTTAAGTATATACTTATATTTTTAGATCTTGCTAATTTATATATGTAGGGACTAATTTCATCAACAGTCAAGTTTTTTTACTTCTTGCTTGTTTTTTTACTACGAGTTGCTTTTTGCAAATACATCGTGAAGGTGAATCGATAGGTGTATTTACGTCTCTTATGCCTTTCTGGAAATCAAGAACGATTACTGTTCCCCTAAAATCTATCAAATATTTATTATGGAACAAAAGTTTCTAGACTAAAATATGCCTATATTAACTATAGACTATTATCTTATACCATATTTTTTTCTCCTTTACATGTTTATTCGATTTTTTACACACCTGTGATGCTTCAAAAATTTGAGCATCACATATTTACTCTCTAAAGTTACATTAATTTTTTTATTAATAAATAAAAGTTTTTATTTTCATAATACGGTTTTTTTTTTGTTTTTTTTGGTTCCTCGCCTTGTAGGCTATACGGGGTTAACCGGGCCAGGGGAGAGGGTGAGGGATTGATGCCGAGATTAACCATAATACGGTTAATAAAATTTTGGCTATCATATATACATACATCAAATACCAAGTTTGATTATATTTTTGATGTATAGATTGAAGTATAGTGTCCCCTCCGTAGTAGTGAAGTATATATCCCCTCCGTTTAACCCATTTTGATGAAATTTTGGTTATCACATCTTTGTCATATACATACATCAAATACCAAGTTTGATTAAAATCGTTGAATCCGTTTTAGAGTAAATAAAAAAAACACGTGAAAATGGGACATTTATTAAGAAAAGTGCCCCCTCTAATTAATCGATTTTGATGAAATTTTTACTGTCGCATCACGGGCATATAGATACACCAAATACCGAGTTAAATCAAAATCGTTAGAGCCGTTTTTGAGAAAATCGACAAACACCTAAAAATTAGACTACATTCTTTAAATAAAGTACCATAAAAGAAAAATAAAGTCCGTTTGACCAATTTTGATGAAATTTTTGCTGTCACATCGCGGGCATGTACATACACTAAATACCCAATTTCAGGTCTGTGCGGTTTATAGTTTTTGAGCTAGTCTGTTCACATACACACACACACACACGCGCGCGCACACACACACCCACACACACAGACCATTTCGCGGGACTTGGTTAATTGGACTCACGGGACCCCAAAACGTGTATTTCCGTTGAAAACCGGAAGTCGAAATTTTTCACGATCGCAATACTTTCCTTACTATATATTTCATATATAGGTAAGTGAAAGTAAAAAAATGAAAGATTTCATAATATTTGAATTTAAAAACAATACTAAATCCGATTTTTTTTTTTTATTTTAATAAATAAAAGTATACATAAAATTTCAGTATATATCCTTAAAAAAAAAAAGAATTAAAAAAAGGCACATCGGTCCGACATCAGTCCATGTTATTATTCGGTCTAATACTGTAATCTGTTTTAATAATTAATCTGAGCAATTTCAGTTCATACCTAACGTTAAGTTATTTAAGTCTAAAAGAGATAATTTATGGTTTTTATTCAAAAGCTTTTCGATTAAAAATTAACATTCAGATATTTTTTTTTTTTTCAACGGTAAATAACATCATTTTATTATTATTTTATTCATAAGTTTCGTTTCATTCTGCATTACCTGACGCCTGTGATCATTCTTAACATGACAAGGTACATACATGTATATTTTAATTCGAACTTCTTGCTATTCTCTAGAGCATTACTTATTTAACTCGCTTTATGCGGAAATTAAAAAAAAAAAAAAACTTTTACTTTCCAACTACTGTTTTCATGAGTACAAAAAGTAAAAAGTATGGCTGAAAGTTTAAATGGAAAACGAATTTGTGCGAGATGTTTTTTTCAGAGTAAAGAGGAAAAAAAGTTTTCCCTGGTGAGAACTAGGGAATGAGAATCACAAATGTGAATATTTTATGTCGGAAAAAAATATCGCTTCATGTTTCACTAAGCAAAATCACTAATTGCATTGATTTTTTTTTTTTTAATTTTTACAATCGTTTATATCATGGCTGTTCATCCACATCACCACTTAAACAAAACCAAAACGGTCACTGCCGGAAAGATGCTCAATAACAGAGAGATAATAAATTTCGATCTCGAACCCTTCCCCTTAATTTTGGAATATCTATAATTGTAGATAGCTCCATGGTTGTTACCAATACCTAAGATTCGCGAAATAAATTTCCCACGTTTAATACTCGTTTTAAGCGTCCTATAATTATTTTAAGAGTTTCCAAAAAGAGTGTTTATAGACGGGAACTTTTCCGTTTTTATAATTTAATAAATAGGGGAGAGCGGGGTTGGTTAGCAACAGTTTTCACTTTTTTTATTGTTGAGTCGTTCCTGTTAATATAATCCCAATAGGGCTGAGACCACTGTAAACTCTAAGTATTTGATTACTTCAAGTCTTTTTTTCACCACATAATATTTAATACTAAGATCACAGAAAATTGAAGAATTCGTGAATCCAGAGTATGCCAATCAACCCCCAAGGGGGGCAGGCCATCTCATTCAAGTACTGCCTGACACATATTATTGTTTTTAAAAGCTGCACTATAATGATATAATAATTTTGAATCGGTTTTAACCAGCTTTTAAGGGAAAATAGAATGACAATAGAAGAAAATAGAAGTTTAGACTGTCGTCACCTTTTGCATAAGAAAAATTGCTCTCATCCTCCTTGCTGGAACTAAAGACAATTGTTTACTTTCACCTTTGTTTATGTTTACCTTGTGTTTATGAATTGCTACTGCACAAACAAACCCCAGTTGAAGAGAGCCAATAACCCCACTGTAGAGATCATATGAAAGATGGCTCCCAGGACAGGGGAGAACAATCAAACAAGAAACTGGTTAGTCGAACGGTTAGGTTTTTCAAAGGAGTTTGGGGCTATGTGAACAGAATCGGAGTCAGATGTTTTACCATGCTTTTAAACCAAATTTACTGAACATATAAATATTTACTTACATGTTGTAAAATCAATCAATGAAGCACACTCTTCTCTACACCGAGGTCGAGCGGGTCACATGGTACAATGGTGGGGCCTTCACAGCAGGTGTGACGGAAACTATAAGCCGATGGCCAACCTACCCCCTATATCAACCAACCCCGCTCTCCCCTACCTACAACTCCAATTTCTATGCGAACCTTTTCCGTTTGTTAGACTTCTTCGCTCCATAATTTTACGCTCGACAGCTTCGTAAAAATATTTTTTCTTTCTTCTTCATTGTATTTTTTGTGCATGCATTCCGACAACGAATTTTTTTTTTTCGAAAAAAAATTCAGGTACAATATTTCCGGTTTGAGTACAATATGTTTTTCCTGAATTCCGTTCTTTCGCACTTTTTAGAAGTACGATTCATCAATCTTTTCTCCATTGTTATTCGTATCCTCTGAAGACGAATATTGTTCTATAATTCTGTTTCGATTTTTTTTTTCTTAATCATGACTTGGGGAGCGGGGTAGCCCACTGGTAAGGCAGTGGATTGCTGTGCTCAAGGTCCCGAGTTCGAATCTGACATGGCTTATGATATCTTTATTATTCGCCACAGTCCGTCTCGTGGGCCGAGAGACCCTCCTGGGGCAAACCCAGCCTCTATAATGTGGGTACCCTTAATTGAAAAATTAAGGGGGGGAAAACCTGGCGGTTGAGCGTGATCACGGTCAAATCACCTTCTTGCACGACCGCTGACAAAGAAACAGTGCTCTTCCTTACATAGTACTAAACCCAAGACCCTTCACGGGTTGTAGTGGTACAGGTTTTTTTTTTTAATCATGACTTACTATGTTTTTCCCCATGGCTGAAATAATTTAAGCCATTTTCAAACTACACGGTTTGATTATTGAACCAACTCTGAAAACTTATGTATTAGGAATTATCGTATTTGATCGAATTATTAGCAACCTGAAATGCTTTACTGATAAATAACATAAAGTTGTGCATGTAACCATGATAACCGGAAAAAAAAATTGAAAAATGGAGTTAGGCCACTTTCAAAATAAACGGCTCAAATAGATGTGAAAAGTATAAGTATCGAGGGACATTACATTGCAAAGTAATATATGATTTGTGTTTTTATTTCGTTCCCTACTATGTCGGCAAGAGAACTTTTTGACCTCCCCTCGTAAGTTCCGATTCAGAATCTTCGATTAACACGCTGTTTATTTTATTATAGGAGTAATATAGGATTTCCAGAATATTAAGAAAGATATTAACTAAGCCCATATATATACATTTTATGGAATAAAATCGTTGTATAAGAGGCAACTTCAAAAAAGGGCTTTGTAATTGAAGCTCCCTCAGAATATTTGAGCTGAGATTGGCTTCAAAAGATGTGAGAAGAGAGAGGAAGGGAGAGAGTGGGTGAGAGAGAGAGAGTGGGTGAGAGAGAGAGAGAGAGAGAGAGAGAGAGAGAGAGAATAAAGAAACATGTTTCCGCTAAGGAGATACAATCTGCCAGGTGTTGAATTCTTAAAGGACAAAGAGAGTTTGAATCGACTAAATCTGCCATTTATAAGGCATGAATTACAAAAGGTGGCAAAAATCCTTTTACAGATAGAACTCCCACCTTATCCCATGCAAATTGAAGGAACCTTCTTCTAGATGTTCCAGCCGATTTCCCGGCATTTTATTTACATCAAACACCAGGAACGTAATTATAAAATTTACTAAGCATCGGTCTTGCTATTGTTACCAATAGATTATTAAATTTATCCTTTAGAAGAAATGTTTTTGGGAGGATATCTCCACTATTGTTCCACAGATCGGCTGTAGGGCTGACAGACCTTCTGGATTAAACCCAGCTTCTATAAATAATTTTGGTAACTTAAATTGAAAAATTAAGAAGGAAAACCTGGTGTTTGAGCGTGGACACGGTTGAATCATCTCCTTGTATAACCAATGACCAAGAAAAATGTTCTATTTTGTTTTGCTTTTTCTTACACCAAAATGTTTAGCATGATTAGTGGAGGGCATATAGATATTCTGGTGCTTCTCTAAATCATATTTTTTCATCAATTTGAAAAAAAAAACATTTTAATTAAAATTATCTGAAAAAATTGATATTGTTATTTCAGAATGTTTCTAACATATCTGTTACCTTTGTTTGTTTGTTCAATTAAAGCCACTTTATGCCACTAAGGCTAATCGGACCTTTCAAAGGCTACAGTGGTGATTTCGCGATTTCTATTTCTGATTCGTTATACTTAATTTTTGGAATTAATTTGTTTTTACCTCGGTGGAACTGAATTATTTTTTGTTTTAGTCGTATTTACTTCTAACTGATTAATATTACAGTATTCTAAAAGAATTTTTAATTTTTTTAATGAGTCCGAATGTGAACCTGAGAATATGACTACATCATCTGCATACAATAATATCATAACATTACATGAATGCGAGATTTGAATCCCATCAGCCCCCTTTGATCTCATATATTCTTCCATATCGCTTAAAAAAGCACTGAAGAAGTATGGGCTAGTAACCTCACCCTGAGGCACCCCTTTGGTCACCTTAATTTCACTTGTAAGATTGTGGCCATGGCATTTAATCCTCATCGTCATTGAGTTATACAGATTTCTGAATAACCTTATTATTTTGGGGCTAATATTGATCTTGAATAACTTTTCCCACATGATTTCTCGATTTAACGAGCCAAAGGCCCTCTTGAAATCGATAAATATACCAAAAAGCTGTTGCTTTTTGAATCCTATTTGGTATTGAACTACGGTATTTAATGTAAAAAGGTTATCCAAACATCCGCGACCCTTTCTGAACCCTGATTGTGATTCGGGAATACAATTCGTTTCCTCATCCCACAAAATTAATCGCTCCAAGAAAATTTGAGTTAAAATTTTTAGAATACAATTAAGTAATGAGATAAGGCGGTAATTGTCCGGTTCCGCTCTGTCCCCTTTCTTATAGATTGGTACGTTTAGTATATTAGACCAGCTCCTCGGGATTATCTCGGTGTCTAAGATTCTATTGTAAAGCGTCAATAAATATAGTTTCCAGTTCTGTTTAAATTTATATAAAATTCATACGAAATGTTATCCATTCCTGGGGTTTTATTAAGTTTGCATTTATCTAGAGACATTTGTAATTCTTCTATTGATATCGGGGAATCTAGTAAAGGATGTAAAACTCCAAAATAAGTGTATTGTTTAAGTACACATGTAGGGAAATTAAATTCGCTGTAGGATTCCCAGGCTTCTATTGTTATGGGATTGGTTGGATTGGATGTATTACGAAAGCTATTTATTGTTTGCCAGAATTGTTTACTGTTGGTAGTGTTACTTATTGCATTGATTACATTTAATTCATAGGAATTTTTCTTATATTTTAGAAAATTTTTGTACAATTTTTTGGAGGCCAAAAAAACTGTTCTTAATTCTTCATTATAATTATTCTTTTTCCAATTTTTATAATTACTCTTAACCCATTTTTTTGCGATATAGCATTCATGATCGAACCAATTTTTGTTTCTTTTAAGGCTATTGCTTGTAACATTGTTTTTTCGACGGATTAGGCCAAGCTGGCTCGCGGTCTGCTGAATTGAATTTGATAAATTATTGTATAAATAATCAGTATCAGAATTGTAATCAAGGATATTCAAACCTACTTTGGGGGAATGCTTTAATAGATTTATATATTCATCTTTTTTCTTACTATCCCATTTCATTACATTATATGTTTTGTCTGTTATTGGAAATTTTGGTTTACATGTGTACGACATTGGGTATTTAAGTGTTATCTTTAAAGCTAAGTGATCAGAGTTTGATAGTTTATTTACTATGCTAAAATCCGCAACATTATGAGCCTGTTCAAGATTACACCAAGCAGTATCAACTACACTTTGACCCCGTGCTTGAATACAAGTAAAGTGCCCTTGCCTGTCTCCTCGGGTCCTACCATTTAATGATACAAAGGACCTATTTTCCATAATTTCAATAATGGCTTTACCTTTCTTGTTTTCAACTTTGTCAAAGCTATGTCTTTCACTAAATAGATCAGTTTCTGACAACATATAGGGATCTAACTGATTTAATTCCGCTAATCTACAATTCAGGTCCCCTACGACTAAAATTAAATCATTATTATATTTTTCTTTTGCTTTAGTTAAGTGCTTGTCTAATGATTCAGTAATTAGATGAATTGTTAAACTAGGTTTAAGATAAGTGTGTACAATTATGAAAGATGTTTTGGTTTGAATTATTGTTACCCTTGTAAATATATACATTTCTGTTATGGTTAAGGTTTTTAAGCTATATACCGTGTTATGGTAGAATAAGCTGATACCTCCGCTCCCTCTTCCATATTTTGATGTTTTCTGAGCTGGTGATGATACACAGGAGAATCCCTCCAGACATCTTGGGTTGGTTCCAATTTCCTTCGTTAGCCAGGTTTCGGCGAGGCATACAATTTCGGTCTTTTTAAAGTTTTCATTGTAATCAGCAATGTTTTTATATCCGTTAATATTCCAATAAATTATTGTAGGTGTAGTATGATGCAATTGCTATATTGGTTTATTGTTTTGACTTGATGCATTTGGTTCGGAACCAGATCGGGGCCTGAATGAGTATTTCTCGAGTCTTGTGGCGATTTTATTTTGAAATTCTTCTGATCCCCTGGGTTTCCTATTAATCAATGCCGGGTCAAAGTCTGGGAGGAATGATTTAATTTCGTCTAACGTGTAAAGAGTTTTTTCTAACATAATTTTTCTATTTCTTATTTTTGGAGATTTTTTCATTTTACGAAGTTCGACTAAATATGGAAATGCTTCTTTATAAAAATCTCTATCTTCTTTGAACCTATCGTGGGTTAAGATGTATCCCATATCCTTCAAAGCGTCTCTAGAGTCCATAATTTAATTTTTTTTCAGATTGGAAGAAAATTTTAATATGATGGGTCTCTTGTTTCCTTCTCTACCTATCCTGAAGCAATCATTGATATCTGTTTTATTTATTGATTTTCCAATCCTCTGGAATATTGCTTGAATATTTTCAAATGTGTCTAGTTTATTCCTCTCATTTATTTCTGGAATTTTGAAAAGTACGGCATTATTTTCAATATCTTTATACTTCAGGCGTTTTATTTCTTGATTTTGGGTCTCGATTATTTTTTCTAGCTGTAAGCATCTTGCTTTTGTTTCTTTGGTTTCACTAATACAGAGTTCTAAAGATTTCACTATTGTGGCTATATTCGTGTTTAAGGCTGTTATTTGAGTACTGTTGTTCAATACAGCTTCCTTCAGCTGCGAAATTTCAGTGAGGATTTTACCTAAATTTTCATTGATAATTTCCATGTTTCAGCCTTCTAAAATCAACTTTAAAACAAAAATTTCAACTAAGAAACAAAATTTATTTGATTCCAGAGGGCTTGGTGATTACCTTGAGCTTGATTTTCAAGAAGATATCAATAATTACTCACGTACAAGCTTCGTAATTAAGGAAAAACAATCACAGACACTAAAACTACACCTTTGATATTTTTTCACTATATTATCTTAACTTCTAACTAAAGAATATCGACTGTGAGCGAGAGAGATGTACGAGAGATGCTTCCTCAATGGCGGACAGTGACCAACTCATACTTCAGTACATTGAAACACTTTTATACTTCACTAATAACTTACAGATACAATATAAAAAATTAAATTGACACCTTTTAAGTCAATCAAGTTTTGTGAGTAGTAGCGGGAGGTGGACAAATTTTGTCCAATTTGTGATATTTATTGACATAAGTCAATCAAGTTTTGTGAGTAGTAGCGGGAGGTGGACAAATTTTGTCCAATTTGTGATATTTATTGACATAAGTCAATCAAGTTTTGTGAGTAGTAGCGGGAGGTGGACAAATTTTGTCCAATTTGTGATATTTATTGACATAAGTCAATCAAGTTTTGTGAGTAGTAGCGGGAGGTGGACAAATTTTGTCCAATTTGTGATATTTATTGACATAAGTCAATCAAGTTTTGTGAGTAGTAGCGGGAGGTGGACAAATTTTGTCCAATTTGTGATATTTATTGACATAAGTCAATCAAGTTTTGTGAGTAGTAGCGTGAGGTGGACAAATTTTGTCCGATTTGTGATATTTATTGACATAAGTCAGTTCGACTCCCGGCGGAGCCAAATCTTTTCTCTTCAAAAAATAAATTATTTAAAAATAATTTAAAATTGTGGACAGCCACAAGCTAAGATTAGATTAATTAAAAAAACATCTGTTAATTAACCTACAATAGAAGAAAAGTATTTATATATTTACATTAATATTTTTAGTAAAATTCTCATTTTTATTATATTAGATCCTTTGTTTGCCATTGCCTTTTGGAATACCGATAACTTTTGATTAAAGGAATTATTTTTAAGTTCAACTTATATTAGAATGAAGCACAGTATAGCTACAAGTAACCTCCTTCAAACACATGTTTATTAATTTATGTTAGTAGCAGGTAAGGTTAGCGCACCAAAAAGATTTTTCAGTACTACTTTACAGACTCAAACCGAGTATTGAAAACACATGTTTTTGATGCAGTATGATGATAATCTACAGGGTGTTTCGGAATTGCACGGCACTATTTTAGGTACGTGTTCTCTAACACAAAATAAACAAAAAAGTTCATATTAACATGTATCTCAAACTCATTTATTAAACAGATATCAAAGGTTAAAGATTTATTATTACTATTTATTTATTATTATTACAACATTTAGAGTAAATGTTCAAAGGCGCCTCCGTTTTGTTGACTGCAACATTCAGCACGACGAATCGATGCTTCTCTGGCTCTTCGTATAGCATCAGGATGGTGGTTGATAGTTACTGCGGCTTCCACGATCCGATTTCTTAGCTCTTCTTGCGTGTCAACTGCCGCAGAATAAACCATAGACTTCATCCAGCCCCACACAAAATAATCTAATGGCGTTAAATCCGGAGATCGTGGTGGCCATTTAACAGGTCCGTTTCGACCAACCCATCGGTCTCCATAAGTTGCATTTAAATAATCAGTGACACTATGAGAAAAGTGAGCTGGAGCACCGTCATGCATAAACCACAGCCTTTGCCTAATGCCTAGCGGAATATCTTCTAGAATATCATGCAGATTATTTTGCAAAAAATGCAAGTAAGATATAGCCTAGGTGGCAAAAAGAAGGGGCCGATGATTTTGTCGCTTAGAAGACCACACCAGACATTTAAAGAGAATGTATGTTGGTAATGTCCAACAGCAGGCGTATGAGGGTTTTCTTCGGCCCAAGTATGGGTATTTCGAAAATTAAGAATCCCGTTTCTTGTAAAGCAAGATTCATCAGTAACCAAAATGCAGTTCAGGAAGTTAGGATCTCGTGTGCATTGTCAAATTAACCACTGGGAGAAATTTCTGCGCTTGTTATAATCTTGTGGTAACAAATCTTGCCTACTTGATACGTGAAATGGATATAATTGTTCGCGTAAAGTTCGCCATACGCTGGTAGAGGAAACATCGAAACGACGTGACAATCTTCTGGTACTAGTAGTAGGAGATAACTGAACAGCATCGAGTATTTCTTCTTCTACGTTTGCATTTCGTCGAAATCGTTGTCGACCGGCGTTCACTCGTATAGGTTTTAGCGTACCATTATCCCTAAAACGTCTTTCAATGGCCTCAAACGTTTTACGATATGGTATTCTTCGGTTAGGAAATTTTTCACGATATCTTCGAACAGCAGCAGCACCGTTTGTATGTACCTCGCCATAAGTTAAAAGCATGTCTGTTTGTTCATCAAAAGTGAATAAATTTGTGGTATCTCCCATGATAATCATAAATTGAACTGTGTCACAAGATTCACTCACACTAAAACACACAGAACTAGACATACAGATGAGCAACTACTGTCATTGCTTATCGTTCATTTGTTTATCAGGTGATTAAAACCTTTTATTTAGTATTAAACACGTTAAACGTTGTAAAGCCAGTCTTAATGCAGTAAATAAATAATAAATCTTTAACCTTTGATATCTGTTTAATAAATGAGTTTGAGATATGTGTTAATATGAACTTTTTTGTTTATTTTGTGTTAGAGAACACGTACCTAAAATAGTGCCGTGCAATTCCGAAACACCCTGTATATAAATAAAGTGGAAATTATGTTTGTTTGTTTGTTTGTTTGTTCTTTATAGAAATCCATACCATTTGTCCTAAATTCTCCAAATTTCGCTCAGTGGTTCTTTGATACCAGGTGCGAACACCTGTCCATATTAAAATTGCGTAAATTCAGACGATCTTCAGCTGATATTCTTTATTGTTATAAAAATCATAATGATCTCACTTTACAATGTTTTTTTTATGAAATCGACCGTTTCTTTAGAAAAATGAAATTCCCCGTGATAAACCGGGATATACAGCTATAATCTATCTATATAAAGATCAAATTCTGCTTGTTATTTATAGAAATCCATTCCGTTTGTCCTAAATTCTCCAAATTTCGCTCAGTGGTTCTTTCATACCAGGTGCGAACACCTGTCCACATTAAAATTGCATAACTTCAGCCGATCTTCAGCTGATATCCTTTATTCTCCAAATTTCGCTCAGTGGTTCTTTCAGACCAGGTGCGAACACCTGTTCATATTAAAATTGCATAACTTCAGCTGATATTCTTTATTGTTATAAAAATCATAATGATCTCACTTTACAATGATTTTTTTTACAAAATCGACCGTTTCTTTAGAAAACTGAAATTCCCCCTGTGGAACCGGGATATACAGCTATAATCTATACATATAAAGGTGAAATTCTGTTTGTTCTTTTTAGAAATCCATACCGTTTGTCCTAAATTCTCTAAATTTCGCTCAGTGGTTCTTTCAGACCAGGTGCGAACACCTGTCCATATTAAAATTTCATAACTTCAGCCGATCTCTGGGTATATTCTTTATTGTTATAATAATCGTTTTGATCTCGCTTTACATTGGTTTATACAAAATCGACCGTTTGAGTCGATAAAAGTCTCAGTTTTTAGATTTTATGGATTTAAAAATTGAAATTTCCCGGGTATTATATAAGCCCATTTTGAAATTGGATACCTTTTATGTCTACAAAAAATTTGCAAGCGGTCTGTAAGAACTTTCCCAATGGTAATGTTTGATGTGTTCATCTTAGCATGTGAAGTATTTTAAATATGAAAAAGAATAGTTAGCTACCATAGCATCAAATTAAAACAATAATAACAGACTTTTACGCATTATGGAATAACTTATTATTCCTTCTTTTTTTTTAATTTCTTTTGAAATCAGGATCTGAAAACAAATATGACCTCCTGTAAGGGAGTATGAATTACAACATTAATTTAATATTTTAGTTAGCGTGTTCGAAAATAAATAGCTTCCTGTTCAGCAGCTGGTCAGAACGGCTGCTCGACAGGAACAAAACTGTTTAACACATTCAAATACCGAGCCTTTCAGCCGTAGCAGTGCCGGAATGTGGAATGTGGAGACTTGTATCAGAGCCTCTGGTAATGACAGGCCCCTCAGCAAAGTTAAAACTTCTCCTTGGGACTGGGAATTGGGCTGATTTGTAATTCCAGGAGCTCCAAGGAGAAGAGAAGAGATATCCTACTAAATGCTCAATTAGGTTCCTCTAACTGCTTCCACCATTCCCGAAATGTATTCACGGCGGAACGGTTCAACTACGTTAGGAAGAAGCTTGGGTGATAATCAGTGAGAAGGCGGAGCGGTCAATGCTAAGGTCCTGGGCAGACCATCCATCACGACCGTCTTCGGTCTACACCTGTTCTCTCAACCTTCTTCTTTTCACCACGCCTTTAGTTTTATCACAAACTAAAACAATTTATTATCTAAGGTCTCCTTACCCCAGCTTGTTTATTGAAGGATATAAATATATAATTGATAAAAATACATGTAAATTTTAAAAGGAAAATAAGAATGAAATGAGCAGACCTCAAGAGAAAGGTCGATAATACAACTAAATCAATGGGTTCCTAGACCATATTCTTTTTCAGAAACTTCGGAATTACACCTGGAAAACTTTTCATAACAAAAGTCAGGTAACTGAATCGAAACAAATCTGCGACACGTAGAACAAGAATATCATCGTCAATTATCTCATTGCGCGAAAATGAAGAGCATAAAGGATTTTGGATTGTGAGGATTCGGAAAATATGTCAGAGACTAAATATGACAAGCGATGATGGGCCTTTCCGCCAAACGCTCGTAAAAGAATAATGCAATTCTGTTCCTCTGAGGTAAACTGTCGTAACTGACATTAAATTTTTAAAAGAGAGCACTTTGAATTTTAATTTTTCATATTTCTTGTCGTAAAAAAAAAAGTAATACTAATAATAGGTTAAATAAAACACCATTCATCAGGAATATAAATACGAATACCTTTCGCTAGAAATAGAAAAATAGAAATAATTCAGTTACAACAATAATTAGAAACTCGAGATTTTTGGTGTTACAACAGTTTACCTCTCAGGTACAGAATTATTCTCTAAAATGTACCAACAGTAGAAATAATGTTATTTTTCTTTCTTTAATAAATATTGCAACGTGAAACACAACAACTTATGGTCGAAAAGAGTTCTAGAATTTATATTGGAACAGTTAAAAACTGTTGGTACTACCTGTTCGTGACTATTCGAGAATTTTTTACGCTTGTCGGGAACCTTCTAGACTGTTCTAATCCAGGCTATTTAGTTAGTACTTATATTAATCAGTACTGACTGTAGAGTTATTCTTGAACTGAAGATCGAATCTTAAGTTAAAAAATGTTGCTATTACCTGTTCGTGACTATTCGAGAATCTTTTACGCTTGTAGGGAACCTCCTAGACTGTTCTAATCCGGACTAAATATAAGCACTAACTGTAGAGTTAATCTTGCTCTGAAGATCGAATCTTCGAATCGAAAAACAGTTAAAAATTGTTGTTATTACCTGTCCGTGACTGTTCGAGAATCTTCTACACTTGTCGGGAACCTTCTAGACTGTTCTAATCTGGACTAAATATAAGCACTAACTGTAGAGTTAGTCTTGTTCTGAAGTTCGAATCTTCGAATCGAAAAACAGTTAAAAACTGTTCCTGGTACCTGTTCGTGATTATTCGAGAGTCTATTACGCTTGTCGGGAACCTTCTAGACTGTTCTAATCTGGACTAAATATAAGCACTAACTGTAGAGTTAGTCTTGTTCTGAAGTTCGAATCTTCGAATCGAAAAACAGTTAAAAACTGTTGCTAGGACTTGTTCATGACTGTTCGAGAATCTTCTATACTTGTCGGGAACCTTCTAGACTGCTCCCACCATCCAGACTAAATATAAGCACTACCTGTAGAGTTAGTCTTGCTGTGAAGATTCGATCTTCGAATCGAAAAACAGTCAAGAATTGTTGCTAGTACCTGTTCGTGACTGTTCGAGAATTTTCTACGCTTGTCAGGAACCTTCTAGACTGTTCTAATCCAGACTAAATATAAGCACTAACTGTAGAGTTAATCTTGCTCTGAAGATCGAATCGAAAAACTGTTGCTAGTACCTGTTCGTGACTGTTCGAGAATTTTCTACGCTTGTCGGGAACCTTCTAGACTTATCTAATCCAGACTAAATATAAGCACTAACTGTAGAGTTAGTCTTGCTCTTAAGATCGAATCTTCGAATCGAAAAACAGTTAAAAACTGTTCCTGGTACCTGTTCGTGATTATTCGAGAGTCTATTACGCTTGTCGGGAACCTTCTAGACTGTTCTAATCCAGGCTATTTAGTTAGTACTTATATTAATCAGTACTGACTGTAGAGTTATTCTTGAACTGAAGATCGAATCTTAAGTTAAAAAATGTTGCTATTACCTGTTCGTGACTATTCGAGAATCTTTTACGCTTGTAGGGAACCTCCTAGACTGTTCTAATCCGGACTAAATATAAGCACTAACTGTAGAGTTAATCTTGCTCTGAAGATCGAATCTTCGAATCGAAAAACAGTTAAAAATTGTTGTTATTACCTGTCCGTGACTGTTCGAGAATCTTCTACACTTGTCGGGAACCTTCTAGACTGTTCTAATCTGGACTAAATATAAGCACTAACTGTAGAGTTAGTCTTGTTCTGAAGTTCGAATCTTCGAATCGAAAAACAGTTAAAAACTGTTCCTGGTACCTGTTCGTGATTATTCGAGAGTCTATTACGCTTGTCGGGAACCTTCTAGACTGTTCTAATCTGGACTAAATATAAGCACTAACTGTAGAGTTAGTCTTGTTCTGAAGTTCGAATCTTCGAATCGAAAAACAGTTAAAAACTGTTGCTAGGACTTGTTCATGACTGTTCGAGAATCTTCTATACTTGTCGGGAACCTTCTAGACTGCTCCCACCATCCAGACTAAATATAAGCACTACCTGTAGAGTTAGTCTTGCTGTGAAGATTCGATCTTCGAATCGAAAAACAGTCAAGAATTGTTGCTAGTACCTGTTCGTGACTGTTCGAGAATTTTCTACGCTTGTCAGGAACCTTCTAGACTGTTCTAATCCAGACTAAATATAAGCACTAACTGTAGAGTTAATCTTGCTCTGAAGATCGAATCGAAAAACTGTTGCTAGTACCTGTTCGTGACTGTTCGAGAATTTTCTACGCTTGTCGGGAACCTTCTAGACTTATCTAATCCAGACTAAATATAAGCACTAACTGTAGAGTTAGTCTTGCTCTTAAGATCGAATCTTCGAATCGAAAAACAGTTAAAAACTGTTCCTGGTACCTGTTCGTGATTATTCGAGAGTCTATTACGCTTGTCGGGAACCTTCTAGACTGTTCTAATCCAGGCTATTTAGTTAGTACTTATATTAATCAGTACTGACTGTAGAGTTATTCTTGAACTGAAGATCGAATCTTAAGTTAAAAAATGTTGCTATTACCTGTTCGTGACTATTCGAGAATCTTTTACGCTTGTAGGGAACCTCCTAGACTGTTCTAATCCGGACTAAATATAAGCACTAACTGTAGAGTTAATCTTGCTCTGAAGATCGAATCTTCGAATCGAAAAACAGTTAAAAATTGTTGTTATTACCTGTCCGTGACTGTTCGAGAATCTTCTACACTTGTCGGGAACCTTCTAGACTGTTCTAATCTGGACTAAATATAAGCACTAACTGTAGAGTTAGTCTTGTTCTGAAGTTCGAATCTTCGAATCGAAAAACAGTTAAAAACTGTTCCTGGTACCTGTTCGTGATTATTCGAGAGTCTATTACGCTTGTCGGGAACCTTCTAGACTGTTCTAATCTGGACTAAATATAAGCACTAACTGTAGAGTTAGTCTTGTTCTGAAGTTCGAATCTTCGAATCGAAAAACAGTTAAAAACTGTTGCTAGGACTTGTTCATGACTGTTCGAGAATCTTCTATACTTGTCGGGAACCTTCTAGACTGCTCCCACCATCCAGACTAAATATAAGCACTACCTGTAGAGTTAGTCTTGCTGTGAAGATTCGATCTTCGAATCGAAAAACAGTCAAGAATTGTTGCTAGTACCTGTTCGTGACTGTTCGAGAATTTTCTACGCTTGTCAGGAACCTTCTAGACTGTTCTAATCCAGACTAAATATAAGCACTAACTGTAGAGTTAATCTTGCTCTGAAGATCGAATCGAAAAACTGTTGCTAGTACCTGTTCGTGACTGTTCGAGAATTTTCTACGCTTGTCAGGAACCTTCTAGACTGTTCTAATCCAGACTAAATATAAGCACTAACTGTAGAGTTAATCTTGCTCTGAAGATCGAATCGAAAAACTGTTGCTAGTACCTGTTCGTGACTGTTCGAGAATTTTCTACGCTTGTCGGGAACCTTCTAGACTTATCTAATCCAGACTAAATATAAGCACTAACTGTAGAGTTAGTCTTGCTCTTAAGATCGAATCTTCGAATCGAAAAACAGTTAAAAACTGTTCCTGGTACCTGTTCGTGATTATTCGAGAGTCTATTACGCTTGTCGGGAACCTTCTAGACTGTTCTGGTCCAGACTTAGTATAAGGAGCTATGGACTGCAGAGCTAGTCTTGCTCTTAAGATCAAATGGTTACGTTGTTGTGTTACAGTGTTGTTACAAGTTGATAATTTTTTAAGCTTGTTAGTTATTTGAATTTGTATTATTTATCTGACGATGTTTATTATTGTTTTTGTCATATAAAAATTTTAATTCACAATAGTTTTAGAACATATATAAATATTTTTAATTTTGAAAAGAAATGATTGGCCTTAGCGGAACTCAAAGCCGGTTAGGCATTGGTAGTTCCATTACACCATAACGAGCTCGAATCCAAGTCCAACCAATTCCTTCTCATAACTGATCACCTTCCATTGACCTCGGATTTTTTTGAAAATATATAAGGCTGTGGCCAAGCCCTCCAAGTAGCATTGTATATTATTTTTAAAAATGTATATATTAATTTAATTATTGTTTTATGGCTAACTATTTTCAATAATTCTTTTTAAATGTCCTTATTTTTATGTGAACATTTTTCTCCTTCTTTTAATTTAAATAAACAAAAATAAAAGAGTTGAATATATATAAAAAAAAATGTAAGAATAAAAAAATAAAACGGTAACAGTGGAACTGAAAAGTTCTCAGATAGATGCAGATTATAGTAGGATATTTTTTTTTTTTTTTATTCATTTGCCTGAATAAATTTATTTTACTAAATGAATAGGCTAGCTGAATCCTATTCAAAGTAAGATTGCTATATTGTTCGTTTTAATGCAAATCCCAGATTGGCTTCCGAAGCGAATTTGCCCAAAAGTGAGGGGATTGTTTCGGACGGGAGAGAAATCGTAAGTCACCAGGATTAAGCTCCTGTTAAATGAACCAAGCACTGCTCTAGATTAGATTTCTTTCAAAATCTATTAAAAAAAAATTACTTTATTTAAAAAATCTTTCTATATTGTAGGATTTAACCAAGCAGAGACTTAGAGAGTAATTTTTAGAGTTAGGTATATAAAAAAAACTAGTATGTTAATATCACGTATTATAATACATATATAAACGGTCCCTAATATGGTTTGATCGATATATGTAAAAATAGATAGCTAAAACACCTTTATGAAAAATGCATTAAATATTATATATTGCAAAAGTTGTAAAGTTCATCCACTAAATTGAGTAAGAGAAAAATTCATGTAAAAAAAAAAAAAATAGTTTTTCGCGATATCGGAGTGAGTCTGATAAAACAAGATATTCCATTTTACCTCACTTGCAATTTTGTTAATAACAACATAAAATAAGGATACTTGAGTTTAGTTATCATTTAAGCTTAAAATAATTTTACGAAATGATTTATTTTTGACATAAGAATAATTTTAGAAAAAAATATATCCCTGCATAGTTACTGACTCATGACTATTTTAAGTATCTTCCCCGCAAAAGGAACAGTAATCTTGCAACGAAGAAAAACAGGGATATAAATAGACTTCTATTTTTAGCACCTCATACGTAATCTCATTTTCCGATAAACAAGAACTCATGCAACATCTAACGAGCTGTGTAATTTCATTTACGATTAAAAAACTAAACGGTAAAGTTCTTCCATTTTTTCAACAAAGAAAATTAGTCAAAAAAAAAAAACATATTAGTATTAGTACATAATTTATTCATTCAATGCAGAAATAAAAAAATCTGGTGTGATATATTCTTGTGAAATAAAAAAAATTTAAATCTTGATATTGACCCACATCCAATTGGTATCATGCATATTTATTTGTATAGGTGACATTGTATTGTCTATTACAACTTTGTAGAATTCTAGGGTACATATTGATCTCCAGTCTTCTCTATAATGTTTTTTTTTTTATAGAGTATCAACATCATCCAACTATTTGGAAACATGAATACCGTTAGGGATTTCGAAAAATTGAAGGTTTTCTGAAAAGTGAAGCTTAGATGGAACTGCTTTTGATAAGAAATGGAATCTTTAATTATTGATTTTCAGTCTTTACAAAAAAAACCCGTCTAACACATTATTTCTAACATCAAAAACTTGAAAAATAAAGAAAAAATTTTTTTTTGGAAAAAATGGATGTAACCGGTTTGAAACCAAACGCCTCATATATAGGTAAGTGAAAGTAAAAAAATAATACAAAAAAATAGTTTAGTCCCTCCACAGAACTGAACTATAAGAAAAATTCATTATATATATTTTTTAAATTGATCAGTAAGTATATATTAAAATTAAACACTAAAGTAATTTATGAACATTTAAGTTATCTTTTATTCAAATTTATTAAAAACATCAATGCCATTTATTAAAAGTTTTTACTGTCTTTTTTTTCCTTAAAATTTATGGACGATTTATTTATATTTTGATTAGCACATGGACTGCTGATACCTTTCGTATAACAATGTATTCCCTTTTTACCTAATATATTCGGAATACAAATTATATTAAGGAAACTATTCCGCATTTAATATTTTTAGTAAAGTAAAAATATTGTAATAGGTACTAGTATGGGTTTAGATAATCTTTATTAGACGAATATGAACAAACAATAACTCACAATGACAGACAAATAATAA
Organism: Aelia acuminata; assembly: GCA_911387785.2. NCBI lineage: Eukaryota > Metazoa > Arthropoda > Insecta > Hemiptera > Pentatomidae > Aelia > Aelia acuminata. The sequence goes on along the minus strand of OU426982.1, from coordinate 121,463,641 downwards.
CACTCAAATAATTATAAACTATGTTACAAAAAAGTATCATCTTGTAACATACAGTTACACAAAAGTAACCGTATCATTCAATTTTGGGACAAGACTACTCTCCAGTCCATCGCTCCTTATACTTAGTCTGAATTAGGACGGTACAGAATGTTCCCAAGAACCTTAGAAGATTTTCGAACAGTCACGAACTGTTCTACTCACTCTAGAACAGTTTGTAACTGGTCCAACAAAAAAGTCTATAGTCCATTCCACGTCGAGATGGCAGCACATTTTCATATCTAAGTCGAAGAGAAAGATTCTCTTGTGTAGTTCTTAACAAACTTCAAAATTAATCATTTATGAATGTAATTTAACGTTAGCATAAACTTATTCTACCTCAGTTCCCCTCTGAGGTAAGTTTAATAAGATATTAATTAAAATGTAAATTTTTCTCTAACAACTACATATAGCAAGTCTTTAAGTTTAACTAAGTCGTTTACAAAAATATACTCTTAATATTCATGGAAATCTAACAACTTTGAAGTCAAGGAGGTAGTTTCATCAATTTTAAACTCGGTTGACGTAAAGTAAAGACTTAATTTGCTGAAGAAGTAACGAAATAAAATTTAATTCATATTCAAAAAACTTTAAGGAAAAAGCTAACACGAAGGACTTCAAAGGTGAATAAATATTTAATTTATGATTTTAAACAGTCTGCTCTGAGGTCAATGTAATTAATTAGATAATCTGTTGAGTAAATGTAATTATACCTTTTATATTAAATTAAAATTATATTTAAGATAAATGCTATTATGAAAATGTTATGTACAATATTCATTCCATGTATCGATATTTAAAAACAAATCAAAGGAAAATATCTAGGTATCGGAATATTGATAAGAATAGGTTTTTGTTTTTGTTTTTTTGTTTAATTAACAGTTTAACTACAGCGGGATTCTTAATTTTGCTTATCTTAAGACCTCCATTTTACGTCCTCTCCGAAGGACGGCATAGCCCAGGATTTTTTAATCCCATTTTTCGTTTTACGTAAAGGTAAGGTGATCAATGCAGTGCAGGTTAATCAATGCCAATACCAATGCATTTCTTTTTTCCTTTGTATTTCATGTATTGTTACTATACAAAAAGATTGAATTATCCATTAAAAAGAAGTCACAGCAATGGGGGAGTATATTTTATTTTTTGGGGGGGAATATTAGAACTTATAGCTTAGAGCTTATAATTAGTACTTAGTTATTAAATCAGTCACCATCATCTTTTTTTTTCCTCGCCTTGTAGGCTATACGGGGTTTCCCGGGCCAGGGATTGATGCCGAGTATTATTAAATGTCCCCTGGCTCCGGGTTTTGAACTTGCTATCTTCGGGTTCCCAATCTTATGTTGCCATGGGCAACGCGGAATTTCTAACGCGTTTGCTCACTCGGCCATCCCGCCACCCCCAGTCACCATCACCGTTTGATATACATTTTAATCACTTATTCCAGTATAGTTCGTTAACGGGGTAATGATAAGAACATTTTTATTCACCATAAAGTTTCCTGAAGAATTCTCAGAGTTATAGTTCCACACTATCACTATCTTTCTTCACGAAAGAGCTCAGTGGTGACAAACATTCGATCATCTGTAAAAGGTTCATCTCAAGGTATAAAAGTTAAACAATTCTTACGCGATGAAATAATAATTAAATCTTTCTTAAAACCTGTTAAAACAGGTACTAACTAACAGGTACTCTAAACAATAAAGATTCAACTTATAGATGGGTACGAAACATAAATTAAATTATTCTAAAAAAAAATCGCAGAATGATTGAGAAAAAAATATTGTTTGATAGAAACCGTTTATGTTATGAGGCGAAAAGAAATGACGGGAAAGAGTGGATGTCATCCTCGTAATACGATAAAATGAAGGCAAACATTTTATCCGTTCCAAAAAAAAAAAAAAAAAAAAAAACAGGCAAAAAAAGTTTGAGGAGTATCCCGTCAATATATATCAAACAGTCTTTGAGAAATCCGATATGTCCGAAAAATTGGTTTTCGTTTTATTTTATTTTTTAACTCCTTGAATGCCGAGACATCTAATTTAAGAGATACCCAGCTCACCTATCGGCTTTTATAGACTATCCAGATAATCATTGTCATGACAGGCAAATCTAGGACGTTGGAAAATATATTCCTGTAACCAAAACAATAAATACTTTTTGGCGTAAATTCTTTCCTTGGCATGTCACTGTCAAAGAATCTATAGAAGAATGGAAGAACCACGAATTTAAAGCCATATATATTTCTGCATTTAGTTATTTTTCATTTATAAGACAATATGTAAGCTTCTAAGTGTTTTGTATAATAATTTTTGAAATATATGGATTGTAACAAACGTTTGTCTTCTATAATCAAGAAAAACCCTACATAAAATAAATAAATCTTCAGATCTATCGAATAAACTGAGATTTATCAAATCATGAAAAATGTATTCTAAATAGGAATATGTGCCGGAAAAAATAATTTAAGATGAGGAAATCTCTTACTGTAAAAGAAGAAATTATACTTTTGTTTTCACTTTTCGACTAATTTGTAGGGTAAACCATACAGTTATTGGCACCCCAACTCTAACTTAAAGAAATAGGTAAACAAGTCCTAATTTTATTACAAGATATACATGAGTCTCATGTTTGAAGGGTCCTCTAAGTCATCTATGAAGTAAGACTTTAACAAACCATAGGGAAGATTTCACAATTAAATCCACAGGGTGCCAATAACTAGATTTGGCACTTTTAACAATAAATATTGCCATATTGTAAAACTATTGAACTTTTGACCCAAAAAAAAAACCTCTTGAGTCTTTAGAAGGATAGATAAAGAGGAGCTGCAGGAAGTTTTAAGCTGATCCCTTCATAAAAATTTTTTTTTTTATTTCACCACACAAATTAGTCTTAAGGGTGCCAATAAATGCACGGTTTACCCTATTTTAGAACATTGAGGGTTTTTTCAAACGACCGATTCATATGTAGATAGACAGAACCGCGTTTACCCGTTTCTTTATTCGTTTTTCTTTATTGCACGAGAATCTTCATCGCTTTTCGAGAATCCTCTAGATTGTTCGATTTCAGACTCAATATAAGCAGCATAGGAGTAGGGCTTAATCTCGCTCGGTACATCAAACCATATGATTGATTACTTTTGTGTTACGGTATTGTTAATAGTTTTGTATAGTGCTTAATAAGTAATTTGAGTTTTCATTATTTGAGGTGTTTGGTTTCAAAACCGGTTACATCCATTTTTTCCAAACAATTTTATTTTTTCAAGTTTTTAATGTTAAAAAAATGTGGTTGACGCGTTTGTTTCATAAACGTCTAGATCCTTCGAAAATCAATACTAAAAGATACCATATCTCACCTAAAGCGGTTCCAATTGATCCTTTTTTGATCAGTCATGAAAAATTGTTGAAAATGGATGTAGTCGGTTTAGAAACCAAACGCCTCATTTGTTTGGTGTTGTGATTTTTTTCTAATAAAATTTATTCAAACCCACAGTGCTGTTACAATTTGGTTTTGTCGATGCTAAAGTTAAAGAAGTCCATGAGAGACCTGTAGATGGAATGAGGTGGTAGATTTTTTTTTTATTTTAATATTACTTTCTTTTTTTTTCTAAGGATTTCTTCATGTTTGAAGTTTTCCTCAACCAAACTCTTCTTTCAGTCTCATTTTCCACACCATACTTTCCTTTACTTTATTTATCCACTGTATACTTGGTCTTCCCCTTTTTCTTCTTCCTTCTGCCACCCATTCAAATATCGTTCTTGGTATTCTATTTGAACCCATTCTTTTCATGTGGCCATACCAATTTAGTTTACTTTTTTCTATTTCTATAAGTATATTTCTTTTAAGATTAATTTTTTCTCTGATCTGTTTTTTATATGACCAAGAGAAGAGAATTTTGCTGCTCCAGAGAAGAGAATTCAGCATACCAATCACTTTTCGGCCACTGATTATTCTTTTATTCACTTCCGAGTCCTTAGAGCCATTACTCTCTAATATGGATCCAAGGTATCTAAAGTGTTCCACTCTTTCTAAATTCGATATAACAGAGTCGTTAGCTTCACCCATTTCTGTACACATGTATTTTGTCCCCCCATTCTTTGTATTGTTCCATTACTTTCCTAAATAAGTAGCTTACATCATCTTCATCTTGTGCAATGATCACCTAGTCATAATAGATGGTGTGTTTAATATTACTTTACTTTTTTTATTTGAGTCACTTTATAATGCTGATATTGCACCAGATCCATGTAAGCAGGAAGAGAGAGAGAGAGTGGATAAATTGTTTCCTTTGTTAGCGCTAGGACTTGGGCAACGAGAAGAGTTCCTCCCTTCTCCCTCCTCCCTCCCCCCTCCTCCCTCCTCCCTCCCACTCCCGTAATTATCCTCCTTCCATTGTCTGCTTCCTGTCCTCTTACCGCCCACCCTAGCCAATCGTGGGGTGATGAATCTGCTGCAAATTGTGGATCAGTAATGATGGAAGCAGAAGTAATTGCGTACAGTTGAATGGTGCAGAAATCATTCACAGGATTACTATTTTAAATCACCGCGACACCAAATTACAAAAAAAAAATTGTTGCAGGAGGGAGACAGATTATCAGGGTTTATTTCGCATGTATGCTCTGAGTAAATCACGGTTATTTTTTTAGAGACTCAACTTAACGAAAATGATTGAATTTTTCCTTTCCTTTCTATAATTTATCCAATCTTAAATCGTGGTTGACCACCAATTTTAAATTATTTTTAAATAATTTATTTTTTGAAAAGAAAAGATTTGGCTCAGCCGGGAGTCGAACCCGGGTCTCCTGCGTTACATGCGAGGATGCTAACCGCTACACCACAGAGCTCGGCTCAAGGCAGAGCAAATCCTTCCTCTTCACTGATACCTACTCTCCCTATCTCACAAGTTTTGCGAGTAGTAGCGGGAGGTGGACAATTTTTGTCCAATTTACAATAATTTATTGACATAAGTCAATTATTTTAATTTATTCAATCTTAAATCGTGGTTGACCACCAATTTTAAATTATTTATAAATAATTTATTTTTTGAAGAGAAAAGATTTGGCTCCGCCGGGAGTCGAACCCGGGTCTCCTGCGTTACATGCGAGGATGCTAACCGCTACACCACAGAGCTCGGCTCAAGGCAGAGCAAATCCTTCCTCTCCACTTCTTTTCTCTTCAAAAAATAAATTATTTAAAAATAATTTAAAATTGGTGGTCAACCACGATTTAAGATTGGATAAATTAAAATAATTAAAAAAATTGACTTATGTCAATAAATTATCGTAAATTGGACAAAAATTGTCCACCTCCCGCTACTACTCGCAAAACTTGTGAGATAGGGGGAGTAGGTATCAGTGAAGAGGAAGGATTTGCTCTGCCTTGAGCCGAGCTCTGTGGTGTAGTGGTTAGCATCCTCGCATGTAACGCAGGAGACCCGGGTTCGACTCCCGGCGGAGCCAAATCTTTTCTCTTCAAAAAATAAATTATTTCCTTTCTATACTTAATGAAAGAGTTTAATTTCTTAGAATTCTTCTTAATTTCTTTCTTAGGAATTCGATCATTGTTTCAACGTCTGTGCAGCTATCACCTTGAATTTCCTAGATTTTTCTTTCCATCACGTGCAGCGGTCAATCTTCCAAAAATGCCATATGTCTGATGTGATAGATTGGGAGGGGGGGGGGCTGTAAGGCCGAGTGGGCGAATGCGTTAGAAAGTAAGCGTTGCCACGGACAACCGGACATATGATTGAGAACCAAAACATAGCAAGTCCAGAACCCGGAGCCAGGAGAAATTTAATAATACTCGGCATTGATCCCCAAACACTCCCCTGGCCTGGGAAACCCCGCCGTATAGCCTAAACGGCGAGGAAGTTGATAGGTTTTACGCCCTCATATCCAAACAAACAACCTTATGGGTTGGTAAACTGTAGGCAGGTGGAAGAAAGGGGAAGACAAAAACAAAAAAATTATAGCTTGGGATTCTCAATCAATCAAAGCAATTATAATATTTAGGGTACCATCGCTATAATTATTACCACGACTATACCAGAGTAAATGTGGGATACGTCACTTCAGATTTCACGATTCCTCGTGCAAACCCAAAAGAATTCAGAAATACTGTAGTGTAGTTTTTTTTTTTTTTTCAATATTTCTATTATTTCCTATATTTTCTATGGTAAAGAAAATTATGATGATGATAACTCTTATTAAAGCTTTGAAATATTTTAAAATTCAAATAAATGTATAATAAATGAGAAAAAAAATGACTTGCGGCCAACCCCTAAGCCAGCTCATTAAGGATCTAGCTTAAGTTTAATTTTTTTTTTGTTTTCAACGCAACTAATTTTAATCCTTATTCCACTCCATATTCAACCCTAAATAGAGTCCAGAATGAATGAAAAATGGTATAATGGAATGGTATATTGATATTTTAATTTTTGAAATTATTTAAGCATTTTGAATTTGCCGATATCATGCCGTGAGTCGAAATGAAATTCATTATTAACCATTCATTATTACAAACCCCAGACCATTTATTATGGTAAACGTAAACATCGAGGAATTCTGCGGGCGCTAAGTAATAGCACCCGTGCACCATCAATAATCGTACGCCAATTTTAATCAACAGAGCTCACCATGTCCCATATACTTGTCAATGCATCCTGAGTCAGATATTAAATTCCTCCCCCCGAGCAGCTCGCCGACATAATTCGTCCATAAAGCCCGGAATCCAACTGCACCGCATGAACTATAATTCGATTCCCTGTGGGAATAAATTAAATATAAATATTTACTTAAAATAAATTATAACTATTATTGTTCAATAGGGCATTAATATTAAATATAGTGATAAAAGGAGAATAATAAAGAGAGCGGTGAAATTAAAGAGAGAGAAAAACCAAAGCTTTTATTCTTAAGGAAAATCACAATTAATAAACAGCTCGAACATAAGATAAAATAAAATAAAATAAAGCTGAACCATATGAAACTTCTAATAACAACAATAACTTGAAAGGTTATGAATTAAAAAAGATAAAAGAGAAAGAAACTAGAATTCTTGAAATTAAATGAAAATTAGCACTAACAATTTTACAATGAATTAAGGCCTTAGAGCATGTTAAGATATGATCATAAAACATTGAAGAAAAAAAAACAAAGATAAAGAAAAACTGACTAATTGACAGAGCTCTGTATTCTAACCCACTCCTGATGATTAAAATAATTAGCGATTAAATACGGCGAACAAACCCACTAGTGTTTCTGACGGCGAACTTCCTCATTGGTGAAATAGTTACTCTGCAGATAGCTTAATGTCCGGTAAACTAAACTCATAGAGATATGCCTGGGTTGCACAATCTCCAACGTTGACCTCTCTTCCGCTCTGAGTCAATTCTTTGAAGAAAAAGGGCAATTGCATATAGTAAGATCTTATTTACGTGGTCGACTAGCAATCTGACCAAAGATAACACCTGCGTCGTGATGGCGGCCGGTGGCAGGATGATTGAGAGATGGAGATCTTGACGTGACGGCAGTTGGCAGCAGAGTAAGCTCTCGTGGCCGGAATCACTGGTGGTGGTGGGGGAGCGCGCCAAAAAACAGCTGTTTCATGGCCTTCTACTAAAAAGACTTAAACTACACATTAACAATAAGTTTAGCAGGCATTGTCTGGCGGGAAATCTTGTTTTTGAATTCAAACAATCTAAGACTGAACAATTATTGTACTCAAAATGTTAAATTTACCATTCAACTATTAATAATCTAAATGGTATCCTTGAATGCCAATTATTGTTATTAAAAATAAATAAAACACTCCCTATTTTAAAAAATGGACCGGGTGACAGGTTAGTAGAGAAAAGAAGCTATTAAGGTGGATTTACACTGCGCCGAACAGTGGACAGAATAATCCTCCTCCCGAATCGAGAGGAGATAATCCCCAGGACAGGCCGAACAAACGAACAGGGTAAAAATGCAGTGACAGTTCTTGCTTTTGTCTAAAGTTGTTGGCAATGTAAGCCACGCCAAAAAAAAGCGAGAGTAAATATCACACATAGAATATTTTTAGAAAAATAATATAGTAAAATAGAATGGCCACAAGTCGAGCTAATAAATTACCTTGTTCGATATATTTTTAAATTGCCAAAGAGTTTAAGAATATTTGCAAATTATAAAAAAAAAAAAAAAAAAAAAAAAAAAAAAACGAAACCCTCTACTAAAGAACGGGCCTAGACACCCAACTTTTGAAATAAAACGAAAATCTTGTAAAAAGAAAAAAAGACTTTTAAACCACTTAAAAACTGCGTCGAATTAAGGGTTATTGAGTGTATTAATTTAGGCAATGCGTCCTTTGGAATTAAGTAAAGAGGTCTAGCCTACGCAGAAAGTTTCATCCATCCAGAAGACTCAAGTCCTCGACCCAACCCCTCTCGCCCTAACCCTGGGCTTTGAAGCAACTTCCTCCCCCTGATCCTTATGAAATTACTTGTGTTAGCTTTAAGGGAATTCCGAAATTTCTGGCTTAAAGGGAATATCTCAAGTCCAAGTAAATTCTAAAATGAGTACAGTATTTAAAAGTTTTAAAACCGGATAAAAGTTATGATTCAATTATGATTTTACCTTCAAGTATTTTAAGGAATGTTAGCTTTTAGGCAGACTCAATAAATTAATGATCATTTCCTTTTCGAGTACCACAGCTGCTAACCGATAATTCAGTGGAACCGGTTATCGCTATCATAACATTTCTTACTGAATTGTAGGAAATTTATTTATAAAAAAGTTCTTCTAGATCTGGAAATAGGAGGAACTCCCTTAATTGAGAGATCCACATCGTGTCATTTTACCTGAATATAGAACTGTGTAAACAAAAAAAGCGCCGAAGCTAGTTGTTAATAACTAAAAATGCTAAAAATATAAATCACGCAAAATAATTGACTTCAACACTCAAATTACTGGTTAGTAATTAATGATCTCTTTTTTGTAACTGCGGTACTAAAAACGGAAAAGACTTATAAAATGAAATAAATTTAAAATATTGGTCAGCTTAATTCATTACCATTGTAGATGAATGAAAGTATCCACAGCTTTTATACTTTCTTGTGTCGGCTGTAGCCAAATATTATCATTAGGTTACGACTTCTAATAACTTTTCCGATAAAAGCGATATTATAAATACGAGGGCGTATTGAAAAGTAAGGTCTCCAACGCCGCCGTTTCCGAACACGAGTTGCTAGGTGAGATTTGACAACAGCGCTTCACCCGCGGTTCCCCCACCACAGTGCAAATCCACCCGCGTGACCTTGGGACGCTCAGTTGCCTTGTGGCAGTCATTTAAGATGGAGTTCCCGTTTCGCTCGCCCGCCAAGTGCGAACTGCGCTCAGTCATTCGTTTTTTGAATGCAAAAAAGGTTTCTCCGATGGAAATTCATCGCTTCACCGAAGCCCAAGATGTTCAAGACGGAGAAGTCAGCGGGAAAGGTTATGGCCACCGTTTTCTGGGACCGGAACGGGGTTCTGTTGGTTGATTTCATGCCAAAACGAACAACAATCAACTCAGAAAGCTACTGTGAGACTCTCAAGAAACTTCGGCGAGCCATTCAAAACAAAAGAAGGGGTGGGCTCACCAAAGGAGTGTGTTTGCTTCATGACAATGCGCGTCCTTAACAAATTAAAAAGCTGGTTAACAGAATGCAAAAAGTTATTGATCGTCAAGGCGAATATATAGAAAAATAGGTAAATATTCAACCCTTCCAACGATGTAACCAAAGTTGTAAATAAATTAAATTTTCTATGAAAAAAAAAAAAATAGGAGACCTTACTTTTCAATACACCCTCGTATCTAGGTATAAACATTAATTCTTCGTTTAACTTTAAAATAAATTGCAGGGAGAAAATAGGTAAAGCCATATTTGAAGTTAATAGTGTATAGAATAAAATAATAACTGAGAAAATGATTCCAGTAGAGAAGAAAATGCAAGTGTTTGATAGTGCGCTACGATCGGTGGTATGTTACGGAGCACAAGTTTGGGGATATTTGAATTTGCCAGAAGTAGAAAAAATACAAAGAAATTTTATAAAAGGACTGTTTCACCTCCCTCCTAACACACCGGATTATATATTACAGTCAGAAACTTCAAACCAATCTCTCTATAGTTACACATTAAAATTACATCTAAATTATATCAGTAAAGTATTAAGAAACCACCCCACTAATAGGTTAACAAATTTTCTGGCAAATATAATTATAGGTAAGGAAATATGTTGGTATAAATAACTGGTAAAAATAGGAAATAAGGCCCAAATTGAAATCAATAGTGAAATTCTTATGATAATCTTTATAAATTCTTAAATTGAGGTTGAAATTAAGGCCGAAATGCTAAACAAGGTTAAAAAGAACGAATTACACACATCCAAAAACTAGATATCGATCAGGCTAAACAATATATAAGCAACAAATCACTGAACTTATATCAATAATCATTAATATTCAGAGCAAGAGGCGAATTTGTGCCTTGTGTAACTTAAATGTTCTAGAGGGTACGCATTACTTTTTGGGAATATGTCCTGTTTTAAAAGAGTTGAGCTATAAATGGGTAAGGAAAAATTAACCATATAAGAAGTGTTAAATATACTGAACGGGCCAAACTGGATAAAACTTTCCGTTCACTTAAGTAAAATTGTAAAATACAGATATTGTATTATTTAGAATTTTAATTTTTAACCGAAAAATAAATTACGTTTTATGAATAATCCGTAGCCAACTCGACAAACGGCTTACTGCCATTGTCTACGCTTTGAAGATTATTTTATTTTTTTGTTATAAATTTTGTATTTTTTAAATAAAAGCATTATTCTTTCATTCATTCAAAAGCGATATTTGGGTTAGCTTTGAGGTTTTCGAAGGTACTGATTATGAGAATTATTTCGATTTTCAGATTACTCTCACAGGAATCGATATATTATAACTTACGTGATATTGACTGTATTGGAATTGACTATTAGGTTATCGAGGCGCCTACGAGGTATTGATGATCTTGATTTGAATAGAAATAAATCACAATTTTATTCTAATAAATAACTTAATGATTTTTATTGATGAAAAGGGAAAATTCGACCGGTTTTCCGGGTTAATTAACTCTTTTGAGCGAGCTTAGCCAGTGGATGATGAAAACTGAGATCTAATCAGGCACTTTTTAACTATATTAGACTTAACTAAACGTAAGTCGAACAAAACCTACTAAACGTTAGTCAAAAGCTGAGTTCTAATAGAGGTCATCTAAATAAATTTAATAGACAAAACTGAAGATACTTGAATAGTCACTAAAAATACTACACGGGGGTAGGTTCCGTTGCGATTTGATTCTACTTAAGTACCTAAAAATGATGGCAATTTGAGGCGCTGACTATAAAAATGAATAATATCCTAATAGTCAATCCCAATATCGTCCATATAAATCAATATCTGAGCCATGTATATGCGATATTAATTTATTATCAGAACTTCCGATTATCTACCAATCGACCTCAATGGAAATGGTTGATCCAATAGTGTTTGTCAAAGAAAAATCCGAAAAGAGATCAGCCCCCGTCCGACAGAGAGAAGAGCTTTAAGTTTAAATCCGCCAACGGGAAAGAAAAAATAAGAAATACGAAGACTTTGTGAACCAGTTAAATATATTTCTAAGGTGTTACATATTCAGTTATTTGATATTACAATTAATTTTAACTGGAAAAATCCAAAATGGATATCATAAAGGATAATGATCGGAGCGATATTGACGGTAAGGGATACTTTAATACCCAAATGAGCCACTTGTACCAGGAAGTCATTAACTAAGGAATGATGCCCTGCCCAGGCCAATAAAGGACCGAGTTATGGCACCATTAATATCATGAATGGTCGTTTACTCAAATATGACCCTGGAAAATCCCAATTATAATCATTGGGTGGTTGGATCAATCCAGAAATAAGTGGAATGTTCTCTAAAAGTCTTCTAATTACCATATACAAATGTGGAAAGTGGAAAAGTGGAGTCACTAGAATTAGACAAGAGCGAATTTCTATTAAACGTAGTTCTAGCTTACTGGTGCTGGTACTGGTGGGAAAAACCTGGTGGGACCAATGGGAGTTATGACATTGTTTTTCTAACCGCTGATGACTATCTTGTAGAGTGTAAAAATTAATTTTTCGTTATTACCAAGAAGTAAATAGAAACACCCGGCACAGACTTGTGCCCACCATGGGACTTATGGGACCTCCGTATTACCGTGGACAGGCAAAAGACTGGTCGTGCTCCAGGATTAGACTCGATCGACAATGCTATCCTTAAAAACAGTATCCCCTTTATTGAAGGAGGTCTTTTAACCTTGTTCAATGAATGCCTAGACAGGGGATACTTTCCTCAACTATGGAAAACTGCAGAGATCAGGCTCCTTTAGAAGGGAGGGGACAAGGACAAGCAATTAGCAAAGTCTTACAGGCCAATATGTCTCCTCCCTATTTTGAGCAAGGTGCTAGAGAACCTAATAATCATGAGCCTACGGCCAGTCTTTTTAAGGGCGAGTCATCCACGGCAATATGGATGCGCAAAAGGCAGGGGAAACGCAGATTGCCTGATGAGAGTACACCGCGACGTTGAAGAGAAGGCGGAGAAGTATGTAATGCTTCTCCTGTTTGACAAATCCTCCGCCTTCGATAGCGTGTGGTGGCCGAGCGTACATCAGCAGTTGCACAAATATGAAGCTCCCAGCAACTTGTTTGCCCTTTTAAGAAGCTACCTCCAGGACCGTAAATTGAAGCTAAAAGGAAGCTTCTTTGAGGTAGAAGCCGATGTAGAAAGAGGTTGTCCACTGGGTTCTGTCCTCGGCCCTGCCCTGTGGAAATTGGTCTTCGACGAGTTGCTGGGTGTGCTGGAAGAGGAGCGGTTCCCCGCCACGGCATATGTCGATGATCTCGCCGTTGTAGTGGCTTCAGATAGCAGAGCCATGCTAAAAAATGAAGCTGAACGGTGTGCCAACATAGTAGGTAGATGGTGCGAGAGGAAGAAGTTGAGGATGGCCGCGGCCAAGACCCAGTCCATCCTATTGAGGGGTAAAACCGATAGGGCCCACCCTATTACTGTTGTTATAAAAGGGGAGAGGATACGTCCAAGTGAGGTTGTGACTTACCCTGGCATAAAGATTGGAAGAAAGTTCAATGTAACACCTCACTTGGACTATTTAAGAAACAGGGTGGCCATAGCCCTTAACGGACTAGGTCGTATCGGGGGCGCCTTTTGGGGTCTCAGATACCCAGCTACATTAACAATTTACAAAGGAGTGATTCTGGGTATTCTGAGATATGCGTCCCCGGCATGGAGTCAACATCTCTCGCACCATCAGAAGAAAAAGTTGGCGACGATTCAGCGGATGGCTCTGCTTCGAGTCATTAGGGCGTATAGGGCTGTGTCTCATGAGGCGGTGCATGTCTTAGTGGGAGTCATTCCCATCGATCTTTTTTTGCGTAAAGATTACCTCCGGTACAAGATGAAGAAAGAAGGCCTGGTAGATCTGCCGGTAAATCTTCGAGAGAGGATCGGCGAAGACCCACGGAGGTGGAAGACAATTATAAGGCAGAACACATTAGCCAATTGGAATCGGAGATGGGTTGATACTTTAAAGGGGGCAACCTTAAGGAAGTATTTTCCTTCCGTCACCTCAAGGCTAGATGCCTCCTGGGTCATACCGGACTACTGGGTCTCTCAATTCCTCACGGGGCATGGGGGGAGGGGGAGGGTTCCGTGCAAAACTGGTAGAATATGGTAAGGACATCGATCCCCTATGCCCAAGTTGTAGGGTACCGGAGACAGCAGAGCACATTTTACTGGCTTGCACCGCCTATGAGGCACTGAGAGCAAAACTGCAGAGAGAGGCAGGGCTGTATGTTCTGGCGGAGAGCGATCTTCCTCTGCTGATGAGTGAGGAGAACTACCCGTACTTTAAATCCTTTGTGTACGGGTGGAAGGATATCATTGGTCGCTCCCAGTTTGCCTTGGGAAGAAGAACTGGAGCAGTCCCAGGAAGACCACCGGACTAAGTACGAGGAGTGAAGGAAAAATGAGAACAGGAAACTTGGCACAGACAAAAGTCAGATTTGTATAAAATTGTTAACATGCGGCAGTGAGGTGTTTTGCGTGTGCGAAACATCTCATTGCTGCAAAATCCGTATTGCCTCAAAGGCAAGGGAGGATGTACACTAATAAATAATAAATAAATAAATAAGTAAATAGAAACTGACCAGGCTTGGGATCGAACCCTAAACCGCGGACTTCAGAACTTCATACTGATCACGTGCGGGATTAGATAAATTACAAAAATGAATAATTAACGTGATATTGATATAGGAATATATTCCCGTATCTAAGATTATATAAACTGTTGACTTGTAATATGGGGGTTCGGCAAATTTAATCTTGCAACTCAAGATAATAATCCTATACATATTCCTGTTTCTGACGGGAAGCAGAATAAAGGTAGAAATATTGACTGGAAAGCCAATCTCAGTCATATTTGTACGTAATAGCAGTGTTAGCTTTATTTATTAAAATAACGTATTTATTTGTAAAGAATTGCTTTATGAAAGCACACAATTTTTTTCTATCCGCATGTTTCGAGCTCTAAGCAATATTTCTACCTTATAATTTCTTTTATATATAAAATAATTTATTTTCATCCAAAATTAAACGTCGAAATCAAAGTGTTTTTATAATTATTTACATTAATAAGAAATATTCACAAACATAGAAAAACGCGCAACGCACAACTTTCACTTACCAACTTACTTAGATTAGAAATTAACATTTTTTTTAATTGCCATTTCTAAAAAAAATATAAAAAAGATGACGATTTTGATTAAAAATGATTAATTTAATCAAAATCGTTAAAACCGTTTTTGAGTAAATAAAAAAAAAACACGTGATACTGAGACAACATTTATTAAGTAAAGTGCCTCCTCCAAATTTGATGAAATCTTGACTGTCACATCGCGGGCATATACATACATCAAATAACCAGTTTCATCAAAATCATTAAAGCCGTTTTTGTGTAAATAAGAAAAAACACGTGAACATAAGAAAAAGTTTATTAAATAAAGTACCCCCTCCGTTTCACCAAGTTTGATGAAATATCGGCTGCCGCAACGCGGGCATATAAATACGCACATTCATATATCAAATACCCACTTTCATCAAAATCATTAAAGTCGTTTTTGAGTAAATAAAAAAAAACATGAATGTGAGACAAAATTTATTAAGTAAAGTGCCCCCTCCAATTAATCAATTTTGATGAAATTTTGACTGTCATATCGCGGGCACATACACACATCAAATATCAAGTTTAATCGTTAGAGCCGTTTTTGAAAAAATCGGAAAAAAACCTAAAAATTAGACAAAATTCTTTAAATAAAGTACCCCCTCCGTTTGGCCAATTTTAATGAAAGTTTTGCTGTCACGTCGCGGGTATATTCATATACCAAATACCCAATTTGAGGTTCGTACGATTTATTGTTTTTGAGATAGTCTGTTCACACAAACACACACACACACACAGACCATTTCGCGGGACTTGGAATTTCCGTTGAAAATCGGAAGTCGATATTTTTCAAGATCGCATTACTTTCCTTACTATATATTTCATATATAGGTAAGTGTAATAAAAAATTGGAATTTCTATAATTTTCTTTGCAGAAATAAACAAATAAGAAGTTTTGAATAATTATTTTTTAATTCTGTAGCCTATTTGTGGACGATTTAACTGTTATTAATTATTAAAATACAGTGAAATACTTTTAACGCGAAAATGTTTTAGACGAAATATCGGTTAACAAGAATGTAATACCTTTCAGTATAATAAAACGGCCCCGACTGACTACCATGTATTTTCATTTTTTTCTTTTCTCTTAACACAAAACTAAAGAAGGACCATGTTGGCGAGATTAAGAGGGCTTCAGTTGAAATACCAACACCATCGGAATTCCCGCAATGGATAACCGGTGAGACGAACAAATGTTAATCTCCCCTCGATCCTCTCTACATATTTTTGTTAACTGATTTTTATTAAATGCTTGCGTATATGCATACCGGTTTAACCAAATTTTACTCTAATATAGGTACATTATTTCATTGAGTATACGTACATTTAACAATCTATATATACATTTCACTTTCAACAACAAATTCTTTAAACACGAAAAAATATTGGTGCCTCCTCTCTTTCGCTTTAAACGATTTCCACTGTATATATGCCCTGCTGTATATTGACAGTTTTTTTTTTTTTTTTGGTTACCATGGTGCAGCGGATAGACTGTACATGCTCCATAACCAAGCCCGGTGGGGCCTTACCTACTCCTTCCCACCGATGGCGTCAGCTCTCTCGGGTTCAAGGTCCAAGGAATATGGCAGCCCAGAGTCAGTAGGCCCCGAGGACCTATATTTCGTTCCCTGAAGCATACCATCCTTTTACCAAAACTCCGGGCGGTTTCTGATATCACCACGATCCATGTGGAAAACCAAACCACGATTCATACTAAACTCGTTCGACGTTGCTTAACTTTGATTACCTATTGCAAGCGCATCTGTCCACTCGGCCATCCTGGTCCCATTGTATATAGACAGTTAAAGTGTTTTTCCCCTATTTTTTTAATATTGTGACATAAGAAACCGAAACAGATTTTGTAATGTCTAGAACGTTCGAGGACAGGATCGGGAATGTTCGCTTTTCAAGTTTAGTTCAATTGAAACGCAATCTGGACATCGAAGATTATAGATAATTGAATCTTTTTATTGTAAAATTTAGGTCAAGTAATTCCTTTTCATTCTCTTTCGTTTAAGTAATAATATTACATTGTAATACTTATTTGGGTTTAAATAAGTTAATTTATTTAACGTAAATAATAATTAGCAATGTCAGACAAACAATAAAAATTTAAATAACTAACAAGTTTACAAAAACTATCAAAACAATAAAAAGTAACCAATCATTTGATCTTCACAGTAAGACTAACTCTCCAATCCACACTTAAATTCCGTCTGAATCAGAACCTTCTAGAACGTTCCAGACAAGCGTAGACACTACTCGAACAGCCACAAACATGAACTAAAACAGTTATTCCAACAAGTCTAGAACTCTTTATATCATATTTTTTGTTTTTCACCTTACACTATGTTCTCATTTTTTTTTTTTTTTTTTTTTTACTTTTTTGTGTAATTTTACGTCTATGAACCCTTATTGGCGTTATTTTTTTTTTTGTTTTAAATTAATTTTTAAGTATGTCTATATTGACTTAGATAATCAGTTGACTATAATATTTAAAATTTAAAAACTGTTCCCTTGTATAAGGAGAGGGTTTGACGAAAATCTCGCTTAACCGCATATTTAATGAAATAAAGCTTATTAATATTTGACAAGTAATAAATTGGTAGGCAATAATAAAAGTATGGCCTCTTGTTGAAGCCCTTGTTGAAGAGCACTTTAAAGCGGCGAACTGGAAAACTGTCGAGAAGCGATGGGGCTAACCTTCAAAGTAATAAAACTGCGTCATAAGTGCAAGAGGGCTAGAACAATTTCAGCGTTTAATGAAAAAGGTAACAGCTGTCGGATCGTTACTAGCAACTCCCTGTAAATTCTTCACAACTTTACTTCGCCTTTTATCGCCTGGTGTATAAAAAGGTTTATGGCAGCTCAGTTTTTCTTTGGGAGCTGAATTGACACTATCTCGCCCTTAACTCAACCTCATTTGAGATAACTATCAGCAGAAACTGGGATCTTACCCGAAGGATCAGACACTTGCTTGGAAGTTTCGAGATTGTCTTAGTGTGGCGTACTGAAATGCACATCTGGATCATAATATAAAATGTTTCTCATAGAATCTTGTAGCCCAATAGAGTAGAAACAATTGTATTTATCAAACCTTGGAGAGAAGACTATGATTAAGAGAAGCTTGGTTATGTTCCGCAACGGGTCACATATCTGATCACAGACGTATGATCGTGCACAATTTATTATGTATTATTTCCATCTAGTTTCTGTCAGAAGTAGAGACATTTATTTTGAAACACGGTACAACGGTGTTATTAATCTTTGATTTAATCATATCATGTTAATGTTTGCTTCTTTATCAGTTTCTATGCTTTCATTTTGGCAATTCATTCAATAAAAAAAAAATATATATATATACATAATTTTTTTTTATTTCACCTGTTGTATATTGCGAAGTTAACCTCATGTAGAAAAACTGCCAGCATTGTCTCTTGGGCTCCCATCCTTCTCCAAATGTTTATTACAATTACAATTGTATTTCGTAACTTCTGTAAGAACATATAAAGTAGTTCTGTTAATGAATTAAGCAACTGATTAAGTGCAATATGTTCTTAGATTATATCAGCATTCTCAAGATGTTAGTGTGTACATTAAAGCCATAATGGTTTTAATAATCTTGAGCATTGCGCTTGAGTCCTATATTGAGGAGTTTAAAATTTATTTCGTGGCGTACCTACTTAATTGATCTCGACTTTCCACCCTGAGTAGAACAGTTTCGCTATACCTCTCTGTATAAAATAATACTATTCAGTAAACATTGTGTTCTTAGAATAGAATAATTCAGGTAATAGAAAAATATCTGAAAAATAATCAGCCATAAACATTATTTATATAAAACATAATGGCCTTTCAGGAAATGAGAAATAGCGTTTCATAACTGAATTAAGGATTGCGTTGTTGGTATTCATACAAAATATTCATTGCTTCTCTTCCCAGTTGGGTTAGAAATTTATCCTACTGAGGAATGAGGACCGATAATATATCACTGGTGTTTAATCGGAAGGGGTTAAGTCATGGAATGTGAAGCTTAAAAAACGATTTACCAAGCTAATGAAAATCATTATAAATTCTTTCTGATTGTATTTCTTTATCCCAGAACAATAAATGGAAATATATTCTTTCAACAGAGACTGAAATAAATTCTGAATAACGAATAAATTATGAATTTTAAGAAGACTATACAATTTCTTTTCTTTTTTCATGACTTAAGCCCTGTTGCCGTAACATGAAAAAAATTATAATAAGTTATGATATTTACATATTTAGGCAGAGCTAAAATCTTGATGTATCAAGGATCGTCAATATGAAACCCGGAGCCACGGGAAATTTAATAAAATCTTCATCAATCCCCCAACCCCTCCTCTTACGACTGAATATAAGGAGCGATTGACTCGAGAGTTAGCCTTGGTTCTGAAGCTCAAGTCAAGTGGTTATTTCTGTGTTACAAAGTGATAATTTTTGTAACCTTTCCAATTAGTTGTGTTATGATTATTTGTGCGGCATTCGAAATTGTTATTTTTTCTTTGAAAAAAAGATTTTATAAAAAAAAATTAAACCGACTTCGAAAACTAGGAAACAGTAAAAATAAATGCACTAAAAAGTATGAAATAATTACCTTCTGATTTTTATGAATACACGGCAAAATCGGTAATGGTATAAAAAGTGAGAAAATGCAATAAACCGAAAAAAAATATTTTGATTTGTACGATTACACACTAACTCTTAATAAAAAGTATTAAGTTGATATATGAAATACCATGTTTATTACATCACAATCTTTTCGGAGGCGGCGCAAAATAGAAAATCGATAGATTGTTCATAATATTTAGGGTTAACAATTTTAAATTTTGCGCCGCCTCCGAAAAGATTGTGATGTATTAAACATGGTATTTAATATATCAACTTAATACCTTTTATTAAGAGTTAGTGTGTAATCGTACAAATCAAAATTTTTTTTTTCGTTTTATTGCATTTTCTCACTTTTTATACCATTACCGATTTTGCCGTGTATTCATAAAAATCAGAAGGTAATTATTTCATACTTTTTAGTGCATTTATTTTTACTGTTTCCTAGTTTTCGAAGTCGGTTTAATTTTTTTTTTATAAAATCTTTTTTATTTCATACTTTTTAGTGGCGGGAGATAATTTATAGAAAGCAATAAGATAATTTCTAAAAAAAATTTAAGTGTTTTTTTTATACAGATTTTAAGTGTATTTTGAACTGATTTCTTGTTTTCGAAGTACTTTTTTTTTTTTTTTTTTGTTTTGTAAATAAAATTGATCGTTATCAAAACGAGGGCAGCCGCTAGGATAGAAGCGACACCCATTTTATGGTTAATTTATTATTACAAATTATATTATTGTTCTCGATATTATACTACTGGTTTAATTCAATAATATTTCTTGGTCGAGTCAATTATGTTCGTCATCCCTTTCGATGAATTGTTGACTAAACTTGAGAGCGAAATGGTACGAATAATATCCTTCTTAATAAACAATTATTCAGAAAATGAGTTTGTAGAAAACACTGCAGTTTCAATTCTAGCGGAGTAGCCTTTTTGACAGCAAACATTTTTATGGCTGCTATATTTTTGCTGCGTGGACTTTCATACAATGTTGTTGTTTTTTTGAGAGATCAACTTTAATTTGCCGTTAGTTTTATTGATGGATGAACATTGGCAAACATTGAAATTTTAAATTCTTTTTTAAATGTCTGTAAAGACGATTTAATTATTATTACACTACTACTGGAAGAATTTTTCCTAGGACAATATTCATTTATGGGGGAATATAATGCACAACATATACGTTAGTTATTGCGGTACTTGAGTGCATGGCCTCCTCGAATGCGGAGAACCCATAAACACATCTAACCCAGACTGTAAGTCCATTATCATATCTGTTTCAATAAAATGCATTCATTCAACACTAGACTTAGGTCCTGAAAAGCGCACTCATCCTTTCAGGAATCTCAAACACTTAATGAGGTTTTGACTTTTGAAAGTCTTGGCAACCTTCATAGAATATTTAAATTTCTTTCGATTTAATAAAGATCGATCAAGACTTCAAAATTCATAAAAATTGAAAACACAATCTGGCTCTTTAGTAAAGATTTATTATGCTACATTTCAGTTCTTACTTTACATTTACCTTCTATACTTACTTCAAGAAAATACACCTACAACTGATTCAAAATGATATTCTGCTAGGGTAAATGATTGATACTAACAGATAGGCACACTATAGAGACTCTATATAGAAAATAGCATATCCTAAGTGCCACAAGCTAGGGACGTTATCAAAGCGTAAAGTACAAAATCATACAATTACCCATCATATATGGAATTGGAGAACGTATCTATTGCATTTTCGAACCACATTTGAACGTAGATAATAGTTATTTCTTTCTCATAATCAAGCCATTTTCATCATACGCTTCAACAGTTGCAGAAACAAAATTAAAAACCGATAATAGTAATCCGGATAACATAAAAAAAGTATCACTCCAGAATATCTTTATTTAAATCTATTGTTGAAAATTTATCTAAGGTTATATATAAGGTTTGTTCCAACAAGAACCTGAAACACGTCAATAGCTAGCAACAGACTACTCATGTTTTCCCCCTACTCTTCTGACTCTGAATTTGATTCGTTGGTTTTTCCAACCGATTCATCGAACATTGAAACATTATTAAGCATTGCTTAAAATCAACCAATCAAAGTTATAATAAAAAAATAAGGAAAGTGCATGAGCAGTTTCTTAGTTATTAACGAGTTTTAATAGTTTGTTGGAGCATACCTTATGTTATATATGCCATATGTTTTTCCAATAAGTAAATATTTTAAGCGATAATTGAATAATTATTTTCAAGTTTTTTCTCGATAACTTATTAAATAAATTAAGAACCCAAAAAAGAATTAAATGGGACCACATTGGGAAAATACTCTACAAGATGCAAAAGGTTTCATGCCAATTGGTCCAACCATCTCGGAGTAATCGGTGGACATACATAGAAAAAAAAAGTCACATACGTATCGAATTGAGTAACCTCCTCTTTCGAAGTCGGTTAATAAAAATTTTTTTAACCATAGAAGTGTTGCAATAATTTAAAATTTATATAATAAATACTTAATAATAATGAAAAACTAATTATCGACAAATAATATTTAAAATGTTTTGCCTGTCTAACCTCGATTAAAGGAATGCAAAAAAAAGGGGAAAAAATAGGGGCTGATTTATATTTTTTCAATTTTGCGTTCCTGAAAAAAAAATGCACAAAATAAAATTTATTTTTTCGCTACTTTAGGAGTGTTCCAAGCTAAACCAAACTCCAAACTTAATCTGGAGGCGCAGGCCCCGTTCACTAATGGAGAAAAATAATCTGATCCAGGGACATTGTTTCGGTAATTGTTATTCATTGAAGGTAGAGAGGGTAGAGCGGGGGAAGGGGCCTAAGCTTTGAGGGCCCACAATGAGCGAGCCGTTTTTCAAAAGCGTCCTCATGAATACCAATAAGACTTCCTCTACTCCTTCATAGCCTCCTCCCAGCCCCTTCTATACTTACTTCAAGAAAATACACCTACAACTGATTCAAAATGATATTCTGCTAGGGTAAATATGTCTCTTAGAATTATTTTAACACCGTCCCAGAGAGATGGCCATTTTTATCCATTCTACGACGGGCTTGGTAATACCTACAAACATTCATCGCCTTAAAATCTCTTTCGTATTACCGTAGAACGAGGTGACATTGTGACTAATGGGGTGACTTTGTGACAAGCCTATTTTTCTACAGTTTTTGAATTTCCCTCTTTAAAAAGAATCAGGTTCGGCAATTCAGTGTACTTGTCAGTCGGTCAGTAATGTGCTGCAACATACTGGCCACATTTAACTTCTTTCATTCCATTTACCATGGTGCTTTGTTTCATATATGTTTGATTGTTTTCATTTAGCTGAAACTTTGAAATAAAGCACCATGAGCATCTATACATAGCAGACATAATACAGTTATTTATGGACCAGGGTGCTGAAGGTATTTATATAAATTCATCACATCATGTTTTACTACTAATGTATGCTGATGATATAGCAATATTCACAACATTCATACAGGATGCTCAGTTTAAACTGAATCCCCTAAAGAAATATTGCGATAACAATTTTCTACAGGTCAACACATACAAGACTGTCGTTCTTCCAGTTCATAAAGGTAGGATGGGTAAGAGAAATATGAAAACATTGTTCTATAATGGGGAGGAAATTAAGTTCGTAAAGGAATATACTTACTTAGGGATAATGTTTTCTAAATCTGCCAAATTCAACCAGGCCACCAAAGCAGCAGTTTCAAAAAGCCACGTAGCATTATCGAAAGTCTTCTCAATATTATGCAGAAGTAAAACTGATTCCTGGCAAGCTAAAATTCAACTCTTCGAATCCATAATATCTGGCACACTTTTGTACGGGTGTGAGGTAGGGGTCTTTCCAATTCTGACATTCTGGAAACAGTGCAATTAAAATTTTTGAAAAAGGTACTTCAGCTTCCAAAAGCCACCCCAAGGTCTTTACCTCAGAACTGAAACAGGCTGTAGACTTTTGCATTTAAAGGTATTTAAACGTACGCTTAACTGGTGGCACAAAGTACTCTCAATGTCAGAAAGCAGACTGCCACTCCAATGTTATAAAAGACTGAGAGAGTTGGAAAAAATGAAGGCTATACCATATAACTGGGCTACTGAAGTAAAAAATACCCTATTCTCGATAGGAGCCAAGGAAATATGGGAGGCTCAAGATACAAACGTCCTTCTGAAAGAGATGAAAAATTTGGTACTAAGGATGGATAACCACCTTTTAAGCAAAGATATTGATAAAGTAATACAATCCTCATCTAGCGATATAAAAAGAAACATATCAACGCTTGCCTTAGGTGAAGATTATATAAAATATCAATGCCACCTAAATAAAATAAGACTAATTTCACAATCCTATATAATTTTGATCCGAAATCCTCATGTCCTCTTTGCAACAAGTAGGAACTAGACAATTTTCAACACTTTTTCACGTCATGCCCCATCTTAAATCCGTTCAGAAACCAATTTCTTATAAAATACAGCAACATTAAGAAAACAAATAAAGAAATGTTCCAGGACATCCTAACAATCACAGACTATAATAAACTTTTTAAAGTTTAAAAATAAGAAGTTTTTTAATGTTTGATTAAAGGAGATAGTCATGTAACATGTCATAAAATGTTTATTTTATTTTATTTTTTTAATTGTCTATATTTACAGTCATTTTTATAGGTTTCATTTTTATTTTGGTGAAAGTCAGATAAATTATCGTAAAGAAATCGTAGATTATTGATAATATAATTAATATGTAATTTTGTACCTATGTATAATATTAATATTTATGGATTTTATTATTTATAAAAAAAAAAAAGAAATGTTTTTTTATATTTGTTTAAAAACAAACTCCTTGCTACAAGGTGCTGTAAAACCTTTAAAGCAATAAAGATTATTATTATTATTATTATTATTATATATGTTTGATTGTTTTCATTTAGTTGAAACTTTGAAATAAAGCGTCATGATAAATGGAATGAAAGAAGTTAGACGTAGGTTGAAGCACATTACTGACCAACTGACAAGTACACTGAATTGCCTAACCTGATTCTTTTTTAAGGAGGGAAATTCAAAATCTGCAGAAAAATAGGCTTTACGGTACTACTGTATCCTACATCTGAATCAATAGACTAAACATTGTCTATTGAAAAACAATTAGTGTTGAATCGTCTTAAAAATTCATAAAATAGTTTTTGGGCTATACTGAAAAATGTTAAAAAGTGGACAAGGCTAGTTTTGCTAGGTCACTACTTAAAAAATCTATTGTTTTATCCATAAAAAAAAATCTATTGTTCTTCCACCACAGAAAAAAAGTCAGTTAGGTATGATCAAAAATTGTCTACTGCATTAAAACAGATCATTTGTAGGCTTAATATCAGTTCTGAACCGATTTAATCCTATTATTAAGTAAGCATGTTACTCAATATTTTCTTATAACGTAATGTATCCATTTGTACCTCATATAAAGGAATTATTTCCTGGATTTCACGTGTTTGAATTTTTTCTGCTTTTTTAAGTACCCATGTCATTTGTTTCAATTATTTTGTTACTTCTTATTGTTACTATCCATCATTACAAATTACATGATGAATAATTAATTATCATCTTCCAGCATGGATACTTTGCTCATAATCTGTCTTCATTTTAGCCCTGAAGAAGATCCACGTGTTTTGTTCGAAACATTAGCTCATCAAATAAAGAAAAATTAGACTGAAAATCCAGACAATAAATCATCCCAAACTTAGATTATTTCAACTATCATTATGAACTTTTACTTATTGCTAATTAAATATTAGACGTTACGTTTTTCATCCAGTGAACACATAGTTTCTGCCTTTCGAAATTCGGAACACCTTTAGTTACTATAAGTTGGAGTAACACATACATATTTATAAAATTAAAACGAGATTTTTTCAGAATTCAAAAAGAATTGTGTTTTTTTTTTTTTTCACTTTCAACAAAAAAATGTTGTACCTTTAGAATACCATCCAGTAGTATATCAAAACAAATAGCACACGATACCATATCTTAGGACAACTTTCTCATGTTTCTAGCTCAAATATTTACTGCGAAATAGACCGAAAACTAGTTATCATATTGTAACGTGAAACAAAAAAAAATTTTTTGATTGAAAGGAGCTTTAAACTTGTTCTAATACATGTTCGTGACTGTTCGAGAATAATCTCGAACCTTTCAGACTGTTCTAATTCAGACTAAATATAAGAAGCAATGGAGAGTTAGTCTTGCTCTGAAGATTTAATCATATGGTTACGTTTGAGTTACAAGTGTCGTAACATGTTGATACTTTTTGTAACCTTGTTGTTATTGTTTGTATGCCACTGTGAGTTATAATTGTTCGTTAATAAAAATTATTCAAACCCTCCTAAGTGTTACAATAATAAAAATTAATAATTAAAAAACCAGCGTTCCAAAAAGATCTAATATGTTTTATTTTTTTATTACTTTCACTTACCTATATATGAAATATATAGTAAGTGGAAGTATTGCGATCGTGAAAATTTTCGACTTCCGGTTTTCAACGGAAATACGCGTTTTGGGACCCCCTGGGTCGAAATAACCAAGTCCCGCGAAATGGTCTGTGTGTGTGTGTGTGTCTGTGTGTGTGTGTGTGTGTGTGTGTGTGTGTGTGTGTATGTGAACAGACTAGCTCAAAACTATAAACCGTGGGAACCTGAAATTGGGTATTTAGTGTAGGTATATGCCTGAGATGTGACAGCAAAAATTTCATCAAAATTGCTCAAAGGGAGGGGGTACTTTATTTAATAACTTTTTACGTTTTATTCGATTTTCTCAAAAACGGCTCTAACGATTTTGATTAAACTGAGTATTTGATCGATTTATATGCCCGAAATATGACTGTAAAAATTTCATCAAAATTGATTAACCGGAGGGGGGACTTTACTTAATAAATTTTGTATCATTTTCACGTGTTTTTTTTATTTACTTTAAAACGGTTTTAACGATTTTGATCAAACTTGGTATTTGATGTATTTATAAGCCCGAGATATGACTGTAAAAAATTCATCAAAATTGATCTACGGGAGGGGGGACTTTACTTAATAAATTTTGTATCATTTTCACGGGTTTTTTTTATTTACTCAAAACCGGCTTTAACGATTAACAAAAATAAGATATGAATGTAGAAAAATGTGTGACTTTGGGAAATGATAATTAGCAAAACACGTCAATTTCTAATCTAAGTAAGTTGGTAAGTGAATGTTGTGTGTTGCGCGCACGCACCAGATTTTTTATAATAACGCATGCAACTAACAAACTAAAAGTTGTGACATTCAAAGACTAAATAATGCCTTTGTTTGATTTGATATGAAATGATTCTTGAGAAACTTATTTTAAATTCAAATTAATAAATGAATAATGTTTGTTAATGTTGGCGAAAGTTCAATGAGAGATAAGGTTTTGTAGCAGAGGACCTTATCTACAAACCAGGTTAGGGGTGACCGTTGGTCAAAGTGTTGCTACCGTATCTGAAGGTTATGCTACATTGCACAAGGAAGCAACTCGAGCATGTACTAACGATCGCTCCAATTTATTTGGCAACTACCATCTTCAACTATTTTATTTATTTATTTTAAATAAAAATGGTATTTTCTTAATAAACAAAGCATCTAATATTCAATTAGCAATAACTAAAAGTTCATAATGATAGTTGAAATAATTTGAGTTCAGGATGATTTGTAGTCTTGATTTTCAGTCTAATTTTTCTTTATTTGATGGGCCAAAGTTTCGAACCAAACACGTGGATCTTTGTCAGGGCTAAAATGAAGACAGATTATCAGCAAAGTATCTATGCTGGAAGATGGTAATTAATTATTCATCAAGTAATTAGTAATGATGGATAGTAACAAAATAATGGAAAGCAAATGACATGGGTAGGTACTTAAAAAATCCGATAATTATCTAATAGGTAGTAAAATTATGTATGAATATTATAATAAGTAGCTGGTTAAATTTATAAAACCAAATCTGATATTTACATTGTTGAACCCAGTGTAATACAGAGACAGAAAAAAAAATTGTGGTAGGGGTTAGTTTGCTGAATTCAGAAGGTTTATTTGGGGGAACCCAATTTTTATTATAACCAAATTTTTCTTGTACCAAAAGTATGACTAAGTGTAAAATAAAAGTACAAAAGTAGGAATCATAAAAACTAACAATATAGATGGTATAGTATAAAATATAGTACAAATTGTAATATATACTAACATTTTGAAGTAGGCGAACTAACCCCAACTACCTCTCGACTTACTTTTTTTCCGTTTGTCTATGTATTGCTCTGGACTCAACAAGGTAAATATCAGATTTTATTTTATCATTTTTCAGATTGAGCCACTAGATGGAAAATAAAAATAATCCAAAAAAGCAGTTTTCATGAAATTTTCACAATAAATCGCGGACTTGTCAACACATATATTTAAATAATTTCCGCAAGAAACGCTCATGAAGCCTAATCAACTAAATTTGTTTATTTCGAAGTAATTTGCAGATAGCAAATTCATCATTGTCAAATATTTTGTCATTATACAGTAAATAAAAAAGAAATGTGGATGGATAAATACTGTATTTTGTAGATTTACAATTACAGGAGGTCAGGCTCTAAATATACAAAAAAAAATATAATATATAGTACATACAAAACAGTACCTAATTATTTCATCATCACAACAAAATATCATCAGGTTCTTTAATAAAATGAAAACAATTCCATAAGATTAAAAGTAAAACAAGAAATTAACTTTTACACTATATAAAAAATATATACATATCAAATATTTTACTTAAAGAAAAATGCTGTTTAAATGCTCAATGTCCTTAACATCTAATAATGAAATAATAGGATCTCCATATGCTTCTATTTGTATATAATTGTTTAAAATAGACAGTCTGTGTTCTTCAAATGTCTTACACTATAATAAATAATAATAGATATTATCGCTTAAATCTAAATTACAATATTTGCATGGTAGTTGAGAATCAAATCTTATTGTTTTCCCATCAATGTTAATGCGTGTAACCTTTTTACTTGCCAAGCGCAATTGAGAAGAATTTTTAATTTATTGATGTGGGCATAGAGACAGAGATAAGGAGCAGAAAAGCCAAAAGGACAAATATTTCTATAATATAAATTAAATGTGGACTTGATCACTCTATCTATATCTAGGCTATGAAGATGATTCCCCATTGCCTCCTCTAAGCCCATCTTACTATTTATAATCAAATCTAGATTTGATCCCCCAGTTCTGTGGCCCAATTAAATGGCATTGTTTTTGTATCACTCAGCACTAACAATCTATTAAAACAAATTCTAGTCAGCTGATGTCCTTCATATTTAAAATTTTAACCCACCAGTTAATCATTCTTCGAAATATTTTAAATAATATATGTATTTGACCTGCTTCAATTCTAACAAAATAATTTGGAGTGTTTCTCGCCAAATTTAATGTGTACTTGAAAAAATTTATTTGACTTTTTTCTAATGATTTAAAATAGCAGCTACCCCAGACCTTAGTCCTATATAACAAAACAATTTCAGACATAGATTCATATAAATGACATTTAGTTTCCCTTGATTCAGATTTACTTGTTTTTAAGATGTTTGCAACAGCCGAATTAGCAGCAGCACTTAATAAAAAAGAAATATGTATTAATATGCCAACATCACCAATCGTTCCCTAAACACCTCCATCCACCTCCCCCGTCCAATCTCAAATCCACAAGATCAGCCTTCACTGAATCTTTCCCACCTTCGCCTAGGCCTACCCTTCAGACATTTTCCAGTCGGCATAGTGTTTATCGATCTTTAAGGAATTCGTCCGCAACTAAGACTGGCAATTTAGCAAGCCCACTTTAACCGATGCGCGGCTATAACTTTGATTAAGTTCGCGTAATTCTGCATCATCCCTTAATGTAAGCGGCCATGTTTCACATCCGTATAAAACCGTCGGAAGAATTACGGTTTCGTATGCTCTAATTTTTAAATTTCGGGATATAAGGCGTGAGCTAAGTAATTTCGCAACCGAAAAATAACAAGAATTTCCCGCCTTTAACCAAACCTTAATTTCCTCTTCATTTCGTTTTTTCAAGATATTGTAGGCTAATATTAGTAAAATTGTAAAGGAGTATGAACTTATATAAAGATTTTTTTACTTTCACTTACCTATATATGAAATATATAGTAAGAGGAAGTATTGCGATCGTGAAAAATTTCGACTTCCGGTTTTCAACGGAAATACACCTTTTGGGGTCCCGTGTGTCCAATTAACCAAGTCCCGCGAAATGGTCAGTGTGTGTGTGTGTGTGTGTGTGTTTTTGTGTGAACAGACTAACACAAAAACTATAAACCTTGCGAACCTGAAATTGGGTATTTAGTGTATGTATATGCCCGCGATGTGACAGCAAAAATTTCAACAAAATTGCTCAAAGGGAGGGGGTACTTTATTTAATAACTTTTTAAAGATATAGAATGCAAGGCCTCAAAGTCTCGTATTATTGTCCTGCCATCCACTAAATCAAAAATTAAATATAATGTGTAATATGATGAACAAAGCCATAAAACTAACTGACAGTATTTTTCTGAAAGAGGTAAAGGATCGAATTTTTTATATTCTAAATAAAAAACTGTATCCCAAGAAATTAGTTTCGTGCACATGGTACAGAATCATGAATGAAATAAATAAACCAGAGATGCCTACTAACGATAATAATGATGGTCCCCCCCTGGCTCGGTACAGAACGCTAACCTGTTTAAAGCATTTATCTGAATCACTAAAGCAAAGCTTCATAGAATATGACATCACTGAAATAAAAATCACTTACAAACCATGCAATAAACTTGATCAAATACTTACTCCGCTCAAAGATAAAATTGCAACTGATCTTAATTCTAACCTAATTTACAAAATTAATTGCCTGGATTGCCTAAATGCATATATTGGCATGACTACTCAAAATCTCTGTAATAGAATCTATAAGCATAAAAATTCATGTTCAGAATACAAAAATAAAAATAAAGGAACCTAAAACTCCCCTAGCTAAACAAACTTCCGATCATAAGCATAGCTTCGATTATGACAAAACTATAATTATGCATAAAGAAAATTCTGAGCAAAAATAAAAATATCTTGAAGCACTATATATAGCTGCAAACATTAATAAGGTTGTCAATTTTAAAACTGATGCAAGAAATCTTAACAACTTTTTTGCTGAAACTATTAACATTTTAAACCAACAGTGAATTATTTATTCTATATTTTCCTTTGCTTTTCATATGTTTTTTATATATATTTATAATTCTAGTGCATGATGTTATGTGTGTAATGGGTGTGAGTGTGTATGTATATATTGTAGATGTAAAATTAAAATTACTTTATTTGAACCTTCTTCAACTTTAAAATTGTGTTTATTTTTCTATAGACCTTATTCAGTTATTATCTCTGTTATCTAAATTTGTTTGAATGTTGGCAACACTGTATATTTCCCTGTTAGCCCTCCTTCCATATGGGAAGGTTTCAGTCTGTTTCTAACTTGCTTGCGAAACTGTAGTAGCCCTGAAGATGCCTGAATAGGCGAAAATTTGGCATGTAATCTGCATGATTAACTGCATTATTGAAATAATACGAGACTTTAAGGCCCTGCATTCTATATCTATAATTAAATAGTCTCTTCCTAAAACTTGTTTAATAACTTTTTAAGTTCTTTTCGATTTCCTCAAAAACGGCTCTTACGATTTTGATTAAACTGAGTATTTAATAGATTTATATGCCACAGATATGACTGTAAAAAATCATCAAAATTGGTTAACCGGAGGGGGGACTTTTTTACTCAAAAAAGGCTTTAACGATTATGGTCAAACTGGGTATTTGATGTATGTATATGCCAAACATGTGAAAGCCAACATTTCAACAAAATTGGTCAAACGGAGCGGGCACTTTATTTCATAAATTATTTTCCAATTTTTACCTTTTTTTCGATGATCGGCTTTAACGATTTTTATCAAATTCGTCATGTTTAATGAAAATTAGGTATTCTTTAATATCAGGTAATCCTTATCATTATTAAAATGTTCTGAGGGGGCTTTTTTTTGGGGGGGGCCTTTTTTGTTTGTTTGTTTCCTATAAAGTACCTTTGTTTTTGTTTATTTGGAGAAATTAAATAATCATTACTCCTAAAAATAAGAAATGGCTAAATATAAGATATCATAAAAATAAAGAGGAGAAAAAAAGAAAAATATTTAGTCAACTCATAAAGCTCGTTGAGCCGACGCATGTGGAGTATGTCTTTAATGAAAGACCATTGTTCATAATTAAAGCCGTTCTGTTCATTTGAGAAGTGGCAATTAACAAAACGCATTAATTTCTAATCTAAGTAAGTTGGTAAGTGAAAGTAAGTGTGTTGCGCGCACGCACCAGATTTTTTTTTTTACCTCTTAGGTAAGATAAGGAAAAATAAAATGTTTCTTCCATTCGATTGTATTTTCTATTTCAAGTAAAGCGGGAAAAAAAAGCAGTAGCTACATAAACTTTGTGAATAGGACTATTCTCCTACCTGCCCTGAATGTTGAACAGGCAAGGAACCTAGGACCTCCAGCGAACCCGCCCATGGATGAAGCCGTTAAAGGAGTTGTATTATGGGACTTGGAGAGGCATTGTGAGGGGGGGGGGGTGAGGGGGGTGCGGCAAGAGGGGGGTGTGGCAAGGGGGGGGATTGAGAGCCCCGGGGCAGTTCTTGTTATCTGACACCCCTAACGTCTTCATTACCCCATCCTGCTTTCTTCCTTCGCTCCACATCTATTCTACCCCAGTATCACACCCTATAAGAAATCCTGCTGCTTCAATACACCAACCGTACGCTGCTAAGCACATTAAAAACACTAATGTGACGATTTTTAAAATACACATCGCACGTGTCACTTTCCTAACTACGCATTAGTGAAATAAATAATTGCCTACAACAACTGGTTTCTAAACTCGAATAAAAACAAAATCTGGTGCGTGCTCGCAACACACAACTTTCACTTACCAACTTACTTAGATTGGAAATTAACGCGTTTTGTTAATTGCCACTTCTCAAATGAACAGAACGGTTTTAATTATGAACAATGGTCTGTCATTAAAGGCGTACTCCGCACGCGTCGGCTCAACGAGTTTTATGAGTTGACTAAATATTTTTCTTTTTTTCTCCTCTATATGTTTTCTTTATTTTTATCATATATCATATTTAGCCATTTTTTATATTTAGGCTTAACGAGAGACAGTTAATTTCTCCACATAAACAAAAACAAAGGTAATTCGTAGGAAACAAAAAAAACAAATAAACAAAAAGGCACCTACCCCATTTAAGCCCCCTCAGAACATTTTAATAATGATAAACCTTACCTGATATTAAATAAAACCTAATTTTCATTAAACAGGACGAATTTGATAAAAACCGTTAAAGCCGTTTTTGAGATAATCGAAAAAAAAGGTAAAAATTGGAAAAAAAAAAAAAAGTTATTAAATAAAGTACCCCCTCCCTTTGAGCAATTTTGATGAAATTTTTGCTGTCACGTCGCGGGCATATACCTACACTAAATACCCAATCTCAGGTTCACACAGTTTATAGTTTTTGAGCTAGTCTGTTCACATACACACCCACACACAGACCATTTCGCGGGACTTGGTTATTTGGACTCAGCGGACCTCAAAACGTGTATTTCCGTTGAAAACCAGATGTCGAAATTTTTGACGATCGCAATACTTCCACTTACTATATATTTCATATACAGGTAAGTGAAAGTAATATGAGCTCAGTAGCTAACTGAGCGACAGCGCTAATATATTGTATATCTTTAAATACTAATTATAGAGGTGAGAGATAGTCAACTTTTAATCTTTACGATAGGTTAAATGTTAATCAGGATTTTAAAATCATTATCAATACATCATCATTTAAAAATCATTATTTTTCAGGAAAATTTTTATTTTTGAAAGTCAACGTTTCGATTCAACTTGTGGATCTTCATCAATAACACTAAATTGAGACAATACATAAGATAACAATGCATAAAAAATATAAAGAAGGAAGTATACGATACTAAAGATAATAATAATAAAATAGGTACATCAAAGAGATGATTTCATCCACTTATTCTAACATCTTCCGCATCCTCAAATCCTAGTTTTGATTTCATAGGTATCCGGTATTATCGATGTACCTCTTGTATTATTATGTAATAAAATGCAGATGAAAAAAATGATTTATGTAATCTGGAGTAAACGAAAGGAGGAACAGTCTTGCTCAGAACAGCCGACAACACTCGCCATGAATTTTCCTACAGACCTCGGGGACAGATCAATTTTCCCAATTTATATTCGAAGTATTAGAGGTAACTAAAAAAAATCGTTCATACCTTGAAACACCACCGTATTAAAATGAAATAACCCATCCTTCAAAGTTAATCGATTATCAGGAGTTCATTTCAGGATGTGGTGAAGTAAGTATAACCAGCTTAGGGACTGTAACACTCGTGACGTTTTCAAACTTCACATTGAGATATTTTGTTTTTTATGACGCCTCGGTTCATTTAATTGTTACCATAGTTTTTCTATAACAGAAGACTATAAAACAAATATCAAAAAAAAAATTTTGGATATAAAAAATATCTGAAAAACGAATGTTAAGTTCATAACCGCGTTACATATAAATTTAAATGCGAATTTCACAGAAATTCATCATAGTTGGTTGGTTTTTTTATTATGAAGGCGTAATCCCTGTTGGTCATCAACTTTTTTGATTTAATTAATATCTATAATTTTGATTACATCATGTCACGTCTTATGTGTTTGTTATATGACTCCTTAACATTAATTTGGAAGGGTTTTTGAATGAGTAGGATAAGTGATAGCAACCGAGAATCTAAGCTCAATGAAAGTTTTTGCTCGTTTAGTTAACGTCACTTAATGCCGCTGAGACTAATCAGACGATGATACGGGGGGAGTCATAATTTTTGACTCTCCAGGTATAATTAGAATAGTGATCTTTAACGAGTTTCTGGCATCGTACAGCCAAAGATATTTAACTCCATTTAAAAATCCTAATGTCACTACAGGTACTTGATCAAGGATGATAAATTAATTCAAAAATTACTTTGAAAATAGATCATTTACAAAAAAATATATAGAAAGGATAAGGTTTAAATGTTTTTGTTATATCCTTCCTGCATATAAATGAATTGATCCTATTTAAGAACTTAGACTCATTTCCTAAAGATGTGGGTATATTTTCCAGTTTTTAAAATGTATAGTCATTGTTTTTCTCAAAAACGATTTTGTAAACGAGATTATGTTTATTGCTATTGCGATGAAGATGTTATTATCGGGGAAATTCAATATTTGAAAAAGGCTGGGCCGGTTGAGCACTCCTATATTGGCCCATGAAGTAGCACCACATCGTGGGGGGGGCCTATTGGGGTCATCAAAACTTGCTTAGCCCCCGAAACTTTGCTGCCCTCAGCTTTATTGACCCTACAAATTTGCTCACTCCTTATCCTAAACCGCGGGCAATATGAAAACGGCAACTTCTTCAATCAATGGGAGGCTATACCAACAGCCTACCAAACTCCAGCTCAAAACCTCTCTCCCAGCTTTAAGTTATTCTCAATTGATTACTCTCAAATCCAGTTACGTTTTTCAAATATCCCGCTCCAATATCAGGAATATTATATAGCTGGATAATATCGATCTTTGCGCTATACGTGATGCGGTAGTATAGATTTTGGCAAAGTTAAATTCAAAGAATTGCACCGGGACAAATGTTAGTTTGAAATCCTTTTGACATACATAAATTGTTTTCTTTTTATGCCCCAAAAATCAATAATTTTTAAGAAAATGGCGGCAAAGGTTAATTGTTGCATTTAATTGGTTTTAAATCCATAAGCAAACACCATTTATGTACAACTAGCTGACATAACCAACTTCGTAACATAAAATAAAATGAATACTCAAAGATAAACTTAAACTAAAAAATTGAAAACAAAAAGTTCAATAAATGAACAAAATGCATGATTAAAAAGTTTTTTATTGGGTCTTTTTGATTTTAGGCAACCTGTTATTCGCTAATGATAACGGTTATTTAAATAATAACAAAGGTTACATCATTATTGAAAAACTCATGATTTATTTACTATCTAACTTATTAACAAGAAATATTGCAAAAAAAAAATGTTATTGTTCTGGAGTCCAATAGGCTTTCATTGCCTCGAAAATTTCTATGAATAAATCCTTGCCTTTGTTACGACGCCACCATACATACTCACATAAGTAGGAGTCAAGGCATGCTTCTTCGAGTTTCATTTTCTTTTTTGTTGCGGCGTTTAACTGATGACCACAATGACTCAACTTGTTGAGTATGTACACCAGTTATGGGGTCACATAGGCAGGAGAAGTCACCCGATCTCCAAATCGGAACGCGTTTCATACGGTAAATTATTTTCATGTACCTAGTGTCTTTCTCTGCATTTCATTTTTCCATATAGAACACCGATTCTTTGTAAAAAAATTATAGCTATTTTATTTGACTTCAAAACTGAATATAATTCTAACAGATTCATTTTTAAAATACAGAGCACAGATTAACTTTATACACCAACTCACATTGCGATAATAATCTTTAGAGAATTTCAAATATGAAATCATATGATTTTATCTGATATAGATAAATCACTGTTTAAATTCATAAAATAACCTTCATCATAACTTAGTAACAGGTTGCCTAAAATGAAAAAGGTCCGTTTTATTTTCTATGGCATTTACAAAAAAAAATGGATAGTTATCAGGGATAGTCATGCGCGAATAACGTTCCTTTGCTGATGGGAAATATTCTTTCCGACGGAAAACACCTTCCAACCAAGTTTTAAATTGTTTTTTTCCCATAGAATGAACCTAACACGGACTTTTACGTAAAACAAGAAGTAGCCAAATCGATGAAACCGTCCCTGATTGATCGGATTACTAACGAATTTTATTATAAAAAAAAAAAAATTGTCAATTTTTTCGATGTTTTTATACCTATTCTGCTATTCGGTGCAGAGACGAATCTAAAATACCGAATTCTCCAGCCGTTGACTTTTGAATGGTGTAACCAACGAATTTGGTTTATATACATAGTTTACAAGATTTTGAGAAGTCTGCCTTAATTGCATAATAATGCTTTGATTATTGATATTATTGTTATTTATCAAATAATCCTCTCTTAGTCCCATCATGCTTATTAACCGAACATTATCATTAAATTGCCACTCTCTTATTTTCCCACTTTTCTATTATGCTTATTTTTTCCCTCCCTTAACTAATTAATGACGAAGAAGCGTGAATAATTTCCATACCCCAAAAGTTATTAAAATGTTATATAATTGTGTAAACCAGTTAATAAATGGGAATTAATGTTTTTTTTTAGGTCATATCAAAGAACACTCACATAAGCTCATAAAATATAATATTTTTTCTATCACCAATAATACCATTGATCCATATTTATTTTTAAATAAATAAAGAAAAGAAGAAAATAAATTAAATGGAGTGTTAAGGGAACCAATCATGGCCCTACTTCCATAAAAACTCCCTTTGAATAGGAGATAAGGAGGACTACACAGAGTGTGTGGAAGTTTGTAGTTTCTTCAGTGTGTTTCCCAGCCAAACAGCCTGAGGCCTTTGATCGTGGCTACAGATACCGCCTTAGGGGAGACCGCAGAAACCCAAGTCTGTCTCTGGAAAAATCTTTGGTATCCCTTTCTCTTGCTTATATTTTCATTTTAAATCAATGTTCCAATCATTTCTTGAAATATATAATTTTATCATATTCATATTCAGCGAGCATGTAGATGCCACATAAGAATAACTCGCGTTTTAACGTTACTAACATATTTTTTTCCCCGACAGAAATGTAAAACTTCTTTCACCCATTCTCCCCCCACCCCATTTATTCAATATTCGAGACGGGCACTTAACTACTTCTATTTCCAAAACAATGGCGATGAAATTTACTCCATTTTTCTATTACTCTTTTTTTTTATTTCGGGTTTTGGCATACACATCTTGTCCACTTACATGCCTCAATTTTTTAAAATAATGAACAGATTTTCACACGTTCTCGCCTTTTCCCAGCTCCCTCCTCCACCAAATGTCAGATGTCTTTAACCTTGGTTGACTCTGAAAATCTCGATTGTATTTAAAGATGAGAAATCATCCTCGAGCTATGATAAAAGCTCAAAATTTGTTAAATATTTGAACAACGTCTATTTTTCATGTTCGAGGAGACAATTATTTGTACCTATGTAAATAAAACAATAAGCTGCATTTTAAAGCGGAAATGTTCTCAAGTGTACTGACGAAATGCTGAGTTATACCACTTACAACTAACATATAAGACGTTCCTGTAACAACACAATAGCAGCCAAACTTGCTCCTTCTAATAAGATGACCGTGCGGAGAAGTTTTCCCTTGGGAGCTGTAGCAAGAGATTGGATCAGATTTGAACCAATATCTGCTGTAATAATCTGTCCGCATTCCAGAGGTTTTCGGTATTCGGTGGTCTCTAAATTTCTTCTTAATAAGGGAAAATCTATTCTTTTCTTTTTATTCTTCTGACATGAGCATTGTTTTATTATTTTTTTTTTAATAATAAAAAATAAAAAACCTGTACCGCTACAACACATGAAGGGTATTGGGTGCAGTACTGTGTGAGGAAGCACTGTTTCTTGGTCAGCTGTCATGGAGATAAAGATATCCTGCTAAGCCAAATTCGAACTCGGGACTTTGACACAGCAGATCAATGCCTTACCAATGAGCTACCCAGGTCCCCCCCCTTTTTTTTTTTTAATAACCTACTGCAATTTCGAAAAACATGATTTGATTTTTAATTTATTATGTTTATTGTTAATCAAGGAAATGTGTAGAAAAAGTAAAATAAAATGACTTGAACAGGATAGTAGAGGAAATACCCACCGATAGCACCTGAAACATATTTCTGAATTATAAGGTCACGAGACCATCTTCTTGTCAGACGCCTCACACGCACCCTCCTTGGCTTGTTTTGACGCACTTTGGGAACCACTGGAAGCAATATCTAATAAACTGAACCTTATGGCACGAAATCGTCAGCTAGACACACTTCAACTGTTAAATGAGCCGAGTGGATTTCTTATTAAGGCCTATTCACACTATCGGTTTCGCTCCCGGTCCGCTCTCGATCTACCCCATTCACACTCTCGCTCCGCTCCCGGTCCGCTCTCCTAATATCTTATCATATTCACATTATATAATTTAACACCGTTCATGATTGAAGCCATTAATAATCGAAGTCTGTATTTGGATATTAATTAATAAATAACTTTCAGTTATCAATTTATTTATTTATTCTTCAATTTTACGTCCAAAAAACGTTCAACTTTTCATTTGTAGAAATAGCTCTTAAGTTTACTTTTCTTGATGAAAAAGATAATATTATCAAAACATATAATAAGAAGAATATATTACAACACTATGATAATTATAACATAATTTGATAATTATAATTATATTGATAATAATTATAAATTAATGTAATGAATGGTGAAGAAATAATTTAAATTTTTCCACGAAAGTATTCGAATACGCTTGAAACGAATTTAAGAAAAAATATCACCAAAAATAAAATAAAACACGAAGTCTTGTTGTGAAGCGGTTGGTCCACGAGAAAAATTCATTTTATGTTTAAGATATATTTTGCAATCAATTAATGTAAAAAACGGTCACAGATTTATTGACTATTTATTGCTATTATATAATAACGGTCAATTTGAAACTTGAATAAAAATGAAATTTATTATGGAAAATGTCAGATCATTAACAAAAAAATATATTAAAGCAATATAATTAAAATATGAATCAGGAAAAGAAGAGAACTCTCTACTGATCTGGATGGAGCGAGACAAGAGCGGGAGTGGAGCGAGATCGGACCGATATTGTGAATGGGGTTGATCGAGACCGGACCGGGGGCGGAGCGAGACTGGAGCGGGAGCGGAGCGAGACTGGAGCGGGAGCGGAGCGAAACCGGACCTGTACCAATATTGTGATTAACCTCTTTCTATTCCTCTTTAGAATATTTTGCCAGTGAAATCGGACCGGGAGCGGAGCGATAGTGTGAATAGGTGAGATCGATATCGGACCGGGAGCGGACCGATAGTGTGAATGTGTGAGATAAGGAGCGGACCGGGAGCGGAGCGAGACCGGAGCGGTACCGATAGTGGAATACTCTCTTTCTATTTCACTTTAGAATATTTTGCCAGACCAAGAGCAAACCGGGAGCGGAGCGGGAGCGGACCGATAGTGTGAATCCGCCATTAATAATCTGTTACTTCAACAGAGTAATTCCACCCATTTTAGGCATGGGTTGAATAGAATTTAAAAAAAGTAGAGGTGAAAAAGAAGGCATTTAAGGCGAGTGTCCACGAAAAGCTAAACTATCATTATAATTTAATTAAAGCATAACCCAAGAAGAAATCCGCATAATCATCAGATAGCGGAAATTAATTCTTCCGCCTCTTTTACAATTCCAGCAATCTCATTTTGGTCCTTCAAAACTTGGATCGCAACATTAATTAGAGCATAAGACAGCAACAAGACAAATAAGAAATCATCATAAGACTCAAACAAATTCCCAACAAAAATACCAGCGCCTGGACAAGACTCTTCAAAACCGATGAAGTTAGGAGCCGGTACCTACCGCTGAAAATGATCCTTCAGCTCAACACTCCAAACCGGTTAGTGGGTTGACAAACCTTTTTCAGCCCCTGTTTAGTATCCTGAAATAACTTTCTTAGATTATTCAAGCTATAGATAACACCAATGTCATATTATTCTGTGCTAAGCCTTCAGATTCGCTGATTGTCCGTTACTTTTTAGACAGGTGTGAATGTGAAAATGAAGTTTAAAAACATTTTTTTTTTATTTACTATAATAACAAAACATTTAACAATGATAAATTTGCGAGCTGCAAATTACTTGAAATGAGCAAATTTTTTGTCAGCTTCATCAGCGTTCCTTGTGGAAATAACAAATTAGCTCAGCAAGTCTCCAAAAAATCTTGCTGTATTAAAACAATGCATTTTAGGTTAAATGAAATAAAATCGATTTATTGACTCGATTTTATATTTAAAAGCAAATTGATTGAGCTAAACATAAATTGAAGGCTTACTCGATCAGATTAATAGTTAATTTGGAGTATGGGTTGTTAGCCGATTAAACCAGTTTGGGAGTAACTGCTTCATGAAAACTGTTTTAATGATCTTAGTCAACTGCAAACTGGTTTAAGTAGACTCTTGTAAGCTGGAGCTTTGAGCAAGGGGTCCTTATTTTATTATTTAGTCTCCTTGATTTAGTCTTTAGCCTCCAAAATTTTGGGAGTTTTTTCTTCCTCTACTAAAATTAATAAGGGACTATCAATTAAGGATCTTAAATTAATATTCATATTGAAATATAGGAACCATCCATTTTAATAAACGAGGTTTTGATTTAATGTTACTTTTAATCGGTCAGTTGATATCTAATAAAATTTAAGTTGATTCTAGAGAATCCATCTTACTTGAAACGTTCCCCTTCGGTCTTGATGGCCTCTATATAACCTGCTAGTTATACTAATCACTGCTCTATTTATGATCTACAACAAGCTTCATTCATCGATTAATAATTCTAGGCCTTTTTATTAATTTTTTATTTTATCAAAATTATAAAATCTAACATATTTTGCATTTTTTTTTTATTATTATTATTTCTCAAATATATTTTTTTGAGTTTTCCTCTGAAAGCTTCAAAATTCTCGCAATCATAAATTATGTGCTCCCATGTCTGTGGCGTATGAGAGTCGCATATGTTTGTGAACAGACTAGCTCAAAAACTATAAACCGTACGAACCTGAAATTGGGTATTTGGTGTGTGAATATATCCGCTATGTGACAGCGAAAATTTCATCAAAATTGGTAAAACGGAGGGGGTACTTTATTTAAAGAATTTAGTCTAATGTTTAAGTTTTTTTCGATTAACTCAAATCGATGTATGTATGTGACATCCAAAATTTCGTATCTCGTATTAACACTGATGAAAATAAAAAGTTTTATTTAACAATGAAAACAAAATATTTTACTTTAGAGAGTAAATACGTGATGCTCAAATTATTTAAAGCATTTAAGGTGTGAAATGATAAGGTATAAGATAATATTTAACTAATTAAATTTTAGTTTAGGCAATATAAAGTGATTTTAGAGGAACAGTAATCGTTCTCGATTTCCTGAATGGTATAAGAGACAAACTTAGTAGGTGTCGTATATAAACCTTCTATTGATGCACCTCAAGATATATTTACAAAAAGCAAATCGCTTTAAAAAAAAAAGCAAGCAGTAAAAAAAATGGTTGAAGAAATTAGGTCCCTTAAAGAATAAATAAGCACTAATGAATCGAAAAGTAGGGGAGAGCGGGGTTGGTTGGCAACAGTTTTCACTTTTTTGATTGTTGAGTCGTTCTTGTTAATATAATCCCAATGGGGCTGATACCACTGTAAACTCCAAGTATTTTTTTCACAAAATAATATTTAATACTAAGATCATAGAAAATTGAAGAATTCCTCAATCCAGAATATGCCAATTAACCCCCTATGTGGGGCAGGTTGGCCTAGAAGGTGGGTTTCTTTAGCCATTTCCTTCAAGTGCTGCCTGACACATATTATTGTTATTAAAAGCAGCAATATAATGGTATAATAATTTTGAATCGGTTTTTAACAGCTTTTAAGGGAAAAATAGAATGACAATAGAAGAAGATAGAAGTTTAGACTGTCGTCACTTTTTGCAAAAGAAAAATTGCTCTCATCTTCCTTCCTGGAACTAAAGACAATACCTTTGATTATGTTTACCTTGCTTTTGTGATTCGCTACTGCGCCAAAAAAAAAGTTGAAGAGAGCCAACTAACCCCACAGGAGGGATCATATGAAAGATGACTGCCAGGACACGGGAGAACAATCAAATAAGAAACTTGTTTGTCGAAAGGTTGGGTTTTTCAAAAGAGTTTGAGGCTATGTGAACAGAATCGGAGTCAAATGTGTTTCCATGCCTTTAAACCTACTTCACTGAAAATATAAAAATTTACTTACATGTTGTAAAATCAATCAATGAAGCACGCTCTTCTCTACACTGTCAGCATCGGATTGAAAACTCAGGACATGACTCCCGAGGTCGAGCGGGTCACATGGTAAAATGGTGGGGCCTTCACAACAGGTGTGACGGAAACTATAAGCCAATGGCCAACCTACCCCCTATGCCAACCAACCCCGCTCTCCCCTACTGAGAACTTTCAAGTTTTCAAATAACTTATGGAGATATATAAATATAAGCATATAAATTTGGAAAAGTGTGGCGTTTACATATTATCGAAACACGTCGATTTCGTAAGTGAAAGTTGTGTGTTAGGCGCATCGCACCAGATTTTTATAATTTAAAAACCTACCTTGGAAGTTTATATTTTTTAACAAATATATATAATTCTATTTTGAGAACCACGTATTTCCTA
This sequence comes from Aelia acuminata, assembly GCA_911387785.2. Classification (NCBI taxonomy): domain Eukaryota; kingdom Metazoa; phylum Arthropoda; class Insecta; order Hemiptera; family Pentatomidae; genus Aelia; species Aelia acuminata. Next base: position 121,420,533 of record OU426982.1, on the reverse strand, counting down.
AGCCTGTGGAAATATTCAACAGTTGTGATGATATTGAAACCTAACGAATCTCCAGATCTTCCAAATTCGAACCGTCCAATAAGCCTTCTTCCTTCTGTAGTTAGTCCTTTCTTTATTAGTTGATTCATAAATAATAAAATTATAATACATATGAAGATCCGTAACTATAACTTTTCCAACAAAATGTCTTGAACTCATTTCGATCATATAGTGTTTAGTTCCCTCGGAATAATTACAAAAGTAACCAGGAATAAATATTTCCCGCTTCTTTGCCAAAATAATTCATCTAAGATGAACGTCGATCTAAAAATGGAAATAAGATCTCTGATGAATAATGGTATTGCGAAATTCATTCATGATGTTGGAAAGAAGAACAGAGGCCACAGAGTAGGGGAGAGAAAATGGAAAATGGGAGCTCTGTTGGTACTTCCCCCTCCAACCGGATTTATAGGCCCCTACCATTAGTACTCTCTAACCGCCAGGAACTGTTTCCCTCCAATGGGGTCACTTCCCCAAAAAATATATCTATCTCTTATTAAAACAGATTCAAAATATCGTAGTATTTTTAAGTCAAAAGTGAATATCTTGTTTTTTAATATTAGACAAGAGCGCTTACAATAGAGATACAACACATTCTAAGAATTTAATTTGTGGGAATAGTAATTGAGGCACTGACATGGAAAATATAGTAAGTAAAAAAAAAAACATTTTGAGATTTTCATTGGGGAAAGTAGTTTGATGTCATACCAATGGTATTAGAAGAGTAGTAAGCGAATGTTGAAAGTGGTTTAGTTGTTTTGAATACTACAACATGCTTTTCATGAATAACCTTAATTTCAGCACTTTTTCTGTCTTAAAACTTTATTCCAAAATAAGTTTCGGTCGTTCGGCCATCATCAGTGCTCTAAGGCAACATCAAGGTTTTATATTATTTACATATAATAAATACAATTTTTTCGCTAAATTAATATACTTGTATAACAATCATCTAATAATCCAACAACAATTCATTCAGACCACAACAAAAATTACTTTTTCCACCACTTAACATCAATAAATTAATCTCTATGCTAAAAACCTCAATGATTTATATAATTAAAATATATGTACTAATAAATTATCAAAATTACCTGAAATGTGATTGATAGTCAACAATTTTTTTCTAAAAATCCACATTCCACAGTGATCGAATTATAGCTGCACGTCAGTTCGTTTTACATAAGTGGACATGCAAAATTGCGAGTCTTAGTTTCAAACAAATACCTAAAAAGATAAACGCTTTTCCAATTGGGGTAGGCCTAGGCGAAGGTGGAAGGATTCGGTGGAAGCTGATAAATAAATACAATAAATAAATATGTGACTTTGATTTTCTAGGGAAATTTCAAAAGAGAAGAAAAACGTAGATGTAGTGGGGGAGGAAAGGTGAAAGGAAAAGCCCTTGGAAAGAATGGAAAAGCTGCCATCGAGGCTGGCGCACATCCAGCTTTCCATCCCTGTTTATAATTTTATCCACCACTGACCTAATTCAACGCCATTTTTCTATCCCCTCGATTCTCCTAAATTTTATCGGGCTGAAAAATATTTTATTCCACAGCAAAGAGGCCTGCTGTCGTTTGCGGCAGTGATTTCTCCATCCCCTTAATGTTGATCCCAGGAATAAAGGCTTAAATATTAAACATGTGAGGTACATTTTTAATTCACAAACTTCATCAGGTCCAATATCATCGCACGTTGAATTAGAGATATTTTCTGTCTGGTGTTTTCATAAACTAAAGTTCTTACATCTAAGCAAAAACTACGAGAGACACGTTTAAAACGAAGTGAAATAGTTTTATCACGACCAAATCTGGGAGCTACAATAAAATCACTACAATGTTAAATTCGCTGTACGAACTATGTCCCATGTTTCCTTAAAATATTAACAACTCTCTAAAACACGCACGCATTCTTTTTTTATTTTTATTTATTACTTTCACTTACCTACATATGACATATATAGTAAGGGAAAGTATTGCGATCATCAAAATTGGTCAAACGGAGTGAGTTCTTTATCTAAAGAATTTTGTCTAATTTTTATGGTTCTTTCGATTTTCTCAAAAACGGCTCTAACGATTTTGATTAAACTCGGTATTTGATGTATGTATATGCCCGCGATGTGGCAGTCAAAATTGATCTATTTAAGGGGCACTTTATTCAGTAAATTTTGTCTCATTTTCAAGGGATTTTTATTTACTCAAAAACGGCTGTAACGATTTGGATCAATCTGGGTATTTGATTTATATATATCCCTTCGATGTGGCAGTCAAAATTTCACCAAAATTGGTCAAACGAAGGGGGCACTTTATTTAATAAATTTTGCCTCATTTTTAAATGCCTTCAGGATACATTTACAAAAAGCAACTCACAGTGAAAAACACACAACCAGTAAAAAAACCTCTATTTTTGTCTAAGGTAGGTCCTTAAAAAATTAAATAAGCAATAGTAAATCGAAAAATACTTAGTGAGAACTTCCAAGTTTTGCAATACAGATACTCTATAACTTAAGGAGATTTACAAATATAAGCATTTAAATGTGGAAAAATGTGTGAATTTGAGGAATGGCGTTTACAAATTATCGAAACACGTCGATTTTTAATCTAAGTATGTTCGTAAGTGAAAGTTGTGTGTTGTGCTCATAGCCTCAGATTTTTTTTATTTTGTTGTACCATTCTCTTTTGTAGGGAGCGGGGTAGCTCACTAGTAAGGCAGTGGACTGCTGTGCTTAAGGTCCGAGTTCGAATCTGACATGGCTTATGATATCTTTATTATTCGCCACAGTTCGCCTCGTGGGCCGAGAGACCTTCCTGGGGCAAACCCAGCCTCTATAAAGTGGGCACCCTTAATTGAAATATTAAGGGGAAAGAACCTGGCGGTTGAGCGTGATCACGGTCAAATCACCTCCTTGCACGACCGCTGACCAAGAAACAGTACTCTTCCTTACATAGTACTTAACCCAAGACCCTTTATGGGTTGTAGTGGTACAGGTTTTTTTTTTATTCTCTTTTGTGCGAAATCGGCTAAAAATTCACAGTACGCGGCTCGGTGTTGAAAAGCGCATTATAAGGATGTCCAGTGGTGGATGCTGTAAAGAGCCCAGTAAATATTCAATAATAAATAAAAATAAAAATGCTGTCACAAAGCAGAATTTCTTGACATTTACCCGGTAAATGTAATCGAAATATAGCAGCGCGTCAGTTCGTTTTGCATAAGTGGGCATGCGAAATTGCGAGTCTTACGAGTCGAGAGTCGAGAGTTACGAACAAATACCTAAAAAGATTGATGAACGCTTTGCCTAATGGAAAACGTCCGGAGAGTAGGCCTAGGATTCGGTGGAAGGTGATCTGTGGAATCGGTGTGTGGAGTTGGGATTGAACGGAGGAAGGTGGATAGATGTGGTCAAGGAGCGAATGGTTCGTTAGTTCGATTCTTATTCTCATTTTCATATAAATACTGTATAACATTATCCATTAACATTAATGCCCAAGTTGGCAAAGAAAAGGTATCATGCCTAAATATTGGTAAGGGAAGTCTCCACCGGACCTCGAACGACAATGGGGAGCGAATGATTGATTTTACCTCGGCTAATGCATTAGTTATAATGAGCACAATCTTCCCACACAAAGATAATCACAAACACACCTGGAGGGCACCAAACGGGGCATATAGTCAAATAGATCATGTGTTGATATCCATGGAACATTTCAACTGGGTGAATGACGTGGGGTCGTATAAAGGCCCGGACGTAGACTCCGACCATTTCCTGGTAGTGGTAAAAGTAAAACTAAGAGCATACCAATATCAAAATAAAGCAAGTAATAAGAAAAAGAAATGGCACACAGAAAAGTTAAACACACCGGGCATTGGGGAAAAGTTCAAAGAGAGTATAGCAGGAAGGATATCAGAGGTAGCAGCTAAGGAAGGAGGGCATTCAATCGAAGACCATTGGAAAATACTGCAGCATATCATAGAAACAACAGCAGATGAATATTGCTCGAGTAATCGGACGACTATCCGCAATGAATGGTATGATCTAGAATGTGAGGAGGCCCTGAAAATGCGTAATAACAAAAGAGCCAAGTTTCTCAGCCACGACACTCGGCAAACAAGGAAAGAGTTCGTGGAGGCTCGTAAGTATGCAAAGATGATCTGCAAGAAAAAGAAGAGAATGGCCATGGACCAAAAAATTAGGAATTTGGAATCATCCCGAGTGAACAACGAGACCAGAAAATTTTTCCCTCAAGTCAAGGAAATTAAAACAGGATACAAGCCCAATGAAATCATGATAAGGGATGAGAATGGCAAAGTACTTACTATGGCAGATGAAGTAATGAAAAGATGGGAGAGCTATTTCAGTAAGGGACTGAATCATACTTATAACGAAGGTCATGAGTACGATCGGGATGAAGGTAATGAGGATAATGAAATTAACGAAGAAATACCCCCAGAAACAGAGGACATAGCGGACATCATCGCTAAACTGAGAAGCCATAAAGCCCCAGGAACCGATGATATCACGGCGGAATTATTCAAAGCGGCGGGCCCTGAACTGAATACAGAACTAAGCAGACTGGTAGCCCATATATGGCAAGAAGAACGAATACCTGAAAAATGGAAGGAATCCATTGTTGTCCCAGTATTTAAGAAGAAAGGAGATCCCACAGTGTGCAAAAACAACAGAGGAATTAGTCTCCTGAATGTTGCATATAAAATATTTTCTGTTGCACTATATAACAGGCTCATACCCTACATGGAAAGCACAGGTGGTGACTATCAAGCAGGTTTTCGGAAGAACATTTCCACAATAGTGGTTCACAATAGTCCAATAGACCAAATTTTCACCCTTAAACAATTGGGAGAAAAAATGTATGAATTCGGCCACCCTATGTGGATTCTTTTTGTGGACTTTGAGGCGGCGTATGATTCAGTGATCAGAGAGGGGCTATACAGCGCAATGAAAGAAATCCAAAGGTATCCCTAGAAAACTCATTGGATTAACTAGATGTACAATGGAAAATAATATCTGCCAAGTCCGAATGAGTGGAAAAAGTAGTGGTTCGTTTGAGGTGAAGACAGGACTAAGACAGGGTGACGCATTGGCACCTCTACTATTTAATATAGTCCTACACAAAGTTATTAGCAGGACAGGACTGAACCATGGCAATACAATACTTACTAGAATGGTACAAATCCTAGCGTATGCGGATGACGTCGCAGTTATCGGGAGGTCACAAGCTGGTGTAGAGGATGCATTCCGCAAGATAGAACAGGAAGCGAAAACTATGGGACTCAAGGTAAACACCAATAAAACTAAAATGATGTGCATCCAAAGAAATAATGTAGCTCCACAACGACAAGTTAGATTGGGAGAGTATAGTTTTGAGGTTGTCACATTCTTTCAGTATCTGGGAACTATAATCTCTGAAAAGATGGAAGAGGAAACTGAAAAAGTTCCAGACTAGCAGCAGCCAATAGAGCATGCTTTTTTCTGTCCAAGCTTATTAAAAGCAGACTACTGAGCCGCGCTACAAAAATAAGACTTTAAATGTATTATCAGGCCTATAGCGACTTATGCATGTGAAACGTGGACGCTCAACAAGTCAGCAGCACTAAAGGTGGATCGTTTTGAGAGGAAGATCCTGAGACGCATCCTCGGGCCTGTTAAGGAAAATGAAACTTGGCGTCTACGCAGGAATGAGGAATTGTACGCTGAGTACCGAGATCTGAGCATCTCCAACTTTGCCAGGTTGCAGCGATTAAAATGGGTTGGTCACTTGCTCAGGATGGAGGAATGCAGGGGCCCTTTAAAGGCATACAAGAATACACCAGGCGGATCTAGACCCAGAGGAAGACCCAGATCACGCTGGAAGGATAACGTCCTCACAGACCTACGATATGCAGGGATGAGCACAGCGCATGCTTCAGACAGGACCAAATGGGGCAAGATGATAGAGCAGGCCAAGACCGCTTTATGCGTCTGTCGCGCCAGTAAAGAAGAAAGATAACATTATCCAAAAATCTGCGGTACTTCCGAAATTCATACGACAGAGATGTCATTGTCCATAATTGTCAATGTCCTGAACAACTGCGCAAAAAGTTAATATTTCTTTTTTATTTCTGATATGAAATATGGTAACCCAAAGAAACATGTGCTCAATAATACTTACTAATTTACTAAGAATATTTACTTCAAGCAGAGTAATTTCTTTATTTTTTAAGATGACTTGTAAGAAAATGTTTAGATATTCAAATCGCTTTAGCGAATACGTTGTAAGTGGCCGTACATACTTACGGTACATAAGGGAACGAAAATATATTTTTCAAAGCACTCCAAATCTGAAAAACCAAGCCTCGACAGTTTATTTTCATTTTTACATTTAAATGGCTGATATATTTTATCTGTACTGAACACATTTCCACCCCCCCCCCTTTAACCCTTCATGTATCAACAATGGAATGTAAAGCACAAAAAGGAAACAATAAATACGATGAAGGGATTTTAACCCTTAACTACTCACCCGAATCAATGTTACTTACCTACTCACATCCGGTCAATATGACCCAGAACACAAAATAAAATATAAATAACCTTAGGGTGTAAGATATTAGTTTTGGACAACAGGAGAAGGCTTGAAAATATATATTTATTGATTATACACTAAATGAAGGTTTTAAAATATGAATAACATGTTAAATTATAGGTCTGAAGTGAAGTAATAAAATAAAGGAGCTCCTTAACATTACTATTATTAACATAATTTCTTTTGATTTAAAATTCAAAAATGTGTCTATAAACAACCTTTGACGTTAAAGCAAATAAGAAATAAGTGGTTTTTACAAATGCAATCCCCGCATTGGGGTAAAAATGTCGATTTCGATAAAATAAACACCTCCCTTATTTTCCAGACACTGGCAAGAAGTAACTGGAGCCAAAACAAAGGATAAGTCAAAGTTTAGAGATCACTCAATGCCAAAGAGGTTTAAATAGAATGAAATGAAACTTCGTATGGGTCAGTATGACCCGACGTGAGTAGTTAAGGGTTAACACTTGCTTATTTGTATTAGCAATCGTCATATGAATCAACAATAGAGATAACAATATTGAATCAGACCAGACCTTTGATCCGACTTAGAAGCAGAACATCAATTAATTATGCGGGGTTGGAACCTTGGACAAGAAAGCCCTAGGGGTGGCCTTCCTCTTCAACCAATGCCATTCCGATTCCTCAGCTACTGATTAATATTGCCCTCCCTGCCAGCAGTATTCCGACAGTGTCAATAAATTATCATCAGCATGTTTAACAATTTCAGGCCAGAATAATTCAATTGGTTTCGAAGTACAAATATTATCCACTCTTAAAGTACTCTATTTTGCAACAATACAACATTTCATGTAAACTAATTAATTTCATAAAAATGACTATGGCGAACACACAAGCTAAAGTTCTTCTTGGCAAACCGGTTAGCAATGTTTTTCAATTTGATTCTAGAGTAAGACAGGGCGATGCCCTATCTGCTATTCTATTTAACTTGGCGTTACATAATGCAGTTAAGAAGATACACGCCAAGTGGTAGTTCAGGGTACTGTACAAGACAGATTTTGGGATATGCTGATGACATTGCAATCCTAGGTAGAAGTAAAGCCGGTCTAGTTGCACTTATGTCAACTTTGAGTATGGAATGTAAGAAGGTTGGCCTAATAGTAAACGGCACTAAGACCAAGTACATGGTAGTATCAGCTTCAGACTCCAGAAGAAAACCGGATAATTTTAACTTTTAGGAGTATGTTTTTGAAGCGGTGGATAGTTTCACATATCTTGGTGTACAAATCAATAACGAAAACCTGATCTGTCCAGAGATAAGAAGAAGAATAATACCAGGCTATAGAGCGTACTACATGTTGCAACTTTTTAAATCGACGCTCCTGTCCAGATATACAAAACTAAAGCTATACAAATCTTTGATCCGACCGATTGTGTGCTATGGAGCTGAAAGGGTCCATGCTGTAAGTAGCTGACGAGCAGGCTCTGAGGATATTTGAAAGAAAAATAATTAGACGAATATTCGGTCCCCTGTGCGTTCAAGGAGGATGGAGGAAAAGAATGAATCAGAATCAGGATGATCTATTTAAACAAGAAGATATCGTACGCTTTGTAAAGGCCAGAAGAATTAGCTGGATGGGACACGTAGAGAGACTGCCTGATGTCATCAACACAAAGAGGATACTAAGAGACGAATTACCTGGAAAAAGGAAAAGAGGAAGACCAAGAAAATCTTGGAGAAGTGACGTGGAGGAAGATCTGAAGAGAATGATAGTCGAGAATTGTAGAGGTAAAGCGCAAGACAGAGAAGTCTGGCAAAAGATCGGCAAGAGAGTTGGCCGGACCGTACAGCCAGTCAGTAAGTAAGTAAGTGTAAAGTACTCTTGCTTCGGATCGATAATGAATTATGTTGTTCTTAATCGACGCGGAATAAAAAATATCCAATGATGTAGACTGGGGCAGATTTAAACATGAAAGAAGAGCCCCCATCAAAGGTTTCAAGGTACCCCATTCGAATTTTCCTTTATTGAACAAATACTACAACTCATAAAAAGGAATTTCTTCATTTTGGGTTTCATTCTTTCTAGAATGGTGGTTCGAATTCAGATGAAACATCCACTTCTACCGTTCAAAAATATCTTTAAATTGTCACTGAAAGCAGATTAGAAAACGCAATAGCGCAGAGAAAGGTACAAAATGTCTCGACTTGCAGCCTTATCGCAGCATCCGGAAAATCTCTCCCTCCAATAATCGATGGGATCCAATAACAATAAAAAGAATCGGGGTTCAATGATACACGTGGCAGACTAAAACAACATATAGGACACAAATGGAGAGGAATTAATATGGGAAGTTGAACCCATACTGTGATACAATGTTGTGTGCTTCAACTAACGTCTTCCTGCCTTGATGCCAGTTTCTTTTGTGTAGCAAGTTTCTGCAATTCTAATAGCAAGCAAATTCTAAGTTTATTTTTTTTGCCCTTATCATATGCATCTAGGAATAGACCTTCTTCTTTTTTATTTATCAGAGACGCATTAAAATCTCTATATATATAAGAGGCTTTGTCCTGACTGACAGAATCAACGCAGAGCAAAAACTACTAATGATAGAAACTTGAAGTTCGGAATTTAGATTTTAAACGCGATGTAGTTAACCACTAAGAAAGGAATTTCAAAAAAGCAACCCCTAAGGGGCTTAAATGGCGAAATTGTCGTTTAACTCTAACGGATATCTATTGTTGAGATTTTAAACCATATGTTTTTTATTTGAATATCGATTTAACGTTACAATAATATTAAAATAGACATTCACATAAAATATAGCTACTGATTATTTAAATATTAGTGGTAATCAAATTATGCACACTGTGATTCCCATTATTGGGGATAGTGCGTGTTTATTTCGATCTCTTCTCCATATATATAAGAGGCTTTGTCCTGACTAACAGAATCAACGCAGTGCAAAAACTACTTATGATAGAAACTTGAAGTTCGGAATTTAGATTTTAAAAGCGATCTAGGTAACCACTAAGAAAGGAATATCAAAAATGTAACCCCTAAGGGGTTTAAATGGCGAAATTGTCGTTTAACTCTAACGGACATCTATTTTCAAACTTCGAGAAAATATATCTAATTAGTACTCATTATAAAGAATTTGATACGACGAGTTTAACTCGAAAGGCCCTATTGGGCGTTGAAAACCATGTTTTACAGCCGAAAAATGAAGCTTTCCCGAGGAGTAAATCATTTTTTGTTTCGGCGGTTTTAGTGAACTCTCTCCATTGCGCCTCTCTCTCTCTTCTACCGAGCCGGCAGCTTCCCCCTCCAACATTCCACCTACCGGAAGTTCAGATTCTACTAAATCTCCTTAACATCAGTTAAAATATTATATTAGATCAATACCAAGATAATGGTCACAGAATTGATTTTTAAGGCTCGCGGGCGAAGCCGCGACGGGAAATGCTAGTTAATTATAAACTGATTTTTATGTTTAATTAGTTTATGTTGTGAAATATACTTTATTTTGTTTCTATTGAATTGTGTTGTATACAATCCACATTGGAATAAAAAATATCCAAAGATATCGATTGGGGTAAACAAAAACATGAAAGAAAGGTGGGCCTCGTTTAAAGGTTTCAGAATTTCTTTTATGCCCAATCAGTATTCATAAACAATTTCATAAAAGGAATTTCATGTTAAACTTAAATGATTTTATGGATTTAAATAATAATCAATTATTTCTTTAAATAATTTAATGTTAAAAATAAATAAAAAAATAACTTAAAACTTATATTTAAGTTTCAATCCTACTAGTTTCCACTATAACCTAGAAATAATGGTCACTGAAAGCTGGTGTACAAATGCAATAGCGCAGAAAAAGGTACGAGGTACCTACAAATCCTCAAATACTTCCTCAAGCAAGGAAACTCCTTGCTTGTTTCAAAACACTCAAAACCACATGAGGGGCACTATGATACAAAATGTGGGGAAAATAAAGTTATCTTTGCTACGAGCGTGTGAAAAATAATGCAATTTACTCCTAGCACGTTAAATAGTATTTCTATCTCGTTTGCACTACCATAAATTTGCTAATTGAGGTGTTGAAAACTGAATATTGCAAGAGAAGAAAAAAACGTATTTGAGGCATGATCCTCGTATATTTCGAACAATGTATATTTTCAGAAACCAAAATTGTGCACCACGCTCTACAAATAATAAATGCTAGCTTGTTTGTTTAGTATTGCTCTAAAAATTATAACACAAATTATGAGTTTTATCAAAATATATTAAGCGAAATGAACTGATTATATAATATGCTGGGATCTTAAAACATGTAAATTACATTAGCGAGGAATGAAAATGATAGTCAAGGAAGAATATAACAGAGTAATGAGAGAAAACCTAAAGATTCGAACTATTTTACCTTTCCTCAAGTATCTAAGGAGTCGTACTTAGCAGAAGTAGGGCAAGCCCTCAAGGAGGTGAGAACAAACACAGAGCCTCTTCTCCACGCCCAACAATTACAGAATTGAAAGTAGAAAACCCCTCCGACGCTTAATATCTTTAAAAGCTCACGTATTTGTTATCTGTAGCTTTTCATTATATTTTTTATTTTTATTTAACTCTAGGATATACAGTTATGTCAGCATAGAATGAAAAAACACAAATGAAAAATATGTAAAAGTTTATGGATAATAAGTTTATGGATACGGTTTAAACGATATATTTTAACGATTACTATTATAGATACATTTATACTTTTGTCTTTGAAATATTATAAACTTTTTTACTTTCACTCACCAATATATGAAATATATAATAAGGGAAAGTATTGTGATCGTGAAAAATTTCAACGAAAATACACGTTTTGGGGTCCCCTGATTCGATGTCTGTGTGTCGAGGGTATGTGCATTAACTGACTAGCTCAAAAACTATAAACCGCACGAACCTGAAATTGGGTATTTGGTGTGTTAATAGGCCCGCGATGTGACAGCGAAAATTTCATCAAAATTGGTCGAACGGAGGGGTACATAATCCCAATGTCTATTTTTCTATTTACTATTTCTCAAAAACGGCTCTAACGATTTCGATTAAAATTTTCATGTTTAATCCTAATGAAGCATTGTTAAACCTGAAATAGGTTTAATTAATCGTAATCGAATAGGTCTGATAGGGCTTAAATGGCAAAGGAAAAAATCTTCCTTTAAAGTACTTTTAATTTTTTTTTATTTCGAGCAAATAACCATGTCTTGTCATCCCTAGCTTTAATTTAAAATTTTATACACACTAATCAGACTTTCATGGTATAATTAAACAAATATAAAAATTATAATTTGATATCACTCCATATATCCAAAACCTCTATTTGTGAGAAAAGCCTTATGTTCTGATCCTGTCTTATAATGTATTGGATCATTTCAATCTTCATCAGTAAGTTCCTAACTTATTTGTTTGGTTACATGTATTATTTAATATACATTGATCAGGTAGATTCTCAATATCTTTTTAACATATTTTTTAGATATCTGATGTTTGAGACTGGATCAATATGTAGTGTATGATAATGGTGCAATAATTATTCCTTGAAATACTCCGTCAATTGATATTTCATAACAGAGTTTTTTCAGCCCATTTAGTGATGTGTACTGCACGGGTGGAGCCAGGGGGAGGTAATTTTAAACACCCCCCGAAATTTTGGAAAAAAAGAAAGATAATGGAATTAAAAACTTTCTAGTATAATCGTTTCGGTTTATATAATATTTTTGTATCTAATCATTTGATAAATAAGTTTGTTGTTTTTTTCGCTTTAACTAAGTATATTTTTTTCATATTTTTATACTGAATTCATTCATTCATATTTTTCATATTTATCATTATTCATATTTTTCTCCGACCCCACCAGGAACCACCACTATCGCCAACTCGTTGCCCTTTCGCACTAGTTAGCTCTCGCACACGTAAATTTTCATTAACTAATTACTACGGTTATTTTTTCCTAGCTAATTACCTCTCGCAAAGGTAAATATTCAAAAAGTCTTTATTAGCTGGTGTAGTGGTGAGTGGGGCTTTCGCCCGCATCCCTTGACTACCACGACCGACTTTGTCCACGCGAGCTCTAGTTAGTTCTCGCGGGTTTTCTCCGATCCCACCAGGAACCACCAATGTCGCCAACTCGTTGCCATTCACCTTATTATATCCCCTCGCGCTCTAGGACTATTAGATTGGTGCCGTTTAACAGCGGATCCCATGCCATTTCATATGATACACAACAATGTATAGGTATAGGGAACACCTTGGACCGCCACTGGAATAAAGATGTCTGAATCTGTAATTCACATCCCTTGAATAAAAACACTATGTAGTACTTTTAAATAATATCATCTTACAAAATAAATTTGATTGCGCGGCATTTTACGCTATGAAGGATTGATTTACGAACACTTTTAAAAAGTTTCTAGAAGGAAATATAGTCATGGAGAGTCTCCCTCCTCCCCACCAAAAAAAGAAGCACCTTGTGTACCAAACACACCTGTCCAGGTATACTAATGAAGTCGCAAAATAAGGCATCTCCCAGATCCGGAGAGACAGAGTAGATTTATTCGCTTACAAGATGAGGAGGGGCTGTATTCAAATCACGTTGAGGTTGAAATGGGGCCGCCTTAAGCCCTGGCATATTGCTGGAGTTGGCCGGGCAGGTACCGCTATATTAAATTTTCCAGAATCGGCAGCTCCTTATTTATTGGAACGATGTCTTAGTTTGGTGGGCAAATAAGGTGAGCTTCTTCTTGCTTCTAGCTCTCAATATTAAGGGGACGCGAAAACATCTGCTAACCCTGCTTAGTGAACAAATTCGTGCCACTTCGTGTTAATAAAGAATGTTACAAGGTGTTTATGAGAAATTCATTAGCTTTTTTAATAATAAAAAATAATATTTTTCAACAAAAATTACCGATTGGGGCATATGTTGAAAAATAATATTTTTTATTATTAAACAAGGTAATGAATTTCTCATAAACACCTTGTAACATTCCTTATTAACACGAAGAGGCGTTTGGAACTTTTTCTTGTGTGGAAGTGTTCAATCCGGGTATCAGTATAACATAATTTCTACCATAACATAATCTCTATGTTAACACATTGTGAGCGGCTAGCTTAGGATATAGGGCAGTGCTGCATAGCGTGCCAACTAAGCAAAATATATAAAATTAATAGTTAGATTTTTACTAAATTTGGTAATGGGTCTTATCTGCAACTATACTATATTATGGATTTAAACTAAACGAAAAGTCGAAAACAAAATATTATAAGACCTGTGTAAATAAAAAATAAACGTTCTGACAAATATTTATTAAACGGAAAGAATTAATGAGACTCGAGACGACAAATACTTCGTCAGACTTATAATAAACGAAGTTCGGAAATATAAACCTAGCATAAGTGAAATTTGATAGAGAAGCAAACATATTTTGTTATTTATGATGACTTTGTATGTTATGTGCAATTTGTTTCTGGTAAAAATACACTGATCGATATATTTGCTAAAACAATATTCTTCCCTTGTGTCACTTAAAATTACTTATTTAAACGGGTACTAGTACCTGCCCCGCTTATTAGTGGCAATACTCGCAACGGGTACAAATACTTGCCCCGCTCATAATCTGTTAAGATGGATGCATATGCATATATATCGAGTGGTTCAGGAGATATATACGCATATAAATATTATATATAAATTATATTAAAATATAACATTAAATTATTTTAGAATAAAATATTACTTTTAAATTAAGATATTATAACAATTACAAATATGTTATGGCAGCTTATTATTTACAGTCTACACACAGAAACTAATATTTTATAATAACATTTATTTCAGCTAACGAATCATTTATCTTCAAACTCTAATGTTCTACGCCCAGACTCCAGTTATACTCACCTAAGCGGGTCAACAAGATCCCCTTCCCCAAGTGCCAGTAGAATTCAAATCGTGCTCTTCTAATTTTTCTTCTTTAAACTTCATACCTTTTACCAGTTTGTATCCACACCAAGGTGGGTTTAATAATAATTCACAATGTCAGACGAACAATAAAAGCTCAAATAATTATTAAGGTTACAAAAAGTACCAACTTGTAACTGTGTCACACAAAAGTAACCATATAAATCGATCTTCACAGAAAGACTAAGACTTTAGTCGGTCGCGTCTTATATTTAGTCCGGATCAGAACATTCTAGAAGGTTCTTGAATTGTACAATCAACACAATAGGTACAATCAACGATCAAGAAAAGGTAATGAAACACTTTGTTCCAACAAAGAGTCTAGCACTCATGTTGATCATAAGTTTTTTTTTTATAAATAAGTTGATCATAAGTTTTAAGATCCAAAAAGAGACTGCCACAAGTACAAAAAGGGACTGATGAAACGGCTTCAACGAAATAATATTTTGAATAATAAATAAACTGACAGTTTTTTCACGAAACTTGATCTTATCGATATTTTAATTCACTTAATTTAATAATTGGGTATATTTTATCGTGAATAACCCAACATACATATTTTCATGTATTTTTTTTTTTTTTTTTTTGCTCAGAATCCATATCTTATATAGTTCAGATGGGTTATAGTTAAGATTTTTATTAAATATAGGGGAAAGTGCCCTATTATAGGACGGTTGCCTAATATGTGATATGTGGTTTCTGTATATAGTTTTTACAGCAACCCCGCTTTTATTCTATAAAATTGAAGATTAATGTCACATTGGCACACAACCTTGTCACATAGTTATACATAATCGTCCTGTTGCATTATTTTTAGTGAAGTGTTATATTAGGGTTCAAAAACTTTTTTCGTGATTATTTTCACCTGATATTTCAGGCTTCCAAGTTAGTCGAATTCCCTTAATCATTGTTTTATCTTAAATTTTGAACAATTCATTACAACATTTGCTTACTGCTTTCATTTTTTTTTTATTACATACTGAAGCACAATAACCTCTAAAAATAAAAAATCTGGTGCGTGCTCGCAACTCACAACATTCACTTACCAACTTATGTACTTAGATTAGAAATTAATGCGTTTTGTTAATTGCCACTTCTGAATTGAACTGAACGGCTTTAATTATGAACAATGGTCTGTCATTAAAGGCGTACTCCGCATGCGTGGGCTCAACGAGTTTTATGAGTTGACTGAATATTTTTCTTTTTTTCTCCTCTATATGTTTTCTTTATTTTTATCATATCTCATATTTATCCATTTCTTATTTTTAGGCGTAACGAGAGACAGTTAATTTCTCCATATAAACAAAAACAAAGGTACTTTTTTACTACACCTTCGAAGATTTCATTGTAATGGTTAACGACTAATATTTGTTAGACCTTCATCGTGTGGACTACAAAGGTGTAAAGTTACAACCAGAGTAGGCTAACCAAACTGAATCCTGACCTCGCTTGCTTATGAAGAGCCGGTGGCTACAAACCAGGGGGATCGTGTTGACTTGCAAATGTTGGCCAGCTGTTAGGTCGCTGTCACCAACTGCTATCTTTCGGTGATTGAATCAATTTACTATGCTTCAAGCCTGGGTCAACTCAAAAGGTCAGCAAACACCAAAAGGTAGCAATATGTTCTGTGCTGCCTCAAACAAACAGAGCATAAAATATGATCATAATTAAGATATGATAAACAAAGTTCATGTATTGTAATTTTTCTACAAAATATAATAGAAACTATTGCACAGTATCCAATGTCATCATATATACCCCCCCCCCCCCCCCGCTACGCTACCTATAGGCATTTCCAGCGGCCACATATTGGTGAAATGAGCTGAATTCGCTATTTAGGTTCGTTTTCCTGGCAAAATAATACTATAATAATTAGTAGTAATGCTATTAAAATTTTCCGCATTTTATCACGATTCTATCTGTTTTACCATATTTTTGAAGTTTTGCGCACATCTACAGCTTCTCATAATTTAGTCAGAGGATTAGAATTCAGGTAAAGATCAATGTATAAGGGTCATGGAGAAGTTCCTTTGAGGGGTCTTATTACTCAATATTTGTAAGTATCTTTAAACTGCATATCCCAAACTACTATTAAGATTTCTAGTATATCTACTATTAAGCTATTACACCCTCAAAAAGCCCTTTGAATTTATACCTAGGACCTGTTTCCCTGAATAGTGCACGGAATGAAACTTCGGCCAATACTTACTTTATTCGCGAATACATTAAAAAATATAAAAATTTACCTTTTTAAATTAAATTTCTTTTTATATATATATTTTTTTTTATGAAAATTTTAACAGTCTTCTAAGTATTTTTGATAACAACAGTCAATCAATATGGAGGATAACAAAACGCTTGTTGGACCATCAAAAAACATCACCACCCTATTCGGTATCCTGATGGCTCGTGGGCCAATTCAGATGCATAGAAAGCTCAATTGTTTGCAAGTCACTTGGAAAACATATTTACTCCACACAGTGAACTTCAAGATTAACTGGGTGAAAGATTAGTTGAGCATCAGCTACGGATATGAGCATGAGCATACCACTTTGGCCTTACGGAATTAAGCTAAGGAGAACAGCCAAAAAATCTAATATACGACTCATACAGTCATTTCAATCTAAAATACTAAGAAAGATAGTAGATGCCACGTTTTATGTCACCAATGAGACCTTACACACTGACCTTGACATTCCTTACGTCGAAGTAACAGTCATAGAGCACTACAGAAACTTTCATGACAGACTTAGTCTAAATTCCAACCCACTAACTCAAGCTCTACACACTCCCACAAACCATTATAATCCGCCAAGAAGATATTTTTTTTAACAGAACTAAAAGGCAAAAAAATAATCTCGTGGCAACTAGTGTGACCTCTAAGAGACCTCTCGAGTCCACTTCAATATTCCATCTCTGCTGCAGTAATTGGAGTCTATCTGTTACCTGGGAAGACCTCCCTAATTAAAGGAATATACACATCCTTAAAAATTTAAGCATTACATCGCTTTTGCCCATGGGTTTGGGGAGTAGAAGTGAGCCAAGCTTAGCCACAGGAAGCTAATTAGCTCTCCTCCCCAAGAAATACAAAAAAAAAAAAAGAAATGAAGAGCAGTGTTACAGATTCTATTGAAAAAAGATGCTTACAAGAAGAATTTCTGCCTAAGACAGGGCGCAATTGTTCTAACCGGTTTTATTTAGGCCCACCAGTAGCTAGGTCACGAAAAGAAAAAAGTTGAAACGTGACGCTCGGAGAACGAAGAGAGGGAGCCACTACTTGCCCTGCATTTATCAACGGTTCCAGCCCGGAGGACCAAAAATATATCCCGGGCTGTTCCCTTTTGACAAATTTAGAGCTTTATAAAATGTCTGTTTCTGGTGGTTATTCAAGGAATATCAATATAGAAAAAGCTTACTTAAAGGGTTTAAAAGTCCAATAGAAATATTTAAATGAAAATCTGTTAAATAATAGCACGATATCATTATATTATGACAATAGATTTTGCAGTAAATAGAAATTCCATTCAAAAAGAGATTAATTACTAATTCAACATAGATTACGGTTAATAATTGAATCATTTATACTGGAATAATGAGGCAGTTTGGAGACACAAGAGGAGCGATGAATCGATAGCTGACTATTCTCTGAGGGACAATTGATGTTCGCTTTGGAGCGAGCCAAGGGCACGGCCGCTGGGGCCCGATAGTACCCCTTACTGAGTTATTGTCTCGATTATGGAGTTTGGATCGGTTATTAACGTAAATTTCCGAAAAGCCAAATCCAAACGGGCTATACAGTAATATGTCCCATGACATGTTACTAATTTCGTAGATTGGTTATTTTCCAAGAAACGGCCAATTACATTCCTCAAATTATGAATAAATTACTGTACAGTTAATTTTACAAAAAGCATTCAGAGTACTTGCATTTTAAATAGTAATTACCTCTATATACCCGCTGCTCAGCTGTCTACTTATTTCGTTAACGGTAATCAATCGAATTAATATCTTCCATGATGGAACCAAGACATTGGTTAGGGAATAAATACTTATGATTCATATCATTCATAAGCGTATGATGCATACAATCAGCAAACTAGATAAAAAATACTGTATGCTGGAATTTTAAGCCATGATGGACGATAGTGCCCAGCAGCACATCATTCCGATCTTGTTTCAAAAGAGGAGGTCTCTCATTGAACCTTTTTCAATCTCCTCATAAAAGGCATGGCAGTCGTCACTATGATATTAATAAGTATGTTCTTATGTCCGCGTGTTAAATAAAAAAAAATAAAAAAGTCCGTGCAATTTGATATGAATGCCAGAATAGAGGGTTCTCATTTTTTCTTCGATATTTGTTAGTTGTATTCCGTATTTAGTGTTTTGTTACTAACGTAGATCGTTCGTTATTATTCGTAAAATTTTGGATTGAAAGGTTGGCAGTTTTTGTTACAGTGATTAGTGCGAAGCTGTGATAACTTGTGATTAACTGGGAAAAGTCTTTCTGGACTTATAGCTGAACATATTTAGAGGGTTTTAGCATATTTATCAGTTGGTAAATTATAATTTTTAACATGTAAAGTTTTCCATTAACTAGGCAATAGAAATCATTTTAAATATTAGACTTAAGAAATTGTACTTATAAGAATTTGTATTTTCGTCATTTAAACCCTTATCCCACAGCAATAATATCTTTCAGTCTGATGAGAAAGCCCTAGTGGATATATAATATAACATGTGATAAATTGTATTCACTTATTTGAATAAATTGAATTTTCGAATTGAACTAATTTAGAAACATAAATGTTTTATAAAATGTCAGTATTTGCGTATTAAATATAAAAATTTGTAAGGAAATATCACATTTCCAAACACTTCTTAGAATCAAATTAAAACCCAAAAAAGTATTAATCATTACTGAGTATGGTGAAAACCTGCATACTAGGTTGTTACAAAAGTCCTTGTTCACAAAATTAATTTTATTCAAATGTGAGTACAAAATTTACAAATCAAATTTATTCTTCAAAATACAGGCCATAATTTTCAACTACTTTAATCCATCTTTCGGCCAAAAGTTTATTTGATGTTAAAACTACTCTGCAGTTTTCGAGGCAAAGAACTCCTCGCATCCAGATTTGACATCATCGAAGTTTTCGAAGCGCCGACCTTTCAAAAAATGCGCCATTGACCTGAAAAGTCCATAGTCAGACGGTGCGACGTCTGGGCTGTAAGGAGGGTGGGGCAAAACGCTAATCCCGTTCATTTCTGAAAAATTTTCTTTAACTAATCGTGAGCGATGAGCAGGGGCGTTGTCTTGCTGAAATAACGCTTGCTTCCTATAAATCAAAGCGGGGTATTTCACTTTTAAAACTTCATATACCCCATCGAGCTGTTCACAGTATAGGTCAGCGTTGATAGCCCTGCCCTCTGGAACCAGCTCGAAGTGATGTAGGGCGACCTGATCTAGGTTCATCTTCAAGGCTTGTATTCCCAAAATTAAACCGCCTGAACCAAAATGCGGCCGTGTTTCGATGCACCACACTTTCCCCTTCCACTGCACAAATTTCCTCGGCTGAGGCCTTTGCACTAAAACCTTTTTTCCAATAATGCCTAAGAAGGCCGCGGATGACAAATTTTTCTTCCGACATTTCTAGTGAAATTTAATAAACTGAATGAAAGGCAGGGACAGTTGGCGTACATAGATAATTAGAGGATTAGTTAATGTAAACATTGACATAAGAATTGTATTCGTCAGAGATTAAATAAGGATTAAATTAGAGACCTCAATGTAAACAACTTGATATGCACAAGAACTTTTGTAACAACCTAGTATTTATTTTTAAAAACTATCTAAGCTATTTACTTGTGATGATCGGTTTCGGTAAGAATGTTGGCACAATGACTACGGTTGACACCTATGAACGTAAGTTTTAAAAAGACCCTTCGAAACGTAAAGTTAGTTCATTTTATATTAAGTAAAAACTCAGATAAAACCATGGATATAGGAAAAGTGCCTTCTATGCTGGCACACAACCCCGCTTGGTCTTTTGCATATTTTACGTGGGGGCATGAGTTTCGCCTTAAATAATTCCTGGCACGGTTTCCTCTTCACGCTTGAACACATAAATAAATCCAAAAATGTTCTTTGCTTCGTATTTTCTAAAGATCATGTCATGGGTCATCCGTGGTGCAGTAGCTAGCATAGCAGCCTACAGTACTAAATGTTGCGCTTTCGCATCCCGCGGTTGCTCTAGGATTTTTAAAGAAAGTAACAAATCCTCAGCTATGCTGTCCTTCGGAATGAACGTAACATAGAGCCTGTGCGATTTCAGCAACTCGTTAAAGACCCCAACCCTAATTATACCTAGATTGGAAAAATTTAGGACTCCTACTGTAGTATCGTCCTTTCTTTTGTATTCCGCCTTAGTGGCATAAAGTGACGTTAATTAAACAAACAGTATGATGTCAGAGCGTTGAAATTCTTCCGAACAGCTTCTAAAAAAAGTCAATAAGATTTCTTCATCAAAATAATTTCTTTTCTTTTTTTAAACTTCATTTGTATATCCTTCATATATACATCGAATATATCGACAATCAGCAGATGTGGTGGCATTAAACAATTGCAAATGATGACATGTCAGGCATGGGGAAGGAAGGCACCCAGCAGTACCTCTTGTCTGGCTTGATTCAGTTATTCAGGTCGGTTAAAGAAGGAGATCTCTCATCCAACGCCTTTTTAATCTCCTCCTCACATTCAAGGGCATTTCATCTGTGGCTATATCTCTTATTAGTAGGTTTATATGTCCGTGTGGAAACGTTTTTAAAGAGTCTTCATGTGTTGGCCGACTGTTGGCATGTAGAAGTCAGTATGTAAGGTTTGATTAGTCACATACCAAGATGCTTTTGAAATGAGTTGTAATAATTTTGGCTGAAAGGTCTGGAGTTTCTGTAAATGTATTTTTTTAACAATGCAGTAAATCTGTGAACAATATATCCATATAGGTTTAAGTAAGTATGTTTAAGTATTTAGTTTTTGTTTCAGTCTTAATTTGTTTAGAGTTTTCCTTTTCATTTTAACGTGCGGGCCCCATGTCATCCTTCTATCGAGGGTTAGTCCGAGGTACTATACTGTGTCTGTTTGGGGAATTTGGACATTTTCGATATAAATTGGAGGACAAGAGTAAAAGTTATATGTCGTGATTTCTAGTGATTAAGTCTAATTTTCCACAATTCGCACCAGTCATTTAATTTATGTAATTATGTATTTTAATATTATACAATTAATAGTGGACCTCCGAAATACCAAGGATCATGCTCATTTCTATGAACACAATACAAAGATACAACAGAGGAAAAATATAAAAATTAATATAGCTATCATATTACTGAACAAAAGTTACAGGTTATTCTCCAGTTGGGCAAGCAAAGCATTCAACAAAATCACTGTATATTATTAGTATGTATATTTCATCCGCGATTGGTTGTGCGTGTTTTGTTTGTTTTTTTTTTTTTTTTTGTTTTTTGTTTTTTCTTAATAATTTTATATTTCTTCTTCAAATAAACATATTTCGCTAAATTCGCTTTTACTTTGAATATATTACAGGAAAAAAAAGGGTTAAGTGCAATCTAATATGAGTACCAATCCATGAGATCCACTAAAAAAGACGAGCGGAGAGAGCAGGAGTCGAAATCTGCTTTTAACATAAAGCTAATCAAGACCTTTTTACTTTCACTTACCTATATATGAAATATATAGTAAGTGGAAGTATTGCGATCGTGAAAAATTTCGACTTCCGGTTTTCAACGGAAATACACGTTTTGTGACCCCCTGAGTCGAAATAACCAAGTCCCGCAAAATGGTCTGTGTGTGTGTGTGTGTGTGTGTGTGTGTGTGTGTGTGTGTGTGTGTGAACAGACTAGCTCAAAAACTATAGGCCGTAAAAAACTGAAATTGGGTATTTAGTGTATGTATATGCCCGCGATGTGACAGCAAAAATTTCATCAAAATTGGTCTAAGGGTGGGGGTACTTTATTTCATAACTTTTTATGTTTTTTTCGATTTTCTCAAAAACGGCTCTAACGATTTTGATTAAACTGAGTATTTGATCGATTTATATGCCCGAGATATGACTGTAAAAATTTCATCAAAATTGATCAACCGGAGAGGGGACTTTACTTAATAAATTTTGTATCATTTTTACGTGTTTTTTTTTTAATTTACTCAAAAACAGTTTTAACGATTTTGATCAAACTGGGTATTTGATCTATTTATATG
This sequence comes from Aelia acuminata, assembly GCA_911387785.2. Taxonomy (NCBI): domain Eukaryota; kingdom Metazoa; phylum Arthropoda; class Insecta; order Hemiptera; family Pentatomidae; genus Aelia; species Aelia acuminata. The sequence continues at coordinate 121,397,679 of OU426982.1, read as the reverse complement.
CCCGAGATATGATTGTAAAAATTTCATCAAAATTGATCGATCGTAGGGGGGACTTTACTTAATAAATTTTGTATCATTTTTACGTGGTTTTATTTTTTAATTACTCAAAAACAGTTTTAACGATTTTGATCAAACTGGGTATTTGATGTATGTATATGCCAAAGATACGATAGCCAACATTACTTCAAAATTGGACAAACGGAGCGGGCACTTTATTTCTTAATTTTTTTCCAATTTTTACCTTTTTTTCGATGATCTCAAAAACTGCTTCAACGATTTTATCAAATTCACAATGGTTAATGAAAATTGGGTGTTCTTTAATATCAAGTAAGCTTTATCATTATTAAAATGTTCTGAGGGGGCTTTTTTGGGGGGGGGGGCTGGGGCCTTTTTTTTTTTTTGTGTCCTATAAAGTACCTATGTTTTTGTTTATATGGAGAAATTAACAGTCTCTCGTTACGCCTAAAAATAAGAAATGGCTGTATATGAGATATGATAAAAATAAAGAAAACATAAATATCAGAAAAAATGAAAAATATTCAGTCAACTCATAAAACTCGTTGAGCCCACGCATGCGGAGTACGCCTTTAATGACAGACCATTGTTCATAATTAAAGCAGTTCTGTTCATTTGAGAAGTGGCAATTAACAAAACGCATTAGTTCCTAATCTACGTAAGTTGGTAAGTGAAAGTTGTGTGTTGCGCGCACGCACCAGATTTTTTTGTCTTTGCGAAAAAGGTCGTAGGGCTCGAAGGTATCATTTTTTTACTTTCACTTACCTATATATGAAATATATAGTAAGTGGAAGTATTGCGATCGCGAAAATTTTCGACTTCCTGTTTTCAACGGAAATACACGTTTTGGTATCCCCTGAGTCAAAATAACCAAGTCCCGCGAAATGGTCTGTGTGTGTGTGTGTGTGAACAGACTAGCTCAAAAACTATAAACCGTGCGATCCTGAAATTGGGTATTTAGAGTACGTATAAGCCCGCGATGTGACAGCAAAAATTTCATCAAATTTGCTGAAAGGGAGGGGGTACTTTATTTAATAACTTTTTAAGTTTTTTTCGATTTTCTCAAAAACGGCTCTAACGATTTTGATCAAACTTAGTATTTGATGTATTTATATGCCCGAGATATGATTGTAAAAATTTCATCAAAATTGATCTACGGGAGGGGGGACATTACTTAATAAATTTTGTATCATTTTCACGGGTTTTTTTTATTTACTCAAAAACGGCTTTAACGATTAACAAAAATAAGATATGAATGTAGAAAAATGTGTGACTTTGGGAAATGATATTTAGCAAAACACGTCAATTTCTAATCTAGTTAAGTTGTTAAGTGAAAGTTGTGTGTTGCGCGCACGCACCAGATTTTTTAACTTAAAAAGATTTGATAGGAATTCGCTAATACTATGGTCACTTAACCTGTCAGAATATGTCACACCAAGAAGCCGATATTCAACAGTTAATCAAATTTCATTAGTTTAATAAACCATTTTGAGGTATTTCAATTTTGATAAATATGAATCTAGGTCTTATTAGTGTGACAGGTTATGAAAGTTGTTTAAGTGCTGATAGTGTTGAATTGCAGTGTTACTGATGAAAAATTCTCTGGTCAGAGAGGCCATTTCCAATGTATGGTTGTTATTTTTCCACTTAAAATCAATTATTACATAACATTGTTTTTACTTTGCATTCCAAGGCATTTGAATGCGAAGTCCAATCGCTATGCGATGAATCACATTCAACTGTCATGTCCATATAACATTAATTCAATCCGCATCCCGCCGTCAAGATATTATAAGAGTGTAAAGGGCCTCAGCTCATCTCAAACACTGGATCAGAAAACGGGCTTAAAAGTTTCTTTCTTTTTTTTCTAAACCTTTTGGTTACTTTAAGACCGACTCTTCCAAAATTCAACATTTAAAAATGATCAATTATATTATTTAAGATCGTTACTGGCAAGTGAACAACTACCATTACAAAATAATAAATGTTAAAATAATGATATAAGTTAACACGTTAGGTGCGGCATCGGTCCGATGTCTTACATTCCCATCTTAACAGCCGATTTCACATGAAAATGTCCGAAAGGTCGAACTCCTCAAAGACTCAATTTAGTCGATTTTTAATGAGATTATTGCAGCAAAAGCTGCTAACAGATGAAATTCGGTTGTTTTTTATTATCGGACTCCGGGGTCCGATACAGGCCATCAGTAATAAAACAAGACAACTGGACGGCATCACACTTCCGCGTCCGATAATATTGGAAAGAATACCTTTATGGTTACCCATCTTTAATACTTCTTACTAAGTCTGTAATTATAAATAAAACACTGATATTTGATTTATTTATTTTATATAAATTAATTTCTTTAAAAAGATTTTTTTTTATCATAGAGTAAGTGGTTGTAAAGGAATAGAAGACTCCTAAAAATTGTTTTAACATTGCAAAAATTATTGATATGGATGGTAATTCAAAATTCCTACAAGTTCGATAAAGTATGGCGTAAATCCTGCATCGGATCCCGGGGGCATGTCCTGCGCCTGTTATGTCTAGGTCTAATCCTTACCAAGAGATAATACCCTTGAGAAGCTCATTTAATTCACTTTTCAGTAAAAAAAATAAAGCTTTCGTCAAAGCATTCCCATCGTACCCCGACGCCCGATATCGCCTGTGGCTCATCCCAGCAGTCGGACCCTTGGACCGATACCGTCCAATTCAGGATACCCCTAAAATCTGCCGCCGCACATAAAATGTTAACATAATTGAAATAATGATGACCACGTTCTTCTAATAAAATAAAATTACAACTGAGAATGATCTTCTCGGTCTTGGTGCATCTGCATTTTTCATTTAAAGGATTCAAATGACCTTTTCTTTGTACATTATTTGATCAGCAATCGACATTTTTTAAACATTATCGTCTAGCCAATAATAGTTCATGTCCAATAACTAAACTTCACTTCAATGTCGCAGTTAAAGTTTTGCACACATTGGCTCTCCCAAGAAATAGATGTTAAGTTCTACGCTTAGCAAGGAAACTAGGAAGCAACGTAAACTTTGAAGAACATGTTCAAACTTAAGTTACCTTGTAACTAAGTTCATCTCAAACTAAATTATTATGAGCAGTTTATCCTTAACATGAGATTAATTAGACAATTTATTTATTTAGACAAATAATGACAGCTAAACATTAGAAGGGGGGGGGGGACATGAACTTAGAATATCGTCAACTTTCAAGAAACATATATGTAGTAGTAATGAAAACATTGAAGTTTATATTTCTCACTTTTTCATACATTTTTATTTTCGCACACCCATTTTTTTATACTCCTACACTTGAGTAACTTGTTTACATTCATTTTTTCTAGTATTAAAAACATACATCTGCACTTTTCACAATTCACAATTGGCCGTGAAGGTGAATTTAGATGTGAGCCAAAACGTGGGTAACCATTTGTTTCGATCTCCAACCGAAAATGTTTCCTACTTTATTAAAATATCAGTTACTTACACTACTGATATACTAATCCGGGAGCTAAAGGCCAAAAAGGGGCCTGATTTGAAGAAAATTTTTGATCATATAAGCTGAAAGAACTCTTTTCATAGACAACATATGTGAACATCTGCCACCTCAGATCGGTTGCCATCAAATTTTATAGGCGAACAAAATCGACATTTGCGAACTTTTTTCAATTTTTCGCTAATAACTCGAAAACGATTTATCGCATAAGAAATTGTGTTCTTTCTAAAATAAAAGGGCATTAAATTTTGCGTAGACTGAGGTCCTCACAGTTAAAATCGGGTTTTAGTCAAAACAGATTTAGCGGAAAAATGAGTTACGCTCATGTTCCAATGCCTGCAATTTAAAGAGATTTACTCCAAATAAAAAATGTTACCTATATTAGTTGTAGAATATCGAATTCTGTGTAAAACGATGTCATTAATCCTAAAATTAGCCCACTCCTGTGGAGACTAAGTAATAAAAACGTGAACGTATTTAGCTTGTGGTCTAAGGATTTTTTATCAGTATTGGAATATCAGGGGATTTGATAAAATATTCATAAAAATAATTACTTAGACAGGTACTTGGCAAAATTTATCTTTTATTATAAAACGTGGAAGAATATTGTTTAATCAGTTGAAAATGGTTAATACTACAAAAACCGAAATCTTAGCAAGAAGTAACTACTGCGAATTCTTTCACGTTTTCATTTTTGGCCCTCAGCTCCCGGACTATACGATACTCTAGTAATTCTTTATTTATTACTTACTTATTAAATTACTTGATTTTAAATCCTAATAATTGTGAAAAGAATGGTTCACATTCTACCCACATAATTTGGTAAACATACAACTCCACATCAGCTTGAGCTGATGCTAGAAGCTTGAGCTAAATATTATATGCTAGAAACTGTAAATATTAAATATTGACTAGATAAACATATAGTTTATGAGTCCGTCATTATCTCCTAAGCTGCTTTGGAATACATAAGGACAGAAGTCAGCAGTAATGACACGATAATCCAGATATATCCGGAACGTGATGACACCTAGCATGATATCCACGGCAAGATTATCCCCCATCTTACCATTGGGACATATCCCACTATCTTTAGGGAGCAAAATATTACCATTTGGCCATTCCGATGATCAGATAAAGTCCGAAATGGTTAAAGTGCTTCGACATTCAAGTAACCCGATCTACATTAAGTTTTTTCCACCTTAAACTGACTAAGCTGCAGCTAAGCGCCCCAAATATTTAAAGCTCCTAAGCCTTAAAATATCTCCCATTCAAATAATTTAGAAATGCCCTCAATCTTTTTGAAAATTGAAATGAGCACGCATAATAATTCAGAACAAAATATTTGGTGGACTTGCATTTGTTCCATTGCCCATTGTCCTCTCTCAATGGCAAGCAACTTTTTCCCTAAGCCATCACTCCACTGTCCACTAAATTCATCCATTTTGTAACACTGATGTGGATTAAAATAATTTTGTTCCAAGAAAATAATTATTCACAATGCCACAAAAACAAACAAATCTCAAATAATCAACAAGGTTACAAAAATTATCAACTTTTTACGATATAGTAAAAGAAGCAGTGTTGTTCTGAAGCTCGAATCATATTCAAGCTTCACAACAACACTGACTCTCCCATTCTTGGCAAGCTTAGATTATTCCCGAACATGTTCAAGACTAGCTTGTTACAACTGCACCAACAAGTTTAGCCTCTTTTAAGTCATATGTTTCGATCCAACTTGTTGACGAACGAATTTACTGGTTTGAAACACATGAAATTGTTAAAAACGGAATTACCAACATAAATACAGTATTTCCACGCGTAATTCGTCTACGTCAAAATTAGCAGAAGATGCCATCGCCCATAACCATTTCTTTGACTTTAAGAACCCCTCCATATTAGCTACTGTACCAAACCACGATAAACGACTCCTCTCACAATCCATTTTCATCCATCTGGAAAAAAATAACCCTGTAAATCATAAAACATATAAAGAGATAATCTAAAAAGATCTTAGAAAACAGTATCTAACAGTAACTTTCTAAGAGATAATTTCATCCACTCATTCTAACATCTTCCGCATCCTCCAATCCTAGTTTTGATTTCATAGGTATCCCCAATCACTTCAAAAGCGTTGGGTTTTCCCGTCATAAACCTTTGAAGTCGGCGAACTATCCCCTACCACTACCTCTTACCTTATTTTACCTTCAGTCTTCGTATCTACCTTGACTCAGAAGGTAAATATCATATTCTATTTTATCCAGCTACTTATTTAAATATTCATGTATACTGCTTACCATCTTTTATATTATTATCAGTTCAGTAAATTATTCATTTATCGTGATCCTCCATTATAGATACTCATATATTTGTTTTCTTTTAGCCCTGATGAAGATCCGCAAGTTGCATCGAAACGTTGGCTTTCGAAAATAATTTTTTTTTTCAGAATCAAAATCCTGATCATCATTTAACCAATCGTAAACATTAACAGTTGACTATTTCTCACTTCTAAACCTCCAAAATTAATTCCTAAAAAAAAGTATAGCACAAAAATGAATATGCAAATAATTTACCTCCAGCTCTAACGTAACGTGCTCCTATCTGCAGGAAGGTACCTGTAACAAAATATTTATAACCAGTTAAATATCAGAGTCTACGCCCATCAAATGAACTAAAACTAATGGAAATGGAATTAAAGTGGAATAATTATAATATTAGGTAATGGAAGGACATCATCGAGAAAGGTCAACTCTACAAAAAGAAGTAGAGGCCAACCTAAACTTCGTTGGCTGCAGAACATTCTTCGGAGGGGAGGCCAAAATCCTGCATGAAGGACCTTCATGGAGGACCTTATCCATGAAGGCGATACGAATGTTTATTAAAGTATTCCGTCTATGCCCAAGACGCACTATAATTAACTGGTATTTAAGTAGGATAGAGTGCGAATGGCAAGAGTGGAATTCGCACGGGTCAGCTAGTAATATATTATATCTCAAGCCTTTTTATTGTTGGTACCCCATAACTTACTAAACACTTCATCAAATTACATGAATTAGACATCATTTTAAAGCTTTCCTTAAGCGCTAGACCGGTCAAATATATAAATAACCTACAGGTATCCGTAACCGCGGTTTTTGCGATAAAATCAAAATGGTCGTAGAGGTTTATAAATGGTGTCAATCTTTTCAGGTTTTCAAAGAGAACACTTTCGGTTATACACATCGTTTCCAAGTTGTAAGGGAAAAACTGCATTTCTCAGCGAAACTTTTAAAATGGTCGCAGGGCTTTTTTGAAGGTTTCATTTATTTCAGTTTGTCGGGACGAACATTTTTTGCTATATACACGTTTACGATTGTCGCCGTCTTTTGCGAGTTATAAAGAAAAACATGCGATTTCAGTCAGTAGAATCAGCGCACTCGCTTTCCGCGAAACTGAAATGTGTATTTAAGTATTCCGTCGTCTCACCATCACAGCAAAATTGATTGACTCCGGTCAAACTCTCGTCATACCACGCATCAACCTCACCCCTTTTGATCTTACCATGCCTTTCAAACTGAGTAGGAAGCAATTTTCTTTAAAAGTCGCCTTTGCCATGACGGTTAATAAGGCACAAGACAGGGATAGACGCTTACAAAATTCAGGATTGTAGTTGCCTGACCCTCTTTTGTCACACGGTCAGTTGTATGAGGCGTTTTCCAGGGTGCGATCTTTCAGTGACATGTATTAATGTGTAAAACAAACCCACATACAAACAATCAGAGATGACCATATCGTAACTTCAAACATAGTGTTCAAAGAGTGAACAATTTAAACACATCTATTCTTTACTTAAACCATCAACTATTCCCATGACACCCTAAATACGCACTATATGCAATATAAGACTGAAACGATAAGAAACTGCACGTGGCTTCCGACTACTTCAACGCTTACTTGCCAAACGCTCGAAACTACCAATTAACCCTCATCGACTACGGTGGGTCGGATCCGACCGGAGTGAAAGTTTTATTTCACGCCAATTCCGACGGAGTGAGCGCAGAAAGCTGTCCTACAAGGGCACCTCCTCCTCTGTTGTTAGTTACCTGCTCACCCAATTACAACTAAAAGGAAAGTACCGTTTTGCACTTATCCCGCCTTTGGTCGGATCCGACCCAACCGTAGCAGATATTTTTTAAGTCGGATTCAAACCCACTTTAGTACTTTATGCTCTAATAATTTATTTTATTCAACCTATTTTTACAATTATTTATCCCTTTAGTGAATTTCCCATTGCATGAGTAAAATCTATTACGAAATCTTTGATTTTCGATTTTAGAAAAATGGCATTCAACATAATTATTTCATCCGTTGAAGAGTGCGACAGAAGAATTTCGACGGCAATCTCTCTCGAAGAAGAACATAATGAAGACCGTAATGTCGCATCAGGAAATGAAGATGAATTCTTGCCCGTGTCTCAAATTCCGGATGAGTTTGAAATTGATGAAAATAAAGATGGCGAGCTGTTCAGAAATGACAGTTCAGAAGGTGAACGCGTAGCCAACACTCAAGCAAAAAAAAAAAAATTCGGAATGGCAAAAGATGGAGAAAGCATGTAGATGGACAGGTCCTATTCGTTCAAAATTCGCCTGAGTTCCGCCTAAATGTAATAAAAGGGAACCCAGGAGCCCATGAGGAGATGTTCTAGGGAAAACCGATAGCCTGGAATCGTTTATTAATTTCATTTTTTAATTTATGTTTTTTGGAATAGAATTTTGATCTACAATTGATATATTAAGACTTAACCTGAACTGAGGTTACCTTATATACTTATTATTGGTTAAAAAATTATATTTGATTGAAATTTTATAACTTTTTTTTATTTATAAATAAAAATTATTTTGGATTGAAATGCTATTTATTTGTTGTTTTTTTTTTGCTTCTCTAGATAGACATTAGTGCCAATTTTATTTGTTTCAATGCAAATTTTAGTGAAAAAGGGGCTCAAAAAATAGTAAGATCGGATACGACCCAACAGTAGCATATGTGTGACTGAAACCACCGTAGCCGACGAGGGTTAATTATAAAAGGCTAATTTACATGACAACTATAAGACCTATTTGGACTCATGGCATCGAGCTTTGGGGTTCCACCAAACCATCAAACTCCTCTCGAATCCAATCCTTGCAATCCAAAATCCTCAACGCTCCTTATTTCGTCACAAATAAACTCATCCATAAAGACCTTAATGTCCTATATACTGCCGATTTGGCCCGATCCAGATACCAATCCTTTCATAATAAACTCCCGGCCCACTCGAACCCATGTTTAAACAGCCTCGTCTCCTCCTCTATTCCAGACAATCCTCCCAGGTTTCTGAAAAGAAGATGGCCTCGGGACTTTCTATGTTAAGTGTATCAGTTGAGAGCTACCATGTTTGTTCAAGACATATTTTCTTAGTATTATCACATTTACTAAAGGTATTTATTTTATTACAGTTGTAAATTTCATTAAATAAAAAAATCTGGTGCGTGCGCGCAACACACAACTTTCACTTACCAACTTAGATTAGAAATTAGTGCGTTGTGTTAATGCCACTTCTCACTCAGTTACAAATTTATTTCTTATTTTTGTTTTCATTTGCTCTATAACAAACACTAATTTCTTTTATTATTAAATAAAAGTTTTTACTGAAGATAATTCGGCAATGCAAGCATAATACTCCAAGTCGACTGATTTTATAATTCTCTATGTACTTGTTGAAAATTTCATTTAGTTACAATGAAACCAATAATTTCCATTAAATGAACAGAACGGCTTTAATTAGGAACAATGATCTGTCATTAAAGGCGTACTATGCAATCGTGGGCTCAACGTGTTTTATGAGTTGACTGAATATTTTTCTCCTCTATACGTTTACTTGGTTTTATCATATCTCATATTTAGCCATTTCTTATTTTTAGGCGTAATGAGAGACAGTTCATTTCTCCATATAAACAGAAACAAAGATACTTCATAGGAAACAAAAACAAACAAACAAAAAAGGCCCCTTCCCCATTTAAGCCCCCCCAGAACATTTTAATGATGATAAAGCTTACTTGATATTAAAGAACACCTCTTCTTCATTAAACATGACGAATTTGATGAAAATCGTTAAAGCCGTTTTTGAGTAATTAAAAAAACACGTGAAAATAATACACAATTTATTAAGTAAAGTCCCCCCTCCGTTTGACCAATTTTGATGAAATGCGGGCTATCTCATCTTTGGCATATACATACGTCAAATACCCAGTTTGATCAAAATCGTTAAAGCCGTTTTTGAGTAAATAAAAAAAAACACGTGAAAATGATACAAAATTTATTAAATAAAGTCCACCCTCGCGTTGATCAATTTTGATGAAATTTTTACAGTCGTATCTCGGGCATATACATACATCAAATACCCAGTTTGATCAAAATCTTAAAAGCCGTTTTTGAGTAAATAAAAAAAACACGCGAAAATGATACAAAATTTATTAAGTAAAGTTCCTTCTCCGGTTAATCAATTTTGATGAAATTTTAACAGTCATATCTCGTGCATATACATACATCAAATACCAAGTTTGATAAAAATCGTTAAAGCCGTTTTTGAGTAAATAAAAAAAACACGTGAAAATGGTACAAAATTTATTCAGTAACGTCCCCCCTCCGGTTAATCAATTTTCATGAAATTTTTACAGTCATATTTCGGGCATATAAATAGATCAAATTCTCAGTTTAATCAAAATCGTTAGAGCCGTTTTTGAGAAAATCTAAAAAAACGTAAAAAGTTATTAAATAAAGTACCCCCTCCCTTTGAGCAATTTTGATGAAATTTTTGCTGTCACATCGCGGGCATATATTTACACTAAATACTCAATTTCAGGTTCCCACGGTTTATAGTTTTTGAGCTAGTCTGTTCACACACGCACACACAGACACACACACACACACACAGACCATTTCGCGGGACTTGGTCATTTCGACTCAGGGGGCCCCAAAACGTGTATTTCCGTTGAAAACCGGAAGTCGAAATTTTTCACGATCGCAATACTTCCACTTACTATATATTTCATATAGGTAAGTGAAAGTAAAAAAATATGCAGTATACGATACTAAATGTACGGTGTGTACTTTAATTAAGTGGGATTTAAGGTTAGAGTGCGAATGCTTCACACGGATCAATTGATACAATATAATTTAATACAAGGCGTTCATCATCACATAAAAAAAATAATAAATTTATATTTTAAAAGGCACGTGATAATTAAATAAAAAAAAAATCGATTTTCTTTTTCATTTATTAGCTATTCAACATTGCCAATTTAATATTGTTTTGAAAGGCATTTTCAACCTCCATATTATATTGATGGTGAAAAGTTGAAGAGGAGATAACAAGGCAGTCCATCGAAGGGCGAAGTTCTATCAACAAAAAAAAAAGTTGAGATACAGGAGGGGGGGGGGGGGGGAGTGACAAAGTCGTCCAAGGGCCCGGAAATTGATTCGTTGAGGTATTCATGTTTACAATACTCCCTTCTTGGCTACCAGCGGAGTTCACGTCTCTTTTCAGTAAAGATCTATTCTATCGATAAACTGTCATCTTTTCCATTTAGGTAAAGCAAAGAATAAATAGAAATTGAATGACGTACAATTAATTTCCGCTGTGAGAATAGTGTAATTTATATATTAATCAATATTACATTGTCTAGCAAAAAAATAAATAATATAGCTGGTTTGTGTATTTGAAATAAAAATATAAAAAAAAATTGTTGAAATTGGGTCAATATAGCTTCAGCTCTATTTTCGTTTGAAAAAAGGAAAAAATATATAGAGGTGAGAGATAGTCAACTGTTGAGCTTTACGATAGGTTAAATGATGATCAGGATTTTCAGTTTGAAAAAAAAATTTATTTTCGAAAGCAAACTTTTCGATCCAACTTGTGGATCTTCATCAGGGCTGAAAGAAACAAAAATATATGAGTATCTATGCTAGAGGATGACAATAAGTGCATATTTTACAGAACTAATAATAATATAAAAGATAGTAAACAAGCTTTTAGGAAGAGACTATATAATTATAGATATAGAATGCAAGGCCTCAAAGTCTCGTATAATTTCAATAATTCACTTAATCGTGCAGGTTACATACCAAATTTTCGCCTATTCAGGCATCTTCAGGGCTACAACAGTTTCACATGCAAGCTAGAAACAGACTGAAACCTTCCCATATGGAAGGAGGGCTAACAGGGAAATATACAGTGTTGCCAACATTCAAACAAATTTAGATAACAGAGATAATAACTGAATGAGGTCTATAGAAAATTAGTAATAGTATTAATTTTCTATAGACCTCATTCAGTTATTATCTCTGTTATCTAAATTTGTTTGAATGTTGGCAACACTGTATATTTCCCTGTTAGCCCTCCTTCCATATGGGAAGGTTTCAGTCTGTTTCTAGCTTGCATGTGAAACTGTTGTAGCCCTGAAGATGCCTGAATAGGCGAAAATTTGGCATGTAACCTGCACGATTAAGTGAATTATTGAAATTATACGAGACTTTGAGGCCTTGCATTCTATAAATATAAAAGATGGTAAGCAGTATAAATATATTTGTGGTAATACATATAGATAGTAAAGATTATAGCATAGATATATGTGTTTTCTTTTAACCAAGATGAAGATCCACAAGTTGGATCGAAACGTTGGCTTTCGAAAATAAACCAAATTTTCAAACTAAATCCTGATCATCATTTAACCTATCGAAAAAATACATATATTTCTGATTGTTCTTTTCAAATTGAATTATTTTTAGTGCTTTATATTATAGAATAAATTTTATTATGGATATACTGCCCCCGCATTATGCATTGTTCTTATTAAGGCTATTATCTGTTAGTGCTAAATGTTGTATGGTAAGATATGATATGTTATTTATTAGTAATTATTAGTTTATTTGATTACATTGATTACGTGTATTAATTGGGGTATAGATAATTAAATTAAAGATTATATATTACTAGCGGTATATACCGGTTTCACCCGGAGAATTTCATTTTTTTAAATCTATAAACTGAGACTTTTATCTACTCAAACTGTCGATTTCGTAAAAACCAATTTAAAGCGAGCTCAAAACGGTTTTTATAAGAATAAAGAGTATACCCAGAGATTGGCTGATGTTATGCAATTTTAAGAACAAACAAAAATATATTTCATCTTTATATACATATATTATAGCTGTATATCCCGGTTTCACACTGGGAATTTCATTTTACTAAAGAAACGGTCGATTTAGTAAAAAAAACATTTTAAAGTGACATCATTATGATTTTTATAACAATAAAGAATATCGGCTGAAGTTATGCAATTTTAATATGGACAGGTTTTCGCAACTGGTCTGAAAGAACCACTGAACGAAATTTGGAGAATTTAGGACAAATGGTATGGATTGCTATAAAGAACAAACAAATAAACAAACAAACAGAATTTCATCTTTATTGATATAGATTGTTTACTGCAGGCTTAAGTGAATTATTATATTCGTATAGCTGCAGTTTGTGAAGTTCCTTAGCTGTATATAACTAAAAAGCTAATATGTATTAGTGAGTTCAACTTGTGTACGATAAATTTAGATGCCAGAGATAAAAATCATTAAAGCTGTATAATGTATTAGCAAGGTTGTATTTGGACTCCATGTTTTCACTTGAGTATTAGTCTGTCTGGCGTTCATTTGAAATATTCAATTTGCGTTGTTAAATCTGTTATAATCGGTCAGTGAACTCTAATATCTCATTATTGATAAGATCTATTCAGTTGTTTTGATGGCTGTAATTAGTATTGCAATACTGTAAGTAATATTGCTACCGAATAGCAATTAATTTGGTGTTTTTTACGAAATTTGAACGTTTGATTTTGAAAAATTGATTTCATATCGGTATTGTTCAAACTTCAAAAGTCGTGTCCTAAGGAATAAGGAAATTTGACTAAACAACTTATTCACTAGAATGACAGATATATTATCCTTTTTCACATACAATTTACCGCATATATTTTTCCGCTCCTCTTTTAGTTGCTTTTATATTTAAATTAAGTTAAGGCAAAGCTATAATTGTTTGTTAGTCAGTTATTCACTATTTTTTTATTATTATTATTTTTTTTTTTTTTTACAGTCTCAATATTTTCCCCTAATTCATATTTCGTATAAGATAAACTAAAGCAAAAAAAATTTTTTTTTTTTAAATGCATTTCTTTTTTCATTTCCTTCCATCAAAAATTAATGACATTTTAGAAACTCCGATTCTTTTATTTTTATTTAACCGGTTCCTCGAATGAACTTGATCTGAATTAGTTCTCATAAATTATTTCGTGGTGAGGGGATAGGTGATGAGAGAAACAGGCATATGAAACCCTTCAGTCCTTTTCAATCCGGATAACTCGATTGTCCCAGTTGTATTCCGAAATCCAACGCCCGCCAAATAACCTGTTCAATGGGTCATATGTGGTCTAGTGGTTAGCATAGCAACCTACAATACTAAAGGTTTGCGTCCCGCAGTGGCCATATGGATTTTCAAATGGAGTAAAAAATCCTTGACTATGCCGATAAGACTTAACATGGAGCCTGTACGATGTCGTCAACTCGTTAAAGACCCCAATCCTAATTATACCTAGATTGGCAAAATTAGAACTCCCACTGTAGCATAGTCCGATTAGCCTTAGTGGCATCAAGCGGCGCACAGTGGTCCAACCAGAGGAAAAAAACCATAAATGAAAGTAGCACAAACCTAATTTTTCTTAATTAATCCAATCTTAAATTTGGCTGACCACCAATTTTAAATTATTTTTAAATAATTTATTTTTTGAAGAGAAAAGATTTGGCTCCGCCGGGAGTCGAACCCGGGTCTCCTGCGTTACATGCGAGGATGCTAACCTCTACACCACAGAGCTCGGCTCAAGGCAGAGCAAATCCTTCCTCTTCACTGATACCTACTCCCCCTATCTCACAAGTTTTGCGAGTAGTAGCGGGAGGTGGACAAATTTTGTACAATTTATGATACTTATTGACATAAGTCAATTTTTTAAATTATTTTAATTAATCCAATCTTAAATTGTGGCTGACCACCAATTTTAAATTATTTTTAAATAATTTATTTTTTAAGAGCAAAGATTTGGCTCCGCCGGGAGTCGAACCCGGGTCTCCTGCGTTACATGCGAGTATGCTAACCGCTACACCACAGAGCTCGGCTCAAGGCAGAGCAAATCCTTCCTCTTCACTGATACCTACTCTCCCTATCTCACAAAGTTTTGCGAGTAGTAGCGGGAGGTGGACAAATTTTGTCCAATTTATGATACTTATTGACATAAGTCAATTTTTTAAATTATTTTAATTAATCCAATCTTAAATTGTGGCTGACCACCAATTTTAAATTATTTTTAAATAATTTATTTTTTTAAGAGAAAAGATTTGGCTCCGCCGGGAGTCGAACCCGGGTCTCCTGCGTTACATGCGAGGATGCTAACCGCTACACCACAAAGCTCGGCTCAAGGCAGAGCAAATCCTTCCTCTTCACTGATACCTACTCCCCCTATCTCACAAAGTTTTGCGAGTAGTAGCGGGAGGTGGACAAATTTTGTCCAATTTATGATACTTATTGACATAAGTCAATTTTTTAAATTATTTCAATTAATCCAATCTTAAATTGTGGCTGACCACCAATTTTAAATTATTTAAAACTAATTTTTCTTAGTTTTCGAATACATAGATACTTGTAGTACAATGGTAAGAATAAATTTTTTTAAGTAGTTCAAAATTAAAATTTGTGTGTACCAGTAAAATTAAACTTTTTAATGATCGAAGAAAATAGTACTTTTCTACCAAGATAAAGATCTTTTACGAAAGAAAAAACTTATACGACGATACCAAAAACACAATTTTGTTTTTTTTTTTACCTCAAATTTGGCTTTGATCTGGGGGTCCCATTGCAATGATTTTGATTTCATTAGATTCGGAGCCTCAAGAAATCAATACACGTGTATTGCCATGCCACTAAAAAAGTAATTATAATATATATTAGTTTTTTTCCCATTTTCAGCTTTTTTGGACCACTGTGCGGCGGTAAACAATCTCGCATATTTAAGCCAAATTATTGTTAATTATTATGTAATCTAGAAAATGGTTTGCTGATCTATTTTTTTAATCCATTATTATCTAAAAATATTTTATTTAATTAGCTTTGTGGAGGATGGGATTCATCATATTATATTCCTAAATTTAAAATTTATTTTTGAAAGCTCTGGTACAGCGCGGAAATCACACAACCTTCATTGACATTGACTAGAAATGAACGTTTTTTTTTTTTTTAATATGCCTAAGTGCCTTTAGAAAGGGTACATTTTTTTTTTTTTTTTTACGCAAAGGCAATTTTTTAAGTCCTATGGCATGTTATCTTTTTAACATCCCTTTGGTGAAAGGGAATATTAGATATGAAAACATATCTAAGCAACATTCACGATGTTATTAATATGATTCAGATTCTACGATATGTGACGACCTAAATATCTTCTGTTGAGAACCATAGTGGCGTAAGTCTGAAAACATCATACTGGAGAAAACAGCATTCCAAGATTCTACAAAACCTCGAACTAAATCAACACAGCAACAGCTTCCGTTGTAATTTTTTGCTTTTTCCCTTTAAGTTTAATCTTTTCCTGGACATAACAAGCGTAATGGTCTGGAAAAAAAACCAAAATAATTTTTTGTTTTAACATGCGGTTATTTTGTTCCCCTCTCTCAGGGAAAATATCGCGCTCTACACGCAAAGTATTGAAATAACTTTTCACCACTTCTGCACATAAAACATGAGTCATCCTAGTGTCGTTTGGTTGTCTTAACTCGAAAATCAATTTTTTGTAGTTCCGCCAGTATGATTGCCAGTTGTAGCTGGACGATAAGGACTGCATCTTAATGGAGCAAAAACCAAATATAAGATCCCCGAAGTCGGCAACATGGCAAATACCGTTTAGTTTGGCCAATATAAGTTCGATTCATTAAGCCAATTTGTCTACCTGGGTACTCTAATGAACTGAAGATACATCCTGAAGTTCTTGCTCTGCGTTCTTACTTTGGACTAGGAATAATATACGAAAAAAATCAAACTATATCTGTATAAAACGTTATTGAGACCAGTGCCTACATACTGCTTACAGAAAAAAAAGCGCAACCCCCTTAGAAAATTCTCTCATCCGCTAATGATTTCAAGAACGGAGAGATATGAGATAACAATTGCTCTATTCCACCACTTCTGGACACCCTGGTAACATTACTAACACAATGGCTAGGAAGAAATAAACTTGAGTAGCCGCAGCGGTAACGAGACATTCCACAAATTGAATTAGTGGAAGAGGAAGTTGAGCGGGGAGGCATTGGCTTACACTTAACGCTTTGCGGGCAGAATACCAAGTTGTGGGCCGGGGCTTCCACCTCAATAAGCGTTCGTTAGCAGTTCCCCCGAAATTTATCGATCTCCATCCGCTAATATCTTCCAGACACTTTCCAACTTTCTTTCCAAACGAAATAAGTGTCAAGAAAGAGTGACAAAGTAGGCTCGTTTTGAAAGAGCATGAGGGGTCCTGTAACTTATAGGCTTGGGAGTCTCATTCCTAGTCATTTTCTCATTTGATAAATATAAGAAAGAAAGAAAGAAAGAAAAGTAATTTTTATTACTTATTTATTTAATAAGTATTAATTATTTAATATTTATTTTTATTTTTTTAGGGACGTCTAGTCCCCTAAGAATAACAGGCATGAACAAAATTAATGGCCATTTGTCTGGCTAGTTGTCCATTTTTTAAACTTATAGTACTAGTATGGTACTCCAAAAGATATTAGATAGTGATCAGGAGGCTGCAAGTTCCATATAAAAGTCCATTATATTAAATAGACAAGATTTATTTTTGTCAAAGTCTAAGTTTTGTCTTATTTCATTGATTTTATTTAATTCTTTATAACAATAGTCCGGAGGTCAATAAACTACAAAATAGTTTTAAACTATTTCATTGTAGCCAACGTTTCGACACAACAATGCAGGTCTTCGTCAGGGCTAAATGAACAAGACACTGACAAAGAAATTATGAACACATAGGACAAAGCGTATGAACTAATAAGATAACATATAAAGGTCTGTAATGTACATATAGTGTACATACACAGGATCTAGTATGGGTATTGACACTGATAGTATTGGTAGTGTGATTAGATGGAGCAAGATATATAAATTAAGGGGATATGGTATCAGAATGGTGTTTTATGAGTAGATATGGAGGTAGAAATCTACCAGAATTAAAGGAGGATTAATTGGTGATGGAGTAACCATGTTAGCCATACTACATCCTGTGTATGTACATTATATGTTTAAAGAACTTTATATTTTATCTAATTAGTTCATATGCTTTGTCCTAAATATTCATAATATTTTTGTCTGTGTCTTTTTCATTTAGCCCTGACGAAGACCTGTATTTTTGGGTCGAAACGTTGGCTACAATAAAATAGTTTAATACAATTTTGTAGTTTATTGGCCGCCACCCGGGACTATTCTCATAAATATTCAAAATTCGGTCAACCATCAGTTACCCAATAATTAAATTTTTTTAAACTTAAAATGGACATTTTCTTTAATTTCCTGAAGCCCCGATCAGCAATTCTTCAAATCCATAGTTCCTGTTTCAGATTCCCAAACTGTATGTGTATATGGATAGAGTCTTACTATTTGAGAAGGATACGTGGCAATATTGTAAAAAAATCAATAGCAAGAATTTATCTATAATGCTATAATGTGAAACACAGCATATGATCGAAAAGAGTTCTAAACTTTTTGGTAGAACATTTTCAGACTGTTTTAGTACCTCTTCGTGACTGTTCGAGAATCTTCTAAGCTTGTCGGGAACCTTCTAGATTATTCTAATTCAGACTAAATATAAGGAGCGATGGAATAGATAGTTAGTCTTGCTCTGAAGATCGAATCATATGGTTACGTTCGTGTTACTGTGTCGTTACAAGTTGATAGATATTGTAACCTTGTTCATTATTTGACTGTTACTGTTTACCCAACATTTTTTTTGTCTATTAAAAATTATTTAAACCCACGTGATTGTTACAACATTGTAATACCTACATATTTTGGTTTAATTAATTTTATTAACGTTAACTAAAATTACTTATATAAATTTAATAGTTATATAAAAACTTATATACATTTAAATACATAAATGGCAGAGATACAATTAGACCTCAAATTAGTAACAGCGTTACAAAACAGTAACTTGTACCAGTGACTCAAATTAAGCATAAGCTTCGATATTCAAGGCATGACTGAGACACTAGTTCATTGCTTCTTATATTTACTTCGAAATGGAACATCCCAGCAAGGCCTAGATTATTCCAAAACATGTGATTACCTACTAATACATGAATGTAACGGTTCCAGAAGATTATAGAAACCTTTCAGTGTAGCAGAAGGGATCATCTATTTTTGGCGAAATAATGTTGGCGCAAGATAATGTTCTCATGGACCGAGTAAACCAATTTTAAATATTATGAAAAAGTATAGACTAATGTACGCCCGACCTCAAATAGGAAAGTCACGCAATCTAGAAAGTTTATTTTGCGTTATTTTGGTAAAGTATGTTTTGAAAAAGAAGCTGAACAAAGGGAACAGTTCCTTTTTCTTTTCTGTAAAGCCATATCAGTATTCTAAATTTCTTCCAGATGTTAAATAATTCGGAAATGTATTTTATTGAAATCTATGTAAATAAAGATGAAATTATGTGTGTTTCTTTGTTCTTTATAGAAATCCATACCTTTTATCCTACATTCTCCAAATTTCGCTCAGTAGTTCTTTGAAACCAGGTGCGAACACCTGTCCATATTAGAATTGCTTAACTTCGGCCAATCACTGGGTATATTCTTTATGATTATAAACATTGTTTTGATCTCGCTTTACATTGGTTTTTACGAAATCGACCGTTTGAGTCGATAAAAGTCTCAGTTTATAGATTTAAAAAATTAAATTCTCCGGAATGAAACTGGTATATACAGCTAGTATATAATAATATAAGGTACTTAAAATATAATACATACACAAAACATTAACTGTTTCGACAAAAAGCATAATTTACTTACTCTATATTTATCTGCATTCCCTGATATGAATTCGTATTTATTATTATCAGAATGCAGGGAGTGTAAAGACGTTATTCGCTTCGAGTCCCTGAACACTAAACGTCTATCGACGTCATTTACGTCAACGGGTTAAAATATTGATTCCAGCAAATGGGTCTTCACTCCCAGTGAAGAAAAAATATATCTCTCATTCTCGCAAGATAATCTTATATTAAAAAAATAAAACCTTTAGAATCCATATAAAATATTTAGAAAATGGGTGATGCCATCGGTACTCCGTATATTTTTGAATGATTCGTCAAATCCAGAGATTTTGTCACTCCTATGAACTTTTTTTTTGTTTATTTATTTTTTTTTTTTAGTTTTTTTTTTTTTTTGAAGAGCGAAAATTAAGAATATCCGTATAAAGTGGTATAAAATTGCAAAGATGTGAAAATAGAGAGCCCGATATGAACTCAAAAATAGCCCTATAATTTATGGTTGATTCTAACTTGAAAGCTTAAGGGTCATTTTATCATAAAATACCCCTCACCACTTCGATCCATTAAAAACCCTCTAATTAACCCTTCTGACTTTTCCCTTCAACTAAATAGGGTTTTACTCATATAAAAAAAAAAAATTAATGGTTAAATTTCAATTGGAGCAGCGGAAATCTCCTTCCCTCGCCATGTCACAACTAGAGTTTCTTAACTTAACGCTCGTCTACGAATTGACCTTTGATGCTTTTTGAAGTTTTTATAACTGTGGTGCCTTTTAATACATCTCAGAATCATGAGATTTGTCATATTTTTAGGAATGAAAGAATGGTATTTAGAAGACGGAGAAGGATTGTCCCCAGTTTTTCGCTTTTCCCTCGCTCACATGGTGTCTTCGTATTATGGCTCTTTTTGACCATTGCAAGTGATTGCGACTACTGACTAAAAGTAAGAGTAAATCTCAGGTAACAAATCATTTATTCACAAAATGTTTTCAGTCACTGTAAGACCGTTTGTGTCCGTCAGGATGAGAACGTTTGTGCAGTGACAACCCGTGTCATTTCTTCGGCTTTCCTACGTGGAAAGTAGTTGTATCTAAACATTTGTTTATACTTACAGAGCTTGTTGAGATGTTTCCGATAGTCTCTCATATATTCGAAAAGCAGCTGTATTTAAGTAGTAAAACAGAAAAAGCCTTCATATAGTCGGAGAGTAATTGCATTAAAATGTTTTGGTTGCGTTCTACATCTAGAGCTCGTTGAAACGTTTCCAATAATCTATCTTTTTTATAGATTGACCGTTACAATCTATAAAAAATTGTTACAATATTAAGCGAGAAAAAACTAGATAACCAAACATAATTTGCTGTCTTTCTCCCACCTCTATGTTCTTGGGAAGTAGTTGTATCAAAGAATGATGTTTTATGAGTAGATATGGTTAGGGAATATTATCTATGTAATAATAATATCTTCAATTCTGGTCCATTTCTATGGGTAGAAGTGGACCAGAATTGAAGGGGGATTAATTGGTGATTTATATTTTATCTAATCAGTTCATATGCTTTGTCATATGTATTCATGATTTTTTTGTCTGTGTCTTGTTCATTTAGCCCTGACGAATACCTGCATTTTTGGGTCGAAACGTTGGCTACTATAAAATAGTTAATACTATTTTGTAGTTTATTGACCGCCACCCCGGACTATTCTCATAAATATTCAAAATCTGGTCAACCATCATTTATCCAATAATTTAATGTGTTTTTTTTAAACTTAAAATGGTCTTTTTCCCGCCTCTAGGTACATGGGAAGTAGTAGTATCTAAAGATGTTTGTTGCTTTCTACTTATAGAACTTGTTGAGATGTTTCCAATAGTTCCAATTCCAATCCTACCATTTATTCGAAAAGCAGCAATATTTAAGTAATAAATGAAAAAAAGCTGGAAGATCATATAATATGTGGTGTCTTACCCCGCCCACCTTAGTAATGGGGGAAGGCACATCTGACAGGGAAAAAAAGTTTATGAAATACGTTTTATGAATTAAGTAGAATAATTATTTACGACTCTATTATTTAAAAATTGTAATAAAATTTTAGTGTGATGGCTGTTATACGGCTTAGGATTTTGTCAACTATTTTTTTATATAAAAAAATATAAGATATAATATACTTAAAGGAACACGCAGAACACATATTTATTAATCGAATAGGAACTTCAATAAATTCAAACAGTTTATATACAATTCAAACAATAAATAAACATAAAAACATCTATACAAGAAATTCTACAAATAATTTTTTCCCTGAAATTCGGGGGATTGGGGCCCTCCATATCTCCAAAAACCTCCACAGATCAGACTGCAATATCCCCCTTCCCCCCAGGGTGTTGTTACCCAGCATTCGTGCTTTGTATACTAGTCTTCCGTTTTTTTAATTTTTTTTATTTATAAATAATTAATGCACCCTGCTCTTGTATAACCTCGCATTGGAGTTCAATCATTGCTATGTAAAGAGCATCCCTAAATATTTTCCAGACGTTAATTCGACATTTTCAGTTTCAAGGATACCTAAGTTCAGATTCGCCCTTTCTGGGAAAACGACTCATATATACTCTGATTCTCTACATATCGAAAAGAAAACATAGAAAATTGGGCAATCATTATAAAAGTTAAATGATTAATTTTAAAGTTAAAGTTAAAGATTATTTGAATTTTGTATATATCGCTGGTCGGCATGAAGATGGCTCAAAACTGAAAATATATTAATTCTGAGTCATGCATATCGCTAAAATCAGATTAAAAAAACCAACAGTGAACGGAACAGGTTAGGCGCAAGTTACCACATTCGTGGTACTAACTGCCCCAGACGCTGTTTGTAGATACATGGTAAAATTTAGAATGTAGTTGAAACACATACATTTACTAACCAAAAAAAAAGTTTTTTTTAGTTGCAGTTTTTTTTTTTTTTCCTTGCAGACGTGCGATATTTGTTATTCATAATATAATGGACCAAGATAAAAAAATAAGAATGAATACACTCCTCCGTAAAAAATACCGGACTCTGGATATAATAGTGTTAAGTGAAAAAAAAAATCTGATTTAAAAGAGTTCTAGACTTTTTGTTGGAACAAACTGTTCTAGTTTATGTTCGTGACTGTTCGAGAATAATCTACGCTTGCCTAGAACGTTGTACACAGTTCTACTTCAGACGAAGTTACTATTGCTCTGAAAATTATTATTTTCATGCTATAAAAAATATTTTAACCCACATAAACGTTTCAATAGAATATCATTTTTATTTAGTTGTATAAATCAAATTATAATCCCTTAGAATAAAATATTAAAGGAACAAAACTAAAATAAACACTACAGCAAGGTTATAAAGCTTCAGCTGGGAGTCGGCTTTCACCGTCATAGATAATATTCACATCTCTGATCAATATAAGAGTACTGTATTGATAGCCCAATAGTTAATCATTATTTTTTAAAATAATCATTAGAGATATGTAAGAAATTGAATTATTTGAAACAACAGTTATATTTAATTTACTCTTTTATAATAATAAAGCTATCAACTCCACACATTTCAGAGCGATATTCGGATTTCCCCCTTGTCACGAACAAAGCAGAACAACAGGAAAACAAAGAAAAAAACTTTTCTTTTTTTTTTATTTAAATGAGTGCTGCGATATAAGAATAAACAGTGGGACAAAAGAGAAAGTTTATAAAGGCCCTCCAATCATCCCTCAGTTTCAATTTGTTAACTTTTAGCCAGGCATCAGTTTCCCTTTCTTTGACTACATAACTTCCCAAAAAGTATTCCCATTCGTCTCTCTTATTTCTTCCTCTTGGAAACACGAATTTTGACTTGGATTAAAAAGAAAGAGGAAAAACGTCACGTGGATTAACATTTACTTAATACACAAACATCAATCATGAATATGCCAAAGTTAAATTGGAAATCGTATCGTACGAAATCCATCAGGAAAAGAATTTTAAGTATGTTGTCACAAAATATTATAAAAACTGTCTTTTAATCACTTAAACGTAACTTTGTTACATAATTTAATATTTTTTTTACATAATTTAACATAATTTTTTATGTTTCTTTTTGTTTATTCAATTTTGTTTTATATTATACATACAGTTGAAGACCCCACGCTAAGATCGTGTTCAGGCACATTTTGCAAATTTTACAGGAAAGCAAAAGAGTTTAAACGTTGTATAGAACACAACCCAGTAACACCAAGTCAATGGGAAGAAATAGCGTAAGCCCAATTTATTTTAAAATAATGGTAATGTTAATAAAAATACAATACATTATATGTTAGTCCAGAAAGAATCAATGACAAAAAAAGAATTGTAATTGCGTGTGCCCCAAAAAAGAATTGTAAATATCTCAAGGACTGAACCCGCTATTTTCGTGTAAACTACACAGATTTTTAGTACTCGAAATGGCAATTCACAAAAAATGGACTGAGCACGTTCTTAGCGTGGGGTCTTCAATTGATATTTCTGTATATAATTTTTCTTATTGGATTTTGTTTCCAATCGTTTCCTCTTTATTATATTTACGGTAAACTATCTTCCACCAGTAAAATATTTTTTGTGCAATTACACAATTTTAAATTTCTACTCAAGGTTACAGGACCACTTATTTAAGAAATAGTTTTATATAACCTTCAAAGACATTTTAAAAGGACAATTGAGAAAAAATACAAACATTATAATGAATAAATTCGTTCGGGGGAGGCAAGATATTGAAGACGAAGTTTAAAACAATATAAATAAACAAAAAAAAAATATGTTTATATTTCGGGAATAATTTAAACTTCAACTAAAAATCTTAAAAATGCCACTTATTGAATTTTTTTTTTTGGGGGGGGGCAAGTTTTCAGATTAGTCCAAAATTATAATGAAAACATTTTTCAAAATCAAAAATAAACTTGAAATAAATGTCTCCAGAAAATACATGGATACTCAGGAATAATACTTGACATACATACATGGGATGGGGGAAGAACAAACTAAGCAAGGACTTCCCCAAGTGGATAACGCAGGGTCCAACAAACTTTGAACACAATATGCAATAGAAAATTCAAGAAGTTGCCGGAATTGGATTGCTCCTCGATTCAATACAACCATTCACCCGTCCGCACTCGACATTTACATTTTTTCCATTCACCACCTCAGAGAACATCAAGACAATCCACTCTAATGAAAATCTGCTATTCAATAATTTCTTAAATATATTATATTTAAATAAAAATTTATACCGTAAACCGAGATGACTTTGCCCAATTTTTTTGTAAAAGTCAGTAAAAAATAAAGACGGAATAAAGAAGGTAAACTGAACCATATATCTGATATTCTGATATACCATAATAATTTGAATGATTATGGTAATATTAATCAATTTTGAAATCGGGTGAAAGAGATGTGTAACGCAAATATTTATATGACTGCATCTGGAATGCAATTACGAATAATAAATCATAATCCGTTTCTAATTGGAAATTGAAATTTGAAATCATTTTATCAGTCGAAATACTCGCAATTTTGATACCTCTGCATCCTGAAAAATAAATACATAATATTAAATACGTCAAAATAAATATTTTCATATATCATCGTTACCGCGGTAAAACCTCCTACGTGACAAAAAAATCCAAAACGTGATTTTGATATCATAGGAAAGAAGATTTTACCGACCATGTGCTCGTGGAAAGCACTCATGTGTTAAAAAATCGTAACACGATTGATATCGTGTTGATTAAATTGATCATAAAGAATCCTCCTATGTGTAAGAGTTCACTGCATCACTAAAGGTACCATTAGAAATTACATATATTTTTATTACTTTGATTGTACGGTTCCGTGGTAAGAATTACTATAAGATTTTGTTGTGTTGGTATGCATTGAATTACACTAATTTTTCTGTGAAAAGGTGACTTAAATTATTTACAAATCAGTTATTTGCTTCTCCTGCACAATCATGTTTTTGTCACTTAAGAGGTTTCACCGCCGATATTTTTTCAACAACGATATTTTCAATAAAAAAACAGTAATTGGATATCGATATTAAATACATTATTCCAATCTGAAAAAAACATCAAATGTTATAACTGTAACACTAATACTCCTCTGTTATAACTTGGGAGAGTAAACATTTCTTGGGAAACTGAAAGAACTTTTGGAATGACTAAACTAACTTTATCTCTCGTGAAGAGGGCAAGAATAATAGAAGAAGACGGAATAATATTACATTAAAAGCGGGGTCCTCCTTTTTAGGAAACTTGGATACGTTTACTAAACTAACAAACTGAACGGCGCATTCCCTTCTATACCCTAATTCGTAAAGTCCTCAAAGGGCCTATCCTTATCATTCCCTAAAAATAGAAAATCTTCTTCTTAAAAATTGATGTATAAATATTTTAATGGACTATCATCTGATACTGAAAAATAAAGAGGGTGGGAAATGAAATACAATAATTCTCTATTGTTCTAGTGATTCTCATTTAATTTGACCATTTAACTTTTTTAGAAATGGAATTTTGGGTTTAAAAAAATTCAACTTATGAATAAAATTTTATCTGAATATCATCAATAAGATGTTCAAGAAAACAAAGGTGAACAAAGTTTCTCAGTTTGTTCAGTATTAGTATTTTTTATTATTTTTTCAACTCAAAAATGATTTTAGTGAGGAGCGTTTCTGTATTTTTATTTACTTATTTTTGGTAATTTGTTTTTATTTTTTTTTTTTTTTTTTTTATTCTCTCTCACTCTCGTCGCTTCATATCACGGCGTGAAAACTCGTTTGTAAGGCATCGAATCTTGTTTCCCTTCCTGGCAGGCGTCTATTCCCACTCCTTTACTTGCCTAGCTTAGTAGCCTATACTTTCTCGCTAGTTTACCTATGAATAAGCCGTTCTGTCAAGACTTAGGTTTTTCTTCGGATATTTGCATCTCATTGATCATCATCGTATCATATCGTGAAATATATATGGTTTTACTGGAGAGTTTTTACTAAGATCAGTGTCAACGATTCAACCATAATTAATTCGTTCACTGCATTACATGTCGTTCAAATCCAAAGACTGAGAGGTATTTTCACAAGCTGAGTAGACTGAATAGTTTAACAAACTGCCATTTGCTTATTTTCTGTCTCTTGGCCAACATCTCTTTTTTATTAAGAATATATTTTTCATTATGTCCTTAGTATATTTTTTCTGTTCTCTATTGCTCCTTTCTACAGCTTGTTAAAATGGCTATAGAAAAGAAATGATTCATGTAGGCATTAACACATAACAATAACATCACTTCCCCACAATTGTTTTTCCGTCACGAGTGTTACGTAACACTCGAGACATTTTCACATAAAATCTCCCTCCTTGGCTAAACCAAGTGTCGGATATATATGAGATGATGACCTCGAATAAATGTCCCCAACAAATTTTGCCCGTATCGTTCGGATTTTTCAATGAACGCTAATATATACAATTAACGTAACACTCGTGACCTATAATTTTTGTGAAATACATGATTTTGCATAGGATATCAAATAGCAGCCTATTAGATACTTTCTTCTCTAAGTTTGCACATCGACTGATAGTCGGTATCATCAAAAAAAGTTCTGATGGCCATTCCCAACATCCCAACAACGCCTTGAATTTTTCTACTAATCTTGGGGACAGATTCATTTTCCTGATTTACATTCGAAGTATTACAGATAACTAAAAATATCATACACACCTTGAAACACCACCGTATTACAATGAAATACCTCATTGTTCAAATTTAATCAATTATCAGGGGTTCATTTCTGGATGTCGTGAACTAAGCATAACTAGCTTGGGGACTGTAACACTCGTGACATTTTCAAACTTCATATTGAGATATTTTGTTTTTTATGATGCCTAGATTCATTTAAATGTTACGATCATACTGCTATAACAGCACTCTATAAAATAAATATCCAACAATATTTTTGGGTATGAAAAAATATCTCAAAAACGAATGTTAAGACCGGGAACACTAAATGGTCAATTCAAATGAGAATCACCCATAAACGTTACTCATGAGTACCTTCCATGAAGTGTCAAGCCGTGTTTACACGTTTAGGTTTTTGAAACCAAGTTTGGAATTGTAGATTCGCGATTCCACCTCCATGAGCTATTGCATAGGACCAAATTTACCAGTTTACATGCTCAAGTCATTTTATCACTCTTAGAATGAAAATTTTGTAACTACTTATTAACTGAATTAATTTTGTTTTTTACTTGCCTCAGTTTTTTTATAAATTTGACCAAAATTATTTTATGTTTTACTAGCTAGGGTGCCCGGCTTCGCTCCGGTAGTCGTGTGGTAGTTTTTATAACAGAAAAACTTTAAATTTAAAGAAAATATAGAAAAAAATTAGCACTTTCTTGAAACTTTTAACACGGTATCAATATTAAGATTCGAGATCTGCAGAGTTCGCCCAAATAAGGAACCCTATATACTTTAAAGGGGGTTGAAAATAGTGAATGAACAATTAATTGTGCTGCAACTTTGTCGAGCCATGCATCGTTTTTGATGGTTTCTATGATTCTGAATCCTATAAGCGCATTCCAAGCAGTCAGCAGATAATAAGTTATTAGATAATAGTTAAAAAACTACATTTCGAGTACAACTTAAGCGTCGACTACTGTAATGGGCCTTTTAGATCCAGAAGTTTAAAAACTACCGAAGATTCATAGAAACTTTTTTTTTAAGACCTTTCTTCCAGTTCAACCTCCCTTAAGATATCCCCCTCCCCGTAATTTGGCCGGACTATGCACCTACTATTACAAAGTAAAAACCAAAATATCATGAGGGCACAATCTTTTCATCATATTTCTTTTTATCCTGAACTATGAGTAAAATCTTAATGAAAAAATGTTGTAATTGGAATTAGTCATTTTGTCAAATGGAATGCTCATCATACATAGTAAAAAAAACATTTTTTATAATTACATACAAAAAGAACACTTCAAATTTTTTATTTTCGATTTATAATCAGTCAATGCAGCTCTTCTTTTTTTGTTTTATGTCTGTTTTTATTCGCTCACTGTACTACTAAAAAATGTTCATTCATATTACATTAAATTTACTTAAGTATATGCTATATATTGATTAAATGTAATGTGTAATTCAATTAACAATGTGTAATTCAATTAATTCGATTGTAGATATGTAAAATCATTATATTATTTGAAAAAAAAAGGTGAAACTAATTATTTTTGCTTGATTTTTTAGTATTTTAAAAAGAACAGCTGATAAAATATATAACCTTAAACAACAAACTGAATGGAATGAATGAACAATAAACATTGAGTGAAACACACCCTAGCGCTTTCTGGTAGTCTGCAGCTCGAACTAAATTTTTCATTCATAAACTCGCATGTCATTCTAAGGTAGGCTAATTAAATGGTGCGAGAGGCTCCAAATTCCAGTCCTTTTCTCTTCAATTTTACACACTTAAAAGAAAAACGGAAACCTTCTTTTCCGTTAGGGGTTATATAGCACCACGCTGACATGACTTTCTTAAACGTACGTTGAGTCGTTTTTGAGCCTTAACACCATGCACATTGTACACTTTGCTTTATAATATATATTGATTTCTGTCTGTTATATACAAAAGTGTAATTACATATTCTTATTAGATTAATCGGAAATATTTGATCATTCATAACTAGAAATTGTACCGGTAATATTTTTTTATCACACAAAATTAAAATATTTCTTATAAAATTCTCGCAATTCTGTGACACGTATACATAAAGAGCAGTCCCAGCCACGCGTTGCTGTGGCTTAGTAGCTATAATGCGTTGAATTAATTATATCCTATTCTTTTTAATACAATCGAATCAAAATTCAATGGTGAAGATAACGTTTCAGCTAATCTAAAAATCAACCGGATTTAAAATAGAACTTTACGCCAAATTTAGAATTGTTTGATATAAAATTTAGAAGGGTTAAAGTTTTTATTTTTACAACTATTGATTTGACTATAGGAAGTATTAACGATCCATTTATTTAGTTGGATATACTTATTGGATTTTTTTCAGCAGAGGCGAGATTAAATATAAGTAACACAACTATGTAAAAGGAACTAATAAAGAATTTAATTGGAATAGGGTTTAGTACATACACAATAGACAGTTAGCTAAAGTGTACCAAATTAATCTTTTGTCCTAATGCATATTAATTAAATTCAGAATATAAGGCTGAATGCACATTGAGACACTCGCGACGCAGAGCAGAGCAGAGCAGTCCCAATTTGCGCGGTTCCTATCTAATTCACGTTTCACAAAAACTGCTCTGCGTCGCGAGTGTCTCAATTATAATTTTTTACAACAATGATGTACATTTTTTTTATTATTAGAATTCATAATTTCTATTTACTGTAGTGCTAATAGGTGCAAAATGATTTTGTTTAACCTGTCTTTTGCTAAAACCATGGGAAAAACGCGTTTTTTCTAGTCCAAGCCGGAAAAAATAAATTTCAGCTTAACCATCCTAAACATCGAAAGAAAATGAAATGTTGTGTCAAAAAATAAACTTACACCGCCATCTGTAGGGAATTTATAGAATTTACAAATAATCACACTCAACTGTAGTATATATTGAAGAATATAAAGAAATATTGAAGCCAATAATCGAGATAAATAACTACCCTATCTTTTAAGTTGGACAAAACTACAGACAATGAGCAAAATTTTATAAGAATCGGTTAAGTAGTTTCTGATTTTACACCCGACAAACAACAGAAAGGTTATGAAATCGACATATGACGCCATGTTAATAAATCGAAACAATCCTACTGTATTTGCGATAATTCGCAATAAAAGAAATATTGTGGTCAATAATCAAGATAAAAACTATCCCATCTCTTAAGTTTGACGACAAAATTATACACATTGAGCCAAATTTCATCAAAATAGGTTGAGTAGTTTCTGAGTTTACCTCCGACAAACATCGGGACACATCTATGTAATTTATACAGCAATATAGGCTCGAAACGTCGCCATAATACAGTTTATTATTATTGACTGAACCTCAAGAACCCTATTATAACATTTAATATCAGTCAAGAAAACATATCCTATATATATATATATATATATATATGATAGTTATTTAGATATGGAAGAATAACCCTTTGTTTGGAGGGATCAACCCCATTTTACAAATTATACAGTTCATTTAATTTAAAAATAAATTTCAAGTCTTCATCCCAGCATTTTAATTTGTATATTTATCACAAAATTACGAGAATGTAAAATAAAAACAATTTTTGGTTATGAATGTAAGATAACATTCATAAAACAGTTTGGTTATAAATGTAAGATATTTCCCTCCACTTCGCCCAGATATTGGCGCAAAGATGCCAACCGAAATCAAGACGTCTTGGATTTCTTCATTACAAAGGGAATTACTTTATAACAATGCGATATTACTAATGTAACTGACATATCATTGACTATTCCCCTCTTCTCTTGACGATAGACCACCATTAATTAAAACATCCCGTCTATGACTGACTCCCGGAAAAATTGACCGGTATAAGTTTAGATTATCTATTGAAAATTCATTATCACTCCCTAAACATGTCACACGGGCTAGGTTCCGAACATCTAGAATTTTTATTTTACACAAACTGAATGGAATTATTATTGAAAGAATTATTTGTGCCTCGGGGGAACTCCTAGGCTAGGCTTCATTTTTGACACACATTTTTTTCTCACATCCTAAAAGTTTTCCTAAATAGCCTTCCAAAAACCAGGAAAAGGTTTATTTCACTTTCACAAAAAAAAAAAAAAAGGAAACACAGCTACAACATAGCTGCCAGACCAGATATTAACTTAATTTTGTTTCCATCCATGTTCCTTGAAGAAAATATGTTTTGGTGGAATTTCTTAGAGTATTTTTATACTTTCTCATCCCCTACAATATTTTTGTTAGCCAAGTAAAGTCTTTAATCCTTTAATGATAACCTGTTCATGAGAATATAAAGGTGGACATTGCGTGAGATATTTTTAAAGTAAGAAAATCTGTAGCCTCTCCGACGCACTAGCATGAAAACATTAAAAGCCTCACTCCCTACAACCTCATTCCCTACAACTTTATTCCCTACAAATAATGAAAAAAATCTGCACACAAATTTCACTTACGAACGTACTTAGATTAGAAATCGACGTGTTTCGACAATTCGTAAACGCCATTGACACATTTATTCCATATTATATTTGTGTATCTCCATAAGTTATAGAGTATATGTATAGCAAAATTTGGAATGTATCAGAATCGAAGTTTTCGATTGATCATTGCTTATTTATTTTTTTAAGGGACCTAATTTCATCAACAGTCGAGTTTTTTTTTTACTGCTTGCTTGTATTTCACTACGAGTTGCTTTTTTTAAATATATCGTGAAGGTGAATCGATAGGAGGTGCATTTACGTCTCGTTGTAAAGTTGGTCTCTTACGCCTTTCTGGAAATCGAGAACCATTACTGTTCGTCTAAAATCGCTTTATATTGCTTTCAGAAATTTATTATGGAACAAGAGTTACTAGACTAAAATACAATTAATTATAGACTATTATCTTAAACCATATGTTTGCACACATTCGATGCTTTAAAAAATTTAAGCATCACGTAATTAATTACTCTCTAAAGTAAAATAAATGTTTTCTATTAATAAATAAAAGTTTATATCTTCATAATACGGTTAATAAAATTTGGCTGACATCGCGGGCACATACATACATCAAATACCCAGTTTGATAAAAATAATGACAGCCGTTTTTGAGTAAAAAATAAAATAAAAAACACGTGAAAATTGGATAACATTTACTAAATAATGTGCCCCCTCCGATTGATCAATTTTGACTGTCACATCCCGGGAATATACATGCACCAAATACCGAGTTTAATCAAAATCGTTAGAGCCGTTTTGGAAAAAAAAAAAAAAACACCAAAAAATGAGAAAAAAATTAACTGAATAATGTGCCCCCCCCCCCGTTTAACCAATTTTGAAGAAATTTCGGCCGTCGCATCGCGGGAATAGTTTAATAAAATCGTTAGAGCCGTTTTTGAAAAAATCGAGAAAAACCTAAAAATTAGACAAAATTCTTTAAATAAAGTACTCTCTCCGTTTGACCAATTTTGATGAAATTGTTGCTGTCACATCGCGGGCATATACATACACCAAATACCCAATTTCAGTTTTGTACGGCTTATAGTTTTTGAGCTAATCTGTTCACACACACAAACACAGACCATTTCGCTGGACTTAGAGTTATTTTGACTCAGGGGACCCCAAAACGTGTATTTCCGTTGAAAACCGGAAGTCGAAATTTTTCACGATCAATACAATATAAAGCAATACTTTCCCTTACTATATTTCATATGTAGGTAAGTGAAAGTAAAAATCAATTTTCTATTGAGTGAAACGAGATTGTAGAACTCTTGTTATAAGGGTACACACAAGGTACACGCAGTACATTCCGCACAGGGAGTTTTGATGGGCAATTTAAGGCAGGTCCACATCAATTTGGTGATAGTTCTTCCTATTTTGTTTACCTAGCGCATTACTGTAGATTATTAAAAATTGTTGTAGTTTTTGTTAATTATTGTTTTTCCTTTTCTTTAAATATATCTTTTACAATATAGACCGTTGAAACTAATTTTCTATACTTCATTTTATACTAAGTTTGAAGTTTGATTTTACCTGTTTTTTCTCACTCGTAAAAAACGCTAAATTTCTCAAACATTCACATGTAAATGTATATATTGTAAATTTCCCAAAATATTCACGAAAGTGTGTGCACGATCTTAGGACTTGCCAAGGAACCCATATTGTGACACTTCGTGCGTAAAAAAACCCGTGGAAAATGGATATTTTTTTATTTAATAAAATTGAGATGAAAATACACCCATAATTTTGAAAATATCCATGTATACTAAAGACAATTTTCTAGTGATGTGAAATACTTTATAATTTAGAAGAATAGCTATAGGTACAACTAGTTACTTTTGAAATAATAGCAACGAATAATGAAATCAGTAAAGAAA
This sequence comes from Aelia acuminata, assembly GCA_911387785.2. Lineage (NCBI taxonomy): Eukaryota > Metazoa > Arthropoda > Insecta > Hemiptera > Pentatomidae > Aelia > Aelia acuminata. Next base: position 121,363,917 of record OU426982.1, on the reverse strand, counting down.
TGATATATTACATGAATGTATGATTTTTAAGTCAATCATTTATATTACTGTTTGTCATTCATAACCAAAAAATATCCCGTTAATATCTTTTTATTCTAAAATGTATACCAAAGACGATTTTCCTGTCATATGAGATATATAACATACTTTTATAAAAGTATGTATAGGTACTTTTAATTATAATGAAACATAACTTATATTAAAATTATTTATGAAACGATATATAGCATGAATGGATGATATATTTTAAGTCAATCATTTATACTACTGTTCGTCATTCATAACATAAAGTATGCCAGTAATATTTTTTGATTACTAAAATGTATACTAAAGACAATTTTCTAGTGATGTAAGATACTTTATACTTTAGAAGTGTAGCTATAGCTACAACTAGTTACTTTTTGAATAATATTAACGAATAATAAAATTAGTAAAGAAATGATATATTACATGTATGGAAGATGTATTTTATCTCAATCATTTATATTACTGTTTTTCATTCATGCCTAAAAAGTATACCGGTAATATTTTATTATTTCTAAAATGTATGCTAACTAAAACTTTCTTGTGATATAAGATATTTTATACTTTAAATAGCTGTAGATACAATAGGTAATTTTTATATAACAGAACAAGTTAAAACTAAGGGATCAAGTTGGTGAGGAAATTAAATAGGAAGGGATGAGAGGATTTAAATAAATTTATTCCAAACTATTTCGTTACTGAAGAGGTTTGTTAAAAAGTGGTGTTTTACTGATAAAAAGTTAATTAGTAGTAGTAGGTTCTTCTCCTCACCAGGTGCCAGGTGTCAACTCAAGGAGATGAGCGGGCCCATAGACAGCGGTGCTGTGGTGTGTGCTTGTGGGTGCTCGAGGTGTCGTGAGTGTGAATGTGTGTGTGTGTGTGTGTGAGTGTGGTTGAGGCGAAGAGAGAGAGAGTGAGTGAAGACGCGAAGAGGTCAGGTACCCGGCCGAGACTGAACGTCCACCGGCCACGGTAACCAACCCAACCGGGGGAAATTCCCTACCGGGGTATTGATTCCCGCTTTATTCCCCTCGAGTTTTCCCACTTACAAGCCAGCAAGAAAATCGCTGTCAGGATGCAATTTATATATTTAAATGTCACTAAAAAGGAAAGTACGCTTTTATTTTTTATGGGGTGTAAAAGAAAATGACCCTTGTTTAATCAAATATTTGTATTATTATTTCTTTGATATAAAATACAATCAATACATTATAAGTATAGTTCATTGTTATCTACCGTCATTAGCCATCTGCTAACCCATTGCTCGATATAACCCAAGGATGGTGATACCATTCCTTGGGACGGCTGTCAAAGAATTCTTGGACCGCATTTTCAACTTCCGCAAAATTACCAAATTTTTTTCCCTTGAAGAAAATGGGCCATGGCTCGGAACAAGTAGTAATCCGAAGGTGCGAGGTCTGGACTATATGGTGGATGAGAAAGGAGTTCAAACCCATTAAGCTCTGTAAACTTTTCTCTGGTTCGACGGGAAGTGTGTGGATGAACATTTATAGTACAGGAGCCCAATGCAAAAAATCTCACCCTAAGAACAAACAGCTAAAAATTTCAGCATAGTTTATATAACGTACTGTAACGTGGCCTGCTCTAAGCTCACACTAGGCGAAAAATTTTTACCGGTCCCGGGAAGTTCGAATGGAAGTCCCCCCACTTCCATCTCGGCTGAAGATTCAAAAAGGAGGCTGTCATTGGTTCAACTGAATTCACATGCCACCACTCCCAAGGAAAAAGTCGTTGCCGATTTACTCAATTCTGACGCCGAATGAACAGTCGAGTGTAAAAGGCCAGAATCCTTTTATACTCGACTGTTCACAGACCCTCGCCTCTGAAAGGATTGGTTACCACAAACTCCGTCAAAATCCCTCAGTTTAACAGGGTCCCGAGCAGGGTTGAACCCTAGAGTAGAGCTCTGAGGGTCCAGAGTTGAGCGGTTAGAGCGAACCGTCAGAGCACGTGTTTGGGAATAGATTGTTCGAGCTCAATCCACGCTGGCCTGGAACCTTCCAGGGCTTTTACGACTATATATAATGAGCGAATGACTGGACCAGTTAGTCTTAGTTTTTGTCTTGATTGTGAGCTCAAGCCAGATGATTTGTGTTACAAAGTGATAATTTTTGTAACCTGCTTTGATATTTGTGTTTTTATAATTCGTGTGGCATTGACTGGTTGCTATACATTTTTTCGTTGAATAAATATTGTTAACCCACTAAAGTGTTACAATATTATCCAAATAAATCGAATGAAATGAATACTATTTTTATTAATGTAAAACCGTGGGCTGTAAGAGTGATTCTAAAACTATGGGCAAGCTTTAGCTGTGAAATGTCCGGTTATTAGCAAACTTCTAAAATTAAATAATAAATCAAATTGAAATTATTTGTAGGGTGTAAAACGTAAAGAAAAGCTGCTAAATTAAAAACGATAAATAATCCTAACGAAACCAATTTTGCTAACTTTCGAGCATTAAGAATAGAGACTACTAAATTGCTCAATTTAAAAAAAAATGAGAGTACCTACCGCAAAAATAAATAATAGAAATTGAATGAAGGCATAAACAAAATCCGTAAACGGTCGGGGCGAATCCGGTAGATATGTTAAGGTAGTTCAAGGATTATTTCGAAAATATTTTAAATACGGAAATTATAGTCTACCTTCTCCTTCGGAATACTAGAGTGCTGAAACGTTAACAGTAGAAGCGTGTAAAGAGGAAATTGAAATAGCCATTGGAAAATTAAAATCGCATAAAGCAGCGGGAACAGATAATAATCCCACTAATCAAGGCATGCGGGGAAGCTGGGATTTCAAAAATACCTCTTTTGGTTAAAAAGATCTGGGAACAAAAAACAATACCCGAAGAGTAGAAAGAATCTATTCTTATTCCGATTTACAAAAAGGGATCGATAACGGATTGCTATAACTAGAATCTCACTCCTTCCGGTTCGTTATAAAATATTTTACAGTAGGGTTCCGACTAACCGAGTCGATGGGGACCAAGGTTACCTCGGTTAATCGAAATAATCGGTTAATCGGAACCATACCAATACCAACTAAAAATACAGGTCATTTTTAAATAAAAAATACATATATGCTTGAAAACCTAATAAATATTTAATAATAATAATTTAATACCAATAATAATAACAGAAATTATAAAACTATTTTTTTAAAAGAAATCTTTTATTGTAGTTCATTTAAATGAACTATCGGCAGCAGCTGTGTCCCTCCATTTTCTCAGAATCATCAGTTCATGTAGAGGCACATCGCCTCTGCTTTCTAAACAGAGAAGCGATCTGTCAATTAAAACTAACTTTAACTTATCCTTCCCACTTCCATTCGCACAAACCAAAACAGTGACTCTATATTTAAATCCTTTGGAACCACTCGCGGTTGTTTCCTTATTCGCCGCGAGAGTTTTTTGAGGCAAGACTTTGTACAACAAGCCGGTCTCATCCGCGTTGTAAATTTGGTCAGCGCATAGGTTTAGAGTTTTTAATAATGATTCAAAATCAGTAGTAAATTTGAATGAAGATTTTGAGAGCTGTAATACCATGTCTGTGTAGAACCGATTAAGCCAACCTTTCGAATTCAAATCAAACTCCCCTCAAATTTCTCAATGGGATTGTTCAATTTTTAATTAATAGATAATGTTTTTTCTTGTAGAAATGGACCACTTACTGGGAATCCTTTATGTTTCGCCTGGGAAACCCATAATAAAAGGGCCTCTTCTAAAAGCTCGGATGATGGCTTCTTTAATTTAGATCTACTAGTTGAAGCCTCCTTGGATGCAGATTGATAAACGTAATCTTCAATTTTCCTCCTATTCCTCCTCCAGTCACCCATAGTGTTCCCCATTCCATAATCCTGAGCTATTTTTTTTAAAGACTCACCCTTGTCTAAGCGATGTGTAAACACTCGTTTACGTTTTTTCAACATGATGTTTTCCATAGCGCGACCAAACGTTAACTGAGAGTTTTGTTAGAAGGGAATAAAGGAATGGGGATTAGATGTAAACAAATTTCCAGATTCTGCTACTAGAAAAGGTTTCAAACAGGAAGCGAATTGGGATTGAAGTTCCCATCATGGCCAAGGGCTCATCTTCATACACATACACATACTCCCCCCCCCCCTTCGACTTGGCACCTCGGTTAATCGGAATTATCGGAGAACACCAATGTGGTCCGGGCTAAACCGATCAACCGTAGAAAAAATTGAGATACAGCGGAATAGTACATCAGCTTTTTATCGATTTCAAAAAGGCATAAGACTCGATTAACCGCAAAAAGTTGTTTAATATTCTTGCCGAGCAGGGAATACCAAAAAAATGTGTATGAACGAAACGTTCAATGAAGTTAGAATCGGTAAATATTTTTCTGAGAAGTTTGAGGTTCGCTCTGGTTTGAAACAAGGAGATTCTCTCTCAACTATTTGATTTTAATTTAGTGCTAGAATGTGCGTATGAATGTGATACGTGCCGGAAAGAGTTTTGCTTGGTGAGGATGCGGAAACTTTAAAACTAAATAAAAAACATTGATGAAAGCCGGTAAAGAACTTTTGCTGGAAATAAATACTAATAAGACAAAATATATGGTTAGTCATAGAAGTGGTGACGATTTTACCGATATTGATGAAGAAGGGAATACTTTTGAAAACGTGGAGAAATTTAGATATTTAAGGGCGATGGCAACTAGAAAAAACGAAATCGATGAGGAAATTAAGGCGAGATTAAAAGCCATTAAAATGCTACTTTTAAGTAGCGAAATACACTACTCGACAAAATCATAGGCCACCCCATTCATTTTAAAATTTCATAAGAAATCTTCAACTTTTTATCTTTTTCATTGTATTTAAGAATCATAATAGAAGTTTGACAAATAAATATAGGCTAATAATCCAATAATTAAAAATATTTACATGAAAACAAGAAAATAAACGAAAATTGATTGCGACAAAATTATAGGCCATTTTTAAAATTATGTGTATTTTTATCATTATTAATATTTATTGAGCCCCCTTATTTTTCTAAAACGTTAATCATTCTATTTTGAAGGGATTTAAAGAGGTTTGTATATATATGTGTCTAAATTAAACTACTAAGTTTGAATGCTGAGCTCTGAGTTCGTCCAGAGAAGTGAATTGGCTTCCTGCAGCGAATACTGCCCTACTCAATTGTACCAAACAGTTTTCGATGCAGTTGAGATCAAAAGAACAAGCTTTCCGAGGCAAAAGTGAAATATTATTCTATTCAAAATATTTTTTTACCAACCAAGCCGTGTGGGCTGGAGCGTTGTCTTGTCGGGAAATGGACATTTCTTTGATGAACTCGTTTATATGCTCCATTACTGGCTCTCTTATGTTTCCCAATACTTTTTAGCATTAGTTTCTAAAGTAAAAATTTTATCTGACTTCACCACGATAATTATTACTGACCCAAATCATGACGCCACCATCACCCATTTGCCAGCGACTTAAAATGCTTTGGTTTCTTGGTGGTCATGAAAATAGTATTTGAGGTCATCTATAAACAATCTAAATTTACCGGTTTTTGGTAGTGAATATAACTTTTCTCAAACTTTTCTAACAAAAATATGATCCTGCACAAACTGTTTTATACTCGACTTAGCGTTGTTGTGAAACTGATGTTTTTTTTTCTGAATCCTCTGCCGTTTCAAGTGTTCTGCACTCAGAAGGATTTTTTGCACGTTTCGGATGTTAGTGATCACTGCAGCTAACAAAGCGATGTGTCTTGAAGCTCCTGCAGAGTTGGATGCTTCGCAAAATATTCTCCTTTTTTCTAGCATAGGGTAACCCCTTAGACTGTCAGGGCATTTCTTTGGGTCATCTTTACCTCCCATATTTAAATAATTTGTAATCACGTGCCTGCACCGGTATTGAGCTCTAATAATTATTGAAATTGTTCAATTTTTCCGCGTAAGGATTTAATTTCACCTATTTCACAGCACATTATCTCTAGGAATTTCAATTGTTTTAAATTTATTTCTAAACACTTCAGTAATTAAAAAACAAAAAATTAATTCAATAGCACGAATAGTTTGACTGGAGATTTAATAAAACACTGAGTGGCCTATGTTTTTGTCGCACATGAAAAAGCCTTATAAGAAGATAAAGGATTAAAATGATAACTTAGGGGGAATTTATACATTGATATAATAATCTACTTGCCAAAGACGTAAAATAAGTATAATTGCATTCTTTTCAATTATTTACTAGTTCTTGTAACTGAAAAATTGTGGGGTGGCCTATCATTTTGTCGCGTAGTGTACCTTAACTCGCGCCCTTTGTTCCGAAACTTAAAAATTATTATTCTTCCAACGGTCCTTTATGGATTCGAAACTGGCCGCTGATATTGAGGGATGAGCAACGTCTTAGGGGTGAAAATAAACTACTGCTTAGCAGAATATTAGGACCGAAGAGGGATGAACTAACCGGAGAATTTAGACGCTTACACAACGCCGAACTGAGTGAGCTGTAACGGGTAAATATAATTGGACGTGATAGCAGAGAGAATTTTTTTTTTATTATTTTAAAATGGAATGTCTAAAGATAGTAGGAGTGCTTCTTATACCTGCTTGCTAAGGAAGCATGCCCGAGAATTAATTTGTGCTAGGTACAGGTAGAAGGGGGCGAATACACGCCCCCTCACATATTACATAATATTAGGATAAACCATATAACAAACACCCTCCTCCACCCTCAGCAGCTTACTAGGAACGGAATCGGCGATGTTATCCGATAGTCAATAACCATTTCATGGAAACACCTAGAGATCATTACCGCTATACAAATATTAGCAGGACTCCGATTTCTCTGAAACGGATGTGTGGGTGATTTCGAAAATAATCATTTTGTCAATATCGAAGTGTAGAGAATTGTCAATGCAACCCAGGTATCAGGTGAACATTACTCAATTTTGTCTAATCGTATGCTAAAACAAACCCGTGAAATGCTCAGAATCGTTTTTATTTAATTAGTAGTCTGTCGTATTTTTACTGAAAACAGGATTTATTAATACGAAAAGATTTTCGCACATGTAAACATTGACTAAAAAAGGCACAAAATCGCACTTTATTTAAAAAAAAAAAAATTGTAAGTTATCACTTCAATTGACAAGGTTTCGAGTATCTCAATTAAAGAGCTAAGTGGATAAAAATGAAAAAAAAAATGATGGTGGTCGGTAACCTGTGGTTTATTTATATAAAATTTATCAATTCTTGTCTTGATTCCATAATTTTTCTGGATGTAGTATAAAATATGAAAAATGTTAAAAAAACATTTATGTTTAAATTTATAAGAAATAAAATTAATTAAATTAGATAGATAAGTCAAAATAACCCTCCCAATATCATTTATTAAAAAATCACAAATTATTTTATATAAATATGGTAAAAACCGCCAACGTTCCAGCAATTTAATTAATCTCTTTTTTTATACCAGTTATACAGTCCACTCCCCGTTCTTTTTGTTTTATATCTTAACATACATTCATACTATTTCATTTACCAATTAGTTTTGGTCAGACCAGGTAAGCTGATGGCCAATAATAAACAAATGGTCCTCCGGGCCGGATAAATCAAACATATATAATCTTTCTAATTAAATTGCTGGAACAACTATTTTTCTTTATAAATTGATTCATTAAAAATTATTTAAAGCCAATTTTGAATAATAGAACTAATATGTTTTTAATACATCGACAGTTTAAAGTTAACTATACTGCAATGTAAATGTTTTCAAACGAAGCATAAGTTGTAAGTTCATTAGCCAGGAGTCTCTAAAATGTACTTTTAACGGCATTCAGTTCGATGAATTGGCAGTAGATTCTCAGGCAGTGACGTCACTTCTTTACATAACTCATTAATCATAACTGAACAATTCAATTAATTCTTTTTTTTTTTCTTCTGTCAGGTTACCGGCATACTCTCATCATTTTCATTTCATAATTTAATTTAAACATTGAAGTTTTCATATTATGCCTATCTCATTTGTTAACGGTCAGGTTCTTATTCCTCCTATTTTGCCAATCTTATTTCTTGCTTTCGTACCATAGCGACCTTGGCCAGTCGTTGTTACACACTACCTACCGCCGCCTTGCGGAATCGCTTTAAAAATCTATTGTAGCTACAATTTTTATTATGCCTTTTAAAGAGCCCAATTGTGCCGTCAAGGCAGCAGCCCTCGAGCGCCGCACAGTGGTCCCGATCTGCCCATCATGGTGCAAAAAATACTTACAGTAGACGGATGTTGTTCAAACTTTGTATTATTTTTAATTCACTATTGTAGAGTTGTATTATATCAGTTTCATGAAAATAGGTAAGTGTGGCGGTAAGAGGGAGGGGTGGGAGAATTTCTTACTAATATTATAATTTTTAGTTGACAAAACTTGTTCAAACTTAGTATTGTGTTTATTAGTGGATTGTAGAATTGTTTTATATCGGTTTCATGAGAATAGGTAAGGGTGAGGGTGGGGGTAAGAGGGAGGGGTAGGAGAATTTCTTACTAATATTATAACTTTTAGTGGACTAAACTTGTTCAAACTTTGTATTGTGTTTATTAGTGGACTGTGTAGTTGTTTTATATCAGTCCATACATCATTTTACATTAAATTATCATGTAAAATGTTTAATTTATAACAAAAAGAAATCTTTTAATGCTCTTCAGAATTACTCACACTAAGTAATCATTTAATAAGTCATCACTAGAGCATTTGTGAATATTGGATACAATATTTTTTAAAAAATGGATACACGACATTTTAAAAAACAACATTTAGATAATATACAATTAAGAATGCAAAAAAAAAAAAAAAAAACATATTGAAAAATGCTGTAAAAATGTAATAAAATGAGTTTTGAATCATAACTAAAATATTAATTCATATTTTCAGTTGTTATCAGAAACTCTACATTTAATTTAAATTTAATAGTGCCAGTAGCTCTTATATACAGAGGGTAGGTAATACAATATATTATACAGAGGTTAATATAAAATGAATAAAAGATACTTACAGATGTAATGAAATCAAGCTCGTTCCAAAAATACAAGAAACACTGGATATTCAATACACTTACTAGATATAACTATAGAATTATGATCACTAGAATCCCTACAGCTGCACTGAATGTCTTACAGTGGTCAAAAAATAAGTAAAGGATTACCTCGAGGTCGGGAAGGGGGAAGGTAGGTAGCGCACCCTTGGAGCCGGCCGGCCGTCACACATACTTTATCTCTAAAAACTCACCTTTTCCTAAAGTTGTGGGGTCGTGTGGGACGTGAAACTTATACCAATTGAAACTCGGATAGTTTCTGTAACGTGTAGTTCCTCAAACATCGCAGACACTTGTGGACAAAATTATTCAGACATTCCCCAATATGAAGAATAGGTGACCAAAATTGTTTACTTTAAAAAATAGTTCATTCCCTTAAATCAATGGATACAGAAATCATATGGATGGCTGTATATTGTATATGGAATGCAGATTCAAGATAACATAAGTAAAAATTGATAGAAATTAACTAGCGAATAATACAACCATTGGTTAACGGGCTGCAAAAAGGGCGCGGATGGAGATGCCAGAAACATACAACTTTGACATGTTGTATATTCCACAAAGTTTATTCTATTTTTGTTTCAACTATATTTTCAAGGTCCAGCATTCATATAAAAACCAAGAAAAATTATTAGATCCAGAAAAAAAAAGTTGGTTTTGGGATTTTTTGCACCATAATGCTTAATTGGGACCACTGTGCGCCGTCTCGTAGCTATCAAGCGAGACATATTATTTATGTCCCAGTTCAGGACTCTGGAAATAAAAGGCGACCACTCATATCGCTTTCAGGCAAAATCATCTTCTGCCAAAGAGTGTTGGGCTGAGTTCAAATCCGTATGGGAGCAGCGGGATGAGATCCAGGTGTATTTAGATGATGAACATCAGTTTGCCAATGATCAATGCCTAGCATTGTGGGATCAGCTCCGCGATGAACTAATCGAAGCAGATAGCATCCTCTTAAAGCTACAAAAATCGTCAAAGTCGCAGCACGCTGATACATTTAGTCATTCATTAAACACTACCCTGAGCGGCCCATCCAAGCCTTCTCTCCCAAAAATCCAGATACCCACCTTTAGCGGAGACATCCGGCACTTTACTCATTTCAAAGATACCTTCATCTCCATGGTTCACGGTCAGCCCAATCTGTCAGGTATCGAGAATTTTCATTACTTGTTGTCAGCCATAAAAGGTGAAGCAGCATCTTAAGTAGCAGGCTTTCCCATAGAGGAGCAATCCTACACTCAGGCATGGAACAAGGTCCTAACAACGTATGACGACTCCAGAGTTCTTGCCAGTCTTCTAATAAACAAAATTCTGGAATATGGCAGCAATAAGTACAGAGGTGAGGATATAATATACCTAACTATCTAGGTTCATTATTTTATCATTTTGGTTTTGGGGGGTGGGGGGATGTCTTAAGTTAGGTTAGATGTTATTATTTATTCTGATAAATTCAAAATTTGATGTATTAATAATTAATTTTACAAACTAATGTTAATCAAATACATTTAAAGATAATGCACTGTCATTGCTTAAGAGGTTATCGTCGATTAAAATTATCCTTCCTACGTTTCGATGATAGGTCAGTTAATTAGTAATATCACATTGCTGTTGGTAATTAATTCGCTTTGTAATTAAAAAATCCAAGATCTTGATTTGAGTTGGCATCTTTGGGCCAATATCTGGGCGAAGTGGGGGGAAATAACTTACATTTATAACCAAACTCTTTTTGAATGTAATCTTACATTCATAACAAAAAAATAAACGGTAGTTAGTTTTATAGTCATGCCAATGTTTTATTTTTAATTTATCTCTCTACAGTACGGAAGCAAAAAATAGCATAGCCTTATAAAATGGAGAAGGTGGCTTTACTGGGAATTGCGAATTTCATCGATGCGCGATCTAGAGAAATTACTTATAAAATCGGAGTTAACATTTAGAATCATCATTCGAGTTAACAACTTTTCTCATCAGCACTTTGATTCCCACGAAGAGGAAACCAATCTGATGGATGTTTTTAAGTACCTTGCATTATTTTAATTATATTATAGAGGAAGGTGCTGAGTGATGCTGGGAGCCTTGTAGCTCTGAATTTATTTACTTCAAGAAGGCTAGGAACATTCCTACCGCCTTATCAAAATCCGCAGGATTCATCGTATTATTTTGTGAGAGGCCCTTGAATGTGGCAGACCACTGCGCAATGACCTCTTTCATCTTGATTTTTTTACCCTCTCCATTTTTTGGTCCAGTGACATTTTTAATTATCCCCCTCAAAGTATTGCCATTTGCCTCCCTGGGATGCTTCTCTGCAATATGGGTTCCGAGGCCCCGATCACCTTTAAACGAAAGCCCACCGATGCGACAATCCTTATCTTCCGTAGGTGGACACTCGTTCTGTGTTTTATCGTCCGCCTCTGTGACGCTCCGCGGAAATTTTGGTAATCTAGGAAAGACGTCATCAATTGGGACAGTCTTCCCCCATGTTACTCTCTCTGCGTCAGGCCATTCCACTTTAACATATTCCTTCTCGACGCCTGCCGCATCCGCCACAGACATCACAGAAGCAACTACCACGTCTTGAACAGAGGACCTCCAGTTCTCAGAACCCACACTGTCTGACCAATTTCTATTTTATTTTTTGGCATATTAGCTCAAAACTGAAATTTCTCTTGTATATATAGAGTAACATCCCATAAATCCATCATAGAGGAAAAAAAATATATATATATGTACATATAATTGAATTTGAGATGCTATAAATAAATATAAAAATGCTATAAATAAATAAATATAAAAACTGAATTAATCAATTAAATATGAATAATTTTACATTCATATCAAGAATTATTACTGTGGATTTCATGAAAAATAATGAAAGGACATGTATGTTCACAATAAATAAATAAAATTAATACGATAAGGACAAATACTTTAGTGAACTTTAATTAGTATAAATGACGGAAAAATAAAATTTAAAAAATAGTATTTACTTTTATGGAAAATTCCTTATAATATTATATATATATATATCCTTATATTATATATATATATATATATATATATATATATATATATATATATATCCTTATAATATTAAATAGAATGAAATAACTTACCAGGATTGTATTTACATTTAAATAAAAAAAAAAAAAAAAAAATTTGCTTTCAATTTACCTTTCAAGGCTAATAGATAGGTTAATATTAAAATTGTTAAGCAGTAGGTAAAGTGTACTATATATTAGTTTCAAATAAGTTTTCTACAGTTGTAGACAGCCCATTTTATTTTTTTTAAATCCTTTATTAACAAAAAAAGAAGCTTTTGTCAACTCGAGTTCCATATTTATCTGTTATAATCCATTTAATTTCTATAATAATCCTTAACTAACATGTTTAGTTTAAGAAAAAGCAACAATTGTCAAGGGGTAAAAAAGAGAATGATAAAATCACCTTATAAATGATAAAATATTTGTCATCCTAATTTTTGGATTTCCATATTAACACCAAAAACGGAATTAAGCTTATCGACCATTAAGCTAATGGATATCCATATATTAGGATGGCAAATACTTTATCATTTATAAGGTGATAAATTCTCTTCTTTTTTTTTTTTTTTTTTCCTTGACGACTATTGTTTTTTTCCTTAATTTAAATAATTTGTACTGTTACAGATGAATATGGTTCTTGAGCCGTCGGAAGCTATTTGTCGGTAATAAAGGAAACATTTTAAAAATAAAATGGACTACTATCTAAAAGTGCCAGAGACAATACTTGAAATTAAAATTGATTTCGAGTTTAAAGGAAAAAAAATAATCTTTTTGATATTAATGTATTTTACGATTCTGCCGTACATTCCTTGCAAGTGATAAACCTTAATACTAGTATAAACAGGCACTGCTAAAAATTAATTTGAAATTTGCAACTATGTACATAATCTGAAGTTAAAAACAATACATGTTCATCTATTTTTATATATATTTATAATCTATAAAACACTTCTGTACATTTCAGTCATTTATAATACATAATATTTACACATAGTTATCATATAATTATATAAGTCTATCAATCATATTACACATTTTGCCTTAAAAAAAAAAAAAAAAAAAAGGACAGAGGAGGAGGAGTAATACAATGACCACATTTACCTCATTAAAAATAATTCAACAATAAATGAAAAGGGGCCTTTTTGAAATGCAGGCTTATCGATGGATTCATGACTAATTATATTCGACAAATAAAAAAAGCTTACAAAAAATTAATACAAATAATCAACAATATATATCACTAGTCATTTTAAATAAACATACAAATCACTTTATTTGGCTTTTAGGAATAATAAAAATGTAAAAAGAAATACCATTTTTAAAAGAAAGTAAAAATAAATAAATGCATTAATTGATTATGCAATAGCAGGTTAAATATTTAGTACCTGCAACAAGATTATTTCATTATATACAACAATACTGATCAAGTTTATACAAAATTTGATTTTTATGCTTCTCATAATTTTTTTAAAATATTTTGTATTTTTTACAAGAGTTAGGCACAAATTCCTCAAAATGGACTAAAATAATTTTGGATAATCGTTTAAATCAAAAACCTGATGAGTATAATTAAATCATTTATAGTAGTCCACATAAATTAACATTTCAATAAAATAAAAAATTAATATCACATTCCCATTTGAATTAACATAGATAAGAAAAACATAGAATGTATGTACATATATTTTTTTTAATTTGAATTTAACACGTAACCTTCGTGACTCCAATCTAATACTAATACACACTTATAGAAGTATGGTAATAGCTAAAAAATATTTAAATAAAATGATTTCTTTAAAGCATATAAACAAGAAAATACAAAAAAATAAAACAACAGTGAATGGAGATATACATATGCTCAGCATATATATTCATCTTAGGCCTACTGCAGTAATACAAAAATATAGTCTTGCTACATCACTTTTAGCGTTGTATCCAGTACACACATCACTCATGAATATATATTTTTTTTTTTTTTTGTGTGATCAAAATTATTTTTAAAAATCGTCAAATGGAAACATTATAAAAATAAAGTAAAGTAAACACTAAGTTCGGGGAATGACACAGTACTTCCAAAATGTCATGTCAGGATATTTGAACAACGTTTAAATACTGAATAAATATTGAAAAAAACATTTATTCCTATATAAATCATTTTCTAGACAATATTATCAGATAAAAATACTGTTGAGAAAATTTTACATTCGTCTATTTTGTCTAGGGACATGAGTTGTTTTAACACAGGCAACATCGCATTCTCAGTAATAATAAAACATCGGATAGCTTAGCCCTTTATAGTTTTGAAACAACCAAGGATTGCTCCGTACAATCACACCTAGATACAATTACAGCTGAGACAGCATTGTTAATGAAAATTTTTTTTCTTTTTTCAAAATTTCTAATATCGCCAAAAAAAAAAAAAAAAAAAAAAAAAAAAAAAAAAAAAAAAAAAAAAAAAAAAAAAAAGAAAAAGAAAAGAGAACTTTTTTGAATAATCAAATTGAACATGATTTGAGGTTGCGGTCAAAAATTAAGTCAACCCTAGACTGTATTTCTGAGAATACAAGACATTACTTTAAAAAATATCAGCATTAAAAAAAAGTTAGATCTTTAAGCAAAAAAAAATCTAAATATTTGCCACGACTAAAAAAATGTTCAATCCTAAAGAAATTAAAGAAAGATAAAAATTCAAAAGTTATTCACCATGAATTTAATTAAGATTTATAAAAATCAATAAGCCAAATTTTATCAGTTTTAAAGGTTTTTTTTTTTTATGAGGTCATATATAATAATTTAAATATTTATTATGCAAAGAAACGTGATTAAAAATAAAATTGGAACCAACCTCTAAGGCACCAGTAAATTTATTGGAATTAATGAGAAGTCGGATAAAACTTATATAAAATACCTGCCAATTCAATATAAATCTATAAAATTATTGCTTCTTTTTTTTTTTTTTTTTTTTTTTTTTGCTTTTTTTATTAACTTGGAAGATCAAAAGGCATAAAGGAAAGATAAGATCCAAGGATAAAGGAAAGAAGGAAAAATACTATCATAAAATAAATACCGACATAAAATTCCATGATACATAAATATTTTTAATACTTTTGCTTCAGAAAATGATCTAAATTGGCTTTTACTAATCAAAATAATTTTTTTTTTTTACTTTGAATGTTTAAAAATTATTTATAGTACAGAGCAAAAATATTTTGTTCTATAAATTTTCAGATATCCACTAAGATGTTATATATTTGTTTTTATACATATATATATCAAAGAAACTTTCCACGATTACCTTGGTACTGTTTTCTCCAATAAGAGGAGATATCACAGGATGCTACATAACATGCTATAAAAAGTAATTAGCTAAATATTTTGAATCTTGGTAAGAATTAGAAAGCATAAAAACTATTTGCTATAAGTATTCAAAAAAGAGAATAAAATGAAAAATAAATGGAACATGAAATATATGTTATAGAAAAGTCTAAAAGAAACAATTGGTGGAACTGTTTCATAGTAATTCCAAAAAAAAAAAAAAAACTGGAATAAGAAAAGTAACAATTAAGAAAAATAATCACACTTGACAGAACATCAGAGCCACAGCATTAAAAAAGAGTTTATTTTAGGTCCACACTATTTTTTTATTTTATTTTTTACATAGTCATTGATTATGAAATAGATGTGACAAGGAAATTTTCACAACAATTAATCAGTTATTTCTAAAGGAAGAATGAAACAAAAAAAAAAAAAACATGATAAAAGAAGATAGGTAATAAAGTTAATAAAAAAAACATATGACAGAGGATACCTTAATACTTACAAAGTATTATATGAGATTTTTTTTTTCTTTTTCTAATAGCCAGTGCTATAACAAAGAATTAAGAAAACAAATCCAGAGACAAAGCATAATGTCCTGAGAAGAATGTCGAATCCTGCACCCTGAAAATGCTGCCCATAATAAACTGAACAATATTTTCATCCATCAAAGCTATATTCCTTTTTCTTTGGCCTTGATGCTCCACAAGTGTGTTGGAAAAGAATAGATAAAAAATGAAATAAAAATTGAAAACAACAAAATATTTAATATCAGCGAAGGTCTGGTTTCTTTTAATTTGGACTTTTAAAAAAATTAGAGATACGAAAATTTGCCCAAGTCCGGTCAACAGAAGGGTCAAAAAATAATTTTGTATAAAGGAAACCAGGTTAATATGAATACATTTAACTTACTGCCAAATTGACGCAATGAATAAATGAAATTAAAGAAAAAAAAATTAAATTCATTAATACATAAACCATTGAAATTGAAAAATAAATAACTAAATATATTCTTTTCCTTCATTACCAAATGATAAGCATATATTATATAAAAGTGAACAGAATCTCATAAAAATCAAAAATCAAAATAGAAACACCCTGTGAACTGTAAAAAGTAAAAAATTGGTAAATTTAATATGAATGTTCTAATAATACTATCTCAAATATATTTACAAATACAGCGTTTATTGTGCTCATGGATGGAGAGCATAAAGGGAATAATATTTTATACTTACGATACGAATATGTTAATATCAAAATATAACTCTACAATGGCCAGAATATTTCAATTGTATCAGTGCTTCCTCTTGAAAAATCAATAAACTTGAATAAATGGAAGCCGAATATTTTTTTATGTAACAAAAACCATGCTAATTGAAATACACTGAACATAAATAGGTAAATAGTGAAACGTACAATTATGAAATGCATAGTTGAAACTTAATTTTAATCTTTTTCAACAATACATAAATATTGCTTAATTAATAGTAACTAATATAAATATGGTGAAATAATATTAAAATAAAGTCTAACCTTTATTGTTCAGCACTTTACTTTTATTTTTGTACATGTAATTTTAATCCAAATAAAGATACTTATTACAAGTCATAATATTAGAAAAAGGGTTATATTGAGTTGTAATTTTTAAGTAAACTTACATATATTGTCAATTTTTATAACCTGATCTCTCTTAATTTGACAGATGTATAATTTTCGCTTCAAATTTTTTAATATGCTATCAACAGTCATTTCTCATGGAAAATCATGTTTTTGTCATAACGTTTTTTTTTAATGATAATTGTAACCCCTCTGAGTTAAAACCTTAAGAAAAAGGGAAAAAATAGTAAGTTGAAAAAATTTCAGAAAAACAAATTCATGAAGAAATATCAAGCAATACTAGCGCTTATGTGGTGCTTACTGCAAGCTCTCTCTTATTTGTCACCAAAACTAACAACCTTTGGCAAGTTTTTAACTTCTCTCGTGTCAATTTTCAGAAAAAACAATTTAAGAAATTCAATTTCTAATATATTTTTTGTGATAATAGAAATTTATCAATTCTGATATTAATTCTACAAATTTGCTGGCATTGATTTGAAATATGAAAATTGTTTTTTAAAAATAAATATTTATGCTTAATTTTATAAGAAATATCTTGAAATTCAGCAAAAATACTGTCACTAGCACAATCTATAAAATAAAATTTATAGAGATACAAGTTAAAACTTGTTTTTTAAAAAATAAAAATAAGAAAATAAATAAGGTGTATTTATTAAGAGGATTCAGAAGCACCATAAATCTCATCTTTGCCAAAAATATCTTTAGAACATTATCAAACACAGATGTTGTTTTCAGCAACTAACAAAAGAGAAAAATGTTTGATAAAAACAAAACAACCACAACCCAAACAAAAGGTTTAAGTATATTCCATAAAGATTTTTATAATGTTAATGAATACTTGACCACATGGAGATCTAATGAAAAAATAATGATTTTAACACAATCACCCAATATTTTGTGTGTTATTTAATTTTCATGAGACTAACAGCATATTAAATAATTAATTTGGCTGTAATGTTCTTTTCTTCTTTATTCACAATTATTAGCGTTTGATGACATATAGCAGAAAGGAACTAATCCACACTATAAATGTTTTGAATAGATTGAAGTTTAAGTTAAACAGTTAAGTTGCAGACTAAGTTAGACTTTGCAACAAAATAAGGAAAGCTTTAAAAAAAGTTGTCTCTTTTTTGTCACAAAATTTATTTTATTTTTATCCAACATAAAATCATGCTATTTTATCAATAACTTAAACAACAAAAAATGTATTTACCTGACAAAGGTTTAGATACTCTTAGTTGTTTATTCCACCGCTAGATGGCATCACTTCCTATCTTGCCCTCTAGATCCTTTTATCTAATACCTGTTTTTTTAAATCAAAATGGCTGTTGCCTTTTATTTCATTGTTTTGATGTGGTCAGCCATTTTGAATATTTTTTTTTATGGGCATTCAGTCTTGGCATCACTTCTTATCGAGCCTTTCAACTAGTCAGTTCACACTAGTAAACCTTATTCAGTTTTACCTGAGTCTTTTTCAGGCTCTGAAATTGTTGTTAACCATCTTAATTTTTTTGATAGCATTTTACAATTGAGTAACAACTGATTCTTTTTCCTTTCATGCCATAATCAGATAAAGTTTCTCATGTAACGGATTGATCAATTAATCGGTACAAATTCCATTCACACCAACTTTGGATTAATTCCCTTCTGTTATCTGCGGTACAATTATAAATGAAGTAATAGTCATGTAAAGCTGTAAATATCTCTAATGATCAATCAAAACAATATAAAAAATAACTCACTCAGTGTAACAGTAGTTTCCAGCAACTACCTGTGCGTAATTTAACTAGAATATAAATAGTTGCATTATTTAGATTGAAACCAATTTTAGTTTTTTTTAAATTAAAGTAATACAGAATTTCATGGCCACGTATTTACAGAGGAAAATAAACGGTTCAAATGTGGATTATTAGAAACCCATGTTATGAAAGAATAATAGTAATTATTAAAAAAAAATTGACAAAAGTCTTTAGTCAAAAGGCACTAAAAATGAAAACAGAAAATTAGAAGCATAAGGAATATGATGTAATCTTTAAAATTTTACCTCAATGTACCTACATTTAATTATAAAATTGATGAATAATGAATAAAAGAAAGAATAGAAGGTTTACTTTAAAAAGTATTTGTCATTAATTATTATTTAAATTTTAGAATACTGGGACGCAAATTTTCTTTGGATAATATAAAATTTTCTATGAACTTTTATCGTCGTTGGATGCTGAGAGGATTCTGGTCTAAAAAGCTAACTTGGTTTAATGAAATCATCTTATTACAAACCCTAAAGTTAATGCATACTACTCGTGAAAAAACATAAAGAATTTCATAGTTGCAAAAATATGGTGCAAAACCAGCTGCAAGATTGCCATTCTAGTCAAGAATACTACCTGCAGTTAATTCAGTTTGGTAGTCTACGTGTTAATCATGACATGAATTTTTCTTTGGAAAATTCTGTAGTTATAATTTATACTTGTGATAATTTTAGATAACGGAGATTTGTATTTATATATTTAAAGTAATTTGAAATTTTATTTTCTTAAAAAAATAGAAACAATCTGTACATTTCACTATAAACATCGATAATGTAAATACGTTAAATATTTTAAATTAAATAAACTATTTAGATAACAAATCAAAATACACCGGGTCTCATATTAGTTCAAATTAGTAAAGAGTTTTAAAAAGACAAAAGTTAAAATGCATACAACAAACATCATAATTTTTATAATAAAATCTAGCAGCTCTGAGTAAAATAAAAACCTAAGCGGAAGTAAAATAGTTGCTACAATATTATAAAAAAATAATAACAATAAAAAATACAATACTTATGCGGCCTCGCTAGGCTCTTACTGAAGGAGCAATGAGAGAGAACGGACATATTGTAATATACATATACAAATGGAGAAACACTCGCTACAAGCTCTCTCCGATTTCGCTAACGTCCTCAACTCCGGGAGCAGCCAGCTGTCCCCGGGGAAGCTGTCCTCAGTGATTTTTTGCAGCCTCTTTCGCAGCCATTATCAGAGGAGTCAATGTTGCTAATGGCCTTGACAATTTCAAGAATGGATGCTGCAGAAAAAAATTAAAATTATTTCTAAAGAAATAATAAAAAACAAAAATACAACTAAAACAAATAATGAGACATAAAAAAAGGGGCTTAACTGTCATAATAGGGCTCAATACTGATAACATGACATTAATGGCACCATAAGACTTGTGATGTAATCTAGAATCTACGACTATTAACTAGGGGAGTAAGGATTTGAGGTTAACCCTTGAATTCTTAAGAGTCTTTTACTACAATGAAGTTGCATCTATTCTATTCTAAATATATTCTTTACTTATGTAGAGAGGAGTAAAGAGGAATGATCATAAACATGAAATGAGAAGAGGACAGGAAAGGTAGGAAATTAAACAGTTTTCATTACAGAAAGTTAGTCAAGGTTTCCAAAATAAAGATGAACAAAAGATTAAGGAATAAAATGTTATAATTAAGTCTTATAAATTAATAAAGGAAAAATCTGGTGCGTGCGCGCAACACACAACTTTCACTTACCAACTTACTTAGATTAGAAATTGACGTGTTTTGCTAATTATCATTTCCTAAAGTCACACATTTTTCTACATTTATATCTCATTTTTGTTAATCGTGAAAGCCGTTTTTGAGTAAATAAAAAAAACCCGTGAAAATGATACAAAATTTATTAAGTAAAGTCCCCCCTCCCGTAGATCAATTTTTATGAAATTTTTACAGTCATATCTCGGGCATATAAATACATCAAATACCAAGTTTGATCAAAATCGTTAAAACCGTTTTTGAGTAAATAAAAAAAACATGTGAAAATGATACAAAATTTATTAAGTAAAGTCCCCCCTCCCGTAGATCAATTTTGATGAAATTTTTACAGTCATAGCACGCACGCACGCACGCACGCACGCACACACGCACGCACGCAAGGGGTAATGCAATATAGGTTAGGTTGAAATTTCCTACACAAGGATTCGCAGACACCAGCAGCAAGAACAGTCAACTAATCAATTTTCACGATAAATTTACATCTAATGTTCTGCTTTAATTAAAAGGACCCATCCATTTAATAAAAGTCATACCAAAACTTCTGCAATTTTTTTTTCTTTTTTTTCTTTTATATATATATATATATTGTGTACATTTTTTTATTTATTTATTAATTGTGTATTTATTTATATCTATTCACTTATTTATTCATATATTTATATATTCGTCTAGTTATTTATCTATTAGCTATTTTGTTTTTTGCTCTGTATGCGTGCCATGATAGGACGGGGAGAAAAATGAGAGAGAATGTTGAAAGATTTCCTCAAGAGTGATGTAAACTATAACGGGGGAAGAAAAAAGAAAGAAAAATAATGGTTTAAGGGAAAAAAAAAAGAGAAGGGAAGAAAGGGAAAAAAATAATAATAAATAAAAATTAAATAAAATATTGGAAAAGAAAAAAAAAATGTAAGATTTTGTAACCGTACGTTTATATGCATGAAAAATTATAATGTAATTTTAGTTTAATTAATGTACGAAATTGTATTGATAAGTATGCTGTGTGTTGTAGCAACCCAATGTAATTGGGCAGCATTGTTTTGTTTTGTTTTAAAAAATAAAGCATTTCTCTCTCTACAAAACTGGCTTTTAAATTAATTGGCAATTATTTTATTAATTATATAAGCATAAGATTATAAGGGGTCAAAGAAAAAAAATCTACGAAAGAGAGGAATCCATAGTTTAGGAAATCATAGATAAAGAAATCAATAAAATAATTTCTCATTATCAACAAAAATTTTATCAAATAAGCAGCAATAAAATTAAAAACAACTAACACATTAATAAACTTACTTTAAGAAGTTCTGATGCTGATGCTCTCAAGTCGACTTCTACTTCAAGGCACTGATCGAGAAAATCCTGAAATATCTGAGAAAGTTTTTCTTTTTCTTTTATTTCAGGTTTCCCATTTGTTGCAATTAGGTACAATGCCTATAATATAATAAATTGTAATTTAATAAATAGTTCAAATTTAAATGTCCTTATAATTTTTTTTTATAAAGAAACAGCATCTAACATAAAAATGATTTTGCTATTATTTTAAATGAGTTAAAAACATGATAAACAAAATGATATAAAACAAAGACCAAGTCAAAGGTTTCAAATAACTTCAACTGATGACCAGCATGTCAGGAGGCATATGTTAACTGAATACACAAAAAAAATAAGAACTTTTTGCGAATTGCTTGTGCAGATGACAAAAGTAAAAATTAAATTAAATAATTATGTTCAATGAATATTAACTAGAAAACATTTCATCATCATGTCTATTTCTAAGAATTAATATTGTAATGTGAAACAAAACACAAAACATATGGTTTAGAATTGTTCTAGACTTGTTGTTAGAACTAACAAACTGTAATAGTGCACATTTGTGACTGTTCAAGTACCATCTATGCTAGTCTAGAAACTTCGTGGCTGTTCCCCTTACGACTGAACATAAAGGAGCGATGGACTGGAGAGTTAGTCTTGTTCTGAACCTTAAGTCATATGGTTAATTCTGTGTGACAAATTGATAATTTTTGTAACCTGTTTAATTATTTGTGTTTCAATAATTTGTATGTCATTATAAATTATTATTTTCATTTAATAAAAATTTTAAACCCATTTAAGTATTACAATATGAATTATGATGAAGAAAAATATGACCTAAACCGATACATATTCATTAAGAATAGTAACTCACCCTCAGTGGATTTTCGTTTAGATAAGGTGGTTCCCCTTCGATCATCTCAATCGCCATTATACCAAGGGACCAAATATCTACTTTTGGGCCATATTGTTTCCTAGTTACTACTTCAGGAGCCATCCAGTAAGGAGTTCCTACCATAGTTGTCCTCTTTGACTGTTCAGGAGAAATTTGGGCACAGAAACCGAAATCCGCTGAAAATTAAATAGAATAATTAGAATGTGACATTGTAAACCTAAATCCTCTTGATCTAAGAATAAGGTAGAATAGGAACGAAAGAAAACTTGTGCTTATATTTGATTCATAAAAATATCTTGGGAGTACTGCAAAAAGAGACCAAAAAACTTGACTTTGAAAAAACACATTTAAAAGTTTTAATTAGTAGGTACAATCAGGATAGTTTTTCTCTATTTCTAATTTAGATTTTTAAGCTTAAATAGGTAAGGGGTTCGGTGTGAAATCAGAAGGGGAATTCGACTTGGTAACTAAAACAATTTTATTTTTTTGACTTGGTCAATTCTTGCAATACACCTACAATATGATCACATAAAAAAAAAAAAAAAATACTTACTGAGTTTAACACTTCCATCGAGACCTAACAAAATGTTATCTGACTTTATGTCTCTATGAATTACTTGATTGCAATGTAAAAATTCTAAAGCTTGAAGAACTTCCCGACAGACAGACGCAATTTGACCTTCATCCATGCATGTCTCTGTCACGACATCAGTCAACGATCCTCCAGGTAAGTATTCCATAACAACCTGAGATAGAAAAAAAGATTTTGAATAAAATGCTGTTCTTGTTCACAAATACAACCAACAGAAATTAATACAGTAAACCCTCATTATTACGAACTCGGATATAACGAACACCTCGATATAGTGAACCAAAATACTATCCCCCCAAAATTACCATTATATTTCTGCTGAACCCCTCGTTATAGCGAAATCCCTCGGCTAGTGCGAACTACGAACTAAATTTGATGCCTGAGAATTATTATATTCTGTTATAACGAACTGCTAGAATTTTTATTATTATTTTTTTTTTTTTACTTAATTACATAGAATGAGCGCGGGAAGACGAAGTAGCTCCAGTTTCTAGAATTGAGGTGTTTTTTTACTCTTAGATAATCCAACTTCCTTTTGCTCTCCCCCTGATTCCATTGACTTTTTCCTCAAAACTAGCTCAGTTCTGTTTCGACCTCTGTATTATTCGAATCAGTGTTCTGTAGATGTTTATACTATTTTTTTTAACACACAATGAGTTCGTTGGTAAATGTGTGTCACAAACGTAAATCTTTATCAATCGAGGAAAAATTTAAAATTCTCCAGGATATTGAATCGGGAATTCTAAGTAAGAAAGAACAATCGCAGAAGAATATGGAATTCTAAAATCAACATTGTCAACCATTTTAAAAAACTAAGATAAAATAGTTAAACCGCAGCCCAAGGATTAACTTTAGCATTAAATAAACCACTGCACTCTGCGGCTCATTAATATTTGGAAAAATATTGATAAATTGCTTTAAACAAATGATATCTCAAATACCAATCTCAGACCCTCTCATTAAAGCTAAGGCTAAAGAACTGTCAAGTGAACTTGGCAGGTAAATTAATGAATCTCATTGTTTAATTAATATGTATTTTATCTAAAAATAAATTACATACATGTGTTTTAATTTAACTAGTTCTTATGAATTTCCTTCTAAATATGATCAAATTGGTGCGGCCATTGGCTAAAAAAATTTTTAAAAAAAAAGAATCCTCGGTTATAACTAGAGCTCGGAATTCCGTGCAGTAAAAATTTGAAAACGTGCAATAAAAACTTCAAAACGTGCATTAAAAACTTCAAAATGTGCAAAAAAATGCAATAAAAATGTATTGCTTGAAAATCAGGCATTAAATTATTTTTTTTTTTAACAAAAAATAGCTACTTTGGAAAAAGGTAAGTAGCGGAGAGTAAATTGAAATAGAAACTCTTTTATTTTTACCAATTATTTTTATAATATTGGTTTTGGTATAGATTTTGGAATAATCAGTGAATTTTAGATCTTTTTTTATAATACTATTGATATATTTTTGAAAAAATTCCGGTAAGAATATCGGAACCTATAATATTTACTTAAAATAGTAGCAGCAATTTGTGGATTATAGAGTAAAAAAATACTTGCACGTGAGCTGTATTTACATATATTGGAAATAGGAAGATCTTAAAAAAGGAAAGATACTACTCAAATTATGGAATCACTAGATGCAATATCCGGTGCGTATGCTTATTTTTAAATCATTCTGGTGACACGCACTAACCCTGTTACCGTTCTGGGGTTAACAAAAATTAGGTACTTACTTGTGCCACAGTGGGTATCAACTTGTATTTCCTCTCACATCCATTTTTTTATCACAAGAATTACAGAACACTACACATCCATCCCTATTGAGTTCAGGATATTTTTCAATCCATCCCGCAGTTTTCGAAGACACACTTGCTCCCATTTTTAACATTTTTAGTAACAAACAGAAGCTAGTCTGATACTGACAGAAGGGTGGGAATTAAGAAACAAAATGTAAACATCCAGGAACCACTGAACCCTCATTTCTGGGAAATCGGAGGTTTGTGTTGGTTTACATCTCCCAAGTTCCCTTTATTTTTTTTTCTATGATATTCAAATTTATTTTTCCACTATTGTTTTGATGTGTATTAAAGACAATTACAATTTATAATATATTATTTCTTCAAAATATTAAATGATGCAATTTCGTGCAATAAAAATTCAAAATGTGCAATTTCGTGCAGTAAACCCCAAAACGTGCAATTTCGTGCAGTATAAAACTTCATTAAAACATTCCATTAGGCTTGATTCGGATAAGTAACTTGAGCTCGCTCTATTATGACTTTCCAAAAAAAAGATGCAATTGCACGGGAATCCGAGCTCTAGTTATAACAAATCTCGTTAAAGAGAACTATGAACATCAAACCCCCTACCAGTTCGCTATATGGAGGGTTTACTGTATCAAAGTACAAAGGCAATTTAAAAAAAGAAAAACACTACCAGTAATGCTAAGCAATATTACCCTAGATTAATTATAATAATTTTGATATAATCAAGTTAATTAGCCTTCAATCAATTTAATATCAAGTACTCACCCAGAGCTCTTCAGCAACGAGATAACTATCTAAATAATTTACAACATTAGGGTGCTTATTCTCCCTCATTACAAGGATTTCGTTAATAATAAGCTCTTTCTTTGGCTGCTGGGATAAATTCATTTGCTTAATGGCTACTTCCATTCCTGTTGATGCTTCAATTGCAGTATAAACAGTACCAGATGCTCTGAAAACAACAATACGTGTGATTACTTCTAAATATAAAAAAAAAAAAAGGAGAATTCAACAAAAACATAGATTTATAAAACATAAAGTTAATATATGAGGTTTTAATATAAGTAAGGAAAAATATTTCATGAATGAATAGATAGGAAATTTCTTAATGTTAACTCACTAATTACAAAATATAAAACAAGGATATGTATAAATACCACCAAAATTAAATCACAGGTTCAAACACCAACAACCAATTAATATGTTTAATTTTTTTGTTGCAACTTTGAAATATTATTAACATATTCAAGCAATACATTACAGTGAACAAGGAGAGGTGACTTAACTCGTTGACTGCCAACTATGAGATAACTTGTAGATTGCTTTCTTTGCTAAAACGCCGACTACTGTTACTGCCGACTACTGTACAGCTATGATTAAACTCGTAAAACAAAAAATTGAAAATATATTTATAAAAAATTTAATGAAAATCATGAAGTAAAAGAATATTTTTATTGTTTGTGAAACGTTTTAAAAATCTTCTGCGGAGAAATTTCTGTTACATAAGCTATCTATGAGACAATCCGTAAGACCTTTTTTTTAAAAAAATAAAATAAATGTTCTATACTTTTTGATGATAAGCTATAATTAGAGTGTTTAATAATATAATATGATTAAATGAAATTGGCTTTTTAGATCTGAATTCTGAAAATTGTCCTGGCAGTCAACATGTTAGTTACAATTAACAACTAAGCTTCACTAACTCAAAAATAATGCAAAATCTTTTTCTCTTATCACTTGTAGAAAACTAATATATACAAGGCTCAACATTTCATTACAAGCAGTCATAGCAACGTCAAACATCCTCCCCAACTCTGGTTTCTTTTTAAATACCAATGATTTTTGGGGCTTAATAATACACAAATGATACAGTTCCCATGGGAATATAAAACAAAATTTATCCAATTTCAATCCGTCGACCATCATAAAAAATTTGACACCTCCCAGTTTTTTCAGATCATTGCTTTAAGCCCTATTGAGAATTACTGAATCAAAAATATTAAGTCTCCATTCAAGATTCATCAATTCTACATGAAATTATCTTTCGTTTGATACCTCATTTCACAAAATATAAAAAGGGATCTATATTATATTTAATAGGCTATAACATTCTCAATAACGATTATATTACCAATATATTTTTTTTTTTCATTCTTTGGGGGAGCTAAGGAACCTTATATCTACATCATGGACACAATTAATCAGATAGTTTCTGGTACCAAAGTGAAAAATAATTTTCAAAAAAACAATGCCTTAGAGAAATCGTATTTAAAGATAAATAAAAAAAATAAAAATATTATTACCCTTGACCAATTTTCTCCATCTTAGTGTATTTACGATTAGGATCACCTACAGTAACTATTGTCCTCAGTCGATCTAAGATTTCATCATCAGTCAATTTTTTCTTCCGAACTGCAGCAGGAGTATGAGGCGTGGTAGAAGAAATCGCCGGGCTGACCGGAGTTGGAGTGGGAATTGTATTATTCTTGTTTCGGTCCAACAATGCTGGGGCAGGTGGTGGGATTGTAATAGAACCATTAGTAGCACGTACTGGAGTAGTGGGAATATCTTCGATAGGTTTTGTATACTATAAAAATAATAATAATAATAATTATGAAGATATCAAATAAATCTAATAGTGAACACTATATAAATAAAGAATTCCTATATAGCATTAAAAATATACATGTTCTTTCAGGCAGAGATATTATTTTGACAAGGAAAAACTTTTTTACTTCAATATTACATAAAACATTGTAATTCCAAATTTTGCAGTCTCAATGTTATTTCACTTCAAAAGCATTGGGTTTCCCCGTAATAAACCTTTGAAGTCGACAAACTAACCCCCTACCACTACCTCTCACCTTATTTTAGCTTCAGTCTTTGTATCACTCTGGACTCAGAAGGTAAATATCAGATTTTATTTTTATCTTGCTAACTAGCCACTTATTTAAATATTCAGGTATAATGCTGACCAACTTTTATATTATTATCGGTTTTGTAAAGTATTCATTTATTGTCATCCTCTAGCATAGATACTCATATATTTGTTTTCTTTTAGCCCTGATGAAGATCCACAAGTTGGATCGAAACGTTGACTTTCTTAAATAAAAAAGTTTTAACTGAAAATCCTGATAATCATTTAACCTATTGTGTAGAATAACAGTTGACAATCTCTCACCTCTTTAATTCTTTTGTAATTCTGTTGCAATTGTCTACAGTTTTGTATTAAGCCTGAATGGAAGTTCTTATATATTTTGACATATTTTATAGATAAAACGAAAGATGATAAAAAATTTAAAAACAATTTTAACGATTAAGACATTGTTCCAATTTAGAAAAAGAATTTTATGTATGAAAAAGGGTTAGTTGGGAGTCTTTACATTTTTTAATTTAATTTATTGATTTTTAATTAAATTTTAACTTTAATTAATTTTTTTTTTTAGATGATTCTATAAACTCTAATATTGTTCATGTTTTATTCATTTATTTAAAGTCCAAAATGTACACGTGGAGATATAATATTAACATTGAGATGATATAACAAAGGCACGTGCAAAGTAATATCAGAGTTAATTCATAGTTAGAATACTTATCACAATCATATAAAACTAAGGTACCTTGTG
Source organism: Aelia acuminata (assembly GCA_911387785.2). Lineage (NCBI taxonomy): Eukaryota > Metazoa > Arthropoda > Insecta > Hemiptera > Pentatomidae > Aelia > Aelia acuminata. Next base: position 121,335,067 of record OU426982.1, on the reverse strand, counting down.
TTTCCACTTTTCAACTGGACCTTTAAATTTGATATTGCGTTTTCTTACTTTCCATTATCAGAGTTGGGCATATTTAAATAAAAATGTAATCATGATAATGACTAATAATCAAACATGTGAATAATGATTGTAATCATCATTCACAAATTATTCTTTAGCGCGGAATCATTAATTATGAATTGTATTAATCACTGGTCGTGGAGTATTCATGAATATAACGTATTCAACAATCACGAATGACCATTATTCATTATTAAATGTTAGTCAGTAATCATGATTAAGGAGAATTCATTATTCATGATTACTCATTGCTCATTAATCATGACTAATGGGAATTCAGTACTCATGATTACAGATCTTTCATAAATCATGAATAATATAAATTCATTAACCATGATTACAAAAAAATGACAATTCTGAGTCTTACTAATCATGAATGATGATTGAAAATTTGTTTGCTCATTCCATTCTCGTCAATAGACCTTTAATAATGCCCATTGGAATTAGTGTCTAATTCTTTACTTGTGATTTCAAATGCTGTTCAGTTGACTACACCCTCTGCTTAGGACTTTTCCTTGACAACTTTTAATTCAGAAATGCTTCCTCGTCTTTTAAATTTAAATGAATAAAGATTATGAATAGATCATATTTATGATCGATGATTGGTAAATATTTGTTATTCATGATTGATGAATATTATATTAATCCTACCTCATAAATAGAGAATTTATTTTATGCATGAATAATGACTAACTGAATTTATCAGTATTCGTTAATCATGAATAACTGAATACCAGTTATTCATTATTCATTTCAAATGAATACCATAAACACTCAATAATCATTAAAAATACTCCGCACTGATTATGAATAATGGTTATTCATTATTCATTTGTTTTAAGATTACAATTATTCATATTCATTAATCATTATTCAGATTAAAATTTGCCCAACTCTGTCCATTATCAACTAATCTTTAATCAAGTTATATTTAAAAAATGAATAATGCAGTGCCTATTCTAATCAGATTACATTTAATTCTATACAATAACGATCATATGGATGGACTCACGATTGATTTTGTCCTCTCAGGCCTTGGCGGAGCAGTGGGAGGAGGAGGGTCATCTTCTTGCTCGGAGGATGTGGAAGTGCCGGTGGCCGACGCTGGAAGGTAAGTGTTTGGTTCTGTGTCAGGCGTCGATGAAGATGAAGGCTGCGATAAGGACTGCGACTGGGCAGAATTTTGTCTCACAGCTGTCCGCAGTGACACTTCCAGTCCTACTTGCCCGCCTAATCAACAAGAATACATAAAATTTAATAGCAAATCTCAAATTAAAAACATAACAATAACATGCTAAGATAGTAGGTCAACTAAATTTAAGTCGCAATAGGAAACAACAATTTAAAAAAAAGTTAAAACTTCAAGAATAAGCATCATCATGAGACAGGGTCTAATCGCCCTTTTTTCTTTCTTTTGTAACCTGTTACCACTTGACACAGAAATAGCACAAACAACATTTGACAATTTAAGTTGGTGGTAAAATCTTAAATGTTAGTCAAACATCCAACGTTGGATAATGTTTTATTGTAAAAATATGATTTTAAAAAAAGCAAAGCTCTTTCTTATTAAAAGTCATAAATCCTAAAATGTCATTTTATAAAATTAGTAATCGTATTAATATTTGGTTAATTAAACATATGAATGCTAGGAGGAGGTTTTTTAAATGAATTCCTCGCATCCTGTGAATATAAAATAAGTTAATAAAATACCACTATGTTTATTAAGAAAATGAAATAGTATTTATTATAAAGCGGACTATTTTACCTATCATCTTAGTGGTGGTCATGAACTTGGACCTGACTTCCTTGCTTGAGTTGTCGAACCAGTTCAGGACATCCAGCACAGCCTGAGGATTCTTCTTCTGTTCTTGCTTGCTGATGTTGGAGTTCATAAGTAACCGCGCCCATGCTTCTGGCATGCCCTGTGTAACATGGGGATAGGTAAGTACAAAAATAAACTCCATAACTGATAGAAATTCTGCAATTAAAATTTGTACTGAATAATAAATAAGTAAAATATTTAAAAAAAATGAATATGGATGTTCATAAGCTGATCATGGTTATCCTGAAACCAATTATAGATTTGCTATTAAAGTGTGCATCGTGTTTGACATTAACATGAGATATCAACTTTTAAATTAGAATAAAATTTAATACAAAACTTAGGGAAAAAAAAAAATCAAAACTGTATAAAGTTTGTTACTGATATAAGAAATTTCTGAAATGTTATTCAGCCTTCTTTGTAGCTTTGTGTTTTGCAGAGAGAATTAAGTTATACGTTTAAAATTTATTTTAGCCATATTATAATCTTTTTATAATATGGCACCTCGTAAAACGAGGTGACTTTGTGACTAATGGGGTGACTTTGTGACAAGCCTATTTTTCTACAGTTTTTGAATTTCCCTTCTTAAAAAGAATCAGGTTAGGCAATTCAGTATACTTGTTCGTTGGTTAGTAATGTGCAGCAACCTACTGGCCACATATGGACCTCTATTACTTCTTTCATTCCATTTATCATGGTGCTTTATTTCAAATTTTCAAGTAAATGAAAACAATCAAACATATATGAAATAAAGCACCATGGTAAATGGAATGAAAGAAGTTATATGTGGCCAGTAGGTTGCAGCACATTACTGACCAACTGACAGGTACACTGAATTGCCTAAACTGATTCTTTTTAAGGAGGGAAATTCAAAAACTGTAGAAAAATAGGCTTGTCACAAAGTCATCCCATTAGTCACAAAGTCACCTCGTTTTACGGTAGTTTTAGAAGTTTAACTTTAAAAAACCAGAAGTTGAAATTTTTCACGATCGCAATACTTTTCCTTACTATGTATTTCATATATAGGTAAGTGAAAGTAAATAGTAAAGTGAACTCATCCCATTTTGACATTAGACACTTCATATTAACTACTGGTGTTCAATAATTCTATTAATTAACCAACAATATTATTTTAGTTTAAAAGATGTTTTGGCAGGTTTAGAAAGACTATTATTAAAAAATTAGGGAATTAAAAATATTAGTTTTAAAAAAAAAAAACTGAATATCAGTTATAAATTTTTTTAATGGTCTTTTCCAAAATATTATAGATTGATTTACGGCAGTCTTCTAAATCGAACATATTAGAACATTAGGTGTAGTATCAGAGTAACAATAGAGTATGAGTATATTACAATAAGATTTTGATAGTATAGAGAATCAAATATCACTATACAAGCCAAATTTAAAATAACGATTTTAATCAACATACCCATTTTTTTAAAAAAAAAATAGGTAATGGATATGAAAACCCTATTATTTCAAAGAAAACAGTGAAAAGTATTAGTATCAAGTAGAGCATGAGACATAAAAAGACAGAAAACCATTATTTCAATGATAACCATCTAAAAAACTGCATGTAGTAAAGCATTTATTTTTAAATATATGCACAAACATGCATATTTACATGCCGTCATCCATATAACTGAGGAACACATAACATTCATTAACAGCAGAAATTCAGATATATATGGACACAATAAAGTGAAATGACTTGAAAAAACAACAATAAAAACACAATAATAATAATTGGGTTGAATTTTAATAAAGTGCATTATTTCTGATAACAGGAATTCAAAGGTCTAATTTTTTTCTTTCAGTTCTTCAACAACGAAATGGAAAAAAATGAAAGGATTATGGCTGAGAATTGTATAATTGCAAACTAGAGGAATTTAAAGCATCATTGATTGATATAAAGGAAAACCAAAGCAAGATTATACATCAATTTAATTCGACCTGCAACTATCACTAATGTATTGAGTCTTTGACAGGTAAATACTTATCTAAATATTAAGTCCATTCTTCCATAAAGTAACTCGTTAATCGACGATAAGGACAAAGAAACGGCTCTATGGCTCATACAGTCCACCAAAATTGTAAGTAGGTAGGTCAAACTACGTTAAGATGGAAATACACGATGCTGGTTCACGATAAGTAAACTTATCAACAAAAAAATATTTTCTTTATCTGCTATTATACACCAGATTTTTAAGAAAAGGACCAATTTAAAATCAAATACTAACAGCAAAGTCCGAATTGAGCAACTAATATGAGGTAGTCAATCATATAATGAATATATCATATGTCAATCATATTAGCATCTAAATGCCAAGTAGCTAATTTATATTTTAATACGAGTAGTTAACCACACTTACAAAAATTATCTGACTTAAGCGAAATCAAAAGGTGCCAAAAATAGTTTAGATAACATTATTACCTCTTAGGAAATTTGATCCCAAATTAAATATGGAATAAAAAAGCTTTAAAACATAGCTAGAAGCGACTCTAAAAAAGATTGTTTTTTTTTTTAAACAAAATATCTGTTAGTTGTACGAATGTAAAACTCTCATTGAGATGAAAATCTCAAATGTTTAAAACCTAATATTTTTGAATTATGAAAAAGACAATGGTTCCATAATTGCACCAGGAGGAAATTGTTAACAAAAAAACCTCAGAAGCGTGGGAACCAAAACATCAAGTGTTATCTATGACAATCGACACAAATTTCTTACTTAATTGTAAATGAATAAAAAAATATGACATGTAAAAGCGTACTTAAAATAACAATGAAAAAACAAAGTTCATACTTTAAAAAGCAATTATTGATTTAGGAACTTAAAACCCATGTTAAAACAGAAATATAATAAGAAATGTTATAAGACGAAAAAGAAGGCAGATTGGTCCTATTATAAACCTTCCATCACACTGTTGGACAGAGTAAAACTTTGTTTTTCTCTTTGTTTTTCAGGAGTGCTTTCTCCAGACATCAGCACAAACTTTACTCTGTGATTAATTTTATTTTTAGACTCTCTTCGTCATGATTGCGTGTTTGCTGAAAAAACTATAAATTTTATTGTACTTTTTGTTTTGTAAAGTGTCCTAAAAAGTAAATCTAATTTTAAAACAGGTAGAATTAAAAAAAAAGTGAATAAGACCAAAAAATGATCTGGTGTCATAGGCGCAACACACAACTTTCACTTATGAACTTACTCAAATTAAAAATTGACGTGTTTCGATAATATGTAAACGCCATTCCTCATCTTCACACATTTTTCCATATGTATATGCTTATTTTTGTATACCTCCATAAATTATAGAGTATTTGTATTGCAAACCGTTCTCATCAGTACTTTATGATTCATTATAACTTTTTCTTTTTTTTTTTAAAGACCTAATTTCATAAACAGTCAATTTTTTTTTTTTTTTGCGAGTTGGTTTTTATAAATATATCGTGAAGGTGAATCGATAGACGATGCATTTATGTCTCGTAGTAAAGTTTGCTTCTTATGCCTTTCTGGAAACCGAGAATGATTACTGTTCCTCTAAAATCACTTTAAATTACATTCGGAAATCTATCATGGAACTAAAATTTCTATTAAAATACAATTAATTAAAGATTATCTTACATCGTTTTTTTTTCACACAATACTATTAATAATTTGAGCATCACATATTTACTCTCTAAAGTAAAATCAAATTTTCTGTTGTTAAATAAAAGTTTTTATTTTCATCAGCGATAATAAGGAATATCACATTTTTTCTATCACCTCGCGGGCATATACATACCCAAATACCCCGTTTGATAAAAATTGTTATAGCCGTTTTAGAGAAAATAAAACACACACACACACACACCATTTCGTGGGTCCTGGTTATTTGGACTCATGGGACCCCAAAACATGTGTTTCCATTGAAAACCGGAAGTTGAAATTTTTCAAAATCACAGTACTTCCATATACTATAGATTTCATATATATGGCAGTGAAAGTAAAAATGATAGATTTATCAAGCGTTGGAAAGAATCCAACACCAGAGAGCAATTGTGTCAGGAATCCATATGCAAAAGAAAGAAGGCAAATGGTCTCCTTAAGAACTTCTCCTAACAATTAATTTTAATTTTATTTTTGATAAAATATAATTAAAAGAAATTTCATAATCCTAAATTTAAGGCATGAAGATCCAAAAGGGGAGTAAATCCATTTTTAATGTTTTCCATCATATTGAGTGTTCTCTTTAAGCAGGATTGGCACAACCCCTCAAAGCATACTATATCCAATCTAATTTTACTTTTTAAGTTTTGGTTAAGTTCGAAAGTAATGAGCTGAAGGAATGGTTATTGCCTAGCGTTAGTCACCGTTTACAAACGATCAACAAGTTATTAATTTTTTTTTCAAGATCCACACAAGCTATAGATGTTTTTTCAATAGTAAATAATAAGTTTAAATGGTTTAATGTATTAAATTTATATTTTGTCATCTTATATCATGGATAAATATCCTGAAGCAAAATCGACATCAGCTTGAAGATGTAAATCATGAAAAAATAAACAATTTTTTTCAAATTATTTATATTTTAAAAAGGTAATTGTGTCATAATAATATTAAATTATGATAATAGTAAATGTGTTATTATGAGTTTTTCCTAGTTTAAATTTATTTACTGTTTTGATAACTTTTAATTTTTACTTGCAGAATGCGATGAATCCAATTTGTTTATATTTTAATAAAATTAAGTATTTGGAAAAGCTGAATTATATGCTACAAATGTATTTTTGGTATGGGTTAAAAACCTTTGAGCCAATAATAATTGTTTCACAAAACAATCCTGAATTTTTTCCAAAATTGGATTTACACCCTTTGGCATCTTCGCGCCTCATTTCAAAGTATTACACATTAATAAACAAATAAAAAAACCTAATAAAATAATCAGAACAAATAACATAAAAAATTTAATGTCATAAAAATACATAATTCTACCTAAAATGAATATATGCACATAAAAAAAAAAAAAAATTAAAAATAGTGCCATATCAGTGCTTATTTGTGCACAACAATTACCATACAAGCAAATTAACAAAACGTATAAATAAGCATTGCAAAGAAGCACAAAAAAAAGTGCGCAGTGAGAAAACTAAATCCTAAAATCATCACAAATTCTCAGACAGAAAAAAATAATCTGAAATATAAATTGAGAAACATGGAAAAGATGAAACTTTATCCAGCAGTTTACATGCAAGTTAACAATTTACTTACTTTCAGCGGCAGCTTGTAACAGAACAAAACAAAACTATTGTATACAATGTGCATTGTGGCCGAAAAAGAAATCCAAATGTGGTTACAAACAGTGCTCCACATTCCAAATGTGGAGCAGTAATATCTCAATCCATATAATCTTCTATGTCGTACAAAACCACAATTTAAATTTGTATAAAACTATCACAATTTATGAAAAAAAATCTAAAAGTATAATTTTCATTTTTATGTGGAAGTAAAATGTTTAAAAACTAATTGCTATTAAAATTTTTTTCCAAAATTCAAACCATCAAACCATATCAGCATTTTTAAAAATAACTCGGCAATATGTCATCATCAAAACATTTTATAAAAATAAGTAAAAACATTAATAAAAGACTATGAAATCAAGCAAATCACATATCTATAATCATACTGAATAAGTAGGTATGTCTAAAATAAACTTTACAGGGCAGTAGTTTTAAATTTTAATGCTACTTGTGAAAATTATGTTTCTGGAAAAAAAAGTTTTAGGACTTACAGTTATTACAGCTTAAAAACAAAATCTCATTAACATGGTGAAATGGAAATCTATCAGGCATATATACCTCTCAAAACTATACCTATGCTCTATTATCATCAATAAATCTACCAATATATTGCGTGTGATGTGAGATATTTGCGAATTTAAGCTAAAAATGAAAAATACAACTACTTTCATTTCATCATAGTATCTGGTATACCTTTTTCTCTAATTTCAACATCCCAAAAAGGTTCTTTAAAATGAAAAATGCTTATTTGCAAATGAATACTACTTGCTAACATTGACATAAAATTAAAACTATAATTATTTATAAATCATAATATTCTTTTTTAAAACAATAAAATACATTGCCACCACTTGACAAAAAACAAATATATTTGGTTTATAGTTCAATTATAAAAATGTCTGAAAACTAAATCTCTTTTGACTAACTGAATTTCAATTTCAGTATTAATTTTAATATTCATTCAATAAAACGGTAAAACATAAATTTGTTGAGTATATGATATTATTGAAATTAATTTTCTCAAAGAAAAAAGTATCTGAAACTTTCATATTTTGTTGGAGACTTTTATTACTAGACAGCTATGATAATATCTATCAGTTTCCAGCGAAAGAAAGTATTGCTCAGACCAATGATCTCAACCCTCTCATTTACGGGTTTCGCATAATAAAAGAAGCAGAGTACGGATGTGTTTACAGATTGATCTTTGATGTTATAATTCAGTTACGGAAATCTTTTTGAGATGCTACGAGCAGACATCATATCAAACTACAAAAATAATATGCTTGTATGATCTAAAAGAAAAGAAGACAAAGCTATTTTAATTAATTAGTTTTAACTCGAAAAGTCTCACCACAATAGCAACGATTAAGCTATTTTATGTTAACTATTTACACATAAAGCAATAACATGCACTTCACAAAATGAGCTTCGACAAACATTAATTGTAATTGAAGCGGAGAAAAAATAAACAAAGCCCATCTCTTAAATTTAAATTGAATTCTCATCATCGAGTATAATAGCTTTGTAAACTCTCTTTTAATAGATGTTTTTGTAATAAAAAAAAAAAAAAAAAAAAAAAAAAAAAAAAAAAAAAAAAAAAATGTGGCTTTGCAAATAAATATGATTTTAAAAACAGTAATTTCACAAAATATAATTTTAAAGAATTAAAAGTACCATAAAATAATTCAATTAATAAATGATAAAGCACTGTAGTGAAGTTACATACTACAACAGTGACAAAATTAAAAAAGTAAATATTTTTATTATGAATATAATTCCTGATAACGATAAAATTTTGGATTTGTGAGAATAATGACTGTAAAAATACCATATTATGTCCGATTAGCATTAGTAGCATGAAAATGGACGTTAAACAAACAACAAACAATATCATATTATAAATGTGACAATAAAAATTATTTTTTAAAAAATCAGATATCAATTTTAAAATGACACTCTTAATACTAAAAAAAAAAAGATTAAAAAAAAAGAAGAATAGTACTGGACTAGAAACGGAAAAACAAAATATAAAAAGATCAGAATTAAAGATATGTGAAGCAGTCCCTAGATCATGTATTATTAAAATGGCTTCAAAACGTAAGCAATTTTAACTAAATTTATTGACTGTTTAATATTATATGTTTATTTTAATTAATATTTATTATTAAAACTATCATATATGCATATTATGTTCAAAATGAACGTAAACTAGAAATAATAAAAAAGGAAAAGTTTATATAAACCCATGAGATTAAGTAAGATCAGAAGATAATTATCAGATTTAAAATAGATCATAGGGATTGACTACCAATTAAAGCCAGAAAACACGCACAAAAAATGTAAATAAAATAATGTTGCACTGTCGAAAATTTAGTTACTGTAGTTTTTATATGAGTGCACTGCCCAAAATATAACAAACCAAGCCATTGTTCAATGTAGCTATATAAAATATTTATTGACTTACAGTGAATTCACCCGTGACGGAATCATAGCCAACATGAACAGTATGTTCAAAGTTTGTCGGATACGATATATTGGGCTTCTCGGAAGAGTAATCGCCTCGATGGTGTCCTTTGCCTCCTCCTCCACCTCCACCGCCACCACCACTCCGTCCCTTTTTTCCACCGCCCTTCTTCTTCCTGTCATCTGCGTCAGGTTCTTTGGGAAGAGGACGCATGTCCACAGGAACTGTAGGGGTAGCATCACCACTACAACAATTTTCATGTAATTAAAAGTTGGTTAGTAAAATTATAAAGACAAACAGCATAAAAATTCAAATAATAATTTTACAATATCATTTGTTTAATGTGGATATTTTAAGAAAGAGATATACCTAAGCAGGCAAGAGTAAAATAAAAATAAATAATTTTCAGGAAGAAAAATTTAGTAAAACTATATCTACACAAAGGAGCAGGGTAGCTCATTGTTAAGGCAGTGAGTTGCTGTGCTCAAGGTCCCGAGTTTGAATCTGACTTCGCAGAATATCTTTAATAATCTGCACCAGTTCGTCTCGTAGGCCGAGAGACCCTCTTGCGGCAAACCCAGCCCCTATAGAGTGGGTACCCTTAACTGAAAAATTAAGGGAAACAACTTGGCAGTTTATCACGGTCTAATCAGCTTCTGGCACGGCAACTGACCAAGACACAGTACTGAACCCATAACCCTTCATGGGTTGTAGAGGTGCAGGTTTTATATCAATACTAGTACGATGGTAATAACTATATAATCTCTATTTTTAAACTTTTATCAGAATATCTAATACTAATAAATATCAAGCTAAAATTCATAAAAATAAATAACCACGTAGGATATCATTCAGGTTAAAAAATCAATAGACCCACAATCATATAAAGAGTTAATCAACAAGATAAAAGTAACTAATTCTTCTTTTATCTATTTTTTTTATAGATATTTGCATTCAAATGGCTTTACGCAGCCTTAAATAAAATCTTACTCGTACTTGGTCAAAATAACAAACAAGAAAAAAAGTCCCAAAAAGATGTGATCTTGGCAACCAAGAAGGAGAGATTTAATAGTGGCTATAGATACTTCATTTTACTACTTAGAGTAAACTAATGAGTAGACTAACTGAAGCTGTACAGTATTAATATAGAGGTTTTTGGAAAATTTTGACTCGTTAATACCCAAAAACATTTAAATTGGCTTAGATCATTGCTACTGGAGTAATTTTACCAGACGCTGAAGCAAAATTTTGTCAGATCTAAAATGAAAATATAAAATACTATTATCCAAAGTTCTCAAATAAGTATAGTGTGAAATATAGTTTAAGCTAAATTGTTCAAAAACAGACTATATTTATAACAGAAGTATTAGACCAGCAAGGGGCTTTTATTTGAACAATCCACTTAAAAAGTTATAATCTCTCTAATCCCTAATCCTATTTGATATGATTTAGAAAAGAAGAGAAAAATATTACTTATAACTATCTCACTGAAACAAACTCATTCTGAAAATATCTATAACTTACCGATTACTTGTGAGGCGGACTGGTGGTGCAGGAGGCTTATCTTCATCGTCAGACATCATTGGAAGTTGGCAGTCAAACAAAATTATTCACCTTTGTTGGATACTAAAATTTAAAAATGCCTTATAAGTCATCTAATGAGGAATAATAACCTACCTATACATTATCTATAATCATGTTTAAAAATAAGTTAATTAAAGAATTCAATCAATATTTTAAATCAAAACATAATACCTCTATCTCTATTAAAATTTAATTATAAAAAAAATATCTAAGAATATCAGGTAATACTCCTAATCAAACCTATGATACTGCTTGTCATATTTGAGGAATGACTCACAAGGAAGAAGATAAACAAAGAATTGATCATTTTCAAACAAAGAATGAATGAGTTTAATTACTTTGGGAAAAAATCAAGTACCTAAACTTTAATGAATAATTAACTACAAATTTAAAATGGAACTTATAAATTATAAGGTTTTTACTTTGGGGAGTAATTACCTGTTTAATCGCCTTTTTGATACAGAACACATTTATGATATATCACGACTAACGATTATTATCACAGTTGGTCTAATGAAGAACGAGAGTACAAAAAATACTAATAGAAACAAGAAAGTAAATGTTAAATGTGATGAGCCTTATCGTGGAAAGTAGTTTTCATGAGCAGTTTACGGCTTAAAAATGTAAAATTAATGAATATACTAGGTATCATTGGCACATTACTGGATTAATTCACGGTTAAAAAAACAAAAAAGGTAAAAGAGTAACATAACAATTAAATAAACAATCTTGCGAACGATAACTCAGACACACCGCCATGTCAATCCACCATTAACTAGTAAGAGGTTAAAACCAAATGAGTCATATAACCTACCGACTATTAATTGCCTAATCTTTTCCTATTAAAGAAATTATTAAAACCATTATTCTCAAGAAAAATTGTCCTTTATTTAATATCATCCCTTATGCACTTCTGGTACAATATTTAGCTGCGAACTTGAATAATTTCAAATCGAAACAAATTAATCTTTAAATGACTAATTAAAGATTAATTTTTTCGCAGACTTGATTTATCAGAAAAATAGGCAAATTGCTATTTAAATATAATGGAAATCTCCCCAAATTTGAATACTCAAAATACATCTGGAAGGTGAGATTACCGGTCAACTCATATACCGGCAGCAATAGGTTTTCGTTAAAGTATTCCTTTTTGTACAATACTTTAAAAATCCTTTTAAAAACTAATGAATAAAGGTCTCTGAAATGGTAATAAAATAATGAATAAAGGTCTGTGAAATGTTAATAAAATGGTTTACAATAAGTGGGCATTGTTCAAATCGACTTATAGCAGAGCATAATTACAGAATCTCGTGCATTCTTCCCCTCCTATGGATTTATTTTAAATTATTATGTATTTATTTAAGGTAATAGATGAATTTCAAACGAAGCAAAGCTCTTAATAATGAGGAATTCCCAATAAAACACCTTCCCCATGATTCATCTAAGCGTTTTATACTCTAGTGATAATGACTTGATCTGGTGATAAAGACTAGATAGTAGTAGTATCATTACCTTCTTGAATGTTTTCTGTATGTTTGTGACATCTCCCTTTCTGATTTACATACATTTAAAATAAGAAGTAAGATTATGATTGTTATTGTACTCTCCTTATGTGGTTTGTAAATTAATTAATAATTTTGGTTTTTATTTTATATTTCATAGGAAACTTATTTATTAGTTATCTGCTAGGAGTACTTAACTTACAAATCCTTATAAACAATGACTTGTTTTTTTTTAAACAACTTGGGGCTCCTCAGTCACATTTATGGAGACATTCCATTGTGATTTATGGTAACTCAATATTTTGGATTGTTTTTGGCTAACATCTAATGTTTAGATTATTCCTGTATTTTAGCATTAATCAGGCAAGCACCATTCCCTGGTTGGTGAAAACAGAAATTCTAAAAAACTATAAAATGCGCCCCTATATAGTAATACTTAGCTTCCTTAATTGGAAAATTGATAATATTGAAATGAGTTATACCTTTTACTGTGTGACTCACTTAATAAATTAGGTCCTTTGATAGTTCATCTCCCATTTACCACCTTACTTCTAAACAGTGATTATATCAGTAGAATTGAAGAAAAAAAAAGTGTAAGTATTGACCTCAATGAATGTTTGCATATTATTACACTTAGACATCAGGATCTTTTATGACTAAAGAAACAGTAGTTTTTTTATAATGTGCAGTTGATTTTCTAAAGCAATATCTTCAGCTCCCAGTATTCCCATTCTTGGGTTTTAGTTAGTTTTCAGGTGAGGTTTGTCAGTTTTGGAAATTTTATGTTTAGTCTGATCTTGAATTAATTTTTCTAAAGGAGAATGACAAGGTTTTTGTTGGCCATCTACTTGTTATTAAAATTTTTAGATATCGTTATTCCTCACCTTCTATCATATCCCGGCATTTAATTTTAGTTTTTTTTATAGAAGCTGTAGATTTTTTCTTGTTTCCTGTCACTCGCATTATTATCTGCTGATAATGACTAATAAGTGTCATTTTGGCCAAGAGATGTACATAAAAAGCTGTAAGATTTCTTGTACAGCTAAAATACACCTGAATAAAAAAACCTTCTTCAGACTCGTCCTGACATGTTTTGGTTTGAGCACCATATTCTTAAAATTTTTGGTAGATATAATGGAAATCTACAAGAATATTAATATTATCTGTGTAATCAAAGTTGATAGACTTCGCTGAGCGGGATACATCGCCTGAATGGTAGAAGACCTGATACCTAGGAAGCTTTTGGATGGAATGATTCATGAAAAGAAAACAGTGGGTAGACCTAAATGTGCTCCTTAGATGGATTAGCTGGAGATGCTCGACTATGTGCTGTAGTGCCATGGATGGATCAATGCAAAACCTACCAAAACGTAATGTAATGATATGGGCCAGTCGTTGCCAACTATTTTTTTACATTGCTACAATCAAGAATTATCTTCTTCCTCAATCTACTCATGTTACTACCTTTACAATATTTATTTATGTCTAGAGTAAGCGATTGTATTTTTAATGTTGAGAATAGGCAAAACAGTTAGTTATTATTTATTTATTCAGTTAGCTATAAATAAAATTTATTATCTGCATTAATAATTTTGTTACCTTTGCAAAAAAAAAACTTGCTGATTCTAAATATCTGCCATAAATCTCAACTTATAAGAAAATTTGACTTTTTTTTTATTTCTTAAAAAAATTAAATTGGACTGGGCCCTCTTCTAATAGGTATTCAACTATGAAACGAAAAAATATTTTATTCTCGATTACCTAATCTCCTTTGAATATTAAAAATTTAATACAATTTATTTGTCTTTTTTAAGTATATCATAAAATATAAGAATAAACGAGAAAAACAAATTGCTATTAAAAATATTTATATATGTGAACATATTTTTAATAATATTTTTATTTTTACTTACTCTTCTATTATGTAGATGAGGTTCTAAAACAAGGGAGCATAGATGGTGATTTTTTAATCATTTCTTATACGAATGCAGTAATGATAAATGAAATATACCGTTTGTATGCCGGAATATGCTTTTCAAAATAATGTCTTAGTTATCATTTAAATATTTTTTTTTTTTTTTTACATTACAGCCATTATTGATACAGTAGTTCTTATATAGATGTTTAAAAGATTGCTTTTTGAAGTTTCATTACCAATGCATTTTGGTAGGATTTTTTCCTGAACTCATTGAAAATATTTTTGGTGAGCCAGGCAAACATTATTTGACAACTGTGATATTTTATTTTTAAGTGTTCCTTTGTCTTTATTTATTCCTGTTTAAAATCTTGATACTGTCATTTTTTAAAGTATGGTTTTATTTTAGATGTCAGCCCTAAAAGAAATATCTTCAAACAAAAGTTTTGGGGGTTATCAGAAAGTATTCAGTCATGATAGGTATGTGTTTTCCTATATTTTGTAATTAATTTCTTACATTGATGAATTTTTTATGACCATTTTTATTTTTTAGTGTTGCTTTAAAATGTAACATGAAGTTTGGATTATACCTTCCACCGGACTGTGATACAAACAAACTTCCTGTAATCTATTGGCTGTCTGGACTTACTTGTACAGAACAAAATTTCATGACTAAAGCAGGTGCCCAGAAATATGCCTCAAAATACAATGTAATCCTTGTCATGCCTGATACAAGCCCAAGTAATTAAATATCATGTTTTTACAATTCTAAAAATTAATACCTTTTTCACTAAAAATAATTGATTTAATAATTAATTGATTAATAATAGGAGGTGTTAATATACCTGGAGAAGATGATAGCTATGATTTTGGATCTGGAGCAGGATTTTATGTTGATGCTACTCAAGAACCCTGGAAATCGCATTACAATATGTATACTTATGTAACATCTGAATTGCCCGAAATAATAAATTCCAATTTTCCTGTAGATCCAGATCGCCAGAGCATTATGGGTCACAGGTAACTTTAATTTCTTTAGTATGCCATTATCCATTTATTTGTTCCCATTTTAGCTCAATTAATCAACAAATAGGGGTAGGTAACTCCCTTTTTTCTTATTAAAAAATTCTGTTATCTTTTTGAAAGAAATTTTTAGACTGTATTTACCAGATGACAAAGTTTTTGTATTCCAATTGAACTCGGACATTAAAGTTAGAAAATACTGATTTATAATAGAAAGAGATAAGCACCATTATTTCTTATTAACTCAGCTTCCAAAAAAAAAGTACTGTTATTGCTCCTTAACAAAAATATTAACTGAGTTTTTAAACAAATTTACATACATTTGTTCCTTTGTATTCCATGAAAAAAAAATCTTAATTTATTTTTTTTTTTTTATTTATTCTATTCGTGAGAAAATAATTTAACTATATTTTACATTACAATTATCGATTCGATGATGAATGATGAATGATTACTTCATCAAGAATCAGATATTTAATATATTTTTAAAATGTTTGTGTTGAATTGAGCTCCTAATATTTTATTAGAGAATAGATAATTGTTAATTAAATCAGTTCAGACATCATTTTCTTACAGTAATTAACCAAAATTCCATCAAAAAGATATAATTTCATTATTGGAAAGGTCATTAAATCTTGAATATAAAAATTAAAAATTTCATCCCACCAAAATGCTCTTTCTTGTAAGTAAACTAGAGGCTGATTTTTGCTTTCAATGCTGTGTGTTTTGATTTTTTTCTTGGTTAAGGACTTCTTGTTTGTGACTAGAAATCAAACTTTACTCTCTTAGTGCCTCCTGGCGTAATTTACTAATTATTGTTTACTTTTTTTTGCCTATGCAATTATTGCTTTTTTCTAGCATGGGAGGACATGGGGCATTAATATCGTTTTTGAAAAATCCTGGAAAATACAAGAGTGTCAGCGCCTTCGCTGCTATCTGTAACCCTTCAGAATGTTCCTGGGGACAAAAAGCTCTGCGGGGTTACCTTGGCGATGACAAAATGTTGTGGGCTCAATACGACGCAACCAGTTTGGTCTCTAATTACAACGGGCCTCCAAATGATATATTGTTAGATCAGGTAATTTGAACTTTTTGACAAATCTTTATGGTGGCATAACTTGAAGAAAAAAAAAAAAACAATGCCTTCATCATATCAAAATAAATTCACTTAAAACATTGTTATAGGTATTGATGCACAACCACTTTCTATTGTTTTAAGGAGAGAAATTCAGTGGTGCATCATTACTATCTGTATACTTATTATCTTGCCCTGTTTTTTTATTTTTATTTTCTTCTTTTTTTAAGTTGTGCCATCATTTAAGCAAAGGAACTGGTAATTCAATCAGAGGATTTTTTTTTTAAATAGTTCTTTCTTTCTTATTTGAATGTTCACTTCAATCTTATTTGTTCAATCGTATAATGCTAATATAAAATAACAAGTATTGCTTTTCAGTATTAAAATAATCTGATATGAATAGGCTAATCATCATTTCAGGGAACTAGTGACGAATTTCTGGAAAAAGGACAACTGAATCCTCAAAATTTTGTAACAGCTTGTAAAGAAGCCCAAGTTCCTGTCATCCTTACGATGAGAGATGGATATGACCACAGCTATTTTTACATCGCAACTTTTATCGAAGAACATTTTAAACATCATGCAAAATATCTTGGAATAACCTGTTAACGGAATAATGCTATAATTGTTTTATGGGAATGCTTAAATATATTTTACATTACAATTATAATTGTTTCTCTGTTAATAATCAAGTTGCTTCTGATCAGTCAGTTGCACTTATTACTTTTTTATATTGTTTTAATTGGAATAAGCTAGCCTAACTTTGGTAACAGTGAAATTTTGGTTGTTCTATGTATGTCATTTGTTAATATTTTGTTAAAACTTATGTAATTGTGATAGTTTTTTTTTTTTTTAATATAAAGAGGAAATATATTTTCTTGAAAAATAAAAATTTTTCATTATTTTCTTTATAATTGTCAGCTATTAACTGTGCATTATTTTTTTTTTCTTCATATATTTCTGTAAAATCATTGACAATTAATTTTAAAAAATTCACTCCAAAATATGACCAAATTCAATCCTTAACCTTGTATGTTCCTTCATTGTTTATTTGTCTCGTCATTACTTTTTCTTTCCAGGATTTTGTCTTCTATAACATCTATGAAATAAAAAGGGAGGATGCTCATTTGATTCCATGAGTGGAAGTGTAGAAACTATCTAAACATTTCTAACTTTACAAGTAACATAGCAACTTTGTTAATAAGCACAGTTTTGACATGGGTGCGATCAGTATATTGTAAAGTGTTGAAACCGTCTTTTCTTCCAACATTAAAAAAAAATTGAAATGAAATAATTGCAAACCAATTATTGAAGAAAATATTAACGGTAATTGGTAAGTTGCAAGTGTTGTAACATTTTGAAAGAAACCGATTTCAAAATGAAGACCAGTTTCGACTCAAATCGAAACCCTCCATGTTTTGAGCATTTTAAACATATTTTTTCCAATATATTACAAATATCTTGTTTGTTTCCATCAGAATTTTAAGATAAAATTATGTATGCTTGACTCATATTATATTCATATATATAAAATTCATATATACACAGTGTCTCATCCTAGATGTTTCAGGCTAAAATTTCTGTAAATTTTTAATTTTAATTAGTAAATTTTATCCTTAAAAAAAAAAAAAATAACGCTCCGGTCATACGTAGTGAGTAAGTATTGTTTCTTGTTCAGTGGTCACGAAAGGAAGTGATATGACTGTGATCACGCCCAATCATCACGGCTCCCCCACCATTAAGAGCACCCACTTTTTAGAAGCTGGGTGAGTCCTAGTAGGGTCTAAATTACTATGAACTCCATGTATGAATGCACCCTAATTTGTTATAGTAATAAGGTACATAAGAGAATAATTTTAACAATATTTTATAAACATATATTCATATTTACTATTACAGCATAATACAAATATTAAAAAAATAAATATCTGACAAATTATGGAAATAACAAATTCAAATAATATTCATAATAAATTATAATGGAGATTATAGTTTGAATGTTTCATAAGATAACATGCAGAAACATACACTGACTCTTTTGATCAAAAGTAATATTAAGTATTACATTTTTTTTTTATATATACAAAAATTAGATGAGTAGTTATTATTGTTAAGTTAGGCTGACGTTACAAACAGAAAACCCGTACAGAAAAATCACAAAAATTTTAGTATAAGTTCATTATATTTTTAATTCATAGGATGGTAGTAGTTGGCAAAATCTTTTGAAAATATAAATTAATCATCTTGATTTGTCTACAGTGAATAATAATTTTGAAACAACATAATCTCAATATAAACATCACAAATAGAAAAAAACAATTTCTACTTTACAACCTTTCTTCACCTTTATTTAATTCATGTTTTATAATTTAGGGGAATAAAAAAATCATTTTTCAAGAAAACAGTTTTACATAATGCTGACATAAGAAATTAGATGAGAACTAAATAATTATGATGAATAAACAATTAAATGTACTATACATAGTTGAAAAGATTGAAAAAGGTTCAATGTTAAAAATTTCATGTTATAAGAAAAATACAGTTTTTTCCAGGTCATTTTTTTTTAAAATATGGTGTACGAAATCCAAGAATCTTGTGTTTTTTAATAACAAGGGGTGAGGATAAACACATAATAGACCTTTCTTAAGAAAAACTATTATTGAAAAATTTGTTCCATATCACTTTCCCTCAAAAAACTAGGTTATGTGTTTCTGCCAAACACCACCCTATCAACCACTTGGTTCAGACTAGAGCCAAAATTTATACTTAAAAATATCATTTTAAGTACAGAAAAAATTTAATATCTAAATTAAAAATTCCCTGTAAAATTTCTGTATGTCTAAAACAGCTTTCAAGAATTTTTTTAGCATGCACAATAGTACATTACTGTTCAGGCACATGGATAAATTTCATTTAATTCTTTTTTAATTAAGTTCACATCAACCATTTATCGATTATTGGAATACCTAGGCAATAGTTAATGGAATAATAAAATTAATAGTAAAACAACACCAACATTTTACACTTCAAACAATGAAAGAACTAAAAGATTAATTAGTTTTACAGTACAATTAATATCTATTTTTGCTAACACATCGCAGGAGATATTTAGTAAATGATAGAACAGATTATTTTTGAAAATAGTAATGTTAATCAGCTTTAGGCAAATATGTATAGAAAATATACAGCCATATATTTTTATAGCTTGAGATTATTTCGGCATTATTTACTTATAGCGATTATATTTACTAAAAAAATTTTTTTAATAAAAACAAAACATTATTACACTTTAAAATAGATAAACTCAATAATGGAAAACAATTCAGAGATTTTAAATATTAATCATTTATACATATATATATTTTTTTAATTTAAAACATTAGATAATTAGAGTATAGAAAATATATTTTGTACTTTTTAAATATACAATACTATTTTTCACTACACAAAGTAAACCTAACAACCGGTAGCTTCAGATCGACTAGAAACACACAAACCATGATTTACGCTTTACATATATAATTTGATTATAAATTGTTACAATATCTTGTCTAGATGTGAATGGAAAAAGTTACTACAAAATAAATCACAATAATTTCATAATATTTTGAATCTATAATAAATAATATAAAATCCATACTACAAAAATGCTTCATGTTAGTCATAAAAAAAATAACAGTTAAATTATAAAATTACAAGAAAAAACAATAAAAATATAATATTATACAAATAAACATTCTTTATGGAAAGAGGATATTGTTCATTTAAATTATAATAAACATTTAATTTGAACATAAATTAAAAATACTAATTTTGAATTATTTAAATACGAATTATATATAAAGAAAACAAGATTCACAATTCCTATTAGAGAAAATATTTGTTATTTTAAAAAAAATCTATTAATGCTGTCAATATTTATATTTAAAGATTAAAAGGCTAGATCATTATTATGAATCGATCACATAATTTGAAAAATATTTTTGAGAAGATTTTTATTTTATTTTCTTAATAAAAATCTGAAAAATTAGTCTATAAAGCTATAGGGAAAGAATTTTAAATCAGATTATTATTTCTTCATCAATAAAAATTAAAATTAAAATAAAAAAACAAAAGGCATTTTTACAAATACTGCTTTACTTTTATTAATTTGATTAATATATAAAAGAAAAACCTGATAGCTTTTAATAAATCAGAGTTATCAGAATATATCTAAACTCCAGTTTTTATATTTTCAAAATGTAAATACCAAACATGCAGAATTGCAGAAGACAACTTTAAATTTCCATTGCTTAGCAATGAGATTTTTAAAACCATGAGATTTTATTTAATGGATGGAACTGATTCAATGAATTTGACTATAAGAAAATAAATCAATTACTTTATACTTGTTAAATCAATTCAATGTAATTTAAGTAGTAACAAAAAACTTTACATAATAATTTTTAAGCTTTAATTCATATAGGCACTTACATTTTATTTTTGATCTGCAAGGACTATACATATTTTAAAACTACTTTTAAAATAAATATAGATAGTTTTGATCGAAAGTCATACCACATAATTATGAAAGAATTTTATGGCACAGAACTATTTTGTGAAGTAAATCAGAGAGTTTATTAAGTTTAATTTGTGCCCTAATCCTTGCGGGTTACACCATATCTATAATTAAACTTAAATAAAAAGTCAGTTAGTAAACAAATAAAAATTCAATGCAACATTTTAATAGCATGATTATACACGGTGACTTTAGTAGCAAGATATGATAATTTTACTGCAGCCGCCTACCTTGACTATTTCAACAAAGTAATTCTAAACTGGTTTACAAAAAGTTTTATTATTTATTTGAGGATAAAAGTGTTTTTATAAGCTCTTACTGTTTGTTTTTTAAGTTGATTCCGCTTTTTTTCCAGGTACGAAGTTGATGGAAGCACTGTTGATACAATATCTCTTGCCTGTCGGCTTAGGTCCGTCATCGAAAACATGGCCCAAATGAGCGCTGCACTTCGAGCACTGCACTTCAGTCCGTATACGACCTGGGTTTGCGATCAATAACAGTAGGTTGCCTCCAACTTATGAATGAGAGGTGGGTGGAAGAATGTTTAGGATTTAGGTTTATGAATAGAACACAGGCAAGCATAGGATAAAAGGAAAGGACAAAGAGAAAATCCCATATTAGCGAATATACACAAACCCTTGGGAACAGAAAGAGGTAGAAAACTGATTTGAAGCGACTAAGTATCAAAATTGAAAGCTGACAAGAAATATTAAAACAAGTAATTTTTATTAATTATAATTTTTTTTAACTGTTTTTAAAACTCAAAAAATATCAAAGTCGAACGTTGCCAAGAAATATAAAATAAGTACTTTTATTCATTATGAAATTTTTGAATGAGCAAAAAACAGTCAACAAAAGAATATAGAATTATTTAATAAGCAGTAAAAATATCATTAATTGGAAAATTAATACTTATTTACTTTACGTTTCTTGATCATCTTACTTTCCACCAAATAAAATTCTAGTAAAAAATATGAAAGAAAAAAATTCATTTTGATACCCAGAAAAAAGAAATATATCACATTGCCCATCACCTCAGTTTCATCAGAGTCACATAAGGACATACAGGTTAAGTCATATAATGCTCCAATGTTTTTTAATTTATATAACAACAGCGTCAATAAGCATAAAAGCAAGCTTTAGTAATAAGACCTCGCCCAGTAAATGTGTTTTTTCATGAAAGTTGAATCTTCAAATTAAATCATTTTAAATATTAAACAAAAGTGAAGGACCAATCAGCATAACTTATTAAATTGCAAAAGCATTTATAAAATTAGCTTTTATAACAGTTTTTTGTTTTGTTTTTCCAAAGCGATCATAAAGAAAAAAAATTGTGCTCTAAATCTTTAATCCACAGATTTAAAATGTGCTGAGGATGGTAGACCCTTAATTTATCATTATTTACAACTATGTTTATATGACTCTGATTACTTCTTAAACACCATAACGATTTAATAAATGAAAAACTGAAATTACAAACAATTGTAGAAAAAAAAAGCAACCATGCTTTTAAGGAAAACAAAATTTCCAAACGTTACTTATATTTAGCTTTTAAAATTTTAAGAAACTGACATAAGAATGAAAGTATAAAAAGCAAAACAATACAACAAAAAAAAATAAATAAGGAAAAAGAAGGATATTAAGACAGCTGGGATGAATAAAAGGAAATAAGGTAATTAAGTACAAGTAATAAACTAAACAAGCAAACAAAATAATTAAAGTGTCAAAAAAAAGATTATTTTTATTCTGATAACAATTGAAGCATGGAAATGCATAAGGGTTTAAGTGCCAAAAAAATAAAACAAAGTTTTTTTTTTGCCAAATTGTTATATGTGCCAAAGCCATTCTTCAGAAATGGGTATAAGTTGTTTTGTTCTTAAAAGAGTTCATTTAACGTATGAAAGATGGCAGGGGTAAAAGCACTGAACACAGTTCACCCTAGAGGATATGTCATTTCATTTCTGTAATTCTGTTCATAATTTCTGTAAAAATTTCCTATAGCATTTTTACCCTTATGCATTTCCACGCTTCAATTGTGTGATGAAATATTCAAACATGCCAATTTTAAGCTAAGGTTAGATGCAGCCATTTTATTAAAAAATACATTTAAATATATTTCATCTTAATTTATTAATCAAAGATGTATTATAATATGACTGACTACAATAAAAGGTAAAAGCATTAGGAGGCACAAAATGTTTGGCAATGAAAATAGTTCAAACTTTCATTGGTAGCCAATATGGTTGGTTAGAAACTAAGTATTATAATTCTGCGATTGCTTTCAATTTAGGATTTATTTTAAATTAATAATTTCATAAAAAAGTTTTGAGTCTTTCATGGAAAACTTTTTTGAATAAATTTTGGAGGGGGATCAAAATAACTATATTATAGTTTTATTGTACTTATTTACTTTTTTTGACACTTTATGTAAACTTATGTTATATAGTGTGTGTATTTCACACACAATAAATATAAAAATTAAATTGCAGATTTCTTTATCTGTTAGAACTAAAGGTGAAACTTATTAGTCCTACTGCAAGCAAATAAAATTCAGACTGACAAAATAAGCATTTATCACAATCAATAAACATATTTAATTTGTTTAATATACTCTTCAAAAGAGCCAATGAAACACTATTTTAGCACAGAATAATTATTAAATTATTATTATTTTAAAAATACAGAAAATTAACAATTTTATTTATTTTATTATTTATTTTGAAGTAAAAAAAAAAGAAAGTTGCCACAGAGATTTAGAGAAAAACCACACCTGCAGTATTTGAAACCTAACCATAAATGGCCATGTTAAGAGGGTCATCCTTGTTTGACCTATGACAATGACTTCAAGGTAGTTTGACAAATAATAAATAAAATAAAAAAAAATTATTTAAAAAACACATTATAAATATTAAAATACAAAAAAATTTGATTCATATAACAATAAAGTAACTAAAGAGAAACAGTTAAACATGATTACAATAAAAAAAAAAAAAAAGGGGGGCCAGGAAATAAACAAAAAGTAAAGTAAAATACAGCTTTAATCATTCTCATTTTACCAACGTCAAACAAAGCAAAAGAAGAACGGGAATAAAAAAAATGTTAGCACTCATCAGATGAAGGGGAAAACTAAATAAAAATAAAAGAAAATTACATGTAGTAAATTAGAAATTGAAGCAGGCTGATTACTGAGACTTTGAACAATTCAAAACGCCAAAGCAACTAACATACAAAAAAAAAAATTATGACGACAAATTCCAGAAAAACAAATATCAACAAGTTTTAAAATATGAAATAACTGCAAATAGAAAACAGTCGCAAGTTGGACCAAGATTCAGAAGTTATATTATTTTTTCAAGATATTTTTAAAATAAACACTTGTAAAATTGGATATAAGCTGCATGATTTTAGTGCTGCTACATAAAAAAAAAACTATACAAAAAGCTCATTAGAGGACTATACTTGATGAAATAAAAATATGAAGCATAGGAAACTTCAATCTGAAAAATACTTCATTAACATCAACAACAATAATTCAAGAAAACCTAAAGAACATTAAATATTATAAAAATCTTGATAGAAGGAAAATTTAACATTATGTAATCATTCAGATAAGTATTTTACCAACATTTAACTGCAATATATTAATTAACTAGAAACAGATTGTTTCATTGGCGCAATCGAAAGTAATTACCATCATGGAATTCGATATAACAAATATTATGCAATATTGCAAGCAATAAATTACCTCCTGAAGTGTCTGGTAGAAGTTTG
This sequence comes from Aelia acuminata, assembly GCA_911387785.2. Lineage (NCBI taxonomy): Eukaryota > Metazoa > Arthropoda > Insecta > Hemiptera > Pentatomidae > Aelia > Aelia acuminata. The sequence continues at coordinate 121,310,015 of OU426982.1, read as the reverse complement.
ATGCGGCCTTTTTCTAAAACATCATTAAATGCTGGCCATCCACACCCCGAATCATATTTTGTATTAGAAGAAAAGAGATATTGACCACAAACAATGCAGCTGTAAGTGCCTTCATCGAATTTCTTGTCATACTCTCCAGTAAATGGTCTAAAATTAGGAAAAAGGAATTTATTTTATTTTAGTTCTAAAACTTGTATAAACTTAAATGCAAACAAAAAAATCCTTACCTTTCAGTACCCTTTTCTTGAGTTACATGATACTGTAATGGAGTCAATTTTTTTGTCAGTTCTTCTTTGGATGGAATTTTTTCACCATCAGCCATTGTACAAAAATTATTACTTTTTATACCAAAAGTAACAAAATTACAAGTAGTAATCCTGTTATTCACTAACTGGTCCTTTAAAATGCCACTAAATTGTTTACTATTTAAGTTTGCTGAATTTATTAATCTCCTAGCTAAAAAGCGTAAAGGGGACATTCAACAAGCACATAAACACATACAATGTCAAAAGCAATCAAACCTAAAAGGTTGATATCACGCTAAAATAGGTCAACGAAACCACTTTCAAAATAGCTTACAGATAAAAATAGGTTGGCTATGATAAGTCGATTTTACTATCAATTCTATCGATGGCTAAGTATCGAATGGTATTTCGATGATTGTTATGTTACTAAAGCTAATTATCGAAAAAGCTTATCACTGTAATTTAACTTTATTGAGAATCCCATTATCATACTAGGATTTGAGTATAATATTTTGTTTCAGAATCTCTAAATGAGACAAACCTTTTAATTTTTCAGAAGTGTGTAATGGTCAACTGTTTTCTTTAAGATAGATTGATAAATTATCTGGATTTTCAGTCAAAAGATTTTTATTTGGAGAGCCTACGTTTCGATCCAAACATTTGGATTTTCATCAGGGCCTGTAGAGTCCAGAGTAATACAGAGACTCGTTGTTGAAAATCCTGATAATGTATCATGCTATCTTTTAATTTTTCAAGTTTAAGAAGTTGCTGTCTTGGTTGTCAGTTTCACACTTACATTAACAAGCAATATCATTTCCTAACACTCTAGTTTATATCGGAACAAACTTGAGAGTGTATCTTGGACGGAAATCACAGGAAGTCTTAGCAAGAAACCTATAACAAAAGAAAAACGCTACGCGATTAAATTCCATTAGACATTAGGCAGGGTATTTTTTGTTGCCCAAAAATTCATTTAAATAGCATATAAAATTTCAGAATTATAATGTATTACTGAAGCGTGGAGACATTTAAAAGGCTCTAAAGAGTAATGAATCACCCCTGATTCAGAATTTCTACCATTCAAATTGATTTAACACAGTGTTCACTGAAAGTGTTAAATCAATTTGAAAGGGGGTTAAGGTGTGGATGGAGGTAGCACCTTCTCCAGGGTTATCCTGTAGATTGGTCCTCCTTCTGCACCAGGGGAGTAGCTGAGAGGCCTGCGAACCATAATGGGGAGGGACGCTATAAACCCAAGAACGTCCGTGCGTGGTGAAGAACCACATCCTGCTCGAAGTGGCCCTGCTTTAACAGAACACGGCGGATCTAGACTGGGAGGTCAATAAACATCCCTGGTGTGAGGCAGCAGTAGCACCAGTACTGGCATTGAGCCGAAGGCGGTAGGAGTCGGTTGGGTCTATAACTAGACATCACCAGGCGGAGCTGGAGACCAGCAGAAAGGCTGGTGAACTGCGAGGGCAGATAGAGCTCCTCAGCCGTAGTGAAGGCAACCTATCTAACTACCCTGGCACCCAGGGTTTGAAATTAACTCTTATTTTCTCGGAAAGAGAATAAAAATCACATCATGAATTTTATATTTCGGGCCAGACAATAAAAGTCCTGATATGATCTTTATCCCAATGATAGCTAATATAAAAGTCAAAGCTTGATTTTAAATATTTAGGGATGAATTTATTAGCTTTTTTTTCGGATTTCTCCATATTGGTGTACATTATTGGGTTAACCGTTTTTATGGAAATCTTATAGGGTATAATTAATGACCTTATATCGATCTAAAAATCGATTATTAGATTATCAAGGCTAGTGATAATGAAAATAATATCGATATAAAACCTTATAAATTTTTCGATTACGCGCTCAGGTATCGATTTATTACAACTTACACGATAAATAAGATATTGTGGTCGGCTAATACGTTAATGAAGGTGCTGAATTTGGAAATTATATCGATATTTAGATTACGCGCTCAGGTATCGATTTATTATAACTTACGCGATATAATTATTGGGGTCTGCTCTCAGGTTAATCAAGGCGCTGAATTCGGAAATGTTATCAATTTTTTATTACGCGCTCAGGTATCGATTTATTACCACTTAGACGATAAATAAGACATTGTGGTCGGCTCATATGTTAATTAAGGTGCTGAATTTGGAAATGATATCAATTTTTCGATCAGGCGCCCAGGTATCCATTTATTACAACTTACATATATAATTATATAAATCGATACCTGGGCGCCTGATCGAAAAATTGATATAATTTCCAAATTCAGCACCTTCATTAACGTATTAGCCGATCACAATATCTTATTTATCGTGTAAGTTGTATTAATTCGATACCTGAGCACGTAATCAAAACATCGATATCATTTCCGAATTCAGCACCTTAATTAATCTTAGAGCGAACTCCAATATCTTATTTATCGCGTAAGTTATAATAAATCGATACCTGTGCGCGTAATCGAAAAATCTATATCATATTCACAATCAGCGCCCTAAATAATCTACAAGTCGACCTATTGTAAATATCGGATAAGTTAATCGATACCTGAGCGAGCCTGAGGTTTTATATCGATATTATTTTCATTATCACTAGCCTTGATAATCTAATAATCGATTTTTAGATCGATATAAGGTCATTAATTATACCCTATAAGATTTCCATAAAAACGGTTAACCCAATAATGTACACCAATATGGAGAAATCCGAAAAAAAGCTAATAAATTCATCCCTAAATATTTAAAATCAAGCTTAGACTTTTATATTAGCTATCATTGGGAAAAAGATCATATCAGGACTTTCATTTTCTGGCCCGAAATATAAAAGTCATGATGTGATTTTTATTTATTTATTAGAAATATAAAAGTCCTGATTTGACTTTGATTCTCTTTCCGAGAAAATAAGAGTTAATTTCAAACCCTGCTGGCACCTGATTGAAGCTAGGAACCTGTTGTCCCGAGGTAACGGGGCCTTTTAGGCTGGGCCAATCACCCGCCTAGGAGTAACTACACCTGATTCAAAGTAACTTAGTGAATAGCCTCGGATTTGGACAGTCTAGAAGGAAACGACCTGGCATGGGATTCACGAATTGGTTCCTGGAACGTGAGATCACTCACCGGCAAAGAAGTTGAAATAATCGATGAAATGATGACATACAGGCTAGATATTCTTGGGTTAAGTGAAGTGAAAAAGAAAGGCTCTGGTGAAGTTAAGATGGATAGAGGGCACACGCTTATTTATTCAGGAGGCCTCCCTGAGCGCAGAGCAGTGGAAGGTGTTGGCATCATCATGAAGGATGAACTATTTAAGAAAGTGGTAGAATGGGAACCAATAAGCCCTCGAATAATCATGGCAAGCTTAAATTTGCGAATAGGAGACTGGGCTCTAATACAAGTGTATGCGCCAACAAACGACTCTGACGTCCTAGAGAAAGAACACTTCTACAGTGTACAGTGGAGCGAACTGTAGTTAAAGCAAGGAACAGCCATGGGAGTATTTTAATAATGGGAGACCTCAATGCGAGAACAGGCAGTGACCACTTGAGGGCATGTGGTGCAATGGGTCCTCATGGTGGAGAGCGCATTCAAAATGAAAGTGGAGAGCGCCTTATCCAGTTCTGTATTGAGAACGATCTGCTTCTGGGAAACTCCTTCTACCCGCACAAACGGGTCCATAAAATTACTTTCTCAGCCACTGAGAGAAACGCCGATAGCGTCATAGACTATTTTATTTATAGCCGTGACATCAGGAGGCATTTCACAGATGTGAAGGAAATTCGAGGTGTGGAGATAGGTATGCGACCACATGCTTCTAGTGGCTGACACCCGGGTGCTAAAGGAACGCAAGGTAAAAGCAAAAGCGTACAACAGGATAGAGGTTAAGAAGATAGAGGACCCCCAGAAGAGAGCAGAATATGAACAAGTCCTGAAGGAAAGGCTCCAAGAACTCGATGCAGACGAAAACCTAAATGATCTATGGTTGTTTATAAAAGATAGTATCCTGGATTCAGCTTCTCAAGTTTGTGGTGTAAAGAGGATATCCACTATAGACAAACGAACTTCATGGTGGAATGAAGAGCTGAGGGCTCAGATCAAGGAAAAGAAAATTGCGTGGAAGGACTACTATCAAGACAAATCACCAGATAAATGGCGGATATATGTGATGGCACGAAATAGGGCAAAGTAAGCTGTCAGAAGAGCAAAGAAAAAATCATGGATCAAATTCGGAGAGAAACTGAAACAAGACCATGCAGAGAACATTAAACAATTTTGGAGGAAAATTAAGGCTTTAAGAGGACGCAAAAGGAAACCTATAAGAAGTGTGAAGAATGAGCGAGGGAAGGTCGTCACAGAAAACAAAGCCATTCTAGAAGTCTGGCGGCTGTATTATAACAAACAATTCGGCAGGGATTATAATTATCCAGTGAAATGGAGGACAGTGGAATGAGGATGAGTTTGACGAGGTGATTGAAGAAGACGAAATATTTAGAGCCATCTTGAAAATGAAGAATGCGGGGCCCGGTGTGGCTGTGCGGTAAAGCGCCGTACTCTCATGCCGGAACTACGGGTTCGAGTCCCGCCCTGGGTGGTGCTTTTCTTTCGTAGGAGAAGTATCACCCAGTGCCATGGGTGTTAGTATGGGCAGTATAGGGCTTCAGTGGAAGCCTTGAAGTCCCAAAAAAAACAAAAAAAAAAAAACAATGAAGAATGGAAAAGCGTCAGGTCGAGATAATATAGTGGCAGAGTTTGTGAAGTATGGTGGCCCCGAGCTAGAAAGGGCATTACAAGTTCTCTTCCAAAGAGCCTGGGACGAAAAGAGGATCCCAACTGAGTGGGAATATAATGTCATAATCCCAATCCACAAGAAAGAATCCCAGGCCGAATGCTCCAACTATCGACCCATATGCCTTTCACCTATTGTTTATAAACTATATACAACTGTCCTGGAAGGAAGACTAAGGCCCCTAGTTGAACACCTTATTGGGGAAGAGCAAGCTGTGTTTAGACCAGGGCGGCAGACCCAGGACCACATATTTTCCCTAAGAAATGTTATCCAGAAATCGTGGGACCGAGATAAAAGTTTATACCTCGCTTTCCTAGACCTTAAAGCAGCATTCGACACGGTTCCCAGACATGAAATATGGGAGGCTCTTACAGCAAAGAACGTCCCAAAGAACCTAGTGGACGCTATTAAATCCACTTACCAACACCCAAAGGGAGTTGTTCGGTTGAACGGGATGGAATCACTTCAACATAACAAGGGGTGTCAAACAAGGAGATAGTTTAAGCCCATTGTTATTCCTAATCTATATTGATGAAGTGGCGACTATATGTAAAAGAAGAACAGAAAGGACGTTCCTTGGGAGAAGAAACCTTCGTCCAGTGGTGATACAGCTTCTACTCTATGCTGATGATGTTGTTTTTATCACTGTTTCAGTTGAAAAGTTACAGCAAGCAGTGAATTAATGGTACGAAGAACTTCGCCGAAAGGGGATGGAGATCAATACCAGCAAAAGCAAGGTGCTACAAGTTGGAAGACGGATCGAAGACCTACATGTGCATTGCAATGGAGAAGAGCTGGAAGTGGTCACGGATTTCAGCTACTTAGGAACAGTCATAGAAAGATCTGGGAAAGTGGACTCAGAAATATCGAACAGAATAAGTAAAGCTAATGCTGTCTACTACCAGATCTGCAACACTGTTGTAGGAAAGCGAGAGGTGACTAAGGACGTCAAGCTCCATGTATTTAAATCGGTGTACCTTCCAATACTTTTGTACGGCGCAGAAAGCTGGGTATTGACAGACAAGCAGGAGAGCAGAGTCACTGCTGCTGAAATGAAATTTTTACGCAGAATCGCCGGTAGGACTAAAAGGGACCATGTTCGAAATGAAAGAATACGACAGGAACTCGAGATCCCCCCATTGAAAGAGGTTCTGCAAACCCGCCAATTGAAATGGTTCGGCCATGTAGTTAGGATGGAGAAACATAGGGACCCACTAAAGACGATGGAATACGTTCCGGATGGCAGAAGACCTAGAGGACGCCCAAGAATGTCCTATCTCGAATATATTGATAGACTTTGCAGAAGAAGAGGCAAAGATCTCCGACAGGCCAGGAATCTGGCAAGGAACAGAGAGGAGTGGAATTCCTGGCTATGCACTCCCCAACGCTGAATAGCACGAAGGGGATAAGCGAAAGAAGAAGAAGAAGCTCACTGAAAGAAAAAGGTTTCAACAGATTTTTTGACTTCGTATTTAAAAGGAAGAGAGAATGCTCAAGGAAGGTGGAGGGCCTTTCAGCGATGGAATGCTTTAATAGAAGTTTATGACGGAAAAAAAACCTCGCGATCGGTACACAATTCCTGTACAAGATGAAAATATGGATCAGTGTTTGTGGAGCAAATACTATAGTTTTAAATTAAGAAAGTTTTATTCAACTTTATTAATTCATTTTTGAGAGCCGAAATTGCTTATTTAACTATAATGTCAACGTTCATGTTATATATATTGATGACTAATTCGAAGCCAGTAGCGGATCCAGAAATTTTCCGAGGGGGGGGCGCACATTTTATTTTTTAAATTTGTATGTGTCATGAAGGACCTATTTTAATATATTAGTGCTTATTTACGTTGTGAATTTCTATTCAATATTTATATGCAATCTATTTTTCATTTAATGAGTTAAAAAAATCACTAAGGATAGCCCTTTTTATAAAGAAATAGAAATAGTGACTTCGTGTCCTCACCTCTCGGGGGGGGCGCCCCCCCCCTGGATCCGCCACTTTTCGGAGCAGAATTTGATGTTAATAATTTCTTTAAATTAAATAGTTCTTGCTAGGAAGCAATATTTAAAACTAGCTATATGTTCCGGTTTCACCCGGAGTTTCATTTTTCTAATAAACGTGAACTATCCTAAAAACAAAACATAAAGCAAACCAAGGAACGACCTTAACGGGCCTTGTTGGCCTCTTTAAAATATATAAAATGAGACTTTTTTCGAACAAAGCGGTCGATTTCGTAAAAAAACCAATGTAAAGCGAGATCATAAAGATTTTCATAACAATAAAAATATACTCAGAAATTAGCTGAAGTTATGCAATTTTAATATGGACAGGTGTTCTCACCTGGTATGAAGGAACCACTGAGAGAAATTTGGACAATTTAGGACAAACGGTATGGATTTCTTTAAAGAATAAACAAACAGAATTTCATCTTTATTTATATAAATTCATAAAAAAATAACTGAATAAAGTTAATAAATTTAATTTTCGATTTGTCGTATTGAATAGTTGATATGTATTCACGCTGATTCAGGTAGAAAGCAGTATATTTTTTTCAAAGACAAAATCTTTTGAACGAATAATATTTAAAAAACAAATTATGGACTTCTTTCAGCATAGTCTTTAGTTAATACCCCAGGTGGTGGCTGTAAAGCATGTCAGATCATGTCTCAAGGAGCCACCCTTCACACCTGGCAGGCCTACATTGGTTTCCTTTCATTTGGAGTTCAGCAGTAATCAGATGAACAATGGCAGAAAATTTTGACCTCGATCTTTTGAAACAAATTTTAGGGTAAGCGGCTTGATTATTATTTTTAATTGTCAAAAATGAAGTATATTACTCAGATGTAGTTTTTTATTTGATACAATATTTTAACAAGAGTTGGTTATAAAGTAGATGTAAATGGGAATGTATTTAAGTCTGCGTTACCATATGGTAACACTGGGCTAATTGACCCCCTGTGTTTTTAAGCCCTGATTTGACACTCCAAGAAGCGTTGGAAATTCTTCTGGACCAGATTCCTCCTGAGCAACAACCTGAAGAAGTCTTCGTAGAACCTCCAGAGCCTGCAGTGGTTACCGATGAAGAGTCAGGTGGAGAAGAAGATACTCTGGACATCAGACATCTTGGAGGAAGGCAGCTTCCGGCTCCAGCAGAAATTGGTTTTCCAACAAACACCTGGTTTGGGGGGGTTGGAAAAGGTGATGAATGTGAGGTAAGTCTCTCTCCATCAACATCTGATCTGCCCTCTGGAGATCTGTAACCATTGGATTGTAAGCCGGTTGAAAAAAGGAAAGCCTTCTCCAAAATTCATAAAGGGGGATTTACAATTCCCAGATAAAGAAAAAAATCCAAACAATAAAAGTAACTTCGAAAATGAGACTTGCGTTAAAGTTTTTGAACAGTTTTTTCAGACGAAGTCTATGATCATTTAACCCTCGAAACAAATAAATATTCTCAATTCAAGAATTCCAAATTTACTCAAACGCAATGAGGAGAAACTGAATGTTTGCAACTATTCAACACATTCATTGCGCAGATAATACTTGCATTGATTATGAGGACAAAGCTGATTGGTTAATGGACGCATGCGTACAAAATGCCTGGATTTTATATAAGAGAAATAAAAATATATTTTATTGGATATATAAAATAAAAGTTGGACTTCAGGAGGGATATCACAAGATATTATTTAACAAAATTTGCGACCGCGCAACTGCATCCAGGGCCTTCAGAAGACAGCCTTCATCTGCCAGGGTCCCTGCTGGAACTCGGTTCAGCAATTAGGACTACTTCATTATCCACACTCCTGAGAAGAAACGAAGATGTGCAGGTGAAAAGTGTAAGCCCGCACTATGTGTGAGAAGTGCAAAGTAGGCTTATGTATTGACTGTTTTTCGACTTTTCACAAATTTTGATAACCTAAATAATGTATATTTATGTATATATTTTTTATTCAATTGAGTATATTAAATTACATGTATTGCTGAAATATTTTTTTTCTATTATTACTTGGTATTAACTTTTTATTTATTGAGTAAGTGAATAATTAAATACAGGTGGCTGACAAACCCAATGTTACCATACGGTAACACCCAGTTTTGGGTACTTAATAGGGGCAATAATTTTTTCGGCATTTTTTTCATGTTCTTTATGATATAATAAAAGGTATCATAGCAAAGAAAATAAAAAAATGACACAAAATAGTTACGGGCTCTAATGGGTTAATTAAAACGTTGAATTCAAGACTTGCGAATTAGTTTGCCTCTTGACTAAGAGGAAGAAGTTTCAAGAAATTATTAATTTATAGATTTATTATTCTAATACAATTATTAACGGCATTTCAACAAACATTTTAAATAATAATTTTTAATAAATATTGACTTCGATTTTCATCCGAGATTTAACAACATTAAATTAGTTATCTAGTGTATCAATCAATTGAAGAGGCTGTGGTGAAGTAAACTCCATCACTGGGTTCCTCGTTCATTTCAGGTGGCGTGTTTCGGTAAGTTCACCGTACATATCTCGTTTTATCTTTTTCATCAATTTACCCATCGTAATATAACTATATTTATGCAATTTAACGGATAATTTTTGTTTGATTCAATTATAAATCCTTATTATATGTATTCATTTACCTAACCTTCACTCATACAGCTTTGATGTTATTCTGTGTTCTTAATTTTTGTTTAGTTTAAAAGATGGGACGAGTTATCAGAGCTCAGAGGAAGGGTGCTGGAAGTGTCTTTAGATCCCACACTAAACACCGAAAAGGTGCCCCGAAATTGAGGTCTCTAGATTTCGCTGAGAGGCATGGTTACATCAAAGGAGTTGTGAAAGTAAGATAACTTTTGCTTGTTTCGTTGTTTATTTTTTCAATTACCTATTGGTTATTTTTTATATTTTTATTTTAGGATATTATCCATGACCCTGGTAGAGGAGCTCCTTTGGCAGTTGTGCATTTTAGGGATCCTTACAGGTTTAAGACTCGTAAAGAGCTTTTCATTGCTCCTGAAGGAATTTATACTGGTCAATTCCTGTATTGTGGAAAGAAAGGTAAGATTTTTGTGATTCAGTAACATGTTACAAAGTATTATTTTCATTGTCCTTTATGACCATCTTTCAATACCAATGTTATGATTGTTTTCATTCACTAATATATGGTAGGTATTTCGTTTTCAGTTTATTGTGGGATGACTAAAATACTTGTGAGATTGTTATTGTTGAGGACCTGTGGATCCTCTATCAGTGCTATATACTGGGCTGATATTAGTTACTTAAATGTCCTTAGCTAATGGATATTTATTTGGGCTAATTTAACTTGCTCATGACTGGTCTAATTTTTTTTTTCTGAAGTAATTTAATGTTAAATTGAAAAATCCATTGAGTCTCACGATAATCAATTAATTTTTAAATAACATGACGGCAAAGCTTTTATTAGTTATGGGCATTTAGTTGCGAACACATAGTTTTATCATGTTTTTGGTCAGGAGACAAGTGAAAGTGTTTCGGTCAGTGGAAAACATTTATAGATTTATTATTCTAATAAAATTATTAACGGCATTTCAACAAACATTTTAAATAATAATTTTAAATTAATGTTGACTTCAATTTTCATCCGAGATTTAGCAACAGATTAGTTATATCTAATCTCTGTATGCTTAACCCTTGTTTATGAAACATTATAATTTACTTATTGCAAGACTCTTAATAGGTTGTAGTAGTTATGGATTTATTTTATTTATGATTACTTAGATATCCAAACAAAATCTAATACATAATACCCTAAACAGATATTATTGCAATTAACTCAACAAACCGTTGCAGAATGTACTGATGATTCTCAGGTTACTAGCATAAGAAATTAATATTTATTAAAGTTAAATAATTAAGTTTCTCTCTGAATTTTACTTGCTAATGTTTCTCATTTGAGCAATGATGTCTTCATCATTTATTTTATTTCTGGTATATGTTTATTTATTTTATATGATAAAATTGTATGTACTTGATCTGTTGGACCATAATAATAACAGGCCTTTCAAAATGGATACAATCTTGGTAAATCTTGTTGTTTTTTTATTTCCTGTATTGTATTTTGGGACCTTCATGTTTTTGCCTGCCCATAGCTACATATGTAGATGTCTGTAATGTTTTGACTTATTTTTTTATTTGTACTGACTGCCTCTAGTGGTATTTTAACTATATTGTAACATATGTTTTTATATGTTACATATATATACATATTAAAAGCAAAGATCAAGTCTCATTATTGAAATAAGGACGGAATTGATAAATTTCAATAATGATGGTAAATGTTAGTACCTAAATCTTTCAACTTATTTTGCTTTAAATTATGGTTAGAGAAGTTGGAACCAGGTCAAACTGAGGTGCTGATTTATTAATTTAGTTGGTTAAAATTTCTGATTTTTAGTAATTAAACTTCACCTATTTGAATAAATTTTGAATTAATGGTGAATATTATTTATACTTTTTTTTTTTTTAGCCAACTTACATGTTGGAAATGTTATGCCTGTTGGTACTATGCCTGAAGGTACCATCATCTGTAATTTGGAAGAAAAGACCGGAGATAGGGGTCGGTTAGCCAGGGCTTCAGGTATAGAAACCTTCAAATATTCACTTGTATAGTCGCTTATCTGATTTGTAATAGGTGATTTATAAATATTAACTTATACTTTTATAGGAAATTATGCCATCGTAATTGCACACAATCCTGACTCCAGGAGGACCAGGGTTAAGCTGCCATCTGGTGCTAAGAAAGTTATCCCCTCTAACAACAGGGCTATGGTTGGTAAGTATCCGTCATATTCCTGTGTCAATTTATATTCTGCTTTAGAGCTACGAGCATTTCTTAAGTATTGAATCATATTGTTTAAACATGTTAGTAACTCTGGTATTCATCTTCTTCAATGGACCAGGGAAAGCCTTTATATTTGAAACGGCTGAGATACTTATTTAAGTTCTTTTTATATATGAACTAGCTAGGGTGCCTGGCTTCGCTCCAGTAGTTGTGTGGTAGTTTTTATAACAGAAAAACTTTAAAATTACAGGAAATATAGAACAAAATAAACACTCTCTTAAAACTTCGGCTTTAACTTGGTATCAATATTAAAATTCAAGATCTGCAGAGTCTGCCCAAATAAGGAACCCTATGTACTTTATAGGGAGTTGAAAATGGTAAAAAAATGATGTAATTGGAGTTAGTCATTTTGTCAACTGGAATGCTCCTCATACATAGTAATAAAACAAACTTCTTTTTCATTATTACATACAATAGGAACACTTCAAACTTTTTATTTTCGATTTATATAAATTTCAATTTATCTCTTTTTTTTATGTCTGCTTTTATTCGCTCACTGTAATACTAAGGAACGTTCACTCATATTGCATTAAATTTACTTAATTAGATATTATATATTGATTAAATGTAAAGTGTTGATCAGTTAGCCTTCTTATGAGAAAATTAATTTTGAAAGGAATCCAGTTGGTTTTCTAATTGAATGCGCAGAGATGTAAAATCATTATTTTATTTTGAAAGCAAAGGAGAAACTAATTATTTCCGCTTGAATTTTTAGTAATTTAAAAAGAACATCTGAAAAAATATATAACCTTTACAAACTGAACTGAATGAATGAACAATCAACTTTGGGTGAAAGTTGAAGCACCATAGCGCTTCCTGGTAGTCAGGAGCTCGAACTAAATTTTTCATTCATAAACTCGTATGTCATTCTCAGAGAGGCTAATTACATGGTGCGAGAGGCTTACAATTTCAGCCCTTTTCTCTTCAATTTTATACCCTTAAGAGAAAAACAGAAACCTTCTTCTCCGTTAGGGGTTATATAGCTACTCGATGACTTAATTTTCTTGATCGTATGTTGAGTCGTTTATGAGCCTTATCGGCACATTGTACACTTTGCTTTATAATATATATTGATTAAAGTAATTTTTTCATCAATAACCAGATTTTATTACTATTATTTAATTGTTCCTTTATTTTTCAAGGTATTGTTGCTGGAGGTGGTCGTATTGACAAGCCAGTCCTTAAGGCTGGTCGTGCCTACTACAAATACAAGGCAAAGAGGAACTGCTGGCCTAAGGTCAGAGGTGTTGCTATGAACCCAGTAGAGCATCCTCACGGTGGTGGTAATCACCAGCACATTGGTAAAGCTTCTACCGTCAAGAGAGGAACTTCAGCCGGTAGAAAGGTAATTATTGTTACATTCATTTAAATTAGATATGTAATGGTTGATACGTTAGGATTACTCTCCTGGCATTTGAAACTCGACTTGTTGATTTAGTTGTCTACCTATTATTATAATATATTATTTATATGGTTCAGACCAGGGGCAGCCAAATTAAGGCAGGTAAGCTAAATTGTGACATGTGGTTCGGAATTGGCACGCGTCCTAGTGATTTAATTAAAAATACTCTTAAATCTATTATTTATAAAAGATGTTTTCTAATTATTTTTCTTCTTTGAAAGCATACTTTTGGGGATGGTTTTATTTTGGTTTGATGTTGGTTAGAGTATGTTGGTTAGAGATTATCAAAATGAAAATCTTGACAAAATTTTAAATGAAGTCAAAGAGCAAGTAAGCTTTACACAGTCACTTTGAACACTTCTTTAACTTAAAAATAATTCTATTTTACTCTATTCCAATGGTTTATACTTAACAGGAATAATTATTGTCAAGGTGGGTAATATTGGAGACAGCCGTGAGTGGCGTGGTATGAGTTTTAACGAGTAAAAATTCTAGGCACCCATGGCTAAGATCATAAATACCAGTGATTTAAAACTATCACAGCATCAAACTCTCGAGACTATCAGTGATTTTAGGTAGTATCAATCAGGGTTGAATTGATAATTATTAATATTAAAATAAAAATCAAATCCGATCAAAATTTTTATCTGGAATTTTTAAAAATCATTTGATGATTTTTACTTTTGATCAAAAGAGAAAAAAATCATAACCTGATCATTATTTTTTAATTAATTTTTTTCGATTAACAATAATATTAATTTTCGACTAATACTTTTATAAATCAGAATATAAATTTTTAGCGTATAAAAATATTTTTGAAGATGCCGTTTCATATGACACACATTAATACCAACAAGAATAATTGAACAAATTTTGCACTTACTCATGTTTATGACAACATCTATGTCGAAGGCTTTTCGAGTACACAAATTTTTATTTTGCCCCATATAGTTACACATATATCAATTTCAATACGAAGGTTGACAATCATGAATCAACTAATAGCTGTATGTTTAAATTATTGGGTAAACGGGTTTAGGTATAAATAATCCTGAAAAGAAATCAACAAGCTCAAAAATGTGTAAACAATAAATTTTGTGACTGGTATGGAACAGAAAAATTAACTGATTGAAATGAATGTCTAAATATTACTTTAAAATTAAATGTATTTTGAGACTTAGTCTCAGACAAGTTTTAAACTTTTTATTTGTCTTATTTTTATTATGTTCCAACTCCAATTACTTTTAAATGTATCTTATGCTCTCTATATTATTTTAAAAAATATTAAAATGTGTACATTGATAATGTATTCATACATATAATAATGTATCACTTAGTGAGTGATCATTATTTTCAATCCAAATCAATTAATATCAGAGATCGATTTAAATTTTTATGTATAAAACAAGAATGATTTTTAAATTAAAAATCAGAAATAATAATTTTTATCTGGTATTTTGGATAACATAATTATCAATTTCAAACCTTGATATCAATAGTTGTACTAAAATCTCAAAATTAGTTATAGATAAAAGTTATTACATAGTAATTGATTTGGTCTTATGTCGTGAAATTGTGCAGATAGTAAGGTATTTGCTTTGAGGTCGCAATACACTTTGAACTACTAGAAACTGTTGCCATTATATTTATGTTAATCATCTTTAAAAATATTTGAAACTTGACGATTTTTCTTAATATCAATGTTGCAATGAACTGTCATCTCCAACTGTTATTTTCTATAATTTCAAACCTAATTTTTACTCCCCAAAAATTTTTACATAAGCAATTTTCTTAGCAACCTTGGTTATTTAGTTAGTTATTTTGAATCAATGGTCCTGTTATGTAGGAAAATTAGATTATAACACCACCAACTAAGAGTACAATATCAATAATTTAAAAAGTTAACAACTTAAGTTATTTTAAAATTAATTATATAAATTAAAATTAAAAATTAAAAAATTAAAAATAAAAAATTAATTAAAATTAATTATATAAATTAAAAACTTAACTTATTTATACCTTTGTTCTTGCTTTAGGTTGGTCTCATTGCTGCCAGGCGTACTGGTAGGATTCGTGGTGGTAAGACTGACCAGAAGAAGGGAGAAGATTAAACTTAAATCAAGTGTAAAAGTTTTAAATATATGTTTACTTTTTACGCAGCTCACTTGTTTTATTTAAAAATCCTTATTTTCACTTTTATTAATTATCAAACGTCTGATGAATATGATAACTAAAAAAATATATATGACTAGTGATTGATTATTTTATATAAGGCCGACTGAGATGCTGACCCACTTTAAAGAATATAAGGTTGAATAGTACTTAGAAAAGAAATATATGACTCTTAGAAATATTTTTAATTTGGAAGTTATTTTTAATTTCTTAAAAACTTTTTAAAGGGTAGTGTTTTCTAAGTGTGCTTTTGGTGTCAAGTTATGCGTGCGGAAGGTATGTATTTTGAGCAAGGCCTTGACTATTTTGATAAACAATGATCATGCTATGATTTTTTTTTCAAGGAATGAATTATTTTATGTTTTGTTAAGTTATAGCTGTTGCGTACCTGTGTTGAATCAAGCTGTTCTTTGGAGTTTAATCAATTTTTGACCAGTATTATATCTTCCCATTTCGTTATCATTATGGCTTTTATTCTTTATTTATCAAATCCTTTAATTTGCATCATTTTTTTAAAAAGAGAATTTCTATCAATGCCAAAACATTTAATCTTGTTTTAGATACCACACCTATAACCTTATATAATTTAAAATATATAACTTATGTACTCCTGAGCAATAGTATAATTGTTCTTTATTAGTCTATAATAGAGTTCAGTGACCATGATAATACTGATACTGAACTTTTTTAAAAATATTTTTTATCTTAACTTCAACTAATAAGTCAAATCGAATGAAATATAAGGATACCTAGTGGAGGAAAGAATTCTTATTTCTAAAAGCCAAAATAGTAGGAGATGGGATTTAAAAAGTGCCCTCAAAGCTTCCTTCCCTACTTGATGTAAAGAGAAAGCAATATAATAGATGCTAACATCAAACAGGTTTTAATTTACTTTATTTTAGTTTTACTAAAACTAGAAATCAACTCCCAGGAACAACCTACTGAAAACAAAAGAATTGAACTGCATGTAATGGTATGAGTTCTTTCAAGTTTGAATAGCCTATATTATTATAATTTTAATAATATATGTTATTCATAATGGATGATTTAATTATTTGTATTTTTATCATTTTTTAGCTATTAACTAAAGGATATTTAATAAAGTATAGAAAGTTAAACTTATTTTTGTAATGTTAACTTAATTGTCTATTATATTTATTTTTTTTTGTAACAGATTACCAATCCAATTTATATATTCAAAATAAAGCATGAATAGTAAGCTTTCCATTCATTCTTGATAGTTAATTTTATACATGATAAATAATGTAATTATTTGAATTTTTATGATTTCTGCTGATACATCAATCAATAGCTTGTTTGGAAGAGGACTTCCACAATCTAAAAAGCTGTTTATTAGAGAATTATATATTAAATTAACTCTTAGGATTATTTAAAACTGCAAGTTTTTTCTAAGAATGATGTCATTTGAAAACTTTTAAGAAAAACCAAAATTGTTCGTATTCCATACGAGCAATGTACCTACATTGCTCGTTTGGAAGACAAAAATATTTTAAGGAAATTTCTGAAGTATGAAATTCATTCAATAGTTATATATAGTTTTACCTTCATGAAATTTATACAATAGTTATTGATGATTCTACCTCCAATTTCAAACTTAATGAGCACTATTATCTTTTTGAATTTTTATGATATCTGGTTATGTACTAGAGGCTATTTCTGAAGTATAAATAACTAAATTTATTTTTTTAATGCTAATTTTTATTGTACATTAAGACATTTTTTTTTTTATAGATTCCTATTTTTAATTTGAGAAAAATTCAATCTGTTATTGAAGAAATAAACTTATTCTTTGGTGAGTTTAACTCTGAATTTGATACTGTTTGCTTTAGTTTTAAACATGATGAGCAATATTATCTTTTTGAATTGTTATGATATCTGGTTATGTACTAGAGGCTATTTCTGAAGTATAAATAACTAAATTTATTTTTTAATGCTAATTTTTATTGTACATTAAAGACATGTTTTTTTTTTTTTACAGATTGCAATCTTTACTTTGACCAAAATTCAACCTGTAATTGGAGGAATAAACTTATTCTTTGGTAAGTTTAACTCTGAATTTGATACTGCTTGCTTTAGTTTTAAACATGATGAACAATATTATCTTTTTGAATTTTTATGATATCTGGTTATGTACTAGAGGTTATTTCTGAAGCATAAATAACTAAATTAATTTTTTTAATGCTAATTCTAATGTACATTGAAGACGTTTTTTTTTTTACAGATTGCGATCTTTACTTCGACCATAATTCAACCTGTTGTTAAAGAAATGAACTTATTCTTTGGTAAGTTTAACTCCGAATCTGCTACTGCTTGCTTTAGTTTTAATATTATCTTTTTGAATTTTTATGATATCTGGTTATGTACTAGAGGCTATTTCTGAATTATAAATGACTAAATTTATTTTTTTAATGCTAATTTTTATTGTAAATTATACACATGTTTTTTTTTTTACAGATTGCGATCATAACTTCGACCATAATTCAACATGTTGTTAAAGAAATGAACTTATTGTTTGGTAAATTTAACTTCGAATCTGATACTGTTTTCTTTAGTTTTAAACATGATGAGCAATATTATCTTTTTGAATTTTTATGATATCTGGTTATGTACTAGAGGCTATTTCTGAAGTATAAATAACTAAATTAATTTTTTTAATGCTAATTCTATTGTACATTGAAGACATGTTTTTTTTTTTACAGATTGCAATCTTTACTTCGACCATAATTCAACCTGTTGTTAAAGAAATGAACTTATTCTTTGGTAAGTTTAACTCCGAATCTGATACTGCTTGCTTTAGTTTTAAACATGATGAGCAATATTATCTTTTTGAATTTTTATGATATCTGGTTATGTACTAGAGGCTATTTCTGAAGCATAAATAACTAAATTAATTTTTTTAATGCTAATTCTATTGTACATTGAAGACATGTTTTTTTTTTACAGATTGCAATCTTTACTTCGACCATAATTCAACCTGTTGTTAAAGAAATGAACTTATTCTTTGGTAAGTTTAACTCCGAATCTGATACTGCTTGCTTTAGTTTTTAAACATGATGAGCAATATTATCTTTTTGAATTTTTATGATATCTGGTTATGTACTAGAGGCTATTTCTGAAGTATAAATAACTAAATTAATTTTTTTAATGCTAATTCTATTGTACATTGAAGACATGTTTTTTTTTTACAGATTGCGATCTTTACTTCGACCATAATTCAACCTGTTGTTAAAGAAATGAACTTATTGTTTGGTAAATTTAACTTCGAATCTGATACTGTTTTCTTTAGTTTTAAACATGATGAGCAATATTATCTTTTTGAATTTTTATGATATCTGGTTATGTACTAGAGGCTATTTCTGAAGTATAAATAACAATTAATTTTTTTAATGCTAATTCTATTGTACATTGAATACATGTTTTTTTTTTTACAGATTGCAATCTTTACTTCGACCATAATTCAACCTTTTGTTAAAGAAATGAACTTATTCTTTGGTAAGTTTAACTCCGAATCTGATACAGTTTTCTTTAGTTTTAAACATGATGAGCAATATTATCTTTTTGAATTTTTATGATATCTGGTTATGTACTAGAGGCTATTTCTGAAGTATAAATAACAATTAATTTTTTTAATGCTAATTCTATTGTACATTGAAGACATGTTTTTTTTTACAGATTGCGATCTTTACTTCGACCATAATTCAACCTGTTGTTAAAGAAATGAACTTATTCTTTGGTAAGTTTAACGCTAAATTTGATTTTTTAACCTTTTAGTTGTTAATTAAACTATTATATAAATAAAAACTATTATAAATAGATTTTTAATTATATTAAAAAATTATTATTATTTTTAATTAATTAAAAATTATAAAACTATTATAAATAGTTTTAAACATGATGAGCAATATTATCTTTTTGAATTTTTATGATATCTGGTTATGTACTAGAGGCTATTTCTGAAGCATAAATAACTAAATTAATTTTTTTAATGCTAATTCTATTGTACATTGAAGACATGTTTTTTTTTTTTACAGATTGCGATCTTTACTTCGACCATAATTCAACCTGTTGTTAAAGAAATGAACTTATTCTTTGGTAAGTTTAACGCTAAATTTGATATTTTAACCTTTAGTTTTAAACATGATGAGCAATATTATCTTTTTGAATTTTTATGATCTCTGGTTATGTACTAGAGGCTATTTCTGAAGTATAAATAACTAAATTTATTTTTTTAATGCTAATTTTTATTGTAAATCATAGACATGCTTTTTTTTTACAGATTGCGATTTTTAGGGAATTTATACGTAGCAGGCAATGCTTTTATTCTCTTCATGGCAAAACAGGGAAGAAAGAAAGAATATCATCCAAATAGCAACAGATTACTTAATGGAGCTATACAATCAATATTCTAAAACAGTGTTAATGACAAACAGTGGAAAAGAAGACTTAAGCTTAAATGGTGTAACATTGCAGTTTGCAGAACTTGTTTATTTGGGAAAGCTTGTGTCTTTTGATAATCGTGAAGTACAAAGAAGAATAACCAGAGGTGGGCTGAAATATTGGTCCTTAAGAGAAGTAATGAAGGGCAATTTCAGCATGGAAAACAAAAAAGTGATCTTTGAAAGCTGCGTTCTTCATTCAGTCACATTTGGGTGCCAAATCGTGTCTCTGACCATGGAACAAGAATCCAAGTTAAGAGTATGGGAAAATCCTGCTCTTAGGAGTATGATGAATTACAGAAAAGGGATAAAATTAACACTACAGACATGCATTAAGAATCCAGAGTCAAGGATATAAGCCTTACATATAAGAACAATTTGTAGTAGATATATTTTGAGTATTGTTTTAACATAAATATTTGTTGCAGAATATAGTTACTATACAAATACTATTATAAGTACTATAAAAATTGGTATTATAAACTTTAATGTTTAAGACAGATTTTTTTAATATTTTAATTTGTAACAATAATATATATGTTAATAGAAATGGTCAATATTAATTGAAAATATTCCAGAAGTAGCAAATATTTATATTTATTTAAATGCATATTTAATTTTTACTTTCACTTACCTATATATGGAATATATAGTAAAGGAAAGTATTGTGATCATGAAATACACGTTTTGGGGTCCCCTGAGTCCAAATAACCAAGTCCCGCAAAATTGTCTGTATGTGAACAGACTAGCTCCTAAACTATAAACCGTACGAACCTGATCATTATTAAAATGTTCTGAGAGGGCATTAATGGGGAAGAGACCTTTTTTGTTTTCCAATGAAGTACCTTTGTTTTTGTATATTAGGAGAAATTATCTGTCTCTCATTCTAAAAATAAGAAATGGCTAATTATGAAATATGAAAAAAATCAAGTAAACATATAGTGGAGAAATATATTCCCTCAACTCATAATACACGTCGAGCCCATGAATGCGCAAGCGCAGTGTATTTTTAACGACAAATAATTAAAGATGTTCTGTTCATTTAATGGAAATGTTTCATGGTAACTATATGAAGTTTTCAAAAACTACATAGAAAATTATAAAATCAGATGACTTGGAGTATTATGCTTCCATTGCCTAATTATCACAAGTAAAAAGTTGTATTTAATAATAAAAAAAATTAGTGTACTTTAAAGAGCAAAACAAAAATAAGTAAATAAATGTGGAAAAAGTCTGAATTTGAGAAATGGCATTTAACAAAACACATCAAGTGAATTAATCAAAGTAAGTTGGTAAGTGGAAGTTGTGTGTTGCGTGCATCACACCAGATTTTTACTTTCACTTACCTATATATGAAATATATAGTAACTGGAAGTATTGCGATTGTGAAAAATTTCGACTTCCGGTTTTCAACGGAAATACACTTTTTGGGGTCCCCTGAGTCCAATTAACCAAGTCCCGCGAAATGGTCTGTGTGTGAACAGACTAGCTCAAAAACTATAAACCGTGCGAACTTGAAATTGCGTATTTAGTGTATGTATATGCCCGCGATGTGACAGCAAAAATTTCATCCAAATTGTTCAAAGGGAGGGGGTACTTTATTTAATAACTTTTTACGTTTTCTTTGATTTTCTCAAAAACGGCAACTGAGTATTTGATCTATTTATATACCCGAGATATGACTGTAAAAATTTCATCAAAATTGATCAACCGGAGGGGGGACTTCACTTGATAAATTTTGTATCATTTTCACGTGTTTTTTTTTATTTACTCAAAAACGGTTTTAACGATTTTGATCAAACTGGGTATTTGATGTATGTATATGCCAAAGATGCGATAGCCAACATTACATCAAAATTGGACAAACGGAGCAGGCACTTTATTTCTTAATTTTTTTCCAATTTTTACCTTTTTTTCGATGATCTCAAAAACGGCTTTAACAATTTTTATCAAATTCGTCATGTTTAATGAAAATTAGGTGGTCTTTAATATCAGGTAAGCTTTATCATTATTAAAATGTTCTGAGGGGGCTTTTTTTGGGGGGGGGGGGCCTTTTTTATTTGTTTCTTTCTTATAAAGTAACTTTATTTTTGTTTACATGGAGAAATTAACTGTCTCTCGTTACGCCTAAAAATAAGAAATGTCTAAATATAAGATATGATAAAAATAAAGAAAACATAAAAGAGGAGAAAAAAAGAAAAATATTCAGTCAACTCATAAAACTCGTTGAGCCCATGCATGCGGAGTACGCCTTTAATGACAGACCATTGTTCATAATTGAAGCCGTTCTGTTCATTTGAGAAGTGGCAATTAACAAAACGCATTGATTTCTAATCTAAGTAAGTTGGTAAGTGAAAGTTGTGTGTTGCGAGCACGCACCAGATTTTTTAATACTGTGTTTTACTCGATTTGTTATAATTTGTTTTAAATATTTTATAAGTGGTATGCCAGGAAGATAAATAATTAATTCATTAATTTAAAATTTACTGTTATTATTAATTTAGTATAAAGTATGGGACTTACCGTCAACTACAACAAAACAAAGTATATTTGCGCAAATCCTCAACAAACAAATATTGACAACCATATCCTAGTTGACGGGGAGAGGGGCGTGTGGAGAGAATTGAGGAATTTGTGTACCTAGGATCACTGCTCAATATACAAAATGATTGGGGCAGAAGTCGAGAAGCAGATCATGGCTGCTATTTTGCTCTATAGAAGCATCTAAGGGGTGGCCTCCTATCCAAATCATCCAAGGTCCATCTATATAAAACCCTCATCCGACCAGTCCTCACATAGGCCTCTGAAAATTGGACCCTGACCTAAACGCACGAAATTTCTCTGATGCGATCCGAAAGGAAGATCCTCAGGAGGTTATACGGTGAATGGAGAATGGAGGCGGCAGCCCAACAAAGAACTGAAACTACTTTATAAGAACCTTGATGTTGTTCAAATTATAAAGGTGACGTGACTGAGGTGGGCCGGACGTTTTAGGATGGGGCAGCTGGGAAATACCGTACGGGCTGAAAACAAGGTTAGAGAAACACGAATGCCAATTATGTAAAAATAATTTTCATATGTCCTGCACTTGTCCTAAATATGATTAAGAAAACATGACTATTTTGTCTGCTCCTCTAATATTTATGAAATTAAAAAAATACGTGTAGAAACGTACGAAGCCACAAAAACATCTCTTAAGGTGCTGACTACTGGGGTTTTTATCCTAGTGCAATAGTAAAATGGAAGGAGTTAAAAAATCAATTAAAATAAGGTCTGAAGTTTCAGTGTTCTAACGCTGAAATGGGCGGAACTGATATATCGGTCAACAGGCCTCAGGGACTGCAGTGCTCAAACTGATATATCAGTCTACAGGCATTAATAGGATTGGTGATGCTTCTTTACAAAACTTACATATACGAAAATAGTTGAATTTCTATTATCGTACTTTTTAACAACTTTTACAAATTAGAATGTCCCTTTAATAAAAAAATAAGAATAAATATAAAAAAGAAAATAAACTTTGATTTCAATTGTAACTAAAAAGTAAAGTTCGAAAGATTTTTGTTTATCTTTCAAAATTATTGTATTATAATGGGGCCTAGGAAGTGGGACACTTCAATTATTTCAATTTGTTAAGATTGTAAAGAAGCAAAGTTTACTCATTCCTAGAATAGTGAAGTGATAACCTCTGTCTGTGTTTATCATTTATGAGTGAGTGCTATTTCCATTTAGAAATCCTAGTATTTTTTAAATTCGATAAAACTTTTCTAATAATACTGTAAGTAAAATGATCTATAAAATCTTTTTTCAGAGGAGTTAAAACTTTAATTCTAACAGATTGGGAAACAAAATTCAAAACCAGTTTTTCTAAAAAATGTTATAATACGCTTTCATTAACAAGTTTTACATAGTTACATTAAGGTTATACATTTTAATACACATTGATACATGTACAGAATGTTATTTACATCTATAAATATATATATTTATATTTGTATACATTTTTATATATTTAATTTTAATGAAAATTATATAAGTAACAATTAATGATAATACAAATGAACAAAAGAAATAATCAGAACACAAATATAGATTTGTAAAAACTGTTGCAGTTTAATCCCTAGCCTAATGGTCATCATTAATACATATTATATTTATATTTATATAATAAATAGATAAACTATATACCTTGAGCAAAATCAACTTTTAGATTCATTTAGGAATCTGAAAAATTCCCGAAAATATGGCAAAATTTATTAATAAATGGAAGGTTGTATCGAACAAACTTGTAATTGGTGTAATTTTCCTTTTAAGGATATAAACTTTTTTTTTCTGAACAATAAATCTAAAACTATAAATATATAATACACAACATTTTTAACAGACACAATAATAACAAGCATAAATAATAACAGACATTTAAAAACACAACTGACTGAAAACAGTACATAAAGATTATTTCTCACCTGATAAAACCTTATTTATCTCTCCATTTCTACAATAAGTGTATTCTGAGATTATGAAACATACTAAATTGATTGAATACACAGTGGTAACAACATTACATCCGTTTATAATTAACACTGGGACAAACAGACAAAAAAAAAAAAAGTTAAATAAAATATAAGTTTTTAACATTTAAAAAATACATTAGCAATATACAACATAGAAATAAGAGCTTTGGTATAGGATGATGGTGAAGATTGCATGGCTCTAAATGAGAGTCGGTCGATCAGGACAAGAAGACATGAATCTCCTCTCAAACTCTTCCCTCCTTTTAGAGACCATTCCGCACAGGCTCAGGTTATCAGGACACCTTTTCACTTCTAGTAAAGAGAAAAAAAAATGAATCAATAAATATAATTTTAAAAGCAAAAATCAACCCTTCCCTTATGGTGACAACACCAATCTGTTATTAGTAATATATAATCAAAAGAAACCACCATATCCACTCCTTTTTAATATCCGTACATACTATTTGGTGGATCCATAAATTCATTCGGTTTTCTTTAGGGTGCAAATTGTTTTAGAATATCTCCAGTTCTCTTTGCATTATCTCACAATAATGACACTTATCAGAAAGGTCAAAGTCCACTCTTTCATTTACAGATGCACATCGCAACTATGTTTATCAATTTGCAGTGTCGCTACAAATTGGCACAAGAAATTGTTGACACTTGAAGTAGGTTTTGGAACCGCTAAAAGGCATTTAAAATAGCTTGGCTATGTTATGTGTTTGGGCGCCACACAGTAAACCAATTATTTACCAATTTGCAGTGATCAATCTCTTCTAAACTGAAAGAGATTGAGACCCATTACTCAAACAAATAGTGACGGATGATGAAAAGTGGATGATCTATGACAATATAGTACGCAGAAGATTGTAGAAAACTACCAACACACCGCCTAATACCAATAAACAGTGCTTACTAAATTTAAAAAAAAAATCTTTTTCTCTGCATTCGTTAGGATTATGTCAGCGTGCTGTTTTTCTCAGGACCTTGCATGATCCGAATACCACTTATTCTGGTCTCTCCAAAACTTCCTCAACGGGAAATTGTTCGCTTATGAGAGAGCTATGAACATGCACCTCTATTAGTTTTTTGCTTCTAAGTACCATGTTTTTGATTAGAGTGGAATAATGAAATTATTTAGAAAGATGGTAAGAGGCCATTAATAAAATAATTAATTATTGAATAAAATTTATTCTTTGACTGAAAAAACTTGTTTTATTTCACCCTTCAAAAACCGAATGAACTTGAATCCACCTAATTAATATTAATAGAATACATCGAATAACAAATATTTTTATGCATCCAAGAGTAAAGAGCCCTTAATCATACTTATCACAATCAGGTCATTTATGTAATTGTTTAACAAATAAAATAATTTAGAGCGGATGCTAGGTTAAATTCAAGGTTTTAAAACAAGTTAAGCTCAAAAAGGAACAGGTAAGGATTGACAATTTAGATTTATGATGGCAAACCCAAAGAAACCAGAGACTTGCTGCAATTGAATTTAATATGGTCTTCACAGGAAATTCAGGTTAAATATATTTATTCTGAAAGTTTCAGCCATCTAGGAACTATCACCATGTACAAAACCATTATGCATAATAATTTCAGACAACAATTAGGTCAGTTTTCTTTCTCAGTTTGTTCAACCATCCATCATGTTTGATTTTCATATCTCTGTACATTAGTGGCCATAGGAAAATAGGTTGGGGATGCAATAATAGAACAATGACATTAATACGTAATAATATTTTAAAGGCTGCAAACCTTTCAACCCATTTTAGTGCCTTTCTCGTTTTTCAAAGTCGTTATTTCAGCTTAATTTTAATGAAAATAACCATAGGAATATATCTCTAGCTTACAGTAGTAGGTACTTTGTGCTAAAAGGCAATGGTAATCAGAAAACAGTTTTTCATTGCGTAGACCCCAACCAAACTCTGATTTTATAAATAAGTAATTTTCTTTTTTATATTAATATTTAGTTATGCCATTATTAAGCACAAAAAAAAAAAAAAAAAGTCTTCATGTATAATTTTTGTTGAAGAATGAATGCGAAAAGTAAGTAATGCCAAAATTATTTGCAGAGTCGCAGTAAAAGTTACCTAGACAGCAGTTTAAAAACCTATTTCCAAATAACAAATAAATATAACATAAATAAAAGAAAATATTGAACAACCTGCTTTGAGTAGAGGTGGAGGTTCCAAAGAGCGATAGCTTAGACTGGGCTTCGAGTGGGCCTGTTCGCTTCGAGAGGCAACTACACAAATAACACAGAGTCAAAATTTTACATGAATTCATATGTAAAAGAAGGAAGAATTCTATCCTGGAGAGAAGTATTCATAATCTAGAAATTATGTAGTATATATAAAAAATTAATCGGAAATTCAGTTAATAAATTAATTACCAATGTAATTAATTCTGATTATTCTGGAAAAACCTAAAAATTATTAGAGAATATTTATATTGCCAAATAGGTAGGTATGGAGTCATAACCGCAAGGTATAATTTTAAACATGTTCTAAAATTTGAAGCCATACATTTGTGATTTATTTTCTCATAATGGTGGGGGATAGAGCATCATACATTCATATCAGAACAGCTGTACTATCATAAGAATGTATTTTATGAAATTAAAAACTAAAAAAAATTAATTTATTATTCATTCACCTCTTATATTCCTAAATAGTTAACATGCACAACAGCCAATTTTCCTGATATTAATTATAATTAAACTGTAAAGATTTCAAATAATTGACAAAAAGTTTATGAAAAATATAATAATTACCAGAGATTGGATTTGTAAGATAATTTAGGTTTTTCAAGTTAAAAGTTTTTAAACTTATAAATATCTTTATCAGTCGGCAAGCTTTAGTACAATCAAGTTCTTATTTTACAAATTTGAAGCAATGAATAATGCTTAAACAGATCCTAAAACAGTACAGTTTGATGATAGCTTTGTAAAGGCCTAAATAAATTATAAATTAGCAAGCCGGTCAGCAGAAATAAATGACAAGCTGATCAATTTGTCTGGTGACGTAAATGGGTTAAATGACAAATTGGCCAAGCTAATCTGCTGATATAAATGAAAAGTTTACCAACTTGCCTAGTGATGTGAATGCGCCTTAACGACAGCCAGTCAACTGAGATGAATGGCAGGTTCAATAACCTCTCATGTGAAATGAATCAACAAGCAAGCCAGGCAGTTTGCTGAGCTTCAGGAACAGATATCACTAGCCTAAAGTAGGGTTTGTCAGCCGAGATAAATGACAGGTGGACTAACCTGTCTGGTGAAATGAATGAAAGATTAGCTCAACAAGAAGCGAGGGATGTCTCATAAGAGGAGGTTGAAAAATTAGAAAGGACACTGGGAGAAAAGATTCAGGCAGTCATGAGAAAGCAGTTCGCACAGCAGCCAGACGAAGTATGTGAATCCGCAGTTATGAGCCAGGGTAAGGCCACCGACTTTTGATGATAATTAGTAAGTAGGCTTGGGAGACGGCTCGGCCACGCCCACCTTGAACAGGTGTACCAGTCCCAGCTGAAGAACAGGAAACAGAAGGACAGTCCAGGAGTTCGAGGCGGACGTTGCCAGGATGGTAAGACTGGCTTATCCAGCAGCCACAGAAAGTTTGTTGGAGTGCTTAGCAGTCCAAGCCTTTGTCGATGGCCTGCGGAACTTCCTTCGAGGTATAAGCACTCCGCAAATTACCGTTATGAAAGGCACTAAGGTGGGGACTTCAGCACCGATTATCTCGGTGGTTCGGCAGGCGACTATGAAGAACTAGCATAAATACAAGAAGCAGGACAGGGTGATGGAAGGTGTTGGTGATATGGAGAATCGATATCCTATGGATATCGATATGAGACATCTCACCAGTGATCAGATGAGGAACTACAACTCACAAGGAAAGCGGGGATTCTACCCAAAGTCGAAGAACAACTGGGAGGGACCCTACGTCATTAAGAAGCACATCAATGCTGTGGTCTACAGGGTTTTTAAGTATCCCAAAGGGAAGCCCATAATCGTCCATTATAATCGTTTGGCACCATATGCTAGGAACCACGATGAAGAACTGGTACAGCGGAATCAGGGAGGTTTTATCCGTTTTAGAGAACAAGCCCGAGTGGAAAAAAAGATATCCAGGAGGAATGTCCCTAAGGAGGGGGCAGTGTAATGTAAAACAAAAGACAAAAGTAAATGGTTTGGAATGGTTTTATACTTATTGTTGGAACGAACTAACAGCTGGAACCAACTGTCGTCGTAAATGTTTGCGACTACGATGTTCGAGTACCATCTACGCCATTTCACGAGGTTCTAATCTCTTCTCCTTACCACTATATATAAGGAGCGATGGACTGGAGAGTTAGTCTTATTCTGAAGCGCAAGTCATATGATTATCTCTGTGTTACAAAGTGTCAATTTTTGTAACCTTCTTAAATGTTTGTTTCAATATTTGTGTTCTCATAATTTGAGTGGCATTGAATATTGTTACACCCGTAATTTAGTATAACATTTAGTATAAATCCGATCTCTGGTACCGACTAGTTAAAATAAATCAATGTAATTTCTTGTAATTGAATAATAAAGAATACAAAGTGATGGTAAATTAAATATTCTAAATTACTCACCGGCTTTTTTAGGTATGGCGCAAACTACCCTAGGCTGCCTAGAGAGGGGGCCACCTCCTCCATGCTAAACACGACATGCTTTTTCACTACAGTGTACCAACTAGTGCATAGTTATATACACTTTGTCTCTAACTAGACTGTGCAAAGCAGTGCAATTAAATATAGTTAATTCGTCAGTCAAATCTTACATGCTTAGCAGTGTAATACCTCAACGCTTTTTTTTTTTTTTTTTTTTTTTTTTAAATCATAATTCAAATAAATGGAAACTACTAAAGGCAATTAATTAAAAATGGATATGATATTATTGAGTTATAGGTATGATGATGCTATAAATTCAAATGATATGTTTTTGTTAAGCATTCAAAATTTAACTGGCTACTTAAGGCTTACTAATGAAACATGACAGTTTTTATCTTCAAAATGAAAAGAAATTTTTGTTACTTAACATTCTTCAAATCTAAAGAGATTAACCTGTTCACTACCGGTTGCCATAAATAGAATAATCTTTGTCGTAGAATATCAATAATCTGTGTTGATCAATAAGGATATGTACCCAAGTTTGACTAATTGTGTTTTGAGAGACTTAAGACATTTTAGGGTTTAATAACCTGTTTAGTCGAAATATTTGGTTCTCCCACAGGAAGAATTAGTTTAACTTGGTAATAATTTACATTTCAGTACAAAAAAAAAAAAGAAGAAATTATCGGCATTGATGACTTTAGCTGTTTTTTGCATCTAAACGGCATCAAACATAAAAAAAAACAAAACACCTGTACAATTACAACCGTGAAAGGTCTTGGACTCAATAGTAAGAAAGTACTGCATCTAGGTCAATCGTTGTTTTAAGAAATGTTTTGACAGAGTTCACAATCAACCACCAGGTTTTTTTTCTCCGATCTATAAACTACCCTTAATTGTTGAAGAATTGATCAAAGTATAATTGTTACTATCAGCATTATTTTTATTAATCAAAGCTAATAAAGTTATGATGAACTGTATAAGCAATTTTAAAAAGTACCAAAATAAAATAAGTTAGTTGTAGTTTTCAATGAGATTTTACTAACTGTTTCCAATATATTAAAGAACCATATTTTATTTGAAGTATTTTGAAATAAATCCTAAAATAAAATACTAAATAAATGAATAAAAAGGGACCCAAACACGATATTTATTCAAATATTTTTAATTAATAAATTTTAAGTTAAAATAGCTAATGATTCCCTTATATATTAAATGCTTTCCATTTAATACAATTTCTGAACTTTATTTAATTAATCAATAAATAATATTATTGTACCTGAGCAGCATTGTAGCTCCCTATTTAAGCATTACAACCGTAAGACGACTATTTAGGAGAAAGGCTTTGTAGTAATAGTATCCTCATACAGCTATGAAACAATGTTTAGAGCAAAATATCCAAGTAGCAAACAGGTTAAAGTTAAGAGAATAAAAATGAAAAAGAAAAAAACATAACCATAACATAACCAAACATTTTCAAGCTTCAAACAGAACTTTAAAATTAAAACATTCCAGAAAATCATGCTATAAGAAGGAAAAAAATTTTTTTTTTGTTTAATTTGAGTAGAATTATAAAATAAGCAACAGGCAATAGTTTGAAGATGAATGATTCCTCTTACTAGACCAAAACTGCCATGTAGACGGACAAGACTTTGATTACAAGCATTTAGTTATATTAAATTTTTGTTATATACAAACTAAATAATTTGTATTCTAATTTATTAGCAAGGCGGTTAAATCATTAACCATTCCAAACGATCAGTATCGATAAAACATACCGAGTGTTCTTGCAGTCTTTGCAATGAATCATTGTTTGCTTCTGCGACCAAATGGGCTCTCAACTGTCTGTTCCTGTAAAAAATGAAATAATAATTTTTAAAAATCAAAAGATGAACAATAAAAAAAAAATATTAAAAATAAAAATGGCAGCTTTTGGCTACTTCATAAACGGCCCTCACACGATCAATATTATTAACAATACTGTATGATGACAATAATATTGATCATGTAAGGAGAAAAAGGAGTAACGCATTGATAGTGGTGAAATCCAGATTTCCTAATCTCGAGGCATCAATACTCAAAAGTAGATGGGATATTGTCAATATTTATGACACTGACCGCCTGTGGGAGGATACAGAGGAATATGAAATAGCACAGGAGTCAAATTCTGCTGCTACATCTTCAAGTACATTTTATAATAATTAAAGAACCACCACCATCCACAATATAAAAACAATAGTCAAAATTAGCATTAATCCCATTTACATTATTATAATATCTTTGGCTTAAACCATATATGCATATGAAATCATTTCATTAACAGGTTAGGTGTGGCAACGTATTTTAGGGATACACCCCGGGGACCGATGCCGCACCTAACGTGTTAAAAACAATTTCTCATTGGCTGAATTACCAGCTCCTAAAATTCCTTGTGACCTGCATAGTTTGTTTTACGGACAAACCGTATGTCACGAAACACTAAGGATTGAACTCTTTCTATCTTTGACAGCTCCACTCATCTCTACAGAGGATATTTTTTTTCCCCTTTAATTAATAAAATAATGGGCTATCCTTTAAAAAATTTAATTTAAAGGAAACACAAATAATTCATGCATACCTAGCATCAAGCTGCATTATATGCTGATGTGCATGAGCTAGCTGCTGGTTCGCTATTCGCAGTTTGTCTTCGAGCGATGCACTTTCCACACATTTTATCGAATATTTATCTGACAGCGAAAGGATTTCCCTCTTGATCTCTTCCATCTCAGCCCTAAAAAAGAAAGAAATAATGTTGATTATTAAACGATATCAACTCGACAGGCATTTTTATATTTGTACTAACTGAACCATATTTGAAATATACTCACTGGTGTTGTTTATGGATGGCAGTAATATCATGATTAGATTGCATCTTGCTCATATACTCTGCCTTAAATTTGGCTACTTCCTTCTGAACTTCAGCTTCGTGAGCTTTTCGCATAGCGTCCAAAGCTGTAAGTAAACATTAACATCTATTTAGTAAATATTTCTATATGAAGATATAAAATGAAAAAATCATGAATATGATCTTTTGTACATTGGGTACAATATTAGAAAATCCTGCTATCATTAATACCATATATTGTCATTATTTACAAACAAATAGAACTAGAGGATTTTTTAATGATTTAATTTAATTTTTTGCTTGAGGAGACTTATTTGTACTATATTATATAACATCAGGCTATGACCGATCAGAATGGAGCAGTAGCCATAAACATAATAGAAGGCAATAATGGTAACAATCAGAAGCTTTGTTTAAGGTTTGATACTCATCTATTTACTATAGATCAACTACAGGGACAAAGTTGAAGCATAATCGAATAAATTGAGGGAACAATGTTTCCTACAAATAACAATATGTTATGTAGCCTTATATGGATCAGAATTCAGTGGAATAACAATATATACTAAAACTATAGGGAAAAATAATTACCCCGTCACTGGTCGCGTCCCTTCGTGAGACACCATTCATCGCGCGTGAGCAATTCGCTCACGCTCCCATTTTTACTTTCACTTACCTATATATGACATATATAGTAAGTGGAAGTATTGCGATCGTGAAAAATTTCGACTTCCGGTTTTCAACGGAAATACACGTTTTGGGGTCCCCTGAGTCGAAATGACCAAGTCCCGCGAAATGGTCTGTGAGTGTGTGTGTGAACAGACTAGCTCAAAAACTATAAACCGTGCGATCCTGAAATTGGGTATTTAGTGTAAGTATATGCCTGCGATGTGACAGCATAAATTTCATCAAAATTACTTAAAGGGAGGGGGTAATTTACTTAATAACTTTTTAGGTTTTTTTTGATTTTCTCAAAAACGGCTCTAACGATTTTGATCAAACTGGGTATTTGATGTATGCATAAGCCAAAGATGTGATAGCCAACATTTCACCAAAATTGACCAACCGGAGGGGGGACTTTACTTAATAAATTTTGTATCATTTTCACGTATTTTTTTTATTTACTCAAAAACGGCTTTAAAGATTTTGATCAAACTGGGTATTTGATGTATGTATTTGCCAAAGATGTGATAGCCAACATTTCATCAAAATTGATTAACCGGAGGGGGGACTTTACTTAATAAATTTTGTAACATTTTCAAGTGTTTTTTTTATTTACTCAAAGAAGGCTTTCACGATTTTGATCAAACTGGGTATTTGATGTATGCATAAGCCAAAGATGTGATAGCCAACATTTCACCAAAATTGACCAACCGGAGGGGGGACTTTACTTAATAAATTTTGTATCATTTTCACGTGTTTTTTTTTTTTTTTATTCAAAAACGGCTTTAACTATTTTGATCAAACTGGGTATTTGATGTATTTATATGCCAAAGATGTGATAGCTAACATTTCATCAAAATTGGTCTAACGAAGGGGACCACAACAACGCATTAATTTCTAATCTAAGTAAGTTGGTAAGTGAAAGTTGTGTGTTGCGCGCATGCACCAGATTTTTTATTTTTCTGACAAAACGTTTTACAAATGTATTATTTATATTAGCGCAGTAATTTTTTTCTTCAAAAACAATTTCTTAAATTGTGTTAATGTACAAATGACAAATAGAATTTAAAATTGTTTGGTAAGGAATTTAGAAGACTTAATGTTTTTATTTTTTACATCTCATATTTGATTATAGTAAGTATTAATGATCCATTCACATTTCGCTCTTACTGGATTATTTCAGCAGAGGCGAGATTAAATATAAATAACACGCATGTTAAAGGAACTAATAAAGAATATAACTGGAATAGGGTATAGTACAAACACAATAGACAGATAGCAAAAATGTACCAAATTAACCCTTGACACGTTAGGTGTCCCTATGTAAGTTTCCTTATGTAAGTTCCTAATGTTATGCGATCCCCGGGGTCCGATGTCTTACATTCCCTTCTTAATAGCCGATTTCACATGAAAATGTCCGAAAGACCGAACTCTAAACACTCAATTTAGTCATTTTTTAGTTAGATTATTGCATTCCGAGGTCCAATTTTTTATAAAGGACAGCGTGAATCCTGTATTGGCCTGTCCTGCACCTATTATGTCTAGTTCCATTCCTTACCAAGAGATAATGTCCTTGAGATGCTCATTTAATAACCTTTTAATCAAAAGAGAACGCTTTCGTCAGAGCATTCCCATCGGACGCCGAGGCCCGATATCGTCTGAGGCTCATCCTAGCAGTCGGACCGTTCAATTCAGGATACTCCTAAAATACGCTGCCGCACCTAACGTGTTAAGCAATCACCTGCCAAGAAATGACCTTGAAGCAGAAGTATGTGTCGGGTCATATTGACCCGACATGATTGGTTAAGTGTTATTTGCCATAATACATATTAACTTGAGTTCAGAATATAACACATGATGATATGAGATATAATATCAGTAAGTTATCAAAAGTGAGCACAGAGCGAGAGAAACTTCAAACCATACTGCATATTCTTACAGTACTACTTATCAAACCATAAAAATTAAATTTTATGAATGATATAGATAACGTTAATTTATAACTTTTTATAATAATAATAATGTAACTTTTTTTTTTAATTTTTAGAATTTACAATTTCTATTAATTGTAGTGCTAATAAGTGCACAATGATTTTGGTAAACCTGTCTTTTGCTAAAAGAAACAGATTCGATGTTTTCCCAACATGTGAAAAGGTGGCACATAATCTTATCTTTTAAATTGGACAAAAGTACACACAATGAGCCATATTTTATAAAGGTCGGATGAGTAGTTTCTAATTTTACCCCCGGCAACCATCGTGACACGAGATTTATATATATATATATATATATATATATATATAAAGATATATACCTGCAAGAGTGGCATGAGTTTCCTCGGTCAGCGCCTGTTCTTTTTCCAAGCGTAAGGATCTCAGCTCTCTCTCGTGCTTTTCTTGAAGTTCTTGAATTTGTCGCCGATGAGAATTCTCCATTCCAACAAGACCCTTTTCACAAACAGCCTGAAATATTCGAAAAATCGCAGGGTTATCAAATCAATAGAAATAGAAAAATCCATGTAAAAGATGAAATGAAGAAAATTTCATGATCTAAGTAGTAAAAACATTATATTATTATGATTTTAAAATGGTTTGGATTAATTAAACAATAAATATAACAATATATTGAGCCATTAAATAATTCAAGTATTCATCAAAACTATTTTCACAAGAGCTTGCTTGAAAAATCAGAAACAAACTTTCGCGGTTTGAAAAGATTGGTTGAAAAGACTGGTGATCCTTCATATCTTAATTATTTTTTTAATCTGACTTTGCTTTCTTAAATAATCTGCTTTAAGCCCAGGAAGAGCTCTTCAGTAATCTAGGAGTGAAACCAGTGGTCCAGAAAGATTAGAAACATAAAAATTGTTAATTTTCAATACTTTACGAAGGTCTTTTGTTAGCTTTTGTATTTTTAAATACCTAGTGTATCCTATCACACAGTTTTCTTACTTACTTATGTATGAAAGGATGTTTACAAGGCATAAAAAAAACATTAAGTTTTTATTTTTTAAGGTCTATGAAGTGGCCCATAATTTTATGTTATAAGAACCCTTATACATACCCTCAAATGCTGTATTTCAGCCTGGTATCTCTTCCTCATAGATTCTTCATCCTCGTAGCCAGAACTTGACGAGCTGAGGTTATTGTAAGCTGACCTGAGGTCTTCGGTTTGGAGGTTACACTGAGTTTCCCATGTTTCCAATTCTCTTTCTAATTTGCTGTTCCTTTCAATTAATTTTCCTTCTTCTTCTCTATAATGCTGAATCTGTAAAAATTAAAAGTAAGAAAAATAAATTTTCTAAACATATGCATCTATGTATAGGTATTAAATATATATTTTCAAATGATAATATAATAATCAAATAATATTAAATAAAAAATTAAGCATGAATAAACATTGAGTGATGAAATGATATTTACCAAGTTGGTTTTTTGTTCATCAAATTCCTCTCTGAGTTTAGCAATTTCAAGCTCTTGTTTTTTCTCCAGTTCTTGAATTTCAGAAGCATGGTTATTTTCAAGTCTAAAATAATTTCCAATTTTAATCAAATGAACACCAATATATAATAAGCATTGACCAATATATAATAAGCATTGACTTAAATATAAAATAAGTATATTGAACTAAATTAACATTTGATATAAATTATAAAATAATATTTATAGAGATTTATTATTCAAGGACTTTAAGATAAAATTTGAGATATTACAAACTTTAATGAGAATTTCTACATTCTTTAATTCTTTAAAGATATTTTATTTTATTGTATTAAACTACAAAGATTTGATTTTGGGCCAGGAGTAATTTCAGGATAACGTTCACTATTTGTTAGTACCCCCACCCCCTTACAAAATTAATTGATTGGGAATATGAGAAAAAAACAAGTATTGCACTGAAAATTATATCATTGTAATTTAATAAACATCATGGTTATTTAAAATAATCTACAATACAAATTTAGTTTTTTATGAACTCTGCACTAAAATTTTAACTAAGTAGGATTTCTAATTTTTAATTGGTCTCCCACTTGTGGGACCTTTCCCTAGTTTGGAAACTACTATTGTAGAAAGGAATTAAAAAAAATCATAAAGGGTAATGAAACTGAAATGATCTGTTTAAATAACATTTTTTAACTAACTCAACATTCATTTTAACTAATCTAGACTATTTTTTTTACCTAACAGTTCTTCAAAGATATTAATTATTAAAATCATAGTATATGGTAAACAACCTAAATATTTTTACTTTCACTTACATATATATGAAATATATAGTAGGTAAGGGAAAGTATTGCAATCGTGAAAAACTTTGACTTCCGGTTTTCAACAGAAATACACGTTTTGGGGTTCCCTGAGTCCAATTAACCAAGTCCCGCAAAATGGTCTGTGTGTGTGTGTGTGTGTGTGTGTGTGTGTGTGTGTGTGTGTGAACAGACTAGCTCGAAAACTATAAACCATGCGAACCTGAAATTGGGTACTTAGTGTATGTATATGCCCGCGATGTAACAGTGAAAATTTTATCAAAATTGCTCAAAGGGAGGGGGTACTTTATTTAATAAGTTTTTAAGTTTTTTTCGATTTTCTCAAAAACGGCTCTAACGATTTTGATTAAACTGAGTATTTGATCTATTTATATGCCCATGATATGACTGTAAAAATTTTATCAAAATTTATCAACCGGAGGGGGAACTTTGCTTAATAAATTTTGTATAATTTTCACGTGTTTCTTTTATTTACTCAAAAACGGTTTAAGAGATTTTTATCAAACTGGGTATTTGCCAAAGATGTGATAGCCAACATTCCATCAAAATTGGTCAAACGGAGGGGGCACTTTACTTCATATTTGTTTTCCAATTTTTACCTTTTATTCGATGATTTCAAAAACGGCTTAAACGATTTTTATAAAATTCGTCATGTTTAATGAAAATTAGGTGTTCTTTAATATCAGGTAAGCTTTAGCATTATTAGAATGTTCTGAGGGGGCTTATATGGGGCAGGGACCTTTTTTGTTTGTTTGTTTTTTGTTTCCTATGAAGTACCTTTGTTTTTGTTTTATAGAGAAATTAACTGTCTCTCGTTGCGCCTAAAAATAAGAAATGGCTAAATATGAGATATGATAAAAATAAAGAAAACATAAAGAGGAGAAAAAAAGAAAAATATTCAGTCAACTCATAAAACTCGTTGAGCCCACGAATGCGGAGTACGCATTTAATGACAGACCATAGTTCATAATTAAAGCCATTCTTTTAATTTGAGAAGCGGCAATTAACAAAACGCATTAATTTCTAATCTAAGTAAGTTGGTAAGTGAAAGTTGTGTGTTGCGCGCACGCACCAGATTTTTTTTTTTTTATTACCTCAAAAATGGTACTAAAGATTTTGATCAAACTGGGTATTTGATGTGTGTATATGCCAGAGGTGTGACAGCAAAAATTTCATCAAAATCGATCAATTGGAGGGGCATTTTATTTACTAAATTTAGTCTCATTTTTGCATTTTTTTTTTATTTTTATTTAAAAGAAATAAGCAATAATGAATCTTAGAGAACTTTCAAGTTTTGCAATACAAATGCTCTATGGTTTAACTTATGGAGATATACAAATATAAGCATATAAATGTGGAAAAATGTGTGATTTTGAGGAATGGCATTTACATATTTTCAAAACACATCAATTTCTAATCTAACAAGGGGAGGGCACAGCTATGGGGTCGTCGATCGGGCCCATTTTTTTTCTGGTGATTCTACATCGAAAAATAGTCGACACGTGTCCGAGCGTTCCGTCCAATGGGCCTTAGGTGCTGAGATATAAAATAAAATACCTTGAAAATCCTTTATTTTTTATCTTGAGTTTGGAAAATGATATCGCCATGATTCTTTCACTAATTCATTTATTTTAGAAAGTAGATTAAAGGAAAAATACAATTGTTACAGAATTATTCATATTTCTTCAATTTAATTTAAAAAAAGCTTCAGGTTTTCAAGTAAACTAGCTTTATAAATTTTTTCACATCAAAAAGAATAGCAGAATTGAGTTCAGCACCCCAAGAAACCGTGATGTCTTAAATATCATCCACAACAAAAAATAAAAAAAATTTCCTGTCAGGAGCAGCTCAAAAATGTTTCAGCAAAATTGTATGTGTAGTTTCAAATCCTGCATCTCGTGTTGAGCTGATCCGATTTTTACGTTCTTGAGCACGTTGCATAGAAGAAAGCTTCCTTTTTCTAACCATATAGATAACTATTGCATTATCTCGAGAAGCTCTTGTAAAAAATGGTCCTCAAAATAAAAATTAAATTCAAACTTTTCTTTATATTATGTTGATTCCTGAACACGTAAAAATATCTCGATTAGGTAAAAATGTGTAACTCTAGAGCCTTTATTTACCCTATAAATTTGATGAGAATCGGTAGAATTTTCTCCGAAATATGGTCGGATTTTTGGATGTTTAACGAAATTGTAAGGGTCTAGCCTTAGCGAAACTTTTAATGCAATTTTTAATTTTTTTTTTTTTTTTTTTTTTTTTTTTTTTTAATCTTCCCAAAATTTACTTATAGGTTTTTTTGATTGTCTTCAAAACGAATCTGAAAACTGTTATGAAACAAAAACAGTTTTGCACAAATTGATTTTTTAATGTCAGTATTTTGCCAGAATATTCCATCAACATAACTCTAAAAAGTAATTATTTCCATCATTTTCACCATGTTTTTATCACTAGTAAATTCATTTTACGGAGCCTATTTTGTTTTTCTTGGTCGGCTAGGAGAAACTGGGTTCATCCCGATTGTTTCACGTTTGCCTTACAAAAAATGATTTTGAACTTCAAACGAACTAAAATTTAAAACTACTTTTTCTCAAGGATCTATATGCAATGTGTTTTTTCTATGCCCTCGCCATCAACAGTAGTACTTTTTTCTTATGGATATCCTTCTAATGTGAAGGTGGTATAATGAAACAAGTGCGAACTAAAATAGAAAAACGTACTTTGTACTCGTCCGCATATACTCTTTGTTTACTTACTGGTGAGGGTAGGTGGGGGATTTTAAAACTGATACGATGTGAATCATTCCTAATTGTTATTTGTTATTGAAAACTCTTACAAACCTCTCTCTCAAAGTGATCGACTAACTTTTTATTTTCATTCATTCTTGGATTTTTTTAAAATTATTAGTATTGTTTTTGGTTATTACTTGGCTCATTTGTTTCATAACAGTTTTCAGATTCGTTTTGAGGACAATCAAAAAAACCTATAAGTAAATTTTAGGAAGATTAAAAAAAAAAAAATAAATAAAAATTGCATTACAAGTTTCGCTAAGGCTAGACCCTTACAATTTCGTTAAACATCCAAAAATCCGACCATATTTCGGAGAAAATTCTACCGATTCTCATCAAATTTATAGGGTAAATAAAGGCTCTAGAGTTACACATTTTTACCTAATCGAGATATTTTTACGTGTTCAGGAATCAACATAATATAAAGAAAAGTTTGAATTTAATTTTTATTTTGAGGACCATTTTTTATAAGAGCTTCCCGAGATAATACAATAGCTATCTATATGGTTAGAAAAAGGAAGCTTTCTTCTATGCAACGAGCTCAAGAACATAAAAATCGGATCAGCTCAACACGAGATGCAGAATTTGAAACTACACATACAATTTTGCTGAAACATTTTTAAGCTGCTCCTGACAGGAAATTTTTTTTATTTTTTGTTTTGGATGATATTTAAGACATCAGGGTTTCTTGAGGTGCTGAACTCAATTCTGCTATTCTTTTTTATGTGAAAAAATTTATAAAGCTAGTTTACTTGAAAACTTTAAGCTTTTTTTAAATTAAATTGAAGAAATATGCATAATTCTTTAACGATTGTATTTTTCCTTTAATCTACTCTCTAAAATAAATGAATTAGTGAAAGAATCATGGCGATATCATTTTCCAAACTCAAGATAAAAAATAAAGGATTTTCAAAGTATATTATTTTATTTCTCAGCACCTAAGGCTCATTGGACGGAACGCTCGGACACGTGTCGACTATTTTTCGATGTAGAATCACCAGAAAAAAAATGGGCCCGATCGACGACCCCATAGCTGTGCCCTCCCCTTGTAAGTAAGTTCATAAGTGAAAGTTGTGTGTTCCAGACACTGCACCAGATTTTTAAAAATGTATATTTAAAATGATACAATAATGAATTTACCTCAATAATTCTTCTTGAAGAGTGGTGCAACTAGAGCATTCTTTGCTATTCTCAGCACATTTCTGAATAGAGACCAATCTTTCTTTCAACAGCTCACACTTTTTACACAAGGAGTCGATCCAGGTATCTCCAGGTTCCACTTTATCCATAGCCTCTGCACTTGGGTTTAGAATCCTCGCGAGTACATAAACCTCCCTCGCCATCCTCTCAACTACATCCTTTAACCTCTCTTCATCCTTAGAGTCCTGGGTAAGCTCCCTACAGAATTTGACATACAAGAATTGTATTTCCGACAGAAGGCTGCTCTCCTCCAGGGCACCTTGCTCCCCTTCCACATCAGAGTATTCAGCGTTACATATTACAGAGACCCTGGCATCGAGCAGGGACTTGTGGGCAACCACGTCGACAAACTGAGCCAGCAACGCACGAGTTTTCTCCTCATCTTCGACAGTAGGTCTATTAGGTACATTGTTTTCTGCTTTCAAAGTCTCCAATCTTTTCTGGTACTCATTTTGGAGCTTCTTAACAGCATTGTTCATATCACTTTTCAAATTTTCATCAGCCAGCGATGCCCACATTTCTAAATTAGCTCTTTCTTTGACGATTCCAGAAAATCTAGTCTGATTTTCATTTTCTATGTAACTGTGATAGGTTTCCGAGCATTGGCTGAGTACTTGCGAGATCTCAGCTTGGATCAATTCCTGATTGACGGCTTCTTGTGCCATGGACCAAGCAGCTTGAAGGCAATCGTTGTTCTTGCTTAGGCCGGCATCATCAGCTAAACTTTCGACAGCAAATGCTTCCGCAAGTTTGTCTACAACAGAGTTTATGTAGCTCTCGACTTTTGAATCAAGCGAACTCTTCTTGTTCAGCAGCTCAGCAATGATGGGATCAGGTTTCTTCCTCTCTTTGACTTTCCTGCTGGCTCGCTTCACTCCCTGCTGAGTCAGATGCTTGGCAAGAGACTTGACCAAGTAATCCAGCGATGTTTCCATACTGGGTTTTCCACCACTTATCTTACTGTCCAAACCAGTGATGAGCCTCTCCGCGTCGGTGAGATCTAAGCTCTTGCTTTCCATCACTGCATCATGCAGCCTGCCAATCAGTACGGATTCGTAGGCCAGTTTCTCAGCCAGCAAATTCAATTTAGCTTCATTGGTCCATTGGCCTGATTTAATTAACGATTCCTTCTTTTTGGCTAGTACGATCAGCTTCGCTCTTAATAGATTTTCCATTTTCTTAACCTCATTTACCATCTCTTCTTTTTGACCACTATCAACTTCATCGCATTCTCCGTTAAATAATTTTAGTTCAATTTGCTTTCCATCATTAGAAGTCTCTTGGGCTGCTGCTAACTTTGCTTCTAAATTTCTCAGTCTTAGTAAAACCTAAAAGTTAAATATTATTTGATTAATTTTTTTGCAATAGAAATAGAAAAATTATTTTTAAAAAA
Source organism: Aelia acuminata (assembly GCA_911387785.2). NCBI lineage: Eukaryota > Metazoa > Arthropoda > Insecta > Hemiptera > Pentatomidae > Aelia > Aelia acuminata. The sequence goes on along the minus strand of OU426982.1, from coordinate 121,267,703 downwards.
TTGGAGATACAATACCTTTAAGGGTTCAGAGCTGGTCGCACTGTCCAGAGATTTCCTCCTCAGCCTGTCTCCTTTGCTATCGATTTCTTTTGGTGCTGGTGCGACGACAGCTTTTGCTATTCCACTTGCGGGAATTTCTATGTTGCTCATTTTGCTCTCGAGCTCAGAAAGTTTGTCTTCAAGCTCTTTGCAGATTGTAAAGGATTCCCGTCCTTTTAAAGATAAAGATCTTCTCTTTTCTCTAGTTTCTGTTTTTGCCAATTTTTGCTTTAATGTTCTGATCTATATGAAAAATCAAACATAAAAAATTATTGTATGTGATAATTATGAAATAACATTGTCAATAATTATTACTACAAACTAAAGTACGTAAGGTTTTAAATAAATTTAATTGAAAATGTATTTTCGTATTGGCATGTCTTATAGATATATTTACTTGAAATATTATAAAAATAGTTTTTAAAATAATTATTTTAATTAGAAATGGTTGCTGAAACATATTAATTTGATTTACACACAATATTCAGTTTGTGAAAGAAATATTAAATATAAATATGAAATGGCAAAATTTTACGTATAATTAGCGATCAGTTTGGAGTTATGCGGTAAGTTCGAAATAAACAACTACTAACAACAACATGCCAAAATAAAATATCATCACAAAATTAATTTATTTATGATACAGGTAATTAACTCCATACATTTCATGAAGAGATAAAAGGACTGAAAAAGAAATTAAAAAAAAACTTTGTAGGTAGGATTCAGTGATGTCAGGGATGGGCAATCTATATTTTATTTTTAACAAATAAAAGATCCAATATTATACTGAATGAAATATTTACCAATTACAGAAATGACTATTTATATCTGTCAGAAAAAAAAAATACAAAAAAATCACATGACACTGCATTAAGTTAAAAAACACACCTTTGGCCACAAATGAATCCCCTTAATTTTTTCTGAGTTAAGATATCAAATCAAATGATAGATTTTTTACCAACTAAAGACCAAATTACTTTCTTAATAAACTTTGATAAAATAAATAATCAGAACAAAAGAACTAATGATAATTTAAAACATAGCAAAATAAATTGGCAAAATTATAGTCCATCTCTGGATAATTTTTGAATAGTTTAAAATTACCTGTTTTTCTGCTCCAGACAACTTGGTAGCGAGATCTTGTATCCTGGCGGCCATGAGATTGCTGCTGGCGTCGGCTTCCATTTTCATACTGATGCCTTCTTGCCTAGCGCTCACAAGGCTCAGCTCCAGCCAATCGCACTGCGCCTGAGATTCACGCAATTCGCGCTTGAGCGCCCTAATCTCGCTGACTGCCTTTTCGAACCTTGATCTCAAGTCGGTGTACTCCTCAATCATCCTGTGAAATAATTACATAATTTTTAACTTTATATTGTTAAAGGCAAATGAATATCTTTAGTACATCTTTATTTATAAAAAAAAAAAAAATTAGCACCACTTTTGCTCACTGGTTTTACTTGGTTTTAGATTATATATACTATTACTGGGATCTTTCCTTATTCCTAAGGATCTAATATTTAATAAAAATCAATGAATTATTTACGTAATATTTATTAAGCATGGTATTTTGAGAGTATAAAAAAAAAAAATTAATAAAAGAAATATATTTAGTTTTCTTCTTCTTTCTCTAACTCTTTTAAGCCTCAACACTCATTAACATCAAACAACTAAAGAGGAAACCTCCATATAACAATGATATAACCTCCTTATCACATTAGATATATGAATATTGTAAAATTTAAAATTAATATGATTTGAATTGTTTTAAATTGTGATAAAAGTTGTGTAATCGATAATTAGGATTTGATGAGATTACCACTTTTCTGCATTGACTCAATTACGTGTCAGCAATTTGTTGCACTACGGCCCACTACTCAAGCAAATACAATTAAAATCGAGGCAAGTGACAAAATGTTGAGTTGGCTATATTTGGCTTGACACATAACTGATTTTAATTGACAGATCATTATTATATGTTTGAAAATCTGATAAATATGTTTATTAAACAAAATCTATTATTTTAAATGATCATATAAAATATAACAAGTGAATGAAAGTAGTGATTAATTGATATTTTCATCTCGAAATTGCTGTAATTTTACAACAATTAAAATTACACTGACAATGAAAGATTTTCTTTCACATTACACAAAATACATAACAAAGAATTTTGTTGATTAATAAGCTACTAAAATTTATGAAATATTTTATTTTTAATTTTAAAGAAGAGAAGACACTCATGTCTAATAAATGTAACTGATGATGTAAATTTAAATATTGATCACCAACAAATATATGAAATTCAGCATTAATAAACAGCCGGATAAATGTACCCTAATATCAAAACATTGTCATCATTCTAAGGGGACATTTGTCCCAGAATAGAATTATTTTCTTATTCATTCTTAAAATAATAGAAACAATTACAAAGAACCAATTACCTGTCTTTGTCCAGTCGAGAAAGATCAAGAGTGAGATCAATGTTGGTCAGATCGGAAAGAGAATCCACACTCCTAGCACGTCCCGAGCCTGGCCGCAGTTTAGCATAAAGGGCTTCGTTTTCCTCCATCGCTGAGGCAAGCCTGGCTTCCAACCTCTCAACCTCACCAGCCAATCTTTCAGAGAGCTGTTTGGCCTCGTTGAACTGGTTGAGAGTGACCGATAATCGGTTGTTAGCTTCATCTAGCTCATTCTCAGCGTTCACCAAGGCTCTTTCCCATTCATCTTTGTCTTCGGTATACCTAAAAAGAATTTAAAGATATTTTAACTTCATTGCGATGTCAATTCATATACATATTAAATATGAACTGTTAAAGTATTCATCATTAAAATAATAATCTAAAATATGTAGTTTGGTCTAATCTTTCTAGAAATGGGGTCAAAATGACAACAAATTATTCAGTCATCAAGCACCACATAACTGAGACTGACATTTTCATGAGATTATTGCTGCGGCATACGCTGCGGCATTTGGACCGCAATCTGAACATTTGTCAAAATATTAGGAATACTAATTGAATCATTGAGCTGAGGGTTCCAGGTATTTGTTGACCGACATGTTCTGATAGGAATAGCTGGTCGTGCCCTCCGTCTTCCGGTTTTTCTCAATAGTTATATTGCCTTATTTGCAGTAGGTCTGTAAGTGCGTTCCAAACACCGCGGCAGGCCCTTTCATGTGACAGGTTCAGACACTCTCGGCTGAATTATTTTATAGTTTTCTGCGCTTTCTTCACAGATTAATTACAACTAACATAAATTAATAAAATAATAACAAAATGCATGTATTTTGATTTTTACATTGTCTGATATTTTTTGAATTATTTTGACTATACATACTATTATTTTTAGTCTTGTTTTACTAAATTAGTATATCGTGAAATTTAACTGCTTATTTTATTATTTTCCTTTAAAACCTTGACCCATACCTCAATGCATATGTTTATAATTACAATACTCTATACCTTATGGGTTCACTGGGACAGCATCAGCCAAAGCGGACTGAAGAGGACCTAAGATTTGGGTCGAAACGTTGGCAAAAATAAAATATGTGATTCAACGGTTATATCAACGGCCAGCCTTCTACTATTATTCCTATGTTCATGTGAGCAATATTTATTACAATAAGCAGTTTATTATTATATTATCTCTATAAATTATACTATCAATTGTAAGTTTTTTGTGTGTTGCCAAAGCTATTTTAATTTTTTTTTTTTCCATCCTTCTCATAATACAACTTATGATTTTCATTCATTAGAAATATTATAAAACTAAAGCAATGAGTAAATAAAAAAAAAAAGTAAGTTATTGCTTATTTTCTAATAAAATATATGAAAAACAAAGATGCGGTCTAAACACCGTAGCATGCCCGCTGATGTATCTCAAATAGGCGCCCGCTGAAGGGTTAAGGAAAAAGAATTTATTTCAAAGAATTTTTCAGTCAAAAATTAAATTTTTTCACAAACCTCATATAAAATAAATAAATCAAAAGCAAAATGTAGCTAAAAATACAATTTTCAATTTAAAAAAATATATTGAAGGTATAAGAATTTACAAAATTTATTTGTAAAATAATAATAAAAATTATTAATAATAAAAATAATTTTATTATTAATAATATTATAATATTAATATATATAATAAATTAATATATAATAAATTAATATATATATATAATATTTTATTATTAATATTAATAATAAAAATAATTTGTTATCTTATTATCTTGTATCTCGAGCACTTAGAATTTATGGAAGATAATTAGAGGAGAGGTAGAAAAAAAAAAAAAAACCTTCGATGAGGAAAATTCAATAAATATTTAAAGTTTTCTAACCTGCTTTTCAACAGCTCTAACTCTGCAGAATCTCTCGCTCGTATTCTTCCACTTTCCTCTTCTCTTTTTATTAAATCCTCCACCTTAGAAAATGACAAATTATTTTTGTAATCATACTAAAAATTATAAGCTATTTTAAAAACTATTTCATTCAAAATGTTTATATTACGTACTTTGCTATACTTTTATTCATATTATATTATGCAAATAACGTACCTTCCTTTCCAAAGCTACTAGATCTGCATTCCTTTTTTTATCCTTAATATCATCAGTATTGATAGTTTTCTCTCGAAAAATATAGTCAGTTTTATCTTCGGCAATATCTTTCGTCTAAAAAAAAAATGCTTGTCAAGCGGGTTGTAATACATGTTTGTGAAAAGGGTTTGTATTTAATTATTAATATTTATTAGCATTATTAATTTAAAAATATTTCTATTTAAATTGAAAGAACATTATTGATCTCAAATTAATATAACTTAAGGAGAGGGGCATAACAAAAAAATAAAATATAATAAAATTTTAAATAATTATTTAAAACTTAATAAATATTAGTTTTCCCTCACTTTTGAATGATCCTTTGAACAGGTCTAATAGGTAAATTTTGTACTAGGATGCATATACAAAAAGCAGTTATATTTAATAATTTACTAGCCTGAGTTTTAATTTAAATTGTTTTTTTTTTTTTAACATCCCTTTAATTTAAATTAAAATACTAATTTAAAAACATATAACAAATTTACTACCTTAGATTCAGAGGAAATATGAGCGGCTGTTATAATCTCTTGGCTCGATACAGAATCTAGAGTCGATCTACGAGAGTTCGGAGGTGAAGACCTTGACCTCTTGTTTCCTAACCCGCGCCATTTAGACACACCTCTGAAAATTAAGAAGTGTTTTCTGTAAGTAATCACTGTTTAATTTTTTTTTTTGGAAAATGAAGAAAATAACAGAACATACTATGAAGTCCAATTAATTATAATTGTATATGGTTTTCAGGATCATATGGCACTATAGAGCATCATGAGAAGCAAGTTCTATCTTTACCACTATCTTTTACTTATATTTACAACATTAAGGTTTTTATTTAGTAACCTTTTTTTTTTTCCCTTCCATAGTAACCCTATTAAATGGTTGCATGTCCTAAGGCATACTACCTGTAAAGATGATACTAATGTATGTGTTACGTAAGTGGAAGCTGTTCAATAGTGTTTAGTTCGTCCGTGCTCTGTCAGTAATTTTGTTAGTTTGTAATGTGTGCTTTTTGTTTTTTCGTGATTTTGTTGTGTGAGTTTCAGGATTTATTTTTGCAAAGGTTGTCCATTTTGCCGTCCTTTGTTCCAATTAGTTAGTGCATCTTTTTTGATATTTTTCTTAATGTCGCAGGCAATATGGTATAAGAAATTAGTAATAAATTGAATCATTTATATCATTCATTTTGAAACGTAAGATATAAAAATATGAAATGATACCATATACTTATCTTCTGTAGTGGCAATGAACTATAATAATTTAAATTAGCCACTAAAGTAAAAACGTACCAGAATAAAAAAACAAAAAAAAACATGGAAACATTAATATCTCCAATAAGGAAGTATAAATAGTAAAATCAATATATAAATATATTTTTTAAATAATGGGACATCGTTCCTCCATCTGACAGCTGGCATAATTTAGAATTGACCATCAATGGCTTGAAATTATTTCTGTCAGCTACAGTTGGTCCAATAATAAGATGATCTATCGCCAAATCTTTTATTTTATAAAGAATATAAAATAACAAATTTCATTTTTAGAATAATAATAAAATAGTTAAAATTAAAATTAAATATAATTAAGTAGGAATGCTAGGCTTGTAAGTTCCAGTGGTCTGCAATATGTACCTTGCTCTCTCTTTAACCCGAGACATGGGCGTTCGATTTAGGGGCGGCGAAGGGGGTAAAGCCTCCCCCCACTCACCGCTCTCTCTCCTCCCGCCCTCGGAAGCTGTTCTATACTCGTCATCAGAGGAGAACAGTAAGGATCTAGGGGTAGGCATCACAACGGAATCAACGTTACCCCTATCCCTGCAAACCATGCTTGTTAATAAGAGACAATACACAAAACAAAAACAACAGTTAATATTCAATGAATTAAAAATTCTCAACTTCAAGCTTTATTGAAATTGCAAAAGAGGATATTATTATGCAATTATTTATTTATGGGTTATAACTTCATACATTAATTTAAAAAAAAATAATATCCTTAAACGACCTATATACATGCATTGAAACTTTGAGATGATACAATGCGATAAAGAAAAATATAATTGGCACTTTTTTAATCGAGAGCTAGTTGTATTAAAACATTAATGTATCTCCCACACCTGTGGTAGAAATTATGGTGTCAATCCATCTTGGGCAAATTTTTAATTTGCCACCATTTAAGGCAAAGAATTTTTAACTTTCATAAAAGCTTATTTTTTACATCCAGTCTTGCAATATTCTGCTGGATAAAATTGTTAAAATCGAAGGTATATTACATGTAGTAGACACCAGTTGAAATAGTAGTCACTATTGATTAGTTAAAATTGCTAATAAATAATAATACAAATGCCGGACAGGAGATTTGGATCTAAAAAATATTTTCTAATATTTGGTGTTATTTTTAATGATGTCCCAGACAGGTTTTCCCCTTTTTTTTTAAAAAATACCTAAACTGACAATATTCATTAATGAAGGGAGGACCAAACTCTTTAAAACTTGTGCAATTTCAAAAATGAATATTTATATCTCTTATAACCCAATAAATAAGTACACACCTTGAGTAAAATACAATAAATGAAAAAATTAAACATTTAATAAATTATGATGAAAACTCAAAATTATTATAACAACAAAAGATTGGTCATAATAAATATATTTAACCTCAATAAAGCTTGTACTAAACATTTATAAGACATAGCACAACACAAAATAAAAAAAAAAAAATAAAAATATGGAGTAACATTTCATAATACTTCTTGAGATTTAAATGCGAAAGATTTTGTTCCTATCATTACATAAATTATACTAGCATAACACAAATGGAACGAACAATAAGCTTTAATATCGTACTACTTGTAAGTAACAAACAAGAAAAGCTTTCAAAATACCTTTTATGGTAACCTGATGTTTTCACAAATTAAGATATTAAATTTCTCCCCTATAGATAAACTATCTGAAGAGTGATATTTAAGTGAAGATAATAGTTGTAAAAAGATAATTTGGAGGAAGACGAGAAAATTTATAAAAATATTAGGGGACCAGCCTAATATTAAAATCGTTCAAGACCACCAACAGCCTAGTATAATCCCTTGTCTGTAGACCGAACCGTACATAACATTATTATTAGGATAAATAAATTAAGTCTTGCAGGAAATTAACAATTTAAATTATTCAAAATGAGTTCATTTTTGTATAACAATAAGTCTCTTCATATACATACTATAATGGCTTGAATAAAAATTCAGTAATGATATCATGTTGTTTCTCCACTCTAAAAAACCAACAAACACATTTTCTTGGAGATACCTTAAACTCAAGGCCATGAGGTATACTTCTTTTTATATATTTATCATGCTATAATGTCCGTTAACTGAATCATGTTTATATTTACATTGTATTAAAACAAACACCTATTAATCAAATTAAAATAAAATGGACAAACAAAAAGGAAAAAAAAAATATTACGGATACTCACTGAACAGGTGAGGACAGGTTGCTTGATTGTTCTTGGATCCCCGCAGCCTTCTGGATAGCAGATATCCAGTTGGCGCGTATACCGCTTGTCAGTGCTGACAACGTAAACACTTTTCCATCCCAAGTCTGCAATCAAATAATTATAAATATTTATTTTTATACATTAAATACAAATATCATATGAATATAAATATAAATTGGAAAATTTATAAATTAACATTATTCATTGGAACGTAAAAAAAAAAAAAAAAAAAAAAAAAAATAAAAAAAATATATATATATATATATGTATATATATATATATATATATATATATATATATATATATATATATATATATCAACATAATTAATTTAGGCATTGAATAAATCTGATTGGATAAATTTTATGTTTAATAATTTATAATTATCATGATTAGTTAAAATTTTATCATCTTGTATATTTCAAATTAATTGTAACACTGCACATTGGACAAGTCTATAAATTTCTTAGGTTCAGAAACTTAATCTGCAGGGTTGGAAATATATTATTTGTAAAAATTCTGTTTTATTTTTATTTTTCAATTCACAACTATCAGCAAAAATAATAATAACGTGGCTTGATAGGCATGAGTATTTATAAAATATATTTTAATATTTAGAGACTTTTGTTGCTGGTTTATGAAATATGAGTTTTTAAATTTTAAGGTTTGTTTAGAAGGGATCAGATGATACCAGTTCTAATCAGAAATATTACTATGTATGCAAGGATTTTTTTATAAATTAAAGCTATTTTTTTAGAGTTTTTCCTTCTTCTAAATATATTAGTTCAAAAAATTAAACAAATTGAATGAAGAAATGATTCTGATCACATTACCGTTAATTGAAAACCATAGTTTCTTTGAGATTGGCTTTCATTAACACTGCTGATTCCTGAAAGATCAATAACACCATCCAGGATCCCTTGATCTTCCGCTTTTGGGTCTCGATAATACAAGAGCCCGTTACCTCTTAGTACAAACCAGTGCTTTGTCCATTCCTTTAAAAAAATAAAATAAAATAAAATGGCGCCCAAACATATTGATAACCTATCAAGTTATCGTAACAATAAAATTAATTTTTCATACTTTATCTTGTCCTTGTTTCATAAGCCAACCCCTTTTTATATTAAGAAGTTCTTCTGCAGGTAAATCAATACGGAGATCGCTAGGAGAATACCTAAGAATTGAAGTATCGAGCCCACATCCATCAGGATCTCCTCTTATCTGCAATTCGACATAACAAATAGTAACAATTGTAAAAAGTTTTAAGTAAATACAATTTTTAGTTAAACATAAAGGCTCACGCCAAAAGAAATAGGAGGAAGTATAAAAATAGGAGGAGTAAAGATGAAAGAAAAATTATTTAAACAAAAAAGACAGAAATACAATAAAATTTCTGATTATTGTCTACCGCTGAAAGCCCAGATTCAATATACATCTAAGCTATAAAATTCAAATTTTATTGTTTATTGTATTATTTCCAATTGCAGAGATTTATTTGAGCATAATACACTCCTCGTTCATTATTCATACTATTCAAAGAATTATTCTAAAGATGAATGTTGTTCTAATCTGGCATCTTGCCTCACTTTTCTAAAAGCCCTAAAGTTGCACTGTCTAGCTAGGGTATTTTCTCTACCTAGTAGTAAAAAATCTAAGAAGTGGAAGTTTAACTGTAAGAACTCAAATATTAACACATCACAGTGGTAGGCAATAGAGAAGTTGATGGAGAAGAACCTGGAACAAACTTGGAAAATAGACAATGAAGTTTCCAATTGGATTGAGAAAAAAAAGTTAGTTATCAGATTTGTAATACTGTTATAGCAAAAAGTTAGTGGTCTAAAGTCCCTCTCACTAATAAGCTCAGATCCATTAAATCTATGAGAGAATGGATTAGCTCCCTGCGAGGGAATCGAAGAGAAGAGGTAGCACTGACAAAGCTTCGGATAGGTCATACGAACCTCCACCCATGTTCACCTCATTACTAGGGAACGCCAGCCAGAGTGTGAACCCTGCAAAGCCCTTCTTACAATTAAGCATATCATAGAAGATTGCAGTAGATATGAAGGATAATTCACAAGGCTGAGTATACCACATAGCATCTTGGAAGCATTGAAGGATTCAAACAAAGCTGCAGATGGCATTGTAAAACTGTTAAAGGAGATTTCCATCTTTGCAAAAATATAAATAATAAATAGAAATATATACTAGTACATGTTAATGAATGGTAAATATTACAAAAATAAAATAGAGCATTTTGGAATAATATCGCAAACAATATAATAGAGAAGAAAAAGGGCGTAATGACTGCGCTGTTGATCGCCCATATCAAACAAACTAACTAACTAATGAGCAAAGAGTTTGGAGGTTGGTAAGAACATTCAAAGAAGCCTATCTCTCTACATTATTGTATGATGGAATAACTTAGAGTACTGATCGCATCCTAAACAATTAATGCTGTTGAAATGATTGGTATAATGTATAATGTATAATGTAATGATTGGTAAAACCAGGAGAAATAGAATTTGAAATTGAGAGAAGATAGTAATTAACAGTTCCCTTATTAGAATCATTGTGGGAAAGATGAAAACTTTACAAAGAACAAGATGACAGCTTGGTAGGTAGAAAAAAGAAAGAAAACTAAAATATAAAAATAGGTTAAATGATTGTCAGGATTTTCAGTTTTGAAACAATTTTTTTATTTTCGAAAGCCAACATTTCGATCCAACTTGTGGATCTTCATCAGGGCTAAAAGAAAACAAATATATGATCATATATATTTGAACCATCATATATTTATTTTCTTTTAGCTTGACAGTTGACTATCTCTCACCTCTAAAATATAAAAATAAACTTAAACAGAATATGTAAATGAAAATATTTCATACCTGTCTGTGTGAGGAAAGATCACTGTCCCTAGTCGGCTCAAGACAATGCTGACTTGTGAGGCTCCTTCCTCTAGGCCTGGTGATGGAGTCAGCGATGTCTTTCAGCTTGCACTCACTTTCGTACTCTTCCATAAGAAGACGATGGGACACCTCGTGGTGTGGGACAGTTGGGGAGACAACAGCTGAAAAATTAAAAAAATATGTAGTTACAATATTAACAATAATTGGAGTCGTAATATTGCTAAACATTTAAAAAAATAATTATTTCTTTCAAGTCAAAATTAATAAATAAATAATTGATATCTAATAAATACCTGGTTGAGATGGTTTTTCAGATTGCCAAACAGGAACCATTTTAGAAATATCTTCAGAAAATGATCTTCCAGTTTTGAGGCCTCTTTTCTCCCGGTTAGCGACTCTTCTAGTCCGACTTTTTTCATCAGCTTTGTCTCTAGTCGGGGGCGAGCCCATATAAACTATATTAAAAAAATAACAAATAAATGTATGGTCAAACAAAATGATGATAAAGATCCAAAAATAAATTGATTTTAATAATTACAAAACTGAATCAAATATTTTCAATGTAGTAGAAAATGTGAGGAAAAAAAGAAGTAATTCTGCATAATAAATAAAATAAAATTCAATCAACTTTAATATAAAGAGGCTAATTTCATTCAAAAGATGGTTCAAACATACATGGAGTAGACTATGGCGGTGTTTAAAGCATTTGTTGATGCTCTACAACTGGAGAATAAGGGATCTCTGTTCTTCCCATGTTAAACAAGTTTTGCAATGTTGACTACATTTTGTTTTTAATGAAGGACCCCAAGCCCGTTGAGTATCAAAGTAATCAAGAGCAAACAATTTATCTGGAACTCATGATGGGGAAATATTTCCTTAAGATAGCCATTTTTGAGATTGTCAGGCACCGCTGGCTAGAGGACCACACCTCGCATGAGCTTCTTCACTGACAATATTGTATCGACTCGCTCTTTTCATTTTTTGCCATCCTTACGCTTATTGTAGTCCCACTTACTTCTAGGTAGTAACTGCAAAGCAGTCTTTTTTGTCTTCTAACGTCATTCTTTCCAAATATGGGAAATGGGCAAAATGTAGAATAAATAAAAACTGAATATAAATAATAAACATTCCAGACAACACTCCTATTGAAAAAAAAAATCAGATACAAATTATTTAATTAAAATTACCTTTTCTAGTATCAGCTTGATTCGGTGGTTGCTCAATGGGGGAAGACTTTGGCGGAACATCTTTGGTAGGAAAGACATCATCTCCTTCCCAAACAGGAGTTGATATCCTAGCATTGTACTGGTTTCTAGAAACGACTTCACTGTTTGAACTACTATTGCCTGAAAAAACAAGGAACAATATATTAGCATTTACATGTGAATTGCAATAAGGACTTTAACAGTTTATGGTCATTCAGAGAAATTTGAAGGAGGAAATTTTCATTACTAAATTTAGAATACAATACACTAGTGATTGTCTGTAGGCAACATTAAATAAAAAAAAAATATATTTAGTTTTTTTTTTTGGGTATTAAACATTTTGTAATAACTAATTGGCCCTTGCGAATAATTTTCATTCAATTTTAATCAGTGTTTTTATTAGAGCCTTAATTGAGACTATGTGCACTGTCAGACGAATAGGATTCCAAACGCTGTAACTTCGTAATTAATGGTCCAATTTTCGACCAATGTCGACAATTTTTGAGTGTTACTCGAATAACAAATTCTTTTATTCATAGCTATTCTCCTTACATTTTCTCCGGGTCCCTAACTATTTCGCCTACATGTAGGAGAAAGAAACTTTTAAAATGATACCTAAATCATTGAATATGATTTAATATCAAAAACGTTATGGTATACTGAAAAAAAACTTTTTAGAAATAATATTCAGAAAATGATAATATTTACTACATAAATATCATTAGTATCATATAGTATAATTCAATCAACATAAATGTTTATACTGTTTCATATATTTGTATAGTTACCTCTAATGGGTGGAGTTTGTAGTATATGATTGGTTTTAGTAGAAGGTTGGGTACCAGGAAAAGTAGCATTCCTTTTATGTCTCCCCTAAAAAAAATTATACATTTTAAAATCAATTAAATGGATTGAAAATTCTTTAATTACATGATAAATAATAATTCTAAATAGCTTTTAAATCAGTTGAAAAAAATGGACAGCAGAGATTAAATAATTATATTATAGAAAAAAAGGAAATAAAAAATTTGAAAATTGAACCAGTTTTGATATAATTGACTAAATCAAGGTCAAAATGATGCGAAAACATATATTTTTAGTTAACTACAGGTACCCCAAAATTAGACTATAGTGAACAAATTGAAAGAGAAATTAATTGTTATATTATAATAAAGAAAATCAGAAATTTGAAAATTGAACCAGTTTTGATATAATTGACTAAATCAAGGTCAAAATGATGCGAAAACTTATATTTTAAAAGTGCCACAAAATTAGACCATAGTGAACAAATTGAAAGTGGGGAGAAATTAATTGTTTTATTATAATAAAGAAAATTTGAAAATTAAACCAGTTTTGATATAATTGACTAAATCAAATCAAAAGGATGAGAAAAAAAACAACATATTTTTTAGTTAACTAAAAATACCAAAATAATGGACTAATTACTAAAATTTCCTTGTTTTAAGTTGCCTCTTGAATTGCACACACGTATATAAGAAAGAAAAAGGCAATACGATATTTGTGTTTAATATGTTTATGTATAATTTTATTGAAATAAAAATGTGTATTTCTACTTTCCATAAGCATTTTAGAGTTATTTATCTTCTATTGAAATTGTTTCTTTTACATTTCATCGGTTCAGTGTCAATATCGTATCTTCACGAGTACTACATATACATTTTAAACAAATTTTAATTTCAAAAACAATAGGATAAAAAAAAAAAAAAGCTCTCTGAACTAGCAATTGCGTTATTTAAAAATAAAATTAAGGAAATTATATAGTCTCCATACTGCTGAACAATAAATCGTCCTTTGAAAGACCTCGAACGATCGGCAAATCTTGTTTTCATTTGTGTATTTCATGCAAATTGAAAATGGCAGTAAGCAATTTTATCAAACAACACCTGGACAAAACAAGACTCATAAACGGGATAAACAATGAGACTCTAAAGAGGTCAAATGGTGTTAAAAGAACAAGTAATCGAAAAAATAAAAATAAATAAATACATAAATAAAAACAAGGAAGGGTGAAAGTAAATGTTTTTTAACCGGTTAATAGCTGTTAATGGGGAGTCTGAATAAGAATGAGACTCTCCTGTTTTGGAGCCTTGGGGCACACCCTCCTATGTTTATTAGGCCTCTTTCCATCTCCTGCGTCTCCGGCCAAATTCGGAAATAACACGTTGACAAATCCCTTCATTAATCACCTTTACAAATACATATTTCCATTTATTGAATCTACATATTTATAAGTATGGTTTAAAAATACGAGAGAAGAATAATGTGACTAGATGGGGGTATTCCGGATTATATTTTATAAACATTATGTACCGTATACAGGAAGACTGATGAATAAAATACGCTTGATATCGGGGGTGGCCACAGAAATAAATTCGGGGAGGGAGTAGAAAAAAATGGAAAAATGTAAATATAAAATCACACTTATTTATCAACAAAATGTATAGGAACTTTAACTGATATCTTAATAAGTTAATTTCATGTCAAAATGCGGAATCCTTTAGTCGATATTTTTAAATATATCTAACAATAATTCATTGGCAAAATAGGTTTCACAATTTTAACATTGGAAATCCGACGCGTCTAAGAGAGGAAACTTTATTTTACATTAGGCACATGAACTATTAAATAAAATAAAAAACTTCTAAGTTTATAATTGTTATACAGCGGGAAGAATGATGCTTCAAATATATATGAGAAACAAAAAATATCTGTCATCGCATGCAAAATTGCTAAACTCGGGGGTGAAAGAATTCCTAAAAGAATAAGCATGGAGCCGACTGCTAAACGTCCCAGTGGTAGGCCCATACAGAGGTGGGAGGATTGCTTGTATACAAGTAGAATACAAATAATAATTTTTAGGTACTTGACATGTCGCGTATGATCGTCTAAACAAAGATCAAGAAGACTGAATCCTAAAATGGAATGCGGATAACAGAATACATAGTAGTTTGGAAGAATATTACAGATCAATATTATTTATATTTTTGTCCCTGATTCGATGCGGCCCCTTGCCCGACCTACGTGATAATTCTATTCCCTACAATAATAATATACAACTGATTTGTATCACAGCTATGTTTCCAATAATTATAATGTAATTTTTTTCTAGGAATAGAAATTACAGGAAACAAACCAAACGTAACGTAAATTCTTATTTGCGTAATTTCTTCTTCTTCTTCTTTTTTTTTTTTTTTTTTTTTTGAAAATGCTAAAAACCCGGATCACGTCTACAATACTGTTATGAAGAACGGAGGTACACGCGGAACGGTACATCTCCACTGCGGGGACAAACCGCAAAGCAAGAGCCTTTCTTTCTCTCCACTTCTGGGAGGTGGAATGGATGGAATGGTATCTTCCCGATACTTTCATGCCATTCAGGCTAAACGCGGTTGTGGTGATAGTCGAGGAATGATTGGAAGCGGTGACGGGCGGAATGAGAGTAATTAAGACAAAATTTCGATTAGTTAATGCAAAACGACTCCATCAATATTTATTGCTTATATTATATAAAGTAAAAATCCTTCAGATCATATATCATATATGCCAATATATCAACGAACTAAATGCCAATATAAATCAATAAAACTACTTGAGCATTCCGTGGCAAGTTAGTTAACCTCCTATATTTTTCAATATAATTTTTCTTAAAGCGTCATAAACATTAAACACGCCATTGATATTGTCTCCCTACACCTGTTATCTTAAAATTTCACAAGCGCCTTTAGTAATACGAAGCGCATTATTCCTCGTGGAGGTATGGCACGAACCAATGCGAGAAAGTCACCAGCAGCCCGCGTATTTTTTCTTTCAAAGTGAAATTAAAGAGAGAGAGAGAGAGAGAGATAACGGTGAATGATAAAAGAGAGTAAAAATTTCCAGGAAGCGATCCCTAGCGACGATAAGGCGAACCAAGCTAAGTCCTCGGCACCGCTAACGGAACGCCCGGCACATAAACCTAGATACGGCTCTCGCTGTCACCTGTTACCTCTAACTCAGTCTGTCTCAGGGTATCTTATTCTTTTAGGACATATGATAAATAAATAATTTTATAATATAGTAATAAAATAATAATAATAATAATAATAATAAGGTGTACGATAATCAATAAAAATAATGTCGACATCAACATTATTACGCAAAACAGTCCTTCCACATCAATATGTCGAAAACATTCACATTTTCGCAACATTATTCGCGGGCGCAATCGACTATAGGGTGCGCTAGTAGTTTTGTAAAATGTCGGAAGGAACGGGGACAGACATAGTTGATGTGATAGAGATAATTGGTAATTTTAAAAGACCATTAATTGAAGGGCAGGCTATCCTTGATGCAAACCACATAATGACTTGTGGAATAATATCTAGAAGTAAAAAAACAGTTATTTTACGAGCCTTGTGCCTTCAAACAAGCAATCTTAAAGGACTGCCCCATCAAATAAAAGTGGAAATCAAATTTATTAATAAGCAATTTTCTTGTAATTGTACGTGTAAAGCTGGCAGTTCTGGTAAATGCAAACACATCATTATAACTTTACTCTACGTTTTTCGATTAGTAATAACATTAATTACCTATTCATAAAATCATTGTTATGACAGCTGTCATTTTCATGACAGCTTAGTTTCTTTGTCAAATTATTTATTTATTTGTCAAAACTTTCAGACTTCGCATTGAAAACTTGGAACAATTAAGCAACGGATGTAAGACAAAAATGGGAAAATTAAAAAAGAAAAACAAATCTATGACACTATGGTCCCAATGTTATTTGCATAAAACTAACATTTTGGAATAATAAAATGTCAAATACAAATATTTACCAGGATAAATATAGTCCCTTACTTTAAAATGAAGATTACATATCGTCATACGTTTCGAAACAGGCTTATCTATTCTTAATTTTACAATCCACTCTTTAGGAAGCTTTTTATTTTTTGGAAATAGATGGAATGACACATCTTTTGATTTTCTAATTGAACACTGAGGGACCGAGCAATACCTATTAGACATTTTTCAAATAATATTTTGATCAATCGGGTTTTAATTCATTCATTCATTCACGGCGCAACAGACGCTTGAAGCGGTCCTTGGCCAGCTCAACTGCTCTTCCCCAGTCTTCCCTGTCGTTAGCGCGTCTGATGGATATTCCTGTTCTCTTCAGATCCTCGGCGACAGCGTCCTTCCATCTTCCCTTTGGTCTTCCGCGAGGCCTTGCTCCATCGGGTTTTCCATAATACAGTCTTTTGACTGTCCTCTCTTCACTCATCCGAATTACGTGCCCCAGCCATCTGATCCGTTGTACCCTTACAAATTGTGTTAATTTTAATTTTAATTTTTTTTTTTTAAATTTTAATTTTAACGGGTTTTAATTATGGAAAAATAAAATAAAAACGTGAAAAAACCTTATCCCAGGCAATGGCCCGGCTTCTATCCCCGTTTCTCTAGTTCCTGTAAGAAGCAGCACCGTCGCTTGCGCCCGCCTATAAACGTTTGTGAATCAAGGAAGCAAAATGCTATACAAGCTATTTTATTTTATTTAATGCTTCCCAACATTTAGGATCTGGGAAAAAAAAAAAAAAAAAAAAAAGGGCCCTTCGACAGGTTTTAACACTACCCTATTTAATGACTCAACCATGAACTCAACGAATATGTATGGATTCACCACAAACTGTTTTTCGACAATTAAAATGTAAGTGTTTCTCGATGTGCAAAGCTTAATTGTGTCATCACAGTGAACAGCTTTTAAAGTTTGAACAGTATTGGTATAAAACTAGGTTTTCATTATCAAGCGCTGGAATATTTTCAAAAATACCAAAATTGAGGCTACTAGATTTATTTCAGACAAAAGTGCTCCTCAAACATGACTGGTAAGGAAACCCCCATGGAATTTGAAAATGATTATTACCCTAGAAACAAAATAGAATGAATGCCATTTAGAAATTACCAGTAATAGTGAAATTGTTATAAAAAAACGCACATTTATAAAGGGGATATTATTACTGATTTTGAGGCAAAAAATATTCGAAGCGAGGATCAGCCGAAAGAGTCAATAAAACGGGTCCTTAAAGTAATTTTCTTACAGAGAACGGAAACTAAAAATGACGATACACGAGAAAGAAATGTATTCTAACTGAAAATAAAAACTTAAGTATTGACTGTTTTTAGGTACTGTTGTGTATAAGCGTAAAATTATCATATATTTATATACAATCAATAACTGATATGCCATAAATGTACATACTTATATGTATACAGTACCAGTCATAAGTTTAGACACCCTTAGATTTTGTAAAATAAATAAATAACAAAATTTTATTTTTTAGTTACAACAAAAAGTTATTTTATTGAACAACATAACAACTATAATTTTATTTTTAATTCATTTATAACTAGCTGTATATCCCGGTTTCACCCAGGGAACTTGGAAAACAATGAGAAACGCCGTGGGTTAAGAAAATTTCGTTAGGACAGAAATGAGATTTTTTTCGACTCCAACGGTTGATTTCCTAAAAATCTAATGTAAAGCGAGATCATAACGATTTTTATATCATAACAATAAAGAACATACCCAGAGATTAGCTGAAGTGATGGAATTTTAATATGGACAGGTGTTCGCACCTGGTATGAAAGAACAACTAAGCGAAATTCGGAGAATTTAGGACAAACGGTATGGATTTCTATAAAGAAGAAACAAACAGAATATCATCTTTAGTTGTATAGATTGTATTCAAAACAATCATATAATTTTTGAAATGTTATCTCTTTCGTTACAATTATTTTTTTAAACTTGAAGGTTGTGAATTAAATGCAAGTGAGTCTAAACTTTTGACTGGTACTCTATATATAGAAAGAAAAAGAATTATTAATTTTTTTATAGATTCCAACGAATTTCATTCACACTGGTTGTTATTCATACGTCATTGTTATAAAGTTAAACTTATCAAAGTGATTAAATCCAATTCGATTTCTGGACTTATGGTAGACTTTTCGTTAATAATTCCCTCATCTAACTCGATATTTTCAAAAATGTCATTTTTATCTTCCTTGCATACTAGGACTCACAGAACAAAATATATTCCAATACAAAATTAATAAAAATAATATTCACAAACATGCAATTGAAATTACAACATTTTTAGACTAGATCATTGGTTATTTCTTAACTCCCCCCCCCCCACATCAAAGTAACAATTTACACTCTGGATTATCTAGAGTATAAAATACGGACATGAAAAAAAAAAAAAAAAAAAAAAAAAAAGAATTATCAAATAAATGATCCTATATATTTTAAATTAAAACGCATAACGTCGCGGAAACTTTCATAAATTTGGTAATAGGCCTTCAAAAAGAGCCAATGTAGGTGCAAAAGTGCGGTACCACCGACGACTATCATACTCAAAGTGTAATGCCATGTCATCAAATAGACATTTTCGCTAAGATTTTCAACACGACCCGTGAAAATAGTCCTGTCGTGTTAAGAAAAAAAGCTCTCCTGCAATTTGTCTTAGCAGGTGTGGAACTACGTTACAAATGGTCCGCGAAAATAAAGCGAATTACTTCATTTACCACAAAAAATAGGCCATTCTAATTGTGAAAGTCAATTACAAAAGACAGTATTACCGAAAAGGAGATTTTTAGATATTGTTCATGATGCTAATACATACTTTAGTAAGCATTCATTTTCAAAAACTAAATATTTTTTAGAATTTATATTTTCTGTTTCTTAATATTTTAAAGTGAAAAAAAAACAAAAAAAAAAAAAAACATCATTGGTGAGGTCTAGACTGTTTGTAGAAACAGTTGGAACAAACTGTTCTAGTACACCTTCGTGACTGTTCGAGAAACTTCTACGCTTGCCGGGAATCTTCTAAATTGTTCTAATTCAGACTAAATATAAATTTGCGACAGGACAGTTAGTCGTGCTCTGAAGCTGGAAACATATGATTTACTGTATCGTTACAAGCTGATACTATTTGTAGCCTTGTTAGTTATTTGAGTTTTTTATTTTTTAGATATTGTGAATGATTATTTTGGTTTAATAAAAATTATTTAACCCCCCTTAGGGGAAATAATTCACATAAGTTTAGAATTATATAAAATAAAATTAACTTTAGAACAATTGTTGATAAACAGTAGCACATTCAAATGGACCCCCCTATAGAATTGATACAAAAGGAACAGAATTTATAAAGGAGTATTTTAATGCCCAGATTAGGAGGATGGATTGTATTTAAACATTTTTATACTGTTTTGGTACAAAACAACTTCGATAGAAATATTTTTATTTTCGTATTATATGACAGTGTCTTTTTTGGATTACTGCTTTATTTAACAGAATGAATAATGAAATAAAGAAAGAACTTATGAATACACAAATATAAAAGTAAAACAAGAAACCGTATTTCGCATAAAGTTACAGGTGTATAATCTCGCGCATAATAATCCCTTTTATTATTAGTGGATTTTAAGCTTCTTATAGCCTAACATGGATTCAGATGGTTAAAAAAAATTATTGTTTGAAAATAAAAAATAATTGATTTCAAAAACATAACTTCGATATATGTATTTAGAAAAAAAAAAAAGTTAGGCTGGTCAGACCTACAGAAATTTGTTAGTTATGAATAAAAAATTGGTCTGGATTGTCAGGGAATTCCCCTAACTTTTTCTCATAACAGCCTTATTTACGATATTAAAAAACCTTGATCGCTCTTAAGAGCTTTCTACTATATGACATTGCTGAGAATCGAGCGCAATTGATTAAAATCGAAACTAACACCTTTAGGTTCCAGCGCCGACCAATTATTTCTTAGCCTCAGGGTACCTGTATCGATAAATCATGTTAGCATTTTTATCGATAACAATGCCGACTTCATAACCTGGTACTGACTATTATATATTTTCACTAAAGATCCTTGAATTTCTAGTATACTAGAGTAGACACTAGCATAGCTTATTTTCTTGCGAAGGCCGCAATGCGGTTATTCATTAGATTTGCGTTTCATGTTTGAATTGTGAATTACTATGTTTAGTCGTTAAACTATTTCCTATGTTATATCGTTTTGTCCCTGGCTTCCGTAAATATTGGACAATTTTTTCAATTTCAAAATTAGAAAAAATATCGACATTTTTTAACCTTGCATGTACTACCTACCCCTTCTCGTACACACTCCCTTTTGAAGACCTTGAGGGTCGCACAATAGAGAGAATATAATAAATGGTAATATGAATATGTTGTACGGCCAACTCTCGATAAAACGATCGCCGAGGGACTGTGAAACATACCGACTTAGCGAGGTTATCATTCGACTTATCTACATGTAATTGAGAACACGGCATTAGAGTTAAAATTCATCTACGCTTACTTCACAAAAATCCATATTGTCTGCATATAGGGAAGAGCGGGGAACAATGAGACGGTTTTTTGCAATTGTCGAAAATAATAGAAAAACTATTGCTGGAGTTCTAAAATTTATATAGTACATCTTACTACAATTGATCTTTGTTCAGTAGATGCGAAATCTGAAAATGTCACCCACGAAAATATTTATTTTCATTTAACCTCAAGAAGGTTTTTGTCTCAATGTACCCCACGGCAGAGAACACCGAGACATTGCTCGGGGAACAGTGAGACACCACATTAAAACAAAATATTATTACGATAATTAACATAACAAATATGAAGTAGTCATTAAGAAGAAAAGATGTACTAATCTTAGTACATAGTAGTAAGTAGATATAATTCTTTTTTGTTTTTTAATTTGGGGATCAAAACTTGCAACGAGAATTCGGTATTAACATTACCAAATCAAGTATTGACAATAAATAAAGTGTAATTTGTGATAAAATTAGGTGATGTAATAAAAAAAAAATATTATATTTTAATGAAAATAACTACTGTTGATGGCCTGTTCTTTTAAATGTATTCCTTCCTTCTAGGGATTATTCAATATAACTTTAATTTCCTATTTAACAGTATAAGTGTCTTCGTAGGCTGTCTCACTGTTCCCGTCTCACTCCTCCCCAGTGAACAATCATTGGTCGTGCAAAGGTTAATACAAAGAGTTCAAGTTGCTGAATAAAAGGCATTAACAGAAAATCGGTGAAATGAACATTTACACACACTTTCAACGAGAACGGTCACAAAAAACAAAAAAAAAATACTTGAACAAAACAAAAATGAGACAAAAAATAGTTGCAAACGTATGATAATGTTGGTTTCTTTCCTGGAAAAGCTTATTTGACTAATATTCTACACTACAACAAATCCTACACTAACGAACACAGGGTATGCCCAATTCATCTGGCTCGTAGAAAAAATTTACAAAAGGAGAAGGAAATTTTTTATATTTGAGCTCTATTAAATTAGGCCTTGCATTTACGGAATTCGTTTTTTTCAAACTGTTGAAAAACTTAAAATAAACCAGTATATTTCAATAGCGTTTTCAGAAATTTGTTGTTTATATTTAATTTTGAATACTCTTACATTAAGTCGCTATGGCGTGAATCTGCCAAAATAAAAGTCTTCCAGACTTTTTTCGTACACCAATAAATCAAGCCCTTGATGGTGTACTTGATGGGATTCTAACATCATATACAATAAATAACTTGAACTCTAAAGGTGTCTTTACACTCTACGAACTTTACCTTCGAACACCACCCTCGACTAGCCTTCACGTCGACTGTTGGCGTGTTCTTGGTACTTCATCTGTTCCCCTGTGTTCGGGGGTAGCGCTAGTGTCACTTTTGATTTGGTTTTTCCCAAGTGACAGGAGTTGTTTGTGATATTAATGCGCCGTTCTAATTCATCTCCTATTTTTCTATTTTTCAGATAATATAAAATATATTGATTATGGAGATTTTTTCTTCATCATAAGCTAGCGTTGGGTGCGTTAACCATATTGGTTCTCTTAACGTCACGTAAGTATAAATGGCTGTTCGTTTAACGCCGGTACGGCAAGGTTCGAAGGAGAACCTGTTCGGGGGTGAGGTTCGTAGAGTGTAAAGGCACCTTAATACGATAGAGAATCACTAAGGCATACTTTTCCACACTCGCTCGAAATTAGAGACCACGAACCTCGAATCTACACGATAATTTACGTTCCAACTTTGTGTGACACACCTAGCGTAGTTTTCTTTTTCTTATCCTACTAGCAACCCCGATTTCGAAAGAATCTTTATAGGCTGGGTAGATGAACAGCTGATGCTCTTGAATGCCGACAACAATGGACGGATGGTGAATACAAAAACTGCTCCAGAGGACAACCGCCTCAAGAACAATGAGGAATGAAAGGCATAAGTGTGGGCATAGCGGAACCCAGCAAGCCTATCAATATTCAATAGGAGGTACACCACGTGGTGAGGCGGTGGTACCTGAGCGATGTACCTAACCACTAGTGGTGGAGGAAAATTTACCACCGGTAAAGGATTATAACAGGAATATTTCACTGTATTTTATATTATTTTTTTAGTAACTAAGTGTTGGATATGACAAGAATTCGTAAACGTAATCATATTTACTTGGTACCTTGTGTGTTTTTTTGGTACCTTAGCAGAGTATACTTTGGATACTCAACAAGATATATATCCTTCCTTACCTTAGACCTCGGGAAGACGGACAGAACATCGGTCCAGAACCTGGCTTCCTCCCTGGACGTACCCTTGACGAAGTGGACAACGTCCGGAGCGGTGATGGCCAAGCTGTAAGGGTTACCCGTCAGCTCTTCAGCCGGGGTCACCTCCACGACCTTGTTCATGTCGATGGAAGCCTGGGGCACCGTCTCTGGCTGTAACAGAAGAGAACAGAGTTTAATAATTTATATAATAAGTTGAAATAATAATATTTTAGCTTAAAAGCATACAGATCCATGGAATATTATTTTGGAGATAGATCACTGAAAATGAAGAAAGCACAAACAATACCTTCAAAATTGAACTTCTGAGCCCATGTGAATAATTCGGAATTTTCGGACTTATGGTAAAATTACTTAATATCATGAAGTATCAATACGGATAAATTATTTTTATCCTATATATTCATAATAAATAGCTTCTCATCGAGTATAAAAAAGAAAACAATATCCATCTAATGGTCGCAGGATGGCGTTCCCGCGGGAGCCCTAGTATTTTTAAAGGGAGTAAAAAATCCTTGGCTATGCCGTCCCTCGGGTAGGACGTAAAATGGAGGTCTTAGGCCTGTAAGATGTCAGGTACTCGTTAAAGATTCTTATCCTAATTATACCTTGATAGGCAAAAGTTAGGACTCCCACCGAAGCATTCGTCCGATTAGCCTTAGTGGCATAAAGTGACATTAAACAAACAACTTCATTTTATTTATTATTATCTTAGTTAATACTATGTCCTGTCCACTTTTAACGCATAATAAGCTTGACATCTATTCCTCAGTTGATTTCTCAAAGAACCGGATCTAAAGCATGTTTGGTGCACCTGATAGCTTATTAATCCCTGTATTATGGACATTATTTTGACATCAAACATAACCTACCATCTCCAGAAAACAAAGAAAACCTGTAGTCATCCAGATAATGTTTGAAAATAAGCTTCGACGGGTTTCGTGGTGGATTTAAGCGTTTGTACTAAACGGTTCATGCAATAAAACAATCATTAGAAGTTATTGTACTATTCATTATACGTCTATATTATACAAAGACCGAAGGGATGTCCATTTCCTCGTGTACAAGACATTTTTTACGTACGATTGGTATCACAATATACCTACTTTCCCCAATAATTTTGATCGGAAACGACTGTATTCTTAAAATATTCAAAAGCTTTGCAGAGCATCATATGAGTAGAGATAAGGCTAAATGAGTGTCAGGAATAAAAGTAAAATGTGAAAACATGGATATTGGATAGTTGTGTAAAATTTCGCACTCCTATCAACAAAGTCATATCTAAAAAAACATGATTTTTCAGTACATTCAATCTTAAGTTTAATAGTCCAACAAAAAGTAATCGTGCACATATTAAACTTTTTTGCAAAAATGCAACATATAGTTTTAGATAATTACTGGGTTTTTTTTTCTCTATTTTTGATTTGTGACATCCTTGTTAAAAAAATTATTGGTGTTTTTGGAAAGAGTTAAGACGATTTGGGTTGAGAATAATAAATCGATAATTATTGAAGACTTTAAATTATTATAACACTCTTTTACTTATGAGGAATAACAAAAAGATGCTAGCAAAACACGTTGATTTCAACTCTGAGTAGGTTGGTAAGTGAAAGCTGTATATTGCACGAACCGCACCAGTTTTTTCCTTCTATAGATACCAATAGAAAAATTACATTTTTCTATTCTCCCCACAAATGCTTTTTAATTTTATGAATTACTTTAAAAGTGGAAAATACTTATTAAAACAAAAAAAGCATAATGAATTTACGGGACCATTTTAACCACAGATTACCAACAGAAGAAAAAAGATAAAATGAAATGCAGAGGACCTGGGTTCGATTCCCGGCCGTGATCGAATCTTTTATCTTCTAATCAAATTGTTAAAATTTATAAAAGAAAATAATAATTAAATAAAATGGGCCAAATCAAATTCTCTTTGATTCCTTTTTCGAGGCTTAGCCTGAAGTACGTCTCAGCAAAACTCTGCAATATGCAGAGGAAACATTAAACTGTAATTTTCTAGCGAAGGTCGACAGTTTAATGACAGTAATTAGGCTTGGCGTTTCTCTGCTGAGAATTTAAATATAAAGAATATTTAATTTTTTTTTCCTTTTTGAACTGTTTAATTTCACATTGTATCATAAGGTAGGAATGTTTAATGATATATAATTAAATGACATTAAAATAGATTTTCCAAGACGTAGTTGTTCCGAAGTGACGTAATTTATTTGTTACTTATTAATTCCATTTCTACTTTTAAGATATTCATAAGGTCCAAAAAGAAATATATACATGAAAGGTGAAAGAAATGTTACATAATAAACAATAGAAATAATAGATGGTAATACATCACTTATTGTCATTATATTGTTTAATCGATTCCCAATTTTTTTTTTTTGTATATTATCAAATCATCAAATCATATAGGTATATTATTTCTCAAAGCCTTTTTTTTTTGTCGGTACGCCATAATTTCCTTCATACTTCATCAAAGTTCATGAATGAGGCATCACTTTAAAGCTTTCCTTAACCCCTACACCGGAAAAATATACAAATCGCTCATTTTATATCCTTTTTTTCGATTAACCCCTTTGTTTCTTGCGAGTTGTAAGCGAAAATTTCATAATGGTCGCAGGGCTTTTTCGATGGTGTCATTTTTTTTCAATTTGTCGAGACGAAC
Source organism: Aelia acuminata (assembly GCA_911387785.2). Taxonomy (NCBI): domain Eukaryota; kingdom Metazoa; phylum Arthropoda; class Insecta; order Hemiptera; family Pentatomidae; genus Aelia; species Aelia acuminata. The sequence goes on along the minus strand of OU426982.1, from coordinate 121,241,160 downwards.
GTTTTTGGTTATACACACTTTTTCGATTGTCACCGTCGTTTGCGAGTTACAAGCAAAAACATGCGATTTCAGTCAATAGAATCAGCGCACTGACTTTCCGCGAAACCGATATGTGTATTTAAGTATTCCGTCTTCTAATCTGTCTTCTCTATATTACAATTTAAACCCATCTATTGTTTACTTCAATCCTCACATATGCCGATGACACCCTAATTACGCACTACATGCACTACACTATATTAAATATACGGTATGTACTTCAACTAAGTGAGATTTAAGAAGGTCACAGTGCGCTTGCTTTGCTAGTCAGCTAGACCGATGCTATTCTATTCAAAAATTAAATTTTATTGTTTATTAATAATGGGCATCTTATTCTGTATGATGATTTTTAATAATATTAATCCCGTTTATATGGTAAAAGTTTTGGAAAGAGGTTTAGTACCAAACGTTGCTTGGTTTATAACGATTATAACAGACGAAGTAAACCTGTTTTTTTTTTTATTTTATTTTTTTATCAATCATGGTATGGTAATGCTGTAGTTCACTTATCAAGCGGTTAATAAGAACAATAATCATAATAGGTTAATAATCATCTTAATCGACTAACCGTCTAAAGAGGACTATTCGGTCAAAGGTCCATGGTAAACATGCCTTTACAATTTAGTACATCTTCATTGTACCCCTTCTTTTCTGACCTGAGCAAGACTTGCATTATAGGTAGAAACATCAGAATTGAATAAATAATCATCGCTTGGGCATTTCACATTAATTATATGAGCATTTCACATTAATTATGACTAAATTTTATCTGGTACATAAGTCACCTAATTTGAATCCGCTCATAAACGAATGACTTCATCATTGGATAAAGCAAGAAATCAACTGAGGAATAGATGTCAAGCTTATTATGCGTTAAAAGTGGACAGGACGCAGTATTAACTAAGATAATAATAAATAAAATGAAGTTGTTTGTTTAACGACCCTTTATGCTACTAAGGCTAATCGGACGATGCTACAGTCGGAGTCCTAAATTTTGCCTATTCAGGTATAAGTTGGATAGGGATCTTTAACGAGTACCTGACATCGCACAGGCTCGGGACCTCCATTTTACGTCCTATCCGAGGGATGGCATAGCCAAGGATTTATATTTGCCTTTAAAAAATCCTAGGGCCACAGCGGGACGCGAACCCGCGACCTTTAGAATAGTAGGTTGCCATGCTAACGACTACACTACAGGTGACCCCATAAAATGAAGTTTATAGGCAAAATATTAATTATTGATTTAAAGGAATTTTAATTGTTCTTTTATGAGATAATACCAACGATAAACTAATCGTTAAAATTTAAAAACGATCAATAAAACAGTTTAATGAGCAATGAATGCAGAACAAACCCACGGTATATCACAGCCAATATACCGACTCCCCTTAATTATAGAATATAATATTATTTATCATGGAACACGTTTAGCAGTTACAACAGATAAATCGATATACCGAGAGGAGCAATAATAATTATGTAAATTGTGCCGTTAATTAAAGTCCTCTAAAGACGCAGCAACTACCGGATCGCCCTCATTAATTATGTAAATACATTTGCCATTAGCCGCAAGCAGCGGCGATATAACATAACATAACTCAGTCCGGTACACAACTTTCCAAACCTGATAGTCGGTTTCTCTCCGGTTCTCTACGGAGAAATCTAGACACTGCTAAAATCGATATTAGCCTTCTGAAAAAATAATTCTGCAACTAGGAATAAAAAGGACCAAATAAAAAAAATTGAAATTTAGGTTGAGAGCTGGAAAAAAGAAATATGGAAAGAAGAGAGGTAGAGAATACAATAAATGGTGTAATTGTTTAAAAATATTAGTTTCCATTATTATTTTTACTTACCTACATATGAAGTATACAGTAAGGGAAAGTATTGCGATCATGAAAAATTTTGATTCCCGGTTTCCAACGGAAATACACGTTTTGAGGTCCCCTGTGTCCAAATAACCAAGTCCCGCGAAATCTTCTGTGTCTGAGTGTGTGTGAACGTTTGATATATTTTTATTGATTTTTCTTAATACTAAATCAATCAGAACTAGGTCAATTTGACCCAATGCGTTTCACTTGCAACCGTTGGCTTGTATATTGTATAATAATATATAATGAAATAAACAAATCAATAAAAACATAAATCAATTCTATTCAGATAAATTGGAATTATTTTTCTTTTGCTTGTAATATAAAATTTCATTTTTTTCATTTATGTCACTAAACTTCCTGAGCGATATTATTTACAGATATTACTTATGGACAACTAAATATTGCCTCACCTAGGTGATATTTAGAAGGAAATTGTTATTGTATTATAAAACAGAAAGAAAAATATTTGTAAATTTCCCTAAAACATACCTTAAAAAAAAAAAAAAAATGTTACTGTCAAGACTGTACTCGCAAACAATGGTGACAATCGGAAAAGTGTATACAACCAAAAATGTTTGTCAGGACAAGTTTGAAAAAAAAAATGAAACCTTCGAAAAAGCCCTAGGACCATTTTGAAATTTTCGCTAAGCATTGCAATTTTTCGCTTACAACTCGCGATCGAAGGGATTAATCGAAAAAATGCATTTGACCGAAAATGTTCTCCTTGAAAACCTGAAAAGATTGAGGCCACTTAGAAACAGAACATTTTGATTTTCTCGAGGGGCGAAATTAGTTATTTGTATATTTTTCCGGTGTAGAGGTTAAGGAATGAGGCCTCATTCATGAAATTTGGTGAAGTATTAAGGAAGTTATGGCGTACCGACAAAAAAAAAAGGTTTTGAGAAATAATCTATATATGATGTGTATTAGCAGCCAACTCTATTGAGCAACTACTTTTAATATATTTTTTAAAGCTTCATGCTTATTCCACAGTGTGTGGTGTAATTCTGTTAAGATGTATTTCGCAATTTACTCATTATAGGCAATGGAAAGCTGAAATGAAAAGAACTCACCAAGAACTTACATGGGGAAGATTATATCACAAAAAAATCATGACTATATCAACACTAGGATAAAGAATCTGACTAAAATGCGACATACGAATATATGAGTACAAGCTCACAAATGTTTCGTAAGAATTTTTTGAAACATATTTCCTCACGTATCTCTCTGTAACTCAACCTCGGTTCAATGGCCTTTGGGACTTTGAAATATCATTTACGCGAGTTCTCCGAAAACAATTATAAAAAGTGGGAAAAGGAACGAAATTTACTGTTATTCGAGAAGGCTGCAGATAAAAGGTGAGTCAGATACCTGTTTGTCAGATTCCCATCAATAATGGATGAGTCCTGCCCTACATATCTCCCTTCGTCTCCTACAACGGACTTGAGCTTAACTTAAAAACATGAAGCATTATCCGTCTTCACTTCCAGAGGCGAAACATAAGTTTTATACCACTAAGTGCCGAGAATTATCATACAAAAGTGCATGCAGCGAGTGGAGAAACCAATTCCGCGTCTGTATCCCATTCCGATTCTATTGCGAATTCCTTTTATCTAGAAAGATTTTCATCCAATCCGGACTGTGGAGCTTTGACTAAAAGGTGGAATAAACTTAATTTCGAATCGAAGAATTTATTTTAACGTAGAGTCAATTAAAGTCTATTTAAATTTATGTAGATGAAATGAAGCAGAACTGGAAAACCAAAAAGAGAATTTATGAAATAGAAGGAGTAATGAAAATAAAACACTAACAAGATAATCGTATAAACGCAGGAGGAGTGGGGAGGGGGGTTAATTGTCAATGCTGGTGGCAATTGTTCGAAAAGTGATAATTCGTTAATGTACTTTAATTATGTTTGGATGCTATTATGACTTTTGTACCGTGTGGGCAAACCTGTTGGGAAATACGCGTTGTCCCGGACAACCGACATAATAATTGGGAACCCGAAGATAGCTCAAAGAAGTTCAAAACCCAGAGACATTTAATAATACACGGCAAATTTGATAATCAATCCGCCACCAACGCCTTGGCCCGGGAAACCCCAAATAGCCTAACTGGCGAGGAAGGGAAGGAAAAAATATGATTATGACATTTTTGTCATACTGGGAACATATAATTGTGAGATTTTTTGTTTAAATTGCAGTTACTTTAATTTTTTTTGTTTTAAACTGAAAGAAACATGGGAAAAGAACTGCCATGGGCAGAATACGTCCGCCATGAAGAGTTATGGGCTTATAGCTCAAACACAATCCATTATTTTGCCATTATAATAGGTTCCTTCGGCCTGCGTGGACAAGCCTGAAGGGCGGGGTTAGGGAGGTACCTACATCGATTCAACAGTACCAACCTCCCCGTCGGCTTTATACACCCTCGTCTATTCCCCAAGCTGGTGTAACTTACCATATGTAAATATACAACATACACGATACATCTATTAAGTAACATAATTATTGTATATATGAATAGATCGAATCTAAATAAAAGAATTATTATTTCCCTCATATAATGAAACGGCAGGATATAAAGTTTTTAATATATTCTCAACAATTTTCGTAAATATAATTAACCTAAGTAATTAATGAAACCAGTCAATCAGTAACTGAAGATATGTATAGGCTGGGATGGGGATATCCGATGTGGGCGTGGCAGGTAGCTCAAGATGTACTACCATCAATGCACAGATGTCGTACAATATATATACATATATACACTACGTATCTTTTGAAATGGTATATTTCAATGATTTAGAAATCACCATACCATACTTCCCCTAATAATCCTGATTTTAGATTTTTTTATTTAATATCAAGATAATGTACAAATAATACCAATAGTAGGCTACATACCGAAAATATTTCTTGATTTATTGAATATAATATTTTTTTTTCGGTTTGGATAGTAAATGTTAAAAATACTTATCTTTATGACACATGATTAGTTCATCACCCACCATAAAACCATTAAAGGAGAGATAGATTGGAAACTTAGAGGCCATTTTTAACACATGGCTCACTCCTTTTAACAACGACATATCTCAAAAAATCGGTTATTTTTAGCTATTACCGTGATTCCAACTGCTTAATGTAAGTACATACCATTTTTGGGATATTCTCTTAGTATTCTTGAATGTTGGTCATTTCTGGGGAGAGTACGGAATAGTGAGAAGCAGTTAACTGTGAGACAGTTAGCTTATAGAACAATTGCAAGGGCAAAACTATGGTAGGATTGGTTTAAGTGGAGAATGTTCGACCAATAAGTTTTTTCCGTGCAAGAAGCCAACAATACCATACGTTTGTGACTATTTTAGCATGATTTTGTTTTCAAGCTGTCAACTTTTTTTTATGACTTGCTTTCTCATTGGCGGTATGGATATTATTGTTTACTAGCTTTGGGGCCCTGCTTCGCTCAGGGAGTTGTGGAATAGGTGGAATGAAACAATAACTTTCAAATGTAATAGTACAGAAAAATAGACCAAAATTAATCATGATTAAAACAAAATTTGTGCCATCCTGAAACTTCAGTTTAGTATTAGTGGTAAATTTCGAACCTCAGAGTCCGTCCATATATGGTTTGGGTATAAGAGACCCCATTAATGCGGTTTTCTCAATGCATTTTCTTCCCTTCTCTTGATTAAGAAAAATTATTTTGGCAGCAAATATGTCCTGCTATGTACCATTTTTTATGGTTTCTATGTTCTGATTCCATTGAGACCATTCTCATGACGGTACCGCATCCTTATCAAGTTGAGTAACTTCTCCTTTTTCGAAATCGGTTGAACACAGAACAGAACTATTAAACAGAAATATTATATGAACACTTTATTTTCGATATATAATCCATTAGGTTATATCTTTTATTCATATTATCTATAGGTTATCTATTTTATTCAGTGTTAGTTTTTATTCGCTCACTATACTAATAAGCAATTTTTCTTTTGTTGTTAATTTACTCCTATATTGTATATTGATTAAAGGCAATGTTTCGACCAATTCTTTCCTCTTCTGTAAAAACTTAATTCGCTTAGGAATCCAGTAGGTTTTGTTTATTTTTAATTTCAATTCATTGCAGAGACGTAATGACCGTATTGAAAAAGAAAAAGAAAAAATAATTAGTTACACATAATCTCGTGTAATTTAAAGAAAACAGCTGAAGCCAAAACCATAACAAACCGAACTAATGAAGGAAAACCTTATGAATTGAGCTTAGCTCGAGCTCCTGGCTTCCAAATGTCGAACTAAATTTTTTCATTCATTAACTCGCATGGGCATATTAGAGGAGCTAATTACATGTAGCGAGAGGCTTAAAATTACAGCCCTTGTCCCTTCAACATTACACAATTAAAATGAAAACTGAAGCCTTCTTCATCGTTAGGGGCAATAGGGCAATATGACAACATAACATTCTTCATAGTACGTGTAGTCGTTTTTGAGCCTTTTCGGCACGCACATTGTACACTTTGCTTTATAATATATATTGATTACACCGATTTTCTGTTTATGCCAGTTATTAATGAACTAAAACTCTTTGTATTAACCTTTAAACAGCCAATGATAGTTTACTTTGGAAACAGATATTTGTAATGAAAGAGGGCAAGACCCTTTGGGGATGAGTGAGACGGGAACACTGGGGCCTCAGCAGTTGCCTCTCTGTTCCCCCACTCCTCCCAATAGATGTAAAAGGTACACTAATATTTATTTCTATTATTTATTTATTATTTAATATTTATTAGTATTAATGCGCTGAGAGGATATACTACAGTACATCCTCGCGAGATCAATTGTAAAAGTTAATTTTTTAACTCGATTCAAGCCAAATCAATAAAATTTTGAACAAGAACGCCAAGTGGAACTACTTAAAACTAAAAAAAAAAAAAAATATAATTTTTAAATATTTTTTTTCATCAGAAGAGAAAAGATTTGTCTTGGCCGGGATTCGAACCCTGATTTCCTTATCTTATAGTAAGGCGCTCTTGCCTCTTGATCCACCAGGCACATATCCCGGTCAAGCCAATCATTTTCTCTTCACTCACCTCTTTCCCAGCGATCTCGCAAATTTTCCGAAATATACAGGGGAGCGGACTAATTTGTCCTTTTAATGAGGTCCTTTGACCATTGACCGGGATATGTTCCTGGTGGCTCAAGTGGCATTTTTTTTTCTATTTAACAGAGGGAAATAAGTCATTTATAATCTAAAACGATCTGCTAAATAGTAAAAAGTATAATTGGCTACATTTCATTCTATTTGTAAAATTCATAGTCCTAATAAAAAAACATATGTCTTTTTAGGTATGATTGAAGTTGTGATAGGAGTGAGCAATATGAAGGTATTATGTGATTACTTGTGTAAATGATAAATATTTGAAAATATATTAGTAGAACTCGCGCGTTTACTAGAAATATCCAAACGGGAAAGATATAACTTTTCTTTTATCGAAATACAACTAAGAATAAGTTTGGTTTTAGGTGGTTCAAGAAGTATTGTTTTTAATAAAATTATGAATTACCTATTTACAATTTTAAACTAATCAGCCAAAAGTCTTAGTTTACTTTGCAGCAATTGATAATAAGCCCTACTTACTTAATAGAACATTTTTTTTCTTTGGAAAGCTGTAATGTTCTGAGGATATGGTTTACCAAGTTTAACTAATCTTTTTCTAAAAATGAACTTTATCCTATGATAGAAGGAAGATATACACTCGCGGAAGTGCCGTGCAGGGAGCATGCGAGACACGCTGATAACCACACAGTTTCAGATTACATTGTACACGAGAACCTCTGGCCCCATATCTGATGGAGCAGGTACCCACCTCTACGAGATAACATATTTCTAAATACAATATCTGCAGCGATTTGAATTTAACCTCAACTATTGCGCGATTTAAATGAGGATTCCTGAGATGGCAACGATATAAGTTTACGGGACACTGAAATGCGCACGGTGCTTAAGGTAGTTGATAGTGGTATTAATCAAATGGAAAATGGCCCTTGGGAGTAGCTTAAAGGGGGGGGGGGGTCGCATTTAAATAAATAAATGTATAATGCAGGAAGGAATATAATAAAAATCATTAAGAGCGCATGGAAGACGGCTCTCGTTACAATTAACTATAAAGCCAGACTTGATTAGGAGCCATAAAGTGGGAAAAAAATATTAGGTCGGTTAGGACTAAGTCCCACAGGCTAAACCGCCTGCAACTTCAACAAACCTTTCCCTCCGCCTCAAACTTAATATTACCTTCTTCATGGAGCGCCGATGCTTGCAAACAAACCAAGTTCCACAGCAAAAAAGCCTCAACAGTTTCAGAACGGCATACTGAGTCGTATTTTGAAAAACACGACATTATAAAGAACGAAAACTGACTTACTGAATATCACTCATTAGACGGAGGCACATCAAATTCATTGACAGCCTCAAGCACTGCAATAATCCACTATTTCAAACACTCACACCAACCGGACGGCCATAGAGGTGGCAAACAGATGTCGACAGCCTAAGATTAGACTAACTTAGGAACGGCTTACTTTAAAACAACTAATTTAACAAAAATGGTGAGCCCATCAACGGAGATAGATTTGTGACTGACTGAAACCGAAATCAATAAACTGACACAGAATACTTTTAAAATGCACCCTGTGCAGGAAAAGAGTTCTTATATAGGAATATAGAAGTTCTTCATGTTCGCCTGTCATTCAACAAAAACGAAGATGGGGCTAAGAAGAAAAAAAAATCTATAAAGTGAAATAAGTAAATAATAAAATAAAATAATAATTTTAAAATACAATGTAATATGAGAATGGAAAAAATACATTTATATGTTACAGGGAGTAAGAAAATTGAAGTAACCGGAAAATGAATGCCCCTTTAACTCAGCATAATATTTAAAAACTATATAATTCTTATATAAAGCCTCCAAAGGAATTAATAAACCATTTTAGATTATTAACATTTAAACATCTGTCCCTGCCACTGAGTAAACATCCTACTAAATATTTAAAGTGATGTTTAAACATAAATCGAAGGTAGCTAATAAATCGAAGAAGCTACACTTTTCAAAATCTGTAGCATAGATTGCAGTAGAGCACTGGAGCGGTTATTGTTTCCTTATTATTTTACTAATCTTATTGATTTATTTTTTTCTAGATTATGATATATTGTTATTCATTCTGCGATAATATCGGTTTCAGGGGTAGGGCACCCTCATGGGAACTAACATTATTTCATCCTTCCGGGTAGCAAGAAAATTTGGCGCCCAAACAGGAACTCAATCGCAGCTCTTTCTTTTTTGTAACTGTACTAAATATCTCTTAACCTAGTGAATAAATGGTTATGTCAAATTTAGTCCAAAAAGGGTTAAGTGGCTAAAAAGTGTCATGGAAGCGGTTTCTTCCTTGTGAAGTGAAACTCGCCCCCCCCCCCCCCCCCCCCCGAAACGTGATGAGCTACATATTGCTAGTTTTGTATAAAATGCGCTATATTTAGGCATTCTCGAAGTTATTTATTTAGTAGTTTCATAAACTAAATTAACTTAGTTGATTAGTTATCAATTTTCTATCAGGGAACACGAACAAATAGTGACTGTTGAATTCATCCATGGAATTTAGGCTTTTAATGGAATGAATTAGAGAATGAGAAACAGGAAGTAGTATGTTTTATTTTTTGGTTTTTGTTTTATTTTTACCTGACAGTAATTTTTGTTTGAACACCCACAATGAATAAATTTTAATTACAGAGTAATAATCTTATATCTTGAGTAGAATAAAAGCAACAAAACAAAAAGGTGACAGCTATGAAATGCCAACCTCCATTTGCCCCTAATCTCTTGCCTTGTAACCTTTGAACTTCTCGATTGAAACAACTTCTACCCTTTGATCTCGGGTTGGTATTCGTTAATTGCATAATTCCAAATCATATCTTCTATGGTCGACCTTTTATAGTTTGATTTTCTTATAACGGCTTGAACTAGACCAATTAAATATTTATAATATTTAATAACACCCACGTTCATTAAATAATATTTTTTTATTTCTTACTGGTTTTTTTCCCTTAATATGTTTATATGGAAATAGAAATCTTATTTTTCTTGATCAAATACAATAAATGGCCCATCATTTTGAAGATTAATTTCAACTCCAGATGCAAAAATAGGTAATATAAGAAGTTCTCAATAATATTAAAAAATTGCTACGGAACGTTATGCGAACTTTCCAAATGCCCCGGAAGGTCCTGCCCCTGCCAGAAAGAAATGCATAAGGCTATAAGTGCACCCATGCCATCTTTCATACGTTCAATGACCTCTTTTCTAACAACAAAAAATTACTTGTACCCACTTCTGAAGAATGGCTTTGATACATATTACAATTTGGCAAAAATAAACATTATTTTATTTTTTTGGCACTTAGACCCTTATGCGTTTCCACGCTTCAATTACTAAGGGTTGGAATTAGTTGAGAGGCAATATTCAATAAGTAATTAACCTGACCAGGGCGCGTAACTTTTGAGCTTGTAATTCCCCCGCTGTCTCTTTTAACTCAAAAATTTTCACTTCTTCGTAATGTACTTTTTTTTTTTTTTATTTCACTCAGTTTCACTAGCTATTTCGGATTATATAATTAGAACTTCTTTTGTGATTTAAAGTGGTCAATGTAATTTTTGTTTGTCAATGTATTTGAGTTAAAAATGTAAGATGTAATCGCCATGAAAAAAATGTGTAATTACCATGCCTAAATCTGTACCAATCACGATTAGTACCGTTGCTAAAATAATTAAAAGTTCTTTTTGGACCGAATTTGGAATATCATAAAGGTCAAGTGTTTTTTTTCAATATTTTTTAATTTTGACTAATTTAGATTTTTAGGTAAAATATTCCACCGTGCGCTGGGCAAGATGCTATACTGTATTATACTATATTGAACAGTGATACATTTTGCAATACAATATTTTTTAATGCTCTTGCTTTTTTTCTATCTTTCCTATCACTATATTTGACTATTACTATACTAGATAGCAAATTTTAAAAATGCCAGAACGTATATTTTACTTTGTAAAAAAATTTACTTTGTTAATAATGGGATGAAACTTGAAAATTACCCGTACCCAAGGACAAAAAAACAGGAAAAAAAGAAGCGGTTTCTTCCTTGTGAAGTGAAACTCGCCCCCTCCCCCCCCCCCCCCCCCCCCGAAACGTGATGAGCTACATATTGCTAGTTTTGTATAAAATGCGCTATATTTAGGCATTCTCGAAGTTATTTATTTAGTAGTTTCATAAACTAAATTAACTTAGTTGATTAGTTATCAATTTTCTATCAGGGAACACGAACAAATAGTGACTGTTGAATTCATCCATGGAATTTAGGCTTTTAATGGAATGAATTAGAGAATGAGAAACAGGAAGTAGTATGTTTTATTTTTTGGTTTTTGTTTTATTTTTACCTGACAGTAATTTTTGTTTGAACACCCACAATGAATAAATTTTAATTACAGAGTAATAATCTTATATCTTGAGTAGAATAAAAGCAACAAAACAAAAAGGTGACAGCTATGAAATGCCAACCTCCATTTGCCCCTAATCTCTTGCCTTGTAACCTTTGAACTTCTCGATTGAAACAACTTCTACCCTTTGATCTCGGGTTGGTATTCGTTAATTGCATAATTCCAAATCATATCTTCTATGGTCGACCTTTTATAGTTTGATTTTCTTATAACGGCTTGAACTAGACCAATTAAATATTTATAATATTTAATAACACCCACGTTCATTAAATAATATTTTTTTATTTCTTACTGGTTTTTTTCCCTTAATATGTTTATATGGAAATAGAAATCTTATTTTTCTTGATCAAATACAATAAATGGCCCATCATTTTGAAGATTAATTTCAACTCCAGATGCAAAAATAGGTAATATAAGAAGTTCTCAATCATATTAAAAAATTGCTACGGAACGTTATGCGAACTTTCTAAATGCCCCGGAAGGTCCTGCCCCTGCCAGAAAGAAATGCATAAGGCTATAAGTGCACCCATGCCATCTTTCATACGTTCAATGACCTCTTTTCTAACAACAAAAAATTACTTGTACCCACTTCTGAAGAATGGCTTTGATACATATTACAATTTGGCAAAAATAAACATTATTTTATTTTTTTGGCACTTAGACCCTTATGCGTTTCCACGCTTCAATTACTAAGGGTTGGAATTAGTTGAGAGGCAATATTCAATAAGTAATTAACCTGACCAGGGCGCGTAACTTTTGAGCTTGTAATTCCCCCGCTGTCTCTTTTAACTCAAAAATTTTCACTTCTTCGTAATGTACTTTTTTTTTTTTTTTATTTCACTCAGTTTCACTAGCTATTTCGGATTATATAATTAGAACTTCTTTTGTGATTTAAAGTGGTCAATGTAATTTTTGTTTGTCAATGTATTTGAGTTAAAAATGTAAGATGTAATCGCCATGAAAAAAATGTGTAATTACCATGCCTAAATCTGTACCAATCACGATTAGTACCGTTGCTAAAATAATTAAAAGTTCTTTTTGGACCGAATTTGGAATATCATAAAGGTCAAGTGTTTTTTTTCAATATTTTTTAATTTTGACTAATTTAGATTTTTAGGTAAAATATTCCACCGTGCGCTGGGCAAGATGCTATACTGTATTATACTATATTGAACAGTGATACATTTTGCAATACAATATTTTTTAATGCTCTTGCTTTTTTTCTATCTTTCCTATCACTATATTTGACTATTACTATACTAGATAGCAAATTTTAAAAATGCCAGAACGTATATTTTACTTTGTAAAAAAATTTACTTTGTTAATAATGGGATGAAACTTGAAAATTACCCGTACCCAAGGACAAAAAAACAGGAAAAAAAGAACCATTCGTTTGCGCATAAATGATTTTTTCAAAAAGAAATATACAAATTAAGGTGGTTGTTAAACACCAAAGGTTTATTAATTCCCTGCAAATTGAGAAAAAATTATTCAAATCAAGTATACATGTTTTGGTTTATAATTTATGTTTGAAAAAAAAATCTCATAATATTATTACAGCACAGCAAATCTTTACAATATATAAAATCCAAAGAAGTTTATCAGACGATCACATCTTCCCAACTTCTCAACTCCTTGCAAGGAGTTGCAAGAGATAACATCATATTTTAAAAGAAAAAATACATCTCTACATGACTTTTCCTAAACACGCGGTTCTGCGTAGATTTAGGTATTTGAATATAATTAATAAGCAGAAGGGGGACGGAGTTGTTTAGTAACGGAATAAATAAGAAACATATGAAGACCATAAATATTGCATCTGTTTAAATTTATAGTCATATGCAAGAGGGAAAATAAGCGCTCGCGATGGTGTATGACAGTGCCTCAACGGCTGGAGACAAATATGGAAATGGCTGCATTAACGAAGGCAGCGGTCAGGAAGGGTAATTATGCAACGGCCCCGTGTTCGAACATGTGTAAACACCACGGAATACCTTTATAATTATTTTTTTATTTTTTTTTATTTTTTTTTTATTATTTAACTATGACGGGGGCTTCGGCATTCCTCCGAGAGATGGGACGGTGTGACGAAGAACTCCCGCCAGAATGAGAGAGGAAGATGAGCCAAGGACCGAGGATTGCGGCTGTTCTGGTTCGCCATTCTCCTATTCCCCGACATTTTGTATGGATCTAGCCAACATGTGTCTTGAGGTCTCGGGGGAGGGGGGGGGGAGAGGAGGGCGTCTCCTGGAACAGGAGTATTTGTATGTAGGTTTGTTCAAAAAAATCAGAAACTGATCAAATGAATGTTAAATCGAGAGCATCTCAACACAATAATGTATTTGGACATAAAACCAGATGAAGGTATCGATCGAGGTTTTTTTTTTTAAAGGGTGAATCGATAGCTGACGAATATTCCAATAAAGCATAATCCGGAAGGGAAGGAAAAGATGGATAAAATAAATGAAGTCATGATGAGATAAATGAGTTATGGTTTATCATTAGGGGTTAAAGAAAAATAAAAACAGGGTAAAAAATGAGGAATAACTGCTAGGATTTCTCTTTTCTAGGGCTGATGATGACCCACAAAGTGGGTGGAAAAAGTGGCCATTAATAAATAAATAGTTACATTTCTGACTGCACCAAGACTCCTTGCTGCGGACTAACCATGTTACGGTTGCTACGAACACACTACGAAGCTAGTAAATAAAAGTATTTGATATATAATTGGTTTTTAAATTTTATTAATTTAAAGTTAACTATTAATTAATTATTATTAATTTTAAAGTTTAGCGCGATCATTTGCACATTTTGCACTTTCCTTATACATTCCCTCACCAACAAACAGAACTTCCTCACATAGTACTGCAACTAAGACTCTTCATGCATATTAGTGATACAGTTTTTTTTTTTTTGTTCATTTGCTATTGTTTATTGGCGTAAAGCTGCAATGATCATCTGGTAAACGCCATTATAGTTCTAATATCAATCAATCATCCATTTCCATTGATATGGTTCTGTTTATTTCTTTATTTTTTACTCATTCATACCAGTTTTCTATTTTATTTTACTACGTATTATATTGCTTTTATTATACTACTTTTTAATATGTTATTTTCATTTTACTATATTACTATTTCCTATTTATTTATTTCTTACTCATTCATAACAGTTTTGGACGTCCTTTTACCGCTGAATTAGGTACCTCGACATTTCCCCATGATATTTAATTACTATAAAAATATCATCAGTAAGAGTTGAAACGACTATGCAGGCTTGGTGTTATAACTTTTGTTTTTTTTAATGTTAAGATAATCCAACATCAGCCTTAGATTTCGTTTATTGCTTACAGAGTGGTGGACGTTTGTAAATTTGTCCAATCTTTTCTGATTATATATAAACATTATGAAAGCTCTTTTTTCAATTTGGAACTTGTCAATAATATTATCTTTTTTTTTTTTTTAAGAATATTATCTCTTTTATTACAAGCATGTGCCATGCCATACCAATCTCAGAAACGAACAAAACTGTTTAAACAAATAAAACAATTTGAGACTGAAGTTGGATTTTCTTTATATTCAAATAATTTAAACAAACGGAAACAGTCTACCAAGATTTATTTTTTTTTTTTTTTATTATTATTTTATAAGAACATTTATTTTTATTTTTTTTTAAAGAATTTCAAATTGTAAAGGGTAAAATCAAACATAGATTTTATACTTTTGCACAAAGGAAGTTTTTTTTTCCCCTTCATAACTAGTTTCCCCGCTCATTCCGGGTGAAGTAAGTTGAAGTTGAGTAAGTAAGTAGTTGAAGTGCTTAGTTTTCGCCATTACAGTAGAAGGTATCTTAAAAATTAATGATTCAACTATTGGAGCTTAACAAGTATTAAGGAGAATATGGGTAAACATGGAAAAACACAAAATAAAGCAAGTGAAGAGTCCACGAAAGAAAGGGGGGATGTCATTTGGAGTGCTTTCCGAGAAAATCGAGTTTTTAGGTTTGGATCTTTAATTACTTACGTATCTTTTATCATTTTTCTTCAATTTTTTTATATGTCCTTTTCCGTTATGTTTTGCATGTCAAAATAATAAATTTGCCCGAAACAGACATATCACGCTCTAAAAAAATAATGTTTTAGTAAAAAAAAAAAACAATTTAAACATAAAAGAAAGGTGGATAGTCATGGACGCTCCCACTTTCTTCCCTGTTTTATTGATGAAATGGTGATATTAATACACAATCCATATTACTTCTAACATGACTCTCCCCAATTCTTGGTTTTTCCGCGTGGACATTCCCCCTTTCTTCCGAGTATGTGGTTCTTTCCATCGCTTGTAACCAGCCTACTGTCATTTTTTCTGAATATTTCTTTTCACCAACATATTCTACTCATCTAGACGAACAATTATATGTATATAACTAAAATTCGGAAAAAATTGACTCTCCCCCTTTCTTCCGTGGACTCTTCAAGTGTACATTAAGGTGTTGCTGTTAATTTCAATTTTGAATGTGTAAATTTACAATTACTTATAAGACCCTTTCTTAAATACAAATATAGCCCTCAAAGAATTTTCCCTCATGAAAGATTCATGCCGGCGAGTAATGTACTAGGCTAGAGCTAGAGGACTGGAACTAGGAGTTATGTAGAACAGAGTTATGTTTTGGAGCCGGCCTCAGGTCCGCTAATAACTATCTTGTACCGGAGGAGAGGGGGGGGGGGGTTCGTGAAGGAATGCGGCCGCCCCACCATCGAATTTAAATTTTAGGCTTCAGTTCGGTTCGCCAACGCGCCGAGTTGTAGGCTTTCTCCTTCCCGCATCGCTTATCCCTAGTCGGGCCTATCGAGCTAGTTGCATAACCCCCAGCTAACCGATAGGAAAATATGTTATATCAGCAGAAAAAAAAAAAAAATTTAGTCCTTTAACTTACTGCCTAATTCACTTGTAAACCGAAATGGATCTTTCGTTAGAATATACTTTTAACTTTCTGGATCATTTAAAAAAATTAAATACTTTTTAAATTCTAATAAAAAATGTTTAGTCTGAAAAACCTAATATTTCGTTTGTAGGGTTGATCTTGATGATAGAGCAGACCTCGAAACTTTGACGATATGAATTATAGAATGTGTAAAAGATCGCAATAAGGAAAAAAAATCACATTCCTGTTTTTGAAATACTATAAAACCTCTAAAAAAAAAAAAAAAAATATATATAAATACAGCAAGATCATAGCACCTGTAACTTTAGTGCTATTTGGCAAATAATATTTGACCACTATTTTTGTTTAAGGCGAAATTTAAATAGCTGGAGATGGTCAAGGTATGCCTCTCAATATCAACACAAATTGCTATTTTAATTATTTTCTTAAAGAAGTGAGCTTGCAATCAAATACGTTCCTGCTTAATTTGTATTTTTTAAAAATAATTTTATGTGAAAACAGAAGTTTGGCCATGGTCGAGACTCACACCCTTGCATGACTAGTGCGGAGCTCTTTCTAACTGAGCTACCAAGGCTCTTGCAACCTTCCCTCTGCACTGACTCCGGTCCTATCGTTATTGACGAATGCAGATCTTACACATTTATTTATTGACTGTTATAGTTTAGTGGGTAATTTAAAATAATTTTATTTAAAAATAAAAGATTTTTCATGACCGGGACTCGGATCATCTGCATTACCAGTGCGGATATCGACAGAACAATGTTCAGTGAGGAGGGGAGTTTGTGGTTGGCTGGGATAACAGCCTTGGTAGCTCAGTTTGAAAGAGCTCCGCGCTAGTAATGCGGGTAACCAGGGTTCGAGTTTTTGGGTGGGGATATCAGCCTGAACGAATTATGGCAAGTTACTACTTATTATTTTATACTCTTTTTGCCTCTTTGCCTTTATTATTAGGTATTTTTTATATTAATCTTGTTTTTGGTTCAATTGATTTTTGGTTTGTTACTTTGGTTGATATTAATATTTATTTTTATTTAAAATGTCTGTTCCTTTTTTTCATTTTTGATTGCCTAAGACTCATGTGGAGGCTCCTATTTCGGGTTCTATAATTTTGGCTGCTGGGTTCGAGTCATGCTCATTGAAACTGTTTTCTCCCCACACAAAATTATTCAAAAGTTATTTTAAATTACCCTTAACTATTTTCAATAAATATATATTTTTTCTAATTTTTATTTATTTATTTAAATAAGATTCGGGCTTTTCGACCAACAGGGTCATATTCGCCCCTTGTTACAATATTTAATAATAGAAAGAAGTATAAAGAATAAAGGCTATTTTTAGTTTAATATTTTTAAATTTAATGAATCAAACACAACAGATATTTTCTTAAATTTATTTTTTGTTGAATAGTTCTAGTACCTTCATAGGGATCAGAGAATATATCTTAAAGACTCTTTTGCCTCTCTAGAAGTAGTAAGAAATCTTTTTGAACCTCATTAAACCTTCCTCGGATTTTTTCGCCAAAGATGTATCTACCAACGGATTCCCTCCCTTTAACAACGGCATTCCGGGGGCTGAAGTCGCTTAGGTATAAGTTAAATGCTGCAGAGGGGTAAGCGACATTAATGAAATAAGTAATAATATCTTAATTATACTATTTAAGAAATGAACTTTTTAAAAACTGGGAATTGAATTGTAAGGCAGAATCTTCCAAACTTGGGGGAATATAAAAAAATAATGTTGCAAATGGGTCAGAATCTCAAGAAGATCCAAAAAAAGAGGAAACTATATTCTGCAGCAAAAGATTACAACACTGCAAATTTACATATCTTCTCAAAGGCCTTCAAGCAACTTTCTGTGAAAAGTTTAACCATACGCCACAAAGTGTTAAATATGTAAAAATCCTAACTCTATTCGTATATCCAAAATAGGTAAAAAAAAATAATAGAATATACAAAGAAGATAATGCCAATGATCGCCGAGCAAATACAATAAATAAATAAACAATTGACATAGATAAATTATTTTTATTCCTGTCGTGTAAACGTGTGACCCAATAGATCGATAGAGAATATTTTTCTTTATTTTATTCACTAAAAAAAAAGTTGCATACATAAAAGTCAAATATATTTTAAATAATATTTTGTTTATCTTTTATTTCAGGCGGGATTGTAAAATTCCAACGTGGAATTGATTAGTTCGATCCATTCACTAGTAATGGATGCCAAGCAAGGTCAAACATTCACCAGCGAGCACATGCCCTTTGGTTCTACAAGAAAAAAAAACAAAACAAAAAAAACATACAAGCACGTGAGACACACGATGAATATGTAATGAGGTATTATAATATTCTGACAAAAGGGGCACTTTAAAAATTACAAGTGATTACTTGAAAAAAAAATCGTAAATATATGTTCCGTTATTTTAACATTATAATCCATAAATTTTTTTATTTTTTTGCAATAATGTTGTAACTTGCGCCGGTCAATAAACCTTTGACAATCAATGTTTAGCATTGTATGGAAATCTAATAATGACATGTCAGGCACGGGAAAAGAATAGCACTCATCAGTGCCTTTTTCCTGGCATGTTTCACTTACTTAGGTTTGTTAACGAAGGAGATCTCTCATCCAAAGCCTTTTTAATCTCGTATTTATAAGGCATGACTCTTATTAGTCGGTTATGTTGTCCGAGTAACTTAATATGGAAATGTTCGTAAAGGGTTTTTATACTTCGGTAAAGTGATCGGGTGTGTAAGTGGGATTTAGTGGTCATCTAATAATTAGAACAGTTTTAATTGAAAGGTTTAAGGGCCTATTCACACTATCCGCTCCACTCTCGCTCCGCTCCCGGTCCACTCTCGCTCTACCCCATTCACACTAGCGCTCCGCTCCCGCTCCACTCCCGGTCCGCTCTCCTAATGTCTTACCATATTCACACTATATAATTTTACACCGTTCAATTTTGAAAGGTTTAAGCTATTAAAGCCATTAATAATCGAAGTTGTCTGTATTCGGATTTTAATTAATGATTAACTTTCAGTTATTTAAGTATTAATTTATTCTTCAATTTTACGGCCAAAAAAAAAATCAATTTTTCGTTTGTAGAAATAGCTGGTAAGTGTACTTTTCTTGATGAAGAAGATAATATTATCAAAAAATATAATAAGAAGAATATATTGCAACACAATGATAATTAATAATAATAATTATAAATTAATTTAATTAATGGTGAAGAAATAATTTAAATTTTTTTTCGGAATGTATTCGAATACGCTTGAAAATTGAAATCGGCAAATGCTACAAATTTACCGATTGTGTTTTCTTCTTTTCCTGATTAATATTTTAATTATTTTTTGCTTTAATATATTTTTTTGTTAATGATCTGACATTTTTCATAATATACTGCATTTTTATTCGTTTCAAATTAAACGTTATTTTATAATATCAATGAGTATGTAGTCAATAAATAAATCGGTGACCATTTTTTACGAGTACATTAATTCATAGCAAAATATATCTCAAACATAACATGAATTTTTCACGTCGAAAAACCGCGCGTATTGTTGGTGATTTTTTTTTTTTTTATCATTTCAAGCGTATTCTAATACATTCGGAAAAAAATTTAAATTATTTCTTCACCATTAATTAAATTAATTAATAATTATATATATTTTAAATTTGAACTTTTTTGGCCGTAAAATTGATGAATAAATAAATACTTTAATAACTGAAAGTTAATTATTAATTAAAATCCAAATACAGACGGCTTCGATTATTAATGGCTTCAATCGTGAACGGTGTAAAATTATATAATGTGAATATGAAAAGACTTTAGGAGATAGCAAAATATATCTCAAACATCACATGAATTTTTCACGTCGAAAACCCGCGCGTATTGTTGGTGATTTTTTTTTTATCATTTCAAGCGTATTCGAATACATTCGGAAAAAAAAATTTAAATTATTTCTTCACCATTAATTAAATTAATTTATAATTATATATATATATATATATATATATATATAGATTATATATTAATATATATATATTTTTTTTAAGTTAAACTTTTTTGGCCGTAAAATTTATGAATAAATAAATACTTTAATAACTGAAAGTTAATTATTAATTAAAATCCAAATACAGACGGCTTCGATTATTAATGGCTTCAATCGTGAACGGTGTAAAATTATATAATGTGAATATGAAAAGACTTTAGGAGAGTGGAGCGGGAGTGGAGCGAGAGTGGAGCGGGAGCGGAGCGAGGCCGGACCTGTGCCAATACTGTGATTAACCTCTCTCTATTCCTCTGTAGAATATTTTGCCAGTGAGACCGGACCTGGAGCGGAGCGGGAGCGGAGCGCTAGTGTGAATGGGGTAGAGCGAGAGCGGACCGGGAGTGGAGCGAGACCGGAGCGGTGCCGATAGTGGAATTCTCTGTCTATTTCTCTTTAGAATATTTGAGCGGACCGGGAGTGGAGCGGGAGCGGAGCGATAGTGTGAATCCGCCCTAAGTCTTTGTATGTGGGTCTTTTTGGCTGTACCGCACATTTGCGAAGAGTACGTCGAGATGGGTTCTAGCAAGTACCAATATTTATCAGTTGTGAAGTTTTAGAAAAAAAAGGAGTAGGCTTTTTCATTTCATTTCGAAAAAAATGTTAAATCTGTAAACTGCTAAATAACGAATATTACAGTTGTTTCTTAATTAACCATTGATATGTTATGGGGAGGCCAAGTAAATATATTTATAGAGGTACTTCCTTCTTCCAAAAATAATAATAAATAAACCTTTCAAATATTTAATAATGATAATTTCATAAGAACAAAATAGATAAAATTTTCCCTTGTTGTTAACGATATATCCATCAAACGTAATTTGGATATATATGCTGGGTTTTTTTTTAATCCCTATTAAGTACCTTTATTTTTGTTTATATAGAGAAATTATCCGTCTCTCGTTTCGCCTAAATCGCTTTATTCGCCTTAAATAAGAAATGGCTAAATAAGAAATATGAAAAAAAATCAAGTAAACATATGCAGGAGAAAAAAAGAAAAATACTCCGTCAACTCATATAAAATCTTGAGCTCACGCATGCGCAGTACGCCTTTAATGAATGACGATTGATTATAATTAAGGATGTTTGGTTGATTTAATGGAAATTATTTGTTTCATGGTAAATGTATAAAGTTTTCAACTAGTACATAGAGAATGATAAACCTTTCAAATATTTAATAATGATAATTTTATAAGAACAAAATAGATAAAATTTTCCCTTGTTGTTAACGATATATCCATCAAACGTAATTTGGATATATATGATGTTTTTTTTGAATCCCTATCAAGTACATTTATTTTTGTTTATATAGAGAAATTATCCGGCTTTCGTTTCGCCTAAATCGCTTTATTCGCCTTAAATAAGAAATGGCTAAATAAGAAATATGAAATAAAATCAAGTAAACATATGCAGGAGAAAAAAAAGAAAAATACTCCGTCAACTCATATAAAATCTTGAGCTCACGCATGCGCAGTACGCCTTTAATGAAAGACGATTGATTATAATTAAGGATGTTTGGTTGATTTAATGGAAATTATTTGTTTCATGGTAAATGTATAAAGTTTTCAACTAGTACATAGAGAATGGTAAAATCAGACGACTAGGAGTATTACGCTTGCTTTGTCGAACTATAAGAAAAACTTGTACTTTAAGGAGCAAATAACAATAATTAAATGAATGTGGAAAAATGTGTGACTTATAGAAATGGCATTTGACAAAGCACGGCAATTTCTAATCAAAGTAAGTTGGTAAGTGAAAGTTGTGTGTTTCGCGCATCGCACCAGATTTTTCGTTGTACTTGTGTGGCATTTTTTATTTTTTTAGTGTATTATAACAAAGAGCCGTATTATATTATATACTATGCCAATAATATAAATAATTATGGAAAAGACCCTCTAGAAGAGAAATAAAGGGACTCGACATGAAGCCGTGGGAAATGCCAGGAGCACCGACTCGGGTAGGGATGAGCCCGGTTGGGCAACGCTTGCTCAAGCCCAGGGCCACTCACATAGGCTATAACTACTCCTAATAAATGTTATTCTCCACTATACGACACGGCAAATATTTCCTTAGACCCGGCCCTTTACCCAACACACCATCCCTCGTTTACGTAACTCGTCTCCATTGCCAATATTATTATTTCTGTATCTTCCACGACAATCACGATCCTTCTTGACGATTTCGTGGGACCATTGTAAGAGGAAAAAAATTGGGAAAAGTTTGGGTAGGTTACGTACTGTCATGAAGTGAAATTGGATTGCAATATATATGTACATGTGATCATAAAACATAAAGATATAACGCACTAATAGTTTTTTTTCTGAAATTGGTAAGAGGTGATAGCAGAGATAAGCATAAATAAGTAAATATCGCACGCATGAAGATTGTTACAACTCAAAATGTGTCAATTTTGAGTCATACATACCGTTGAAATCAGAATGATAAAATCTCAATTGCCAGAATATAGTCAAATACTATTAATAGATCCGTTCGCGTAAGGTGCAATTTACAATATTCTTCTATGGAGTAGAGGGCCACTTTTTAGTTACATTTAGTACCAGTGTTGGTAACTACCACATGGTACAGTATTTGTGATCAAACATATTTTCTTTAGTCGCTGTTCATAGCTACAGACCGTTTGTTGGAACAAAATAAGCGTTTGGAACGAACTGTTTGGGTCCAGATCTTTCGGGCCTAGTCCACGAAAACGTAGAAGTGCCCACGTTGTTCTGGAACATTCCAGACCTGAGCATTTGCGATTATATATAAGGAGCGAGTGACTGAACGAGTTAGTCTGAGTCTGTGCTTTGACTGTGAAGCTAAAGTCATATGATTAGTGTGCTGTAAAGTTATCATTTTTGTAACCTGCTTGATTATTTGATTTGTGATAATTCGTTGGCATTGATAAATGTATATTTTTGTTGAATAAATATCTGTTATCCACATAAGTGTTATAATATTATTAAAATTAATATTCTACGTTTATATATTTATTTGTAATGGCACTTATAAAGAGGTGTCTAACATTGAAGGTATTAGATGTGATTATAAATTAAATGTGAGCTATCATTTGTGAAAAATGTCTCATTTAGAGGTGAAGGCAACTAAAGGTCAGAACTGAAATAATGATTTTTTATGTTTTATATTTGTCTATTTAGATTATAAAATACACATTACCTGAAAGTGAATTTTTTGTAAGATTTTTATAAAAATAACGCACACATACACACAACATTTTACGACGGGACTTGGTTATTTTGACTCAGGGGACCCCAAAACGTGTATTTCCGTCAAAAACCGAAAGTCGAAATTTTTCACAATCGCAATAACTTATTATTAAACCGCACCATACGCTTTGTGGATGCATCGGCTTTTCAACAATCACTCGTGGATTCACATTTGTCCAAAGGGCAAACTACTTTGAACCTCTATTATGTTTCAGAGTCATTGAAAATATGGACCATCGGACAGAAGTATGCCACCGAAGTCGTGGCGAGCGTTTGGCCTATATTATGTTTCACACATAATTGTTGTAGAACATTCTATTGTAATAAAAAATATTAAGATAATTCTCTAAATACTTTTGGGCCATTCCACGTCAAGTCAACACAAAAATATATCATTTTGAACATCACTATCTCAGATTTTCTTGAAATTTGGTACATATGTACTATTAAAAAAAATGTGAACTATTACTGAGATATGTCAGCCCGTTTTTGAATTATAGACCTGCAAAGCCCTCAAAATTAGGTCCAGAAACATAAAAAATCAAGATTAAAAATAGCTGTAGATGTTTTCCAAATTTGACTAGGACTATGAGATTGGTGTCGTTTAACAGCGCATTCCATGCAATTTCATATGATATGCAACAATGTATAGGATGGCACTAAAGAGATTTTCTAAAAAACAAAATTAAAATTTTAATTTCAATTTTTCTCAAAAAGGGCATTTTTAAAAATTTTATATCTTTAAAAAAATAAGCAGTATTATATCTAATTAAACAACCTAATATAAAAGTGGGATGAAAATTGCTTCATTACTAAAAAAATTAAAACTAGTGATAGAATTCCAAAATTCTAGCATTTTATGAATAAAAATAGCTGTTGATGTTTTACAAATTTGACGAGGACTATGGGATTGGAGTCGTTTAACAGCGCATTCCATGCAATTTCATATGATATACAACAATGTATAGGTTGGTACTCAAGAGATTTTCTTAAAATCAAATTTACAATTTTAATTTCAAGTTTCTCAAAAAAGGCTCTTCGACTATGTACTCAATGTTTATCTGCTGATCAGGATAAGTAAAATCTTGAAGAAATAAGGAAAAGCTGTGTTTCCATCGTATTCAAGATGTCCAAAGCGATTTATTGAATTTTAGGATTAAACTTTCCCTTAAATTCCTAACAAATTGTTCTTGCATTTATTTAAATAATAAATAATCAAGAGGTGGTGGGACCTATAAATCCCTGAGCAAGAGGAATAAGATATGGCTAAGGGAGGAGAGGTGCTAAGGAGGAGAAGCAATTATCAGGAGGTTGGGTTCCCGTTAGGGGGCTTCGTGACCGCCACTATAAGCGAGAGATAGATAATTAAAGAGAGCCACTATAGTGAGGCTACTTACTATACACACACTATACACTAGTCGTATAGCATAGCCTCTCTACAAATAGCAGATGGTCCCAACTTCATCCCAGGGGTCCCAAGCTGTGTGTCAGGTCCCGCGCAGAGGAATCCACCTGCTCCTGCTATCAGCGCTGGGATTTATCTCCTCTCACAGTCCGACCTGACCCTTATATGAATATTAAATATCTGAGCAATGGATCCATGCGATATTCAACTCGACACATTATGGGGCCCATAATATCAGAAATAATAATAAATAATTTCAAAAAAGTTCAAACCAGTGGTTGTTGATTTATATAAATGGGATCTGGAGTAGCAATGGTAAACACTAGTGATGTAAAATATAGGGTGCCAGAAAGAGTATTCGGGATTTTGTTACTGTGAAATGATAAGAGGTTTTTTGGCCCAAGAACTTCAAGAGTTTAAAGGATAAAACTCTAGAACATGGTTTCAGCAAGACGGGGCCACTTGCCGTACTTCTTACTTATCAATTGCTACGGTAAACGAATTGTTCCAAAACAAAGTGATTTCTCGTAGAGGCACCATTAGCTGGTTTCCCAGGAATCCCGATCTCATTTCTCTTCACTTCTTTCTGTGGGGATACCTGAAAAGTAGGGTATACGAAAATAAATCGACGAATCTAACGCAATTGAAGCAAAATATCAGAACAGAAATGACGGCAATCTCAGGAACCATGTGTCAACGCGTTTTTAGAAATCTGCGTTTGAGATTCGAGGAGTGCCAGCAGCGTTATGGTGGACACCTAGACAATATTTTTTTTTCCTAAATAAATTTCCAGTTCATTCTGTTTGAATAAAACTTTAACATCCTACTTGATATTCTATGTTTGAGATTTTATTCAACTTTCAAACCCCGAATACTCTTTTTGGACACCCTGTAGTTTCGATAGTATCGGACATAAAACTATCGAAACTATTGATAGTCTGATGATAGATGACCGGGGGGGGGGGTGTACAGTAGTAGAATTTTTTATTTGGAACGATAAATGCAAGGAGCTATAAATGCATGTTTCCATTTGCACTTTTTTATTAGGGAGTGAGATAGACATTTCTGTAAATGGAGAATGGGTTCCATTATACCTTGAAATAATTTTTATCAGTTTCTAGTTTAGTCGTAACTGCACACGTTAAAAACTTTATCAAAAGGTCAAAGAAACTGTATTAAAAATAAAGCTGTACCAACCCTCTTCAAGTAACCATGCAACCAGGATTTCCAGTTGTCGAAGTATTTGCTTCGTTATGACAACATTCGCAACGCAATCCTCGAGAGTGGAGTTTTGATTAAAAAAAGGACGTTGTTGTGACATTTTTCTGGACATACCTTGGAACGTGCATACTTCAAAAAAATGTTCTAAAGTAGTTGATTTGTGCAGGTCGAAAATATTTTGTTACAAAAACTTTGATTTTGTTTATATGCCATTAACCAAGTAATTTTCAAGTCAAGGGACTGTCAGGCAATCATTTTTTTTTCTTTGTATATTATTCCATCAAGTTGAAAGGCATGTATGAGCAAACCATTCAATTTTCCATCTTTTGCATGCAGTTATTTTTTTATAAATTAGAAAAACATTTTTTGTACGAAACATAAATGAAATTACACTGTTACATTTTGTTTATTTTCCATAGAGGCTGAGGCTATTACTTCATCCTTTAAAAACAATGTTTTCGATATTACTATCTATAGTTAAAAAGTTTTATTCTTTATAGAATTTTCAAAAATATCATCATTTTACATTAAAAGCAATATATAAAAGTACTGCTTAGTTGACTTATATACGTTTTGTGAGTATTTAATTTTTTTATAACTTTAAAATCATTTTAATTTTCATCTGAAAAGAGATCAATAGAGAAAGAAATGAATACTCACTCACTCTGCATCTTAATTAAAATAATTATATCTTCGACTTACCTGAAAAAAAAAATAAAAAAAATAATAATCCGAGTCAGAGTAAAAAAGAAACATCATTAATTTAAAGAATATTCTTAGTAATAGATATAGAACAAATATAAATGGATATGTAGATTTAAATAAATAAATAATAATTATGAATGAATAAAAAAAAAAAAAAAAATTAAGATTATTTGTATGTATTAGAGGTAATTACGTGACTCCGAGAGTATCAAATGAGCCGACTCAAAAATAGAATCATTAAACCCTAATAAGAGACCAAGGCCTGCTCTATCTGACCTCACGCCAAGGTAGGTACTCAATTTCGGCCAATTGTAATCGGAAGTCATCAATGAGTAGTTCGATGAGGCTTTATTATTCTTTGGATTTTAGTTTTTTGTTTTGGGAAGTCATTAAATGCGGTTTTTTTTTCTATAGTAGTAAGCAAAATATTCAGAACAACAGAAAAACTACGCGAAAACTGGTTAATTGATGATCTTGATTATTTGATGACTAAAAAAATAATAATTATTAATTCAAATAATTGATTAACCAATCGTATTAACCCATATCCAATTACAGGTTGATATTCAGAGGGGATAATGCGATATGCAGTGCAGGAAGCCCTAAGCACATACTACTTCATAAAGGGATTACGGAAAGGGCTTCATCCAGAAATATTCTAGCTGATCGCATTAGTTGGGCAGTACTAGCTTCTTCAATGAACTGCAGGATCAATAATACAATAAATCATACAATACTGTAAATAATAATGTATGGGAAGAATTTAAATCTCGATGTGTGACATGAGGAGGGAATATCGTATGGAATTATTAGAGTTATTATATAGTAGGGGAGAGCGGGGTTGGTTGGAAACAGTTTTTACTTTTTTGATTGTTGAATCGTTCTTGTTAATATAATCCCAATAGGGCTGATACCACTGTAAACTCCAAGTATTAGAGTACTTCAAGTATTTTTTTTTACCACATAATATTTAATACTAAGATAATAGAAAATTGAAGAATTGGTCAATTCAGAGTATGCCAATTAACCCCCTATGTGGGGCAGGTTGGCCTAGAAGATGGGGTTGTTTAGCCATCTCATTCAAGTACTGCCTGACACATATTATTGTTATTAAAAGCTGCAATATAATGGTATAATAATTTTGAATCGGTTTTTAACAGCTTTTAAGGGAAAATAGAATGACAATAGAAAAAGATAGAAGTTTAGGCTGTCGTCAATTTCTGCATAAGAAAAATTACTCCCCTCCTCCTCGATGAAAGTAAAGACAATTAGTAGTTTCACCTTTGTTTATGTTTACCTTTCTTTTGTGAATTGCTACTGCGCCAACAAATCCCAGTTGAAGAGAGCCTACTAACCCCACAGGAGAGATCATATGAAAGATTGCTCCCAGGACAGGGGAGAACAATCAAACAAGAAACTGGATAGTCGAAAGGTTAGGTTATTCAAAGGAGTTTGGAGCTATGTGAACAGAATAGGAGTCAAATGTTTTGCCATGCCTTTAAATCAAATTTACTGAAAATATAAAAAAATACTTATATGTTGTAAAATCAACCAATGAAGCACACTCTTCTCTACACTGTTAGCATCAGATTGAAAACTCAGGACAAGACTCCCGAGGTCGAGCGGGTCACATGGTACAATGGTGGGGCCTTCACAACAGGTGTGACGGAAACTATAAGCCAATGGCCAACCTACCCCCAATGCCAACCAACCCCGCTCTCCCCTATTATTATATTTATTAGGTCTATACTTCTTGATACCATTTATTGAAAATAAAATAAGCCTAACTGTAACTTATACTAAATTCAGAGTATTAAATGGTCGGTATTTAACCATAGTGAACTAAGTGCCAAACCAATTTGATTATTTATTTTTTTTAAATTACCTTTTGTTCTTTTTTTATTCATGCTCCTTTATATTTGAATAATATAAATAAATACTTCAAAAGCGATAGAAATAAACACAACCCTATTTCAACCTTACGGTAAATTGAACCATAAAACTGTAAATGTTTCACCTTAATCATTAAACAAAACCGTAAATTCAACTTAAATTTGAGTTTTCTCAATTTGAGTGACGCTCAGTTCAATTTGGCGTTACACCGAAAAAAAAAACCCGACAAAAAAAAATTATTTTTAAAGGGAGTCACAAAACACTAAATATCTGATTTTCACCAAAAATGTTAGAACCTTGTCCAACCAAGGCATTAATTATAAATTAATTTAATAAAAATAAAAATTGACAGAGATGTAAATTAAGTCAAAAGTTTTTTAATAACAAAAACAAAATATTTGTAAAGGAGTCAGAAAAAACACCAAATATCTGATTTTTGCCAACAATGTCAGTTAGAACCTTGCCCAACCCAACCAAGGCAGCCTTTGAAATATTTTAATAGTATTATTCTTGATTTCTGAATAAACCATGATAGGGAACAAAAATTACAATGACTATTCATCGTAAGACTAAAAAACATAAAGTATCCTATTTCATTTCCGCCCTAGGAGATACACGAAAGAATTGTTCCTGCCAAGTAGAATCAAGACGATTCTGGAAGTTTTGCATAAATATTCTCAAGCCATAAACAATCTCTAAATAAAAATTACTTTAAAAAAGAAAAACACCCCATTTTCTTTCATTTCAACATCAATAACAAGTTTGAATTAACCTGAGACTGTATAAGTTAAATAATCACGTAATTGCGAAGAGGGACCGCTATCGTGGGAACAATCGTCGTGGGGTCGTGTTTTGAGATTATTAACTGAAATTTGATCTAAGGTTAGGAGCACCTGACTCCAAGGGCGATTTCATTCAAACGTCATTGACCTAGCTTCTGAGGAAGAAGACCTGGGGCCTTTCCAATGGCTCTAAGTGCTTCTTCCAGGATTGCAACAGAAAAAAATAGACCGAACAAGTTTGTCCAAATAAATCATGATCACTACTTCGTATTGGTAATAGGAATAGTCCGCCCAAATGATATTTGGACAGCCAATGGGGACAGGGGAAACAAGGCGGTGTTCACATAGACTGTGTCACTGCTGGTTAGGACTCCACAAAAATGGTTGTTTGTTTAACGTCCATTTTTATGCTACGAAGGCTAATCGGATGATGCTACAGTGGGAGTCCTAAATTTTGCCTATCCAGGTATAATTAGGATAGGGATCTTTAACGAGTACCTGTTATCGTACAGGCTCGGGACCTCCATTTTACATCCTATCCGAGGGACGGGAAAGCTAAGGATTTTTCACTCCCTTTAAAACATCATAGGGCCACCACGGAGCGCGAACCCGCGACCTTTAGTATTGTTGGTTGCCATGCTAACCACTACACTACAGGTGACCCCTCTCACTAATATTTTAGTATATTATCCGTACCTTCTTATTTTGGATGAATATTTAAGTAAACTGTTAAGTAAAGAGATATTTACCAATGTGTTTCATAGTCATAGCTCAAGAACACCAATTTTTGAGCTGTGTCACTTTAGAAATACTAGCACGATATATTGATTACATAGCCACTAAATCCTAAATGTAACATAACTTTTGGTTGATAAGATCGCAGTCATAATAAAATACGTTCATAAATAAATAAAGACAAGTTCTGAAAGTGTTTTAAGATGTGGACGATTACTACACAATCATGGTAATTATCACGTTTGTTCAGATTTTTTGCGGTATTTATTCGCTTTTAATCACCTAACCCCAAAATTAAGAAAAATGAATACACGATATGTTTATATTAAATATTTCTTATATGAGAAGACACTTACATAATAGTTTTTATTTTAATTTTCTTTAATTGAATGTAAAACTGAACAACCACCTGCTTGCACATTTTTCTAATTTTATAAGCAATAAACTCATTCATCCTATAAAAAAATAAACAGAAATCTAAATCTGCCTTATTCGCGTTACAGCTTGTTCTATAAACCTTTTCATAGGACATAAAAAAAATAATAAATAAATAAAGCTCGATATTCATACATATATTTCAATAATAAACACTTAACTAAAATCAGTTAATTGTCATAAAATTCATATTAAAAATTTAAGGTATTTAACCGTTTCTCTAATTTCGTTTCCCCCTAAAAGGAAACTGGAAGAAACAGCTCCTGGAACTCCAGAAAATTAATCTGGGAAGATAAGATAGTATTATCGAAGATTAGTTGATCCAGTTGGGGGTCATATCCTGAAGGCTGTCCCAGATCGGGGGCCTATTCAAAACAGGTGGCTGTCCGGGCCGACCTAGATGGCGATATAGGACGCTCTGCCGCCGCACGTAGGCTACAGCAGAGCTCCTCCTTCTTCAGCCAGCAAAAACTATTCCACGGGCCAGGAAGATCCAGTCTTAGTATAATGTGCTTAATATATTGTCCAAGCAAGGAAAAAAAAAAAAAAAAAAAACAACTTGGAAGAAAATAGGGTCTGTCGAAAAAAAAAATCAGTGAGCTCTCGAACAAAACAAAGTATGTCCAAGAAGAATAGAGTAGATGAGGTATAAATCAAGTAAATAATAAAGCGTTCTTTTCATCACGACCCCCCTTAAATATTTTATCTATTTGAATGTTTTTAAACGAATTCGAAAGAGGAGGTTACTCAATTCGATAAGTATGTGGCTTTTCGATAACTATGTCCTAAATATAACACTTTTGGTTGTTTAGATAGTAGGTAATAATCTCATACAAAAATGGTGCTGTCAGTCACGTGTTTATGATTCGTGCCCCCCCCCCCCCCCCGAATGTCGTGCTGAATACACCCCTGATCACAATTGTACAAATTGGTGAATAATCTACTACTTCCTTTTTAATGTTTATTTAAAAACTAGTCTTCCACATTTAAAAAAGATTAAAATCAAAATTTTCCGAGTTTCCTCCATCCTCAAGACGTTTTTTATAAAAATACGAAATATATGCATTATTGTCTTTTAAGTATCATTGCTTAGGAATCGATTTTACAACATTCCATCGACTTATTTTTGAAATTCCTCCGTATTTTTTTTTTTTTTTTAATTTTAGTAAGCAGTTTTTTCCTAGATTTAAATTAATCATTTTTTTTATATTGATAATTTAGACTGTATCTTATTTTTTTGCGAATAAATGATTCTATTTATTAATAAAAAAGCAGATGGTGCATCGAAACTGGCCCGTACAGGGGATCAAAGTCAGGTCAAATCCATAGACCTCATTCCCCGAGAGGATTGGGTGAGGCATGTAAAGTCAAAACTAATGGATCAGTGGAATGAAGCCTGGAGAAGGAGCCCGTCTAAACTACTGCAAGTAAAAAAGGAATGTAAAAAATGGGCAACTAGCTGTAGAAGATCGAGGAGAGAACAAATAATCCTGTGTCGCCTAAGAATTGGTCACTGCGAATTCTCCCACGCATACCTTCTGCACAACTTAGTACAGCCTACCTGCGTTAAATGTGGCGCCCCTATGACCGTTTCACATATATTAGTGGACTGTAATTATTTTCAAGAAATGAGGAGAAAATTAAAGTTGAACGAGTCACTACCAGAAATTCTGCAAGATTCGGAGGAAAGTGTGGAAAAGCTTATGCGTTTCCTTAAAGATATAGGATACTATAATAGAATATAAAAAAATAAAAAAAAAAAAGAACATTGCCAATGACCCCGTCGGGTAGAGGCAATTATAACAACAATAAAAATTCTATTTGTCAGTAGTGTTTTCCCATGTATATGTGTTTATAATTCCTTAAAATCAGAAATCCTTAATGCTTCCAATTCTGTCACCAATCAAATCATCCATAATGACCTTAGCGTTCCATATGCCTCAGATTTGGGCCTATCAAGGACTTTTTCATAAGCTCCCGGTTTCCAATCTCGCTACCTCCCTCCTAGATTCTGACAATCCTCCGAAACATCTGAAAAGAAGATGGCTTTGCGACATTCTCAGTTAAAGATACTGGTTGGGTGCTACCAATAGAAGCTTTCCAGACATAATTTTTCTTTATTTCATAGCCAACAAATTTACTGTATTTTTTTTTTTTTGCTAGGTGTATTTTAGAGTAAAAAAATGTTTTTTTTTTTTTTTTTTAAGATATAAAATAAATTCAACCGGGAAATAGTTTAATTCTATTAAGGGCTCCAAAAAAGACAGAATTCCATACCGCATTCTACTGTATGGATCCAATGAGTAGTTTTTTGTTTATCATTTTCACAAAACAAGCTTTTTTCTACCATTGAGCGACACCGAGTTTATAAATGAGCAACATAACAACTACAACATAAACTACCTCTTTTACGCTTGAGACGAAAATTGAAGTCTCCATTACGCAGAGATATGAAAACAGAAATAAAGTAAAAGAAAAAAATTCTGTTACGAAATACCCTTCTAGTTCTTTTCATTATTATTATTATTTTTTTTTTTTTTACTCGGTGCTCCAATTTTCCAACAAGCTTCAGAAGCAGGCTGGAGAAGTCCCTCTGTTCCAGACCGAGTATAAAAAGAAGAGGCAGACTTAAAAAGTTCGATTATCCATGGATGGGTGACAAAGTGGCAAAAAAATAGCTCTTCTTCCAATGCTCCGTCACGTTTCCGTTACCCTCGTGCGGTGGGGCTTGCATAGATGTACTCGTCCGCTAGGCCTACCCCAACCTTCGTCGGCAATTCAAAATAACAAAATGATATTAAAAAAATAATAAAATTAAGACGAATAAGAACTAAAAGAAAGAAGAGAAAATAAAACATTTTAAATGCTTGTTTGTTGCTGAGACAGATACGACAAAAAAAAAAAAAAAAAAAAAAAAATGATGGTAATTCCAGATTTAAAAGCGCGGTAGGTAAATGAAACTACAAAAATTATCATATAAGTAGGTATATTCTTTCTCAAGGCCTTTTTTTTGTCGGTACGCCATAACTTCCTTAATACTTCATAAAATTTCATGAATGAGGCATCATTTTAAAGCTTTCCTTAACCGCTATACCGGAAATATACATACAAATCACTTTCGATTGTGAGTTATAAGCCGCGGTTTTTGCGAGAAAATCTCGTAATGGTCGTAGAGGTTTCTAAATGGTGTCATTCTTTTCAGGTTTTCAAGGAGAACATTTTCGGCTATAGGCATTTTTTCGATTAACCCCTTCGTTTGCGAGTTGTAAGCGAAAAACTGCAATGCTCAGCAAAAATGGTCGAAGGGCTTTTTCCAAGGTGTAATTCTTTTCAGTTTGTCAAGACGAACATTTTTGTTTATATACACTTTCGATTATAGCCTTCGTTTGCCGGTTACAAGAAAAAACATGCGATTTCAGTCAATAGAATCAGAACGCTCGGTTTTCGCGAAATCGATACGTGTATTTAAGTATGTGGCGTTTACTAGGGTACGCTCTTACAGTGACATTTATGTCCGTACCCACCAGCAAACACTCATAGATGATTTCGTAACTTCAAGCATATTGTTCAAAGAGGTCCTGTAAACACGTAAATACCTTAAACTTATGTTTCAAAAATAAATTATCTACAATTTAAACTCATCTATTCTTTACTTCAACCCTCACCTATGCCCATGACGAACTGTACGATACTAAATATACGGTGTGTACTTAATTAAGTGGGATTTAAGTATGTTAGAGTGTTAATGCTTCGCACGGGTCAGCTAGTAAACCAATAAATACACCATAAATCTGAATAAAAGTGATATGAAATGAATAGCAACACAGGTAGTCAAGAGTCACTGAGGAAACGGCCATGAAATAATTGTTAGAGGTTAGGATGAGTGAGAAATTTCTTCATCGAGAAGTCCCCACATATCAACGAATGCCGCAATACTTTGCATCAGACCATTCAGAAGGCCAAACAGCAGACGGAAAGATAACTTCTGCCAAAGTGCTGCAGTGCTGAATGCAACAAACGGTAACGCGACGGTGACAGTGAACAAGAATCCATTTAGATATTTCTGTAATCCCAATAAACGAGTGGTGAAGTCGAATTTAGTCCAAAATGGGTAGTATGGCTAATATATTAAGGGAGGTTGAACTGGAAGAAAGGTCTTACAAAAAAAGCTTCTATGAATCTTCGGTATTTTCTAAACTTCTTGATCTAATGGGACCATTACAGTAGTCGGCGCTTAAGTTGTACTCCAAATATAGTTTTTTTAACTAATAATCTAATAACTTATTATCTGCTGACTGCTTGGAATGGGCTTATAGGATTCATAATCACAGAAACCATCAAAAATGATGCATGACTCGACGAAGTTGCAGCAAAATGAATTGTTCATCCACCATTTTCAACACCCTATAAAGTATATAGGGTTCCTTATTTGGGCGGACACTGCAGATCTCGAATCTTAATATTGATATAATGTTAAAATTTTCAAGAAAGTGCTAATTTTGATCTATATTTCCTTTAATTTTAAAGTTTTTCTGGTATTAAAACTGCCACACCGGAGCGAAGCCGGGCACCCTAGCTAGTAAATATATAAGTCAGACGTTTATTTGAAACGTAGTTATTATAATTTGAGTTAATTCAGCTATAATCGGTCGTTGAACAATTAGTCAGCTCTAATGTCTCATTACTGATAACATCTATTCAGTTGGTGTAATGGCCGGAATCAATAGCCATCATTTTGGTTTTTTTAAACGTTTGATATTGAAAGTCCGATTTTAAACACTTTGAAAGACGGGACCTGAAAAGTAAGGAAATTTAACCTAATCACTTATTCAACCGGTTTCACTTGTGGTCAGTGTTTTGCATAGTAACTTACAATACTAAAGGTCGCGGGTTCGCGTCTCGGGTGGCCCTAGGGTTTTTTAAAGGCAGTAAAAAATCCTTAGCTATGCCTTCCCTCGGATAGGACGTAAAATGGAGGTCAACTGTACAACCGTGCCCAGTCAGGTAATCGTTAAAGATCCCTCCCTATCTTAATAATACCATGATAGATAAATTTTAGTACACCCACTGTAACGTCGTCCGATTAGCCTTAGTGGCATAAACGTTAAACAAACCAACTTACACACCCGGATGACAAATTTGTTCGTATGAGTTCCTTAAGCTATTTTTACACTTTGTGAACTTCACCCTCAAACAGCCTGCCTAGAGGTTCACGCAGTATAAAGGCACCTTAAGACTACATTCCAACTCATAAGCCGTAAAAAAGATGCATTGTTGTCAGTAGAAGTGATTCGGGTCAATTTCTTACGATATCTCGACTATTCCAATGAGACCAAATAATTTTAGTTTTTTTCTCCAGTTTTCGACCGAAACTAATAAAATAGATAACGCACTATTTTGAATTTACTTCGTCAACAATGAATTGCAAATGCGTAAATAATTTTGAGGATGATTAGAAATCATTTTAGAAAAACAAAAGTAAACACTGCTGAGAAATAAACTGCTTATAGTACCGTTATCAATGTTATGGGATCATGATGAACATGACGTCTAACGTCTTATGTCTTATATGACCTTTCCATATATATGCAAAAATAACGGTTAGTTAGAAAATTCTGACAAAGAAAACTGATTATATCAGATGGATATTCTATCTCGTACTGATGAAAAAAAAAATATACTTTTATGGTGGTTCCCAGCACATTCGAGCTGAATGAAATAATCTATTGATACTAAAATTGAATTAAAACAACTTTGAAACAATTCTTATCACAAGCAAGAGCCATCCGAGAAAAACAAAAGACTTCATAAATTTAAATAAACTCTTAAAATTAACTAAACTAATTCAAACTGAATAAACAGATATTTAAAAGACTTCCATACAATTAAGGAAGGCGAAGTTGGCGAAAAGTACAAGAGTGGTGACTTTATGTTTGGTGGATTGGAGTTTAAAATTTTGACACTAAATAATTCATGGCTGCAGACACGGCTCTGGGTGAGCTTTAACGAGGCGTTGAATATTCATAGTGACTTTACCGCGTTAATCAGTCACAAAGCCTTAATGTTGCAACTAACAGTTTCTCGGTTTAAAACTGACTCTTCCAAAACGGTACAGGTTAGTTAAAATAGCGCCGAATTTTCTTTTTAAAAAAATCACACAAATGCAGATATTATCGGGGAAATAATATTAAGGTGCGTTTACACGTTGGCTTGAAGTTTGTGCAAGCCGAAAAATTTGGCTTGTGCTAATTCTGTCCGGAGAGAAAATTGGCTTGAAGGTTGGTTTATTGCCATGAGGGTGTAAACGACCCTCAAACCATAGTTTCAATGTCAGGCATGTGCACTGAATGAAACCCGTAAATACCTGTCCGTAAATACCGCTATCAACTCGTTTATTGTCATAGTGGTGAGTGAAAAACAATGGGTTGTAGAATTCATTGAAGCATAAAAATCGTTGCCGTGTTTGTGGAAAGTAAAAAGCAGAGATTACAGCGACCGTAAAACAAAATCTCATGCATAAGAGGATTTGGTAGAAAAATTGCGACTCGTGAACCCGGAGGCCAAACAGAGAGGGCGTTGATAAAGAAATCAACTCTCTACGAACTGCCAACCGAAAAGAGTTCCAGATTTAGTTCATCCGCCACGTTCTCCATTCCAAATTCATATACTAATTTCTAACGGTCGCGAAATTAGAATAAGTACGTTCTAGAATAATTCTAAGAATCACAAAACTACCCTTTTTTTGGGGTTTCTCACGTACTTTAGTATACGTTTGTACACCTTAGATGAATAAGGCGCCGGACGCCAAAAGCTCCATATTATGAAATAAATAAAAATGGTGAGTTCGTCCAAGTGTAGATTCTTTTATAGATAGTCAAATGTATCTATCTTGTAACTATATATATTACTCTTTTAGCGTGTTCTGAAAACAATCATAACATTGTTGAAAGAAGAGAGTGATTCGGTATTCAGACATAACAAACGAAAATATTATCTTGATATATAACAAAACTAAAAAAAAAATTCTGTGAGATATGCTAATTACCTACCTCAGCCAAAGTGTCTTTCTAACCGAGTTATTCAGTTACTGTTAGTAAACCACCCCCCCCCCCCCCCACCCAACATTGCTGTTGATTTTATTTTAAAATAATTACGGCCTTCATTTAGGGTCGAAATAAAAGTGAAAAATGCACTTTCTTGCACCGTGAGCTGGTTGGCCCCAATTGAGCGTGAAGCAATTTCCTTTAGGAATTTTGCTTATTATATTGTGCAAAATGGTTTATTTTTTAAAAAGACTTAATAATATATAGATCAATTCCGCTCCCAAAGTAATTGTCGGGTAAAGAGATTGGTCTCCCAGGTCACGAAGGGGATTATAATAAAGTTATGACCAACTGTTGGGTCTTTTGAACGGCTACCTGTTTCCTCACCTGTGTCGACACAGTTCTTACACAATCGTCGCTAGTTTGTTAGCTCTCTGCTCCCCGAATCTTATTTCTATATCCAATAAAACATAAGGACCTAAACTTAAAAAAACTGGGAAAATCAGTGTTTTTCCCATGGGCAATTATATGTCGTCTGTTCACCAGTAGGGAAACCATCAAATCTATTTGTGTTAGCAGAAGACAGGTTAACCAACAACATTGTGCGCCTATTAACAATCCAATAAATATATATTATGAATTCTAATGATTAAGAAAAAAGGTAAATTATTATTATATAAGACAAACAAAAATAAGTAAATAGATGTGGGAAAATGCGTGAAGTTGCTGAATGGCATTTACATAATCATCAAAAAACTTGTGCAGTTCCAACTGCATTCTCACTATGACCAGGGAAAATAGTATTTGATCACAAATAGTCTACCATAATGGCAGAAAGTACCACCGGTTCTAACTGTAACTAAAAAGTAGCTCTCTACCTGCGTTAACATCCCTTCCATAAAAGTATATGAACTTGCGCCTTAAGGTGCCTTTTTACACTCAACGAAATTTACCTTCGAACACCACCCTCGAACAGCCTTCAAGTCGACTGTTCGAGTGTCCTAGGTACTTCATTTGTTCGCCTGTGTTCGGAGGTAGCGCTAGTGTCACTTTAGATTTCGGTTTTTCCCAAGTGACAGGAGCTGTTTGTGATATTGGTGCGCCGTTCTAATTCGTCTCCAATTTTTTTATTTTTTAGATAATATAAAATATATTGATGATGGAGATTTTTTTCTTCATCATAAGCTAGCGTTGGGTGCGTCAGCCATATTGGTTCGCTTAACGTCGCGTTAAGTATAAATGGCTGTTCGTTTAACGTCGGTACAGCAAGGTTCGAAGGAGACAGTTAATAGTATCAGGAATCTATTCTGGTATTGTAGGTTTCGTCATTCTAATTCCAACGCTATGCATAACTCAAAATATTTGAATTTTATTAACTCAAAATTGACATATTTTGAGTTGAAACCATCTTCTTGCCGACTTGCGATAAGTTGATAACACCCACAGGAGTAAATTTATAGTTACATTATTTATAAAAATGCAAGGGAAGTATGTTTTTTACCACAAAATTCCAAAAGTAGCGGATGGATAAACTTTTACCTAAATAAGAGTCACTTTTAATTTTTATGCTAATGAATCCAATGGATAAAAAGAATTTATAAAGAATAGAAAAATATTTTTGTTTTCGAATATATAGGCCCATTTTATTTTTGATCACTTGTTTTTCAATTATCATTAATATCCCAAATGGAAAAAGAAATCCCAATGGGATACACAACATTCCCTCCTGTTCAGCAGAGGAGTTTTTATAAACCTTTAAATATATAATTTAAAAAATATCAGGGTAGATTCGTAAACCTTTCTTATTCAACAGTAATTCAAAGCAGGCAACTATGTATAATTATTTATTGGGTAAAATTCACCGGAATACATTTATTTAGGGTAAACCATACAGTTATTGGCATCCTTAAGACTAAATTTCAGTGGTGACATTAAAAAAAATACTTCTTATGAAGGGATCTAATTGAAACTTACTATAACTCCTCTTTGTCTGTCCTTATAAAGACTCAATAGGTTTTTTGGGTCACAAGTTCAATAGTTTTACAATATGGCAATATTTAAAGTTAAAAGTGCCAAATCTAGTTATTGGCACCCTGTGGATTTAATTGTGAAATCTTCCCTATGGTTAGTTTGTTAAATTCTTACTTCATAGATGACTTAGAGGACCCTTCAAACATTAGACTCATGTATACTTGTAATAAAATTAGGACTTGTTTACCTATTTCTTTAAGTTAAATTTGGGGTGCCAATAACTGTACTGAGAGCCAATAACTGTATGGTTTACCCTACTTCCCTAAAAGTTGATGTTACAGTAAGCCACAGCTAAGTGTGACCGGTATTAGCTAGTTAAGTACCAAAAATGAACCTTCGGTCGTTTTTTAAACTAACCTACTCATACCATAGCAGTAGGAACATATTGCTCTCTTCTTTAAACAACGTCATATCTCTGAAAAATTGTATATTTTCAGTTATGAATGCGTTGATGAAAAAATGGTATATCCTTGAAATATCATAATTTTTTTTAAATTAATCTAAGCAGCGTCTACGATTTTTTTATCACCAGAGCCGAACGTTGATGCAAAAAAAAAAAAAAAAATCAGAATATATGATGTTCTTTACAGAGTTGACAGTAATGATTGAATAAATTATTTAAATTGAATTGTTTTAAAGATTTGACATGATAGATTGAATAAATTATTTAATTTGAATATCGGTAATGGAAGAACTACGATTACATATACTGTTAGTTTATCGAGAGATTTATCGATAATAAATCGATGTTTCGGAGGCACCTTGAGGAACATGTGTCCGAGCTCACGTGCCTCCCAGCGTGAGACCCACCACCACCACCTCAGTCAGCTCCCACCTCGAAGGACACAGCTCCACGGTCACTCTAGGGAAGCACTCATTGATAGAACAGCTCTTAAAGAATTCCATGCATTTTTTAAACTATTTCATGACTAATGCCAATATTATTAGTGGAATAAATGTCATAATTATGTAGAGCGAATGTATAACACATAGCGTGTAATATTTAAAAAAAGGGAATAAGCAAACAAGATATTGTCAAAGAAGGCAATGCGATTTGATTGAAGAGAGTACAAATAATTATAAATTGCTTTAGGTCAAAAATAAAAGAAATCGTAAAGGTAGACTGCGTCGAACTACGCCAACGAACAGCCTCCCTGGGGCACTGTTCGCCTAATCTAAACAAGACTCGACCTTAAAAATGCACTTTGTCTGTACTGCCGCTTGTTCGAGGATACCGCTGGTGTCGCTTTTGAGTTTGTTAAGATAAGCTTCTACACTTTATTTTATCTTTTTTTCTAACGTTGCTAACGTATATAGGTAAGATCAAAAGCCAAAACAGCCGCTGGTTCCATGTCAGTCGCCTTTGTAATGTAAATTGTTATATAAAGGTGCATACAAGGTGCGGCCAGAAATGCTTGCTCAACTTCAGGTTTCAGTGTAAATAGTACAAAATGACTGTTCGTGGTACGCTGTAAGCCAAAGTTCGGGAGATTATCTGTCTTTCACGGAGTTCGATGCGGTGTAGCCAGCCACCCTCAGAAGAGATCGAAATCTTTCAAGAATAGGGTTTAATAAGGTTTTGATACATTGAATATGAGTCCCTTTTAGCCCTGATAAAACATAGACAATTTATAAATAAGTAATATTCATTTCTGCAACTTAAAGTAAGGTAAACCAGCTATATCAGAGAGTTTTCATCTTCATACAGAGGTTTTCAAACTGGGTGGCGCATAAGAATTTTATAAGAAGTAAAAGTAAATTATTATAAACAATGTACTCCTTATATAGATACAAGAGGGGCGTTGATTACAGTTGAATCAAATAGGGGGCTCGAAATAATTAATAAGTTTGAGAAGCACTTATTGACACATTTAAAAATTAATTTTTCTATAAAATAATTTTTTGCCTGATATGTATATATTTCTTTTCCTTGATAAGAATGATTTTCAAAGATATTACTTAAATATTAACAGGAAACAAAATTGATATAAAGGTAATTAATAAAAAAAAATATTAAATAAAAAATAGAAGTGGTCCAGTGCCATCATTCATCATTTTATTGCCACCTAATCACTAATGCCTTTTTAAAATAGAATAGTCTTTTAATTTCAAATTTATTTTTTACTGGCTTCTTGAAATATCCTCCAAGCTTTGATCTTTGTCAAAACTAGTCGATAATATAGAGAATCTTTAATCTATAAGACTTTTACTTATATAGCTAGTAGTTAAAAAGAAAAAACAACAACAGAAAAACAACTTAAATGTTTTTAGGGAATGATTACATTTTCTAAGGAAAAAGAAGAAGAAATTATTTTTCATTAGTTTTTCAGAAGGTATATTAAAAGTTTATATAGTAAGCCTGAGGAAAAAAAAAAAAAAAAAAAAAAAACATTAGAAGATACAACTCGTTTCATCTGCTAATCAAAATTTTGTTGTAGTTTAATTTATTCGTTCCATAATAATACTAATAATTAGAAACTATAATTTTTTTAATTTTCAATAAAACAAAATATTAAAAAGAAATGCTTCTGAGAAACTTGATTTCGCTAATGAATAAAGTTTAGCTATCATTTAACAACATGAAAATAGAAATAATAGTCTTAGGATTTTTCAAATAATTTCCTAACGGTTTATTATCTGGATATAAATATATGCATATATAAATATGTGGTTAAGCGACCTCGTTAGCGTGTTGAAAAGAAGCTAGTGGGGGGGAAGGGAGGTTCGAGCTAAGAATCGAATCAATTATACTAATTTACATTATTATAAATAACAAAGCCAATTCGATATCGCAAAAGGCAGATATAAGAATCGTGCGCCACCGATTTCGCAGGCTGTGTTAGTGTGAAGGTTAAGAACTGGATCAGCCTGAGTCACGGGCCTAACAACCAACATCTTATTAACACCTTAAATAAAAAAAGGCGAAAATTTAGATCTTCATCGATATCAAAGCAGATAATTATTGCACGCAAACGGAAACCTCAACAATGACCGAGCTTTCCCCTCCTTATCAATGGGCCATTATCAATAATTATATGGACCTTTCTTTTGATTAATGTTTAATTTCCTTATCGGGGAATGGATATAAAACAAAAAGAAAAACAATTCTTTCAGCGCCGCTGTATCACTTTAATTTAAAAATAATCAAATATTCCGATCTCGCCGAATGGAAATGTATACATCAGAGAGAGATAATATCGTGTAGCAGTCGATTTTTATTTTGTTTAAATTAAATATACAACGAATCTGTTTCTCGCTACGGTATAATTCCTTTTAACAATCCTACTCCAAGACTGCAAATATTCATTTTAAAAAAATTATAAGCGAATTATTATCATTTTTTTTTTTTTTTTAATAATGCCTAAATTGTACAAAAGCTCATTCATTTCATTACAGAAGGTATTTTTTTTTAGGGCTAAGGACGTTTCGAAATAATAAGAAGACATGGTTATGCTTGTTTACTAGGCAGAACAGTACCATTATAGTTTAGGTATGTCTCGTCAAAATTTCAGTATATTTAAACGCTTCCTGTTTTCTTAACACGTTAGGTGCGGCATCCCCGGGGTCCGATGTCTTACATTCCTTTCTTAACAGCCGATTTTCACCTGAAAATCTCCGAAAGTCCGAACACTTCAAACATTCCATTTAGTCGAT
The DNA here is from genome assembly GCA_911387785.2 of Aelia acuminata. Taxonomy (NCBI): domain Eukaryota; kingdom Metazoa; phylum Arthropoda; class Insecta; order Hemiptera; family Pentatomidae; genus Aelia; species Aelia acuminata. The sequence goes on along the minus strand of OU426982.1, from coordinate 121,197,575 downwards.
TTCTAAAGAGAGATTATTGCGTTTTAGTGCAGAAAATGTTTCTAACAGCTAAAATTCTGTTGTTTTTTAGAATCGGACTCCTAGGTCCGATTTTCGATAAAGAATGGCCTAAATCCTGTATCGGACTGCCCTGCGCCTATTATGTCTAGTTCCAATCCTTACCAGGAGAAAAGACCCTTGAGACGCTCATTTAATTCCCTTTTAATCAAAAGATAACGCTTTCGTCAAGGCATTCCCATCGGACCTCGACGCCCGATACCGTCTGGGGCTCATCCCAGCAGTCGGACCCCGGGGACCGATACCGTTCAATTCAGGATACCCTTAAAATACGCCGTCGCACCTAACCTGTTCAGGTGCCTTTGCAGTGTACGAAGTTCACCCTCGAACACTGTTCTGCAAAACTAAATAAGAAACGAACTCAAGTTACATACATAAAACTGAAAGTATATTGACATGAAATGAAAATACTTGTTCATTTGTATTATGTTCAGCAATGCTTTTCGGGGTTGTAAGTTTTTTTTTTTTTTTTTTCCGAATTGACAGTCGAAAAATGATTGTCCCTACAACGGAAAGAAAACGGTTGAAACGATTTTTTTTGTTTTGTAAATGGCTCATGAAGATTGATGAATTTTAATCTAGTATAACTGGATACAATTATACATGTATTAATAACAAAGTCAATGGAATCAACTTAAAAAAAAAATAAAATAAATTAAAACCAAAATTGGACCGTTTGATGCTAAGATCAGACTAGATCTATTGGCAATGCCTTTACTTAAAAACTATCATTCTACCGAGACGATTTTGCCTTTTTTAAATCTAAATGAGGGATAAATCCGATCCTGATCACTGAATGAGCTTTGTCGATAATTAAATCTGACAACTTCACGAAATAACTAAAGCGAACATGGTGAAAAGAAATTAAAAAACATATAAATATATACTATTCCAATTTCAAATGTGAAAATTCACATCTTCCATTTTGATATTTATATATAAATACATTACATATTCTGAACGTTTCGTGGCTTTATGCCTCATCTTCAGGTGTACTCCTCTCAAACCTCTCTAATCCAAATAAACAATATTTTAATTATATTTAGTTAAACTATACATCGATTCCTTAAAAATCTCGTCAATAGATAATATGTCAAATTACACCTATCTCCTAGGCCACCTCACTGTTACTGTAGTAATAGCTGTAGTAACGAGGAGTACAAAATGGAAGAGGTGAATTTTCGAAAAATTGGAATAATATATAGACTAAGTCTTCCAGTAAGTTAGAAACTATCAAAAAATAAATATATACAATAATGAACCCAAGGACCCAATAATTTGTGAAATTAATGAAAACCGAAACAAAAAAAAAACTACCAGCATTATTCCAAAAATATAATTTAAAGATAAAAGAAACGATTATAATAAACCGGATAAATTAAAATAATAAAATTCTTCAATAAATGATAATAATAATTATAACCGATTACTTACATGTTCGTCCAACGAGTAGCTCAGTTCTCCATCGTCGTAGAGCACAAACCATCGCCTTTGCCATCTCTGAAAAAACATAACAATTAATTAGCTTAGTTAATAAAAATCTCCAAATTATTTCATTATTAATGAACATAGTAATTATTATTCATAGAGTATGAAAAACGAATAATTTACATTTGTTTAAATCCTACAAAATAAATGTAATGACTCTTTCTTCAAAGCATAGCAGAAAATAGTTTGAACAACAGTTGAATATCTTAATTTCCATTTAAATGGAACTAATTATTCACAAAGTTAACTGAATAAAAATCTGTTTAACTTAATTGTCGTATTATATACTATTCTGAACTGTATCAAACATTTAAAGGATCCTAATTCATTAACAGAGAGAGGTATTTGTATATAACGCCTTTTTTAGTGCCACCAAGCTAAACGGAAGATAAAGGTCAAAGAAGAAGAAGAAATTCCAATTTAGTTTTTTTTTTAATTTAAAAATTATTAACCGTTTCCCAAAACAGTTTAAATCAATAGAATATGTAGGTGGAATAGCAGCACGTGAAATATTTTTTTAAAAAATGTTTGTAATACTTTGTAAATAAATCAAGCAAATAATTATAAATGACTACTCTACTACTACTTTTATAGTAACACTTAAGTGGGTTTAAACAATTTTTATTATTACGAAAATAATAATCCATAATATCATACAAACAATAACACTTAAATAATCAACAAGGTTACAAAAAGTATCAACTTGTAACGATACAGTAACACAAAATAACCATATGATTCGATCTTCAGAGCCAGACTAACTCTCCAATCCATCGCTCCTTATATTTAGTCTGAATTAGAAATATCTGGAATGTTCCCGACAACCGTAGAAGGTACATCGAGCAGTAAGGAACATGTCCCAACTGTTCCAACAACGTTTAGAACTGTTTTAAATCATATGTTTTGTTTCTCACGTTACATTATTATTTATTAATTCTTTTTATTATGAGGCCATTATTATTTTACTCTAGGCTACTTTTATTTTACTGCATTCACTGCAGTGCTTTCTGTCTGTCAGTCAATCTACTTGGAATAAATGGAATCATTTTTATATAAAGAAGATAGCTTTATCTTAATGGTTAACCATTGAGATATCTAGAATATTAATACAGGCAATCTGATCCGGGGTGAAGAAACCATTAAGCTAATCTAATATGACCCTTTAGCCTACACAAATCTAGCTTATTTAAAATATAAATTAATTGCTAATATCTAATATTAACCATATATAATATCAAACTTAGTTAATCTTACTAATATATTAAACGGACTTAACATGTAAAACTTTTCATAGACTTATTTCTCCAATACATGGTAATTTTTAAATCCGTAAACAAGAGAGATTCTTCAGAAGGTTAAGAAGATAAAAATTGATCTACTTGGGAGGTACATCACAGATCTAAAATATATTGGTGGAATTCCAAAGCTTGTATGTTTCCTACAAACATAAATTTTCGAGAACCAAACTGGAACTTTACAAGCCAAACGTCCGTAATAAATTCTGAGCCGGTAGAATTTAAAATGTTTCAAAGAATAGAATCTAGAATAATAATATATTGCTGTAAATAACTTTGTATATAAAAAAAAAAACATTATAAAGAAATTAAATATAATCGAAATAAAAGATATAAATAATAACTTGAAGACATTAAATCCAGGTGATGGTGGATAGTTACCAAGGAGTCTAACATTATATTTTAGGTTAATATCCTCAGTAAAATCTCCTGAAGATGAAAACACTTAATCGGATCCATAAACATTACAATGTTGTAATGGAGGAAACACATTTAGTTAGTTAGCATTTTGATAAGTACACAATTTTATATGTGAATATAAAGTTATCTATTCCAACCCTTCAGAGAAGATTAATAGTCAGTTTCGCCAACGTTTCGACCCTAGCACGTGGGTCCTCATTAGGGCCTAGGTGAAACAAATATATGAGTAAAATGTAAGGTATATGTGAGTACCGAGAATATTATAAATTTATATACATAAGATTCAACTACAGATGGTAAGAAACGCAAATATAGTAGAAAAAATAACCAACTAGTGACATGTTTACATGTCATAGATATTTATAATTACAATCAACTGTTAAAATTTGAAAAATATTTATGAGTTTGCTATTTTAATCGATGATAGTGCACATATAGGCTTCGAGGTAAGATTATGAACAAAATTAACTTCTTTTTTTTTACTCTTTCCGATTTGATTCCCGTTTAATTTAGCAGCCGTTAAGATACTATAATTGAAGCGGGCTCACCTGTGGTGTAGTGGTTAGCATAGCATCCTGCAATGACAAAAATCGCGAGTTCGCATCTTCAAAAATCGCAGTAGCCCTAGGATTTTGTAAAGGGAGTAAAAAATCTTGGATACGCCGTCCCTCGGATACGACGTAAAATGCAGGTCCCGAGCCTGTACGATATCAGGTACTCGTTACCCCATATTTATGATTTAAAAATGTTAAAATTAACCTTTTTTTTTAATATTAAAAAGTTTACTCAAAAATAATAATCAGGATGAAATGTTTTCACTTATGATTTCAAACAATGGTATATAGGGTTTACAAGCTAACTATATACAAATATAATTGTAGAAGTAAAACAAAAACTAACAATATGTGAGTCGGTAGTAATTTAACTAATTACTATATTCGGTAATGATACACCTCCCTTATTCCCACCTCTAAATTAATTTAATGCTCCATAACTTTCCATCAACTCACCAGCTGCATAGAAGCACCAATAGGATACTTTCTCGTGTCTTCTAATGAGAGTAGCTTTACGTCAAAGACATATCATTAGCCTGATTATACATTTTGTTCAGAGGTTTCAGATAGCTGTTTTACATACGGAACCGGAGATTGGATATATATGAAGCGGAAAAAAAAAATAAGAACCAGTCGAGGAGGGGCATAAAGATTCAATATATGTTGATTATAGGGGCTCATCGCTAGGCAAGGCCTTCTCGCCAAAAGTTTTTATCTCTTAGTACGGAACGTCCGTCCGCTTTCATTCCATGTATTAATTTATGGAACGCCTTATGCTAATTCTACGAGCCCCCAGTTCGTTATCATCTTCAGTCATCCGGAAAGGTAGTAGAATCAAAGACTGCTCTCTAGAAAGAGGACATAAACCTACAAAAATTTTCAGGAAAGTGGAGTAAATATTCAAATTTAATTAGATTTTAGATTTAGATCAAAGATTGATCAAAATTTTGTTTCTTTTTTTTTTTGAAAAAGTTATTTATGAAACACAACTACTAAACTGGGCCAAAGAAAGAATATTTAATATTGGATATAGTTGAGCTGAACAACTGGGTTGATGATTATGGTTCTGATTAGGTTTGACTTTACCATAAAATGGCTATAATTATTTAAATTTAAAGACTTTTTCATTGGCTACATTTGATGAAAATAAGGATGCCAACATACGAACAAGTCAGATTTTGGCTGGATAATGGCAGTGAGGCCGATACGTCTATGATTTATTCAAAGGTAATTTAACCCTTTGCACTCGACACCGTTTCGGACGTTACCTACCGGCAACTCGACGCAACTTATTCGCGAAATCTTACACCCTGAAAACGTAAAATTATACAGTACAATTTTAGAACCAAGTAAGGAATTATAATGAAATTTAGTTTATATGTATTTTTGAAGCTTAAAGAATAAATAGATACAAACAATTTTTATTTATTTTATATTTTTTTTAAATTAAATTTAAAGGGACGTTTTTTGGGAAAACTGAAAATAGACCTAAAAAATGTGTAAAATTTTTGATAATAAGAGAACCGGAGCGGATCACGATGAAAATCCCTTAGATTTCACAAAGGTTTCGCCGTTCCTTATATATAAAAGCAGAAAAATCAAATTGGAGAAGTAAAAACAGTTAAAAAATCAAGAGATGGGACCGTTTTAGTTGAAGTTTTCTCAGATATCCAATCAGAAAATAAATCAAAGTAAAGGGATTATTTGGTGCCCCCAAATAAATTATTATACAATTGAGGAAATAAAAGGTGAATTAAAACCACAAATATAGCCGATGTTAAAAGATTAACGTACTATAAAAATAATAAAAAAAAAAAACCGTGAGCCGCAACGGTAATTTATCACCAAAAGCGAAATATCCTATAAATAGTTTTTACGATTTGTTTATGTCCTTATATGTTGAAAAAATATGCAAAATTATTTGCATTCTTTCCGTAGCGGAGCCCTCGAGTTTGAAGACAAATTTTAAATGGCTCCGGAGACCTCGAGTGCAAAGATGTACTGGTATCGATTTTAACCCAGCTGTTTTGCTCACCTAAATCAATAAAAAATATAATCCTAGGAGTCTAGAGGACCGATTGAAAATTGGAAACAATTATGTCGAATATTTATTCTAACGATATTTTCAGGTTTTTAGAATTTTAAAAACATTTGGATTTATTTATAGTCACTTCGATAGTCATTCGATGGCGACTACTGTTTTTGGCTGACATGGTTTTGTTTGTAATGGGTCGAATTGGTATTTCTTGAGGTCGATGAGTTTCTTTGGATATTTTCGACACTTAAAAAGATGCTATAAAGTGGGTGGTATGTTGCAACAAGTTTGATAAGTTGTTCGGTGCAGCGCAAGAAGCAGTTGGATCAAAGGATTACCTTAGATGGCAAAGTTGGAGAATAACCTTTCATTTAATTATCATGCATCTTTCTATACAATTACACCATCTTCTTCCAACTACATACTTTGAAATTACTCCAATTTGTGAGAGAACTGCTTTTTAACTTTCACAGAGCTGAAATCCACAGCTTTAGATAAGTTAGACTTTTTGGGCGCAGACAAGAAGCTTGAAAACCTCTCTGATCAGGCGAAGTTGGCGAATATACGTTCTTTCCCGCTGTTCGTTCCATTTTTTTGTTTAATTCGCTTTTAATCTTTGCGTCCATTTCATGAGAACAGAGAATCTTGGAGTAGGAACCCATAAGCTTTGCCTCTTCTTCGTATGTAAATCACGGACATGGAGTAAAATTTCTACATTCTGTTACCCTCTAGAACTGCACGAAAACAATTTTTTTTCTCCAGAATATATAAAATAATCATTGGTATGTACATCATATACATGAAGTAAAGTTCCAAGTATTTTGTTACCTGGTTGTTCACATGGTGTGTTACAGAAAGGGTAATAAACGAAAAACGGGTCTTCCAAATTTTAATTTTATATTAATTTATTATCACCGTTATGTAAGTTAATGTACAGTAAATCCTAGGAGTATATAGTCTCATTTTAACATTTTTTAAGGTGATCTCTGTTCACAAACCAACAAACTTCCAGGGGTTGGAGTGGTACAGGTTTTATTCAAATCTATTCTGTGCGGCGAATGCATCCGGTCGCATTGCACCGATGACCCCTGGCTGGTGCATCGCTCTAGATCCGCTTTGGCAAGGAGTTTATTCTGTTAGCCCAATTCAGAGCGTGGACACTGCTTCCTGACATTCACCTACATAAATAGAAACAATGGGGAACATGATACGCGTAGCGAACCACTTCTCCAAGCTTTCTAGCCTTAATCCAATGGCGGTCCAGATATACCTGTTGGCACGGCTCCTTGGCAGTACAACAATCGGAAACAATGTTATTCCGTGCTTATCGCAAGTATACATTTTTATCCTATGTTGAAAGTTAAAAAACAACTAGCACGAGATGTACACACATAACAAACTATGGTGTTGCCCACGTCATATCCTTTAAAGGATGGAACGAAATTTAGTGTATTATAAATACCAGATTTTTTTTTTTTTTTTGTTATCATATTATAACATTAGTTTTACAGAAAGATTTAATTTTTATTTAAGTCTTTATTAATCTCTACATGTCATGTTCATTTGCATTGAAATTAAACTTTCATTAACAAGTCTATCCTCGTAGTCTCACGGCATCGTGTTTATATATTTAAATGTAGTTATTTTATAAAAATCTCTAAATGAGGGTAAACCTTGTCAATAGCCTAATATTTTCTAAGTGATATGATCAATTAAAAGTAGTAGATTTTAAAAAATAATTAAAAATTGAAAGTCCAATTTTCAAAAGGACATTAAGAACATGTTCACACGACCCGCACTAGACTGCTGCATCGGACACTTGAGTCAATGATTTTGTATTTTCTATTACTGTAGTTTTATATGTTTTGTTGTATTAGAGGTGAGAGATCGTCAACTGTTCTTCAATTACGATAGGTTAAGTGATAGTCAGGATTTTCAGTTTACAATGATTTTATGTTGGTAAGCCAACGTTTCGATCCAACTTGTGGATCTTCATTAGGGCTAAAAGAAAACAAATATATGAGTATCTATGCTAGAGGGTGACAATGAATGGATACAATAGCGAACTAATAATAATATAAGAGATGGTGTATACATGAATATTAAAATAAGTGGCTGGTTAACAAGATAAAATAGAATCTGATATTTACCCACTGAGTCCAGGTGGATACTAAGACTAAAGGTAAAAATAAGGTGATGAAGATTTACAAGTTGAATCGAAACGTTGGCTTACCACAATAAAATCACTGTAAACTGAAAATCCTGACTATCATTCAACCTATCGATTTTGTTGTATTGTTTTAACCTTTTAACCAGGGTTCGAAAAGGTCATTAACCTTTTTAAATAAGTATAATTTTAAAAGTATTTGAAAAACTTATTACGAAAAAGTTTGCTCAATAAAAGTTTTCAAATAACTTTATGATAAAACTTTTTCTTCAAAAAGTTTAAGGTAAAACTTTTTGAGCAATTAAAATTAAACTGTGAGTTTAACAATAACTTTTTCGCCCTGGGTTGTTATCATTAAAGTTTTTATCACAGGAGAAGAGTTTGTTTACTTATACTGTCGTTTATTTTGATGAATAATCCTATGATAGGATTAGATAAAGGTGTGTATATTCCTATCCTATTATTTCATTCTTCTCGAATCAAAACAAGTCTAGTGTTTATTCATTATCTCATCTCACCGGACCGTTTCATTTTAGTTTTAGTTATTACTTGAGAGTAAGCGGTTAAGAAATTACGAAGGTGCGGAAAAAATACCGAGTGATTCGGATTTTTCGCTTCTTTAGCTCTTCAGTGCTACGGAAACCCCCCCAAAAGGGTGTTTTCAGACGAGAAATGAACTTTTCTTATGAGCGAAATTTCTGATTTTATTAGTTTAAAGGCCTTTTTAAGGAGTATTTCGAGGTGTAAACTTATTAAATATGAAATGGTTAGAAGTGACCTTCGTCCATCAAAGTCTTCAATTATTAGCACGTACCGGCGGCGGTGCTTACTCTATGTGATTTCCACTTTAGTCAATCACTAAACTTACCACGACGACGTATAACGAGGTAAGATTATATTACTTATTTTATTATTGTTGGATTGTCAATACTGCATAATGCCCTAGAGTAACTCCCGTCCGATAGAGCGAAAATCATTAAGTACAGCCGCCAGTGGGCGAGGCGCATGAAACACAGTCCCGGCTTGAACGTGTCAAGTACATAATTTGGGAAAAGTATTGGAATTTGGACTAAAATTGACTAGAACAACAACTGTACAATCCCCGATAGTCGGAGAAATGAAAAGTTATCCTGTTCAACAACAGAAAAATAATTATAAAATTACGAATGGCCATTCATTTACTATGATTTATGAATATGTTTGTCAACGACAACTATGACGTTAGAGAACGTGGTTACACAATAATAATCATGTTCCAACCTTAATAGATATCTCTAGTAACAAAAGAACATAATGCAGATTTATAAAAAATAAATAAATAAATTTAACCCTTTACTGAGTCTCTATATTTTTTTCAGGTCGTCTAAAATGCTCGCTATATCATGTGATCCTCACTTGGCATTCCACATATGAATTACTATTATTCAGAGTCTAAATAAAATACTGTAACAGAAAACAAAATAAAAATATAATCGAAAGGAGTTCTAAACTTTGCTGGAACAGTTGGAACAAACTGTTTAGTTCCTGTTCGAGAATATTTTCTACGCTTGTCGGGAACTTTCTAGACTGTTCTAATTGAGACAAATATAAGGAGTGATGGACTGGAGAGTTAAACTGGTTCTGAAGATCGAATCATTTGGTTACTTTTGTGTTACTGTTTCGTTACAAGTTGATACTTTTTGTAACCTTGTGGATTATTTCACTCTTTTTTGTTTGTCTTTCTTTGTAAAGTGTTATTCACATTAGTGTTACATGTGGTCACCTGTGGTGTTGTGGTTAGCATGGCAACCTACAATACTAAAGATCGCGGGTTCAATTCCAGCGGTGGCCCTAGGATTTTTTAATGGGAGTGAAAAATCCTTAGCTATGCCGTCCCTCGGTTAGGACGTAAAATGGAGGTCCCGAGCCTGTACGATGTCAGGTACTCGTTAAAGATCCCTATCCTAAGTATACCTGGATAGGCAAAATTTAGGACTCCCACTGTAGCATCGTCCGATTAGACTAAGTAGCATAAAAATGGACGTTAAACTAACAAACAAACAACAACATTAGTGTTACTAAATTTATAAAAAACTTTTATGATCCGTGCATGCTCTATCTGGAATGCTTTATTCATCTTGATTCCTCATACTTGAACACTTTGACAGCTATTTGAGAGTCTAAATGATATATTATTTATTTATTTTTTATTTTTTTTATTGCATCTGTTGATATTTACAACTGTATCAGAACATAATAAATTTACGTAATTAAGGTAACAAAATTACGGCTCGCTATGATAAATAAGATGCCCCATTTTTATATATAATATTAACTTCTTCTTCTTACACTAGCTCTTAAGTGCCTTTCAGCGTAGAGCTCACTTTGCTACTACCCACTTCTTCCATCCGTTTGTATCCATAGCATAATAATATTAACAAATGATTAAATTTAAGGCAAATTTAAAAAAAAAAAGTAATCTTTCACCAGCGGTCTAGAAGTTTTCTGAATAACATTCAAATCAGTTTTTTTTTTTTTTTTTTTTTTTAATGAAATAGCTACATTTCGTATTATCAATATTTATCGTAATGTTCCTAAAATGTTTATGAGTAGTTTTATATCTTGATTTGCTCAGCACTGATGAAGACCTCCATCCTTGGTAGAAACGTTGGCTACAGCATTTTAGATTTCTTGACTGACTGATCCTGGTCCACCTTTTTATTTTTTTTGGTGGGGGGCAATTTTTGTATCTTCAAACGTTTCTTCAACATAAATTATAAAAGACAGAGCTATCTGAAGGCAAGTGCTGTGGCTGACTGTAATTGAGACGGGCTATAAACAGTCCCCCCTCCGAGGAGCCGCTACAGTTTATTACGTTGCAGGAGGAAGAGCCATTCATTAGCCGAGGTGATAATTATATGCGGGGACTTGTTCCAGTAGCCCTGGAGATTTAGAGTGAACACGGCCGAGGCTCCACCAAAGCGCGATTCAATGGCTCCCTTGAACAAAAGGACTCTAAACACTCCTCAGTTAGTAACCGGTAAGGGCTGTCACTTAGCTCTTCTTAACGAGGTACTCTTGACGACCAATGAGTAAGCATTAAGTAGGAAAAAATAAAATACTTTTAACATTGCGAGTTGAGTATTCAGGTAGACATTAAACCTGTGTGATGAACGAGACGGTGTATTACACACTGTTAGGGATGAAAAATAATTCCAGCTAACAGCCAAATAGGAACCATGATTACCATAAGATATCTAACCCACTCATTTTTATTCTTAAGACATGAGTTTTGGCACCATGAGTCGCAACCTTGGGGATCTTGATCGCACATGAGTTTGTCGTAAATGAGTTTGTATGCCACTAAGGCTAATCGGACGATGCTACAGTAGGAGTCCTAAATTTTGCCTATCCAGGTATAATTAGGATAAGGATCTTTAACCCTAAATTAACCTGGACCTGACATCGTATAGGCTCGGGAACTCCACTTTACGTCCTATCCAAGGGACGGCATGGCCAAGGATTTTTTACTCCCTTTAAAAAATCCTATGGCCACCCTGCGATCTTTAGTATTGTAGGTTGCCATGCTAACCACTATATCACAGGTGACCCCTATCGCACATGAGTACACGGGCCAAGGTATGCCGCGTCTATGCGTAAATCGCTAATTAGATGGGACTTATCAAGTGAATTTATTAACTTGTTAAAAAGCGAACATTTTCATTCCCAGCTTGATCAAAAACTTATCTGGTCCTGGCAATCGCCTCGTGGCTGTCAAAAAGTGAAACAACGTTTGATTTCTTCTTGACGTAAACAGGCTTTAATAATTAAGCACTTATCACAGCTTACATGGATACCATTGGCAAAGGTAGGTAAAATATGTGAAAGATCAAGTAAACGAAGGTGTTGTTTTTGTAGGAACTTTTTAGAAAGTACCAAGTGGTAAAACAATATATCGTAACACGAATAAAAACACAAAACGTATCATTTAGAATAGTTCTAGACTTGTTAATGTTGTTAATTGTTATCGAACTAACAGTTGGAATAAACTGTCATAGTACATGTTTGTGACTAAGATGTTCGAGTACCATCTACACTTGCCTCGAACCTATCAGGCTGTTCTTCTTACGACTAAATATAAGGAGCGATGAATTGGAGAGTTAATCTTGTTCTGAAGTCATATGGTTATTTTTGTGTCACGAAGTGATACTTTTTGTAACCTGTTTATTTATTTGGGTTTTCATCGTTTGTGTGTCATTGTAAATCTAATTTTCGTCCAATAAAAATTTTTTAACCCACATAAGTTTTATATTTTTCTTTTTTTTAAGCACGAAAATTCAATATTCAATTATAAACTAATGGATAGAGGTGCCCATAGAGGCCGCCTGCCTTTTTTGGTGAATAGTAAGGATATCCGCAGCGGGAGGCAGAGGAGAGCTACTGCCCCCCTAGAAATTTAGAGAAACAAAATCTAAAAATTAAATAAATTCGTATTCATATACTATATTTATTAAGCAATATATACAAATATTTTAACTTTTAAATATCAATAAGTTTTATATTCTTATTTTCTTCTCCATTTGGTTGGAAGATATTTATATTATAATTGATAATAAATTAGCAAAAGTATCTTCTTTTTTCACCATAAATATTTATTTACAGCATAACATGTTGACGTTTCGGGGCTGTTTCCCCATTCTCAAAACCTGTACATTAATTTTTATATTTTTAACATTTAATGATCCAATCACTAGTTTAATAATTTAGATAAAATGAATTAAATATAACTTACATAAATAATTTCTCTTACAATAAATATATCAATGTCATATGCTAAAATACACTGTTATACATTTTATATTTGTCAGCTCATACTTGTCCATTTCCAATTGACTAAGGTCCAGCAGCTCTGTCCTCTATATTTTCACCCTGTTAATACTAAATCCCCCAGCTGATTGTGATAATTATGTTTTTTTTGTAATTATTACCTCACTATTGTTGATTAAAATCTTTATATATTATTTAATATGCCCATGTAATGGGTTCCTATATTTTTCGTATCTGTTTTATAATTGACTGTAATTTTATTGTTTTTTGTTATATGTATGGCCTCCAATAATTTTCTATTTTTTTTTTTATATTACTTTCCATGTCTAATATATTGGTTTTTTTCAAAATTAAAGTTTTGTTGTAGTAAATGTAAATTGGTGTGTGTTTGTGTTATCAATAAGTTTTATTTAAAAGCTCAATTGAACCTTAATAGTCAGATTACCTCGAAATTCGCTCCCCCCCCAGGTAAGAGAATTGTACCAGCACCCCTCCCTATACGATATCCTGTGGATACCCTTGGTGAATAGATTAAGTTTTCTCATATATGATTTACAACGTTCATCCAGTTAACCTTTGGAGTATTAGCATTTTTACGACACAGTTATTCAGTAAATTTCATCAATTCTTACTTTCACACTGCCTTTTTCATGAATCCTAAAGAAGGGAGTTTTGGACATATGCACATTGTGTCAGATGGCAATATTGTGACATTGCGCCGATTAACAAACAGAACCGGATCCGCGCCGACGATTAAAGCTCTCTTTCGTAACAGTGCGCTCGGGTTGAGCAAGGGCGGAAGCTGTTACAATGGAGGCCCTGGGAAATAAGTCGTCAATGCTGTCTGTGGTCCACTAAATTATTTATTCACTGGAGAATAAGAGCAAGTTGGTGAATAATTTAGCTACTGTGGGCTGGCGGAAGGGAAGAGAGCGCGCCTTGCCGCTACTTCATAAATCCTACCATCAGCGGTCGAGGCTAATGGAGGAATTAGTTTTTTAAAGAATCTAAATTTATCAGGTGGCGCCCGGCCGATATCTAGTTAGCATAGGCATCCGTTTTCTCCTTCTATAATAACTTGTATTTATATTTTTAATTAGTTTTCAAAATTTATCGACTCCCTTGAAAGTAACTAATCGAAATCTCGGAAATCAAGGCCACATTCAAACGGTGTTACGAAACCGGATAACAAAGTATCTTAATAAGATTTCTCCCTTCTTTTTGTTCACACATGCAATAAACGTTTGAAGTTTAAATTAAATTATGATTAAAACATTTTATGGCATTAGAAGACCAGTCATGAGATGCATACAATGTTTTTGTTTAATAATTTCATTGTTTTTTTAACGTCAGCTTTATGCCACAAGGGTATAATCGGGACGGGATATCTACCAACCAACCTCTTCTAATCCAAGGCAAGCCGCTGAATCTGTTCAGTGAGGCCGTCACCGAACAAAATCGAGCGGGCTTGGGCGGGATTTCATTGTGAATTTTTCCTCACACAAATTCTGTTGGCCAATAATCTGATTTTATCGTGGTAGTAGTAGTAGTATCGGTATCGATAATTATCGATACTTTCTGTCCAATAATACCGAATTTCAATACTTCAGTAAAAGTATCGCAACAAAATTGTAGAAGTGGCATCGTAACATCTCTAGCTGTTGATACTCCAGCCATTTCTATGTGAAATGAGACATACATTGCTTTTGCTATATATTATCGCCTCTAGATAGTAAAATCTTCAAGATAGACGCTAATATGTCCATATTATTGGCGATGGAATTTACTCTATTTCCCAATTACTTTTTTTTTTCTTCTCGACTTTTGGCAATTTCAGCCTTTACCATTATGCTTCAATATTTGTTTTCTCGTAGAAATAAACTAATATCTTTTTGCCGTAACTTTAATACTAAAGACTCCAGGAGAAGTGTCTCACTTCGAACACGTACACGACTGAAACGACGAAGAATGCTTTAATAAAAACTGCTTACAAACATTCTCATGCACATGACCAAAAGAAGACTTATTCGGTTCTAATGCAGTCGAGCTTTAGAGGTTACATAGCATTAGAGCATTGAGAAAGATTCCTTGGTCCACACATCTTTTTCTCTTGCCAACTAACCAACGAAATTTTTGTATGACCTTGAATTGAAAGCATCAGTAGTCCTTCTCTCAATCTTTTCTGATTTTACAGACTAGAAAATTTCTTCATTTAGGTAAGCCGGTAGTTAATTTACAATAAAGTGGTCGCTAATAAAAATTACATAATATTAAGTAGTTTAATAGGTTATTCCAGGAATATTGATGAATATTTTAATACATTCATTAAAAAACAGTTAAATTATATATTTTGTTATAAATAAATGTAAACAGGCTTACTAAGGAGGCCACTATTCAACCATGTTTGTGATTATTCTTTTGAATAATTCTTTATTGTCTCCACTTAAATTCATATAAAATTTCATCACATATTCTGCCAACACTGTGTAATGCATATTTTATATTAAGTAGTCTCCAGCATTAATGCATTCTTAATTTGGTTCGCACAGCCCGAAAGAATTCATTCTGAGAAATGTTCATAGATCTGAAACAGTTTCTTTCTAACCAGTAACACTGGCTTAACTAAAGGAAAAATACCCACTTTTCCTTTTCTTAGGAAAAATACCTAATTAAAAAAAAAATTTAAGGTATTTTTTGTTTTAGATCCGCCAGTTACATTTACTGATTGAAAACTAGTTATTTGTTTTATTATTTATTAAAGTTAAATTAAATTATCAATTACTTATCAATCACTATAGTGACCGTTATTGAATAGTACATGAAATGAGTATAGGTTATTAAATCAAACTATTTATTATAACAAGGATATGAAATAAAAAACTAAATTAAAATTAATTTTTAGTGTTTGAACTAAAAATTATGTAGTTCCTTTAAACTTTCCTTTTTGCAAATTCCATTAAGAAAATATCCAACACTGTAATGTACATGTTCTGCCGACATTCCTTTACTTATTATATATTTTCTGCACTTTTTTAGGTTTTGAAGTTATGTACAATAAATTAGTTTTGAGAAATTATTATAGATATTTATAAGCATATGATTATTAAAAAAGTAAAAGTAAAGGTTAAAAATAACATTAAAAAAAAAAAACCGAAATTTTAAATGGAAGATTCCGGTTCGATGTTAAACGTTTGGTACGAAATACCTGAGGAGAGAGAGAATGCAGCAGGTGAAATGCCACACAACCTCTCCACCAGCTGAGCTACGTCTGATCTCCTTCACCACTTTCTAATGATAAGAAAAAAAAAAAGGTATAAGAAAAAAAAAACGTAATCTATGGAACGTCGAGGGTAAAGAAACACGCCGTTTCTTGCTACCCAATATAATTGAAAATTTAGATTTCACTGCTCTCAAGAAACTGGGTTAGATTCCCTCACGGTAAAGGGAAAAAAAAAACTGCGCGTATCAGTTTTCTTACAAGTTACAAAAGAATGATAATGGATTAGTTTAGCTTTGAATGAATCATGTCGAAAGGTTATTCTTCAAGCAAGAAGCAACATCATCTGAGGATAAATCACTATTGTACAACACTGGAAAGTTGAAACATTTGTTAAAACTATTGCCAAAGTATTCACAAATGAAAGAAAAAGAAAAATAATAAATTAATATTTTCCTTTTTTTATTCTAAAAATCATATAATGTTATGTCAAGAATGAACACAAGAAAGATTTTGAATGAATGATTCAAAAGATTTTGAATGAATGGTTAAATAATTCTAATGATAAATCATTTTAGAAAAATATTTTCCTGTTTTCATTATACATTGAGAATGATTTCATTAATTTTATTTTTAATAAATCAATTATAAAGATTTTTTTCATTTTGATTAATTTTTATAAATTATTACATTAATTTTAGATTTAATAGATTGAAACGTGGGGGAGATTGAAAATAAGAGATTGCTTTCTCCTAGTTTAATCCATAATAGAGCTGTTAGTTACCTTTAATTCTATACCAGCATTTTCTATTTTCATGAAAAAATATTGTATATATACTATACTATTAAGCCTTCAAAAATATCAAAACATCATTAAACATGTATATAATGCTTATATTATAACTAATACAAAATAAATAAATATATATATATATATATATATATATATATATATATATATTAGTGTTGTTTTACGTCGCTTCGACTGCCCAGGCCATTAGCGCCGACTGCCCTTCTTAAATGCAGGGCATTGATTTTGCGCTCCTGAGGTACTTAAGGGTTTTTTCAATACCATTGTTCACTTTGTAGGGGTACGAAGTTGGAATATAGAAGTCGCAGCGTTCCTTCGAGTATTTTTGACAATGGAAAAGGTATTCCACTGTAAGAGGAGTATTATAGAAAATTTTGGCAAGTTGGCCGGTGAAATCCTATAAGCAGGTGGATGTGAGTCAGCTCCTTAATTCTTGTTTCTCTACACTATAATAATTCTCTCATTCCTTGATTATAATTGTTTAGAAGGTGGCAAAATATCATAAGTCGTTTGTTATTTTAGCTTTTGAGAAAACAACAATAGAAAATTGTTACTGGCGGTGATGACCAATAGGGTTCACGTCTTCATACTTCATATTTCAGGCCTTCATATTTAACCAACCAACCGATAAAAATTTGAATACTCAGAATCCTACTTAGTAGCAAGAGATTTTGGATTAGCAATTTAGCGTTGGCCGTCTCGTATTATATTTAATCTTCTCAATCCAGAATTATTTAAACAAAAATATAAAACTTGGATAGACGATTCAATTTATTTATTTTCTATTTTGACCTTAAAGGAAAACTGAAGTATCATTCCCAACAGTTTTTATCTTCTAATTCTTTCAGGTCTTTGTTCTCTCAGACTATTTAGCTTTTCTCTCTTCAGACCAATTTTCTCCACTGATATTCTTGCTTTTCCCTACAGGAGTCCTCAATTAAAAGAGTATCTTCTTGTATTTATGACGATTTTTTTTTTAAGAACCTTTTTGAGTTCCATCTTCATAACGTTGCCATTCTGACATTTTTTATTGAAAACCTTTTTTATTTAGCCTTTCTCGGACATTCGGACCGTATTATCTCCCATTCCATATAATATTTCCTCATTCAAACTCGACCTTGTAGCCTTCCTGCGGTTTTCTTGGACCATAGATTCTACTTTGAACTCTTGGGGGACTGTCTTGAAGAGAGGCTTTTCACTCTAATCCTATTTATAGTTTCCATATTTGACAAGATAGTTCCACAAATGGTTTTAAAAATCCTTATTTTTGCATTTACAGAAAGGTACTCAAAGTTTCGGTTCCATCACCCCCTCATCATTTATTATCACATCTGTGTTTATTTATTGTATATATTTGCTTTGAATTACTTAAAATTACCTGTATGATAAAATATATCAGCAAGAAAGATTGGTGCTTCATATTTCATTAGTTTATTATTCAATGATTGGGTCTTGAACAGAACTATGAATTTTAAAATTTTTTTTATTCAATAACGCTATTAGCATTATATCGCCCCCTTCATGAGGAAAACCTGTAAACCTTAAATTTAACTTTGTAATTGAAATAGTATTTTTAACACGATGGAGAATCAGTTTGGTAAAACGGTGAGTCTTAAATACCTCATAATGATTTTTAAGATATTTTTTTTTTTTTTTGTTTTACCCTCCCCTGTTAGGCTCTACGGAGTTTTCTCGGACGAGGGGAGAGGGTGGGTGTTAATGCACAAGGGTCAATAGCAACGCGTAATTCTTAACGCGTTAGCCCACTCGGCACCTTGAGCAGTTCAGTGCGTTACCAGAGATGCGCCCCGCTCCCTGACCTAATATAATAAATATTTGTTGACACGTTAAGTGCGGCATCGGTCCCCGGGGTCCGATGCCTTACATTCCCTTCTTAACAACCGATTTTCACATGAAAATGTTTGAAAACACTTCAAATTCTCAATTTAGTCGATTTCTAATGAGATTATAGCATTTTTGTACAGAAAATGTTGCTAACAGCGAAAATTCTGTTGTTTTTTAGAATCGGACTCCGAGGTCCGATTTTCGATAAAGAATATCCTAAAAAACGCCGCCGCACCTAACGTGTTAAAGAAGAAACAAATAAATGAAAAAATTCTTGTTCGTTCTTCTTGAAATCGTTTTCGAACAGAGGGTTCTACCCTTCAACCTTTTACTATACATATTTTATTGAAAAAAAAAATTAACGAATTTGAAAAATATTTAAAACAAAATAAATGGGAAAAAGGAGGATGTAGAAGAAATTGTTGGGAGGGAATCTTATCTGATTTTTCATAGTAATTTATTCAAGGAGGGCGCAGACCTTGTGGTAGCCATTAGAAAAATCACGGCAGGGTAGAATTAACGTTTGACAGGAGCTTTTTAAAAAGTAGATCCGAAAACACTGTTATTTCGTCTCGAGGAAACACAAAGTTGTTAAGTAGGTGTTGTTCTAAAGGGCGTTAGGCTCTGGCTCATTGAATACATTACTCAAAAAACGCTACACAAAAAAAATATAATTGAGAATATACAAGTGCGCACACAACACGACTCCGTGACGAATTACACACACATAAAAAAGGAGAAAGGGGTAAATAGAACGATTGATCATTCGTACCAAAACCCCTCAAATTAAATTCAAATGAGTGCCCAGTAATGTAAATTTATTATCTACTGTTCTTACTGAAATGAACTGTATTTCACGAAGGTAAGAATAACTACTTACAGACCGTTAAGGTTGTTGGACAGATGAAATATTGCCTATCGCACAGCTCCCAATTTAAAACTAGAACATGTTTCCTCAAACGTAACCTAATTGGTGAAAGGTAGTAGGCAATTCTATTGGGACCATTAACCACATCCTCAGTATTTTTTTTTTTCATAACAAATTATTTCATATTTTTTTTCTTCGTAATTTGAAATAAAAACTACAGATATTTACAAGCACGTTACATAATATTTTTGTAAGTAAAAATGCTTACTTAATTGGTGAAGTTGTAGGATGCATAATGATTAGGAATGTGCTAACGTTAGAATTGAAAATTATTACCGATAATGCATATTTGGAAAAATATTTGACTGTTTTCTCAGTTTCTATCGAACACGACTCACTTCACCTTGTTGAAGACTGAAGACATGTTGTACTCACTCGAACTAAATACATCATTCCATAGCCCATTAGCCATATACTTACTGGACTGTTCTAGAAAATGCGAGAGGAAAAAACTTCCACCGACTTAGGATAAAAACAGGAATCTTCTTCATGGATAATAGAGCAAAACCAAATCATATAACTTTCATGATCAATTTTGAGTTAAGTTTTGATCGATAACTTAAATTTTGATCGATAAGAACTTCGATAATTCGTGGTTGAAGGGACTGAGGATTTGCTACGAATTACTGGAGGTAACGAATTATCGAGGCTACGAATGATGGGTGGAGAAGGGAAAAATACGAATAATAGAAAGTTGTGTATTTTTACATAAGATCTTTATTTTCACACTTACAATTATACCATCAAAGTACATAATTAAATTTTATGAATACAAAATGATTTTCAGGATCTATAAAAGTCAGTTATTTTTGACTCTTTAATTGATCCACTCGTGCACGATTTTCGATACACATTTTCAATACAAACCACCGCGGAAAAAACTAAATCGTCGAAGTCTCTCGTTGACAAGTCATGCATTAATTTCGCAATGTGAGATTGAGCTTGTTTGAAGGAAATTGGTGAAGGAGGCTGGTCATCGTCTCCATCGGCATCCTGATTTTTCAAATTGTCGTAAATGTGTTCAGCCAAAATATCGTCATCAGTCATGGAACATGAAATGGTAGAACATCTTGAAGTTTTTTGAAGAGAGGCACTTGTTTGTTGATCGCTTGGAACTCATTTTGTGTACTGAATCTGACACATGCTGAATGTGATTCACACAACTTGAATATGTGATTCACTCTAGTTTCACCCGCTCCAAGTACGAATTATAGAGTGTTCTTGCCGACTAGACTACGGATTATAGGCATGAGCTGCAAAATTTAATACGAATTATGGAAGGGACCGAAATGCACTGACTTTTAACGAATTATAGAGGTTTTTTCAAGGGACCGAACTTTTGCTACGAATTATAGGGAACTACGAATTATGGAGGTACGAATTATCGAAGTTCGACTGTATTATCAAATTTTCAAAACATTTGTTTTTAATTGTCGAGTAGGGGTCCATCGAGTTTACCTTTGTGGAAATTTAGAAAACTCTCAATTCTTACATTGTATATACGATTACTTATGACTGGACAACGTAACGACTCACACACTGTAGGCGTAAATATCCGACACATGATTGGCGATATTGACCACGTGGCACTCTGAAAAGCCACAAGATCCGCCTTAAATCGAACAGGACCAAGTTTAGAAACTTCTCGCTATAGGTTCCCTCTCCCTAATGACATGAATATCAAGTCACCCGTTCCGATTTTATGGCGTGTTTATACCGGGCATTAGGGAACAGAAATTTTCATATTTATGAGGCCGCACTCCTCAGAAATTTAAATCTCTATGCGAAAACTCGATTAATCCTTGAGGTGATTCAAAATTTCAAAGAGGACAAAAAAAAAATAAATACATAAAAAATAATGGTTTATCTTTGATGATTTGTTCGAAGGACCTTGAGAATCGACCAGGTTACTAAGAAAGATAAATTTTATAAGAGAGTAATTTAAATAAAAAAATAAAATATATCAATGACAGCATATTTTTGCTACTTTATAAGTTTTGAAAGATTACCTTTAGTTCGTAGTATTAGGCGTTTATTTTTTACAGAATAACAGATCACATTTTTGATTACATGAACAATGGTTGATTCCACATGTTTCACACTGGTTTGTAGTTTCAGTACAGTCCAAACTTAGACATCTTTGCCTTCAAACACCATTTTTTCCACATCAAATGATTATATATATACACATACATATGAGATGGGATTAAGGTAAGTATTTCCTATGACAATCCCACTATTTCTAGCTCTTCCCTATTACAATAATTCCCAGCAATAAAATAATTTCTTTTTTCTTTTCAGTATTGTGAGAAATCTGCGAAGACATTAGCAGTGCGTAAACATTAACGTTCAGAGATGCTGTTGCCCTTTCTAGGCGAAATTTTTTTTAAGAAATCTTGGTAAATAAAAACTTTCTCGCTAGACTCTCCCATCCCTCACGCAGGAGTAATTCTGAGTTCGGTATTTCACTCAAATTTAACATTTCAGTACCCCTGTCTCTGGAGAGGAATGCAATCAACCGTGGCCCTAGTCGTTGCAATGTCTCAAACATATATCTTTAATAATTACTTATATAATAACGCAATATGACATGCAAAAGTGCATTGCTAACAGTGCTCTCAGACACAAAGTACAATGGCAAAATTAAAATTTAAAAAAATTATTTAAATTAATAATTATAAGTAAAATACACACCTTCATTAAGTCGATAATAAATAAAATTTTTGTAAATATTATTATAATATTATAAATAATATTAAAAATGCTTAAAAAATCAAATAAACAATTTTTAAACATTCAATATTTCCTTACAAATAAATCTTTTTTGAAGAATCATTCAGAACAGAGTTAAAAGTCTGATTTTCATTTCATATTGAATTTTGGTTTGAATTACAAGAAAAAGATAAGCATTCGAATTAAGAAAAATAAGCATTGTTATTTTTAACTTTCCTCGGAATTCATAAGAACAACCATATTTTTAAAAATAAGTATAAGTTCGTCAGAGAAAACATGTAGCTACAGTATGGGATGAAATTTGATGATTTTATACATTATCATCTCACCCGCATTATCTCTGGATATTTTAATAACGAGAGCACACGACGAATAGTGTGAGAAATATAGAAAAAATTTTAATCATGAAAAAAAATTATAAGCCTTTCCTATCTCTGATAGGAAGGCTGAAAAAGAAAATTTACAGACAGAAATGTTTTAAACATTTACTAAAACAATTTCACTAATGCAAATCTTCTGAGTTTTAATTTGTGCAATTAATTTTCACAGGATACGAATTTCAAAAAAAAAAAAAATTTCTTTGGCCCATCTAGATATGTTTTTTATTTTATCTCGAAAAGTTTGCTTGTGTCTGACCAAAATTACCATTTTTTTTTTTTTTTCTACTTATTATTTTAAAGTTAACGTTCACAATGGCGATAAAACTTTGTTCAAATGGTTTTTAATTCGATTTCATCACTCTAACCTTCGACTTTATACCCAAACAACTGTTCGTGCCCTTCAAAGATACGATCTGGTAGACTTCAAACAGAGCAATAAATCAAAATCATGAGATTAACAAGCTCTCGTGCCTCAAAGGAGCTACTGGCCTTTAAATGTGTTAATGCATTCCTCATCAACTTCCCAGTTCAACTACCTCTTATACACATACATACATGAGCACGCACCCGCTAATCGGCAAACAATAAGGGCTGTTGTGATATCGAAGAGTGGTGGTATTTATGACGGAGCGTTCGGGGAGGCGCCTTCCACGGTCAGGTTGATTAGCAGCCAGGAGATGAATATTCATTCACCAGATATCAAGAGACATCTAAACCAACACACCAATCAACACCAGGAATACTCTAAAAAAGTAAATTCAGAAGATGATCTAGTGGTTAGCATAGCAACCTATAACACTAAAGGTAGCGGCCCTGGGATTTTTTAATTTTTTTTCCCTATTGTAATTAGCTTGCTTAATTTTAATATATGAGATAAGGCAAATTTGTATGTTAAAAAGCAAAGCCTTGTAAAACTTGTATTTGAGGAGGTGATGAGCAAAACTTGTTCGTTACATTTTTTGGAAAAATTGAGATGGCAGTGGATTCTGAAAGATATTTTAACGCTCTTTCGTTACTAGTTTTGATGCAAAACTCTTTCGTTCCAATAATCACTTCTCACTTTGCACCCATCCCATTCTTTCTCTTGAGCAGTTTCTGTTACTCTTACTAACCAAAATATCGAAAGCTCCTTAAACTCGCATTTTATTTCAGTTTATACTCGATTCTTCTTACCTAGCTATATTAATAATTGATTTTTGAACAAGCTGAAAGACATTGACAATCTGCTGAAAAAGCATTTTGGTGACGAGTGGAAGGCCAATGATTCATTGAAGTATTATACAAGAGTTCTCAATATTTCTGCCACAGACGAGGGAAACAACGAACAACAGGATGGTGAGGTCGCTATTGTTGAAGAAGACGATAGACTTAGGATCTAGTCTTTTTGTAGTCAGATGTTTTATATCAGTACGCTGATATATTTGAAAAATTCGTAAAAAAAAAAAAAAAATTTAAGTCAGTGGGGTGGTATTATTTTGTAAAATGGTAACTTTTTTTGTTACCTCTAAATCAGTATTTGTTTTTATTCCAAGCTCACTTACATAAGGTAGCTAGCTGCACCTTTCGAAGAAAAAAAAAATCATCTTTATCTTGCCACTCTATGTGGTAAGTTTTTTGAGCTTCCTGAAAAATGTGTTCAGGTGGAACGAACGAGTTTCGTATCTCATCTCTTCATTTATATTATTTTGTAAATAAAATGCTAAGGGAGAAAAAATGCCAGCTAATCCGTCCCTCGGATAGGACGTAAAATTGAGGTACCGAGTATGTCAGGAATGAATGAAAAATGTCAGGAACTCGTTAAAGATCCCTATCCTGATAATGCCTGTCTTGGCAAAATTTAGCATCGTCCGATTAGCCTTAGTTGCATAAAGGACGTTAAACAAGAATAACAAACAACATTCAGAAGATTTTAATTTTAAAAATACATACTTGTTCGCGTCGGGGAGTCCCTTTTCCAAGCAGGAGTGTGCCCTCTGGAATTAGGTTTTATGTTTGATGATTCGGTTCAGTGATCAACCCGTTATTACGCAAAATAAAATTCCCGAACTTTAAGGTGATGCGGGAGCTTATTCGGAAGGCAGTGAATACGGTTTAATTAAAATAATTACCTAAGTATAGTGATGTTTTACCCTCGAAGTCGGCTAATTCTGAATATTTTTAAACAATACGTCCATATATATATAAAAAAAAAAGAAGTAAAATTACGTAAATCAATGTACGATTACTATAAAAAAAGACGAGAATATGTTAGCATATTTGACAGGATAATTAAGCATTCACGTAACCTATAATTATATAAATTAGTAACATTTAAACTAACAAAAAAAAAAAAAAAAAAGCAAACAACAGAAACGAAAGCGGTTTCGACACCATTACCATAAAACAATTTTGATTAGCGTATAACTTACGTAACCCAAAAACCAGTCGCCATATTTACATAAAAAGAAAAAAAAAAGAATGAGAACAAAAATGTGCATAATACTTGTAATGTAATGTATTGTAAATGTAACAATATATTCTGCCACAATGAAGGGCATTTATCTTAGAGCTCTACGGACTTATTTACTCACTTAATATACACAATGTATGTATACATATAAAAAAAAAATGTAATCCTTGTAGAAGGTAAGAAAAATATACTAATAATCAATATGAACTAATATTATGGTCTCTACATCACATTAAAAATATATATACCTTTTTATAAAGTGAATTGAACAGAACTTAAGGTCTCAAAGGGACGTCTAATGAAGATGCTCAGGGAAATTCCTTAGAAAACACCCTTTCAAACTTTTCATTTAATCGCTTTCATTTAAAATAACCTTTTATGTTTCCCACGGGGAAACCATTTAGGGAGCCATAGTTACTAAGGAATTCCTTAAATTCTAAGGTAAGCTAAACGCAATAGTCCCTTACAGTTGGGGATAAACCGTTAACTACCCAACTCACCGTAAGCAATTAACTTCTCACAAATTGACAGTAATTATGTTTCTACTCTTGATTAGTCGAACTTTTATAAGCATATACATTTTTTTTATTTTAATTCATAATTTATTTTATAATGAATAAATACTATAGGGCACTTGTTTTTACCGTTAGCATTTATTTTCAGAAACAGGAAATAACAGTAGTTTTAATTGAATAATTAAATATTTAATGAGAAGGATTTTATGATATAAAGAATTTAAGATGTCAAAAAAAGAATTCTTGAATTAATTAATTAATTAAGAGCGGCGCAATGACCGCGCAGTTGATCGCCCATAAGAAACAACCTACCTACCTTGAATTAATTCAAACTCATAATACCATAATACCATAACAGTTTCTGAAAAACGGAAAAGCCCTTTTTTTATGTGTAGGACTTGCTTTAGTAAAATTGTCATGGCTTTGGAAACTAGCCTCACCCGGCCTATCAAATTGAACGCTGTTTCTCAATCTTACAAGACCCATGACCCAAGTAATCAATTAAACAACAATGAAATTACCAACATTTCAGGTGACTTGGGACAGATCCCCAGAACGATCCTATTTTATTTTTACCTTCATTAGAGACTAGAGAAAGAAATTATGGTTTATTTTCACGAAAATTCGGCAAAAGTCACCTACGTAGACGGAACTTTGGGAGAAACGTACGAATAATGTTTTAATAACAAATTCCACCGACAGGCAAATTTCCCAATTACAAGTGGTAAACATTATCAAATCATAATAACAATTCCTTAGATATAATAATAATAATAATAATAATAATAATAAAGAATAAAATGAAAAAAAAAAAACTAAAAAGAAATTTCATTAGCTCTGATAATTTGCACGATGCACAAAATTTTTTGTGTTTCAACAAAACAATTAACTCCTGATATGTCACTCTAATCAGATTTTATAATACTAATCATATTTAATTAAACCCCAATTATAATTAAATAGTAAATACAAATTAATAATAATACCTATGCACATTAATAATAATAGGAAATTAATATCTAACCACTGATTAATAAAGTATAATTCTCAAAATCATAATTATACAATTATTTAATTACAAATAGCTGTTGTTTATTGAAAAAAAAAGACTGAGGTTATTGTTTGTAAAAATTGAGAATTGTTTCCATAAATTGTTTTTAATCATATTTAAGTTATAACTAAAATCAAGATTTGTCTTCTTTTTTTTAAAGTGTCCCATAACTTTGTTAGCCGTTAATTTTCCTACTGCTCTCTATTAGGAGTTTTCAAAGTAACTCCTGAATAATTAGATTTGATTACGTAATTAAGAAGCCTGTCTATATCCTGAATTTATTTACACCTTGTTCTTCCATTCACTCTCTTAATACCAGATCCCAAACCTTAAATCTATACATCTCTTCCTACAGAACTGCCTCCTTTACAAAATCATTTATCATCCGTGGTGCCTCCTTTTGGAACTCTTTACCTGTTTCTATCCGCAAAAATGCATCCCTTACATCTTTTAAAACCCAATAATCCTCCACCTCCTCAATCTTCAAACTACCGCAACTATGTAAAATAATGAAACCTGCTTTAATTTGCAATACTTATCAGTGTTATACATAAATCTTGTTTCTCTTTTATTTTATTTTTAAGTTCAAATGGATGAAAACTAGTCAACTTGAACTCCCAGAATAATACCAGAAAATACTTTTTCTTCTTCTATTAAGGCGTATTGAATTACTATGTATTAAGTAATGAAGTAAAAATATTGCGTGCGGAAAAAAAAGTTTATTTTATTTTATAGACACGGAAAATAACAAACAACATTTTTCAGGTACACAAAGATAAAGCAACGCAACATAGTAGAATAAAAAAAAAACAACTGGCTATTATTATCAATTTTAGGTCAAGGGGCCCGTCCGGCTCGCCTTTTGTTCTGTCATGAATAGTTTATATCGAATAAAGGAATATTTATAAGAATAGATATATTATAAAGTGAGTGAGAGAGAGAGGGAGAGAGATAGAGAGAGAGAGAGAGAGAGAGAGAGAGAGAGAGAGAGAGAGAGAGAGAGAGAGAGAGAGAGAGAGAGAGAGAGAGAGAGAGAGAGAGCTGCAATGTTTGGGGGCCGCCCTTGAGCAGGTAGCCGATTCGCAGGTGATAATAAATCTTGCACCAACGGAATCCTCCGAGAGTGGGCGATAAACGTGACCTCGCTTTGCGCCGCCATATGTTCGCTAGGACCGATAAATCTCCTGAATATTATATAAATTTTAGGGTGAGCCGGTAACGTGAAAATGAAAGAAGGGCTATGTGACGTAGAGATACCGTTTACAAGGACGTTAAGTTGTCCATATCAAATTATAGTAAATACACCACCGAAATCGGTAAACAAATTTATTCAATACTGAGATATGCGCCTCTGGATTACTCTGGCTGGCTCCGCTCTGGCTGAAAATATTTCTTTACAAGTACGGTCTTTCACTGAGTAAACGCTGCACAGTGGGGCAAAACGGCTAAAAATTTTTTGGGCACCGAGAAATTTTTCACATTATTAACAATAACTATCCAACAGGCAAAAGAAGGCAAATGAAATCAGAGGAATATATTCATATAATCATGCTTAAAATTATTTATTTTCTGTGAAAGATTTTCGCTTGTATAATGGTTTTTATTGAACGGAGTAATCGTTACTTTATACAGTAAGTATAATGTGGTTCGTCTATACATGCACATAATGCCTGTAAACCATGGATCAATAAAATGCGCCATAACAAGCTCATAATCAATATATATTATAAAGCAAAGTGTGCAATGTGCGTGCCGATAAGGCTCAAAAACGACTCAACATACGTTTAGTCAAGTTATGTCAGCGTGATGCTACATGACCCCTAATGGAGAAGAAGGTTTCCGTTTTTCTCTTAAGGTTGTAAAATTGAAGAGAAAAGGACTGGAATTTTAAGGCTCTCGCACCATTTAATTAGCCTACCTGAAGATTACATACGAGTTTATGAATGAAAAATTTAGTTCGAGCTGCAGACTACCAGGAAGCGCTAGGGTGTGTTTCACTCAATGTTTATTGTTCATTCATTCCGTTCAGATTGTAAAGGTTATATATTTTACAGCTGTTCTTTTTAAATTACTAAAACATCAAGCGAAAATAATAAGTTTCTCCTTTGCTTTCAAAATAAAATTATGATTTTACATCTCTGCAATCAATTAAAAAACCGCCTGGATATCTTACAAAATTAATTTTCTCATAAGCAAAATTAATTTTCTCATAAGAGGGTTAATTGATTAACAAAATACATTTAATCAATATATAACATATACTTAAGTAAATTTAATGCAATATGAGTGAACATGTTTTAGTAGTACAGTGAGCGAATAAAAACAGAAATAAAACAAAAAAGAAGAGCTGAATTGACTGATTACAAATCGAAAATAAAATGTTTGAAGTTCTCATAAGAAGGTTAATTGATTAACACATTACATTTAATCAATATACGAGTATAACATATACTTAAGTAAATTTAATGCAATATGAGTGAACATTTTTTAGTAGTACTGTGAGCGTATAAAAACAGACATAAAACAAAAAAGAAGAGCTGAATTGACTGATTATAAATCGAAAATAAAAAGTTTAAAGTCTTCTTATTGTATGTAATTATGAAAAATGGTTTTATTACTATGTATGATGAGCATCCCAGTTGACAAAATGACTAACTAAAAGTTGCTGCAAAATTAATTGATCATTCACAATTTTCAACCCCCTTTAAAGTATATAGGGTTTCTTATTTGGGCGGACTCTGCAGATCTCGAATCTTAATATTGATACCATGTTAAAAGTATCAAGAAAGTGCTAATTTTGTTCAATATTTCCTTTAATTTAAAAGTTTTTATGTTATTAAAACCACCACACAACTACCGGAGCGAAGCCGAGCACCCTTGCTAGTATTTTTATAAAAAAAGAATCGCAAAATTACAACCACGATAAAACTTATAATTTCTGCTTAATATAAATTTTTGATAAGAAAGGTACAAATCGTTTTTTATTTGTTGATTATTAATGAATGAAAACCAATAAATATTACATCATAAATCATACAGAGGAGGTAGTAAATATCGAATCAAGATTGCTAAAGTACTTCCTGATTCGCGATCTTGAGAACGAAAAAATTGCTGAACCTCTACATTATAACATGCAGATATAAAATCTTTTGTCATGCATCCAGATTTCTGCACCTCAGTTGAAACTTATAAAGTTGACATGTACATAATTCCTTAAGTTGCTGGGTCAGTACATAGTACAGGTTTACTATCGTATAAACAAAGACAAATTTAAAAATATTTTAATACATTGGCAGTGTTCCGGAGAATACTGCTTGGAAACGCAATATACAGAAAAGAGAAAAGAATAACTGAAGAAGCAGTAAGAGGGAAACGGTGAATGACAGTCGCAATTAATTAAAGACTAAATAAACCAACTGCGTAGTTCCAGTTTTCCATTGAGTAATAGCCTAATCAAAGTAAACGGGTCGCCTTTAATTTATTTAATTCAATGCGTTTTTTAATTTCAACCGGATTTAATTGCAGATATTCCTAACCATTCTTCTTGCTTTCTATTCCACGCTTAGGACATCGATCCCTTCCATTGCGACCTCAGAGAGATCCGGCGATAAGAGGAAATTAACAATCGCTATCAATTTGCCCTAATGAAATATTACAAAATGTTTTAAGCCGAGATGACGGATAGTGCACCGCCAAGAAATTTCTTAGAGATGTTGAGAAACGAGAGGAAATTTCATTTAAGCAACGCACCTCAACCGTTCTCATCTGATATCCTCCGGTTTTGAGTAACACTGCAGTAATTGAATTATTTCATAGATGGATACATCTGATGAATCCATAATTATAAATTAAATAAGCAGACGGTTCATTTTGTTATAAAGAAATTAATTAGGTATTTTTTCCGTTGGTTGGTGGTTTTATCCGTTATGTCCTACACTCTATTTAAACAACTTAAAGTAGTATTCGTGCATAAAAACAAATACTATAACAAAATCGATATTTGAAAATTATATCAAACCTAAAAAAAGCGATAAAAATAATTTATGTGTAACAACTACGATAATGTTAAAAATGATCGTTGGAAATTTTGTAATGTGGACCTAGCTGTGTCCATTTTAACGGGGCTTGACAAACAGAATAAAAGAAAAAAAAAAAAAAAATTATCATCGATTCATTCCTAAATAATTGCAGGGTTATGAATAAACTTCATATTCCAATTGTATAGCCAAATAGGAACCATGTTTACCATAAAATACTAACCATCTTATCTTCTCGCAACCTTGGGGTTCTTAATCGCACATAAGTTTGTTTGTTTAACGTCACTTTATGTCACTAAGGTTAATCAGACGATGCTACATTGGGAGCCTTAAATTTTGCCTATCCAGGTATAATTAGGATTGGGATCTTTAACGAGTTTAACCTGACATCGTACAGGCTCGGCACCTCCATTTTAAGTCCTATCCGAGGGATGGCATAGACAAGGATATTTTACTCCCATTAAAAAATCCTAGGGCCATTGCTGGACGCGAACCCGCGATCTTTAGTATTGTAGGTTACCATGCTAACCACAGGTGACACCTTTATATTCCAAGGAATTAACCTCAGTTTCCTCGTTGTCTGCAAAGTAAAGAAAAAACTTTGTAAAAAAAATGTAAATTAGATCTGCAATGTTTCGGCCAATGTCAATATGTCAAAAGGTTATAGGTTTACAGAAGAAAGAGTTGAATTTTTGAAATCACATTAAAAACAAAAAAGTCGTTTTAGGATTTTTTTTCTTTTTCTTTTTTTTTTAATCCATTAAGACCTTAATGTTCCATGTCGCCGATTTAGCCCGATCCAGATACCAGTCCTTCAGAACCAACTCGTATCCACCCTGGCTTCCTCCTCTATTCCAGATAATCCTCCAAGGCGTCTGAAAAGAAGATGGCCTCGAGATCTTTTAAGTTAGATACTAGTTGAGCACTATCAGTGAATAGTTATAGCTTATTCAAGACATTATTTTCTTATATTTTAGCACATTTACTAAATGTATTATATGTAAATACAGATGTATATTTCAATCAATATAAAAAAAAAAAAATAAAAAAAAGAATTTTTCTGGATTCTGGTATCTAGTAAAATTAAGAGGCACTAATAGCTTAAAGCATTCTTAGAGCGTAGAAGATGAAAATAAGCACAAAATCTATTTTTTTTATGTTTTTGTTACATTCTGTAAGTTCTAGAATTGCCTGTAACGGTTACAATCGTGTATTAAAACGTGATTACCCGTTTAGAACGACCAAGGCCTTTCTGTGTGGTTCTATAGCCGACCATATATAAGAAGCGATCGACAAGTGTTTTAGTATTATTTTAAATAGCGTATCATATAGTTACTTTTTAGTCACTGTTAAGTTATATTTAACAGTTTTGTCACTAAGTTTTTTGTTACCTCGACATATTTGTATTATACTTCTAGGGCAAAAAAATTATGTAAACCAGCATTGATGGTAAGATAGTTTGAAACGATGTCTGAAAACCTTAATAAGAAGGAATGCTACTGTATATATAAAAAAAATCTTGTATAGAGTATTTGTTGATAAAAAATACAATCATTTTATCTTCCATCGCTAAAAATAACACTATCGATCCCGAAGAATATCCCATATTACGTGACAGAGACTAGGGGTCATTGAACTCGAGCAGTGACGTCGAGTTTGCCAGGAGAGCTATGCGCGATATGAATGCGTACCCAACATTAGAGATCTCTTCAGTGAGCCTTATTAAGCGGGCTTAATTTAATTTTTAAAAAATAATTTTAAAAAATATAGTAATAGGGGACAATTTGCATTTAAAATCTTTGATCCCTAAAATATGTTCAATATTTCTAAGCAAAACGAAGAAATTTTCAATTTAATTTTACACAATACTGCCTCTGTAAGATGTTTTCCCCCTTAACTAATACGATTATAAAAAATGCACACAAACTGAAAACTTTGTTTAAAGTAATGTTTTTATGTAGTAAAAATCAACAATTTTCTTCTTTACGAATAAGCATTGAATACGACGCATTGCGCCCTTGAAATTATGCAAAATTTAATGAAAAACTGACATTTTATGATTGCGGAGTAACACTAAATTACCTTAAAGAGACGATTTAAAAGTCTTTCTCGATTGCTTCTCTTCATATTGGCATTTAAACCGAAGGACAGCTCACCTCTTGTAATGCGTTTATGTTTAGACAGGTGTCGGGGAAATGGTATTTAATATTTATAAGTGTTATTTTCATTGCTAAACTCGAATGTCCCTGACGTAGTGCAAACTTTCATAGCTTAAAAAAAAGTAATAATAAGATTTTTAACGGGCTTATAGTACTGCTGTAATTAAATAAAAGCAAATAATAATTAAAAGAAGTAATAAAAACGTATACCACCCATCGAAGATTGAGTTCAGTATTTTGTATATGTATTTTTTTTTTTAACGGACTTATAAAGGGATTCGGTCTCCTGTAGGCAATTAATAAAATTATTCTGAAATGGTAATATGGAAGTCAATATTGAAGGGTAAGGTATAGAATCCAGTTTTATTTAAATATAATGTTTATTATTACTTTCACTCATTTTTAACTTATGCGAGAATATTGCCCAGATCGTCCCAAAACACAAAACATCACTCTTTTAGTTATTCCGTTTATTTATTTTTTGAAATTGGTTCCAGTGACAAATTGAGAAAATATAAAAAAACAACTTTTCAAGTACGAGGAAACTATGTAAACTTTCACTATGAAATTATTAAAAGGGTTCCTCAGTAAAAAAATAAAAAAAACCTTTTATTTTTTCTTTCAATTTCATCCCATTTCGCTGTTTTTTTTTTATTTTCAACGTGTCAACGAAAATGTTGAATAAAGTTTCCTCATTTTCGGTTCAAAATTAAAAATTCCTGCATGTTTCCCGCCGATGAAAATTCTAGTTCAATTCCGCATTTTATGATTTTCCCTCAAGCTAGACACACTGTTTATTCTTTTTTAAATGTTTCTTAGATAGATAAATAACGGCTATAAAAAAATGTATTACTTAATTAATAAAACTAGAATTCTTTGAACGTTCCCTACCTTGAAACCATTATTTATATAGATTATTTTAAAGGAAATTTTCAAAAATTTGCAGAAAATAAAAAAAAATCATAGTCAAACTCGATAAAAAACAATAACAAAAAACTCTTAAAAACAGAGCTAAAATAAAAACTAGTTTGTTTACAACATATTAAAATATTGTATACATATTTTTATTTATTTAATTTTTATATGAATCTATTTATTTTATTAGAAATACTAGAGAAAGGGAACTGAACATTTGTTATTCATTGTTCACAAATCATTCGTAAAAGTCACGAGCAGTTGTGATTGTCCTACACTGATATTTACCAGATCATTGGAATTCAGTCGATAATGTTCGAAATAAATATTTATTTTAAAACAGTCAACGTTTTGGTCATTCGGCCATCCTTTGCTGGATGCGATTGATAATTTATATTGTTCTATAAATTAAAAAAGCCATTAACATTCCTGGTTTTTCAGAAGCCCGAAACGTTAGGTAAATAAAGTAATTAAAGAAAATAAGGAAGAGCTTACTTCTTTTTTGAAAAAAAAAAAAAAAAAAACCTGAATGCATAACCTCTTCCTCACATAAGTGAAAATACAACAAGTGTAAACAAATACTTTTTTCTTCATCCTAATCCAGAACTTCTTTATTTAGGAACAAAAATATGATCGTGATTATGCTATCAGAATTGATGATATATTGACCAGTTATAAATAAATATTGCTAAAATAAGAAGAAATGAGCAACACTACCAAAAAGGGATAGAAGATACACACACTCAGAGGAGTATTGCTAAGTGTTGAGCTAAGAGAGTTGGGCTATATCGCTGATAAAGGAGAAGCACTTGGTCCCAGCAAACAGACCCAGCCAGGCATCTGTTTCTCTTCTATGTCAGCTTCCCACTATATAGTATACCACCATATATACATATTCCTCACAATAATATCAAAGAAAAAAAAATACATCTCTATAATTATTTTATTTAAATTATAAAAATTTAAAACAAAAATATCGAAAAACTATTTCGAAAATAAGGCGTTGAAAAAGGTAAGACTTACAGAGAAGAAAGACACTTCTTTATCAACAATATTAATGTACACGATTTCAATTCTCCAACTTTATTGTATACCTATGTCATCGATGTTGAAAAATTAAAAAAAAAAAAAAAAAAAAAAAAAATTAACAACAACAATACACAGACACAAGTGATGGTAGGTAATATGATACAACATTAATATTAGGGAAGATTGCGTTCCGGCCAGATATAGAATTTTAATTTTTTCAAAAGTGAGTCTAAAGTTAAAAAAAGTTAAATAAAATGTATTCAGAAGAGATATTAGACCTCCGATTGAACTTTTAACTATGCAATAGATCGTTTTAGGTAAGTCCTGACTTTTTACTTTCACTTACCTATATATGAAATATATAGTAAGTGGAAGTATTGCGATCGTGAAAATTTTCCACTTCCGGTTTTCAACGGAAATACACGTTTTGGGACCCCCTGAGTCGAAATAACCAAGTCCCGCGAAATGGTCTGTGTGTGTGTGTGTGTGTGTGTGTGTGTGTGTGTGTGTGTGTGTGTGTGTGTGTGTGTGTGTGTGTGTGTGTGTGTGTGTGTGTGTGTGTGTGTGTGTGTGTGTGTGTGTGTGTGTGTGTGTGTGTGTGTGTGAACAGACTAGCTCAAAAACTATAAACCGTGGGAACCTGAAATTGGGTATTTAGTGTAGGTATATGCCCGCGATGTGACCGCAAAAATTTCATCAAAATTGCTCAAAGGGAGGGGGTACTTTATTTAATAACTTTTTACGTTTTTTTCGATTTTCTCAAAAACGGCTCTAACGATTTTGATTAAACTGAGTATTTGATCGATTTATATGCCCGAAATATGACTGTAAAAATTTCATCAAAATTGATCTACGGGAGGGGGGACTTTACTTAATAAATTTTGTATCATTTTCACGTGTTTTTTTATTTACTCAAAAACGGCTTTAACGATTAACAAAAATAAGATATGAATGTAGAAAAATGTGTGACTTTGGGAAATGATAATTAGCAAAGCACGTCAATTTCTAATCTAAGTAAGTTGGTAAGTGAAAGTTGTGTGTTGCGCGCACGCACCAGATTTTTTCACCTCGTATTGAAGAAGGGCAAATGCAAAAATTTTAAATTTATAAACAGTTACTATTATTTTGTTTTACGTTCTTGTTAGACATATCATAGAGTTAGTCTCGGTTGAGTTAAACATTTAACGATCATACAAGACTATAGTACACTTCCAGCGTATGCAGAAGACAGTCATAAAAAAGAAGAAAGAAAAGGGTCACCTGTGGTGCAGTGGTTAGTATGACAATCTACAATACTAAAGGTCGCGAGTTCGGGTCCCGAGGTAGCCCTAGGATTTTTTAATGGGAGTAAAAAATCCTGGTCTATGCCGTCCCCCGGATAGGACGTAAAATGGAGGTCCCGAGCCTGTACGATGTCAGGTTACTCGTTAAAGATCCCTATCCTAATTATACCTGGATAGGCAAAATTTAGGCCTCCCACTGTAGCATCGTCCGATTAGCCTTAGTAAGCATAAAGTGACGTTAAACAAACAAACAAAAGAAGAAAAAAGTCAATTTTTGAGATTAACATTAAAATTAATTTGAAAAAATCGCTAATTGAAGAAAGGAGGTGGGTATGGCGCCAAGCTGGTGCGACCTCTTGTTTTGATGAACGGGATCAGCCGCTCCACTTTCGGACCCGACACCTCGCTCGTAGTCCCACTGCCTCCCAATCTATCATCGGTTCTGGTCCTAAATTAGGGCAAGTCCGCATTGTACAGGATAGTTCGGGAAAGGAAGATAATCAAACAGAAATAAACAAGGAAAATTAAGCATTGACAGCAAAAAATAAAGAAAGAAATACTCACGCAATAGGAATGTATGATAATATTATTTCAGATTTTCTTACCTGAAAAAGAACATAAAAAGAATGTTAAAGACTATGTCACATTTAATATGAATAAAATATTTAACTACAATTAAACTATTCTATATATTACTATATTTTAATATTAAAGTATATAAATTAATAAATAAAGCCTTTATTCATTCCACAATAAATTTTTTGCATAGTTTAATAAATGAAGACTGTGTTAGAAGAAGGGGCTAGGTCACTTCTAACCATTTCAGAATTTAATAAGTTTACAAATTGAAATACTTCTTAAAAAGGCCTTTAAACTAATAAAATAAGATGTTTTGCTCAAAAGAAAAGTTCATTTCTAAACTGAAAACAACCTTTTGGGGGGTTTGAGGGGCACTGAGGGGTAAAAGAAGCGAGCGATAGTCGAAAGCTATTTTAACCAGAGAAACCTATTGTAACCATGGTTGGAAGGTCGAGATTTATTCCGTGTGGCCTCCACGAAGTAAACGTCAACCCTGTCAGGGTGGATTTGAACCACCGTCGTGAAGATCGAAGTGGTATTAAGCCCGGTTGAATAGTTGAATTTTTTATTCTAAACGATAGGAGCAATAATGCACTTTTTTCTTTTCTTTTTTTATTGCGGAGTTTGATTTTATTTCTGTCACTAACCAAGTGATTCTGAAGTTAAAGAACTGACAGGCAATCAGTTGTTTTATTTGTATATTTTTCATCAAAAACCTCATGTTTTAGAGTAGAAAAATTTATGTATTAATTTTATGTAATAAATAAAATAAATAAATGTATTAATGTATACATTTAAAATAATGTATGTATTATATGTATGTATTATATTATATGTATTATAAGCCTACAAATGGGTTTCCTTTCATAATTTTAAATTATTTAATTCAGAAAACCACAGCGCGGTATATTTTTGAAATTCAATCAGAATGGTGTCAGGATTACTCTGGACTAAATTTGAGTTTATATTTTTTTAAGTTAAGTTACTATTATTCGTATAGAGTATTTCAGCATTTTTGTTAGAAAAATACATAAAATTCACACATTTTGTTAATGTTCCATTTAAATAAATTACATGGCAGAAGGGTGCTTACAGGCAGATGGTATCACTGTTTCTCTTCAAAAAAAAATTTTCGATAGTATTATCGATAGTTAAAAAAACTATCGATAGTTTTACATCACTATGATATAGGGGAATAGAACAGGATTTTCAATTATTCTGGAAATTTTTTTGTAAACATCGTTAGCAATGCCCATAATTAATCCGCGGTGACAAACTTTATAACATCAGTGTGGAAATAAGATAACCTGTTTTCGCCTAGTCAACAATATGTGATACGGACACGAAACTTTACCTAGATTAGGTTTCGGATAAAACAAACAACATAATATGTAACACATTGTGAACGCACCCAAAAATACTGACAACCATGTAATTCAGGTGTAAAAGAGCTTTTTCACAGAGGTAGCGTTAGTGCCCCCTTTATGAATGTTTTACATCTCATCTATCTGCTGTCAAAAACAATTCTAATTATTACTGCCGGAAACAAATAACAATTATTTCTACCTGTGGAAGTAATTAAGGTGTAATTATGAAAGCTTTATCTTTGATGAAGATAGTAAGAACGGTAATAAATAAGTATAGAGCGGGTCGGCCGAGGGGCCATTATCACAGCGGTACGACCTCACTTATCTACACTATACCTTCTACACATCGCAACGCTCTAAATATAGAACTCTATTAACCGGTCTCAGCTTCACAGTCGCTAACTTCCACTACACCTAATTACTAGGGCTTAACTAACGATAAGCGGAAAAGTAAGGCAAAAACTGAGTTTCGATAAGGAAAAAAAATCGAAGGATAGGACGCGAAGTCTCTCTTCAAAATAGATAAATCTGGTGCGTGCGCGCAACACACAACTTTCACTTACCAACTTACTTAGATTAGAAATTGTGTTAATGCCACTTCTCAAAGTTACAAAATTTTCCACATACATTCTTTATTTTTGTTTTCATTTGCTCTATAACAAACACTAATTTCTTTTATTATTAAATAAAAGGTTTTACTTGAGATAATTCGGCAATGCACCATAATATTCAAAGTCGTCTGATTTTGTAATTCTCTATGTACTTGTTGAAAATTTCATTTAGTTACAGTCATGATGAAATTTTTAGTCATATCTCGGACATATTAATACATTAAATACCCAGTTTGATCAAAATTGTTAAAGCCGTTTTTGAGTAACTAAAAAAACCACGTGAAAATGAGACAAAATTTATTAAGTAAAGTCCCCCCTCTGGTTGATAAATTTTGATGTAATATTGACTCACATCGCGGGCATATACATACACCAAATACCGAATTTGGTCAAAATCGTTAAAGCCGTTTTTGAGTAAATAAAAAAAATACGTGATAATGAAACAACATTTATTAAGTAAAGTGCCCCTTCCGTTTAACCAATTTTAATGAAATTTCAGCTTTCGCATCGCGGTCATTTACATACATCAAATACCAAGTTTAATGAAAATCGTTAAAGCCGTTTTTGAGTAAATAAAAAAAAAAACTCGTGAAAATGGAACAACATTTATTAAGTAAAGTGCCCCCTCCAATTATTGAATTTTAATGAAATTTTGACTGTCGAGTTTAATCAAAATCGTTACAGCCGTTTTTGAGAAAATCGAGAAAAACGTAAAAAATAGACAAAATTCTTGAAATAAAGTACCCCCTCCGTTTGACCAATTTTGATGAAATTTTTGCTGTCACATCGCGGGCATATACATACACCTAATACCCAATTTCAGTATTGTACGACCTATAGTTTTTGAGGTAGTCTGTTCACACACACACACAGACCATTTCGCGGGACTTGGTTATTTGGATTCAGGGGACCCCAAAACGTGTATTTCCCTTGAAAACCGGAAGTCGAAATTTTTCACGATCGCAATACTATCCTTACTATATATTTCATATATAGGAAGTGAAAGTAAAAAAAAAACATATCATAAACACTTAGGTACATGTGTACATG
The DNA here is from genome assembly GCA_911387785.2 of Aelia acuminata. Taxonomy (NCBI): domain Eukaryota; kingdom Metazoa; phylum Arthropoda; class Insecta; order Hemiptera; family Pentatomidae; genus Aelia; species Aelia acuminata. The sequence goes on along the minus strand of OU426982.1, from coordinate 121,157,794 downwards.
TACACTTAGGTACATACATACATAGTAAATAATTTTTACTAAGCGAAAATAATAATTCACAATGTCTGTCAAACAATAAAAACTCAAAGAACTAACAAGGTTACAAAAAGTATCAACTTAAGGTAAGGAGACAGTAACACAAAAATAATCATATTATTCAATTTTCAGAACAAGACTAACTAACTCTCCAGTCCATCGGTTCTTATATTTAGTCTTAATTAGGATAGTCTAGAAGGTTCCAGACAAGTGTAGATTATTCTCGAACAGTCACCATCAACTACTAGAACAGTTTAATCCAACTGTCTCAACAACCGAACCGTTTCATTCAATCATATGTTTTTTTTTAATCACGTTACAATATTTATATAAAAATAATAATACTATAATAAATAATCATTAGCAAGAGGGAATTAGTATTAGTGTGCGAGGGAAACTATAACTACAGCAGTAAAGGCCTTTTCACTCACTCCTTTCGACAAATCTGTATCTCAAAACACATGATTGATCAGGAGTGTAATTGCAGGGTTAAATTAAGACAAAACAGGTGAATTTTTATGTTTATTTCTGTTTAAATGTCAAAAACATATGATTAAATAATAAAATTATTGCCCTTAAAGGATCGAGGAAAAAAATAAATAAAAAAAATTATAAGTTGTGTATGTAAATATAAATAAATATAGAAGACATGTATTTGTTCCATTTTGTAGCTGAACGCTATTATGTGATCTAACGTATAATAATTTCGTTACTTTTTTACTTTATTTTTTATCTACATTTCAAGTTTGTGTTTACTGAAAGTATGAATGTATGAACGTAAAAGGTATTTATTTATTGTGTAGTTGCTGAACGCTATTATTTTGTATAATATTTATACTTAACTTGACCATTTGCTTCTTATTGTTATGTTTGTTTTATCTTATTGAAGTTTGTTTTTTTATTGTTTTAAAATTCATATGGGAGCGGGGTAGCCCACGGGTAAGGCAGTGGACTGCTGTGCTTAAGGTCCTGAGTTCGAATCTGACATGGCTTATGATATCTTTATTATTCGCCACAGTTCGTCTCGTGGGCCGAGAGACCCTCCTGGGGCAAACCCAGCCTCTATAAAGTGGGTACCCTTAATTGAAAAATTAAGGGGAAAGAACCTGGCGGTTGAGCGTGATCACGGTCAAATCACCTCCTTGCACGACCGCTGACCAAGAGACAGTACTCTTCCTTACATAGTACTGCACCCAAGACCCTTTATGGGTTGTAGTGGTACAGGTTTTTTTTTTTTTTTTTTTTTTTTTTTTAAATTCATATTACCTGTATAAAAATATAACTAAAATTACGTCTCATGTAACATGTGTCTTAATTGATGCTGCAGAGGTCTATGCACCGGTACTGCTGGATGCAGCTCTCAGCGGTACCACCGGCGACACAACTAACATGTACATTGTATACAGTAGCGTATGGTAAGTACAGTATACAAAATAAACTCCCTTCTGGCAGGGTTACTGTTAGAAGGAAAATAAAAAAAAAGGGATCCTATTTTTTGGAAAAGCGTCTCTGGGACAAGGGATTTAAAGTGAAAAAGTAAATCATTGGTATTTATTTTCATTTTATTAATGCATTTCAAGACTGATCATACAAAAAGTTTTATAATTTTTTAAACTTTTTTTTTCACTATACTCTTAAACGCCAATAACTTAGGATCAAATTTCATATTTCTGAAGTGTAGGTACGTATTTGAAGTTTTCACGTTCGAAAAAAAAAAAAAATTTAATAAATAAATCTATATAAATAAAGTTGAAATTCTGTTTGTTTGTTCTTTATAGAAATCCATACCGTTTGTCCTAAATTCTCCAAATTTCACTCAGTGGTTCTTTGATACCAGGTGCGAACACCTGTCCATATTAAAATTGCATAACTTCAGCCAATCTCTTGGTATATTCTTTATTGTTAAAAAATTCGTCATAATCTCGCTTTACAATGTCTTTTTTTTACAAAATCGACCGTTTGAGTCGAAAAAAACGGCCTAAAAAATCGTTTTATAGATTTTGAAGAGGACAACAAGGCCCGGTAAGACCGTTCCTAGGTAGGAGTCGAGTTCTGGGATTTTTGAACCATGTGTTTTTTGTTTTTTTTTAACATTACAATACGTTTATTTACATGTATGGTGAATTTATTTTTTATAAATGCCTCCTAAGAAGCGAGGTTCAACAGGAGTAGTGAGCTCAAAAGCTAAAAAACAACGTCAAATACGAGCAACTGAAACTCTCGACAAACATCAAATTCATCAGAATCGCGGGAAACTGAGTCTGCCCAGGAATACGAGGCCCGCCTTGCGCCACAGAGGCTTAGGCAAGCCGATCTTTCATACCAGGTGCGAACACCTGCCCATATTAAAATTGCATAACTTCAGCCGATCTTCAGCTGATATTCTTTATTGTTATAAAAATCGTAATGAACTCACTTTATAATGGTTTTTTACGAAATCAACTGTTTCATTAGAAAAATGAAATTCCCCGATCAAACCGGGTTATGCAGCTTAAAGATGAAATTCTGTTAGTTTGTTTTTTCTTAATACAAATCTATACCGTTTTTCCTAAATTCCCCAAATTTCGCTCAGTGGATCTTTCTTACTAGGTGCGAACACCTGTCCATACTAAAATTTCGTAACTTCAGCCAATCTCTGGGTATATTCTTTATTGTTATAAAAATCGTTATGATCTCACTTAAAATTTGTTCACGTTTATTAGAAGAATGAAATTCCCCGGGTGAAACCGGGATATACAGCTAGTCTTTCTCATAAAACAATATTAATGTTTAATTTTCAAGTCTCGATAACTAAAATTCATAACCTTATTAAAAGGACGGAACGGTATACACAAAAAATCAGGTGTGATGCGCGCAACACACAGCATATTATTTTGCATAATATTTATACTTAACTTACCAACCCAATTAGTATAGAAATAAATTTGTTTTGATTAATATGTAAATAACATTTAGCAACTTGGAGTGATCATTTACTTCTTTTTGTGGTTAATCTCCGTAAGGTACAGAGTTGTGATAATTATTGCAATACTTTAAAGACCTCAGTGTTTTTATAATTCATACTATTTACATATATTTTTTTAGTGGACTTTAAAAAAATCATGATTTCAGCAAAATAGTCGAGTTTTTTGTCCTACTTTTTGTAAATATTTTAAATCACCAAGGACAATCGATAGAACAGGTATCTAGGGGTCGGAGTAAATTATAACTAAATTTTCAAATTTTATTTTCTTATGCCTTTCCAAAAACCGAAAATCACTGTTTCCCTAAAGTTGATTAGACAAGAAACCGCGTGGTAGGCCGAAAATTAGAAGCTGAAAAGTCGTTTCCGTGAGGAAACTATGATAATTTGTCTATATTAAACACAAAAAAAGAAAAGAAAAAAGAAGTAAAAGATTGAAGATCTCACCTACATAGTGTGTAACATCACAGAAGTAGGTATATGATGCTCAGCCAACCGTGATTCCTCAGACCTTAATTTTAAATTTTTAGAGCGTAACGCTACTTTCATACTCAAGCCACTGATCGACTAGTTTTGCAGAGCTGTAAGTATATACTCTCTTCAATACCCAACTGAAATAAACAAATCCTTCCATTACGAATAGAAATGATATCTTCAAAATTAAAGTAACGCCAAAATGCAAATATTTAATGAACTTATGATGAACTGAACTTTACATCAAACGGGAGTTTAAGGTACATGAAGAAAATTTCTCCGGCTTTGACATATTTAATGTTTTTATTACACCTGCTTTGACTAACTAATATAGTTTAAAAAAAAAAAAGAAACTTCATACAATATTATTTACACAATTTATAGTCATCACAGGTGGTCTAGTAGCTTTCAATGGTTGTACGTAGTCTTCAATACGAAAGGTAACGTTCGCATCCCGAGGTGGCCGTAGGATTTTTTAATGGGAGAAAAAAAATCCTTGGCTATGCCGGCCCTCGGATAGGACGTAAAATGGAGGTGTTACGTCGTGTACTCGTTAAAGATCCCCATTCTAATTATAACATGATGGTCAAACTTTAGGACTCCCACTACAGCATCGTCCGATTAGCCTAGTGGCATAAATTGGCAATTTATACGTTCCATATGCTTATTCACAGAAGAAAGAAACATTTTAATCCCTACATAACAATTAACAGTTCGGGCAGTATATGGCTTCTATGGAGACATTTAGCCAAAAAAATAATAAAATAAAATAAATAAAGTTTTTATTAATTCAATCTTTATTCGTGAGTAACGATTGGGAAAGAGGTATCAGTGAAGATTGGCTCCGCTTGGAAGCGAGCTCTTTGGTGTAGTGGTTGACATACCGCGCATGTCATGCGGGAGACCCGGGTTCGACTTCGAATCCAATCTTTTCTCTTCAAAAATAAAATATTAAAAAAAATATATTGGCATTGATTAAATAACACAATTTATTTCATTCTGATATTATTATATTTCTTATACTAAAGTTATCACAAAAAAAAAAAGAAAAAAAAAAAAAAGCTTTGTTGCTATCATGGGAACTAGCTATAAAGGTAAGAATTCTATTTCATATTGACCACCAGTTCTTATCTATTACGTTTTTAGTAGTTTAAAAGGATGCACATAAAACACCATTTCAGTAAATAAATAAATAAAATACTTAGTAGCTTGAATATAATAATAGTATGGTAAGAAACATGGAAAATGGAATGATGCGGTAAAAAAAGGACCGAAAAAAGTATAAGAAAGAAAAACAAAAAAGTTGAATCATGGTAGAAAAACATGATTTTGCGCGTTTTATGTTAGCCTTGGTCATTCTCGTTCTACTGACAATATTATTAACGCTATTGCGACGTTTCGTTTCTGAGATTCAAGGTAGATTCAGGTGTATGTAAGATATCTTTGATATCGTGAAATTTTATGAGATATTAAGGCGCCTTAAACGATCGCAATGACTATTCGATAAGCTTTTATCGCTTATAAAAATAAAAACAATGAAAATATGAAATAAAAGGGAAGATATCTAAGATTGTTGATAAACTTTTTTTTCCGCTTCCTTTATTTTTGTTGCGTAATAATAAGAAGCAACAAAAATAAAGGAAGTTAATAATTGTTATTGTTAATTGTTCAATAAGTGATGGACGAAAATAGAATAAAACAAATCGATTTTAGCCCCGAACGGTGCGATGAATGGATGGGCACTCGAGATAAAATGTTGAGGGAGTGTTATCAATGATTTAATTAGATAGTGATGAATTGGCAAACACGAGGTTACAGGTGCAACGACCCGGAGGTTGCGATTCCACTGTTTAGGGAACTAAACAAACTTTTAAAAAATTGTGATAGTTTTATATTTAAACTTTTTTACTCCTTTTGGACCTATTCTGATATACTGCTAATATATTTCACCCGTCGTAGAATAGAGATACTCTACACATAAACCCAAAAGAGTGTCGGGAAATCGTTGGTAAAGTTCTACACTTTTGAATGCCTACAAACCGAAGGAGGTAGTGGGGAGTCCACTAGTTATTTGATGTATAAAAATAGGCAACATCCTCATTGTAAAACTCTTGTTAACTCAAAATAGTTATTTTCCCCACCAGTGCCAAGAGTGGTTGTCTTTGGTGCGCGGTCGAGTTTAACGTGCGAGGCTTAGCCGTGTGCGGAAATTAGACCAAGCTCCGAAGACACACTTTTGGTACGTATTATGAACAATACTTTTCATCATACTGCTCATACTTGAGTACATTAAAACACTTTTATATTTCATTAATAACTTACAGATACAATATAAGAAATTAAATTGACACTTTTTTTTATAAAAACATCTGTTTATTACCCTATAATTGAAGAAAAGTACTTATATATTTACATTAATATTTATAGCACAATTCTGATTAATCATTATATTAAAACCTTTGTTTGGCATTGCCTTTTGGAATACCGATAACTTTTGCTTAAAGGAATTATTTTCAAGTTCTGGCTCATCTCTAATAAGGTCGTCAACAGTCCTAAAATCAAACAAATAACTTCCTTGAAACACATGTTTATTAATACATATTAGTAGCAGGTAAGGTTAGCGCACCAAAAAGATTTTTCAGGCCTAGGCCCGGAAAGTACTACTTTACGGACTCAAACCGAGTATTGAAAACACATGTTTTTGATGCAGTATGATGAAAATTTCTATTTTTGACTTATACTATTTTTGTAAATCCTATGCCTACCGGTGTGAACCCGTGACTTGTAAGCTTTTGTGCAGGCCCTTAACACATCTTAAAAAATAATGAATTCCCTGGAAATTGTAATGCTTATTACTATGTACAATTACTATAAGAGGTTAGTTTTCCATTTTATTCGCACAGAAATCGAACATATATGTGCTTTCAACTAAAAATTTCTCGAAATAATATAGAGGAATAGAAAAAAAAAATGTATAGGTCTTGATTGCACAATAATAATTCCATCTTAATAAATAAATCCCAGTCCTTAAATAATATATAAATGTATTACAATTGACTCGTTACAACTGGTAGTTTTAGAAACCACATATGTCCACAAACTCAAATTATTGGAAAAGTGAAAAAAATGTTTCTACTATTGCATTAAGAGATTTCCTTAACTCAAATTATTTTCTCCGAGAAATTACCTAGAATACATTTTTCGCGATTTTATAAATCAATGTTCATTCCACAAATCTGGAATTTTTTTTTTTGTTTTTGTTTTTTTTGGACATGTTGCGTTTCTCTCGATTATGGAAGACAAATGATAGTTTAAAACCACGTATTTTGGAAATTACTGTACACAACACTAACAAGCTTACATATATTGCCTAATAAATGAAAAATAACTGGGTTATTCGACCGACATATAGGTTCTTTGACAGAGATTGGCAAGCAAATATTTTACACCAAAACGTACTTACTGTCTGGTTACAGTAAGATATTTTCCAATGTCCTGGATTTGTAGAGTTTCTCCTGACAAGGATTATTTGAATGGTCTATAAAAGCTGATAGATCAGCTGGGCTTGTCGTGTATCTTTAAATTAGATGACTCGGCATGCAAGGAGTTACAAAATAAAATAAAACAAAAATCGATTTTTTTTTTACATGGGTTTTAGAAATTTTTTAGTGTGAAATTTAGAAATCTTATTCAAACTTAAGCCTAGAAGGGTAAGATGATCTTAATATTTCATGAAGTACATTAATTCAATGTATACATGTAAGCAAGAGAAATCAGCATCTTACTGGAATATACTTTGAATATATTTCAAGTCAGTTGCAATTTCTAAAGTAAATAAATGATTGAAAGTTCCTTTTTAAATGGAGAAAATTCCGTTCAATATGAAATTTGAGCCGGATCAGGAATATATACGAGGTTCTAATCCGGACATCTGCATATTTAATGGTTTCCCCATATGCGATCTTCAAACGGAGATGAGACGGTAAAAGAGAAAGTTGGGGAGGGAATACTAAAGATTGTTTTTTTCAGAAAGGAAGAAGACATCCCATGTAACCAACATTTGGGTGTAAAAAAAAAAAAGGAAAGAAATAAGAGAGCAATAGTAATGAATTAAAATCAAACCTAGGTCACATATTTATTGGAAAACGTTCTAAGTAAAAATTCAAACCCATTAATTTGATGATCATCAGTAAAGCTCGAAATTCCGTGCAGTAAAAATTTGAAAACGTGCAATAAAAACTTCAAAACGAGCAATAAAAATGTATTGCTTGAAAATCAGGCATTAAATTATTTTTGTGAACAAATAATAGCTACTTTGGAAAAAAGTAAGTAGCGGAGAGTAAATTGAAATAGAAACTCTTTTATTTTTATATATTGTTTTGGTATAATCACTAAATTTTGGATCTTTTTTATAATGCTATTGATATATTTTTGAAAACTAATCGGATCAGTATGTTGTGGAAGATGTGGAATATAGAATTAAATACTCGCATGTGAGCTGTGATTACATATATTGGAAATATGAAGATCTTAAAAAAGGAAACATACTAATCAAATCATGGAATCACTCGATGCAATATCCGGTGCGTAGGCTTATTTTTAAATCCCTCTGGTGATACGCAAAACCCCAGTTACCATTCTAGGGTTAATAAAAATTAGGTACTTACTTGTGCTACAGCGGGTATCAATTAGTGATTTCCTCTCAAACCTATTTTTTTATCACAAGATTTACAGAATACTACACAAACATCCCTATTGAGGTCAGGATATTTTTCAATCCATCCCGCAGTTTTCAAAGTTGCTCCCATTTTAGGCATTTTTAGTAACAATATACGCGGCAGAAGCTAGTTTGATACTGACAGAACGGTGGGAATCGAGAAATAAAAGATAAACACCCACGAACCACTGGACCCTCAGTTCTGGGAAATCGGAGGTTTGTGTTGGCTTACTTGGGAGATGAAGTTCCTTTTTTTTATTTTTTATTTTATGATATTTACTTTATTTTTCCACTATTATTTTGATGTTTATTAAAGAAAATAACAATTTGTAATATATTTTTTCTTCAAAATATCAAATGATGCAATTTCGAGCAGTTAAAATTCAATACGTGCAATTTCGTGCAGTAAACCCCAAAACGTGCAGTATAAAACTTCATTAAAACATTCCATTAGGCTTGATTCGGATAAGTAACTTGAGTTCGCTCTATTCTGACTTTAAAAAAAAAAGATGCAATGGCACGGGAATCCGAGCTCTAATCATCAGTGATTGCAACAAGGAAACCGTATCGGAAATAATGATAGTATGAGCAGTTTACACCAAAAATGTAGATAAATCAATCAAGCAAATCAATCTCGGCATATCTATCATTCCTAGATACATTAACATGGGATGTTAAAATTTTGGTCACCCTGGTTGTAACGATCTTCTTACCGACGTGAAATATATAAAATCTTTAAAATAATTCTTTATTGGTTCTTGAGGCTAAGCAGATAGTAGTCAAGTTTTTTTAAATTTTGATCCTTTATTAACCTCACACTTCTACAATATTCGGTTCTAAGTTTTGGCACTAAGCCATTTTCAAGAAGAACTCCTAAAATTTAGAATTTCACTTTTGAACTTAACAAATTAAATTAAAAACAATTAAGTGATGAAATATGTTTTTACCCACCTGTGACCACAATTTTTCAAATAAAATAGGCCGAGTACCCTTGTCGGAAATTAAAAATCTTTTTACTAAATAAAAACTATAGTCTCTTTATGTAAGCATCACAGTCAAATGGATTACTTTTACCAGTCCCCTTATCCCCTCCAACATGTAACTTCACATTTACTTAAATAAACAATTTGAAAATATTAATTGAAATCATAATTAAAATTTTTACATTTTTGTATTTTACTATTTATTAATTTTCTAAATTCTTAAAATTCATAATAAATTTTTTTATAAAAATATCCAGACATATAACTTCTTTTAATATGAGGACAATCAATTAATAATTTTACTTAGAATTTCCGCACAGTGCCTATTTGTTTAAATTTTTTGAGTCATTTTTATAATTTACTGTTTTATCAATATTCTCTATACGCTTGATTCCCTCAACTCATCAAAATCAAACCTATCCTGTTTTATTCAAATGTTTCACTAGACCTGTTTTTTTTGTCATTTTTTCTATATTTTTCACATAATATTTATGTTGGTACATCCGGTCAGAAACATATTACTTTGTTTTACCAATATATATTGATGGGCAATCCAAACAAGGTATTTTATAGATTACTTAGGATTGGTTTTTAACATTAATTTTATCTTTCAATAAAGTGGGCAACATATACAGCAATATGAAAGATTTTTAATTTTTGACAAGGGTACTCAGCCTATTTTATTTGAATAATTGTGGTCACTGGTGGGTAGAAACATATTTCAACACTTAATTGTTTTTAATTTAATTTGTTACGTTCAAAAGTATTGAAATTCTAAATTTTAGGTGTTCTTCTTGAAAATGGCTTAGTGCCGAAACGTAGAACCGAATATTGTAAAAGTGTGAGGTTAATAAAGGATCAAAATTAACTTGATTTTTTAACTTGACTAAAATATTTTTAAAAAATTCTAGGTAAATCTCTCTGGAATACATTCATTTACTTTCATATGACGTAACTTTGGACCAAGCCATAGCGAAGCGTGGTCGGGTTCAGCTAGTAAAATTTAAAAGTATAGTGTGTAAAGGAAAACCTTTTGTAACATAGTCAGGGGTAACAAGGGAAAGCTGAAACAATTGAATCGATCAGTGACAGTCTTGGTTGCGACTGAAGGTAACTGTTCTAATTCAAGTGTAACCGTTATTTTCATCCTTATTAACTTATTAATAAGGATAATAATTAATCCTGATTAATCCATCTATCTCAGACAGATCTCAAGATGTTTGAGCGCATGACGATACCTTGTGGCGTAGAACTATTTAAGATATTGTCAGTTACATTGATTAATCAATCCCTTTTTTTTTTTTTTTTTTTTTTTTTTGTAAGTTATGAGCATAATAAAAGATAGCTAAATAACCTAATAAAGATAGCAAAATAAAAAAAAAAAAGTCACCGGTAGGATTCCAAGATGTGCTCTATCCATATTGCAAAAGGTCATCCCCATTTTATGGGATACGCGCTATTGATTCTATCTTTTACGACCTACGCTGTAATAAAATAGATTCTTTATCTGGATAAATTATACCTATATTACCTCTTCAAAACGTCATATATTTAATTTACAACCGTCCTAATAAATGTTTGGGACGTTAAATGTAAACGACGATTTTTTTTATTAACGGGATGGTTTCTATGATGGGTTTACATCAAATGTGCGCTTACATGGGAGAAGCCATTTAGAGATGATATCGCTGAGTAAATATAATTGAATTGCATATCCTCGGAGTTTTGAAATCTTTATTACATACACATTGTCAAGACTTATTCGCACATTTACATACATACATAGATGAGTCGGGAATATTATGTAGGTATTCATTAGATTAGGAGGAATAGTCTTCAAATGTTTTTTTTGTTTTTTTTAAACTTATATCAAGTCATTATTTTGGGGTCACCTGTGGTGTAGTGGTTAGCATAGAAACCTACAATACTAAAGGTCGCTTGTTCGGGTCCCGATAGGATTTTTTAATGGGAGTAAAAAATCCTTGTCTATGCCGTCCCTCGGATAGGAAGTAAAATGGAGGTCCCGAGCCTGTACGATGTCAGGTACTCGTTAAAGATCCCTATCCTAATAATACCTGGATAGGAAAAATTTAGGACTCCCACTGTAGCATCCTTCGATTAGCCTTAGTGGCATAAAGTGACGTTAAAATAAAACAAAGTCATTATTTTAATACAGAGGAGGCCTTAAATAAACACTTCTTTCGATACTGTAACACTATTCTGGACCTAAATAATTTCATTCCAAGAAAATAATAATTTACAATGCCACACAAACAATATAACCTCAAAAAATCATGAAGTAACAACTTGTAACGACACAGTAACAAACAAGTAACTCGATATGAATAACTCTCCTGTTCATCGTTCCTTATATTTAGTCCGGAATCAGAATAGTCTAGAACGTTCTCAACAAGCGTAGAAGGTTCTCGAACAGTCATGAACATTTACTACAATAGTCACAAACATGCACTAAAACAGTTTGTTCCAATTGTTCCAACAACAAATCTAGAACTCTTTTAAATCTTATGTTTTGTGTGTTGTTTTTTTGTGTTTTTTTTTTAACGTTACTACTATACTACGTTTTCTTAAGTTATCGATATTCATTTTGAGTCTGTTTGCGTAGACCACATCTAGTTACTTTCATGACTAAACATACAGTTACTTTTAGTAAACAGTTACTTCTTTTAAACTCTTATTTTGGAACTAGTACTGAAGCGCCCTTCAAACTAAGGCCGGATCTCCACTGAAAAGTACCCTTTTAGGGGTTTATTTATCTCTGAAGAGCGAGCGCAGCGAGCGGGAGTAGAAAGCTAGAATCTATTAAAGCCAATCAAGGCACTTTTTAGCTGAAATAAAGCCGATGGAAGTTCGATAACATCACGGTCACATAACCTCTCAGAACAGTCCACGCCCATCAGCCGCTCTTCAGTACCTTTACCCTTATTTTGATAACAGCATTTATAACCTGTAAATAACCTGTATTTGCAAATAATGGCCTAGATGGGAATAACAAGAATGTATTTCAGCTATGAATGTTTATTTATATCTTTCATTTTTTTCCTGAAAATGATAATTTAATTTCATGCCCATTAGAACACACCCTTGTACTATGTAATATTTCATTTTCTTGCAAAAACTGAAATATATATATAGAAATTTCTTGAGCTAATTTCAAAAGACCCATTTTTATTATCACTAAAATTACAAATTAAGGTTATCACTGCTTATAACCACTACAGATTGTTGAAAGTAACTCGATGTCGCGTCGTGAAAGTAACTGGATGTGGTCTTCGCAAACAGACCCTTCATTTTTATCGGAAAAAAAAGTATCGATACTTGTCAACACTAATACCGGTAAAAATGAGATAATTTAGCTAACATAGATGATATAAATTGGCAAAGCGTGAAGAAAATTGACTCATTTTGATCTCTGTATAAGAGTGATAATTAACATTTTATCACTGTAATCACTGTAAAAATATATACCTGTACATTGAGCACAAAGAAGTAGAATGAACAAATGAACCTTGCATAAAACAACTAACTTTGTTTTCATAAAGTAATCTAAAAATAAAATAAGAATACATATGTACATATCAGTGGCTGCAGTGTAACGAGCCACCAATATGTAACGATTAACCAAAGCCATAGCAAGTAACAGAATGTAAACTGGTTGTTTTTCTGTGGCGTTTAGATCCGCTTTTCTTATCTGTTGTTTGTTCTGAGGCAATTTGTCATTGCAGTTATTGGCAAGACAGTTCACCAGACAGTGATTATTTTTTTTTTGTAATTATTTTACTTGATTTTTGTTTTAAATATTACGATTTTAAACAAAATATTTCTCATTAATATAAAACAATCAATGGATCAGAGTTTCTGGCGTTTCCAGATGTGTAAATCTGACTTCAGACTATGGCTAGGATTTCGGTCTTTATATTGTTAATAAAATCATGTATGGCATAGTGTTATTAGATTCTAACAAAAGCCTTATTACAATTGAAATTAATGAATAATTATTGTATTTCTAGAGTAGAGCACGGATTTATTCTAAAGCAAGACCAAGGAGTTAGCTATATAAAGATTTCATTGTTCTTACCAAACGTTTCAACAGATTTTTATGTTCCTCTTTAGTAAGTATTTAAAAAAATATTCAACGCGTGTTTGATTTTCGTCATTTGAAAGTATAAAAAGCTTAAATCATTTTCATAACAAAATGTTTCTCATTAATCACTAAGTGTTTGGCAAATTTGAAAATCTCACTTCTATCTTTATAGCGTTATTAAAAACAGTGATTCACACGAACCGTCACTACTGCAAAGGTAATCGAACAGATGTATAATTCACATCACAATACCTCATCAAACTATTTAATCTAAGTGTCTATAGTAAAAATGATGCACAGATTTCTAACACACCTAATTATTGCACACTTTTCAACCCCAATGTTCCCAGGCAGTTTTCCATCCGTAGCTTGTTTATTTCGTATCCTTAAAAATTTCATCTTGCCGTCTGTAATGGTCTCGAAAGAGAGTAAGTTGGCTTGAGATTTCTAATCAATTCGGGCTAATGGAAACGGAGCCTGTATATAGGAGGGGGCTTGAAAGGCTAGGCGGGTCATGGGAAATTTCGATGAGATGTCCTTTCCACTAGACGAGGTTAGCCATTAAGGTGCCTTTACCATATACTGTGCGAACATCAACCTCGTACCTTACATCCGAACAGCCTGTCCCGAACACTGTTCGGATAATCTAAATAAGTCACGAACTCGAATAGGCGTGTTAACTTTATCTGTTCGCCTGTGTGTTCGGGGATAGCGCCAGTGTCGCTTTTGAGTTACATAAGATAAGCTCCTAGACCTTCTATTAGCATTTTTCTGACGTTGCTTTTACCTATACTAAATTAGAGCACAAGTCGCTAGTTCCAGCCGCTAGTCCAAAGTTGTCCTAATTAGGTGCATAGGTGAAGTCAGACATCGTTTTTCGCTCGACCTCACGTTTCAGTGTAAATAGCTTTTCGTAGTATTGGCATACTACTGGCGTACGGCAAGGATTCGAGAGTGAGGTTCGCACATGGTAGACACATTTACCCTTAAATTTCCTTCTTAATGGCGCATTTGTCCCCAGGCGTTTTCTCTGTATTGCATGTTCATTTCACCGAATATCATTCGCGAAAAATGAATAGCTTTTGTGATCTGTATTATCGAATTTGAATTTTTTTTTTACCTTTAGAAAAATTTTAATAGTTGAATTGAATTCATTTGTATCCTACATATCATTATTAATGCCACTCGCAATGGTGTTTTTTTTTTTTTTTTTTATGAGTTGTAGTTACTTTTTAGAATTATTAGGTATGATTTAAGATAAAAGTGCACAGAAGTACCTCTTCGAGGTCTTCATTTAGCAAAGATGGCCTCTCCAACTACGACTCCGACTTTTTTAATCTTTTAATCGACTTATAATGAAAAGCCATCCGTGTTCCTATTGGCGTTACATATACTTCAAAATTTCGATTAAGCGATACTCGTTGCTACTAATAATCAAACATTTACTCGTATTTTTCAACTTTCAACTTAAAAAAAAATTAAGTGACACACAGTAGTACGAAAATGATATATATGCAATAAATTTATAACATACGCAATACGTCTAGATTAATAGATGATATTTTAATTTAAAAAAAAAATCAAATAAAAAAAGATTAAAAAAACTACATACGAACGTAAGTTCAGCAGTAAATATATTTTTATTCATTTAATAAAAAATGTATTGAAATTGAAAACCTTTTTTAATTTTTGTTTTAACCAAAATTAGGGTAATTTGAATGCTGTTTAAAGGTAAATCAACAAATTTCGAATCAATCTATCAGGAAATCTCTAGGCAACAATTTAAGCAATTTAAATAACAGCTAAGAGACAATGCCGGAGGCCAAAATTTATATGTACAGACGGAAAGATTCATTTTTAAAGCAATTAGCCTTTCTCACTTAATGAACGGGAAAAAATATTCTTACTAGATGATCACTAATGGACAAATTAGGCTCTAATTTAGATTGGTATAAATAAATAATAAGAAAAACATCAAACTTTATTAAATGTGCAGCATAAAGATAATATCATATGCACTTAAAGTAACTAAAAATATAAAATAAATAGTAACTAAGTAAAATACCATATGCAGATAAAGTAAATAAGCAGTACAGAAAAGAATAGTATATAACAAATGAATGAAAGGAAATGGGTAAATCGCCACTTGTAGACCTAGAATACGATTAGAATACAGCTCATCAAGCCGGCGCTAGCATACCCAGACGTTTGGGTCATCTGCTCGGGCATCAATTGAATTCGAATTTATCTATTGCCGTTGTTGTTTCCGCTAGAGCACAAAATTAACGCGGTTAGGGACTGCCGTAGAATAGTAAGGATGTCAAGCAATACAGGAATGGTAATGCCAATATTGATGAGGATAGAAGACTAAAAGAACTCATTCGTTCAAAATATAAAATCATGTTTACAATACAATTGAGACACGACGTTTTTGACACAACGCACAGTACTTCGAGTATATGGAGTTTTTGGACAAAAATCTTTTGACCATGGAATATAATAGGAAATGCTGAGCAGATTGCGAATATACCTCATATGCTGGGTCGGAAATAATATTTGACCCAAGTTAGATTAAATTAGAACCAAAAAAAAAAGAAGGCAAATCATGGTTTTGGCAAAAAATCTTAAATTTAAGGGCAATTAGAGAATCATTATCGGTTAGTTAATAAAAATTTATCTTTAATAAGATAATTATCCAAACAAAACATATCAAATACAAAGATACTTTATTGATCTACTTATAAAAATAATATTTTGCTCAATAAAATAATTTTTAAAAGTATGTACATAAGAGAAATCTAATTACATAAAAAAAATAAAAAGCTGAATCTTCCGGTTCAATGACGACAATTTCCGTGTTAAATTTATTTATATAAGTTTAAATTATTTTGAACTATGTTATAATTTATTCAAAATTAATTAAAATTAAATTGGAAATTAATTTAATTTTAATAAGAAAAGTATAACTAAAAGAATTATTCTGATTCACTCGCTCCTTCGATTATCTTTTAAGATCGTATCGGTGAAAAAATCTTAACTTGTTTCTTTTAGCTTATTGATAGTTCGATCATATATTAAATATTGTTCAATAGAAACGTCATTGTGTTTTGATTTTCTCTCTAATTTATTTCTTTTAGTGAATATTTTATATCACAATCTTTAATATCGGTCTCCAATTCTAGGACCAATTTCATAAAAATTCAGTTCCAAATTTAAATGAGAGTTGTTTTCAATTGAAAAGTCAAATATTACTTTTATAGTGTAATGCAGTAAACAAAATTTCCAAACACAAATTAAATATATGTGAATAAAAATAGGAGGTACATTGATTTTTACTTTCACTTACCTATATGTATATGAAATATATAGTAAGTGGAAGTATTGCGATCGTGAAAATTTTCGACTTCCGGTTTTCAACGGAAATACACGTTTTGGGGTCCCCTGGGTCAAAATAACCAAGTCCCGCGAAATGGTCTGTGTGTGAACAGACTAGCTCAAAAACTATAAACCGTGCGAACCTGAAATTGGGTATTTAGAGTATGCATAAGCCCGCGATGTGACAGCAAAAATTTCATCAAATTTGCTCAAAGGGAGGGGGTACTTTATTTAATAACTTTTTAAGTTTTTTTCGATTTTCTCAAAAACGGCTCTAACGATTTTGATTAAACTGAGTATTTGATCTATTTATATGCCTGAAATATGACTGTAAAAATTTCATCAAAATTGATCAACCGGAGGGGGGACTTTACTTAATAAATTTTGTATCATTTTCACATGTTTTTTTTATTTACTCAAAAACGGTTTTAACGATCTTTATCAAACTTGGTATTTGATGTATTTTTATGCCAAAGATGTGATAACCAACATTTCATCACAATTGATCAACCGGAGGGGGGACTTTACTTAATAAATTTTGTATCATTTTCACGTGTTTATTTTATTTACTCAAAAACGGTTTTAAACGATTTTGATCAAACTTGGTATTTCATGTATTTATATGCCCGAGATATGACTGTAAAAATTTCATCAAAATTGATCTACGGGAGGGGGGACTTACTTAATAAATTTTGTATCATTTTCACGGTTTTTTTTTAATTTTCTCAAAAACGGTTTTAACGATTAACAAAAATAAGATATGAATGTAGAAAAATGTGTGACTTTGGGAAATGATATTTAGCAAAACACGTCAATTTCTAATCTAAGTAAGTTGGTAAGTGAAAGTTGTGTGTTGCGCGCACGCACCAGATTTTTTAAAATTAGAGCATAATTTCAGACACTGCTTAAAATATTGATATTGGTCAATTTACTGTAGTAAAAATTTATATTTTATATGGATTTAAGTACCTAATTAGATTTAAGTATCTAATTAGAACGGCTAATCTAAATATTGTAGATGCGAATTGGTTTTCAAGCAAGTACTGAGTGCCAGATTTCATTTGATAAAGTCAAAATGAAAGTCGCAGGTTATCGCAGATGATCTTTATAGATTTTTATTCTAAATTAGTTAGCCTGCAAATATTAGAAAAATGAAAGGGGTGTTTTGCGGACATGAGTAATATTTGACTTAAAAGTTAGTAAAATTCGAAACATTGAGAACATTTTTTCTTACCCTTGGCCATATTTTCTAAAATAATTTCGACTTTCACTTAAAATAAAGTTCACTGTATACCTTATCTAAACAGAAAGAAGACTAAATGAAAAGATTACGACCAAGCCAATGTTTACATCTAGTATTTACCTTCGATCTAAAATCCCTTCTAAACTAATACAAATAAGTAAGTGTTCACAAATAGTGTTTTTTCGAAACACTTCTTAATTTTAATATCAATTGATTTAACGAATATATGTAAATATTATAATTAATGATCATTTACATCTTTTGGAACATTTTGAATGTAAATGTTAGAAAAAAGTAAAAACTTGATTTTTGGATTTTTGTCCATTGATCAAAGCACTGTGCAACGTGTCAAAAAAATATAGATTTTCGTATTATTTTATTTTTGAACTCCTTGCATGCCGAGTCATCAAAATCAAGAGATGTCCGACGAGCCCAGCTGATCTAACGGATTTTATAGACCATTCATTTAATTCTTTTCGGGAGTAAAATTTTGTTTGGTCTGACACTTTCAAAGAACCTATACAAGATTTGAATGAAGACCCATGTACACATATGAATCTTAACCATATAAACTTACGTTTAACTAACGATAAAAAAAAAAAGTTCCTTTTGTTCATTATTTAATAAATTCAACTTTTTTTTTTTTTAAATAACAGCTTAAACACATTTTCTTCCAACTATTTATTTCAAAATGGTAGCCCTCAGGGTTCGCCTCTAAGCGTAACACTTTTTCTTTTAGCCATTGACGGAGTAATGTCCACTATAGAGGCTCCCGTCTAGTGTTTTCTATTTGCGGACGATATATGGAGCAAATCAATTCCCTATACCCCATGGCAGTTAAAAAAAGTATAGAGTTGGACAAAGAGATCAGGATTTAAGTTATCCGTTTCGAAATCGAAATGTATACATATCTGTAGAGGACGAAAATGCCATCTGCAAAATCCTAGAATAGAAATAGAAGGGTATCATTGAATATGTTGATAGGCATAATCACAAGGGACCTGGGAAAGGTACTTGATAAGCCGTAATTACCATACTAAATAATAATGATTTTAACTTAAAGTGCTATAAAATCTCAACGTAGTCTCAGAGCATGCTATTATACTTTGTCATAAGATATATTACATTGTGATAGGGTACTAAATCAGAATATTAATAAAAAAATAAAATAAAAAAACTGTTGTGAATATAAAATAAAATCGTATAGTTAAAGAGATTGAAAAAAAAAATAAAAAAAATGGAGTTATAACATCGTAATCAAATGTTGTTTAATAAAGAGCGATAATGGGACGAGATTCCAAGTCAATTAGGTAGGAACTGAAGGAGAACGCTGAAGAATGAAGAAAACGAGTAGGTGTGTCGCTTTCCCCGATAATTACCTTCACGGTTCTTCGATTTCCGAGAGGAAGGAGAAAAGGTAGTACTTGGCACCGCTGCAGGAAGAGGAAGTTGCGTTTCTAAACATTTTCTGTTCCTAGCGGCAGAAAGAAAAGAAAAAACAAAAAGAAAACAAAAAGGAGCTAAAAAAACCCAAACCAAAACAACAAAACCATAAATCCAAAAGAGGAAAGCTACTAACGATTACGGAGGAAGGGGGAAGGGGGAGATACGTTCCACTAATTGTAATTAATACGCTCAAATGGAAGGCCGAAATAATTTTCAATGGCTCCGGGATTAAGGTAAGAATAAAAAAAAGGTACCGGAGATGTAATCCATCGTCAATTACTCTTAACAGTACAAAAAATAGTCAAGGAGATTCGTTTATCTTTGGGACTCCGATTTATATAATGAAAATCCTTTTATAGCTACACTACCTGGAGTACTCGGCTTCGCTCATGAGATTGTATGATAGTTGTAATTACAAATGAAAGTTAAAAATCTGGTGCAATGCGCGCAACACACAACTTTCACTTACCAACTTACTTTGATCAATTTCTGACAAATTTTGATGAAATTTCGGCTGTCGCATCGGGTGCATATACAAACTTCAAATTCCAAGTTTGATCAAAATCGTTTAAGCCATTTTTGAGTTAATAAAGAAAACACGAGAATATGGGACAATATTTATCAAGTAAAGTGCCCACTTCAATTGATCAATTTTGACTGTCACATTTACAGTTACACTTGGCTCACTCATCATGAAACATGAAAAACTCCTCATTGTATCAGTAGAATAATCATCAATATTTCCCCAAAATATCGCTCCTTGATAGCACATTCCCTCACAAGTTTCCGCAAGAACTCTCCAAGATGCTTAGACCGCACTACGCCAGCCAGGAACGAACCCGCGAGGCCATTGTCTCTACGAGATAGCTCTCTCGAGAGAGATTTGAATGAACTAATTAAAGTGGAATAGAAAGAGAGCGAGGTCTACAATCGAGCCCTATATAATTCCAAACTATTAATATCTTAGCTCTGATTGAATTCTCTCCCAGGTGACTGACCCTGTCTCAGCTCTTCGCTCCTACTTCCACTTGTTGTGTGGTGAACTTCATTCATAACTTGAAAAGATTTGTCAATGGAATAATGAGAGGGTGGGCTAGGGAGAATCTTACATAACCCCTATTTCGAACTAGTAAGTCGGGATATATATTAAAGAAAAAAAGGGGAAAAAAAAATGACCAAAGATTCTAAAATGTAGGTAAACATGCTAACACTTCCGTCAAGTAGTTTTTATGAATTTAATGTATGTATATGAATTTAATAAAGTTCCTTTTTTAAATAAATAAGTGTGCTGCTGTTACGTTTTCAGTCTAGTTTTTTTCCTATCGACCAAGATTACTTCCCCCCCCCCACCCCCCCCCCCAATTTTATTTCTGTGTATACGTCTGCCCTTCCTACAAAAACCTTAAAGATTTGGTAGGATAGAAATAATATGAGTTTTGGGGCGTTTCTTTATATTTTTAAGTTGAAAAATGAAGCATGGAAATGCATAAGGGTATAAGTGCCTTTGAGAAGAAATGATGTGGCTTATTCAGTAGGTGAACTACGTTCGGCGCTTACACCCATGCTATCTTTCAAACGTTCTATGAATTACTTGTTAACAAATAAAAATTTATTATATCCATTTCCGAAGAATGGTTTCGACTCTATTAACAATTTAGAAAAAAAAATCTGTATATATTTTTTTGGCACATATACCCTAATGAATTTCCACTCTTCACATGTCAACAGTATAAGCTTAAAGTTTTTGGATAATTTGAAAAGTTTTGTATCTATTGCTAAGGATTTTATATCTCTTGCCCACTATCTTTTCAACCGAGGTGGAAGTGACACGACTCAGTGACATAAAGGGATCAAAAGTAAAAAAATAAATCAACCCCTATTAAAAAAATATATATATATATTATAACGTAACATTCCTTTAATCGAAATTAGACTAAAAAACATTTTTAAAATTGATAAAAGGTTATTTTAAATAACTTTCTAAATTGCGCATATTTCATTTTCATACTTAAAAAAATTGAAATTATCTTAAGACATTTTTAAAAATAACTTAGAACCATGTAGGGTGAACCGTACGGTTATTGGCACTCTTAAGACTACATTTCTGTGGTTAAATTAAAAAAAAAAATACTTTTTATAAAGGGATCAAGTAGAAACTTCCTATAACTCCTCATTATCTATTTTCATAAAGACTCAAGAAGTTTTTTTTGGGTCAAAAGTTTAATAGTTTTACAATATGGCAATATTTATTGTCAAAAGTGACAAATCTAGTTATTGGCACCCTGTGGATTTAATTGTGAAATCTTCCCTACGGTTAGTTTGTTAAAGTTTTTCTTCATAGATGACTTAGAGGACCCTTCAAACATTAGACTCATGTATATCTTGTAATAAAATTAGGACTTGTTTACTTATTTCTTTAAGTTAAAGTTGGGGTACCAATAACTGTACTGAGTGCCAATAACTGTATGGTTTACTCTACATTAATCAAAAAATGAAATAAAAACAAAAACTAAATAAAATATTCTGAAAAGATTAATATTAATGATGGGTAAACGCATCTCTGGAACAAAATGGGTTAGTGACTGTAACTATTTTGAGCTGCAGTGCTTGTATCATTAGCCTGATCAGCTGTTTTTCACGATAACTTTCCTCTGGTGTACGTTGTGTCATTCCTTTACTTGTTTATCTATTATTCATAGTTCTTCTTTTTTCCACATTTACTATTCTTCAATGTAACTTTTTTTTAGCTTGTTTGGTTTAACATTTTGCTGTCATAAGTGAATATTTTTCTTCCATATGACTAAAACATTCTTCTCATCTGCTCTGATGTTAACATACTACACAATACTGAGTATTTGTTCGGAAGTAACTGTGTTCTAGTCACTGCCTTTCTTTTGACCGATTGATGAGGGACATCAATGTAAATGTTGTTATTTTTTATTTTTTATTTTTTTAACTAACTCTAAATTGATCTCGTTCATGATGAATGTTTGACTGTTTCTCCAACGTGAAGATGAAAGCGATACATTTCAGTACCCATGTATCTTAGACGTCTGCAGTTCCCAGACGACGACCTTTGAAGGAGAAATTTGACAGAAAAGATTTGTCGGCGATAACCTGGAAGCTTCGTACTGCAGCTTTCACTCAGACCTGCTATCTTCTACTCGACGTCTGGGAATCTCTGCTTCAAGGAGTAGTAACTTAGAAATCCAAGCGAAAACAATAAGGAAAAAGGGCAAAACTCTTTAAAAAAGGAAGGTATTTTTTGATAAATTTGAAATTTCAATAAATGGATGTTATGAAATGAAATGAAACGGTATAAGTGAGAAATGAAAAACTTACAACCATAATCCTTCTTTTCTTTTGGACTGATATATTCCTTTTTATATTGCTGTTAAATCAATATGCAAAATCGTTTTTTTGTAAATTCGTTCGTTGACTAAAAACCTCTAAAGATACGTCAATATCTAAACAATTACCACAGAATGATAACAAGACAATCTATTGATAAAAATAAACCAAATCTTCATTTTTGATTTCAAGAACTCAACAGCATGCTTATAAATAATCATCAGCAGAAATACCTATTAAGAACCCCCAATGAACTAAATCAAGACCGACAGCAGCAAGTTAAAATATATATAAATCAAATTACTTACAAAAATAGTAAAGGAAATCCCTGCTTCACTTACCTGAAAAATAATAATAAAATTAGTCTCTTCAAATAATATAATTTTTAAAATAAGTAATAATTATATAATTGATCACTTTTAAAAATATTCAAAATTGTAAAGGTTATCAAAATAATTTTAATTTATAAAAGAACGAATAAAATTATAGATTAGTTTTTTTTTTCGTTCCTCCCCTTCCTCGCTTTTTAGGCTATACGGGGTTTCCAGGGCCAGGGGAGAGTAAGGTATAGGGGAGAGTGCCAGGGGGATTAATGCAGAGTATTATTCAATGTCCCCTGGCTCCGGGTTTTGAACTGGTTATCTTCGGGTGATCATTCATTTGTTGTCAGTGGCAAGTGTATTTCCTTGAGCGTAAGCCAACTCGGTCAATCAGCTATCCTATACATTAGGCATGCCAGATATACGTATTATTATGATCGGTGCATGTATATATTCTTATTTCCATAGGTATGTTAGGTTTTGATCGACGAAGTTAGATTTTGACTCGATCATGACTAATATTAATTTTATTCTCCGCTAGTCGTTTGAAATGTCTTCCATGTAGTGCCAGATGTAATTCTTACCAGCGTTGCCATGAAGTATATTTGAATAACGCAGACTATAAAGCATAATATTGACTGGTAAGATATCCTCCAGGTCCATATGCGCATAATAATATTCAGGATACAATTCATAGTATGAAGATATGGGTAGCATGTTGCCATTCTGGTCACTAAGCATCGAGACGTAAGAGCATAAATGATAAACTGGTTGAGCCCATCCATTGCACAGACAAGAACAATAAGCAACATTAGTCATTAATAAGCATCCTTATGAAGTTGAATACCTAAGTATTTCATGCCCTTGATGTGGTCATTTATCATTTGTGGTCATGTTTTTTTTTTTTCAATAATTTTATTTTTTTAAATCAAATGCAATCATAAGATTCTTGGAATGAATCCAATCCTCCTACATTCCTCAACGATTCAATCATAACGAGGGAAGAGCAGGAAGATCCTTCGAGAACCGCCTCTTTATCTTCATGATACTAATAAAAGGACTTGAGACAGGACGCACGAGCTAGACCTTAAGGTGCACCAAGTCAAGGGGCAAGGAGAAACCCGCCAGCCGAGACGAGAACAAACCTATTTGCATCATCACACCCACTTCTGCAATTCTCTCCGGCTTAGAACGGGATACGTGATCGTTCGAGTGTAACGAGTTGTAAAGGAATAATTATTTTTTTAAGAGAATAGTGAATTTTAACTAACAGTTTATTAAAATCAAGAAGGACACAAAAGTACAATAATACTGGCCTCTGCAGTACTATTGAACGGCGAGAAATATTTCTTATATGGAAATATTTTTCAAAATTTGTTGCATTTGTGGACCGGATAGACTTTTCCTAGTTCGGATAACACATGCAAGCATACATATGCGCATATGCATTATATGGATTTCTACATATGTTTATTGTAGGTATGTTTCAAATCCGAGACCGTTGTTAGAACAAAACAAGCGGTTGGAACGAACTGTTTGGGTCCAGATCATTCGAGCCTGGTCCAAGAAGACGTAGAACTGTCCACATTGTTCTGGAAAATTCCAGACTTGACCATTTATGATTATATAAAAGGAGCGAGTGACTGAACGAGTAGTCTGAGTCTAAGTCTGTGTCTTGAATGTGTAGCTCAAGTCATATGATTGTGTGTTATAACGTTATCATTTTTGTAACCTGCTCAAGTATTAAGTTTTATTAATTCGTTGTCATTGATAACTGTATATTTTTGTTGAATAAATATTTGTTGACCCATATAACTGTTACAATATGTATTGCATGTATGTTTGTAAAATATGTTTATGTTTATTGCTGTATTGTTTGTACTGTACATTGTATGTTATACTTCTATTTTTATATATATTTATGTTATATGACAAGGTGTTATGTTAATTCATTAAATAAATACGCCTTATATCATAAGATGGTACGCGCAGAAATAAAGTGACTCGTTACAGGGTTACTGTAATGAGAAAAAAAGAAACAAAGGACACTAAAACAAATAATCCGCCTACAGAGCCAATCCAAAATCTAGCTCTCATTACTAAAAAAAAAAAAGAAATGGGGTTGACTGAACACAAAAGGTATGAGGGGTCACCAGGGATCTACCTAGTGGTTAGCATAACCAACTAAAAAACACAAGATCGCAGATTCGTAGTCCGAAAAGTAGGCCTAGACTTTTTTAAAGAGAATAAAAGTTGTGAATATTTTAAGGGATCCTACGGATAGGACGTAAAATGATGGTCCCAAATCCCAAATATACCTAGAAAGCAAAATTTAGGACTTCCACCGTCCGATCGTTCGAATAATCATAGTAGCAAAATAAACCCGTGTAGGATGTCAGGTTAAGGGTCTCGTTAAGTTAAGTACTCGTTATCCTAATTCTAACTGGATAGGCAAAACATAATCCAACTAGTCATAGGAGCATAAAGGAACGTTAAATTAACAACGAAAAAATAAAGTTACGTGAATCTAAAAACCTGAATTACGAAATATTTTGAGGTGTTTTTTAATTCCAGAACACTATAGGAACACCAGGGAATCTAAAAATATCCTGATATTATTTGTTTGGTTTTTTAAATTTTCTTCTAAACGAATTATTTATTTGTTAAATTCTTCAGAGATAGACTAAAGCACACAGTGCAGGATTCTAGTTGAGATGTTTCAACCATTCATAGATCAGAAACTAATATAGAAACGAAAATTCCACTAAGCTCGTATTTTAAGACGCAGATATTAAAAACGCACAATGAATCAGCGGATATACCGATGTAGCTAAGAAAGTTTAATCGATGCATGAGGTATCGGAATTCCTAAAGGATTTCTTTAAGACATTTATAACTTTAGCTTCCTGTGCCATTCGCAACAGCTATAAATATAATATTGTGTTGGAATGTTTTATCTCAGTTTAAAGAAGCAAAAAAAGACTTAAAAAAATCGTGCATGGTTTCCGCACATTTGCCACTAAAGTAACATATGTGTCATTTTGCAAATAAATACACACCCTAAACAATGTTTAATAAAATGATGTAAACTATTTTCGATGGGCTAACAAAAGGGAAACACGGCAAGTCTCTCACAGATTTTAATGAAATATTTTTGATGTTCCTTCAAAATACTAGACGTGCATGTGTTTTGCCGTTCGCGGCAATGTACCCCTAGAATCCGAGAATAAAATAAAAACATTGAATTTTTTTAATTTTATATTTCAAGCTTAAAATATGATATCGGCATGATCCTTGCACTATTTTTTTATTTTATTTTTCAACTTATGTTTATGTAAACTAAAGCGTTTCTATTTTAGCTCTAGGAAATTTAATATACATAAACAAAAATCTCTTATCATCTCCAATTTGCCTAAAATCGAATTAAAAATTCCATCCCCTTAGAAGGGGTGAAAAAGTAATTTATGTTTTTATTGAATAAACTTAAATCTTTTTTGAGGGTCCTGAGTAGTTAGAATCTGAAGTTATTTTTTGTGTAGAAATAAATCTATAAGGGTAGTATGCTTGAGAATATAAACATTTTTGGGCTTATTTCGGAAGAGGGATACTAGTGATGTTTTTTTTTTTAAATAACTGTTTTATATTTAAGAAAATAAATATTAGAAACCATATACATGTATATATATTTATTAATTACATAAAAATAAAAACACTCAGAATATATACAAGTTAAATATCTGGAAATCGGCGATGTTCTCCAAAATCTTCTCCAACAAGCACTCATACTCATACCTCATCCTCCTCTATATTAATAACTTTACGGGATGTCTTTTGCCGCATACATTTGCACCAGGTATGATCATTTTGCTCTGAAGAAATCTAACACGCTCCCTTGAGACATTTCAAATGTATCAATATAAAAATTCATAAATTTAATAAGGTTACCGCAACATATGTTAGCTTATTTTCTACAGTTATTTTATTTGATTAAAATAACCACAGTTAATGATAAAATTACTGGCATCCCACTTCCGAAATAGACCACATTTTTTTGGTCAGCAATTTAATTGATCTAAAAGAAAATCAAAGGAATGGTTGCATATTTCCTTATATCTTTTTTTTTCTTTTTTTTTTTTGGGACTTTAAGGCTTCCAGTGAAGCCCTATACTGCCCATACTAACACCCATGGCACTGGGTGATACTTCTCCTACGAAAGAAAAGCACCACCCGGGGCGGGACTCGAACCCGCAGCTCCGGCATGGGAGTACGGCGCTTTACCGCATAGCCACACCCCCTTATATCTAAACTCAAAAGAAACTTGATGCAGGAATCATGTTGATATAATTTTTCAAACTCGACATATAAGATGAAGCAGTTAAATGTTATTTATTTATTTTATTTTTTTTTTTTTTTGGCCGATGGTTCTGCGCGAACGTCAAAATACTTGCTAGTATTAATCGAATCTCTGAAGCAATTTTCATGAAGATCTGAGAGAGATTTACCTTGTCCTCCACTTGCAAGCAAACACATAAAATTGTATGCAGAAAAAAAAACATTTATTTAATTTCATGTTTATTGAAATATACATTTTGGTAAGTACTGGATGAGAGATAAAATAATGGTTATATTTCTCTTCTGATAAGCTGATCCTTCTTAGATTTCGTAATTATATGAGATTCCCGGGAACGTCATGTCTATACATACTGGAAGGGCTGACCGAAGTAGGAAACTGATTGATTCTAGGAAAATAGGAAAATACAGATGGATGATATAACCCGATTGGTGGAAGGAAACACGTGGTCCAGTGGCTGTCGTTGTTTATTGAGGCGATAAAACAAGAAACACTGATTTATGGGCGACACATATGAATGAGCACGTGGAGGAGTGTGTCAAGGATACACAAGAGTGCAGAGGCTATGAGTGGTGCCTTTTGTTACAGGGCACACCCGAAAACAATATTGATATAAAAAAAATAAAATAAAAAATATCACAATGATAAATTGGCTACAATATCCATTTAAGCTAACAAGTTAAAGAAAAAGCATGAGCAACTCGGTCACAAAGGTCAAATATATTTCACATTTATCTTTTTCATTCAATGGTTACTAGTCAGATAAATTTCTTTCTCAAATATTGATTTTGTAATTCAGATTAAGTAGAGTTAAGTGGCCTACCATGAGACACATTCTTAATTGGGAACACCCTCCTAATTCTAGTTTATAATATATTTCAATTTCAAAAATCCCGCCAACATTTGATATGATCCACTGTCATCTGTATTTGCTTCAATATTTATCATTTTTTTTTTTTTTTTTTTTTTTTTTTATAGAAATTGTATTATGCATCTATCTATATGTCTGTGTTTTAAAATAGAATTAGGAGGATATTTCCTACATGGAACGTGGTCTGATATTAGGGCGCTTTACCTACCATACCTACCTAATATGTAGCTGAATAATAATTTGTTTTAATGGTCAAAATAACGAGGAGTAGATGGAAAATGGATGGAAGATACTGGAACGTAACAGGTACCAGATATATGCTACATGTCATTACAACGTCTACGCTCTCTGTCTGCAACTAGAACTAAGTTATGTAATCTAAGTGATGTTAATAAAAACATCAAATGGCAAAAATCCTGTACATGATATCCTGACAAGAGAAAAGTTTCCGCAATTTTTCTAAAGGTTAAAAAATCTCACTAGGTATACATAATATCACTCCAATTTGAAGAACCAGATAACTTTAAACGTTTTATAAATAGAAACAGGAATAAAATGCGCCTAGGCCTTTTCTCAAATGTTGTTTATTTAATACTTACCATTAACAACAGGTGTGAACTTTCGTGTCTAAACTACAGGGTTAAGTGCTTTGATCGATCTTGTGACGATTATAAACCGGGCGATGATTACTACTATCAACCGGTCAGTAAGTGTTCTACAACATTTTCATTCCAAGACAGATAAAAAAAATATTATCGTGTAAGCAGGGCGGTTTCGTCTATTATAATCTCCCCTGGCGGACAAGCAGGGAAGCAACGTTTAGTTTAAAACTTCGCCACAATATCTCTTGCTCAATATTTAGCGCGTTTCAGATGCAGAATAAAGGATGGCACATTGTGGTACTCAAATCCGACGTACAAAAAATTCTCTTTTACTCCCACATTGACAAATATGTTTCCTATATAAATCGAAAGCTGAGTCAAATATAGAAAAGTTGAATAAAATCTCTAGACGAATATTGGAAAGAACTATTGATCAAAACATTTATAAAAGTCACACATTCCTGATACCACTGAACGGTATCCTACAATAGCTAGAATCGAACCCAAACCTCGATCTTTATCATAGCAGTTCAATGCCTCTTATCACTGAGCTACACCATTTCCTAAATAAATAATGATCATATTATACTAAAATTCTACGAAACTCATTTTTTTATTGTTTTTTTCTCAAATGAAATATTAATTAATCAATTACTTTATTAATTACTACCATTAATGAATGAGTCATTACTTATATATTTTCTACGAACTGAAGTACTGAATAGATTACTATTACGAGATATCGATGGAGTAGCTCGATCTTAAGAGTCACGATTTCAAAACGATAGGCCGAACATCTCAGTTGATGTCATGTCACATCACGTTTAAAGAATTAATCAACAACCGTTAACCGTTCCTTAGAAACAATTAATACCTTCACCTTTTCCTTTGTAAATTGTAAAAGGTGAGTATGCTTACTTCCGCCTTCATTATCAAGTGCTTTATGATTATATTAGGATATGAGATCTTAAGTATTACCAGACAACCTAGGGGCCTTTTAGAATAATAAAAATAATTATTAGCTAAAAATGTGGTTGTTTGTAGCGCTATTTCTGAGGAACGAAACAAAACATTTGAAGGGGTTAAGACAAAAAAAAAAAAAGTTTAAACGGTTATATCAAAACAATAATATATTCCATGTTTAAATTGAAAAAAATATAGTAATAAATTATAATAATTATTAGATTTTATAACTATTTGCCACTGTAAATCTAAACCACAATAAATTGACAAACAGCAAATATGGTACAGATACAGTTAGACCGTACATTTTTGGGCATGAAGAAAGATAACACACAGAGCACAGCACTTCTCCCGGATTTGGTTTAGTTACTTAAAATCAAGAAAGCAGGTTTTTCATCCAACCCCTTTTCAGTCACTTCCTATAAGGCAAGTCAGGCCATGCTGTTAATTAATAAATCTGTTGCAATGCCAGTATAATTTATTATGGAATCAGAAAGAAAGGATTCATTGTGTTAGAGAGTGTCCTAAAGTTTTCGATGGAAAATATTGTAATTTTTACTTTTCGCTGAAACATAAATCTGAAATATCTATGACTAAATGGGTTTAAGAAGGCAGGGGGGATGTATTTGAATTCAAACTGATCTATAATTTAGACGATTTGGAAACAAAAATACAGTTTTTTGAGTCGTTTGTTGAAAATCATCCTTTTCGTGCTTATCACAGATGGTACATCGTCATTAAATGAGAGATTAATTATGTGAAGTTTCATATGTTTTTCGGTGTGGCTGAGCAGTTAAACTCCGTATTGCCATACCGGCGAAACGGGTGATGGTTTTCTTTTGCAGGAGAGGAAACTCTCAGTAAATAATCAACCCTGAAGGGGATAAATAATATTTGTTCTATTGTATAAAAAAGATTTTAGTTTAATATTTTTTATTTCATATACTTTTTCATTTTGTTACAAAAAAAAAATAAAAAATAAAAAAATACAAATTATGTAGCAAAATTGTATCATAAAGATTTTATTACTAAATTAAGGAATGAAGAGTTGAATCATTTGTAAAATGGGTGCTTTTCCGCTATAAACAAGGAGGAGTTGGCCTTCTATATAAATATAAAATGTACAACTCTAAACATACAAACCATTACTTTTTTATTATTTTTATAATAAAATAAAATGTTATATATGTATAGATATAATAAAATATATGTTTGTTTCAGATTAAAAAAATAAATTAAATCATTCCCATTTCTAAATAGTCTCCTCCACTTTCTTTCCTGTGAAATATTTTATACACATTAGTATCTTTGAATATTACAGTTGTTTTATAGCATATTTTTAGATTTTATGCTGCTACATTTGCTACATATTTTATATTTATATATATATATATATATATATATTTTTTTTTTTTTTTTGTTTTTTTTTATAATGAAATCTGTAATATTTTATTTTGCAAACGTTATGCTTTTTAAATCAAGTTAAACAGGTTTTAAACGTAAAAAAATAAATAAAACTATTCTAGTTCATAACCCTCGTATAATTTATTACTTCAGTTTTATTAGAGAAATCAGTACTTAAATAGTTGTAATCCTATTTAAAAAGTTCAACGGTCAAGATATTTAAATGCTAATGGAGAAAGTTAAAAAAAAAAAAATCCTTCTCTCGTACATTTGTTCATTGAAAAACTAATCTCCAGAGTTGAATGTGACAATAGCTAAACCCTACCTATGTCTACATAGTACGGAAACTATTGAAGGAGAGTTGAGCGATAAACTTCAGGCCTTCAATTCCACAAAGAGCGACACACACACAAAGGCAAGATGAAAACGGTAAAACTTTCTAAAATCTTTCTACATAATAGATACGACGCTATCATTCAATCTCGGGAATACGTTAATGAATGGGAAGAGGAGTGGACATGGCTACGCTATCTAATCTAGTCGAGGTGGAAGGTTAGGCTGGATCCAGATAGCGAGGCGCGGAGGATATATCTAAACATCTGTTCGAAGGAAAGCGATGGATGGCGTTATCGATGAAATTTTACCATACTAAAGGTCCTTGTCTATGCCGTCCCTCGGATAGGACGTAAAATGGAGGTCCCGAGCCTGTTCGATGTCAGGTACTCGTTAAAGATCCCTATCCTAATAATACCTGGATAGGCAAAATTTAGGATTCCCACAGTAGTATCGTCCGATTAGCCTTAGTGGCATAAAGTGACGTTAAAACAAAAAATCTATGAAATTGAACGGATAGCCTTAGGATCTAGTCTTTTTGTAGTCAGATGTACGCTGATATTTTAGAAAAAAATAGTAAAAAAAATGTTTAAAGTCAGTGGGTGATATTATTTTGTATAATTCATATATAAAATGATTGTGAACCTAAATAAATATTACTTATTAAGAAGATCAACTAACGCTGTGTGAATTAAAACTCGTTCGTACCAATGTGGTGAGCAGCAAAAGTCTTTCCTTTAAACATTTTGTTGCAAAACTTTCTCATTTCATATTTTGTTACTTTTTTTTTTGTTACCTTTAATTCAGTAAATTTTTTTATTCCAAGCCCACTTACACAGTGTAGCTGCACCTTTCGAAGGCAAGAAAATCATCTTTATCTAGCCACTCTACAAGACGTGGTAAGTTTTTTGAGTTTCCTGAAAAATGTGTTCAGGTGGAACGAACGAGTTTTGCATCTCACATCTTCATTTGTACAACGTTTCGAACGATTGTCCATTGTCAAGTATTACAATTTGTTGTCATTTAATAAATTTAATTTATTTATTTCCTGCAATTCAGTCAAAATAGAATGGGAAATAATATTTTTTAAATAATAAATAATTAATGGCTTAAAAAAATAATTATTCTATTTTACTTTTTAAATGTGAACACAAAAGTGCAACACTAAAAAGTCTCCCAGTAAGAAGAACGAAAAAAAAATATTTTTAAGAAGATTCAGTTTGCAGACGGTAAGCATTATGTAACCATTCCGTAAACAGCTAATTTTAACTTCTTAATGAGAAACAAGGCAAATTGTTTAAAATTCTAGGTATCTATTGAAGTTAATTAAGAGTTTATCTTTAGACAGTTCTAACCTTGGACCATACACTGCCAAATAATTTTTATAAATTTGTTGGATCAACTTCTTATCTTCTCTAATAGATAATCAAATAATGGGTACTACAATATAAATAATATTGTTACATCATTTGGAACATTAATTTTTCTTCCACTGAGAATGACCATAAATACTTTAGAAAGATGGAAATAAAATTTCCTGAATTAAAAAAAAAATAAAGTACCTAATTTGAATAACCTTATTACATGACCAAGTAAATAAGCTATTTAACCTACCTAACTATTTAATAACATTTTAAAACATCATAGTCTACTTTAAAATACCGTCGAATAGGAAAGGATTATAAATATTCGTTGACATTTTTTTAAATTTTATATATAATGATAGTTAACCTTCCCTTCCTCCACTGAACAGAAAAGAACATTGCATACTCAAATGGGATTCATTTTTTCCATTGGGGGCATTAACGGATGTAAGGGTAGAAAAACATGGGATCAAAAATAAAAAGGCCGTGAATCTGTTAATATTGTTCTATTTCCGCGATTCCTTTTTTATTTTGAAAAGAATAATGAAAACTAACAATTGGCAATTTTTTTTCTATTCTTTTTTAAAGTTGTTTTATCGGATATATTAACAAAAAAGTTATTTGACTGAACAGCAACTTCCTGTAAAAGTTTCGGATTTATCCATCCCCTACTTTTCGAGTTAATTAACATACACAATATAATGATAATGCATACTATATCACTGGTGATGGGGTAAGAGGACTTAAGTCATCAATGTATTTATCTGCCTGCAATGTGACACAGCGAAAATTTCATCCAAATTGTTCAAACGGAGGGGGCACTTTATTAACTAAATTTTGTTTCAATTTCACGTTTTATTATTTTTTTGTAGTTACTCGAAAACGGCCGTAACGATTTTGATCAAACTGGGTAATCGATATATGTATACGCCCGCGATGAGACAGCAAAAATTTAGTCAATATTGGTCAAACGGAGGGGGCATTTTATTTATTGTTGACAAAATTGCATTGTTGATGAAATTAGGTCCCTTAAAAAAAAAATGAATCCAAAAGTACTGACAACTTTCAAATTTTGTAATATATATACTCTGTAACTTATGGAGATATACAAATATAAGCATATAGGCCTGCCTTTTTTATTATCATAACTTTATTTTTACATCATAACATTATTTATTTTTGTCATTTGTGAGATTATTGTAACATAAATATTTAAAGAAATATTGATCAAAACTGATTTTAATATATAAAAAACGGCTGAAAGTTAATAATTATTTTATAATTTAAAACCATTTGTTTATCTCACTGTTATTTTAATTAATGTTACGAATAGGACGTTATGGTACTTTTAACTACTTTAGGAGATGATTATATGTATTAGACTTGTAGTTAACAATTTAACTGATATATCTGCACAACATATTAATAAAAAAGTTTGTTTTGTACTTCAAAAGTTTAATTTTAATAAATAATTTTAAATTATATCATCATTTTTATTTTACACACCTTAATACTTCTCAAAAATCAGATGTTTAAACTCTCCTCGACCCCTGTTTCATTTCACTCCGGTATGAGGGGAGCTGAAATAAGTTGACTTGTTACGGTTAAGTGGTTTTTTGACCACTATATTTAAAGCTTACAATTTCTTTATGTTTGCCATTCGCAAGAGTAATGAACGCCCTATCGATTGGTATTAATATCATACAATTTCTGTCAATAGGTTTTGGGGCATGAAAAAAAATGTGAAAATTGTTTCAACTCCCCTCGGTCTCCCCTACATCCCTTAAAAAAATGTCAAGTTGAGGAATAGCATTGACATATTAATAAAGCACGTAAATTTCTAATCTAAGTTCGTAAGTGGAAGCTCTGTGATGCACGCATCAAACCAGAAATGTTTTATTTTATTATGAACCATTTTAATAGACCAAAAAGTGCAAATATTATTAATTTATTATTTTTAAGCCATTTTTTTTTTAATATAATTTTTTTGTTCTGTTTTTTTTTTTTTTTTTAGAAAATATAAATATTATTTAACCCACCTGTAAATAAGTGTGTACATATGTATATATTATAAGATGCAGAAAATAGCAATTCTTTCCACTCGATTGAATATTTAATGTGTATTGTTTTTATTTTATTAATTTAAACTAGAGGTTTCCTTATTATTTTTAATTATTTGTATCAATTCAATTTGTTATTTAAACTTCAAGGCTCTAAGGCCCTCTCTGTATTTTATTTAATTTTGTTCTTTAGGGACACGTCCCAGAACAAATAAATAAAGAATTTATTATTGTTTGTTTGTTTAACGTCCATATTTATTCTACTAAGGCTAATCGGACGATGCTACAGTGGTAGTCCTAAATTTTGCTTATCCAGGTTTAATTAGGATAAGGATCTTTAACGAGTACCTGACACCGTACAGGCTCGGGACCTCCATTTTACGTCCTATCCGAGGGACGGCCTAGCTAAGGATTTTTTACTCCCATTAAAAAATCCTAGGGCCACCGCTGGAATCGAACCCGCGACCTTTAGTATTGTAGGTTGCCATGCTAACCACAACACCACAGGTGACCCCAAGAATTTATTATTATCATCAATTAGGTAATATATAGCAATATACTTATTAATCTCTATTTTCACTGGTAAAATGGCGGTGTACGTTTAATATTAATGAAAGTCATTGTCATATCTGAGATATATTTTTATTTTATCTTAGATTATTACACTGAATTTTATTAAATCATTGATGATATCCACTCAGAAATAAAAAGAAATTTCCATCCAGACTGGCTACGGGTAAAATGAATGAGATTGGAGGTCTAACAACGTTGTTTGGAGATGTTCACTAGCAGAACGCCCGTTTTCTCTTACAGGTTTCGCCGAGGCCATAAATTCGCCTCACTGCCTCTCCCTCTATTTACACAAAACCATCCTCTCCGTTAACAGCTTCTAGGAAAGATCTTTATACTCTTACTCTGACAAAACAACCATATGACACCTTTATTCAAGTCAATCCTTAACGTGTAGAATACAACTTAACTCATTTGTAGAGATAAGTCGCATTATGTAATCTATACCAGTGTGTGTGAACAAGTATAAGCATTTTGCGGTTATGTTTATTTGTTTACTAGAACCGCTTTTTTGCTGTCATCGTTTTGACATGTTCTTCATGAGTAATAACTTATCTTTTAATTTGTTATTTTTTTGCCATCACTACACTTGTTTTGTTTTTTTCCATGAGTCAACTCAAACACAAATCATTTTTATTATTTAATTGAGAAATAAACATTTATGTTAAGTTCAGCGAGAGGAATGGGGGTGGCCTACTACTTACAGATTCAATAGAGACTTCACGTTAGAGATAATGATAATTACGGGTTAATAGCCCCGAGTTTGAGTCATAAACTTTGTGAGTACATCTTTACGTGATGAATTTTTGATTTTTTTTTTTGGGGGGGGGGGTCGTAGGACGGGTAATATTACAGTCTTTTACTTGCAAAGTTTTAAAATGTTCCATTGCGGAGAGGGGGAAAGTCCTTTCGCCTAGATCCGCCCATGATAAGAATACCACTCATCAAGTCAATAATCATCAAATATGGATTGGTCAAAAAAACATAACCGTTCCAATAAGTTAGCCGTGCAAACAGGTCACAACGATTCGTATCTGCCCAACAAGAAGGCTTACTGAGATTTGGTCAAGATAGTGATGTAACTAAACTACCGAGCCTAGTGATAGCTTTTTGAACTATCGACAGTACTATCCAAAATTTCCTTTATAAGGAGAGAAGCAATAACCTCTGTCTCTAAGCACTCATTGTTAGGCTTAGGACATATGAAAGTTTTTACACTTAAAGCATGAAAAATTGAACTGAAAAAATTAATGGTTTGCTCATGTCTTCCAACTTGATAGAATAATATAAAAAAAAACTGATTGCCTCCCAGTCCATTGACTTTTGAAATTGCTCGGTTAGTGGAATAAAAACCAAATCACAGTTTTTGTATCAAAATATTTTCAAACTCCCTTACATAACTATCTGAGAATATTCTTTTAGAAGTATACAAGTTTAAAGGGTAAGCTCTGTCTAGGCCAATGTCACAAAAATGTCTTTTTCTAGTCAGGTAGATAATTCCGCAACGTTCAAATCAAACGCCTTCGACACATTCCAGGATAGCTTTCTGATTGTTATCATGTCTTATATCAAAGAACGTCTACGAGTGGGAAACTGGGAACCCTGAGCGCATGAACAGAGGACTTCATTCCTCTAAATACAGTTTCCTTTACTTTTTTATAAAGCTTTTACTTTTTGGCGGTTAGGACCAAGTTTGAAATTGAAAAAAAATCCACAAGCTTTAAATGAAAGGAAATCCATCCTATATAGAACAGAAAAGAGAGAATATGAAAACGTGCATTTTTGCTTCTATCGTTCCAAATGAAAAAAATGAACTATCCTACCCCACTCCCCGGTTATCACCACATGCTATTGATAGTTTTACATCACTAAGTAGAGATCAATGAAGTTACTCAACAGCTCTAATAATTCAAGGTCAATTAAAGTAATAGCTATAAGAAAATTGAGTTGGTAATACTAATTTTTAGGCCGAAACGTTAGGAATTAAAAAAAAAAGTTAATTAAGTATTCAATTCACGAATGGAATAGGAATTAAATACAGTAGGACCCCCATTATCCGGGGTTCAATTAACTGGGGTTTCGAGGAGCCAATTTTTTTTTTTTTTTTTTTTTTTTTTTTTTTTTTTTTTTTTTTTTTTTTTAATAAGCTGTTTATTTGTATGCCATTTATTTTGCGTGTATAATATTTATTTTAAAAATGAATAAGTAAACATTTTAACGATTACACAATGGTTAATTATCTATTGTTCATAGAAATTATGAAATAAAATAATAAATGGAAAAACATGGCAAGCTGGTATCGTATGATGTGAGAAGGTAACTATCACTCCAATTCATATTCTGGGTACGATATTGTTTTCAACTCTTTCTAGGAATCTCCTACTCTGGCCTGTTTGACTAGGAAACAAAACATTCTCATTATATGGGTATAGTTGCTGTTAACAGTATTGGAGCAATCACAAGGACAAACACACAAATAACATTTATTGCTTCATCTACAACGTTTCGGCTATGTCTCCATTTTTAAGTCTCAATCTGAATAATGATTTAATTTATCCAGCTTTATAAACATTGCCTTCATCAACCAAAATAAAACTTCTTTTTTTTATAAATATAAACCATTAAATAGTGTCGTCATATATGAATATAAAATATTCTCAGTTGTGATTATAGTCTCCATTTAAATACGAACTAACAAAATATCGCAAAAAAGAAAACCTGTTGTTTTAACGCTTGAAGAGGAATTAACCATTATAAACCGAGTACAAAAAGGTGAAAGTGTTAAAACATTGTCTGTTGAATTAGGAATCGACGAGCAACCTGTTCGTGATATTTGGAAGAAGAAAAAAGGCGTTAACGACTTCATATCGTCGTCGGCCTAAGCATCGTGTCCTCGGAAAACAATGAAGAACTCTACATTAAAATATGTAGATGAAACTGACTATCAGTGGTTCATGCAATAACGCTCTGAAGGAGTTCCTTTGTTACTTCTGTTCGTTTGTTGTTTGTTAAAACGTTCGTTTGTTAAAAAAAGTAATTTTCTGCACAGTTTTTTTTTTTAACATGTTAGGTGCGGCATCGATCCCCGGGGCCCGATGTCTTACATTCCCATCTTAACAGCCGATTATCACATGGACATGTCCGAACACCTCAAAGACTCAATTTAGTCTATTTTTAATGAGATTATTGCATTTTAGAGCAGCAAAAGTTGCTAACAGATGAAATTCTGTTGTTCTTCAAAATCGGACTCCGGGGTCCGATACAGGCCATCAGTAATAAAACTACTGGACGGCATCACCCTTTCGCGTCCGATAATATTGCAACGACTACCTTTATGGTTATCTTTATTTTATGTGTTTGATTTTATACAATGTAGTTATATTTAATTTCTTTGACATTCTTAAATTATTGCATAAATATGAGAGAGAAAAAATAGTTTTTTTTAATACTTCTTACTAAGTCTGTAATTATAAATAAAACCTGCTGATATTTGCTTCATTTATATTATATAAATTCATTTCTTTAAAAAGATTTTTTTTTTATCATAGAATAAGTGGTTGTAAAGCAATATGGATGG
Source organism: Aelia acuminata (assembly GCA_911387785.2). Taxonomy (NCBI): domain Eukaryota; kingdom Metazoa; phylum Arthropoda; class Insecta; order Hemiptera; family Pentatomidae; genus Aelia; species Aelia acuminata. The sequence continues at coordinate 121,118,690 of OU426982.1, read as the reverse complement.
TAATTCAAAATTCCAGCAGTACAATGCTATTTTCGATTAAGTATGGCGTAAATCCTGTATCGGACCCTGGGGGCATGTCCTGCGCCTGTTATGTCTAGGTCTATTCCTTACCAAGAGATAATACCCTTGAGAAGCTCATTCAATACACTTTTCAGTTAAAAAAATAATACTTTCGTCAGAGCATTCCCATCGGACCCCGACGCCCGATATCGTCTGTGGCTCACCCCAGCAGTCGGACCGCGGGACCTATACCGACCAATGCAGGATACCCCTAAAACCCGCACCTAACGTGTTAATTAAACTTCTTTTTCATCACATTAAGTAAATAAAATGTTGTAATTCGATTATCCGGGGTTTTCGATTATCCGTGGACCTCTATAAAAGGGGTTCTACTGTAATTGTTTTTGTTATGTATAGAAGCACGCTAGTGGTTCGCTAATCCTCCCAACATGGTATAAACAATTGCAAACACAAGGCAGACACACGGAAGGAAAGTACTTGGGACATTGGAAAGTGTAGCAAGGCAAGGTTGGCTACCAGCAAGGCAGACAGATCGGCGGGGAAAGTAAACCGCCAACTTGGGTTGAGATCCCTGCGGTCGAGATATTATTTATCAACTCTCACTTTTCCTCTAATAAGCCTAAGGCGGGGAGAAACGGCTTTCTAGCCTATTACGGCGAAGTCCGCGGTGGTCGCCTGATCCGGAGACCCCCCCCACCCCCGTCAAACATTATAATAGGATAATGGCTCTTAGCTAATGAGTGAAGAGCTAACGGTGAAAATATAAATAAATAAACGAGGAACTCGACTGTTGGCATACATGACTCCCTTGCCGCTCTATAAATCCAACGGGGAGATAACGGTGAGGAAGAGAAAGGGCATTAATTAGCAACAATAATAATAGTAACCCATTTGCGGGCCCTGTCGTGCGAGTAATATATTCCGATACAAAGGCATTTGGAACATGGAAGGCTATTGAGCGGCAAGTAATGGGGTGTGACAGCATTGAGGTGTACTTGGAACAAGCAGTTCTTTTCCGGGTAACCGCTACTTTTACCCTTTGTTGATACTTATAACTGCTCAGATTTACCAACTTATAATAGCACGTAATTCATAAAAAAGAAACAGGGCCTGAGATTATTTTATTTTCCATATCTCAAGATGTGCTCTTAATTTGTTAAAGGTACAGTCTTCGCCTTAAAAGCCCTATAGCGATCTATTCATTTCAATTATTTATATAAATGTTGCTTTCCATTCGTTCAATTAGTTTATCACTGAGTTATTTTTCGTTTTTGGAATGTGAGATGGAATATATTGTAACGTTATATCGTCAAACATAAAAAAATATGGTTTAATATCCCAGACCGTTTGTGGAACAACTAAGCGGTTGGAATGAACTGTTTAGTTCTAGATTGTTCGACCTCCATCTTCGGCGTCCACCAGCTTCCATGAAGACCTGGAACCTTCCAGAACGTTCATTTTACGAATATATTTAAGGAGGGAATGACTGGGCCACGAGAGGGGGTGTTAGTCTAAGTCTGTGTCTTGACTATGAAGCTCAAGTCACATGATTGTGACAATGATGTGATTGTGATAACGTTATCATTTTTGTGACCTGCCCGAATATTTGAGTTGTATTAATTCGTTGGCATTGATAATTGTATATTTTCGTTAAATAAATATTTGATACCCACATAAGTGTTACAATACGAGAAAAGATTCTAATAAGAGAAGCAGATCGAATTGGCGTAAAAATAAATTAAATTAAATTTTAAAAAATTATAGAAAGCTGAAAATTTAATCCATTAACAATATCAGACTTCGCGTATCAGAGTAAGCAAGAGTAAAACTATTCAAACACCACGACTCCTTTATTAACCTGGATAAACATCACACTATCACAACAAGAGAAAATAGAGTTTTCTTCCTAAGAGAACTCAAAATATTCTCTTTTTTAGAATCAACTAAAACTCTAGAAGGAACTCAAATTCTAAATGACTATATCTTCTAGCTTCCTTACTACCAGAAAATATGAAAGGTGGCATGAGCTAGTTATTATAAAACTGGCCTAACGTAAAAATAACATAAATATGAATTAATTAGTTATTTCACACCGCGGGTTTGTTTAACGACTTCATTTTAATAACCAGTGATTTTTCAAGGAGCAGTTTTACCTATGATCCACAATTATACAGTAACATCTACAATAAGCATTATATTCTAGGTAGTGGTCTTCAATCTTTCTTCCTGGCCATGATTTTTTTTCTAGGTATGATATAATAATTTTAAATACTAAGAAGAAAATCGCTGGGTTAATCAATAATTGCCGTAGAGAGAGCGGGATAATTAAGAACAATTACTTGGTGACTTGAGGCGAGGTTTCTTGACCTCAGCTGGGGCAGACTGTGGTGACATTAGTCATATATCGGAGGTGAACTATTATGATAGGGGTTATCTTGGCTCTTATGGGAGAGATGACAGCGATTCTTTATTATAATTACTTCTAGGCAGCCACAATGAGATAGAAACTCTTTAAAAAAAAAAATAAAGAAAAAAAGAAAATCTTCTGTCACACCCCATTAACAAAATATCCGAAGACACACTATAACTACATTCTCTGACAAATATTAAAAAATCATGATGGATTAAACCCTATTAAATAAAATAAACAGAAATAATATATTAATAAAGACATAAAACAAAATCATCATACTGAGAATCTTAGCATTTATATTTTTAACAAGGAGTTTCCAAAACAGAGAAGAAAGATAAGAATGATAAAATGTAATAAAAATTTCATTCTATTCTAGGGTAATTTAGACCCTTAAGAATAACATGGCTGACATACCGTTCAGGCAGTATTTGTCTGTATGTAGGTACTACAAAGAATCGTAATCTCATGTAATACGATAGAAACATTTTCGGACACTTTTAGGGTCAATTTGTCAACGTTTATAAATGTTATAAAGCGAGCAGCGACAATAACCCACACAAGAAATGATTGATAAATATTGGAAAAATATTTTTTTTAATTTGATAAATAAGCATTATTATTTTTTTTTTTTTTTTGGCAATAAGTGTTATTTTCCCAGCCTGAAACATTAACTACCTTAACATTTTAGATCATGAAAGATCATTTAAATAAAATATAAAAAAAAAAATACATAAGACATCCATAATTTTACTGACTCTTTCATATTTGTGTAGTATATTGGATGTTAATTTTTTAAACATTGTAATTTTTAAAAAATACTAAACAAATTATTAGCATTAAGAAAGCATAAAAAAAAAAAAAAAAAAAATCTGCTTTCTAATATTTTTTAATTCCATAATTAGCTTAATTTAATAAAACTTATAACGATGAAAGATCCAGATTTTTTATTTTTTTATTTATATAATATGTTACATGTAGTCAGTCAACAACATGGCAATATTCCTTAGCATAAGGTAGTTATGGCAAGGTTTAACGGATTATTGATATAATAAATAACTGGTTTTACCAGAGATCAACTGCAATTGACACACTTTTTCATCGAACATTTGTAATTATTATCTCTAAGACTATCTGACTTTCTAAAAGGTACACACATAATTAACTAACGCGAAAATATTAGCTTGATTTCTCTAATTAAAAGGAAAGAGTAATAATTAATTGATGTTTTATACGCATATTTGTCATACAATCCACACACACACAGATTGATGGGAGAAAATGAAGGAAATAAATGTGTGGGTATAAAGGTTATTTGCTTTCATTTGTATGACAATAGAGGTCCGAACGTTACTTAACTTTGTGTAAATCGTACCGTGAAAACCAAAAAATATGATCGAAAAAAGTCCTAGAATTTTATTGGAACAGTTACAAACTCTTCTAGTACCTATTCGAGATTCTTCTTCGCTTGTCGGGAAGTATTCAGACTGTTTTAAATTCAGACTAAATATAAGGAGCGAAGAAATGGAGAGTTAGTATTACTCTGAAGATCGAATCATATGGTTACTTTTGTGTAACAATTTGATACTCTTTTGTAACATTATTAATTATTTGAGTTTCATTGCTTGCCTGACATCGAGTATTATTATTTTCGTATATATATAAATATATCATCCGTAAGGGGAAAACAAGAAAATAAATATTAAATCGAAACTTAATATCATTTTCAGATAATTTATATATGTGATTACCTACCATATTGATAAATTAGTAAAATTTAATAAATATATAATTAATTTTGAAGTTAAACATTAAAAAAAAAATCAGTTGCTATCATTAATAAAATAAGGAAATCATGATAAAGTATAATTGATCGCGTATTTCTCCGAGTAATCGGTGATAAATAAAATAATGAGAATCCGATAAAATAGATAAAAGTAGACAGTGATGATAATGAGGAATAAAGGAAATCGTCTTTATCACTTAACTCATAAACGCTTTAATATCTCAGTGTATAATATTCGTTGACCCAGTTTTATTATTTATGATGATTTATACTCTATAAAAAATTATACACTATCAAATAAAATAAGTATTTTTTTAATTGCATACACAATTATAATAATCCACGAAAAAGTAGCAACTTTGAGAAAATTTAAAAAATAGCGTAGGAAAAGTTGAAAACTAAAGTCTTTTTTACACGGTGACAGTCTTCGCCGTGGTAATATTGTCACGACAGTAAGTGTCATTATAAACTGGTTAAGGGTCTGGCCACACATGTCCGCACCGCAGTAATAATATAGGTTATGTTCAGAATATTTTTAATTTAACTTACATATTACCTTTAGTTATGCCTAAAGGTCAGGCCACACATGTCAGACACAGGCCACTTTAGGCATAACTAAAGGTAATATGTAAGTTAAATTAAAAATATTCTGAACATAACCTATATTATTGCTGCGGTGCGGATCCGGTGCGGACATTTGTGGCCAGACCTCAAGGTTAAACCCGATGACAGTTGGTAAAAGGCAGATTTAGAACAGCTGACTCAACAGTACAAAATGAAAAGAACAGCTGATCTAGTGACTATTTTAAATAAGACGTCTAATTTAATAAAATATATATAAAATAAATATTATATATATATATAACATAAATATTAACTATTCAGTTGGAATAAGTAATAGAAACTAAATTGTTATTTGTCAATATTTAATTAAAAATGAAACACTAGTAAGTATATTAAAATAAAATAATTTTTCGGACCTCTAAAGCAACATGGATTTAAACAAACGACGTGACAAAAGAATGGGAAATTTAAAAAATAACAGAGGAATCCGAAATATGATACATTACTACTTAATAAAACAATTTACAATTTAAAAATTTACGATCCTCCAGCGGTAATAAGTTCATAGATGGAAGGGTTTTAAATATATTCAACCGGCAAAGAAACGTATTGAATTCCCAAGGAACGTACTTGTTACTTTTTGAATTCAAAGGAACAGTGACCGAAGTAACTGTCACGTCGAAATGAGTCTTAACCATTTAATCTTTGGTTTAATGTTTATGTATGTAATGTTTATTTTTATTTACAATATTAGCTTTTAATGCGCATCGTATTTAAAAAAAGCTGACTTAATTACGTATGATGTAAAAAAGCAACATATGTTCTATACCAATAAGCGGACAAGGCTAGTAATAAAACTAAATAATACCTGAACAATGTAAAAGAAATCTAAGCTATACATTTCTTCTGCACCGCTAATAATATCAATCCTAAAATTAGCAATTACTTCGAATTATATCACAATTGTTATTATTAACTTAGAAATTCAGTTCACATTAGGGAAAAAAGGGATAATTTTTAGGACCATACATAAACAGCAAAACGGAAATATAGAGCACGTAAATACTATGTACAAAGAGATTGTCAATTGCTTATAGTCTGGGAGTGGGTTAAAATAAAAAATATGCATACTCTATTTTTGATATACCTTTTCCAAGTTAAATTCAACCAATTCTTCATGTTCAACCGGTATAAACCCCTACCTACCTAAGCTTAGTGTTTCAAGAAGGTATATTTACTAAGAATTACATCTCCTTTAAAAGGGTGTGGCGGGGAGGGGGCACGACAAAGTTGAAAAAGTCATCTTTTTCAAATTTCTTTGACATGAAGGTCTAATATTATGTTTTCGAGGGAGTTATTTTGGGGAAAAAATTGTAATTTTTAAAAGAAGGTGCGCTTTATTAGTTTAATGTAGAAAAAGTCAACTTTTGGGTATTTCTTTGATATTAGGATCCGTTTTTATGTTATCGAAGCTAATGATTTTGAAAAAAAAAATACCAATTTAGTATTTTATGGGTGGGGTGATCTAATATTTAATTTATGAGCCTTATCGAATTTATTAATTTATTGTTTTGGGCCAATGCATCACTAAAATTAAAACTGATTAAAGAAAGTTTATTTTTCAAACTAAAAAAATCATCCTTAGTAATAAAACAATCTTAAATTCAATAAAATCCGATAAGGTTAACTTTTTCATTATACTAGACCCCTCTCACATTTTAAATTTTAAATAAATATATTTTCTAAAAAACCACCCTCGATCACATAATACTAGACTGTATGTCAAAAAAATCTGAAGACGTAATTTTTATTAAAATGAGGGGAGTAGAATTTTTATTTTAAATTTAAACGAGGGGGAGTAGAGCTCCCCCTCATTTAAATTTAAAATAAATATTATTTTTAAAAACACCACCTTCAATAACATAATTTAACTTAAAAAGGTTAAGTTTTTCAAAATAGAAGGCAATATCATAAAATCGTCAAACTCAAAATAAATATTTTTTTCAACCCCCCCCCCTCTAAAACCAAAGAAGAAAGCTGCATATCTAGGAAATTCCTAAAAGTTAACAAGTAGGTTGATCCGAAAGTATTACCTCTTTCTATTCCGGCCATAACATCTCACTCATTTCCAGAACCGGGGCAGCCTTTTGGTATTGTAATGAGTTAACGCTGAAGGAGTTAGTCGTAACTAATGAGTGGGAGTTTGGATCAGTTATAGTATTCAGAAGGCGATGCGAACCTCAGCATTCTTCCTCCATCCTTACAAGAGGCTCCTAACGAATGCTTAGTAACTGACTGTCCAATTCCGAAGAATACCCCTTCAGAGCATGATGCACATTTAAAATCGAGTTATGTGTTTTGTTTCGTGAACGAGTATCTATGTGAGTTGTTATTTATGCCATATTTCATACGGTATTTGACCTGAATTCATTCGTCTTTAGTAGTTTTTAAAAAGTACAACCCACCCATTCACAATGCTAACATTGTTATTAAAGTTCTTCGAGGCTTTAAATATCAGGTCATCCCGAAGATAATGTCGGTTTTCAATGGCCTGATATTCTTTTATGCTATTTATTCTAGGTATAAAATAAAATCAATGAAACACGTTCAATCTAAAATGTATTTACCATCTTGTTGTATAACAGTTTGTCATCTTGAAACCAAATTTTGAATGCCTGTTCAGAAAAAAATCCTTGTTTTTGAATTAAAGAAAGCCGATAATCCGAAGGGCCAAGTCTGGGGAATAGGGTGGGTGAGGAATAATTTCCCATCCAAAGCCCTTTAATTATTGCAATGTTTGTTTTACAGCATGGGGCCCCTCGCATTGTCATGGTGGAATAAAATTTCGCGTCTTTTGGTAAGCGATGGACGTTTCTCCTCAATTGCTCGCTTCAATCGCTCCAGCTGATCACTGTACAGATCTTTAGTGATCAAGGAATTCATGATGAAGGATTCCTTCCATATTCCACCATACAGACATCATCACTTTCTTCGGATCAAGTCCTAAAAATCACTCTCGCTTGTGTCCTAGATGTTTCTCCAGGTCCTAACCACTGTCGCGACCGTCTAACATTCATATAGAAAACCCACTTTTTTTTTCTCCAGTTACTATCCCGTTCAGAAATTCCTGTTATGATTTAAACCGAAGATGACAGAAAAGCAAGTGTTCAACCGCTGTTGCAAATTAACGGGGCTTAATTCGCGAGGGACCCACTTTCAAATTTGGCAAACTGTTATAGATCCTATACCTTATTGCCCGCCATTAAATACCGACATGATATTTTTTATTAATTAACAAGAAAACCAACCAGTATATTTACATTTATACATAAGACGTAATTATCCTGTTATCCGGGATCATTAAAGGAGGAAGACTGACAGAGTATAGAGGAAATGGAAACGTAGAAGAGGAATCGTGATTGAGAAAGGACCTTATAAATCCGGTGAGCGGACAATGCGGATCTTTAAAATTTTCAATGGATTCCTTCGTGAGGATAGCCAAGGTTCCGCTGACCACGGAGCCCCAAGCCGCTTCTCCTTTTGCCCAACATCAGGGTGAATCTTCCAGCCTCTACCGCTTGCGGCTCATCTTAAATCAAGGACCAAGTTATCAGCGATCTATGACTGTATATAAATATATTTATAATTATATAAAAAGGTGAAGATTTCCCTATGTCACTTCTGGGCGTGAACTATTTCGGGAGGTTATATCACCCTGATTTGAGGGACTTTATTCGAGTCTTTTTAAGATAAAAATCTGGTGCGTGCGCGCAACACACAACTTTCACTTACCAACTTACTTAGATTATAAATTGATGTGTTTTGTTAATTGCCACTTCTCAAAATCACACATTTTTCCACATTCATTTCTTATTTTGTTTTTATTTGGTCTATAAAAAACCCTTAAACTTCTTTTATTATTAAATAAAAATTTTTACTTGTGATAATTCGGCAATGCAAGAATAATACTCCAAGTCATCTGGTTTTATAATTCTCTATGAAGTTGTTCACTTCATTTAGTTACCATGAAACAAATAATTTCCATTAAATGAACAGAACGGCTTTAATTATAAACAACGGTCTGTCATTAAAGGCGTAAAGAAACTACATCTTATACTCAGATTAAAAGTCTTGCATTATTCCTATAAAAATATATAGGATAATTTTGGACGAAATTATAAAATAGACCTATCAAGACAACAAATTACGGGCCGGTAAGCCAAAAAATTACGAGAAAAGAAAAAAAATTAAAGTAATGAACGAGTCCTGCTTTGTTATGAGAAACCGGAGCAAGTATATGCTGAGAAGCAACTATGTAATGCGAGGGTTTAAGGAACTCCCACAAAAAGAGAACATGAGAAATAAAAAAATTAATCTGCTTTCTTCATCGAAGAAAATTTTGCTTATATTTTCTTTCCATATTATATATTGAATGTATATTATGTAATACATAATACATTTACATTTATATTGCTTATTACGGTTGGGGAAAACTTATTTAAAGTGTTAAGTAAAAAAATCTTAGATTTGAGAAAAGAAATATAGAAAGCGCAGGGTTTTTGGTAAATAATTAATTGCAAGTTTATTTAGCACATGTTTGGCAAAGACCTAAATGTTAATTAATTTATTTATAAAGGTGACGTCTACAAAGTTTTAAATGTCTGTAATGTTATTGAAAACAATTATTTTTTGTTTGTTCTTCATACTCTTTGCACAATAAACACAGACAGAACTCTTTTTATACTAGCTCTTAAAAGAAATACGAGTAAACATTTTTTAATATCTGCACCAACCTTCAATTACTTAAAGATTATCAATTTATACTATTTTTTGTAAAATTAATAATAATAACTATTTTTCCTGTTGTACTTAAGTTTTCTAAACGGATGATAATTTATTTCGGTTTATTTTTTAATAAAAATTAATATATATGCCAGAACTACCCAATGCATGATGTTTTGGTTAACGTAAGAAAGAGAGATAAAACACGACTAGATCTCATGATAATTTTTTGAAGAGAAAAATAAACATACTAGAACTTATCTGAGGTTTCCTTCAGACTAAACTATGGATAAAGGCACAAACTCAAACATAAATATTATAACACACGATCTAAAACTAAATGATGAATAAACAAATATTTACGAACCTTACAAAAATAAATAACTCATTAAAAAAAAAAAAAAAAAAAAAAAAAAAACTTGTAACGAAAATTAAAACAGAATAATTCAAACTACACTTAAACTGAAAAAAAAACTTTTTGCACAAAAAAAATTAAAGAAGATATAAAACACACATAACACTTCGAACTGATAAAAAAAAAAAAATTAATTTAAATCTAAGCGATGGAACCAAAAACAACGTGAGCTAAGATACTGCATTACTTTTCTAAATAAATCCTTTCAGGAATATTAATCATTAAATTATTACTAATAATACATATCTATATATTATTAGCTAAGCAATGTATAAATAAAATTACCTTAGTTCTATTGATGGGGTTCGTGAAGTCCCAACCAGGCGCGACGAACAGGTAACCGCACTTAGCTATTTTCCTCGAGGCCTGAAACAGGAGCAAATAATAAAATTATAAAAAAAAAAAAGTATTTTTTTATAATTATTAATATTAATTCATCTTACAATAACAATAAAATTTATAATTCATATATTTGTCGCTTTCTCAAGATTGTACATATCCTTTTAGGACAAATTATAAATAATAAACTATATAAATTAAAATTATTATAAAAAAAAAATTGAACTCCCTTAAAATTATAATGTTGGTAATAACAACAACAAAATGCTTAACAAATAACAAAATGCTTAACATGTTCACGCCCTGGCTGTAATTCATGCTCCTCGCCCATTGGTGGCTTTCCCTAATGATTTCCGCTCTATCGGACGGGAGTTATTCAAGAGCATTATGCAGTATTGACAATCCAACATTAATTAAATAAACAATACAATCCTACTTCTACAAGCACATACCTTATGAGAAACCACTATTAAATAGATAGAGGTAAAATTCTTCCATTGCACAGTGTTTTGCTTAGTAGGAGCTAGGTGGAAATACAAAATACAAAAGTATTTTTCGTCATTTTTTCATATCTTTCGACCAAGTTAGTAATTTAACTATAAATAAATTTTTTTTCACCTCTTTCATCGTTCTTCATTCCAATTAAGTAATTTAATTAAAAAATCAAGGCTTATATAAATATTTATTACTTTATATACATATTTGATATTTTCACAAGTGTAGCATGATGGTCAGATATCTATTTTTATATGTGCATATCTGTTCGGGGATTTAGCCCCAGAATAAAGTTATTTTTTTGAGAGCTTACCTATGAAAAGATAAATTTCATCGGATATCATAGATTATGGCTAAGGAAATTGCCAAATGATAGTGCTGGTACTGCTAAGAAATCCGATAAGAAAAAAGAAAAAGGAATTTTCTTAAATAATAATGTTAGTTAAAGATTTTCGTAGACGGTAACGGCATGAAGTCATGACCTGCCAACAAAGACAGCATCTGCTTGTAGGAATGCACTTAGGCTTAGAGCCTATGTAATATTGCTAATTCTAAAGATAATGCTTCATTTCCACTTAATTACTTAGTTTTCCACAAAGGAATTAATGATGTCTTATACCATTTTTTCTGGAGATCATAGTGGTTCTTTGAAATGTGGAAGGTGGTTGGCGTTGAGCCTAAAAACGCTGCTTTGATTTTCCTGCAGCAACCCATTTATGAGAAATTTTGGAGGCATAGTTAGGACCTATTACAAACGAGGTGGAGTGTGTGAGACTTAAACAAATATTACAATGCCACGTTTTAATGAATTGTTTACATTATTATAATACCAATTTTTAGAATTTCAATCATGACTTTTGTCTACCTACTAATCGAAACACTGTGCACGGACAAAGCGTTTGCACGTTCCATATGGATGTTCAACAGTACAAACAGGTCTTAAGAAATGTTTCATTTTTTTTTTTTTTTTTTTATCATGTTTTTATATGTTTCACTTACAAATAACAGATGAATTGTTTTGTTTTTTACTATTTTTTGAACTACCTTCCTGAAGCAAAAATAGTCAGTCGATGAAGATTTATTATTCGCCTTCATCACCTCATTAAATTTAATAATATGAATGACACTAAACATAAATGAACAGGGTTACATCAATACAGCGTCAGTGACATGTTTGAGAAAACAGTGGGAGGATTAACTGGAGGGGGTATTTTATCACCACATCGCATTAAGGGCCTCCGCCCAGGCAGCAACAGGGTTATAGTTCTCGGGGGCAGTAAACCCGCCATGACACACCAACATAAATTAATTCTACGCTCCAATAAAATACGAGAAAAAAAAAAAAAACATTAGGGAGGATATAAAAAAAGGTCTCTCAAATTAGGCAGAGTGAAATATAAATGGCTATGTAGGTCAGGATTCGTTTATAAAGCGGTAACATTAAGAATGATTGCTACTAACGGCCTAGCGATTCGGACCCAGAATACATACAACATGATTCAGAAAATGTAAAGGTGCCTTTACACTCTACGAACCTCACCTTCGAACAGGTTCTCCCCGAACCTTGCCGTGCCAGCGTGCCACGAACAGTCATTTATACTTAACGTGACGTTAAGCGAACAAATATGGCTGACGCACCCAAAGCTAGCTTATGATGAAGAAAAAATCTCAATATATTTTATCTTATCTGAAAAATAAAAAAATAGGAGACGATTTACAACGTTTCACGAATTACACTAGTATCATAACCAACTCCTGTCACTTAGGAAAAACCCAAATCAAAAGTGACGCTAGCTTATGATGAAGAAAAAATCGCCATTATAAATATATTTTATATTAACTGAAAAATAAAAAATAGGAAACGAATTACAACGGCACAGTAGTATCACAACTCCTGTCACTAAGGAAAAACCGAAATCAAAAGTGACACTAGCTCTACCCACGAACACAGGCGAACAGATAAAGTACCTAAAATACTCGAACAGTCGACGTGAAGTCTGTTTGAGGGTAAAGTTCGTAGAATATAAAGGCACCTTAACAATAGGTCTCCAGGTAAATAGTAAACACAGAAAAAATGAAAAATAGTGTACCATAAAAACGCAAAGTGCCTATGGTCCACATGTTGTCGTAACTTGTATCATGAAGAATGTTTTTACAAGATGGTGAAGTGATTATTGGTTGTCTTCTTAGCCAACACATTGAAGGATCGGATACCCGTTTGTGAAAGTGGGGGTAGAATCGAAAAGTGTCTTTCGATTCCATCTGGCATAATCTCCTTTTGAAGAGACTCGATTACATAATTCGGTCGGATATCATATGGAGAGCGTAAGAATGATTTGTAGGTGAAAATCTTGAGTTGCAGAGTAATATAAATTCGATATTGTGATACGATTTAAAGAATTATGAAGTGAAACCGAAGGTTAATTTTTATTACTTTATACAAGTTATAGAACGGTTAAAGTCATTAATTGACACGTGATAACATGTTTGGAAGGTTCTTGGCCTTTCTAAGAAGTTCCATAGCAGACCATATCTAACATTAACTGCGAATTTTTTTTGAAAAAAATTTTATTACGTCAATACAATTATTTAAACCCGCATTGGTGTTAAAGTATGTTAACGAATAGATTTTTATTCGAAAAGAAATAATAAGTAAAACATGGGAAATTTATAAAGGAACAACCTAAATGTTTTTCCTTTCATTATTTTCTTATGAATACAATACTATGAATTAAATAACTATATCAATTTTATCAGCGGTCCCCAGGATTAAGGTGTCAATAATTTCCTTTTGTTAAATTCCTCTCTTTTCTTCCTTAAAAAAAAACCGAATCATAAAAGAGTCCATGATTTAATTTTATAAGCTTTCAGTGAGAGAAGATTTTATTGCCAGTTCGATTGTGGGAAACTGAAGTTTAGTGAAAATTCTAGGAAAAGTTAATTATTTTATTTTTAAACTAGCTAGGTTGCCCGGCTTAGCTCCGGTAGTTGTGTGCTAGTATAACAGAAAAAATTAGCCCCTTGAAACTTCGGTTTTAACTTGGCATTAATATTAAGATTCGAGATCTGCAGAGTCCACCCAAATAAGGGACCCTATAAACTTTATGGGGGATTGAAAATGGTAAAAGAAAAATTAATTTTACGCAAACCAAGGCACAATTTCTTTATCATATTCCTTTTTATCCTGAAATATAAGGAGTGATACAATATTATTGAAAAAATTGCTGAAATTGGAGTTAGCCATTTTGTCAACTGAAAGGCTTATCACCAACCCAACTTCTTTTTAACAACTACATTAAGAACGCTTCAAACTTATTGTTTTGATTTATATTCAGTCAAGTTATCTCTTTTTTATGTCTATTTTTATTCGCTCACTGTACTACAAAGAAATGTTCAATCATATTGCATTAAATTTACTTACATATTAAGTATGTACTAATTAAATGTAATGTGTTGATCAATTAGCCTGTTTATGTGAAAAATAATTTGTTAAGGAATCCAGTTGGTTTTCTAATTCATTGCAGAGATGTAAAATCAATATGTATTTTTTAAACGCAAAGGAGAAACTACTTATTTACGCTTAATTTTTTAGAAATTTTGAAAGAACTGTAAAAAATATATAACCCTTACAAACTGAATGAATGGAGAATAAACATTGAGTGAATCGCACCCTAGCGCTTCCTGGTAGTCTGCAGCTCAAACTAAATTTTTCACTAACCCGTAAAGGTAGGCTAATTACATGGTGCGAGAGGCTTAAAATTCCGACCCTTTTCTCTTAAATTTTATACCCTAAAAATATAAACGAAAAACTTCTTCACGGTTAGGGTGTATACTGCTACACAATGACATAGCTTTCTTGGTAGTACGTGCAGTCGTTTTTGAGCCTTTTCGGCACGCACATTGTACACTTTGCTTTATAATATATATTGATTAGTTAAAATACGGTCGACTTGCATTAAAAATAACTCTAAGGAATTGAATACAGAAATGATTTTTGACAGGAATGGAGGATCTTTTACCGTTTCGTCCGGTATTTGGAATGTTCCTCTTGTTAGCCGAGTTCCTATATTATTTTAAAAAATAGGTGTCAGATCTTAACTAATAAAAATGAATAATGTTGTGAGTATAGGAAATCCGATTCAAGGTGAAGGAAACTTTCCGTGACGAGGTTTCGAACACGTACAATTAGTCTCATGAAAAGTAGCAAGTCATTTCGGATGGTTCAATGAGAGCAAAAATACATCTCATTGACCTAGATGTGCTAATTAAAATGAGCTAGCGAAAAATCTGGCAACGCCTCAACGGATGAATGATAATAGAATCTCCGACCTTGAAATTAGTGATCTACTGGTCCATAGATCAAAGTGATTCATCGAAATGGAACGAAAGTAATAAAAATAAAAATTTTGTAACACCGATGTGGTTTATTAAGTACTTTTATTGACGTGAAATTATTACACAAACAAACAATTAGATATCAACTTGGTAACAACGTTAAAAAAATCAGTAACCAACAGTGCCTCTAATGTAACTGTATGTTTTGCTGTTTAAGGTATGAATAAGGCACTATACGATCGCTTCTTATAGATGGCCTACAACAATCAAAACATGTGATGGGGCTATTTTACATTAAGGTTGCCAGTTACTTTTTATCCCCAAATGATTACTTTAAACAGTTACTTTTTATAACCAAATGATTACTTTCAAAGTAATCGCTTTAATTAAAATATTATTTAGTAAACAAGAATACAGGTTAATGAAATATTTATTTTAAATTAAAGCAAAGAGAAATTGAATTAAAGAAACACAAAATAACTAAATATGGGGTCACCTGTGGTGTAGTGGTTAGCATAGAAACGTACTATGCTTAGGTTCGCGGGTTCGCATCCCGAGGTGGGATTTTAATGGGAGCAAAAAATCCTAATCAATACCGTCCCTCGGATAGGACGTAAAATGGAGGACACGAGCCTGTACGATGTCAAGTACTCGTTAAAGATCCCTATCCTAATTATATCTGGATAGGCAAAATTTAGGACTCCCACTGTACCATCGTCCAATTAGCCTTAGCGGCATAAGTGACCTTCAAACAAAGAGAGAGAGACTTATAAACGAAAAAATAGACAAGAAAAAAAAATAGGAATTATAAAAACTGAATAATGTTTTCAAAGACATTTTCTGATGCTTTAGCGTAATCGGAATTGGCCACTTTTCCATAAAATCCCCTTTTTTGGAAACATACTTTTTCAAAATACACCTTTACCAATAGAATGAAGGATACCAAGAAAAATGAATCTATACTATCTAATTTTTTATTTAAAAATTAAAAATTAAAGAAAAAGGTGGTTTTATTTAAAAAAAAAAATGATTTATAACAAGCGATTACATCACCATAAAAATAAGGACATTTATACTAAAAAAGGAGGGTGGTAAGCTAAAGTTGTGTGATGCGTTCATCTATTGCATCAAAATATTCTATGAGGAAGAGGAGTAGGTATAACAGTAATAACATTTTCTAAAATTATTTAAGATAAAATTTTCCGGACGCCTTAAAAATGTATTAATTAATGCGCATTGATTTTAGAGTCTAATAAAATCCCTATTCTATTTCACTGTAAGGTAATTCACTGTGATAAAAACTGTCCATATTAGTAGATCTAGTAGTAAGTACCCAGTGAAACACCTGCCCCTTAACATTAAAACTGGTTTTACCACTATGGGTAGTTTATACACAATCGATTTAATTCGATACTGTAATAATAAAGAACGTAACACCCAAAGATACCCATAAACAACAAAATCTATCGCTGGCTGTATTAATAGGAAACCATAAATGGTCTCAAATTACCTGATAATGAATTTTACGACCTAGGAATTTACCGCATAAAATCTACAGGATAATGCTTAGAATTATGCAGATTTTAAAAATACTTATTTCCTTTAAAATAGCATGGATTAGAAAAAACTTTACAATCCAAAATTTATTTATTTATTTTATTTTTGTGTTGCCTCTACCCTGCAGGGTCATTGGCAACATATAAATTTTAGATTTTCGAATAGTCTATTTCGAAAATTATAATGCAAAGTAAATGATCTTAATGATTCGAAAATTATTCTAATCATACATTATGATCTAGGAATTTAAGGAAATTACAGCGTAAAATCTACAAGATAATGTTAAGAATTCTGTAGATTATTGAAATATTTATTTAGTTTATTTATTCAAAATTATTCTAATCTTTAATAAATGGATTTATATTTAAAATACTTAAATCAAATTAATAAATTCTAAATTTGAGCGGCTATGCGATTAAACAAACATTTTTTTTTTCTTATTTATACTAAATAAAGAAATTAGTAAATTTATCTAATAGATATATTTATAGTATTTTATAAATTTATTAAATTCTTTTTTATGAATTTATAAGCGAATTGTTAATAATCGCTGAACAGAAATGTTAAGAGTTCTTGAAGGAGTTGAGAGATATTGAAATATCTTTAGTATTTTTTCACTCAATTTTTATTTTTTAATAAGAAACAAAAGACCAACCAGGTAGCTTAAAGTATTATACCTTATGACGCCAACATGATAATTGTTACGGAGGGTGATGATATACAAGCTTACGATAAATATATTTGTCTCAATTCTTGTCTGGAATAGATAAGGTAAGAGTTATCAGTTTGTATAGACACAACCAAGGTGTACAGAGAATACGGAGGCAGGTGAATCATGCATAAGAGGGTCTTTTTCGAAAACGTCACACACCATATACCATATACTTCTATAATCACATTACACATATAAGTTCCCATAAAATAAGTGATAGTTCCCATAAAAATGAGAAAAACAAAACGTATATGATATAAACAATTCGGAGTAATAGATCCTTTCCGGCTAGAGTTATCCCAGTACAGAAAATGCGACAGAAATTAAAGCAAACACAGTAACAAAAATAATAACAGGAAATTCTGCAAAAATGTGACAGTAATTCAGCCCGATTTTAATCAATTGCCATGATGGAAATTTTGTAATGTAGGCATATGAAGAATAATATTTTTTATACACCGTTATAAAGTACCTACATTGTAGCAAACAGCCAAATTAACGTTATAAATTAAAGAATAAAAAATATCACCATTAAGTGTTTAAAAAAACTATGGTTTAAATATTTACCCCTTCCTTCTGGATTTCAAAAACACCACGTCCATTTTTTTTTTATCCAAGTAAGTAAAAGTAAAAATATAACACTATGGATGTTAATACCATGATAAATATTTCCAATTACTAGGGCAATGGGGTGGCCGAGTGGGCAAACGCCTAAGAAAACAAGCGTTGCCGCGGACAATGTGTGATTGGAAATCCGAAGATAGCAACTTCGAATCCCGGAGCCAGGGGGAATTTTATAATACTCGACATTAATCCCCCCCTCTCCCGTGGCTTGGGAAACCCCGTAAAGCGTAAAAGGCGAGGGGAAAAAAAACTTCCAATCACTTAACGATTATAATAATAATCTAATCTTAATCTGTGGGTGACCACCTATGTCACCCTTCAAATTACTGCAAACTTCCAATTACTTAACGATTATAATGATAATCTAATCTTAATCTGTGGTCACCACCTGTGGTCACCCACAGATTAAGATTAGATTAATATAAAATAATTTAAAATTGACGTACGTCAATAAATACCATAAATTGGACAAACTTTGTCCACCTCCCGTTACTCACAAAATTTGCGTGATCGGGTAGTTGGTATCAGTGAAGAGGAAGGATTGGCTCTACTTGGAGCCGAGCTCTGTGGTGTAGTGGTTAGCATCGGCGCATGTCACGCGGGAGAGTTATTACAGACAAATATTTTTTTTTGTGTGTTCATAAAATACTTGAAAGACTTGACCGATTTATTAGTGAACCAGAAGTCATTTCGAACAGTTTAACAATGTTTAAAAAAAGTTATTTTAAGTAAACTGTCAGTTCAGCATCGTTGTTATTGCATATGTACGTTACTACTTAACGATTATAATAATAATCTAATCTTAATCTGTATATAAAATACTTGAAAGACGACCGATTTATTAGTGAACCAGAAGTCATTTCGAACAGTTTAACAACGTTTAAAAAAAGTTATTTTAAGTAAACTGTCAGTTCAGCATCGTTGTTATTGCATATGTAAGTTACTACTTAATCGTTACTCAACCGATTAACCAATTATTAGGGATGATATACTTTCTTGGTTATATTATGAGCTCAAATAATTTTATATGTCTATTGCCACATGTAAGTTGAAAAATATTACATATGAAGAGATCGGGGCAAAATAGTGCCAAGCAACATTTTTAACAAAAATAAACTGTAGCGGCAGTCTGCTGTATATTACGTAGTATACTATGCATTATGCATATATCATTATATATTAATCTATGTATAGACTATACGTCTATGTTGGAAATGCCACCTAAATATGACTATATAGAGCCTCTATAGAAATATTTAGGTGGCATTTCCTTCATAGACATATAGTCCTACGTAATATACAGCATACTGCAGCTACAGTTCATTTTTGTTAAAAATGTTGCTTGGCACTATTTTGCCCCGACCCCTTCATATGAGTTATGTACATAGGTTACAGAAGTCTACTGCACACTATGAATAACTCGATAACTCGCAGCTCTTAATAATTAGGTGATCATCATGATAATTATTCATATAGCGCAGAAGGGGGAAAGTAATATAAGGTTTGTTCCAACTAGAACTTAAAAACCGTTGACAATGCCCATGCAAAAGACTTGTCAACGTGTTTAAAGTGCTTCTTGAAAAAAACCTACCATTGGTGACATGCTGACATCACAATGTTGTTTACCAAACAAACTATTCATAACTATGGTGTACAATGCCCTCTTATTATGTTTTTTTTTTATGTATTTTTTTACTCTCGGGATCCAGCACCCTCCAATATCAATGGGAATAGAAATCCGTTTATCATTGGAGCCATTGCCCATTCATCATCGAACCATGATGGCTCCATTATATATCTGATACACTTTCACTGCAAATTTCGTGAGTGCTATCGATACGGCCAACCAACTTTCACGAGGAATGAACCCCGGGGTGTCAATGTCGACGATGATATTGGAAACACGAAATTTATTCCGACACACCCGCCCCCCCCCCCTCCCGTACCCCCTGCAGTCCTCCTCTCAGCTAATCGTGACGCTGAGGGCCGCCTACTTTCGTCCATCGAGGGCGGAATGAAAGCAAGAAGTTGAGGACCGTGACCGGGTGTCCGCCTCGGGATCACGGCATATTTCTTATTAACTTTTTTTTTTCTTCTTCGTCTTCTTTTGTTTTGCTCGGCAATCTCTCGCGGATCATGCCGAGACAGTCGACCACAAAAGGGAATCCTATTATAATATCGATATGGAAACACCCGAGAGCTATCCAATCTTAGATTTGTTCTCACGCATAATAGCGGATGAAATGTCATTTAAATAAATAAATTATTTTTTCAAAAGGGAAATAAAATAATACCTTCTACCTAATTATTGGGTAAACCATACAGTTATTGGCACTCATTACAGTTATTGGCACCCCAACTTTAACTTAAAGAAATAGGTAAACAATTCCTAATTTTATTACAAGATATACCTACATGAGTCTAATGTTTGAAGGGCCCTCTAAGTCATCTATGTAGTAAGATTAATCGGGAAGATTTCACAATTAAATCCATAGGGTGCCAATAACTAGATTTGGCACTTTTAACAATACGTATTGCCTTATTGTAAAACTATTGAACTTTTGACCCAAAAAAAACTGTTGAGTTTTTATAAGGATAGATAAAGAGGAGTTATAGAAAGTTTCAATTAGGTCCCTTCATAAGAAGTATTTTTTTTAATGTCACCACTGAAATTTAGTCCTAAGGGTGCCAGTACGGTCTACCCTATTTACAGTTCATACCCAGAAAAACTTGCGGCAAGAGCAAAGAATGGTAATAACTTAGAAAATAAATCAGCTGGCACAGGATCGTGATTTTTGGATAAGGCAAAATCGGAAGGCAGTTCACAACGAGCGACGGTAAAATAGAAAGAAAAATTTCGGGGAGAGGGCGTTGTGCTCCCTACATAAGCCCCCTAATTTTTGTAAATTCAAGCTGATTGAAGAAAACGACGAGATAATTATTTTAAAAGTGGAGTGCATTGACCTAGTGTTAGTGGTATAGTAATAGGTTCGGTACTTGACTAATCAATAATGTAGGGAGATGGAGAAAACAGTTTTGACCATCTCGGTTTTTTTCCTGATTTCGGTATCAAGTATAAGCAAGTGAATTAATTAATTCGGTTTTTCTAAAGCTTTTGGATTTAGCTCTGAAAAAAAAAAAAAAAAATAAAAAAGTTAACATAATAACCGTGGACTTACAGAGATATCTCTAAAAGTAAAAGCATCGACAGATATGCCAATTTATTACCACATTCAGGACCACTTCCAAAGTAGCCGCTCTCCGCGTAACATTCTAGGGAACAGGTTTCGAAAGAAATGTCACTTCGAAAACAGACCAAATATAGCAGATTATGTAACACCTGGAGAAAATGATCAGATCCGGAGGGATATATATAATATGCAATAGTCCATATATGAATACGACATTCACTTTTCACTGCATTGGACCTAAAACGACTAAATAAAAGTATGAAGTCCGCCGAAGAAGAGACATTACATTTTTTCCCCAAACCTATGAATGGGAAATGGTTTGAGACGAGAACTAAACGACCGTTGCCAGGGCTGAGACCACACCACATAGCGGTCCCCAACAATGAAGGGTAGCAACACGAGAAATTAGAAAGGAAGGCCTTCACGCAGGTAAAATAACGTAGACTACGTTTAGTAAAAAAATAAATAAAATTTAAAAAGTAACAAGCCAAACGATTTTGTGCCGATCGGGCATCGTCATGATAGCTGTATGGTCGGTTATCAAATTATTCATAGTGCGCAAAAGTGTTCTGAAATGGTCCCAATACACATAACTCATATGGACTATTTCTTAACTTACCTAGTTATTCCTTGTGGCCATTCATATAAAAATATCTTTCTTGTATAGCTTATACTTTGAAAGTATTACTAATAAACAGTCTATCAATTGAAAGTGAAAGTTGTTACAAGAGTATATTTAATTGCAACATTTGTATTTACAGTATTACCACGTCATTTTTTATGGAATTCGTTATTGAAACTAATATCAGTTTGTTCCAGCAAGCACTAAAAAAACTTTGACACTGACCATGCAAAAGAGTTGCCAACGTGTTTAGAGTGCTTGTTAAAAAATCTACCATTGCTGACATGCTGACTTCAACCTATTCATAACTATGGTGTACATAACTTTTCCAACACTGGACCATTTCCAACCAACTGTTAGACATTTCTGCCTATTTTATTCATCACCATTGATATTTATAAATCAGTTTTGTCTTAAAAACAATTAAATAGGGGATTTTTGTTTAAAAATCTACTATTGTATTTCAATATTTTAATATTTTTAATAAGGACTTCAGCATTGTAAGAGGATGAAATAAACTGATGGAAATAATGAACAAATTATAAAAATTGAAGGAAAGAGAAAACCAATAACACTTATTTCCCCGCGCGGATATTTAAAAAAAATATATTCAATCCATTACTCCAACATTTGCCAAAGTTACGTTTAAAATTGAATTTTTAAAATGAAAGAATAAAAAATATGGTTACATATTACCTTCTAGATGAGAGGAAAAAAAACAAAAACATTTTTATTGGGTACCTAAGCACCTTTAGGTCAAGGACAAATATTCGTGTACGAGAATCCGAGACAAGTAGTTTTTTAATTAGCCGTATTAATATTAACCCTTTGCACTCGAGGACCGGAGCCATTTAAAATTTGTCTTCAAACTCGAGGGCTCCGCTACGGAGACAATGCAAATAATTTTCAGTTTTTAATACATAAGGAAATAAACAAACCTTAAAAACTATTTATAGGATATTTCGCTTTTGGTGATAAATGACGGTCGTGGCTCGCGGTGTTTTTCATTATTTTTTTAGTACGTTAATCTTTTAAGCCTTTTTCATGAGTTTTTTTTTCATTCACATTACCAGTAACTCGAAGCAATTTTAGGGAAAAGATCATTTTTACATGTAAGGCAATGAAATAAGCATTAAAAGAAAAAGTCATTCTTATATGTAATGGATTATAAATAAAATGATAAAAAAATATAAAATTTAAAAAACTTAATTTTTCTTTTGTAACTATGTGTCCTTGAAGCTTCACAAATACATATAACCTAAATTTCATTACAATTCCTTATTTGGTTCTAAAATTTTACTGTATAATATTACGTTTTCAGGGTGTACGTTTTCGAGAATAAGTTGCGTCGAGTTGCCGGTAGGTAACGTTCGAAACGGTGCCGAATGCAAAGGGTTAATATTAAAACACTAGGAAGTAATGGAATTTAATAAAATAATCAAGACAGTAAACCATAAAATTTCTGTGGCATTATGGCGGTCACGAGGATTTGATTATATGCAGGCTTCGTAATAAATTAACTTAGAACTTTAACAGCAATGAAGAAATTTAATGAATAGATTTTTTGTTAACAATATGAACGACTAGTTATTTAACAATAATATTTAGCAAATGAGAATTTTTACAATAGGGGCCGCAAACATGCATTTAGAAGAGAAAATACCACAAAAAAAGCAGATTAAAAATTTGATTTCAAAAATGTCAAACAAGATTTGAAATTCTGAATACAACGATTTTACTTTCACTTTTTCTTAATTTTCTAATTAAATACAATGGTTTCCTACCTTCATTAGTAAGGAAGAAAATTTTATGTTGGAACCATAATAAACCTTGAACGAAACAAATTAACCCAAATAAATATATCAGGCTGAACAATCAATGGAAAATATAACCTTAGTCTGTCATTTTAACTATACCGCCATGAATAGTTGAAATAAATAATTAAATTAGTAAGGTTATGCATGCATTTAAAAGTAAAAAAAAAAAAAAAAAATTACAAAGTAAAAAAGCTAAGTTTCTAAGTTTTTACAATGTGAACCTTTAACATATAACCAAGTACTCCATGTTCTTACATTGGATAAAGCATAAATATTAAAATAATAGCTTCTACAGTACTAACGTTCAAGTAGACTATAATAAACAAAAACAATCGGTTTCTAAAACAAAAAATCTGGTGCGTGCGCGCAACACACAACTTTCACTTACCAACTTACTTAGATTAGAAATCGACGTGTTTTGCTAAATATCATTTCCCAAAGTCACACATTTTTCTACATTCATATCTTATTTTTGTTAATCGTTAAAGCCGTTTTTGAGTAAATTAAAAAAACCCGTGAAAATGATACAAAAATTATTAAGTAAAGTCCCCCCTCCGGTTGATCAATTGTGATGAAATGTTGGTTATCACATCTTTGGCATATAAATACATCAAATACCAAGTTTGATCAAATCTGGTGCGTGCGCGCAACACACAACTTTCACTTACCAACTTACTTAGATTAGAAATTGACGTGTTTTGCTAAATATCATTTCCTAAAGTCACACATGTTTCTACATTCATATCTTATTTTTGTTAATCGTTAAAGCCGTTTTTGAGTAAATAAAAAAAAAACGTGAAAATGATACAAAATTTATTAAGTAAAGTCCCCCCTCCCGTAGATCAATTTTGATGAAATTTTTACAGTCATATCTCGGGCATATAAATACATCAAATACCAAGTTTGATCAAAATCGTTAAAACCGTTGTTGAGTAAATAAAAAAAACACGTGAAAATGATACAAAATTTATTAAGTAAAGTCCCCCCTCCGGTTGATCAATTGTGATGAAATGTTGGTTATCACATCTTTGGCATATAAATACATCAAATACCAAGTTTGATCAAAATCGTTAAAACCGTTTTTGAGTAAATAAAAAAAACATGTGAAAATGATACAAAATTTATTAAGTAAAGTCGCCCCTCCGATTGATCAATTTTGATGAAATTTTTACAGTCATATATCAGGCATATAAATAGATCAAATACTCAGTTTAATCAAAATCGTTAGAGCCGTTTTTGAGAAAATCGAAAAAAACTTAAAATGTTATTAAATAAAGTACCCCCTCCCTTTGAGCAATTTTGAGGAAATTTTTGCTGTCACATCGCGGGCATATACATACACTAAATACCCAATTTCAGATCCGCACGGTTTATAGTTTTTGAGCTAGTCTGTTCACACACACACACACACACACACAGACACACACACACACAGATCATTTCGCGGGACTTGGTCATTTGGACTCAGGGGACCCCAATACGTATATTTCCGTTGAAAACCGGAAGTCGAAATTTTTCACGATCGCAATACTTCCACTTACTATATATTTCATATATAGGTAAGTGAAAGTAAAAAGAACACGTGAAAATAATACAAAATTTATTAAGTAAAGTCCCCCCTCCGGTTGATCAATTGTGATGAAATGTTGGTTATCACATCTTTGGCATATAAATACATCAAATACCAAGTTTGATCAAAATCGTTAAAACCGTTTTTGAGTAAATAAAAAAAACATGTGAAAATGATACAAAATTTATTAAGTAAAGTCCCCCCTCCGGTTGATCAATTTTTATGAAATTTTTACAGTCATATTTCAGGCATATAAATAGATCAAATACTCAGTTTAATCAAAATCGTTAGAGCCGTTTTTGAGAAAATCGAAAAAAACTTAAAAAGTTATTAAATAAAGTACCCCCCCCCCCTTTGAGCAAATTTGATGAAATTTTTGCTGTCACATCGCGGGCTTATACATACTCTAAATACCTAATTTCAGGTTCGCACGGTTTATAGTTTTTGAGCTAGTCTGTTCACACACACACACACAGACACACACAGACCATTTCGCGGGACTTGGTTATTTTGACTCAGGGGATCCCAAAACGTGTATTTCCGTTGAAAACCGGAAGTCGAAAATTTTCACGATCGCAATACTTCCACTTACTATATATTTCATATATAGGTAAGTGAAAGTAAAAACAAAGCGAAAAAAGTTAATATTAGATCTTTTTTTTTTTTTTTTTTTTTCATTATATACTTTAATTCCTTGAAGGAGAAACTAGGTCTCGTCCCAAGATTTTTTTTTTTTATATATAATATTTCATTACAATAAATAATTTTATTATTGATAATAAATGTTCGTTAATAAATCAAAATGCCAATCGCAATCCTACAATACCACATCCCTTATATTGCCAACGTTCCTCGTAATGACATATATACATAAAGCAATTTATCCATAATGTCCTTGATTAACTGATAGGTATGGCGGAAGACAGCCTTCACATAACAAACAACAAACCCACACAAATCTATTAATCCTCGTTTCCATAAAGATCCTTCATTATGCTTCTAAATAGCTTCCTGAGAAAATAATAGCCACGCTACTGTTATTCTTGATATTACTAAAGCCATATTTTCCAATTCTTTTTTTTTTTTTTTTTTTTTTTTTTTTAATGTAGTAATACAAAACTCTTCGTATGAATTCCATTGCTTATGCAATCTGTAAGAACAAATTCTTAAGTGTCTTTTCAAACGAGACAAATATTACCGATAATTCTCGAACTTAAAAACTTGACTTGAATACTTAACACAACAGGTATTTCTAGTATAAAGATATTTTTTTTTTCAAAAACTTTCTTTACAATGATGATGGTGGTAGATAGCTGACCTTAGATGTATTGGAGAGGAAATGTTTGGGGTGGGATCAAAATAAATAGCTTGTGAGAATTACATATTAGTGATATTATTTCGACCACACCCTCAATAATTTCTCTTCATTCTTTCTTTACAACCTTCTTGTGTTCGTCAATATATACATTAACCCTTTGTACTCGAGGAGCAAAGCCAATTAAAATTTGTATTCAAACTCGAGGGCTCCGCTACGGAGACAATACAAATAATTTTCAGTTTTTAACATATAAGGACATAAACAAATCGTACAAACTATTTATAGGATATTTCGCATTTGATGAAAAATGGCGGTCGCTGCTCGCGGTGTTTTTCATTATTTTTATAGTACGTTAATCTTTCAACATCTGCTATATTATGTGGTCTTCACTAATCTTTTATTTCCTCCATAGTACAATAATTTAGTTCGGGGCACCAAATAATCCCTTTATTTTGATTTAGTATCCCCAGTGCGTCTACTTTAACCGGAAAGTTATTAAGTAGATTTTCACATTTTAGGAGCTTTTCTGATTGGATATCTGAAAAAACTTCAACTAAAAGGGTCCGATATCGTAACTTTTCAACTGTTTTTACTTCTACAATTAGATTTTTTATGCTTTTAAAAATAAGGAACGGCGAAATCTGTGAAATCTAAGGGATTTCCATCGTTATCCGCTCCGGTTTATAATAAAATTATAAAAAAATATATAAAATTAAAAAAAAAAATTGAAATTAATGTAAAATTGGAAAAAAAGAAATATAAAATTAAATTTTTTATTTTTTTTGTAACTATGTGTTCTTGAAGCTTCACAAATACGTATAACCTAAATTTCATTACAATTCCTTACTAAGTTTAAAATTTTACTATATAATATTACGTTTTCAGGTTGTACGTTCTCGCGAATAAGTTGCGTCGAGTTGCCGGTAGGTAACGTCCGAAACGGTGTCGAGTGCAAAGGGATAAACTAACTTTTATTTCTGAACACCTTTGCCTGCTAATGGTTGTTATAGTGAGTGACTTGATATTACTTATATATGAGTAACTTGAATCTATGCTTTATTCATTCATCTTATTGGTATTTTTTTTTTTTTTTTTTGTTTTATCTTTTAGTTATATCAATCTAAGTTTCATATTATATTTATAATTAATAATAGTTACCCTACATAGAGCTTATACGGCACAAATGGTCATAATAAAAAAAATTAAATAATATAAAATAGAATGATGCTGATATGAAACAGAAATTCAAATCATTTTTTATGATACACTAGGATTTTTTTTTAGTTATTCCTAGGAAGGAGTTCCCCAAGGCTCAATACTGGCTCCTCTAAAGTGTCTTTACACTCTACGAACTTCAGGTTCGAACAGCCTGGAACGAACACTACGCCAAATCTATATAAGTCCGTTCAGTTAAGTGTTCGGGGATATCGCTCGTATTACTTTTAAGTTACTTAAGATGGGCTTCTAGACCTTCTTTTACCATTTTTAGACGTTGCTTTTATCTATGATAAGTTAGAGCAAAAGCCAGAACAGCCGCTAGTTCCAAGTCAGCCGTCTTTGTAACGAAAATTATTGTAACAAGGTGCATAGGTACGGTGAGACATCATTGTTCGCCGTATGCCGGCAACGTTCGGTGGATTACCTTGTCGAGGGTAATGTTCGCACAATGTAAAGGCACTTTAATCTGTTTTGTAAAAAAGTACGACAAACCTGTTCACAATGAGACTGCGACTTACGCTGATACTATAGTGATTCTCACGCTATATCAATATCAGGGAATTCGAAATTAGGATTGCTAAGGTGTATTACAAAACAGCAGGAAATCAAACTATAACTAGATTATGGAGGGAGAAGGGAAAACTGTGTATATAAAATTATACGTCGAGAAGCCGGAACCGGGATGGGATTACCAGGCAATCACTAATGAGTAAGACTCATTAAGACCTAACAGTTCCCGATCTTCCACCATCTTCCCTTCCAACGAGATGCAAATCATAGGCCTGCCACAACGCAGCACAACTCTATCTGGCTAACGGCTTTATTCATCACCGCCAGTGAAACAAACTAAGCTCTTCCACGATTCTATTTTACACTTTACCTGCATTTTGGAAGCATTTTTCTAGAAAATAGTCTTACAAACATTATCAAAGACCAGTAGAGCAGTGATAAGGGTGTGCATTTTATATAAACGTTAGGAAATTAGGAAGAACTCACAACATTTAAGAACTTCCCCGGCCATTTTATGTCTAAGCTTAGCATAAAAACAAAATAATGGCGTAGAACTATAACATGTATCCGCCATGTCGCAATCCGCCGACAATATCTCGATGTCGTTTAGATTTGGAGCATGCGAGCAATACCTCCTTACTGGGTTAGAGAGTTGAAAATTTTATTTTAATTGAGCTACAGTAAGTAAAGTACCTACCTTCTTCAATTTCCAAGCATAGAACGTCACTTTAAATGATTGAAGAAATGACTGGCTGGTTCACATTCATGTTAAAAAAAATTAAAGTCTGACCGAATTATTTCTGTTAAAGGAACAACCTTTTTAATGTAGGAGGAATATGTAGCAGGCAAATTGAGAGGTTTCAGCGCATACAGCGCAACCTCGTTTATCCGGAAGAACTGGGAACAAAAACGAACCGGATGGTAGAAAATTCGTTTACAAACCTTCTGCACACTGCGAAGAAGTCGATACATCTGCAGTTCTCATGAACTAGTTATCGACTTTTTCATAGTCTGCCTAAGGCTTCTAAAATGATACCAATATAGGAGTGGACTATTTTCCATCTTACCTAGTCATTTTCTATGGCCGAAGTACTATATAAGTACCTACATATATAAATTGGAGATGCATATAAAATGGAAAAAATGGAACTTTTTGATGTCTCTAGATTCCATTTTTGACCTTTTCATTAATGATTATTAAAAAAAAATGTATATAAAAATTGAAAAAAATATCATTTATACTATTCTACGAATGTTTCTATTAAGAATTCAATCCAAGAAAAGAAAAGAAAAAGAATCCATTTTAAATTATAGTCCCAAGGCGTATAGGTTTCATTAGATATGAAATATACGTAATTGATAATGGTAAATTTGAAGCTGAGAGTATAATGCATAGTGAAGATAGGGTGGTATAGTAAAACAAAGCCCTGCTTAATAAGTATCGATCCCTGAGTCACCACTTCCTGTAAAAGGGGTTACTTCACTGCAAAGGGGGGATATTACACCTTAGTCCCGGCATCCATTCCATAGAACCACTTTACATACATTAACGTTTTGAAAATAATATTTGAGAATCCTGGTAGGATATATCAGATTGTATTTCATGATAAGCATTGTTATGTGTAGAGCTCGGATTCCCGTGCAATTGCATATTTTTTTTGGAAAGTCAGAATAGAGCGAACTCTAGTTACTTATCCGAATAAAGCCTAATGGGATGTTTTAATGAAGTTTTATACTGCACGATTTAAATTTTTATTGCACGAAATTGCATCATTTGATATTTTGAAGAAAAAATATATTACGAATTGTAATTTTCTTTAATACAATCAAAACAATAAGGGAAAAATAAATGTGAATATCATAGAAAAAAAAATAAAGGGAACTTGGGAGATGTAAACCAACACAAACCTCCGATTTCCCAGAAATGAGGGTTCAGTGGTTCCTGGATGTTAACATTTTGTTTCTCAATTCCCATCGTTTTGTCAGTATCAAACTAGCTTCTGTCGAGTATATTGTTACTAAAAGTGATTAAAATTGAGAAAGTGTCAAAACTGCGGGATGGATTGAAAAATATCATGAACTCAATAGGGACGGTAGTGTAGTGTTCTGTAAATCTTGTGATAAAAAATCTGGTGCGTGCGCGCAACACACAACTTTCACTTACCAACTTACTTAGATTAGTAATTGACGTGTTTTGCTAAATATCATTTCCCAAAGTCACACATTTTTCTACATTCATATCTTATTTTTGTTAATCGTAAAGCCGTTTTTGAGTAAATAAAAAAACCTCGTGAAAATGATACAAAATTTATTAAGTAAAGTCCCCCCTCCCGTAGATCAATTTTGATGAAATGTTTACAGTCATATCTCGGGCATATAAGTACATCAAATACCAAGTTTGATCAAAATCGTTAAAACCGTTTTTGAGTAAATAAATAAAACACGTGAAAATGATACAAAATTTATTAAGTAAAGTCCCCCCTCCAGTAGATCAATTTTGATGAAATTTTTACAGTCATATCTCGGGCATATAAATACATCAAATACCAAGTTTGATCAAAATCGTTATAACCGTTTTTGAGTAAATAAAAAAAAACACGTGAAAATGATACAAAATTTATTAAGTAAAGTCCCCCCCTCCGGTTGATCAATTGTGATGAAATGTTGGTTATCACATCTCTGGCATATAAATACATCAAATACCAAGTTTGATCAAAATCGTTAAAACCGATTTAAAAACATGTGAAAATGATACAAAATTTATTAAGTAAAGTCCCCCCTCCGGTTGATCAATTTTGATGAAATTTTTACAGTCATATTTCAGGCATATAAATAGATCAAATACTCAGTTTAATCAAAATCGTTAGAGCCGTTTTTGAGAAAATCGAAAAAACTTAAAAAGTTATTAAATAAAGTACCCCCTCCCTTTGAGCAAATTTGATGAAATTTTTGCTGTCACATCGCGGGCTTATACATACTCCAAATACCCAATTTCAGGTTCGCACGGTTAATAGTTTTTGAGCTAGTCTGTTCACACACACACACACAGACACACAGACACACACACACACACAGACCATTTCGCGGGACTTGGTTATTTTGACTCAGGGGATCCCAAAACGTGTATTTCCGTTGAAAACCGGAAGTCGAAAATTTTCACGATCGCAATACTTCCACTTACGTAAAAGTAAAGTAAAGTAAAAATTGGATGTGAGAGAAAATCACAGATTGATACCTGCTGGAGCTCAAGTGCCTATTACTTTCACTTACCTATATATGAAATATATAGTAAGTGGAAGTATTGCGATCGTGAAAAAATTCGACTTCCGGTTTTCAACGGAAATACACGTTTTGGGGTCCCCTGAGTCGAAATGACCAAGTCCCGCGAAATGGTCTGTGTGTGTGTGTGTCTGTGTGTGTGTGTGTGTGTGTGTGTGTATGTGAACAGACTAGCTCAAAAACTATAAACCGTGGGAACCTGAAATTGGGTATTTAGTGTAGGTATATACCCGCGATGTGACAGCATAAATTTCATCAATATTACTTAAAGGGAGGGGGTACTTTACTTAATAACTTTTTAGGTTTTTTTCGATTTTCTCAAAAACGGCTCTAACGATTTTGATTAAACTGAGTATTTTACCTATTTATATGCCCGAGATATGACTGTAAAAATTTCATCAAAATTGATTAACCGGAGGGGGGACTTTACTTAATAAATTTTGTAACATTTTCACGTGTTTTTTTTATTTACTCTAAATCGGCTTTAACGATTTTGATCAAACTGGGTATTTGATGTATTTATATGCCCGAGATACGACTGTAAAAATTTTATCAAAATTGATCAACCGGAGGGGGGACTTCACTTAATAAATTTTGTACCAATTTCACGTGTTTTTTTGATTTTCTCAAAAACGGCTCTAACGATTTTGATTAAACTTAGTATTTGATCTATTTATATGCCCGAGATATGTCTGTAAAAATTTCATCAAAATTGATCAACCGCAGGGGGCACTTTACATAATAAATTTTGTATCATTTTTACGTGCTTTTTTTATTTACTCAAAAACGGCTTTCACGATTGTGACCAAACTGGGTATTTGATGTATGTATATGCCAAATATGTGATAGCTAACATTTCATCAAAATTGATCAACCGAAGGGGGGACTTTACTTAATAAATTTTGTATCATTTTCACGGGGTTTTTTATTTACTCAAAAACGGCTTTAACGATTAATAAAAATAAGATATGAATGTAGAAAAATGTGTGACTTTGGGAAATGATATTTAACAAAACACGTCAATTTCTTATCTAAGTAAGTTGGTAAGTGAAAGTTGTGTGTTGCGCGCACGCACCAGATTTTTTTTTTTTAATCCTAGAACGGTAACAGGGATAGTGCGTGTCAACAGAGTGATTTAAAAATAAGCCTACGCACCGGATATTGCATCTAGTGATTCCATAATTTGAGCAGAATCTTTCCTTTTTTAAGATCTTCCCATTTCCAATACATATATGTAATAACATATATTGGATATCCAATATATATAATTACATATAATACGCTCACATGCGAGTATATAAGTCTGTAATCCACATCTTGCTGTTACTATTTTAAGTAAATATTTTATGTTCCGATTTTTTTACCGGAATTTTTTTCAATAATATATCAATAGTATAATAAAAAAGATCCAAAATTCATTGATTATACTAAAATCTATACAAAAACCAATATTCTCTAAAAATAAAACACTTGATTTTTCAATTTACTCTCCGCTACTGATCTTTTTCCAAAGTAGCAAATTTGTTGTTTCACGTTTTGAAGTTTTTTATGCATGTTTTCAAATTTTTACTGCACGGAATTCCGAGCTTTAGTTACATGTAATGTGACAGTACAAAGTAAAGGTATAAAATGCAAAAAATTCAAATTAAATGGAAGGTTTTTTTGATATGGCATAAGAAAAGCTAACAATAAATTAATATGATAATAAACTTTCATTAAACTTTATATAATTTCATCCTCTAAAGGAACATTTCTATCTTTTAATGGCAAATTATAGGTAATAGAGAATAAATAAAACGAATTTATAAATTATAATAACAAACATAACGGTAAGTTTCAGTTAAAAAAAAAAAGGAAGAGGAAGCTGGGAAAAAAAAAACAAAAACAAAACTCACTTATCACCAATATAAAAGCTCGCCGATGGGTTGAATAATGCCAGAATGCACAACAGTTGCGCAAGGTAAGGCAGAGGATACAATCCCTTTCGTAACACCTGAGTGCTTAAGCATGATTACTGCATTTATATTATCCCATTAACAGGACATAAAGTCACATAAACTTAACACTCTTTCCTTCTTACATAACATCTTTCAAGAATTATTTTCCCCGACTTTACCAAGAAGAAGAAATCTGAAAAACACGATACCTGCTTTGAGTCTTAAAGTGTTGATTTATGGTTCGAAAAATAATGTCATAAATTTGATAGAATGGGAAATTTCAAAAAACTACTTTACAGGGCTATAGACTACTTTAAAAACGCAGTTCAAAATATTCCAAGTTTTAGTGCACTGTTCTGGAGGTATTTTAATGATGTAACATTATGCACTTCAGAATCATCCCCCACCTAAGTTTAAAATAAAAAATGTTAAGCGTATATTATTATTATTTTTAAAAACCAAAAATAGATAGTAGAAGGTCCTACTAACATTTATCTGCGCTTGCAGCGTCAAGGGTGTCAACACCAAACAAAAAATAATATTTTTTTCATATGTTTGCACATAGTTTTGCAAGCCCATAAACGTTCAGGTCACCAGCCAACTGTGTTAAGTGCTAAATAAACTTTAAAATCCATGGGTCACCTGTGGTGCAGTGGCTCGCGTAGCAGCCTACAACACTAAAACACTAGGGAGTAAAATCTTTGACTAGGCCGTCCTTCGGATGGGACCTTAAATGGAGGTCCCTTGCCTGTCCGATGTTAGGTTCTCGGAAAGACCACTATCCTAATTATACCTGGTGAGGAGGTAAAATTTAGGACTCCCAAAGAAGCCCCTCGTCCTAAGTGGCATGAAGTGATATTAAATAAATAAAAAAAAATGTAAAATCTGATTTTACAAAAACCCAACCCAATCGCATTTTTCATTCTTTTGGACTTCACACGTTTTACGCAAGTCCTGTACGCTGCAAGCAGAGATATATATATATAAGTTACCTACTGTATTATTTTGCATATATTTTTTATAGGAATTAACTTACACGGTAAGGATAAAAAAGAAATGAGAAAAAGTCTCTATAAAATATAATTTTGATTAAGAAAAAAAATGAGCAAAAATATTCGATAACTCACGAATTTTTTTTTTATCTTCTTATTACTCAAAGACCGCCTTCATTCAAAATAAGAAAAGATATTAAAAAAGAAGAAAAAAAAAACCCGAAGACTAAGGAGAAAAAAATGTTATCGATACTTAGATATGCTAATTTCTAGAAATATAGCCGACAGCTGATCGTGTCGCTTTCGGGTCGGTTCCCAGAAGAGGGCGATATTCCTCCAACAGCCAGAAATACGATTTCGAGTTTAAACTTAGTTCAAAAATGTTGGATCGACAGGCAAAGGATTAAGACTTCGTAATAGCTGTTTTTGTAACAATTTCGTAAAACCATGGTAATTATTTACAATATCTGGTCCAGCATACATTGATAATCATTTACGAGTCAACTGCCAAACGTTTACTACAATAAATAAAACATATGTTGACAATGAAATTAACATGCTAAAGATAATAAGAATTTATGTTTCCCATTTTCTCATATATTTGTTTTGCGAATAATTTTAGTGCTAAATTATGTTTATAGAATAATTTCTCTCCCTCGACAGGCCAATTTTTGTTCTTTGTTACTTCGTCTCGTAGTAGTTGTCGTTGAGCTGAGAGAAGTCTCTATCGATAATAAGAGAATTCTTATTATCGATAGAGATTATCCACAATGAAAGATATTTCATAATGCAATTTACAGATTTATATTTATATTACGTGTTTTTCAATGTTAGTTGGTAAGTATCCTGTCTTCACAGGTATTTTGTGTGTTATCAGCCTGGTTTTCAGTGTTATTATGTATTTTCCTCTTGTATTGTAATTTTCCTCTTGTTTATTGTTATTTTGTAAGATATTATCATGTTTTTTTTTTTTTTGTTTTCTTTTTAAAGTTATTTATTAGGTTATATATTCTATAACTTTATATATTTTGTGTGTATAATTTTATGTAGAACTTTATATAATTTCTGTTTTTTTGTTTTTGTACACTATTGTTTATTATCATTATATCTCATTACAATGTAATGTATTGTACAACATAAAGCACAAGTAATGAACGTATATTGTATGGCTCTTGTGGAAAATAAACTCCCTTCTTATAGGGCTACTATAAGAAGGAAACTAGAGTCCGACCGAAACCAAAATTTTAGCCGAAACCGAATTTCGGCCATAGACCTAGTTTCGGGCCGAAACCGAAATTTATTTACGTGTCTATATATAATACATATAAGTGTGTAATATGTCTGGTTTAGCAATAATATCAATAAAAGCTTATAAATTAACACTAATTCAACTCATATTATTCATTTAATAAGTGAGCTGGTATTCAAGAGTGGTAAAACAGGTCTATTAGTTAAGTTATAAGATCGAATGCCGCCCCACTCCTTCCTAATACGGCTGGTCCCAGCGGCTGGACCCCCTTAACTAGTACAGCCCTAAAAGTTGAAATAATCTTGAAATAACAGGCTGATATTAATAAAAATTCATATTATTATGTATAAATAATAAATAATATAGTAAATCTTTCCATGATAAAGCCGATAGAATACAAAATGACGGCCTATTGAATACGTAAAGCTATATAATGTCAAAAGCTATTTAATATACTGAGTCAGATTTGGTCTCAAATGTTAGTGGATTTAATCTAGTTTGAAAATTTATAGAATAGTTTTTGGTCGAAAACGTGCTTCTTCATGATAAAAATTGAGACAAGTTTTTGGGATATTATTGGTGAACCGCTGGGGGAAATGGGGCTGCCAAGGTTGAAAAATTGGTTTTGCATCTGATTCCCATTCCATACAAAAACAAAGACCAAAACCTACTAACGCTCAAGGTAAAGAATAAATACTATTCTCTACACTCGAAGCAAAGAATTCTGTATGAAGAGCATGCTTTCATCACATGTTAAGACTTGATGTGGTTTACGAGGACATTTCTGTTTGTCACTATCAAATTTTTGTCTCCACACCCAACTTAAAGTTTTCGATCAAGTAAAGAAACCAAAAGAATGAGAAAAATCTATGTTCTACCGAAATACAATACAAGTGTAATTAATTAAAATAACAGATATTTCCCACTATTAAATTCAAGCTGAAATCGTGTAGTCCTACTTCCTTCTTGGAGATATCAGACACAGGAGCTAGTTTCGGCCTGGCCGAAGATTCGGCCAATTTTTGGCCGAAACCGAAACTACGGCCAAAACTAGGTTTTTCGGCCGAAACTGGCCGAAACCGAAACCGAAACTTCGGTCGGTCACTAAAGGAAACAAATAAATAAATAATAAATGCTAAAGATAATGTACGTACATTTTAAAATATCGAAGTATCAACTTTAGCACTTAATTAGCACCGAAAACTTAAACTCTACACACAAAATACGTCATCCTATGAATGTTTTAATAATTTTAAGCATTTGGAATTAAGAGTTTCTCGAGGTGCGAAAAACTAAATCAATATAAATTGGAGGCCTAAAATTTTATTTTATAGTATGTTTTTTAATCATCAATATTCCTAAATTTTTACTTAAGTAAACAGTGAAAGTGAAAAAAAAACATTGAGTATAAATTTATTTGATTTTTTTTTTATAGTTATTTCAGCTCTAAAGCTGATCAATTTTTGGTACTTCATATCCAAATTGTATATCCTTAATATCCAAAATATTCTGCTTTAGTTTTTCTTGCTTATTTTAGGTTTACCTTAAATTTTAATCTTCAAACTTTTTACATTTTTTTCGACAAGCCAGACAAATGGCTCTTGATCTGTTCATGTTTGCTATCCTTAGGGCATTAATGAATAAGCTAAAATATAAAATTTTTAAATATTTTATTTTTTTAAGAGAAAAGATTGTCCGACGGGGTCGAACCCGGGTCTCCCGCGTGACATTCGCGTTGTGTTAACCCCTACACCACAGGGCTCGCTTCCATGCGGAGCCAATCCTTCCTCTTCACTGATACCTCTCCACCGATCTCGCATTTTTTGCGACTAGTAACGGGAGGTGGACAATTTTTGGTATCTCGGGTTCGAACCCGGGTCTCCCAATCTTTTCTCTTCAAAAATAAAATATTTAAAAATTAAAAAAAAATCATATAAAAAAAGGTTGTTACCCACGAATAATGATTGAATTAATATAATATATAAAATATAAATAAGAATTAAAATTACTTTCTTTCAATCTTTCTTCCTTTTTTTATTGTAAAAGTTGTTGAACGTCCGTAATCTCCCCTTGCCAGTTAAATAATTATCACATCAACCCTATAACGGTTTTTTATAAAAAAAAAAAAACAAAAAAAAGAAACATGTAAACAAAGATACTTACCGTCTCACTTTCTTGAATTAACTAGCAAGCTGGAAACTGTCACCATTCTTGACATTCTGTAATAGTGATTGGAAGGGTTGATTTTAGGTTACCCCTTGACATAAACGAAGTTCCATCGCCATCATTCCATGTTAGTAACGCTGTTCCTTGTTTGGGAAAACGACACCGAGGATAAGAAGAACACAATCCCAGACTGATTATTACACACGGTTCCCTCGGAAAGGTCGAATCATTCCCGAATAATCGATGACACTGGTCCAATCTTTATGAAGTTAAGGAGGCGGAAAAGGATCGAGGAGGGACTGTTGTTAATGCGGCATTAGAGTCTCATTTAAAGCCCACTAAGATGAAATTAGGATGGTAAGGGGTGTGTTCTCGTCGGCCAATGACTCGGGTGGATCCATTATACCACTATAGCTCTCAACCAGGTTAAATGCTTTATAAAGAGCTTTCGGGAGGTTCGGGATACCATTCCGAACTCACACACGTTGGTAGAAGATTTTGAATTAAAATCTGTCATCACAGTGATAAGTGGTCAAGTCGAATTTAGTACAAAACGGGTTAAAAGAAGCAGAGAGGCAGTTTCCTCGTAGAGAACGAGTGTAAAAGTCAGGTGTTCATTTGAAATATAGTCCTATGTTTGTTTATAGCATAAGTTCCCTTTATGCCACTAAGGCTAATCGTACGATTCTACAGTATGAGTCCTAAATGTTTGCCTATCCAGGTATAATTAGGATAGGGATCCTTAACGAGTACCAAACAGTACAATAACTAGGTAAAAATCCAACGGCCACCGCGGGACGCGCACCCGCAACCTTTTGTATTGTACACGGAAGTCTTATAAAGTTTTAGAATATTATTATTTTTTTTTTAACTGATAACTTTTATTCACACCTGTCAATAATAACATTAACAATCAGTGAATTTGATGATTGAAATAATACATTGGCATGAGAGGTATGAGGGGGAGCATTACCCAGCGGCATCTCCTACTGTCTTGATTGGTGCTGGGATTGACAACTAGACGAGGAGGTCCCTCATCCAGCTCCTTTTCAGCCTTCTACGGGTGTTACCTGGCATGAGTTTTGTGGCCATGTTATTAATAAGTGAGTTGGGGTGTCCTTATAATTTTTCGTCCTTGTAGTGCGTTCGTGTGGAATCTTTTGTAGTGCGTTCGTACGTGTTCGTTGACAGTCGGCCTGTGAAGGTCATTGTGTAATGTTATGTCGCTGACATACTAGGGTGCTTTTGTAATCGTTCTAAAAGTTTTTGTCTGAACAATTTGAAGTTGGTTAATGTGAGACTTTTTGGCGATGTCGTATATCTGTGATGCGTAGGTCCAAATTGGTTTCAGTAAGTAGGTGTAGTTGTTCAATTTCTGTCTAAGTTTTAGTTTCGACTGTTTTGAGAGGAGGTTCAAGGTTTTCCTTTTTTTTTTTAATATTTGGACCCCAAGTCATTCTGCGGTCAAATGCCAGTCCTAAATTTTAGAATATAATTTCAAGATTAAGAAACTCATTCCTGGTAGGGGGATTAACTCTTTTTAGATTAATTTTTTTCCAACTGTCTAAAATTAAACTAAATTTATTCGAATCTGGATTCTCACTCACTTAAAGCATAAGTAGAATCATTTTTGTGCAAGATTTTTATTGTAATACTTTTTATATAACAAATGTATTTAAAATGTTAACAATTTTGTCTATGAAGTGAAAAAAAACACATAAAAACGTAGGAACTTAGGGGGAGAAAAGGCGGGACGCCCCAACTAGAAGTGGGCAACTTCTGTTTTTTATTTCCACATCCCTTAGGAGTGATTTCTCATAAAAATTCAAACATTTAAATATTATTTTCCCCATTCTTTATAATTTTCCTGGAGCGAATGCATTATCACGGAAGTTACGTTTTTCTTTTCTAAATCGAACCGATAGAAAAATATCTTCTTAATATAAATAGGAAAATAATAAATAAAAAATGTAAATGACAATCATATATATTATCTATTTATCGTCTATTAAGCAATAGCATTAATTTAATAGCTCCTATTTATGATAGCATAATTCTAAATTTAAATAATTATAAACTCAATCGCGCATAAATAAATCTCAATGAAGATCTAATCGTAATCGATTACATAATATAAATAATGTCGTTGAATTATTCATGTTGCATTCTATACGCTACAGGTAGCGAGCATATGTAGGCAACGGAATTACATTCATTGTTAATAATATGTGATTTGACAGGTAGTCCGAAAAATCACTTAGCTTAAATATGCAGTGAATAGCTTAGATTTTTTTTTTTTATATTTATGCAAAATTTTTGAATTCTTAATTAAACCATTTTGGCGTTGACTAGAAGCCCCCTTTTGATGACTGTTATTCAATCGAAAAGGAATAAAAATTAATAGGCATATCATTATTTTTTTTTTTTAACATCAGATGAAAAAATAAAAGAAATCAAATGAATAAATAACCGTTATAATTAACTAGGAACCTTATAAATGTAGCCGGTTAGATACTGATACTAGAAGATCAAGCTCGTGCTATTTCAGATCTGTTTTTATACTAATGGTTTTTTCCTCATTCATTGAGTACCGTTACTGGGGGATATTAAATGTTTTTAGATAGTTTTTGCTTCAAACCAATCAAACGGTTAACCGACCACATCAATCTATTTCTTGATTAAAGAGAAGTAACTTATTGAAAAACTAAGGGTTTTTTTTTTTTTTTTTTTTTTTTTAAAGGTCTTGTTTAAGAAAATCAGAATAAGCAATTTTAAGTGAAAAGCACAATGCTACTACCCGAACAACATTTTTAATTATTATTTATATATAATTTATTAATTAATTAATCATCTTAATCAAGTTTGGCGAATATCAGCCAATTTTTTTTTTTTTTTTTTTTTTTTGGTGAATGTTGGCCTACTTTTACTAATTTTATTAATATGTGTTTAACTGTATAGTTTAATAAAATTTATTGGCTATACGATAAACAGCTTAGTCAATAAAAATACAATTAATACCTAAAGATACTACAATATTTTCGAGAATTGTATAGAATAACGTAAGTCCATATCGTATTGAGTTAAAAATGTTTATTCCTTGAAATTCAAGGAATGTACCCAAGGAACGGAATCTAAATGGAAATACTTAACATATTTGGAAGTGAAAATCAGAACAAGGTGCCTCCAGCCTAACCTACAAAGATAAATACGTTTAATTTCTTATATTTAATTTTTAAAAAAGGTTATTTGATGTAGTAACACTTGATTTTACATACCTCCTATTTAAAAATAAAAACTTTTAGATGATCATACCTAAATTTTTAACCGCATATAAAAGTTAGTTGACTGCTACATGGTTTAACATCTTTTTCTCTGCTTTCTTCATCATGTGGTCAATTTAAATTTTGTTTATAAAAAAAAAAATAAAATAAAAAGAAATGTACCACTACAACCCTTGAAGGGTCTTGGGTTCAGTACTATGTAAGGAAGCAAGGCTTCTTGGTCAGTAGCCGTGCAAGGAGGTGATTTGACCGTGATCACGCTTAACTGCACGGTTAAAAAAAATTGAAGGACGTAGAATTTGACAATAGAATAAAATAATGGCAATACTCAATTTTTATTTAGATTTGATTGCAATAAATTGCCTAGGGTTAGTTCGATCTTCTACATTCAGGTTTTTTTCCCCTAATATTTATTTTTATATTTTTTTTTTTTTTTACTTGTTTAAATATGTATATTCCAAAACGCCAAAAACTGAGACACGATAAGCCATCCTTACGACTGTATGCTAAACATACGTAGAAAGGCAGGCGAACATCGTATAAATTGTTGCTTATGATTGAATAAGTTGATTTATTTGCTTCATAAGTCAGAAAAAAAAAAAAAAAAAAAAAAAAAAAAAAAACTCTCCTGAACGTAAATTACTTATACATTGTAACTTTTAAATAATATGTATAAATATTATAAAATTATTTTTACATCTAGTAATATTAATAAATTAATTTTAAGGAGGACATGTATTTAAATCCAGACACTGAGATAAGATCGATGATAAAGGGCAGTTGTCTGTCTTAATGCCAGCTAAATATCAAGCGTCCCCCATCAACATGAATACTAAACTCAAATTCATGTTATAATTTTTGTAATATCATTACTTAACGCTCCTTTAGAAATAAATTAAGTAATATATTCTTATTACTAATATAATATTATTAAGATATTCTATTCATCACAAACTAAAGGTGATTATTACCTAATTATGACTATTTAAAGGGAACAGATTACTACATAATACTACTGAGCAGTTTATTAAAACAGGGATGTACTTAAACTTCAATTAGCTTACTATTATGCCTACTATAATAACTTACTATTAGTGACCAAAATCCTGGGATTGTATATAGCTTTCTTACTTAACATAATGGAATATAAAACTTGGATATGTTGGGACTTGGATAAGTTCTTGATTACCTCTATGGCGATATAAAATATGAGATCAGATAATGTGTTTATTTAGAAATTTTTTAATGAGAATCGTTACAGGTTTTTAATGTCGGTATGGAAATCTTAAATTATTCTTTGTTTTAATAGTCAACTAAACCCTAGGCATCTGTGTCTTTATCAGACCTAAAATCAACAAAACATATGAGTAAAGTGTCAGGAGTTATAATACTTTTCGTACTCCATTATATTCATAATATCCATACCATATGAACATGCCACTATACCACTAATCAGATTTTATAATATTTTTATTTTATTTTTTATTCAGGGTGTTTAGCAGTACAGGCTTATAAAATTCCTGTATGATTAACGTATCCCCCTCTACTAAAGAAAAAAAAACTTGATAGTGGCAATAATTTTTTAATATAAAGTTATCTCAAATTAATTTCTATATTATAATTAATAATTTAATTTATTTAACACAATGAAAAAAAATATTATACTGAACTCGTAATTTCCATAGGAATATTGATTAATTATGAGGTGAATCCAATTTCATTCATTTTTTAACCAATATAGCTGATTATTTTTTTTTATTTTGAACAAGGTACGCATGAGAGTGTCATCCATATCGCCCAAAAACATCACTGATCTAGTTATTTCGATTATTTATATTTTAAAAATACTGAGACCAATTGAGAAAATACATACTTTACATTTTCTCATATATTTACGTATATATATCATCTCATTTTAGGGCTAAAGCAGTCCCACATGCTTTGGACGAAACGTGGGCTAATAAAATAAAGAATACATTTTTTACTAAACATTCAGACTTCTTTTATTAAAGAGGGCACAGTAATTCCGTTTTCAATAGGCATGAATTTTTTTTTGTAATTTTAATTTTTTAAACAAGTTTGTAGGAAGTGATTATTTAATTATAGATATAGAATGTTAGGCCTCGTATTATTTCAGTAGTAGTTAAAAGTCTCATATTATTTCAATAAATCACTTAGAGTCTGTTTCTATCTTGCTTACAGAACCCTTATAGACCTTAAGATGTCTGAATAGGCAAAAATTTGGCATTTAATCTGCATGATTAAGTGAATGATTGAAATTTTAATTTTTTTTTTTTTTTTTTTGTTTAAGAGAATTTAACAGGCAAGATAATTTCGCGATCCTCACCATTCTCCTTTCGAAACATTATTTATTATTCTATATAAGTTCATCCTTATCAGGTCCTATAGCAAATATTGATTTTCCATAGTACATTTAATAAAAAAAAAAATTGTATGAAGAGTGACTGAGGTCATCGAGATACGTGCCTCGGCTCCAGAGTAACCACAAGTTTCGAAAGTATACCAAAAAATTCACGTCTTACAAGGAGGGATGAAAAAAAAAAGAAAAAAAAAAGAGGCCTTGAATTTCGAACACAATACCTAAAAGAAATTTGCTATGGGAAAAAAAGGAGCTCTCATAGACTTGATAGAAAAATCAGGTCAGCCGGTCTGCCAGGATAGAAAAGGGAGCCAGCGGGAAAAACCTTGAGAAAAACTTCTTAACCCGAAGCCCCAATTGCATCTAAGTAAGCCGAGAAGAAATTAAGTCAACATATTTTTTTTTTCTTTTAAACTATCAAGTAAATGGTCTATTAAAACAAAAGACCTTCTCAGTGAAATATACTCGTAAAATAAGATTATTGTTTAAGAAATTATATAAATCTACAAAAAAAAAACAGATAAAATTAAAGAATCACAATCCTAAACGACCTAAATGAAGAGTATGGACAAAAATTAGCTCAAAGTATTAAATATTTCTATTAACTGCCAATTCAATTCATTACATTATTTTTATTTTTCTATACTTATATTAAGATAACTAATCAATAAAGTACCTATCTTCGAGGGGGTGAGAGTAAAAAAATATTAAACATTTTTACTTTAAATTTATGACTGAAATTACTTTATTTATTTATTTTTTAAAATAAATATTAACCCTATAAGCAAAACGACCAAAGTACCTAAATTTGATAGTTTTGTGGAGACCCAAAATTTCATACCTCGAAAAAGGGGTGGATAATGCTTGAAATCGACTTGAGTAGTATAAATTGAAATGAAACTTAAAGTGTTTATCTATTAACTATTGTAGAAGTTAATTCTACATGCAGTTCCTTGTCGTTTAAGTTTGGCGATTATATTGCAATGCATCAAGACAAAAATCCTTCAAAACACATTTATTCTACAATTTCTCAAGCCTTCAACATCTAGCCTCAATTCCTTTAAAAGATAAATAAAATTCTCTACATTCGATATTATTCCAAGATACCGCTTATTATTACCATCACTTTTTAAAACTATAACGGTTTTGAAAATTGTATATAAATTAACCGGTCATTAACAATAATAATCACCGTAGTATGCCATTAGTGCATACAGTGTGCAACATTAACACCGGTTAATAATCACCCTAAGATCGAT
Organism: Aelia acuminata; assembly: GCA_911387785.2. Taxonomy (NCBI): domain Eukaryota; kingdom Metazoa; phylum Arthropoda; class Insecta; order Hemiptera; family Pentatomidae; genus Aelia; species Aelia acuminata. Next base: position 121,073,861 of record OU426982.1, on the reverse strand, counting down.
GTAAAAATTAAACTAAACAGTCCTTTACAGAATAATTCTGTAATTATCTGTGCTACATTTGTAATTTTATATGTAATTTAAGGATTAGAACTGTTATGTTTGTTAGCAAGAACTAGGTATATATCCCACATAAAACGTGTCACTAACACAAGCCCCCCTATCACGGTTCAGTATATTTAAATATCCAGTATAATTGAGGAATTATTTAGCATAAGACACGCTATAAACTAGAAGATATCTTCTATTTGCGTTAGATTTATAGACACACACATGGAACCTCTAGTCACTGAGGACTGAATAATTAAGTAGAGACGGCTCACTCCTGGCCCGCATTGCATATTTTACAAAAACTTGTTGATTTATATTTTATTTTATTTTTTGTGAATGTAGATTTCGCGTTTATATTTATTGACCACCTAAAAAAAATTACAATAAATTTAATATTCTAGATTTCTCGCAGTTGTAAAAATATGAAAACATATTAATTCAGTTCAATACAACTAAAAAAGCTTTAATATAGAAATCAGAATTACAGCTGATTATTGTTATTATATGTTAGCTCTTTATAATATATTAAAATTTAAAAAAAGTTGTTGTTATGTATGTTATGTAATTAAAATAAAACTGAACTATATTATATAGAATACGAGAATAAAACAAACCTGGAAAAATAAGTAGTAGAAAAACCACAAATTAAACTATTGAAACAGTAAATGAAAGATTTTTTAACGGGTTTTTAAGAATGTCTTTGGATCATTGCAACTAAATATTGGTTTTTGTTTTTTATACTTATTTAGAAAGAAAGGACCAATTTTTCAAGGATTAGACTTCTTCTGTCCTCTTAACGACTGATCAACCCCCATTTTATAAATCATACAATTTAACTTAATTTAATTTAAACATAAATTTCAAATCATTTATGCAAGAATATACCAGGTCTGCAAGTTTAAAATGTCGTTTTAATTCCAATAGAATGCGCTCTTAGCCTATTGAAGGATTTGCTTATCTCTAAACGCTATTTTGTTTGTTAGTCATTTGTTTACAAAAGTCAGTTGTTTTTAAGTCGTTTACGTGGACGTATCATACCTTTCTTTGGTGTTAAAAATGTCTAATTTTAAGCCAAATAAAGAGCATTTGCGGCATGTCATGATTTTCTTATTCAATCAAAAGAAAAAGGCATCTGAATGTCATCGAATTCTTGTTGAGACTTATGGCGATCTTGCTCCAACCGTCAAGACATGTGAACGTTGGTTTCAAAGTTTCAAACGTGATGATTTTGATGTTACTGATAAAAAACGAGAAAATCGACCGAAAAAGTTTGAGGACGTCGAATTGCAATCTTTATTAGACGAAGACAATACCCAAACCCAACAAATGATGGCAGAACAGTTGAATGTCACTAGGCAAGCCATTTCCGATCGCCTGAGAGCTATGGGAAAAATTCAAAAGGTTGGAAAATGGGTTCCACATGAATTGGACGAACGACAGATGGAAAAACGAAAAACTGTGTGCGAAATGCTGCTTTTACGCCACGAAAGAAAGGGTTTTTTGCATCGAGTTGTAACTGGCGATGAAAAATGGATTTATTTTCAGAATCCCAAACGAAAAAAATCATGGGTAACGCCAGGACAACCATCCACATCGAGTGCAAGACCGGATCGTTTTGGGAAGAAGACAATGCTGTGTGTGTGGTGGGATCAGAAGGGAGTAGTCTACTACGAGCTTCTCAAACCCGGCGAAACAGTCAATACCGACCGCTACCGACAACAAATGATCAATTTGAGTCACGCATTGATCGAAAAACGCCCAGAATGGGCTCACAGGCACGCCAAAGTCATTCTTCAGCATGATAACGCTCCTGCACATTCAGCCAGATTGACTAAGGAAACGATTTCTTCGCTTGGTTGGGAACTCCTACCCCACCCGCCGTATTCACCTGACCTGGCGCCTTCTGATTATCATCTCTTCTCATCGATGGGACACTCATTGGCTGAGCAACACTTTAACAATTTGGAGGATGTAAGAAAATGGCTCGATGAATGGATTTCAAATAAAGATGAAGCATTCTTTTGGAATGGTATCCATAAATTGCCCGAGAGATGGACAAAATGTGTAGAAAGCGAGGGCCAGTACTTTGAATAAAATATATTATACTTTTTTTTTAAATTACTGTGTATATATTTTAAGAAATAAACGACATTTTAAACTTGCAGACCTGGTAAAATAAAAAATTACACTAAAAACTTTTGATTATAATAGATAGATATTTGGTGCAGAAAGTAGTTGATATGCATCAGATAACTGTTTATAACTCTTTTTAGAGAAATAATTTAAAAAAAAAACTATTATCTCAATTCCTTCTATTGATATGACTACCCTGTGGCACTGGAGTATAAGGTAATCATGAATTTAAGGAGGTATAGTATTAAGGAAAAAATTATTTTTTATGTAGGTTTTTAATTTTTCCTACTGTTCACATACAAAAAATTGTTAAATATTTATTATTATGGTTCCACAAATAAGTCATGTAAATTGTTATGCTGATTGGAAGGATGAATACTCCAAAATCATGTACAAAATCATCATTATTATTTGTATCATTGTACAAAAAAAAAAGTAAAACTGACAAAAAAAAATATTAATACTTAAAAAAAAGAATTGTATAAATGAGGTATAATAATCCAGTTTTCATTGATTATTAATTTATTTTAAAACTTTTTCTAATGAATTTTCATTGTCCGAAAGGATTTCTTATAAAAGTAGTTAATCACGTTGAAAACGGTACTTTGATATCGCCAAAAAATAAACTTAACGGCATGCATGCTGTTAAAATCTTACGAAAATGGACTACCCTAGTTTTGGAAATCCAGGCATCGTATAAAAATGGGATAAGGATTATTGAAACAAAAATGATTGAGGGGTCACCTGTGGTGTAGTGGTTAGCATGGCAACCTACAATACTAAAGGTCGCAGGATCGCGCCGAGCGGTGATCCTAGGATTTTTTAAAGGGAGTAAAAATTCCTTATGCCGTCCCTCGGATAGGACGAAAATGGAGGTGCCGAGCATGTAAGATGTCAGATTCTCGCTAAAGATCCCTATCCTAATTTTACCTGGATAGGCACAATTTAGCACTCCCACTGTAGCATCGTCAGATTAGCCCTAGTGGCATAAAGTGACTTTAATCAAACAACCATTTTTGTGGAGTCCTAACCAGCAGTGACACAGTCTATGTGAACACCACCCTCCCGTTTCCCCTGTCTCCACTGGCTGTCCAAATATAATTTTGGACAAAAGTCCACAGAAAAGTACAGAATCAAAATTTTATTTAAAAGGACCACCTAAGACTCAAAACAGTTCCAAGTGATCCTTCCGTCAAATCGGACACGATAGATTTTTTTCTTACATTGGTTTTCGGTTAGGACAAGGTGTGAGAAAAGCTTAAAAAAATTGTGGCTCAAGGTACATCCATGACGATATGACATTGAAGAAGAAGGCGACTATGACTAAAGAGGGCATTTGATGCGTATTCAAGTGTGAGAGAGGGAAGGGGATCCGTGAGACGGAATTGGGCTTTAGAAGCGAGCAGTTTTATCCAAGCAAATGAGACAATGGCGGGGAGCAGTCGGCTGCCGTCACGTAACTACCCGTTAGTGGCCTCTGGCTCTGCCTCTACAACGGCGCTCTGGCTGTCACACGTAGCGACCTCCTTCCTTCTGTAGTCGGGGAGCAACAGTACTCAACCACCCAAATATCTTTGGGGCGACAGCACTAAGCGGTATGACAGCACGGCAGCGACAAGTGCCATAAGTAAAAGGTACCCCCGTGGAACCTGCTTCAAGTCGAACAGTCGAAAGTCTTGGATAGATTTAACTATGGTGGGGAGGCGCCTTTCAATTAAATAATTTATAAAGGTGAAAAATAGTCAAATTACCTCATGGGACTGTAGCGGTTGCTATCGTTAGATAGTAACCATCGATATATCGATAACCATATCAAACTAAAAAATCTGGTGCGTGCGCGCAACACACAACTTTCACTTACCAACTTACTTAAATTAGAAATTGACGTGTTTTGCTAAATATCATTTCCCGGACTTGGTCATTTCGACTCAGGGGACCCCAAAACGTGTATTTCCGTTGAAAACCGGAAGTCGAATTTTTTCACGATCGCAATACTTCCACTTACTATATATTTCATATATAGGTAAGTGAAAGTAAAAATTGATCTAACCTTACATATATAGACTTTAATCTAATGCAGATTAGATTTTTCTCTATATCTCGGTACTCTGTTGCAGATATAAAACCGGGAACAACACCATCAATTCCTGATCGTAAACGGGGCTCAGTTCTCCGAGATCAAGAAGACGTCAGCGTTTTGGGGGAGATAAAAGACTGCTTGTAAATACTGTAACTAACCTAGCATTTTACATATTTTGATTATTATTTCTAAAATAAATTATTATATAGGGATCCTTATTTTTTTTTTGTTAAGATACCAAACAATACTTCATACCTTACATATAGACTTTTATCTAATGTGCATTAGATAAAAGTCAATATATAAGGTTACAACAATTTTTTAGTTCGATATGGTTATCGAAATATCGATGATACCTATCTTACGATAGCAACTGCTACAGCATCACAACCATCGATTCAAAAGTAAAAAAAATGTTGGGGATTTTAAGCTACTAGGCGGTAAGAATACTTAAACTTTTTAGTTAGTTTCTCCATTACACAAAATTTGATATTCTACAACTTTCACAAACATTTTTCATTTGGAGTATCCCTTTTGCAGGAGTTGGAACAAAGAGCCCAATTCATTTTTCCGCTAAAATTTAAATTTCAAAACTTCCTATACCTGATAATCGGTTTTGGCTTTAAGTAACTCATTCGATGAGAATTTATGCATTCACATTTTAAAGATAATATATTTTTCTATGCGATGAATACCTAGTTTCCGAGCATAAGCAAAATTTCAGAACGATAATTTCGATTTTGTTCGCCTAGTAAATTTTATGACGAATACCTGAATGGCAAACGTTTAAATATTTGTGGTGTATGACGAAAGTGCTTTCAGCACATAAGATCAAAAACTTTCTTTAAATCAGCAAAAAATAAAAAAATAAAAATTGAACAAATCACTTATAACTCATCAATACTGGATGAGAGATCTACTCGATAATTATTTAAGTAAATTAAACCCGTGGAAAGGTTAAATTACACCACATGACTAAGACTCCTCTATTATTTAATATTTTGATCTTTGTTTTTCTTCTGATATTATTATCAAGCCAGTTTATCAAAATCAACGGGTGATGATTGAAAAAAAAAAAAAAAAAGTCCTATTGATTCAGAGATAAGAGCTATTCAGGCAACTTGTGATAAATACTTAATAAGCTATCGTGCAAAACAGCATAAATCTTGAAAGAAAGAACCCACTGTGCAGACCTGCTTACGTGTTATTGCTTGTAGATATGTTATGCCTCCTCATTTAACAGAGTATCTAATTTGTCGTACCCGATTGATCTTTTAACAAACAAATTATCAAGATTTTAAAAATAAAATTACATACATACATAACACGTCAGATTTTTTTACATTCCCCTACCTGCAGAAAACATGTTTGATGACTTAAATAAAGTAATATAACCCATTTTTTGTCAATATAATATATTATTATAAAGAACAAACAACAAATGAACCATTCTACGGAATAACAATTCTTTATTACATTTCTTTTACCGATTTCAACTGGTTTTGAAGAAAATTTTACAGCGAGGATGGCCCTCCAACTAGGGTCAATTTGGCGTAACATCAAATTACAGAATAATTTTGGAAATTAAAAATAAACACTCGAATAAATAAACCATACAAAGAATAATAATTTATATCAATAAAGATGATTTATATTATTAAAACCACTGGTACTCCAAGTGGGATTTTGTATGATGAATGGAGTTTGGCGCAGGCAAAGTTTGAATTTTTTGATTGAAGTAGAACCTAAAATTGATATGCAAAAATAATTTATACAAATAAAATAATAAAAATAAATACTAGAATAAATAAAACATACAGGGAAAAAAATAAAACAAGCATTTTTTTTTTTTAAGTAGTCCCTCAAATCGTAAGCGAAAAAAATCTTGTTGATCTAAAAAGTGATACAACCTAAAAAATAAAATGCATGGAATTTAATTAAAGAATTTCCAGTAAAAGTAGGAATTTAAAAATGCTAAGATAGATTAGACACCTTATATATAAGACTCTTCTATTATTTTTTTACGAAACTGGCGCGTTTTGACATAATCTAGAACATTAGAAGATATAGAAATCTAGACGAATAGAAGTCTATTGTTAGAGTCCACACTCAACACAAAATGTATAATTCTTTTCTTGCAAGAGAATACGGGAGGAAGAAATATATTAGGCCTGTTAGGTTACGCAAATGTTGATTTGCGAAATGGACAGGATGCAATTTATTTGATACTTATACCACCCAATGATCCTCCTACACCAAGGTTTTAAACAAGACAGCGATCGAAACCATAAACAATGATAAATTACGGCTTCATTAAATCTTGTCAGTTGTTCGCTCCGTATCTGCAAGGGAGATCGGAAGAAGAAAAAACATCTTTTCACAAACGAAAATGAGTGCATTCAAATGCGATCCTGTTCTCATATCCTTGACGGCATCCGTTCTAAATAACAACAAGCCGAGCAAGGACGCCATTTTACATAATTATACATATTTACAATAGTAAACGTGCAAAATATCTAGAATCTCTGTCGGGCCAGAAACTGTCTTTGACTAAGGCCCTTCTCAATGTTAATGACTGATTGTAGTCTTCAATGTCAGCTAGCCGTAATGCGGGTGTCTATTTTTAAAAATAACTACACTATAGCAATCTTTGTTTTAAAAAAATAATAAATGTTTAATTTTAAATAAAAAATTGGAAAGTGGACGCTGCATTATCAATAAACTGTTAAAAATACTTGATGTTTAATTGAAGGAAGTGATGAAATAAATACCTTCATTTATTTATTTGATATTTAATTAATTATACCAAAATTTCATTAATTACGCCGAATCATCGATGCTTCGTGTAATACGTTATTATCAGAACCTTATCTTTTACTATTCTTTGAAATTACATTTAAAATTAATTAACTTATATTCAGTGGCGAATATATAAGTAACATATTTTCTGGGTGAGGAGGCTAAAGATCTTTATTCTTAAAGGTCTGTGAGCTAACCGAAAAAAAGATTTTTTTTTTTTAAGGTGCCTTTACACTCTACGAACCTCACCGTCGAACAGGTTCTCCCTGGAACCTTGCCGTACCGGCGTTAAACGAACAGCCATTTATACTTAACGTGACGTTAAGCAAACCAATATGGCTGACGCACCCAACGCTAGCTTATGATGAAGAAAAAATCTCCATTATCAATATATTTTATATTACCTGAAAAATAAAAAAAATAGGAGACGATTTACAACGTTTCGCAAATTACACTTGGATCACAAACAACTCCTGTCACTTGGGAATAACCCAAATCAAAAGTGACACAGGCCAACAGGTGAAGTACCTACACCCTTACAATCGACGTGACGGCTGTTCGAAGGTAAAGTTCGAAGAGTGTAAAGGCACCTTTAGAATAAAGGCTTAACGAACCCAAAGGCCCGATTCAGACACCACCAATCGCTCTCTACTCACCTACACCCACCTAATCACAACTCCACACGATTATTTCTCACCGAATTCTCCCATCTTTGCCTTCGGAAGACTGAAACTGAATAACCGAAAAAAAAATCTTGTTGCGGAATCCTGATTAATCAAAGGTTGGATTAGATGTAGAAATAAACGTAACCAACTATAAAGGTGCCTTTAAACTGTACGAACTCTCGAACTTTTCCTCGAAATGCCTATCCCAAACACTGATCTGCAAATCTAAGACACGAACTCGGACAGGACATGCGTTAGCCCGTGTGTTCGAGCTATTGTCACTTTGGTGTAAGACCTTCTTTTAGCATTTTTCTGATGTTGCTTTTATCAATAAATAAGAACAAAAGTCAAGGCAGCCGCTAGTTCACAGCCAGGTGCATAGGTGCGGTTAGACATAATTGTTCGCTCGACTTCGTTTTTAAGTGTAAATAGCTGTTCGCGGTACGCCGGTTCGGGGGATTACCTGTTCGAGGGTGAGGTCCGCACAGTGTAAAGGCACCTTATCATTGTCACTCAGTATAGCACCACTACTCTCTAAATAGTATCTCTCTCTGAGTCACTCGGTTTCGTTTCGGGTCACTTCGGTTTAAATCTTCGAAGGGATTTAAAAAGAAAACAGTACAAAAATAATGAAATTGGAGTCTAATCATACCTCAACATCTATATCAATCGACGCGAAGGTAAAGGTGCACATTAGTTTCGATAAAATTTGAACTATCCAAACATAAGGTGGTATTTCGTGCGGTTATTAGCCTGAAACTCCCACTTCATATGGAATGAAAACACTAAAGGCGCGATCACATTATCGCATTCGGGGCCGAATTTTCTTCGATTCGGCAGGAAATGCACTAATGTATACAATAGGGCCGAACACATTCGCCCTATTCGTCAGTTGTCGTTACTTTAAACGGAACAGGCGCGCTAATGTGGACATCTTTTTTTGTGGAGGGTGTTAACAGAGTGAGTGGGTCTCCCTCACAAAACTTTAAACGTTTGTCTGATAAAGAATCATTATTTTTTTCAATCTGATTTTATTAAATAGTTTGGACATGTCTACATGTGCTCGTGTTGGTCAAGAATGTTTGTCCCCCCCCCTCTCCTTTCTGCCGAATATAAGCCGCCAGCATTCGCTACGTTTCCGGTAATGTGGACGAGCCTTTATACTCTCGACAGAGCAATCCTCCAGGAATTGTTTACATAAAAATTCGGATTACGATACTGATTTTGGACCACATTATACAATCCCTCGGTTATATATATTCAGATACATATGATTTTGGGCCACCTTATACAATCCATTGGATATATATATACAGCTAAGTTGAGAAATCAGGTAGTCTTCATGATTACTGTATAGTAAATTACAACTGCTCCTTAGAGAGCACAAGGCTTCTGAAATTATTTCATTATATATAACTCATGTGGCCTACTTTTCAACTTATCCAGCTATTTCCTGGTGCAATAGATTAATGTAATTCTTTAAATAAATCATAGATTCATTTACTTGCTTTGAATATATTACAAATTAATCATATTTATAAAATAAATTACTAATCCAATATATACGAGACTTATGTTGATCATTAACTTACAGAGTAGTGTTCTACCTTACTTTATTCACCAAAGGTTTTCTATATAAATACTGCTGTACTCACCTAAAAAAAGAAAAAACAACCAATTAGTTTTGAAGGACAACTATATAATATAATTATAAATTAATAATTATATAATACAATCTAGCTGTATCGATAAACTTATTCAGAAATGTCACGTTTGAAAAAAAAAGGCTCATTGCTACTTTGGTGTTGCGATTTAGAAAAGTCAAGGTTTTATTTAAAAGAAAGGCGAATAAAATTATAATTTTTCAAAAAAATAAAATTAATTTATTAATTTTTCCTTTGTTTTGGGTTGCCTCAAGCCTGCTGGGTAACTGACAAAAATAAAAATATAAATTTATGGATTTGTTTAGAATGGACTAATAAGGTTTTAGACGTAAGCCGTAGATACTACGTTATAAGGTATTGCCCGAAACTGAAAAAAATAAAATATATGAATAAAATCTGGTAACAAACAAGGTAATCAGGGAAGGCGCCATGGCCATCAAAAGGTTTCCGTTTCAGGCGTGTTATATTTTATTATTTCCTTTTTCTTTCCCTAAAGGATTATAAGGGATTTTTAATGAGAGGAAAAGGATAGGGGTTTTGAGTGGGTTTAGAATTAATTGGGTAGAATTCATATCTGTTTCTGAAATAGATTAAAATGACACGTCGAAAACTGCGTAGTGTCCTTCTTGAGTCCAGTATTTATTGGAATAATATTCATGTGAAATATCCGGGTACGTTACATACATTAAACTGGGGGGCGATTTCCGGAAACAAGATTGATTTTTATTCATATTGTAACACTTATGTGAGGTAACCAACTAAAAAAACGAAAATAAAAATTTTCCAATTTCACAAAAATTACTAAAACACAAATATTTAAAAATGTTACAAAAAATATCACTTTGTAACACAGAAATAACCATATGACTTGAGCTTCAGAGCAAGACTAACTCTTCAGTCCATCGCTCCTTACATTTAGTCCTCAGAGGACGGGACGCAAAGGTTCAGGGGCAGCTAGAAGGTACTCGTACAACGTAATCACAAACATGTACTATGACAGTTTCTTCAAACTGTTGGTTCGTTCCAACAAGTCTAAAACTATTCTAAATCATATGTTTTGTGTTTCGTTTCATGTTACAATAACAGTAATGATACTTCTTTTAGGAACTGATATAAGTTAACTATTTTTGTTACATTGTCTTGTAAAAATACTCCAAGCGGTTTTTTTATATGTAGTTTTTTACCAAAGATATACTAAGATACATTGTACTTTGTAAGAACTGTAAGCTGTTATGTAAAATAGAATTTAACCCTTTGCACTCGAGGACTCCGGAGCGGAGCCATTTAAAATTTGTCTTCAAACTCGAGGTCTCCGCTACGGAGACAATGCAAATAATTTTCAGTTTTTAACATATAAGGACATAAACAAATCGTAAAAACTATTTATAGGATATTTCGCTTTTGGTGATAGATAACGGTCGCGACTCGCGGTGTTTTTCATTATTTTTATACTACGTTAATCTTTTAACATCGGCTATATTTTGTGGTTTTAATTCATCTTTTATTTCCTCGATTGTACAATAATTTAGTTCCCCGTGTGCTTCTACTTTAATCGGAAAGTTATTAAGTAGATTTTCACATTTTAGGAGCTTTTCTGATTGGATATCTGAGAAAACTTCAACTAAAAGGGCCCCATCTCGTAATTTTTTAATTGTTGTTACTTCTCCAATCAGATTTCTTATGCTTTAGATTTTTTATACGTAATAATGATAATAATAATAATAGAATGATGATAATGATAATAATAATGATAAAATTATAATAAAGTACCGTAAAATGAGGTAACATTGTGACTAATGGGGTGACTTTGTGACAAGCCTGTTTTTCTACAGTTTTTGAATTTCCCTCCTTAAAAAGAATCAGGTTAGGCAATTCAGTGTACTTGTCAGTTGGTCAGTAATGTGCTGAAACCTACTGGCCACATATAATTTCTTTCATTCCATTTACCATGGTACTTTATTTGAAAGTTTCAGCTAAATGAAAACAATCAAACATATATGAAATGAAGCACAATGGTAAATGGAATGAAAGAAATTATATGTGGCCAGTAGGTTGCAGCACATTACTGACCAACTGACAAGTACACTGAATTGCCTAACCTGATTAGTCACTATGTCACCTCATTTTACGGTATATAAAATTTAAAAAATTTTTTTTTTGTAACTATGTGGTCTTGAAGCTTCACATATATACATATAACCTAAATTTCATTACAATTCCTCACTTGGTTCTAAAATTTTACTGTATAATATTACGTTTTCAGGGTGTACGTTTTCGCGAATAAGTTGCGTCGAGTTGCCGGTAGGTAACGTCCGAAACGGTGCCGAGTGCAAAGGGTTAAATACGTGGAAATTTCCACAAATGCTCTCTGTACGCTATTTCCTTTATATTCTGTAATTATGAAACTCAGGCGTAACAATCGCGGCCGTAACGTTGCCATGGGTAATGCGAGTATGACCTAAACGTAATCGCGTTAACACTTGTTCTTTTCCTTTAGTTCTAACCGACGTATAATAATAATAGATTATAATAAAAGAGGATAACACTGTTTTTTTTTTCCCTCAATTTATTTTCTGTCATAGGAGGAGAATATACTTCTCACAGGTAACCCAGGATATGGAATGTCATCGCTTGTTGCTTTTTGGCTTCTTGATTAGTAATGATCTTTTTGGTTATTCCATGATTTATCCACATTCCTCATGCAAAACGGACTATTTTTTCAGAATTTAATCAAAAAAGCAATAGCCTGCTCATCTAGCCCCATCTTTTTTAAGGTTCTTTATATTTCTTCCTTGGGATTTTATTTATTTTGGTAAAATTGTTTGTTTACTATGCTGTGCTTTAAAAAATCATCATTAGCTTATTGAAATGATGAAGCAATAGATTTAAAATGGTATAAAGGAAAGCTGAAAATTAATTATTTAGTACATCTTATCGTTGGTTAATTTATTTCAATATGAGTTTTCCTTAGTAGGTGTTTAAGAGATCGATTGTATCATTCATCTTAGGACTTATTATCCGACATATTAAGAAACTTCTCATAGCGTAATATCCGCTAAGTAGGATGGTGTCGACAGGGCGTATTACAGGGAAATAGAGATAGTGGGCAAAAGGATTTGATGAAACGTCTTCAGAAGCGTAACGGAGCCGAGGGACCGGTTTCCATAAGCAACAGGTGCCTTACTGTCCGCTATTCGGGGTGTAGACATCATTTACCTCTTCATACGCCATTTATTAAATCTGGGGTTATATGTGCTAAGATGGGCATTAATATCCTTCAAGGGAAGAATATTAATGTCCGAAAGGAGATACATCAATTCCAACCTCCTCCAGCCGGTTTCCATGAAAGGATGGTATTGCCGTTATCTATGCACATTTTCTTGTCCATGATTTCAATGAAAGGAAATATTTCATACATTTTATTTCATTTTTACGTTGTTTTTTTTTCGATTATCTCAAAAACGGCTCGAACTTGTTTAATGAGAATCAAGTAATTTTTAATGTCAGGTAGATTTCATCATCTTTTAAATGTTCTGAGGGGGCTTGAATGGAGAATGAAACATTGTTATCTTATACCATTAATTTTGTTTATATGGAGAAATTAACTGTCTCCCATGCCTGGAATTAAGAAATGGATACATATGTAAAAATCGAATAAACATATACCTGAGAAAAAAAGAAAAATAATCTGACAACTCATGAAGCACGTTGGACCCTCGCTGGCGCATTAGTACTAGTACCAGTGGTAGTAAAACCCAGGCCATTAATGAAAGACCACTATTTATAAGGAAAGACGTTCTGTTAATGCGAAAGAGTTTTAAACGTATTTTGGAACGTAGATATTTAATGCAAATTATTTGCTTCCATAGTAACTAAATGAAGTTTTCAATAACTAAATAGAGTTTAGTAAACTTTATAAAATCGGAACAAATCGCATTCCCGTATTATCACAAATACAAACTTTTACTAAACCATAAAATTTTTTAGTGTACTTCAGAGGGTAAATACGTTATGCTCAAATTATTTAAAGCAGTTTACGGTAGAAAAAAATAAATTATAAGATAATCTTTAATTAATACTAGTTTAGTTTACAAACTTTAGTTCCATAATAGATTTCTGAATGCAATATAAAAAGGTTTCAGAGAGACAGAAATAAATACACCTTCTACCGATTTACTATCACGATATATTTACAAAAAGCAACTCATAGTAAAAACAAGCAAGCGGTAAAAAACCTCGACTGATTATAATACTTTTTTTTTAGGCCCCTTAGAAAAGGAAATAAACAATAATGAATCGAAAAATACTGAAAACTTTCAAGTTCTGCAATAGAAATTACAATACTCTACAACTTAAAAATAAGAATGGTTCAAAATATTACCAAAAATTCTTTAAAATAAAAAAAAAAATACTGCTAGGAATGACCCGTTGCTCTAAATTGCGTCGAATTTGTACTTCTTTAATTTGTACTTCTTTCTATCATAATTTTAATGATGAGGACATGCCAAAGAACACCGGAGTTTTCTAATAATTAAATTAGTCCTAATTTATGTGGAAGGAATCGTGGAATTTTTTTTAAGTTGTTTGTTAAAACTGAATAGACAAAACAAAACAAAAAAAAAATAGAATTAGTTTGAAAGCAAACGAATATGTGAATCGTGTCTTTATCAGGGACATTCGAAAGTCAACGGTTTCAGGATTCAATGTTAACTATAACAAACAGAAGAAAATAGGGCAGTATAAAAATTGTATCAGAAATAGAACATGATAAATCTGGAATTTATTCCAATTAACCGCACCGAGTAATTTTATTACTCGACCATAAACCACAAAGATCGTAATTTCGCAGAAAATATCATGGTTGATGATAAGACTCAACTGAAATCTGGGTCAAGGGGATTTTATTAACGTGATGATAAATAGTTGTCAGTTAGGGAAGAAAATGAAACGATGCGCAATGACACACACACGTATCAGGAATAATATAAAATGTGCTGAATAAAATGACGCCGCCAATTACGGCAACCGTTTCTCACGCTCGGGAAACTTTCGTGAGATGCTAAAAGACGTATGTGGGACAGGCCTGGATATGAAAATTGATACGGGGATGAAGGCAGTTGGTCCACTTCATTCCCAACTTATCATCCATCAAATTGACGCTTCACGGATGAGCACTTCAGTCCAAAAGGTGGGTACCGAGCACGTCGTACATCCTCCACTAACCCGATCAAGTACTGACGCTGCGAAATTCGCCAGCGGTGCGTGAGTGGTTGGAAAGCATTAAATCATCTTTAGCGTTGAATGCTAATGCAAAACGTTTACTTTCTGATTGTTACTTTATTATTGCTTGAACTATTGAATCAGTAGTGGTGAATAGTAGAGAAAACCTACTTGCGAAATTGATATAAAGTATCTACTTTTTTAGATACATGGGTAATATTTTTTCCTGATTGCACTAAAACAAAGGCTGGTAAAATTCTTATGCCTGCGGAAAGGGGACACTAATATAAATTGTTAAAATAAAACTTAATGATATTTAAAGTTAAGATATGTTTTATATAATTTAAATAAATAAAGAAGAAATTTTGTTTATTTGTTCTTTATATAAATCCATATCGTTTGTCCTAAACTCTCCAAATTTCGCTCAGTGGTTCTTTAATGCCAGGTGTGAACAGCTGTCCATATTAAGATTGAAAACTTCAGCCGATCTTCAGCTGGTATTCTTTAGTGTTATAAAAATCTTAATGATCTCGCTTTACAATGTTTTTTTTTACGAAATCGACCGTTTCATTAGAAAAATGAAATTCCGCGGGCGAAACCGGAATATACAGCTATAATCTATGTAAATAAAGATGAATACGATATGATAGAAATCCATACCGTTTGTCCTAAATTCTCCAAATTTTGCTCAATGGTTCTTTCATACCAGGTAGCGAACACCTGTCCATATTAAATTTGCATAACTTCCGCCAATCTTTGGGTATATTCTTTGTTCTTACAATAGTTATTTATTATACAAGTGACGAAAGTAGATCATTTTATAACTCGAGTGAAACTTTTACCCACACGAGCGAAGCGAGTGTGGTAATTTCACGAGAGTTGTAAACTCTTTGACGAGTGTAATATTAAATTTTTTCTGTAATCGTGTAATACATGATCAGATCTAACCAGAATATGAACAAAATTAGGATGTTGTGAAGATTATGGTATGTTGTTGGTAGGTTATAAGCATGGTTGTGAAGTAGTGCAGTTATAAACAAGTGCAGGTTATAAACAAGGAAGGTAATTATTATTATATTTAAATTTTAAAATATATTGATTATTTCCACCAATAATTCATTCACATTTCAATTTATTTTGTTAAAATAAATTCTTGCAATGTTAAGAAACATTTAAAAGCATTTAATTTCCAACTTCAAATTATTTTTTTAATTTATACTTACTACTAATTAAGAAGGCAATTCACTTTCTTCACTTGTGAAGAAAGTAATCACTTTCTTCACTCTATTGCAAAATGTTTCACTTTCATCACTCATTTCAGTTTAGTAATGTTACCATTATTCAACGATTACAGAAAAAAATAGTTATGATCTCGCTTTACATTAGGTTTTTACGAAATCGACCGTTTGAGCCAAAAAAAGTGTCATTTTATAGATTTTGAAGAGGCCAACAAGGCCCAGTAAGGCTGTTCTGTATTCCACGGGTGAAACCGGTATATATAGCTAGTGCTTAATAAATGATTATAGTAAATGAATACGAATTTATTTAATATGCAATTTTGTTTCTCAAAATTTTTAGGGACTTAGCCCTTGCACTAAGAGATTCCCTTATGTACACAGTTGTTGTAAAAAGTTATAAATTAACGTTATCTATCTCATTCATAAAATTAAATTTTTATGTTAGCATGGCAACCTACAATACTAAAGGTCGCAGGTTCGCTTCCCTTGGTGGCCCTAAGATTTTTTAAAGGGAGTTAAAGCCATGCCGTCCCTCGGATAGGACGTAAAATGGCGGTCTCGAGCCTGTACGATGTCAGGTACTCGTTAAAGATCCGTTTCCTAATTATACCTGGATAGGACTAATAGCCGCGAAAGAGTGCCGCTGGGTACCTACTGCTTTACCCCATCCCAACCATGCCTTTTTATTTATTTTATTATTATATTATCTTTGTTTCTTACCTCATGTTTACTCTCTACTACTGACTTACTCTTACTAGCTCATCTACTGATTGTTGATTATTGTGATTAACAGGTGCGGATTTAAAAATAAAAGTGAAAAAAAAAATTATACCTGATAGGCAAAATTTAGGACTCCCACTGTAGTAACCAAATTTTTATGTTTTGATAAGTGGAGCATGTAAAACATTCAGCATTGTTTGAGGCTGCTCGCTTTCATAACCTGTTTCTGGTAGAATCTCAACAAGTAGACGATATCTCATTTTACTATGTGTTGTATTATGTATGAATTTAATAAATATGTATCAGGAAAAAAGATTAATTTGGTACATTCTAGCTGTCTACTGTGTTTGAACTAACCCCTATTCCAATTATATTCAGTATTAGTTCCTTTTACATGTGTTACTTATATTTCATCTCACCTCCGCTGAAAATATCTTTAACCATTCTAAATTCTTTACCAAACAATTTTAAATTTGGCGTAAAGCTCTATTTTAAATCCCGTCGATTTTTAGATTAGCTATCTTTATCGCCGAATTTTGATTTAATTGTATTAAAAAGTATGGGATATAATTATTACAACGCATTATAGCTACTGAGCCACAGCATCGCGTGGCTGAGACTGCTCGTTTATTATAAAAAACTTTTTTTTTACGTCTACTTATGTCGACTGTTTATTTTATAACATACCTATACAGTTTAAGAAAATATAAAGGTAAAACATCAACGCGTCAAGATATCATCTGGCTTTCAACTTAGTTAAATGTAGACAGCAGTTGTTAAACAAGAGAACATAATTATCGGAATACAAATATGCTATATATAATAAGTTCTCGTAAGATTTTAAGAGTTTTCACCATTAGCTCTGATTTCATACACTTCATTTATAGCAAGCAATGTCGTATAGGATTAAGAATCTATGAAAACACAAAAAAAAAAAAAAATAGTTAATTTATAAATATGAACACATACCTTCATTGTAGGGAGTTATAAGACAAACAGATCTGCCAGTCGATACATTCAACCACTGACAGCGAAAGACGTTCACATGTTTCTCCCACCATGTGAAATTTTAGTTGCGAAAACGGAAAAATTAAACAATCGCCAAGGGAAACTGGGGCATACCGAAAGAGGTTTATTAGCGAGATTAATCTTATCGATGGCTAACGAGATGGTAAATATTTGAGTAATAACATGACAAAGTCCACAAACTCAATGACTCAAAAGCAATGGCTAAAATATTAGAAAAAAAATGAATATTATAATTAATTAATATTTGATGACCTTAAATATCATTTTAAGGTGAAGGATAGCACCTGTAATTAGTAATCAAGCAATCCCATTTAATTATTGTAACTATAACCAGATTAACTGGTTGATTTTTTTCTTTTTGTGGGGAGGGGGGTAGAAGTGTGAAAAATTAGAGTAAACTAAACAGTTATTGACACTCAGTACAGTTATTGACACCCCAAACTTTAACCTAAAGAAATAAGGAAATAAATCCTAATATGATTTCAAGATATACATGAATCTAATGTTTGAAGGGTCCTCTAAGTCATCTTTGAAATTAGTGTTTAGGAAACTAACTATAGGGAAGATTTCACAATTAAATCCACAAAGTGTCAATAACTAGTTTTTGCACTTTTTACAATAAATATTGCCTTATGGTAAAACTATAGAACTTTTGACCCAAAAAAACCTCCTGAGTATTTTTAAGGCTAGATAAAGAGGAGCTAGAGGAAGTTTCAATTTGATACCTTCATACAGTTTTTTTTTTTTTTTTTTTATATTTCACTACAGAAATGTATTCTTAAGGGTGTCAAGAATTGTCCAGTTTACCCTATGTCAGACAAAAAAAAAAACATTTAAAAAAATAAAACTGCAATATTAAACATTTCAATTAGGATAAAAAACACGATTTAAATTATTGCATGAAACTTCGTGATCTGTCAGAAAGAGAACTTTATCTGCCATCTACATAAGTATAATTTATAGTTTCCTTTTTCCTTTGACGGCTTAGTCACTATAACCCAGCATGTTTCTAGAAATTAGGAAAAAAGATATACATTATAATCCCTTCTGATCTCATTTATCATCAAAGATTTTGAAAAATATGTAAAAAAAAAAATCTATCTTGTACTCTGAGTACCTATACAAGAAAGCTAGGTAGAAAAGGAAAAAGTAATTGAGGTGGCCAAAATCCAATAGCCAAAAAAAAAAAAAAAAATATTATTTCGAGAACGAAACTAGGATAGAAGGGTGCGTCGTCCTTATACTTAAGTACTCAAGACCAGGAGGCCTAGTGAAGAAGGAAGGAAAAGGTGAAAGGTAGACATTAAATCACGGTATTAATAAAGCGGTATTAATAGTAAAATACTAAAAAAAATAAATATTAGCCATATCCTGAAAATGGTTCTTATTAGTACAGTTATAAATTGTGATAATTAGAATCTTAAAAGTTTATAACGTTATAAGATTTGCAGTAACATAAAAGAGAACAAAATAAAATTTAACGTCTTAAAAAATTACATTGAGCTAGTGTAATAAACCATTTTCCTTTCTAGAAAATCATATTCCTAAGCCATTTAATTTTTTATAATAATCACTCGTTCTTGCTCATGGTTCAATATAATCTCTTATTATTCTCATGTGAGCTGCCTTTGAGGTAATAATGAAAAGGTGTTAATTTTACGACTTGCCCTTCACGATTTAAACTTTCTTTTATGCAAGGCGATATTGCTTGCAATGGAAAGCTCTTGCCTGTTTCCTCAATCAACGGCTTAGAGATTACATTTAACGATTAGCGAGCTAGCAGTGAAAGCTAGTGAGGATTAGCATTTTAGGGCGTCGGTGCCCATTTCATGGCGGTTAGTAGCCAATAAAATAGAATAGCGAGCCATCAAAACTAGGAGAGAAAGTTAATTACTGCCATTAAGTATCAGGTAGTTAAGTAGCGATAACAATTATTCGGTATTAAAACAACAATTAAGAAACAGGACAAATAGTGATGTAAAAGTATCGAAAGTGCCAACTGTGAATATTTTTTCACTTAAAAAAAAAAAAAAAAAAAAAAAAAACCTTGTTCAAGTCGTTTGATTAACATGAAATAAAAACATACATTTTCTTTTTATTTTCTTACTGAACTCCTTGCACGCCGAGACATCCAATTCAAGAGATACCAGACAAGCACAGCTTATCAATCGACTTTTATAGGCCATTCGAATAATCGTCAGGAAAAACAGGAAAAATCCCAGACATTGAAAAATATCTGCTTGTAACAAAAGCAGTTAATATGTTATGGCGAGAAATTATTGCTTGGCCTGTCACTGTCAAAGAACCTATACAAGATTTGAACATTCATGCTTGAATTTTGGTAACCGAGGGTTCGGTTACGTGGTTCAGTTGCCAAAGTTATTTCAAGTATGGGTCTAAATATTCAGATTTGAACTATCAAATTGTAAGACATTTTGGTAACTAGTAAGCACGCTTTATAAATTTAATCATTTTGTACCAGAGATGGGCTTACTAACGCATTAATATTAATATTTTTTACTTTCACTTACTTATATATGAAATATATAGTAAGGAAAGTATTGCGATCGTGAAAAATTTCGACTTTTGGTTTTCAACGGAAATATACGTTTTGGGGTCCCCTGAGTCCAATTAACCAAGTCCCGCGAAATGGTCTGTGTGTGTGTGTATGTGAACAGACTAGCTCAAAAACTATAAACCGCACGAACCTGAAATTGGGATTTGGTGTATGGATATACCCGCGATGTGACAGCAAAAATTTCATCAAAATTGGTGAATCGGAGGGGGTACCTTACTTAAAGAATTTTATCTAATTTTTACGTTTTTTTTTCGATTTTCTCAAAAACCGCTCTAACGATTTTGATTAAACTTGATATTTGATGCATGTATGTTCCTGCGATATGACAGTCAAAATTTCATCAAAATTTATTAATTTGAGGGGGTACTTTACTTAATAAATTTTGTCCCATTTTCACGTGTTTTTTTTTATTTACTCAAAAACGGCTTAAACGATTTTGACCAAACTGGGTATTTGATGTATGTATATGCCTGCGATGCGACAGCCGAAATTTCATCAAAATTGGTGAAACGGAGGGGGTACTTTACTTAAAGAATTTTATCTAATGTTTAGGTTTTTTTTTTATTTACTCAACAACGGCTGTAATGATTTTGGTAAGACTGGGTATTTGGTGTATGTATATGCTCACAATGTGACAGACAAAATTTCATCAAAATTGGTCAAATGCAGGGGGCTCTTTATTTAATAACTTTTTTTCCATTTTTTACATTTTTTTGGAATATCTCAAAAACGGCTTTAATGATTTTGATTAAATTAATCATTTTTAATCAAAATCAAGTCATTTTTTTTATATTATTTATAGAAACGGCAATTAAAAAAACATGTCAATTTCTAATGTAAGTTGGTAAGTGAAAGTTGTGTGTTGCGCGCATCGCACCAGATTTTTCATATTATCTTATTATGAGGTTTTTTTTATTTTTTTTTAAATTAATGTAGAAGGTTTAAAAAAAAATGTCAAGAATGTTTAATTCGTTTTAAAGTGTACTTTTTTGTGAACTTAAATGCTGGAATAAGCACACTTCAAAAATGTGAAAATTCACAATATGTCGTCGTAACCATGTTAAAGTAAGGAATGTGCATAGGTTTTTAGTTGCGCATTCGTTACTTTAGCATGGTCACGACGATATGTAGTTCGGTTTATTCTTCTAAAATAGTAGGAATAAATCTTATTCAACTGTAAACAATGATTTCACCTTCCAATGGTATTGACGTTTACGTGAGTTAAAACAGGTGGCCTAAATCACAGATTTATATATACTACTAGTGTTTTAAGTTAATATCATATATATTTTTACATATAAAAGGAAAGAAACACCAAAAATTTATATTTTTTCAATCCTTGGGACGTCATGGGTTAAGCATGGTGGAAATTATGTAAAAAAAAGATATATTTAAATTACTGTGATTTATATGTAGATAAATGTTTCTAGTTGTTTTTTCCTGAAGATGGGGCGGGTGCCCCGAAAAGTTGAAAATGAAAAATAAAAACAAATACTTAGTGGAAGTTGTTATTTCATTAAACATGGATTGAAAATAATATGTAAAAATAGTTTTTCATAGATTGCCACATTTCTTTAAATGCGGCTGAAATAATGAAGTTGAGTGGCCTACCAAAAGAAAAAAAAAATATTTTATTTTAAAAATGTACAAAAAGATTTTGCATTTAATGCAGAAACTGTTATAAAATGGCTATTATCTATTAAATGGGAGAAAGGGTCAACATTACCTGTCCATATTGGCGGAAGTCGAAAACGGAAACCCATTTCCTGAGTCCTGAAAGCATTGTCTCTCTACCCCCCCCCCCAAACCCCTCACTGTTTCCTGGCTATACAAATCGAGCCCCCCCCCCCTTCTCCCTACTATTGTTTAAGGCTAATTGATCACTCCACGTAACTGTCCGATCAAAACAGAATAGTGAAAAAATCAGGGAAAAATACCATAACAAAATAATACCTCTACAATGAAAATAAATGATATGATTTTGCATCATAAAATGCAATAAATAAATAAAAAAATGATTCTTATATTCATAAGAAAATTTCGAAAAACATATTTGTCAGAAGATCTTGATTCTTCTCAGAAAAGGTGAAAGTTATTTTCAAGAGAAGGCATATATTGACCGCTTGCAAGAATGTTCTTTGAAGTCCTACCTAATTATGTATCACGCTTTAAATGGCCTACGCTCTTCCTTCCCAATTTATCCGGCCTCTGTCCCTTCGGAGCTTTTATATTGTAGATACCAAAGTTTATTGTTGAGTCTTGTTCTAAATAAGCCTAAGTTTTCATCTCTTAACATAACTTTGCACTTCTCTACTTACCAACTATACGATCAGTAAGTAAATGGGCTGGCAATAATCACTGATGAAGCTACGGAGGTCAATACTTAGCAACGCATCTTCCCGGGACTTGATCTAGCCTTATTTATGGTTGATATTGAAAAAATATCTCAGATTAGTAAATAAAAATATTTAATTTTTTTTTTTTAGTCTTTTTATAATAATTAAGGTTTCGTCCCTGTCCTGCCTATGTAAGAGAGAGGATTAGTGTCCGAGTTTCCTTAAGAGAATATTACTTTCATTTTAAATTTTTTGATGTTGGGAATATTATTTAACGTTAAGTGAAGTTCTCCAACGAGGAATTGAATAAAATATGGATTTAGCATTCAATTCGTAATGGAATCTTTTGTAACTAAATATAGGATGTGGAAAGAGTTGGGTACTGTTTGTTTGTTGGTTTAACGTCACGTTATGCTACTAAGGCTAATCGGACGATGCTACAGTGGGAGCCCTAAATTTTGCCTATCCAGGTATAATTAGGATAGGGATCATTAACGAGTACCTGACATCGTACAGGCTCGGGACCTCTATTTTACGTCCTATCCGAGGGACGGCATGGCTAAGGATTTTTTACTCCCATTAAAAAATCCTAGGGCCACCGCTCGGCGCGAACCTGCGAACTTTAGTATTGTAGGTTGCCATGCTAACCACTATACCACAGGTGACCCTTTGGGTACTGTTATACTGTTGTACTGTATATTTGTGCCGACGTTTCGACCCGAATATTAGGTCTTATAATCGGTATCATCGCTGGTTCGGAAAACTTCATTATCCATCCGGTTAAGAACTCCTTCCAAAGAAGTCTTGAAGAAGACCAGAAACGTCAGCACACTTATAAATGTTAGTGATGTTTTTTCGACACTTTCACCAAACATTTCCACTTCATTAATTAATGCGTTCAACTATCTTTTATCGTTATTAACTATAACTACCTTAACGGTTTAAAACCTAATATGCTCTTTTTACTGTGTAGATAGAATTTAGCCATATTTTTTTCTTTTTTTAATACATATTTTATTAATTGCAAATTGTTTCAATAAGATTACAACCTTAACTTTAGTAGTAATTTTATTTATTCGTTTTCATTCGATTTTGTATGCTTCAAGCTGGACATCTTTAAAATTTGATAAAAACAATGATATGACATAGCTGCTACAGTCATTAGTTAATTAAAACTGTATTACCTATGTTTGTGGAATTAAAAATATGTTTAAGGGTCTGGCCACACATGTCCGCACCGCAGCACTAATATAGGTTATGTTCAGTTATTTTCAAGAGAAGGCATATATTGACCGCTTGCAAGAATGTTCTTTGAAGTCCTAATTAAGTATCACGCATTAAATGCAACATGAAATTATAAAAAAAAGCCTAATTGTGTTAAAAGAACGTATCAGATTGACACCATTCTCATTATTCCTAAATTCTAGAATTGTAGGCAAAATATAGGATTTATGTAAGCGTTGGGAAAGAATCAGTTGTACATTCGAATTTGAAGGTAAACGTTTAGCTATAGGATTAACATTTGTAATGTGAAAGAACCCCTAATAATAATAAAAAAGACCGAATGAGGATTTCGTAATAATTATATGGTCTAGATTAATTTTTCTTTTACATAGAACGTTTGGCGAACAATCAGTTTTGCTATTGTATAGAAAGAAAATAGCTAAACTTATGGTCTAAATAAATTTTTCTTTTGTTTGTGAAAAATTCTTTGCGAAACTCAATTGTGAGCGAATCCCTAAAGGATTAATAAGCAAGAGGCAAACATGGAAACGTCCGAGGGGTAGGCCGAGACTATGTGGGAGATGACTATGGGGAGACTATGGTGGGAGGATGAGTCGAAGTTGGGTCTGGTTGGCTATCGCTGGATAGAGGTGTACAGGGTGTACAGTTGTCGTATCGGCATGTTAAGCCTTCATTATTATGTATTATATTGTAAAGTGAACGTTCGACTGATGCAAAGGCATCTTCTAGATTCTAGAAAGGATAAATACAAAATATATGTGGTGGCAAAGAATTCCTAATACAGCAGCAGAATACCAAAATAAAAGATAATAATTATATTTTGAATGCCAATTTTGCTTTTTTTAGAAAGTTAACGTTTGGAAAACACACTTTTATATGATATCTGCATCATACACATAAATCGCCAAGACACAAGAACAAAAAATTCACTTTCTAGGCAAAAACTAACACTTAAAATACCAGGTCATTCAAAAAGTCCTGTCGTTTTTCGTTTGTTCGTTGTTTATTTTGATTCTAGAGTGTTTGCTAATTAATTCCGTTCAATACAACTTTTATCCATGTAAACACAAATGTTTATACTTTATGAATAGGAGGCTAAGGAAGATTAATTTAATGCAGTCACCATCCAACTGTCTAGTTAAAATGATTCCAGTTGAAACTCAAATTCGGTCGATTTTTCTCTATGAGTTTAAACTTGGCTCAAAAGCTGCCGAAACTGCTAGAAAAATATGCTCCGTGTTTGGGGAAGATGTGCTGTCTGAGCGGAAGGCACAATTTTGGTTTTTAAAATTTCGTGGAGACGACGAGACACTAGAAGACGAGGCACGCTCGGGTCGACCAACTGTAGTTGATAAGGAGGACGTTCGAAGAGTAGTAGAGTTGGATCCGCGTCAAAGTTGTTCAGAGATAGCCCTCAACTTAATATCTCAGCCACTACTGCCTGGAATTACCTTAAAGAACTGGGAAAAGTGAAAAAACTGGATAAATGGATTCCTCATAAGCTTTCAGATGCCAATATGCTTGTTCGCTTGACAACTGCATCTTCGTTAACTTCCCGCTTGAAAGTCGAACTTCCGTTTTGCCTCACCCACCATATTCCCCTGACCTGTCACCCACTGATTATCACCTATTCAGAGATCTCGACAACAATCTGAGACAGAAATGTTTTCAAGACCGTGACAACCTAATTCACGAAGTGACCACTTATTTTTGCAGTAAAAATCAACAGTTTTTTAAGGAAGGAATTTGGGCTTTACCATCTCGTTGGGAGAAGGTTACCGACTGTAACGGTGGATATTTTGATGAATAAAGGTGATTATTTGAAAATATTTATTTATTTATAATTTCCCCCAAAAAAACGACAGGACTTTTTGAATGACCTGGTAGTAACATTTTGATTTTTAGGGGCTAATGTTTAGGAGTTCTGAGTACAATATATTTAACCCTTTGCACTCGGCACCGTTTCGGACGTCACCTATCAGCATCTCGACGCAACTTATTCGCGAAAACGTAAACCCTGATAACGTAATATTATACAGTAGAATTTTAGAACCAAGTAAGGAATTGTAATGAAATTTAGGTTATATGTATTTGTAGGCTTCAAGAACAAATAGTTACAAAAAAAAAATTATTTTTTTAAATTGTATATATTTTATTATTATTATTATTAATATTATCATTATTGTATATAAAAGCATAAAAAATCTAATTGTAGAAGTAAAAACAGTTAAAAAATTACGAGATGGGACCCTGCTGGTAGAAGTTTTCTCAGATATCCTGTCAGAAAAGCTCCTAAAATGTGAAAATCTATTTAATAACTTTCCGGTTAAAGTAGAAGCACATGGGAAACTAAATCAAAGTAAAGGGATTATTTGGTGCCCCGAACTAAATTATTGAACAATTGAGGAAATAAAAGATGAATTAAAACCACATGATATAGCCGATGTTAAAAGATTAACGTACTATAAAAATAATGAAATACACCGCGAGCCTCGACCGTTATATATCACCTAAAGCGAAATATCCTACAAATAGTTTTTACGATTTGTTTATGTCCTTATATGTTAAAAACTGAAAATTATTTGCATTGTTTCCGTAGCGGAGCCCTCGAGTTTGAAGACAAATTTTAAATGGCTTTAGTAGATGCTTTGATAGTCGAAAGTATCACAAGGTAAATAAAATATGACAGAGGATATGAAATGGAAGTAGCGGTTTGGAGAAAAAAGTAATCTGGATTTTTTTTAAGATGAACTGCCATATTACAATCGGAGCCAAGAGAGATACTTTGTTTGGAAATTCTAGGATAAATTTCGTAACTGCCATGCATCCGAGGATTCAACAATCTTTGGCGGAGCCCAATCTTTTCTCTTCAAAAATAAAATATTTAAAATTAATTTATAAAAGGTGGTTACTCACGAATAAAGATTGAATTAATATAAAACCATTTTTTTTTAGTCGTAGACAAAATTAGAATCACAAAGCCAAAATAACATCGAAATACTTCCTTCCTGGTTAGATTAAATAAGGACTTAATATTTTGATAAACATTAATTGGAATATTTAACCTTACATAACGCTCATGGAAATTATGAGGAAGCAACAACGCACAGAAGAAAGATGGGAAAATGTTTTAGGAAAATAATCTGGATCCTGTAAATGATGAGAAAAAAAGAAAATCATCACTGACTCAAATTGCACATCATTGTAAATATACAATGGGATCATTAGAGAAGCGAGGGGAAAATCGTATTGTGTGATGCAATGGAAAGAGACTTGGAGGTCGTCTTGTTTTGACTGGCAAAAGGTAGTCATTGCCTTCGGGGAAAACAAAAAAAAAATCTAACTTTGAGAGCACGATTTTATCGCTAATTTGGGCATCATCTTGTCTAACAAATTCCAACTCCTCTGGTCTAGTCTGCCAGAAAGATAGCATCTCAATATCTAGAGTTCTGTTTAAAAAAGTATTTAGTGTAGTCAACTAGTAATTTAAATAAGGTGATTGATTATTTGAAGTGGTCGGGGCAAAATAGTGCCAAGCAACATGTTCAACAAAAATAAACTGTAGATGCAGTCTTCTGTATAATACGTAGGACTATATCCCTATGATGGAAATGCCAAATATAACCATCCCTAAATATGACTATGTGTGCTCTACATAGTCATATTTAGGTGGCATTTTCATCATAGACATATAGTTCTACATAATATACAGCAGACTGCAACTACAGTTTATTTTTGTTAAAAATGTTGCTTGGCACTATCTTGCCCCAACCCCTTCATTTTATGATAGCAGTTTTTCTTTTATTATGTACATGCTACTTTAAAATCTTCCAACATTACTAGCAATAAAGCTGAGGACGGACCACAGGTAGTTAATACTAAAAAATAGTAAAGATTTTAAATTTCTAAAAAAATTTAAGTACACAATAATTTTTAGGTGTCTTTACAAAGCAAAAATAAATAATGATAAAGCTAAAGTGACTCTACTTGGAAGACTTCCTTTTGCGTCTGAACTCTTCTTCCTTTTCTCGACTCTCCTAAATGTCTCGGGATTCCTTCAGGAAAATTTAAAACAGAAGGAATGCCAAAATTGTTCAGAGTAGAATACAGGCAACGGGCCAAAACAGGGAACACTAACACAAGAAAATAAAGTCCAAGCCAATTGGTTCCAGCAGGCGAGGAACTTTGCCAACTGACCATTAGGGCAACCAACATTATTTATCTGCTCAACCAAAATACCGGCCTTTGATTTTACAAACACTAAACATCAACAATATATTGTTATGAATACCATCAAATGAGTTTTTATTAGGCAAAGAGAATTCAAAATAATATTGCAGCAAGATAGACCTTAATGTAGAACTCCATCGTCTATTGATCATTAAAAGTGTATTTTTCTATCAAAAAACATTCCATACTTTTGGAAGGAAGTAAGCCAAAAGTATGGAATTACCTACGTGCTAAGATAAAATTGATATATTTTTAATCGTTCAAGTGTAATTCATCTAGAACGTGTTACTTAAAAACACAGAATTAACACGTTCACGCCGGCGTAAATTCATTTATTATTATATTTATTTGTATTTATTTATATTTAACTCATACATTTATAAACGTATAAACATTTATTTTTTAATAAAAATTGTAATTAATACTGTATTATAAACATAACTATATAGTAGGATATTATTTTTTATTGTTTATTTTAATATTTTGGATTGCCAATACTGCATAATGCCTTTGAATAGCTCCCGCTCGATAGAGCGAAAAGCATTAAAAAGTCCCGGCGTGAACGTGTTAGGGTCTGTCCACATATGTCCGCACTGGATCCGCACCGCAGCACTAATATAGGTTATGTTCAGAATATTTTTAATTTAACTTACATATTACCTTTAGTTATGCCTAAAATGGCCTGAGTCTGAGATGTGTGTCTAGACCTTTAGGCATAACTAAAGGTAATATGTAGGTTAAATTAAAAATATTCTGAACATAACCTATACTAGTGCTGCGGTGCGGATCCGGTGCGGACATGTGTGGCCAGACCTTTAAACATATTTTTAAATCTACAAACATAGGTAATACAGTTTTAATTAACTAATGACTGTAGCAGCTATGTCATATCATTGTTTTTATTTAATTTTAAAGATGTCCAGCTTGAAGCATAAAAAATCGAATGTAAACGAATAAATAAAATTACTACTTAAGTTAAGGTTTTAATCTTATTGAAACAATTTGCAATTAATAAAATATGTATTAAAAAAAGAAAAAAAATATGGCTCAATTCTATCTACACAGTAGACCAAGAATGTCAAAAAGAGCATATTAGGTTTTAAACCGTTAAGGTAGTTATAGTTAATAACGATAAAAGATAGTTGAACGCATTAATTAATGAAGTTGAAATGTTTAGGGATGGTGTCGAAAAAATATCACTAACATTTATAGGTGTGCTGACGTTCTGGTCTTCTTCAGTACTTCTTAACTGGATGGATAATAAAGTTTTCCGAACCACCGATGATACTTAATAGAAGACCAAATATTCGGGTCGAAACGTCGGCAAAAATGTACAGTACAACAGTATAACAGTATCCAAGGGGTCACCACCTGTGGTATAGTGGTTAGCATGGCAACCTACAATACTAAAGTTCGCAGGTTCGCGTCGAGCGGTGGCCCTAGGATTTTTTAATGGGAGTAAAAAATCCTTAGCCATGCCGTCCCTCGGATAGGAGGTAAAATGGAGGTCCCGAGCCTGTACGATGTCAGGTGCTCGTTAAAGATCCCTATCCTAATTATACCTGGCTAGGCAAAATTTAGGACTCCCACTGTAGCATCGTCCAATTAGCCTTAGTAGCATAAAGCGACGTTAAACAAACAAACAAACAGTACCCAACTCTTTCCACATCCTATATATACTAACGAAAGATTCCATTAAGATATGAATGCTGAATTCAAATTTTATTCAGTACCTCGCTCGAAAACTTCGCTTAACGTTAAATAATATTCCCTACGTCAAAAAACTTAAAATGAAAGTAATATGCTCTTAAGGAAACTAGGACACTAATCCTCTCTCTGACATAAGCAGGAGAAGGACGAAACCTAATTATTATAAAAAGACTAAAAAAAATTTTAAATATCTTTATTTACAAACCTTTTTATTAAAACAACCATAAATAAGGCTGGATCAAGTCCAGGGAAGATGCGATACTAAGTATTGACCTCCGTAGCTTCATCAATGATTATTGCCAAACCATTTACTGATCGTATAGTTGGTAAGTAGAGAAGTGCAAAGTTATGTTGAGAGATGAAAACTCAGGCTTATTTAGAACAAGACTCAACAATAAACTTTAGTATCTACAATATAAAAGCTCCGAAGGGACAGAGGCCGGATAAATTGGGAAGGAAGAGCGTAGGCCAAAGTGTGAAGGCGTGCCTCAAGTAAAACAGGTTCTTATACCTGGCCCTGGCGTAGGTGTCCCTGTCTTATGTAACCCTCCCCATCATCCCCTGTCTTCCATTCATAGCTGCTCCCATATGCTCGGTCATATCTTATTGTTTTCTCCAGCATCTGTGTGTTTGGTCGCATTCGGTACGTCACAGTTCGTCATTTACTCATCTATTAAACGTTCGCGTTGGTGCCTTAAGTATCTTAAGGTGCCTTTACACCTTACGAACCTCACCTTCGAACAAGTTCTCCTTCGAACCTTGCCGTACCGACGTGAAGCGAACAGCCATTTATACTTCACGTGACGTTAAGCGAACCAATATGGCTGACGCACCCAAAGCTAGCTTATGATAAAGAAAAAATCTCAATTATCAATATATTTTATATTATCTGAAAAATAAAAAAATAGGAGACGATTTACGTTTCACAAATTACACTAGTATCACAACTCCTGTCACTTAGCAAAAACCCAAATCAAAAGTGACACTAGCGCTACCCCCGAACCCAGGCGAACAGATGAAGTACCTAGAACACCCGAACACAGTCGACGTGAAGGCTTCACGAAGGTTGTTCGAGGATGGTGTTCGAAGGTAAAGTTCGTAAGGTGTAAAGGCACCTTTAAGGTTATAAGCCTTAAGTAATCTTTAAAGTGCCTCGAACAAGTAAACGGACTTTGCTGTACCGGCCTACCATGAACGGCTATTTACACTTAAACGTGAAGTCGAGCGAACAATGATGTCTACCCGCATCTAAGCACCTTAATACAATCATTTTCTTTACAAATACGGCTGACTTGAAACTTACACCTGTTCTCATTTTTACTCTAGCTTATCTTAACTAACTCAAAAGCGACACCAGCCCTATCATGACGACTGGGGCAAGATGATGATGTACCTGTTCGAGTTCCTGTCTTATTTAGATTAGCGAAACACTGTTCCGACACACACTGTTCGAGGGTGAGGTTCGCACAGTGTAAAGGCACTTTTAAAGGGCCTTTACACCTTACGAACTTTACCTTCGAACACCACCCTCGAACAACCTTCGTGAAGCCTTTACGTCGACTGTTCGGGTGTTCCAGGTACTTCATCTGTTCGCCTAGGTTCGGGGGTAGCGCTAGTGTCACTTTTGATTTGGGTTTTTCCTCAGTGACGGAGTTGTTTATGATACTAGTGTAATTTGAGAAACGTTGTAAATCGTCTCCTAATTTTTTTATCTTTCAGATAATATAAAATATATTAATAATGGAGATTTTTTCTTCAGCTAGCATTGGGTGCGTCAGCCATATTGGTTCGCTTAACGTCACGTGAATTATGAATGGCTGTTCGCTTCACGTTGGTACGGCAAGGTTCGAAAGAGAACTTGTTCGAAGTTGAGGTTCGCAAGGTGTAAAGGCACCTTAATGTACTACAAGTAGATGTGGGAAAAACCTAGCACTATAACCCATGAAGGGTCTTGGGTGCAGTAGTAAAACAGCACTGTTTCTTGGTCAGTGGTCGTGCAAGGAGGTGATTTGACCGTGATCACTAAACCGCCATTATTTTCCCCCATAATTTTTCAATTAGGGTAGCCTCTTTATTGAGGTTGGGTTTGTCCCAGGAGGGGTCTCTTGGCCCCAGAGACTATCTGTGACAGAACAATAAAGATATCTTGCTAAACCAGGCTCGAATTCGGAACCTTGAGCACAGCAGCTTAACGCCACTAGGTAGAGATGGGTAATTTATTATCTTAACATTCAAAATATTCAAACAAAGAATAACTTTAAAGGCTTCATAACCTGCATTCAATTACAATCCTCAATCGGTGCCACAAGCTATAAGCTCGTCCACTAAGATAACATTGGTAAATAATGTTAAGAATTCGAAATTAACCGCTTGGAGTGCTAGTAAACTGGTGAACATTAAAAGTGATAAATAAATATTGAAAAAATAAAAGGATAAATAAATTGTTTACCTATAACAGAATCAGTCTTTGAGAAACTCCATGTGTCCAATAAAAGTCGAATCTCTCATTGATTTATTTTCGATTCTGGCTACTGAGACATAAAATTCAAGAGAATGATATTTGTAATACTGATTTCTCTACGAAATTCTAATTTGGAACATAACCTCGGTTTAGGAAAATTATCATGTAAACCAAAAATGGTAGAATAAAAATCAAGAAGGAAAGGAACCTTTACTAACGCATAAAAAAAAAAAAAAAAAAAAAAAACCTTTTCAATTTTTGACGATCATGTTATTGAAATAATAGAAAAATCCTGGCAATCGGTCTTGATATTAATTTTACAGACAATTTAATATTTTTGTCATATTTAGTTTTTTACAAATAATAATTATTACTAAAAATAGAGGTTGCTTGCTTGAAAAGACTTCTTGTTGACGTATATTTGTATTACCATTGAATCACTTACCAATTCATAAATAACTTATGAATTAATATTTAACAATAAATAAAAAATATTCCTCTTTCATAATAAAATAAAAGAATATTGTGAAAAGGTAAAAAATGTCAAATGTTTAGAGAAAAAAATAATTTTGAATAATTTTAGATGAATAATTCTAAAATCTGTTATGCAAATACCTGACTGAGGATAATGCACTGAATTGAGATAAAAATGAATTGAATTTCTCCTTATTCCTACCACAAATAATCGAACAGTCTTTTTATTCTTACTGTATTAATAGTCCACTTATCATAATTGGTCTCGGTGGATATACGCCATCAGGACTAGTAATTTTGTATTTAATTGAGTTATTTGCTTTATTACATTCTTTTTACATATTGAAACTTTTATGGTTCTACTTATGCCATTCATTTTATGGGACTGACTGTTGGTTAAATAAAAATACAGCAAGATATAATAATTAAGTAATCGACTTTAGGCTTAGAAAGAAGTAAAAATACAAAGGATATAGTATACAAAATATCACTGGTGTTTAGGCAAAATGACTTAAGCCATTTTTTTAAATTGACTTTCAAATTTAAAGCTTAACAACAATTTAGGTACTATTCTTATAAAAATTATTAAAAATTCTGTCGGATTGCAGTTCTCTATTCCTGAATAATAAATGAAACTGGTTTTTATAGAAAATTATGAATTTTAAGACGAGAAAAAAAAACTTTTTATGACAAGCCTTTTGCCCAAACACGAATGATATATCATAAGTAATTTGGGGAAAACTTTAATATCTTAATTTATTCTGAGGCTTGCACAAGAGGCCAGCTAACTTTCATGAACATTATAAAGTGAATTTTTATTTACTGAATTCTGGATGTAATAAAAATTCTTTACAAGCAGAACGAGATTTAAATTCAAATAGGAAAAAAACAAAAAAATCCTTCAGAAATTTTTTTTTCTCCACACGGCATTGCTTTCTGACAATGATGTTAGCCTTAGCCCTCTAAAAAACCACTAAAAGCATAGTGCAAAAAAAAAAAAAAAAAAAAAAAAAAAAATGGGAGAATAAAACGTCAAATGGACAAGCAGCTGGGTGAATTTTATCCACAGCAGTAAATACATTGAAAGCTAGACTTAACTATGAGGGTCCACACAAAAACACAGCAGGGCACTTCGACAGTTAGCTCCGTTTCCACTGGGTTAAGATTAAAAAAAAGATCAAAGGATAAAAAAAAAGAAAATAATCAACAAAACTACAAAGCATCCAAAATGGAACCCCTACAGTATATCATTATAAATAATATCAAGATTTATTAGGAAGCAAATGGAAAATTTGATATAAACATTGGACAGTCTACAAAACTAGAATTTCTGAATTATCAGATCAAGAGAAATTATTTTATAATAATACTTATGTGAATTAATCACCCCATATATAGTATTTATTACAAAAAGTAAAAGTCGATTTTGTAGGAAATAGATGCTAAACATTTGTAGTTATGAATGTTGTATCTGTAGGTTAAGGAATTTCACTTAGTATTTGCGAAACGCTCTTTCATAGTTTCTTATTGTGCAAAAAATTAATAAATTAGATTTATAGTAAATTACTCATTTATATCCCATAGAACGTTATTTTCCCATTCTTCAATAACCATCCATTTTTCTTCACTCATGTGAATAAATTTTTTTTTTTTTTTTTTTTTTTTATTCCATAGAAGAAAAAAGAATCCTGGAAATCGTACAAATATTAACCAATTACTTAATAGTCTTTAATTTTATTTTGGTAGTTCTCATCAGAATGTAGAAAGAATATTACTGTAGACTATGCAGTAGATGCATAGCTTCAAGATCTGCTATTAGAAAAAAAATAAATTACTAAAATATTCTATTTTCACTGGCGGTTTTAATGTAGACAAATTTTATAATACTAGGAAGACTACGTGATTTTTTTTTCAAATTATTATAATATTTTTTTTTAGTAAAGAAACACTAGTAAAAGTAACAATAAAAAATAAAATGAATGTAATTTTTCAGTTTTAACTATTTCACAGGACCTCTAAAACTTTTTCCCTGAATTTCTTTTTCTCTTTATAGTAGACATTCAGAACATCAATAAAGTATTTATCAATCAGAGTTTACAGACACTCAACATTGCTTTTTTTTTACACACATTACATGTATTATTGTAAGGTTGATAAGATAGAAAGTAGATAATATACAAAATAAGCATATTCTACAAAAAAATATAGCAACTTTTTCTAGTAGTAACATCATTCTACGCTTTAAATAAATATTAATGTTATCAAAAATATTAATTTATTTGACGGGAAGGGACAAAGAAAATTTAAAGGTCAGTCAAGGTCAAGCCATGGGACATTTACATTAAACAAACTTACTAAATAACTGATGAATCAAATAATTAAAAAATAAATTATAATTTATAAATTATAAAAAATCTGGTGCGTGCGCGCAACACACAACTTTCACTTACCAACTTACTTAGATTAGAAATTAATGCGTTGTTGTGGTCCCCTTCGTTGGATCAATTTTGATGAAATGTTGGCTATCACATTTTTGGCATATAAATACATCAAATACCCAGTTTGATCAAAATAGTTAAAGCCGTTTTTGAATAAAAAAAAACACACGTGAAAATGATACAAAATTTATTAAGTAAAGTCCCCCCTCCGGTTGGTCAATTTTGGTGAAATGTTGGCTATCACATCTTTGGCTTATGCATACATCAAATACCCAGTTTGATCAAAATCGTGAAAGCCTTCTTTGAGTAAATAAAAAAAACACTTGAAAATGTTACAAAATTTATTAAGTAAAGTCCCCCCTCCGGTTAATCAATTTTGATGAAATGTTGGCTATCACATCTATGGCATATAAATACATCAAATACCCAGTTTGATCAAAATCTTTAAAGCCGTTTTTGAGTAAATAAAAAAAAAACGTGAAAATGATACAAAATTTATTAAGTAAAGTCCCCCCTCCGGTTAGTCAATTTTGGTGAAATGTTGGCTATCACATCTTTGGCTTATGCATACATCAAATACCCAGTTTGATCAAAATCGTTAAAGCCTTTTTTGAGTAAATAAAAAAAACACGTGAAAATGTTACAAAATTTATTAAGTAAAGTCCCCCCTCCGGTTAGTCAATTTTGATGAAATGTTGGCTATCACATCTATGGCATATAAATACATCAAATACCCAGTTTGATCAAAATCTTTAAAGCCGTTTTTGAGTAAATAAAAAAAAAACGTGAAAATGATACAAAATTTATTAAGTAAAGTCCCCCCTCCGGTTAGTCAATTTTGGTGAAATGTTGGCTATCACATCTTTGGCTTATGCATACATCAAATACCCAGTTTGATCAAAATCGTTAAAGCCTTTTTTGAGTAAATAAAAAAAACACGTGAAAATGTTACAAAATTTATTAAGTAAAGTCCCCCCTCCGGTTAATCAATTTTGATGAAATTTTTACAGTCATATCTCGGGCATATAAATAGATCAAATATTCAGTTTAATCAAAATCGTTAGAGCCGTTTTTGAGAAAATCGAAAAAAACCTAAAAAGTTATTAAGTAAAGTACCCCCTCCCTTTAAGGAATTTTGATGAAATTTATGCTGTCACATCGCGGGCATATACTTACTCTAAATACCCAATTTCAGGTTCGCACGGTTTATAGTTTTTGAGCTAGTCTGTTCACACACAGACACACAGACACACAGACACACAGACACACACACACAGACCATTTCGCGGGACTTGGTCATTTCGACTCACGGGACCCCAAAACGTGTATTTCCGTTGAAAACCGGAAGTCGAAATTTTTCACGATCGCAATACTTCCACTTACTATATATTTCATATATAGGTAAGTGAAAGTAAAAAATCAACCTGTTCCAAATTAGCTAGCTATAAGGAGCAGCAGATGGAAGACGCCGGAATCCTTAGCATAAGTTGGAAAAAATTTTCAACATTTTCTAATTATCCTACGTATCGATATTTTCAATGACGATATATTGTAATATCGTAATTAAATTTAGATAAAACAAAACAAAAAAGTTTACCTTTAAGAAAAGCCATCTCACTGTTGAGTACATTTAAGAACGTAATTTTAAATACAGTGCATAAAAAAACATGCATTGTTCGAACTTTTTTTTTTCCAAAGTTAATTTTCTTACCTTTTTTATTACGTCATTTACATTATTAACTAAGAGTTCGTTTAAATAACAAAACTTATTCGGAATAATTTAACTAAATAATTCGTTAATTGAACAGTTAATTGTACTGTTCACTGTTATCAGTGACTTTAGTGCCAATTTTTTATAAAATCTTTGATAGTCAGTTATAGTAAATAGTACCAAAGCCTATTAAAATAGTTCATTGATAAAATGGATAGGCAATTAAATACAAAACATTGAGATGTATGTTGTAATTATCATGAATGATCAACCTGTTCCCCGAGACACATTAAAATAACATTAAGACATATTAGGAATGAGATATTACAACATAGTTTAACACTATAATCAATAAAATTAATTATTATAATAAAGAGCGTTGTAGCTGTTGACTAACTCCCAACATGTTCCTTATCTTTGATAACAAGAATAGATTGAGTAGTCAAAGATTTAATATCCTTTCACAATCCAATGAATTATTAATGTCATTGGGCATCTCGAGGTCTTATGTAAAGGCATCCCACGTATTTACATTTTAAAAATAATAAAATAAATAAAAAAAACTTTTATAATTGCTTGAGAAGAGAGGTATAAACAAAACTAATTAAACGAGTTTAACCAACGAACAAAATAAAAATAGTTAGTTGGTTTCTTTTTTCTAATATTAATTCAAATTACATTTCATAGATTGCACAGGAAACCACAAACATCTGTTTAGAGTACTTCTAGTTAAAATAATATTATTAATGCCATGAGTTTTACATATTATTCTCTTATCACCAAATCCTACATGCTATGTATTTGTGAAAAAAGATTAACTAAAAGTAAAAAATTTTTAAACCATAGGAATTATAAAAATGAAAGAACCTCAAGAGGCAACATGTTTATTGGGGGGGGGGGGGGGGGGGATCATCTCATTACATTTAGGTTTGATCACCTATCATATGAAGGGGTCAGGGCAAAATAGTGCCAAGTAACATTATTAACAAAAATAAACTGTAGCTGCAGTCTGCTGTATATTACGTAGGACTATATGTATATGATGGAAATGCCACCTAAATATGACTCTAGAGGCTCTATATAGCCATATTTGGATGGCATTTCCATCATATACATATAGTCCTACGTAATTTACAGCAGACTGCAGCTACAGTTTATTTTTGTTAAAAATGTTGCTTGACACTATTTTGCCCCGACCCTTTCATATGATCACAGGGATAACCTAAGGAAACGTGACACACCCACGAAAAAAATTTAGTACATAAGGTAAAGTTCTAATCTGCATAAAACTTGAGCCAGGTTGAATGCTAAATGCATTTAAAACCTTTTTTTTTTTTTTTTGTTATATACAATAGGTGCCTCCTCTATCTCGTTTTCGGCAGATTTGCCATCTTCAAAATTTTGCAATATGCAAATTAGCGTGGAATCTATCCTTGGTTAAGGTATTGTAGTAAGCCACCGCCTAAAAATCCGTCGGGGTGGAATAGGTGAATTGATGTTTTTGTGCAAATGGGTTAAAGGTTTTAGTCAATCATCGGTAGAAATCTTCACTGTGCTCTATGGCTGTAGGTTAAAAACTTAAATTTTCAGCTTCTCGTGTATTATGTAATTTGTCTCATAATATGATACATCTACAATGTTTCTCAATACTTTTGATTGGATTCTTTGGAAATGTGAGCCCCACAGTTCTATCACGTAGGTCCATAAAGGGATAATTAGTATTTTGTGTAATTTAGAGCGCTTTTCAAATAATCTTGTTGATGGTCCATATCGTTTGTTTAATTTTTTTCCGAGTCAGTCTTTTTCTAAGTGAAGTCGGTATAGGAACATAATTAAAATAAACATCTGGGCACAACTCACGATTGAGGGTTAAGACTATAAACACACTCAGTATCTTTTTACCCATGCCGAAATTTCTTCAAAGTTATTTTGGAGAATTAAACATGCTTCTTTTGGATTTTCAAGGGATGTGAGGAATGGAATATCTTCTGCGACTGTAGCAAGTAAAGTCTGTTCCTGTCCAGTTCGATTTGCAGTGTACACCTAGAAAAGCAAAGGAGCAAGTACACTGACTAGTTGAACTCCAGCCCTTGCTCGTTTTATGTTAGATAATTCGTTGCCTACTATTACAGTTATAAGTGTCTGTCCGTCTAAGAAAGTAGTATTATGCAGAAATAAAAATATTTTGATCATAAAAAGCAATCATCCGTGCCATACGCCACATCAAAGGTCTGACTGGTATCGATAAAAAGGATTGGACAATAATTTTTGGATTCAATAGCATTAGAAATGTAGTCCACCAAACATTAAAATTGCTTTACGGTGAAATGATTATTTTCTAAATCCGACACTTATGATTCGGGATAGCGCCCAATATTTCAAGGGCATTTAAAAAATTTATTTCTATTATTTTCTACATAGTTAATTTGTCTATAGTCTAAACATCCATATCATCTTATAATATATAATGCAAGTTTTACCTGGTTTATACCCTTGTTAGTGCTATCTAGTGAAATTAAAAGTCCGAAATTACGATGACTCGCTCCAATGAAGAAAGGGCAAGGGGTGAATTAAACAAATCTTATTACAAATAGAAATTCAATTTGAAATGGTTTACTAGATTAATCAAAATCAATGTACGGAGGTAATGTCTTTACTAAAATACTATTGAAAATTTGGATTTTTTTTTTCCAAATACAGCAAGAAGCTTTCAGAAGTTAAAAAGAATAAAACTATTAGAAAAGCATAACTTAAATAATCATAAATATATGCTGTAAAGTGACTATAGTTATGCAGCACAGTTATGTGATAAGGAGAGGCGCTAGAGGAAGATACACAGAGACAGGTACACAAGACAGAGAGAGAGCGCTAGGTAGAGCGATAGTAGATTTCACCTGAGTCGGACCTTTAGCCTCACCTGCATTCCACCAGGTAGGTAGGTATCTTTCTGCTTTAGCATTCAGGACATGGCTCAGACCTGGCCAGTACAACACCCTCTACTAATGAAATTACTTTATTCTCCTACAACTGGGCTAGAATTTAAATTCTGCTCCGAAAAGGGCACGAACGAAATGCACCCGAGGGTCGATTCTAATTTTTACAACGCTATAAATGCTAATCGGATCAACAGGAACAAACTATGATCATGAAATACATAAATACATGAGTGTTTGTAAAAGAAAAAAAAACCGAGGCATTGCTTGAGAAATGATTGCACGATTTTTGCAGAAGACCTTACTTGTATGTTGCATATGTAAAACCACCTTAATATTAGACATGAGGTAAAAAGTAAATTATCGGTAGTAAGAAATGAAAAAATTAAAAATAATACCCCAGGTATAACAAGTATAAATCTACTTCGCAAAATTACCTAAAACATGCAATATACGTAATCCTTGGTTGTAACTCCAAAAAGAAAATCATCAAGGTTTCTTTATGGATTCTCGTCATTTTTTGATATATTTTAACTCTATACTCTGATATGTAACTGTAACATTGCCTAGCAAAAATTTTTTTTTTTTTTTTGATCGGTCTATATTTTGAACTGGGCGATTCAGATTTTGTCGGAATAAATTAAATAATAATGTTTAAGTAAATAAACATTAGTGATGTTGATTCGAGGAATAAATAATGTAGGTGCCATGGTAATTTTAGATTCCTTTTTAAAGTTATTTGCTAATTGAAATATAAATAAACAAATTCCCGCAAAATTATTAGATTAATTGAATAATGTCTAAAAATAATTAAAAAGATATATATTAAAGAAGCAAAATGGTCAAAGCTATATATATATATATATATATATATATATATAAGAAGGAAAAATAATGAATAAACATAAATGAAAAGAAAACATTTTATGTTTATAAAAAAAAAAAAAAGTTTAGTTCTTTTTAAAAATATTTTTGAGGGGGTCAGAGATTAAATACAACGATTTATCAATTATCCTGATATCAATTATTGAAACTATTAATAAAAATTATAATAATAAAGGCAATTCATAAACTTTGTTTGGATTTGAGAGAGTGAATTTTTATACTCATTATTCGTAATCTAAAATAAGAAATACTAGACTTACGAATCAGCAGAACGAATAGAACGAATTTACTATTAAGTGTTGCTGACTTACCTGAAAAATAAAAGAAACTTAAATTAGTATTATCATTATAAATCATAAAAACAATTATTAAAAAAATTGTTTCAGTATTTAGCTAATCCAACTATTGTGAAAGAAAAAAATTAAAAAAAAAAATCTGTCCTTAACGTTACTAACCATGAAAAGTTTCAGTATTTGGTAAAATAGTACAGTATTGTGGTAAAAGTTGTATTATGTAATTTAACCAATTAACCTACGGGTTCTTACAAATGATTATTTAAGAACACCAAGTTCAACGAGGCTAGATGTGACCTATCTAACGTTAAATCTTCTTTTAAAATATCTTATAATTCAGCTATCGAAAAGTCCAGATTTATAGTCTTGGTGATTTACTTAATACAAATGTATCAGATTTTGTTTTCCTTTTATAAGTCATGTGAGAAAAATATTTACAAAGAGCATTTCTATACACTGAGTCACAACGGGGAGAAAATTGAAGTTCCAACGGGCAAAAGACTTGAATCATTTTCAAATCTGAGACAGCTATGACTTTGGAAGAAGCATAAACATCAAAAGCATTCTTCAACGCTTTCAAACATGAGCCGAAACCATTACGACGAAAGTAACTGTTGCCTGAAGGAAATAAATATAAAATATAAATAGATGCCTATTTTCGCCAAGGGACTGGAGTGTTGAGAGAAGAAGACATGCACAACCCCATTCCAGTTCTAAAAGCTGCACTGGTGTCACTCAACAAAGGGGATCTCCACGAGTGTAAGGTTTCGCGCCTGCAAATCTATTTTTAGCCAGGCAACAAAGCCGAACATGCCTTATTCATGTTGGTTAAAAATAAATGAGAAGAAGAAAAACATGTTATTATGCCAGCTAAAACACAAGCAAGAAGAGATAACATAAAAGTAAATTTATAAAAATTAATAAACAATAAAGGCATTTATAGTCAAAAGCTGCTAAGCCCACAAAATGAAAAAAAAAAAAATCGGTGATAAGTTTAAACGAAGTTTCATCTACTAGACTGATGTTTTGAGTAAAAACCAGTTAAACCATCTCAAAGTCCAGCTTTCAAATCAAAATTTTTTAAGTCGGTAGAGCTGATGACAAATCTATTCCAACGCTTCATAACATGAGCCCACTACATATGCAGGCTGTTTGCTAGGAAAAACATTAAGGAGACCAATACGATCATAATCAAAATAAGCTGATGTAAATAAACAGGAAAAAAAGTCATTCTGGCAATTAATCTGCAAATAAGAATGCTTTTATTTCATTATTATCGATTAAGATTAAGATTCCATTATTATCAATAAAGGTTAGCTAGCACAGCAATCTACAATACTAAAGGTCCCGCGGTGGTCCTAGGATTTTTTAATGGGAGTAAAAATTCCTTGGCTATGCTATACCTCGGATAGGACATAAAATGGAGGCCCGAGCCTGTACGATGTCAGGTACTCGTTAAAGATCCCTATCCTAATTATTCCTGGACAGGCAAAATTTAGGAATCACACTGTAGCATCGTCCGATTAGCCTCAGAAGCTAAAGACATGAGTGGATAAAGATGTTATGTTATAAATTCAGAGTTTTGAGATAATGGAAAAGCACATACCCCCTATTTTTGGTCTCGCCCAATTTCCATCACCGACAGTTAGCTTCTACCCCTAGGGCCGTGTTTCCGCTTGATTTTAATTTTTTTTTCAACAATTTTTTGTAATTATTAAATAGCATTCTTATTTAGAGATTCATTGCCAGAATGACTTTTCCCCTGTTTGTTTACATCAGCTTATTTTGATTATGATCGTATATGTCTCCTAAATGCTTTTAGTGTATTTAGTGGGCTCATATCATTAAGCTTTGGAATAGTTTTGTCATCAGCTCTACCGACTTGAAAACTTTTGATTTGATAGCTGGATTTTGAGGCGGTTCAACTGGCTTTTACTCAAAACATCAGTCCAGTAGATGAAACCTCGCCTGAACTTAAATAAAATAAATGACTTTTTTTTTTTTTAATTTTGTTGACTTAGCAGCTTTTGACTATAATTGCCTTTATTGTTTATTAATTTTTATAAATTTAATTAGTTATTTTTAATCCTTCGATTTAATAGGCAATTTTTAGTCTGCCTCCTAGTCCGTTCCCGTGTCTCACTTCTGAATAAGATTCTCTGTGACTTATTAAACCACAAGCAAACTCATCAGGAATGTATAAGAAAATATCGCCTTCAGTATCAAGCATAGAATTCAGAGAAATTTCATAATATCCTATAAATTTTATTTTTAACTTTTTTCAAGTCATATTATGCTTCAGTGTTAAATTTAATGTACAACAGATACAGTGCTATGTTCAAAACGTAAATTTTGTTTATTTTACATCCTTTATTGTACTTTTTCAATTAGAATTTTCAATCCCTTTTATTTTTATCACATGTTAGTTTTCCTTTGTAAGTATGTGTATGTACATGTACTCCACATACTGTGTATACCACATGTACCTCCTTCATATTCATAATTTCTATGTTTTCCTGATCTTTTACAATACTTCTATATTATCTTCTTGTACCCTAACACAGAGCCTTTGTAAGTATGTACCTAAAATTTGTAAGTAAGTACCTAAAATGATCGAACAGCCCTAGTTAGTTATTTATAAATAAATAAATTAACATGTAAAAAAAAATAATAAAGATAAATATGTAATAAGTGGGGATTAAAATGTGATATCAATGGCTAGCAAAGGTGCAGGATATTAATTTTTACAAGGAGAGCTTTAATAAAAACAAGGACCCGTATAACAGAAATTCTTCACGGCCCACGCCCTGTTATCGACTATTCAAATAAATACTTGAGGCCTGGCACTGTAAAAACAAAACATATCGGAACGAATCGAATAATACAGAGCGGATAAGATCACTTAACGAGAGATTGTCACACCTTGTGGGACGCCCGGAGCAACGAGGCTATACCATAACAGCCCGAGGGGTTTTATTACCTATAATAAAACTATAAACATAATAATATAACTAGCTTACGATCAATAAAACATATATGTG
The DNA here is from genome assembly GCA_911387785.2 of Aelia acuminata. Taxonomy (NCBI): domain Eukaryota; kingdom Metazoa; phylum Arthropoda; class Insecta; order Hemiptera; family Pentatomidae; genus Aelia; species Aelia acuminata. Next base: position 121,029,930 of record OU426982.1, on the reverse strand, counting down.
ATAAAAATATTATAATTTTACTACCGCGGCATGAATATTATTAACTATGAAATACGGTAATCGCATAAGCGGTATCGGATTCAGGTTTTTTTTACAGTCACGCCTTTAGTGAATGGTGTTAAATATGCAAATTAAAGTTTAATTAAAACGACTAATGTGTTCTAGGAAAGTATTAATTAAAAATATACAGCTTGCTGTATTTTAGCTTTGTTATCTTTCGTATCTACTCTATTTATGTTCTTATTATTATAGAGGTAGTCTAGCCTTATACGTTGAATAGTGACACAAAATATCTATATTACATATTTCATATCATACATATTTATGATTTCATAGCACGATAAATATTTATTATTTATATACAAAGAGAGGGAAATAACACATAGGTAGACTAAATGACTTAGACCAAAACAAATGACTGAAATAGTTGCTTTAGTTTTACTCAAGTTCACAGTGAAGAATAAAACAATTAAACTTAATAAAAATAAACAACAAAAATAAAAGTTTTAATCCTCTCTTAATATTCATCATTGGTTTGTTTAACGTCCCTTAATGCCCCTAAGGCTAATAGGATGATGCTACAATGGAATCGTAAATTTTGTCTATCCAGGTATAATTAGGATAGGGATCTGACATCGTACAGGCTCCGGACCTCCATTTTACGTCCTATCCTAGGGAATTACCCATTATTATGTAGCAGTTCTAGTAAAAATACTCGTTCGTCTCCTCAACTCATTGATAACGAAAGATAAGATTTTCAAAATAGTTTCTTTTATAATAGTTTATTTTTTTTAAATAGCTGTTCATAATTTCTTAATGTTATTTAATAACTTCAAAGTAAGGAGATCTGTATAGGAAGTAGAGAAATCATCTCTCAACTATATTTACTATATACTAATATATACATATTTACCGTATATATACTATACATTTACCGGCGATAATTTACCAGAGCTGGTAAATTCTATTTAACCATTTATTATAAACTAGGATGACAGATGTATCCCCGTTACTTGATTGTACATATAATTTATTTTTTTATACTTCTCACTTATTCAAAAAACAATAATATCATTCCCCTCTAATCCGAACGCTCGCCGAACGGATTACGATCCTCCATTGAACATCCATTTGTAGCAGAAGAAACGTGAAATGAAAGCGGTTATTTTACGTAACCGAATACGAAGAAAAGGGGCGCGAGGTATATTATGGAACGAGTACCAACCAAATGCGTGGCGTTGAGCTGAATGGGATGACATTGGCCCTATGGTAATGCCCATTGTCCGCCCACTTCCTCCGGAGGTGTACCACTTCGGAGACACATCTTTCTTATGCAATCCTCAGCTTTTGTTTTGTCTTCGTTTCGGCGATGACTAAATCTTTTATGACTCACAAAATCTATTAGCACCAAACAATATTTTGCAAAACTGGCGCTTTCCATATTTCGTATTCCATGATCTTCTAAAAAAAAAAAAAAAAGTGGATTTCGTCAGGCGAATCAAGGAAGAGAGGATCCTCAAATCTTAGGTTACATCATGAACTCTAGGTATCGTCGAAAACTATGGAATTAAATCTTATGTTATTTTGATTAGGCTCACTGGATTTTTAAAAGATTGATAAAAACTATCCATGAATTTTTTCATAAGGTTTAATTACGATGGTATCTAATAGAAAGTATTAAGTGAAGCGTGGAGGGGAAAAACTCCGTCAGTCACTTTTTCAGTAAATGGAATAATAGTGCCATCTAGTAGTTGGAAAAGAAAACTTTTCGAAGAGCCTATCATATTTATATGAAAACCCCGTAAGTCAAAGCGCGAATTAAGTTACATATACTAGAGCAAGAATATAAATTTGTGTTTGGAATTTATACACATTCAGCCATTCCGAAGAAAAAAACTTTAAGTTAAATCTACAAGAAGAAAACTCAATTCTCAGCCACTCCTGATAAACTCACTGCAAACTATATACAGAGGAAATCTTTCAATAAAACCTGCAAAATATCGCGATATTTTCCCTCTATCTTAGTTCTTCGAAAGTCCTGAGTCAATGAGTTTTTACCAAAATTTAACGTTGAAACATGTTCAATGTGGAGAAAGGAGAAGAGAATTGATTCAAGCAGATTTTTCCAGAATTTGATTGCGTTTATTAGTTGTAAAAATATAAGTTACTCAAACAATGGGAATTTAATTTTTTTTTTTTTGGTTTGTTTTGTTCATTTCGGAAAGATAGAGTCACGCCTTCAATAAATAATAAACTAAAAAAAGTTTTTTAAAGTAATCTAATCCGTCTAAAATATTTAGCAAAAACACCGGAAGTCGTATCTAGTACAGTCATTTAAGATTTGAAAACAGAGAACGAAACTCAAACAAATATTTTAAAAAATATTTGAAAGCAAAACGTGTTTAAAATCTTTATTTACGTTTAGTGTTTGGCTGGATCTATGAAAAGAATGAACAAATAACAATTAACTTTTTTTTTTTTTAAAGTACAGAGTTTCGGGTAAAATCTTAACTAGTAAAATAGATCAAAATATATATGACACAGTTTCTAATACTTTAAATCATAGGTCACACAGGCCTTAAACACTTTTATGGGTATCCAGATATAATTCAGACAATTGAAAAATATCGGATCATTGCGGCTAACAATATCAAAGACATCAGCGATTACATTCAATATTCCTATATTTGAGAAGAGAATAAATCTATTTCACCCATTTAGGTTGTTTTTAAACGCCAAGATACATCAATATTTGTATAATACCTATAGTCACATTTCTTTTAAGAAAATATTTATTATACTGCATTCATTCCAAGATGTCACCTTAGGTCGCATATAGACACACTTGTCTGTTTAGGTTTAGTGTAAACTAGGAGTAAGTGCAAATATCATTGAAGTTCGTCGTGTCTTTGAACATATTTTCTGTCATTCCTACAGCTTCACTTACTTTTACTTTTACAGTTACACCAATAAATAATCAATTCTGTACATTGGTTTTTAGAAGAGGTTAATTCACTTTCCCGATTTACGTGGGGCGAATGCGTAAATCGAACTTGAACCATTTTTCTTTAACCCTGATAGCAAATTTTAGCACATAGAGACATTGACCACGTTACTGAGAAGAATAAAGTTTGGGTTATAAAATGCATAAAGACATTAGTCTAGCACTGGTTGCTGGTTTTTAATGCTGGGTTGTTTTTTTTTTCCTATTCCCGTACCCCGTACCAATACCGCACCCCACTTTGCGTTAGATAAATTAAAATACATACACTGTTGAACAGATGTAGGTATGCCTCAAAAAACCACTTTGTCCATCCTCTTGATTTCTCTCTAATTCTCATCATTATTCGAATCAAGAAAATATGAAGTCCATTCGAAAATGTAGAGCGATGGAGATGAATTTCTCAAGAGTAAAAGACATGCAATGGGGGGGGGGGGGGGAAATTAAATTTGAAAGTTAAAGAGGAATAAGACCGCTTCAATCCTACCTCGAAACAGCAATCTGTGGTTGATGAACTATTCAAATTTATTTATGAGGTAGGAATTGAATTTAAACGGATGATTGAAGACCCATTCAAGAGATGTTAATTGTCCCTTGAAATAGGGTCAGGGGTGTGTCCTCAGCGACCGTAGTCTAAAGTCTTCGGGCATGAAATCCTTTCAAAGGACAGATTGATTAAGTGGATAATTTCTAAGATTATCAGAAAATTAAATATTGGTTAATATAGATCAAAGCATAGTACCCGATACGCCCACAAATTCAAATTATTGCGAAGTGAAAAAAAGTTTTTACACGTGCACTAAGAAATGTCCTTAACTTAACTTATTTTCCCTGGCACACATAATCAATATATATTATAAAGCAAAGTGTACAATGTGCGTGCCGAAAAGGCTCAAAAACGACTGCACGTACGACCAAGAAAGCTATGTCGTCGTGTAGCAGTTAACCCCTAACCGTGAAGAAGTTTCCCGTTTTTATCTTTAGGGTGTAAAATTTAAGAGAAAAGGATCGGAATTTTAAGCCTCTCGCACCATGTAATAAGCCTACCTTTACGGGTTAGTGAATGAAAAATTTAATTCGAGCTGCAGAATACCAGGAAGCGCTAGGGTGCGTTTCACTCAATGTTTATTATCCATTCATTCAGTTTGTAAGGGTTATATATTTGTTCACAGTTCTTTTAAAATTTCTAAAAGATTAAGCGTAAATAAGTAGTTTCTCCTTTGCGTTAAAAATAAAAATAATGATTTTACATCTCTGCAATGAATTAGAAAACCAACTGGATTCCTTAACAAATTAATTTTCACACGAAAAGACTAATTGATCAACACATTACATTTAATCAATATATAATATATAAGTAAATTTAATGCAATATGATTGAACATTTCTTAGTAGTACAGTGAGCGAATAAAAACAGACATAAGAAAAAGAGATAATTTGACCGAATATAAATTACAACAAAATGTTTGAAGTGTTCTTATTTTAGTTATGAAAAAGAAGTTGGTTTGATTACTATGTATGATGAGCCTTCCAGTTGACAAAATGGCTAACTCCAATTTCAGCATTTTTTCAATAAGATTTTATCACTGCTCATAGTTCAGGATAAAAAGGAATATGGTAAAAGAACTTTGCATTGATTTGCGTAAAGTTGATTTTTCGTTTACCATTTTCAATCCCCCATAAAGTATTTAGTGTCCCTTATTTGAGTGGACTCATATCTCTGCACATCTCGAATGTTAATATAAATACCAAGTTAAAACCGAAGTTTCAAGAAGGTGCTAATTTTTTTTGTTATACTACCACACAACTACCGGAGTGAAGCCGGGCACCCTAGCTAGTGATTTGATAAATCTATGTTCAATCGATAGATCTGAAAAACAAATGTTTTATTGTGCATGTAGGGTTTCTCCTGATTATCCTGATTAAGACAAAAGATTGTTACAAACCATATATTTTGAAATTACTATAAAAAACACTTACAAGCTTACACATATTATCTAATAAGTGAAAAATAACTGAAATTTTAAATATATAAGGCTGAAATGGACAAGATTCGAACTTATGGTTCTTCATTTTAACACTTCCATAGGTTCTTTGACAGTTAAAACAAGCCAAGCGAAACTTTAACTCCTAAACGTACTTATTGCTTTGGGGTTACAGGAAGATATTTTTCTATCTCCTGGATTAGTCGAGTTTCTCCAGACAATGATAATTTGAATAGTATATAAAAGGCGATAGAGCAGCTGGTCTATTTGAGGATATCTTTGCTTGTTCGTTTAACGTCACCTTATGCCACTAAGGCTAATCGGACGATGCTACAGTGGGATTCCTAAATTTTGCCTATCCAGGTATAATTAGGATAGGGATCTTTAACGGGTACCTGACATCGTAAGGTGCCTTTACACCTTACGAACTTTACCTTCGAACACCACCCTCGAACAACCTTCGTGAAGCCTTCACGTCGACTGTTTGGGTGTTCTAGGTACTTCATCTGTTCGCCTGGGTTCGGGGGTAGCGCTAGTGTCACTTTTGATTTGGGTTTCCCTAAGTGACAGGAGTTGTTAGTGATACTAGTGTAATTTGTAAAACGTTATAAATCGTCTCCTATTTTTTTATTTTTCAGATAATATAAAATATATTGATAATGGAGATTTTTTCTTTATCATAAGCTAGCTTTGGGTACGTCGGCCATATTGGTTCGCTTAACGTCACGTGAAGTATAAATGGCTGTTCGCTTCACGTCGGTACGGCAAGGTTCGAAGGAGAACTTGTTCGAAGGCGAGGTTCGTAAGGTGTAAAGGCACCTGTACAGAATCGGGACCTCCATTTTACATTCTATCCAAGGGACGGCATGGCTAAGGATTTTTTACTATCATTAAAAAATCCTAGGGCCACCGCTGGGCGACCATTAGTATTGTAGGTTGCTATGCTAACCACTATACCACAAGTGACCCCGAGGATATCTTTATTTAGATCTATCGGTATGCAAGGAGTTGAAAAATAAAATAAAACGAAAATCGATTTTCTTAGAAATGTCGGGGTTTTCATACGAATGATTCGATTAAAGTACATACACATCATTTTAAAGCATGGTTTCCATGACTATGGCTACCATGACAGTTGCAGCTATAACAGATTTAGCAGAGCCACTTTACCGACGAACATTTCCACCATTGTCGTACTCACAGCTTTTACATAGTATCATTTTAAGTTAAATTGCACCGAAAGTATCACTGAACTGAAGAAATTAAAAAAAAAAAAAAAAAAAAAGGATCAGTAAACGAAGACTATTATGCACCAAAACTGGCAAAGAAATTAATTTCCTTCGCAATCATATAACTAATGATTTAATCGAATGAATTGAATTAAACTAATGATTTTATGGAACCTAGGAAACATTTTTATGCATCGTTACTTTTGGGAAAAGGAAGTGTGATTCATGAATGTTTTAAATTTGTTTTCACTTTTGCATAGTTAAAATCAACAAGATTATTTTCTATTGTAAAATAAAATTAGAAGTTTGAGGACTTAGTAGAGATATCTTCTCAAACTAGCGTAATGTTCCACTAATGTCGGGCGTTTAAGCGTTAACTGTTCCAAATTGAACATTTTCATGTTGAAAAACCGCTTTCTAAAGACCTTGGCTTCATCAAACTAATTACTCTTCGCTAATGGAACTATATCCATCATTCAACTCACTGTAATTTTCTTTTCTAATTCTAGGAAAACTACTACGGTACGTACTCAACTACTTCATTAAAGTTGCAAATCTCTAAAAATATTTTTACTTAATATTTTGGAATAAATAATCAACATTTAAGATATTATTTAAACTATGAAACTATTAACATCGATTAAAGCCGGAATATAATATACGTAACTTTTCTTTATTCGTGTAATTAAATTTTGAGATATAAAAGATTATTAGCTATAATTTTTTTTCAAAAATACAATCATCAGAATATTAATCTTCAAAAAGAAGAAGACTAAGACAGACCACTAAAAGAATGATGAAAGGTTCCAAATTAAAGCTGAAAGGGTCTCTGAAACTTTCTTTTTATTGACTTTTATACAGTCAAAGTCGTATACAGTATCATCAAAATCATACAAAATCATTCAACAATTCTACCTGTTTTTTAAGACTAAATTAAATTTAAAAATTGAAAACTAAAAAACTAGTTTCATTTCCAGGGTGTACTTTTTCACTTATTTTCTTGTATAAAATCAACCATTTTTCAATTATTGTAATTAATGTTACAACAAGTACAAGCTTATGATTTTTTTCTTAATGAAATGTTGATTGATAGTTTTGAAAATGATTTAAAAAGGAGCGAAACGTCAACAAATTTAATCTATACGACTTTGACTATATAAAGGCAATAAAAAGACCTAATTTGGAACCTTCAAACAATCATCAGAGCCAATTCGTAAATTTTTGAAACGGATCCACGATTCCAAAAATAGAAATAAAATTGTTTTAGGTGTTGTCAAAAGAAATACCACGTACCATTGGCGTCCGCAAAGGGGGAACTAGAAAATATGAGAAATATAAAGCTACAAATTCATTTACATTTCGTATTAAGTATTATATAAAATCATATTAAAATTTTCAAATATCAATAAGTTTTATTTGAATCATTAATTGAGCCATAAATATTCAGAATCCCTTCTTCTTCATCTTATAAATTAATTAGGCATTATCTTCAATGGCAGTGGTTGCTTTAAAGTGAGCTCTGCTTTGATTATATTATGTTTTGAATATCTTATATTTACAACAACGCTTTTTTGAATTATAGTAACCAATATTAAATTTTTTGATAATCTTGGAATTATCTCTTTAATCAATCTGGAACATTATACACTCCATCTTATATCCCATGGTGTATAAAGCTAAGATATATACCGACTTATTTGAAATCTCTCCAAATACTATAAGAGGAAGTTAAGGAATAATTAAGGCTCTCCAAGCTTTAACTTCGATTTTAGTTGAAGCTACTAAGCATTACTATGTGGATTGGTTGGTTCTATTCCTCCTATATATTCGCAACTTTACTCGTTACTCTCCGGTTAAGATCAATACCCAACATTTCGTAATGACGCTCCATTGCAAAACCGCTAGCTATCATTGAATAATCACTACCCATACCGGGATACTCAACTCTCCACTCGAAGGATTACAGTAGGGATGTTCCGGACTAGATAGTAGCCTACTACAACTACTAGGTGGTATCATGTGCTATGGGAATGTCTCTAATTACCTGGGCTACAGCTAACGGTCCTTGCGTAAGGGAGCTTATGCAAAGGGGCGTAGCCCAGGCTATTCGGGTCACCTGCCACCTGTCCCCCTTCGGTTGCGTGGGAGGGAAACCGCTCGCCTCTTCAGGAATCCTCCTTATCGTATTCCGTTTATCAGGATACCACTGGAGGATCTCAAAATAATCCTCGTCTCCTATCAGATCTAGCGGTGTTCCATACCTTAAATCCCTGAAGCGGAATGAGGAAACGTTAACAAGGGTCCGTATGATCAAAAGTAAGTATTGAAACATGAAAAAAAAAAAGAAAAAAAAAAAGACATGTGATTGAAAAGAGTTTTAGACTTGTTGTTGAAACAAACTGTTCTGTTACATGTTCTTGACTGTTCGAGTACCTTCTACGCTTGTCTGGAACGTTCTAGAATGTCCTGATTCAGACTAAATATAAGCATCTCTCATAATATCTCATTTTAAATGTGGATTTACACCACTTTCAAAATAAAAACTCGACATTATTCATTCCGAAAAGGGTTATCATATGCAATTTTTATTCTCCGAACAGCATAAGATTGATTAAGACGATTCTTGAGGCAGGAACTTATGATATATGTAGCGCTGTGATATTTAGCTTAGTAGAGCCTATTATATTCTCCTGCCATATGCAATGCCAGCCACTACACCCACGTAACAACTGATTTCCCCCCATCAACTAGAGGTTTCACCTGTTGCCAATTAAAGGTACGGACGGGGTTTGAAGTTTCCCCTTCCGGACGACCTTGCTCGGTCAGGATATGATGTAGATGAGGAAGCCGACCGCCTCACATGGCTCGCCTCTGAGCCATGTCCCATTAAATTTTCACGTCGAAGGAGATAAAAGATATTTTAACACTTATGGGTGTTTAATTGCTTTTATTCGAAGATAATAATTATTTACAAGGCCACACAAACAATACCTATAAAGTCAAATAATCAACCAGTATGCAAAAAGTATTACCGAGCCCTAACTTATGGAAAGACTAACTCTCCTCTCCAACGCCATTTATATTTATATCCTCTGAATTAGAACAATCTAGAGAATGTTAGATTATTCTTAAACAGTCACGAGATGTACTAGAACAGTTTGTTCCAACTATTCCAACAGGAAGTCTAGAACTCTTTTCAATCATATGTTTTTTTTTTTTTTCACGTTACAATGTGTTTCAATCCCAGATAATTGAGTTTATCTATTACATCTCGTATTATTCTCTGGAGGCTAATGGAATGGTCTCCAAGTAATAAAATGAGTTTTATTACTTTGATCTAATGGAAATGAATGGGGTTATAGGGTATCGCTCCCTCAGCGAAAGAGGGCGGCATTAAAATCTCATTATAAATTGACAATACAGTTCGATATTAGAAAATATTTCAACTTTTAGAAGCAAGAATCGACAAAAATCTAATTAGAATTTTAATGATTAATCATTAGGGACTGATTGAGAATCGACAACACTAATGGTATCCACTTTGATTGAAATGAGATTAAGGTCTAGGTCTCAAAATATATTGAAAAATAAAAAATATTTCGGTAGGAAAGCAGAATAAAAGTAAAATAAATTTTAATACGAGCCATGGACGTATCCAGCAGGTTGTAGAGGGGGGCTTATGCCATTTTCGGGGGTCTGGGGGGCTACTAATTGATCAGCCCCTTTACCTTTATGTACCTTTCCACAACTGATATACTACTTTCTCAGCATATTATTTGTTCTTTACGTTACACACACAGACACACAGCATTTCGCTGGACTTAGTTATTTCGACTCAGGGGACCCCAAAATGTTTATTTCCGTGAAAAACCGGAAGTAGAAATCTATCACGATCGTATAACTTTCCCTCCCTATATATTTCATAAATAGCTAAGTAAAAGTAAAAAAAAAAAACAATCGAAATGTTGGCAAAGTAAAACTCAGATTATCAGACCGTAGTTTTGATATCTGTTAATAATAGAAATTTTAATTTTTAAATATTTTACAACCATTTCAATTGAAAGCTGGGTACATCTCAAGTTAAAAGTTGTTTTAATAAATACAGGATAAAAAAACATGTTGCAAATGTTATAAAAATGAACCATTTTTGTTAAAATCAAATACCACGAAAGAATAAATAACAAAAACATGTATAAAGATACAATTGATTAATTTAGTAAAATTACCATGAAACCAAGGTCACTAGTTCGAATAATAGAGGTCACAAGCCTGGACGATGTCATGTACGCATTACCGAGTCCTATCCAAATTAAACCCAGGATCACTACCGCGTATTGTGAAGTTCAAAAAATTAACAAAATAAAATGGCAAAATTGATAAAATACGGACCTCAAATCAAATGATCTCATTTTCACTCTAGACACGATTTCTAATAGGTTTTGCATTTTATCAGATGAATGCATGCTTTGAAATTTACTTTTATTTATTTATTTTTTTTTTTTGGGTCTTCAAGGCTTCCACTGAAGCCCTATACTGCCCATACTAACACCCATGGCACTGGGTGATACTTCTCCTACGAAAGAAAAGCACCACCCAGGGCGGGACTCGAACCTACAGCTGTGGCATGGGAGTACGGCGCTTTACCGCACAGCCACACCGGCTGTGATTTTAGTGATAATATTTATATTTTATTAGAAAAAAAATGTCTTAGCAGGAAGTAAGGAGTCTTCACCTTTTGTCTGACAGTGAATTATTTTTTTAGTTTGATAAAAAATTATTAAACCTACGATATAGATGATTTCTATGATGATAGTCATTTTTACTAAGGCATAAAAATAATAATTTTATTTTAATCAAAGTAACACACTCCAAAACAGTTCATATATTTTTCCAGACCTTACATGTCTACAATAGGAGCTTTGGGCGCCTTTGTATTCATCTAAAATACAATTACAATTAAACAACTTCATCATTAATAAATATAAAAATCTTCATGAGAAATAAGAATTACCACCTGTAAAAAAAGCTTAATTGTCAATTTTTTATAAAGAAACACAAAAACAATATAAATAAAATATATATACTGAAAAGCATTATTTTATATTTTCAAGTTGAAAGTACATCAAACAACTCGCTGAAGTAAACAAGTTATAATTAGCCTACAAGGATCCTACATTTTTACACTATATGTGTATAAGGGCGAAACTGGAATTTGATTCTCCCCACCCTAATTATTATCCTCACCAGTCATAATACCCTCATTTGTATTAAGAACCAAATTCAATAAAATTAAATTAAATACTTGCACAAGCAAACAATCACAATTTATATAAATAAATAATTAAATAATCATAGGCCCACACACATCTAAATATTGTCTAAGAATTGACTAACAGGAAAAAAACACCCAAGCATAGTCCAAAACCAATCCTTCCAAGCTGAAAGCTGACTGTTTTGGAGTCTGTTACTTTGATTAAAATAAATACATTGTACAGTCTAACTATTGATAAATAATAATTTTTTGTTGATGTATATTGAGTAAATAAAAAAAATAAAAAAATTTAAGCTCCGCTATTGAGAAGAGTGAAGGAATGGATTCAATAAATTCATAACACGGGAGGTAGATTGACAAGCGTGACACACCCACACACGCACAACTCCCGAACCAATCGTATAACGTTCCCATGCCACTCCCAAAACTCCAAGCCTCCAAACCTTCCGATCCCACTAGGATAACATATACTTTCTACAAATAAATATGTAAAGAGGAATCCCAATTCCTTCAGGATGAGAAGAATTATTCGGATAAGATTCCTAGCCGTAGTTTATTGACAGTTAATCTACTTTTTATGAGGATATAAATGAAGAGTAGACAAGGTAGTTATGGTACAAAGGCAGCAGTTGAGCCAGCCTTTGAGCCACTACGCTACATGAATAATTCATCGAGAGCTGATACGCTCTCCAAGAGCAGGGGAGGGGTAGGTCGATTGAGCTTTGAATATGACTCAAATATATCCTCATAGAGGAGTCAATGACGAGATAAATCGAGTGCATTGACAATGTGCTACATGATAAATCATGACAACTAGGCTTGAAATATAATCAAACGAGTCTTTATGCATGATGTTGAATAATTATCAGGTAAAACTTTATTCTATAATAATAAACAACAACTCAAAAAAGCATGTACGTCATAACACATCGATTTTTATTTAGATGGATTAACGCAGCAGCAATATTAATATTTTTTTCGGTATATTATGTACATACATATTTGTAGTTATTTTACAAATATACATCCATCACCTTAATTCATTAAATGTATTTCGTAATTTTCATATAAGTCTTCTAATTTTTTTTTTATTTTTAACGCTTGTATATATATATATATATATATATATATATATATATATATATATATATATATATATATATAATTTATTTATTGTAATTTGTTTTTGGGGAGAACTCAATACAGATAGAGTTGGTCACAATAATGCCATATAAGTAAAAAAAAATTTATTTAACAATGAAAAAAAGATCTCACTATAAATGAACAATAGATATAAATAAATACAAAACATTTCTACACATTCTAGAATCTATACAGGTGTTACATATTTACAATCTATACAACATATTTACATCTACTAGTTTCATGTAAACGATAGTAAACGTGTTTCTTTCTTTCTTTCTTTCTTTTTTTTTTAATAGCAAAAATAAATAGAAAATTCTCTCCTTTTGCTAATTATGTTACTAATAATTGTTTAATTAAAATAATAATATAAGTATATTGTAAAATATAATATAATAAAGTATACATCGATATTGTAGGGTAGTAAATAAATGTAAATGAAACGTATCTTATCCCTCAAGTAAGAATTGCCTCAGTTCCATGGAATAAATAATGAAAAAATACAAATTCCGGATATGGTCTGCACTATTTACTTTTAAAGTTCCAGGTAATTCTACTATGGAGTTGTTTTGAGCGCCTGGTAAATATTTACGTTTTTTATCTGCATACATGGGGCATTTATTGGCATCTAATTATTAAGTTAAATATTTTTCATATTTAGTTCCAGATTTTGTAAAACATTCTTAAATAAAAGCTTATCAACATGCTAGTAAATGAACTAAAACAATTTTATCTGAAGGTCGATAAAAAAACTTAATGATATAAACATGCCTGTTCGGTCCATCATAATCACCCCTTGTTCAAAAAATCTGGTGCGTGCGCGCAACACACAACTTTCACTTACCAACTTACTTAGATTAGAAATTAATGCGTTTTGTTAATTGCCACTTATCAAATGAACAGAACAGTTTAATTATAACGCATTGGTTTGTCATTAAAGGCGTACGGCGCATGCGTGAGCTCAAGGTGTTTTATGAGTTGACGGAATATTTTTTCTTTTCTTCTCCTGTATATGTTTACTTGATTCTCTTCATATATCATATTTAGCCGTTTCTTATTTTTAGGCGTGATGAGAGACAGTTAATTTCCCAATATAAACTAAAACAAAGGTACTTTATAGAAAAACAAAAAAAGCCCCTTCCCCATTTAAGCCCCCTCAGAACATTTTAATAATGATAAAGCTTACCTGATATTAAATAACAACTAATTTTCATTAAACATAACGAATTTGATAAAAATCGTTAAAGCCGTTTTTGAGATAATCGATCAAAAAGGTAAAAATTGGACAACATTTATTAAATAAAGTCCCCCCTCCTGTTGATCAATTTTGATGAAATTTTTACAGTCATATCTCGGGCATATAAATACATCAAATACCAAGTTTGATCAAAATCGTTAAAACCGTTATTGAGTAAATAAAAAAAACACGTGGAAATGATACAAAATTTATTGAGTAAAGTCCCCCCTCAGGTTGATCAATTTTGATGAAATTTTTACAGTCATATCTCGGGTATATCAATAGATCAAATACTCAGTTTAATCAAAATCGTTAGAGCCGTTTTTGAGAAAATCGAAAAAAACTTAAAAAGTTATTAAGTAAAGTACCCCCTCCCTTTGAGCAAATTTGATGAAATTTTTGCTGTCACATCGCAGGCATATACATACTCTAAATACCCAATTTCAGGTTCGCACGGTTTATAGTTTTTGAGCTAGTCTGTTCACACACACACACACACACACACACACACACACACACACACACACACACACACACACACACACACACACACACACACACACACACACAGACACACACACACACACAGACCATTTCGCGGGACTTGGTTATTTTGACTCAGGGGACCCCAAAACGTGTATTTCCGTTGAAAACCGGAAGTCGAAAATTTTCACGATCGCAATACTTCCACTTACTATATATTTCATATATAGGTAAATGAAAGTAAAAAACGAAGAAAATTTTGGTTATAAATTTTCTTTTAGAAACGTCAACAATAGTTTATATTTTGTTAAAGTCCCTTATTTTGTGAACTTGAGAAACGATAAATATAAAAATCCACACTAAATTATTTAAGTAATATTATTTATCAAAAATATTATGATAAATAAATTTTTAACACCTTTTAAAATGTTTAGTATGTCTAATCTTGATTAAAAGAAATAATTAAAAAAAAAAAATGTGGCTGATTTATATTTTTACTTTTGACCCCGTAATGCCACAGAGCCGCGTTTCCGATTGTTATATTTATCACCATATAAATAATAATAATAATAATACTGATATTGTAAGCAGAAAAAAATTCCATATAACATAACATTCCAGACACTTCCAATTTAAATAGAAAAAAAAAAATTAACAGATTAGAAAAATTAGTTCAAGTTCTGACTCTTCAAGTTCTTCTCAGTTCTGACAAGAACATTTATTCTGGATGATTAATTAATTTAATTTTTTTTTTTTTAAGCTTACTTGTATACTAAAAAAAATTCCATAAACGAAAAAAAGGAAATCTAGTAACGGCATAAGCTGTGTAGATGCTCTAAATCCTCAACTGTGAACTGACAAGAGTACACACTGTATCAAGGGCAATCAATTTGTTTATAAAACGGTAAACGAGCGTCCAAATCGACCCGTACCTAAACCCCGTTTAATTTCTATCGTCTGCAATATTTAACACCATTAGTCCCACCCACTTCAATCACCCTAGATATTTCATGAGTAAGTATAGTATGTACAGTCACTCAACCCATATGTAATAAACAGTTTAGGCGCCATATATTCACTATATAAACAAAAGGAAAAAATAAATACATTAATGAGTGGTTTATCAGAATTTCAATGACTACGGGATATTTTTAGGATGATTATATTCTCCGGTTTCTACAGAGAAATAGATTATGAATCAATGTTTCAAATTATTGCATTTTTCTTTCCTCAAATCTCAGAAGCACTTAAATAGTAAATTTTTTTTTTTAAGTTTTCAATGCTTTATACTAAACGGCAAAGTAGAGGGAAAAAAACTCAAGCTCAGTATTCTCTTCGTATACATTCTCACTGTGTGATCAATAGGCAGCTTCTCACTAATGTAAAAAAAAAATTTTGATCAATGTTTTAGGGGATGTGCTATTAACCAGGTTTATATATATAGATGTAATGGACCTTTCCCACAAATACGTCGCATAAAATATGTGTGAATGTGCCTGTTGAAACTATGTTTTATTTTCTGTAAGTGAAACCGACAATTTTGTTATTATGCTTTAGTTTCCTTTTCTCTTTAAAGAAAACATAAATATTGATTGTACAAGGTATTTTAGGCAACAAAGAGGTAGCTCCTAGAATCACATACGTACCACCGTCATCTGGATAATATATTTTATAATAAAATACAAATATACTATTCTAATTCGTTACCATCTCACTTGAAAGTAAGCGAAAACAATATTTTTACATAACATTAAATTGAACGTTTTCGTGGTTCGCCAAAGGCTGGAAAGCTGGAGCTCCTTTTTGCAGCAAACCCTTTGAAATTCTAATACGATTTTTTTGTACCATGTCTATATTTTAAAAAACGGCTAGTTCGATTTTCAAATAAGTTAACAGGGAGTAGGGGCATGTAAAAATACAGTCCCATATCAATATGTTATCTGATTTCACAAACAGCTATGGAGCTAAAAAAATTATATCTACTTGAAAAGCGTACATTTGTTGATTTTAATCAAAGCCTAGCCGTTTGTTTATTTATTTAACGCCCATTTACACAGCTATGGCTGATCGGAAGATGTTACAGTGGGAGTCTACGTTTTGCCTATCCAGATTTAATTAGGATAGAAATATTTAAAAAGTATCTGACATCGCACTTCCTCGGGACATGTATTGTTCGTCCCATTCGAACGAGGGGATAGCCAATGTTTTTATAATCCCATTAAAAATCCTATGACCACCTGACTGGCTAGGAACCCGCGAACTTAGGAGTAGTAGTTTATCCAAATCAAAGCGTGGCTTTCCCATTGATTTTATTCCAAAAAGAAGTATTATTGACATTGAAGTTCGTAAAATTGTGAAGGACCTACGCTGACACTTCATGGTAACCTTTTTTTTTATTTATTTATTTTTTTTTATTACTGAATCCAAAGCTTCTTCAAAGGCGGTTGCGATCCTGCGATCATTATACCACCGGCACCGACTGTGAAGTAACCTCAGGGGGTCAGAGGTAAAACATATCCATCGCTATTACACCCTGGCAGAAGAGGAGTGATGTAAGAATAAATGGTCGGAGATGGAAGCGATATAATACCCGCAGCCTTTGAGGGGATGGCATTATGACTTGTGAAAGTAGCGTCTGAGTAGTCAGCCCGAGCCATCCGTCTTCTGCCTGCCTCTAGTGGAAGTAATCAAGGACGCTTCCAAGATTCTATTAGTACTCGTCCTCAGAATATAGGTGCGGTAGCACAGGAATTCGGCCCTGATCACAGGAAAAAATGCAGGCTCTTTGCCGGTCAACTTATATTAATAACTGTAAAAATGGTTTTAAGAGTCTGGATGAGAACTTTATATGATTTTATTAGAACTAGAGGATACGATTCTGATGGGAAAGCAATTCTAAGGAAAATCAAATAGAATCTGATTTTTTTTTTTAATGCGATTGTACACAATTTTACTTTCCTTACCTCTGCAAAGATACAAAAATTGGTGCAAATAATCTCACAAAGGATAAATTTTAGAAGAAAAAAATTCGTGCTTTTGTACGAGACCTTCGCTTAAGGTATTAGAACAGGATGGAAATTGAATAAGATTATAACAACAAACCAAAGGTAACTAAAAAAATAGAAGTTAAGGTACAGTGGTGCTCAGAAGGGTAGACCAGAGCAGTCATTTCTCTAAGATAAAATTATTTGATACTGAGGGAGGCACCTCCTGAACGCTTTAACGTGGGCTAACACCGGTTTAACATCATCACATTACACTAAAATTTGTTTTTCTACTAGAGCTACCTGTTCGGCTCAAGACGTATTTTTTTTTTTTTTTTTTTTTTTTTTTGTTCAATATCTCAATTGTATTTATTTAATTACGGAGAACCTAACCCTGTCCGCTGAGCAACATACCCCGACCCCATTTCACAAATTATACAACGGTTCATTTGATTTAAAAATAAATTTCAAATATTCATCCAAGCTTTTCAAATTTTAATTTTTTTTTTATTAATTTTTTATTACGCTAAAAAAAAATTACATATTAGAAAGAAAATACAGCAGACTACAATATTCGAACAGTGATGGGCGATTTAAAACATATCAATAGAAAGAGTTGAGGTGAGTTTCATCGTTACAATACTGACATATAGAGTATAAAATGTATATGCGTAGAAAGCATTAGTGATAATATAATTATGACACTTTCACAGCTTATAATCTCTCTATATATAAGAGGCTTTGTACTGACTGACAAAATCAACGCAGAGCAAAAACTACTAATGATAGAAACTTGGAAGTTCGGAATTTAGATTTTAAACGCGATGTAGGTAACCACTAAGAAAGGAACTTCAAAAATGAAACCCCTAAGGGGTTTAAATGGCGAAATGGTCGTTTAACTCAAACGGACACCTATTTTTGCACTTCGAGAAAAAATATCTAATTTGGACTCATTTTAAAGATTTAGATACGAGGAGTTTGACTCGAAAGCCCCTACGGACGTCGAAAACCATGTTTTAAAGCCGAAAAATAAAGCGTTCATGACGAGTAAGCAATTTTTTGTTTCGGCGGTTTTAGTGAACTCTCTCCATTCCGCGTCTCCCTCTCTTCAGAGTTGGGCATATTTAAATAAAAATGTAATTATGATTATGACTAATAATCATAAATGTGAATAATGATTGTAATCATCATTCTTTAGCGTGGAATCATAAATCATGAATTGTATTAATCACTGGTTGTGGAGTATTCATGAATAAAATGTATTCAACAATCATGAATGACCATTATTCTGACCATTATTCATTATTAAATGTTAGTCAGTAATCATGATTAGGAAGAATTCATTATTCATGATTACTCATTACTCATTAATCATGACTAATGGGAATTCACTACTCATGATTACAGATCATTCATTAATCATGAATCATATAAATTCATTAATCATGATTACAAAAAAATCACAATTCTGAGTCTTACAAATTATGAATGATGATTGAAAATTTGTTTGCTCTTTCCATTCTTGTCAATAAACCTATACTAATTCCCATTGAAATTAGGGTCTAATTCTTTACTTGTGACTTCAAATGCTGTTCAGTTGACTGCACCCACTCTTAGGACTTGTCCTTGCTCATTAGGACAACTTTTAATTCAGAAATGTATCCTCGTCTTTTAAATTTAAATGAATAATGATTATGAATATATTGTATTCATGATTGATGATTGGTGAATTTTTGTTATTCATGATTGATGAATATTAGGTATTCATGATTGATGAATATTATATTAATCCCAGCTCATGAATATATTTTATTCATGAATAATGACTAACTGAATTTATCAGTATTCGTTATTCATGGATAACTGAATGCCAGTTATTCAATATTCATTTCAAATGAATACCATAAACACTTAATAATCATTAAAAATACTCCGAACTGATTACGAATAATGGTTATTCATTATTCATGAGTTTTATGATTACAATTATTCATATTCATTAATCATTATTCAGATTACAATTTGCCCAACTCTGCCTCTCTTATACCGAGCAGGCAGCTTCCCCCTCCAACATTCCACCTACCGGAAGCTCCGATTCTACTAAATCTCCTTAACATCAGTTAACATATTATATTAAATCGACGGGGAATGCTAGTTTACTATATTTCAGGAACATATGTGCATGAATTAGAAAATCGTATATATTGATTTGTTTTGCTAATCTTGCCCACCGGCGTAAGATAAACATTAACTTGCAACATTTCTATCTAAAAACATGGAGGGCAAAAATAAACATTCTAGAGCAGGGGATGGGGGGGGGGGGTGATGACATCGCTTGCAATTAGTAAACAGGGAATATAAAAAAATATCGGGGAAACTGTTACGTAGACTGAAAAGGGAATCGACAAGAGAAAACGTACCGTGTATGGATTCGAAAAGTGAATCTACAACAGCAGCAGTATCGGGGACCCTGCGAAAGTAGACCGAGCCAAGGGAACGATAAGAGAGAAAATAGAACAATCGAACGTTGATCAACATTTCCTTACAAACAGATCGGATTGGAAGCGTTGCATGATGTGGAGGCAGAAATGCCAAGGGGTGAAAGGTATGTGGGAACCTTCCTCTGCCTTACCACACGGCTTTTGACTGACGGCCGGTCCTCAACCTTTTATTCGGCAAGTGTACCGCTCTCCTCAGCTCCTGTCATATCAGAGCGGAAGAGCACAATGGAGATCTTAAAGCCAAGCTTACAGGCAATACTGAAAATATACCATCAATAAACACAACACTTTCTTGGCATAAACAAAACCACAACAACAATAAACTTTAAGGTTATTGACACTGGCTGGGCGATCTACCCTGAATCCCACTTCCTTAAAAAACATCTAGTAATTTTATTTTACATGCATTTTTTATCTGTAGGGGAAAGTGCCCTATTATGGGATACTTTTTTTTAATATTTAATCGGTTGGCTCTAAATTTGTTTAGACGATTCAAAAAATGTTGTTATACATTTAGTAGTAGCAGTAGACCATATCAAAAATGAAAAACATCCAAATCATGGTTAATGTGAGATAAGTAAAATTTGTACTTTTTGAAAATAGGCTCTTAATACGGGATAAGGGGTGTCCTAATATGGGATACAGATCCCGTATTAGGGACCATGATATAAAATGAAATATATATTAAGGAATATGATCTTCGACATTAATCTTCAATTTTATAGAATAAAAGCGAGTTTACGGTACAAACTATATCCAGAAACCACATATCCCACATTAAGCACCACCCCATAAAATGGGACACACATTCCCCTATCAAATAATAATTTTACTTTCAAATAATAAATAAAAACCTAATTTTCATCCTGAATGTCAATGAAAACTATTATATCGCCATTTAGTGATGAATTATATCCACTTTTATTTAGTTAATTAATTGGGATTGGGCAATATGCCTATAGTTGGAGATCAGTGAGTGAATTAGAAGGCAAAAAAGATGGTAGAGGTTAATACAGTTCAGCTAAACACTGGACATTCCATATGTTAAGCAGAGGAACATTAAAAAGTCTCGAAAATTACAAAATGTTTAACACTTTTCGCCGCTATGTAACAGTCGAATGTAAAAAAAAAAAAATAGTTGGGTTTTTTTAATACTTTACTTTTATAGGACAGGTTAGGAAACTTCACTTTTTTGGAAATATGCTGATTTGGGGTTCATCAGAATAGTTTTATATTTTTTATTTTTTTTATTTTTTTCCTGAAACGTACGATTTTTACGTTTGATTGTACCGAATTTCACGTTAGTATCATGTTTGATTTTATTCTGAATAAAATAAAACTGCAGAAGTAAATAATGTAAATCAAGATGAAATTGAAAAAAACAAAAAAAAAACATTGTCCTGAATTGAGGATTCAATGTTCTGGACCCGAATACCAGAATCATTCAAGATCGTTAACAGAATGAATGTCTAGATTTAACTTTATCGTAGTAATTGATGGAAAAATTATTACAGTTTTAATATCACGATCTTAACTAAGAAATCGGTAGATATCGATAGTTATTAATAACGAGTTAATAATCGTACAGATTGTTAATGCACTTTATAATACAACGACAAACATTAAAATTAAAATAGAACATGAAGCAAAATTTAATAAATCACGTAAGAATAAATAATTTAGCATATGTTCCCGCCACTCTTTGCTAGTTCTTTACATGTATCAATAATGAATTTTAATTGATTACTCAAAATGCTACAATAAAAAAGCTACGAATAAATTTATAGCTCATACTCACGAATTGAAGTTAGAATAAAAATACTAAAGATGACACTCACCTGAAATAAAAAAGAAAATGATTAGTCGCCAAGTTACGAGCCTAATACCTGATTTCAAAATAAGAGGTATAGGTAGTATAAATCGAAAACCAACTAGAACTTTTTTTTTTCTTTGCTGGATAGATGTGGGTAGCAATTATTCAGGCAAAAAAATAAAATAATTATAGAGGTGAGTCCTGAAGATGACAGAGGTCGGTGATGTCGAAAGGTCGGTACATTAAATAACAACGATCAAAAATCTCATTAACTTCTGACTTTTCCGGTTGGACTACCTCTTTTAAGAAATTTTTATTTATTTATTTTATTTTTTAACGTCTAAAAATAAATAAAAATGTTAAAAATATATTAATCTATATTAGGCAGAGTAAAGTGTGTTTACCCAAACCAACAAATATTTTTTTTTTTGTTAGCTCATAAATTTGCAGACTTTTAACGTTTTGTAGATGAGCCCTTGACCAATAAATTAAAACAATCTATAACCGTTATAAAGGTTAGTGATAAATAAACCGATATTACAGAAGCCCAAAATTTTCAATCGTACTTTTCTCAAATCTAAGATTTTGGACTTAAAATTTACGCTGCAGTCACAGAAATATATTATTTCTTCTTTACTTTATTCAGTCTGGAAATAATCAATAAAACCAAAAATCATAAAATTTTGTTCGTATCTTCGCATTAAGACTGGAAATTTTACGTTTCATTCTTTAAAAGTTAATTTAAATACTTGTATAATACGAAAATGCCTAATACGATACACTTAAAATTAAAAAACTCGACACTTGCAAAAAATAAATGAATAATAAGAATTTATAATTTCAGGTACAGGATATATGGTTGGGCATGGTATACGGTCAACTAGCCAATCCGTAAAAACTCAAATAGCCGAAAAAAGGTTATCTTTAGGCTTTAACTATATTCGGTGTCTGGCTTGGTGATTTTTTGATACAATATCTTATCATTTTTGGTGAGTAATCCATTGCTGACAGTAGTAACATCGTCAGTGTTTTGAATCGCATTGGAAGATTATCAAGATCAAAATTAAAAAAAAAAAAAAAGTATATACCCGAAAAGTAAACTCGTTATAAAACTAGGTACGATGAAAGACTGAATTTAGTTTCAAAAATCTCGAAAGCCAATCTTTTTTTTTAATTCTTTAGTTCACTACACCCAACGAGCGTAATTAACAAGTCGAATTTCAAAGACTGTTTTTGTTTTTCTTAGGTTCGAAACTTAGCTGAATAATTTTTAATTTTTAAAGTGAGATTTGTAACTATAGACTGTATCATAGTTTTGGGAACGGTCTACTTATTCATCAAGAAATATTAAACTATCCAAAACGACCTAAACACAGCAAAAATAATTTCCACACATTTTAACATTTCACCATTTTCCTCCTTCTTAAATTGATGTTAACCTATACAATAGATAAGGGAGGACTCCGAAAGATTTGGATAACCAATACAAATAAAAAATTATGACCAAATTTAGTTGTATATTATAATATGTTAGCATATTTATCCTCAACTAATACACTATTAGAATCCTTCAATCTCTTGGGGAACGATTTCCAAAATCACCTCTTAAAAATCTCACACCGTTTGTTTCAAACGCACAATATCCGTGTCAAGCCCGAAATGGAGTTCATTTATCCAACATGCGGAAAATGTGTGGTGAGGTCAGATGGGAATTGAAAAATTATGCAAATGGATGTTATTGCGTGGGCGTCCACAGGAATGGACACCTACATAACAACGGTTAGTCTCGTTCCGTTCAATATTTTTATTTTTACTTTTTATAATACAAGGAATTTAGATTAATAAATAAAAAAAAAAAACCAAAGTGGTTCGATAAAGCTATTTAGTTAATAACACAGATCTGATAGGTGTTATTGGGTAAATTAAATCAAGGACAGAAATAAATTAGCGAAGAATGCTATTAATTCTTAATATATTTTAAGTAAAAATAATTCAGGCACACATTTATATTTTTAATAATAATTATTTTAAACTATGAAGGAGTTTTACTGTATCATCATTCATCACGGATCATTACCGATTTCTAAGCTAGCCATATTAAAAAAATATTAATCAATATATATTATAAAGCAAAGTGTACAATGTGCGTGCCGAAAAGGCTCAAAAACGACTACACCTATGATTAAGGAAGCTATGTCGCCGTTTAGCCATATAACCCCTAACGTAGCAGGTTTCCGTTTTTCTCTTAAGGGAGTAAAATTGAAGAGAAAAGGACTGGAATATTAAGCCTCTCGCACCATTTAATTAGCCTCTCTGAAATTAAGATAAGAGTTTATGAATGATAAATTAAGTTTGAGCTCCATACTACCAGGAAGCGCTAGGGAGCGTTTCACTCAATGTTTATTGTTCATTCATCCAGTTCAGTTTGTAAAGGTTATATATTTGTTCAGCTGTTCTTTTTAAATTACTAAAAATTAAGCGAAAATAATTAAGTTTCTCCTTTGCTTTCAAAATAAAGTAATGATTTTACATCTCTGCAATCAATCAGAAAACCAACTGGATTCCTTAAAAAAAAGTTTTCTCTTAAGAAGGCTAATATATGATCAGCACATTACATTTAATCTATATAAAATATATACTTAATTAAATTTAATGCAATATGAGTGAACATTTCTTAGTAGCACAGTGAGCGAATAAAATCAGACATAAAAAAAGAGATGAATTGATTGATTATAAATCTAAAATAAAATGTTTGAAGTGTTCTTATTGTTTTTATGAAAAAGAAGTTGGTTTGGTTACTACGTATGATGACCATTCCAGTAGACAAAACGACTAACTCCAATAACAGCATTCAAGATTTTATCATCCCTCATAGTTCAAGATAAAAAAAATTATGATGAAAAAATTATGCCTTCAAGAAATTTTGGTTTTCGCTTTTTAATAGTAGTAAGATTCTAGATTTGCGGAAACCGTTCAAATTACGGGGGGGGGGGGTATCTTAAGGGATGTTGAAATGGAAGCAAGGTCTTAAAAACGTTTCTATGAATCTTCGGTAGTTTCTAAACTTCTGGATCAAATAGGACCATCATAGTGGTCGGCGCTTAAGTTTTACTCGAAATATAATTTTTTTAACTGAGATACCGGATTTTTTAACTATAATCTAATAACTTATTACCTGCTGACTACTTGGAATGGGCTCTTAGGATTCAGAATCACAGAAACCATCAAAAACGATGCATAACTCGACAAAGTTGCAGCAAAATTAATTGTTCATTTATCATTTTCAACCCCCTGTAAATTACACAGGATTCCTTATTTGGGCGGACTCTGCAGATCTCAAGTCTGTAGAATTTCGATACCAAGTTAAAACCGAATTTTCAAGAAGGTGCTAATTTTGTTCTATATTTCCTTTAATTTTTAAGTTTTTCTGCTATTAAAACTACCACACAACTACTGGAGCGAAACCGGGCAACCTAGCTAATTCACTCTAAATCACTAGAACATTTAATGATAGATTCTATTTTCTTAAAAAGACACCAAAGGTTTCGAGGTATCTAAGGAGAATATAAAATATTGCTAGATAAATTATCTCTATTTTAACCGAACTTCTGTAAACCACCACAATTCTCAAGTGCGTTAAGATGAATTTTTTTTTTTTTTTTCGAACGTGCAAAAATAGGTATTTTCAGATTTTATTTCCTAATTCCTTATTCCCCCACATAAATACTACATTCAGATTTAAAATTAATGGACTGTAGTAGGATCTTAGATAAGATAATTCCTCTACTAAATAATAAGGATTCCATTGGTTTCATTGGTTATCATTTGGTAGAAAAATGCAACCATTATAATATTGTATAACCTCCCTCCCTCTTCGCTACAAGAATGCCAGGATTATCCGATTTCACCCTAGATCGAATGGCAGCTAATATATAAATAAATATATCCAAGTATACCTATCTGAA
The DNA here is from genome assembly GCA_911387785.2 of Aelia acuminata. Lineage (NCBI taxonomy): Eukaryota > Metazoa > Arthropoda > Insecta > Hemiptera > Pentatomidae > Aelia > Aelia acuminata. Next base: position 121,004,317 of record OU426982.1, on the reverse strand, counting down.
AAATATAAATATGTATAGTAAATGTCTTCGTAGAGATCGTTTTTAGATATGCACATAAGTTTGCTGCATAAAACTGCGAAGCAATCCCACCCTACGGACAGGGTTTCGTTTTCAAAGAAGGCATTCTAATCAAAACCGACAGGGGCATAAATATAAAATTTTACTACTGGGAGTAAATTTACTGTCCGAGAACCGTAGACGATTGGTTCTGCAACAGTTATGCATAAACAAGCAACGGATAGGTTCGAAAGCTATTTCGGTTCAGCAATGATCGGACCAGGAAGGCACTTCGACCATACTTGGGATATAGTCAACGACCAGTCGCCAGTAGTTGTAAATTAAATAGCCAGAAGTTGATTTCAGCTCATAAAATATGATTAGGGTTTGGAATTAACGGGCAAACAGTTACGGCATTGAAATAAAATGAAATTCAATAAAATAAAAACCTTAGAAAAATATTTTTTTATTAGAAAAAGGACTAAGAAGATATATAATCACGTCCCTACATCTTTGTGCAAAAGACATATGACATCTCTAGCAATCATATAAGGAGTCTTAGGAAGTCTATAGCGAAGGTTGGTAATGGGCTAATCAATTACGCCATTAGTCTAACAATCCAGCTTAATTATTATACTTAACTATTGTTTTAAGTTGTTAAAGTGCACCATAAATTGCAAGTAAGAAATTGTTCATTTACCAGGTGTGTAAATATGAAACCGGAATTCGCCAATAATAGGAGTTAGCAGTCAATATAATCTTCTAACTATTCCGTCAGTGGTGTTATTTGCTTTTGCCTACATGTAATAAAGAGATCCAATTGATACCATTGATACCACCAACATCAGTTTCATTCTATAACCGTGTTTTTAGTGGCGTTGAACATGTCGACTTTTGTGCCAACAAATCAAGATTTGCGGACAGCATTTATTTTCCATTTCCTTCTGAAAAAAATTGGAGCATTATCACATAGGATACTTGTTGAAGCTTACGGGGAGCATGTCCTAGGCAAATCTCAATGTTTCGATTGGTTCAAAAAATTTAAAGATGGATTTCGATAAAAGAAACAAAGACCGAGGAAAACCACAAAAAAAAAAACTTTGAAAACGCTGATTCGGAAGCGTTTGTTGGACAATTACTACATGTGACACCGTCTCCATTTGTTTGAAAGGCATGGAAAAGATCCAGAAGGTCGGAAAATGGGTACCTCACCAACTGAATGACAGGCAGCAGGAAGCTCGAAAAACCTCATGGCGAATGCTGCTCGCCAGGTACAGAAAAAAAGTCATTTCTTCATCAAATTGTAAGAAAATGCTCTGTGTCTGGTGTGATCAGATGGGTGTTACCTACTATGAACTGCTGAAACCTGGATATACCTACAACAGATGATAAATTTGAATAAAGATTTGCGCCAAAAAGTCCCAAATATCAAGAAAGGACACACAAAGTGATCTTGGTCCATGACAATGCCCCATCATATTCGGCTAAACGGACCAAGGAAACGATCCAAGTGTTTGGTTGGTAAATTCTTCCGCAGGCGGCTTATTCACCAGATTTGGCCCCATCCGATTACCACCTATTTGCATCGATGGACACGCACTAGCTGAGCAGCGCTTCACTTCTTATGAAAATGTACGAAATTGGTTAAGTGATTGGTTTGACTCAGAAGAGGAAGCATTGTCTTGGCGGGGAATCCACAAATTGCCTGAATGATGGGAAAAATGCATAGATAGCGAAGGACAGTACTTCGAATAAAAAAGTATGTATCATTTTTACACAATCAACTCTTATTTGCTATTTGAAAAATTCCGGTTTCATATTTACACACCTGGTATTATTAATTCTTTGCACTCGGCACCGGTTCGGACGTTACCTACCGGCATCTCGACGCAGCTTATTCGCGAAAACGTAATATTATAGAGTAAAATTTTAGAACCAAGTAAGGAATTGTAATGAAATTTAGGTTATATCTCCATATATATAAGAGGCTTTGTCCTGACTGACGGAATCAACGCAGAGCAAAAACTACTAATGGTAGAAACTTGAAGTTCGGAATTTAGACTTTAAACGCGATGTAGGTAACCACTAAGAAACGAATTTCAAAAATATAACCCCTAAGGGGCTTAAATGGCGAAATTGTCGTTTAACTCTAATGGAAATCTATTGTTGAGATTTTAAACCATATGTTTTTTATTTAAATATCGATTTAACGTTACAATAGTATTAAAATAGACATTCACATAAAATATGGCTACTGATTATTTAAACATTAGTGGTAATCAAATTATGCACACTGTGATTCCCATGATTGGGGATGGTGCGTGTTTATTTCGATCTCTTCTCCATATATATACTACTACATATATATATACTTCTCCATATGTATAATAGGCTTTATCCTGACTGACAGAATCAACGCAGAGCAAAAACTGCTTATGATTAGAAACTTCGGAATTTAGATTTTAAAAGCGATGTAGGTAACCACTAAGAAAGGAATATCAAAAATGTAACCCCTAAGAATATCTAAAATGTAAATGGCGAAATTGTCGTTTAACTCTAACGGACATCTATTTTCGAACTTCGAGAAAATATATCTAATTAGGACTCATTTTAAAGAATTTGATACGACGAGTTTAACTCGAAAGGCCCTATCGCGCGTCGAAAACCATGATTTACAGCCGAAAAATGAAGCGTTCACGACGAGTAAGTCATTTTTTGTTTCGGCGGTTTTAGTGAACTCTCTCCATTGCGCGTCTCCTTCTCTTCTACCGAGCCGGCAGCTTCCCCCTCCTACATTCCACCCACCGGAAGCTCAAATTCTACTAAATCTCCTTAACATCAGTTAACATATTATATTAGATCAATACCAAGATAATGGTCACAGAATTGATTTTAAAGGATCGCGGGCGAAGCCGCGAGGGGGAATGCTAGTGTATTTATGAAGCTTCAAGAACACATAGTTACAAAAAAATTAATTTTTTTAAATTTTATATTTCTTTATAATTTTATATTAATTTCAATTTTTTTTAAATTTTATTCATGTTTTTATAATTTTATTATCATTATTGTATATAAAAGCATAAAAAAATCTAATTGGAGAAGTAAAAACAGTTAAGAAATTACGAGATGAGACCCTTTTAGATGATGTTTTCTCAGATATCCACAATCAGAAATGCTCCTAAAATGTGAAAATGTACTTAATAACTTTCCGGGTAAAGTAGAAGCACATGGGAAACTAAATCAAAGTAAAAGGATTATTGGCCCCGAACTAAATTATTGTACAATTGAGAAAATAAAAGATGAATTAAAACCATAGGCCGATGTTAAAAGGTTAAAGTACTATAAAAATAATGAAAAACACCGCGAGCTGCAACCGTCATTTATCACCAAAAGCGAAATATCCTATAAATAGTTTTTACTATATGTTTATGTCTTTATATGTTAAAAACTGAAAATTATTTGCATTGTCTCCGTAGCGGAGCCTTCGAGTTTGATGACAAGTTTTAAATGGCTCCGCTACGGAGACCTCGAGTGAAAGGGGTTTATATATCGGTCGTATAATTATGTAAATTTTTTGGTTCTTCATTATCAGTTGTTTTATATGAAGTTTTCTAATACTGTATATTTATTTTCTTACGTATCATTTTTTTAATACAAGTTCACTGAGTGACTGTTTTTTTATTTATCTAAAACAAAGAAAAACAACTAAGTGAAATTAAAAGTTAAGTAATAAGCAGAAAAAAACGTATGAATCCAAAAAATGAGGTAATCGTTTCGCAACAATTGAAAACGCCTAAAATAGAATATTTAATTTACTGGTTATAAAATGATTTCGCACTTGCGAATGGGCGCATTCCTCAGTTTTTTTACTCCGTCACTTGTTGGGGGCGACCGTAGCAGATAATTTTTTAAAATTAATTTTAACAAACAGGTATAAGGGCTTACCTGGGGAAAGCACTATGTTAGCATGTTTGTTTGTTTAACGCCACTTTATGCCACTAAGGCTAATCGGACGACTACAGTGGGAGTCCTAAATTTTGACGAGTACCTGACATCGTATAGGCTCGGGCATTTTACGTCCTATCCGAGGGACGGCATGGCTAAGAATTTTTACCGCCCTTTAAAAAATCGTAGGGCCACCCCGGGACGCAAACCCCCGACCTTTAATATTGTAGGTTGCAACGCTAATCGTTATACCAACCACAAGTGACCCCCCTATATCAACATTATATTTTGATTAGATTAATTACGTTGAAATCCGGGCGGTTGAGCGTGAGACAAACCTTGTTGCAATATATATTATTGCAAATATAAATATATCAGCCTTTCATTTGTGATATATTTACAGTGACTTAACACAAATTTCAAAAATTTGCATGAAAGAATTTTAAATAATGCTTCTCTTTGGAAAATTCTTCCTTTTTATATATTTTAGTTAACAGCAATGTCTTAATATTTCTGTCATACTATTTTCAAAATAAAAAGGTACGGATTTTCCGAAGAGAAAAATTATTAAAATGGCTTTCCTGAAAAATGTTGAAATCGGAGATAGTCATTCTGTTAACTGAAAAGGCTTATATTTCTAAAAAAAAAAATAGATCAGGTGCAGTATATATATATAAAATGAAATTACAAATGGAACATGGGAGTTCCTATACTTTTCACAGTTCATACTGGGTTATGTTAAAAACCTGACGATTACACCCCGTTTTATCTCGAAATATGGAGATTAAATAATGGCGTAAACTGTTACCCATTGGCTGGATGAGAGTAAGGCGCTGAAAGAATAAGGTAAACGTCAAAGTAGAATCTATTTTGAGATAAGGTTAAGAAATTAGGGTTGCGGTAAAATATTATTGGAGGTCCTGTTAATTCTATAAAATACGCCTCGGCATCCCGGTGCAGTACCGTTGGTTGTTTCTCCTCTCCTCCGCTATTACTGTACGCTACGTTCTATTAGCTTTATCTGTTCTATTTCATTTCTTATTCCTTTAATTTCTCTTAAGTAATAATTTCAAGGAAACAATAAAACACAAAGAGCAATTGAAAAACATCAAAGTAGTCATCCCAATTTCCTTGACTAATTCTGAATTATTGGAGAAAAAAGAGAAAATATAAAATAAAACAAATATAAAAATTAAATTTTATAGTATAAATAATTTATTTATATAATTATAAATAGTGGTGTATTGGAGTGGTTAGCATAGGAACCTACAATACTAAAGGTCTCGAGTTCGCGTCCCGAGGTGGCCCTAAGGATTTTTTATGGGAGTAAAAAATCTTGTCTATGTAGTCCCTCGGATAGGACGTAAAATGGAGGTCCTGAGCCTGTACGATGTAGGCTACTCGTTAAAGGTCCCTATCCTAATTATACCTGGATAGGCAAAATTTAGGACTCCCACTGTAGCATCGTCCGAATAGCCTAAGTGGCGTTCTAAATAATTAGAAATAATAATCTGAACAAAAACATGAAAATAATGACCAGTAGAAAACTTTAATCAAATATAGTATAAATCTAAAAATATTATAAAATATTTTTTTAAGCTAGGAAAACACATCATTAAAAGTTTCCCCTACATTTTCTCAACTGAGTGTATGTCATTCAATCAGGAAAGAATTGCTGAACAAAATATCCCACAGTAATGCCGAGTTTCGCGGGATTGGAAAAAAATCTAATGGTGCCAGAATAAAAAATAAAAAGCAGTCATGAAAAGTTACAAACTGATATTTCTAGATGTCTATTAATCAGGTAACGATTTCAGAATGGTTAGTAAAATGACAATGTTGAATCACGATGAAATATTAGTAGCATAAATGTTGCAATATTTGTAGGAGATTTAAAGTTTTTTTTTAATGCTACTTTAAATTTACTCAGTGAGCGAAACGAATTCAAGATAACAGAATATTAATCATTCTTTTTTTTTTCCTTTCCATTTTTTTAAAGTAATAAACCTGATACTACCGAACAGAAATTATTTTATCTTATCATATACCGATATAGAATTCAGGATTATAAAATTGTGTTTTAAGTAAAATATTTAATCTACTTCCGGCTTAATACTAATACCTTCAAAAAACGTGATTTATGAAAACGTCGTATCTAAAGGGATTATTATAAATATTGTATTAGGCTTGAGCGTTCAACTAAAACATACTAACCTGTCAGGCGACCAAGTTAAACGATTTATTTTTGCTTGCTTCAACTACAAATAAACTTAAAATCTATTGATGTTACTCAATTTTTGCTAGATTTGTTTCTTTAAAAAAAAATGAACTGTGTTGGGCTCAGTACTGAGTAAGGAAGTACTGTTTCTTGGCCATTCGTTTAAGGCGATTTGAACATGATCACGCTCGACCGCCAGGCTTTTCACCTAAATTTTCCAATTATGGGTACCCACTTTATGGAGGTTTGCCCCAAGAGGTTAGTCTTGGCCAAATATGGCAGAATATTGAAGATGCCCAACCAAGCCCAGATTCGACCTCGGAATCTTAAGCATATCAGCTCAATACCTTACTAATGAGCTCCCACAGACAAAAAAAAAGTTATAGTTTTGAAATTAGAATTGACTTATTATCATTAAAAATAATCTGAGTTACAGTATATTCTAGGGGCCGTATTTTTTTTTGTCTTATGCTCTTAAAGTCTAAAAAGCTAAATAAACTACCATTAATTTATTTTTATTATATGCCAAGGCAAAAAATAGTTCGTTCAATGCAATACTGGTTTAACGTTTAAAAAATGTGATTTTTTATTAGAGACAATTAATGCTTTATCTTTCCACTTGCTTTGATGTCGTTTCCTTCTATACCGATTGTTAAAATATTTCAGAAATCATAAATATAAGCGGTGGTGAACAGAGATAGTAGAAACACAGTGGAAGATAACTCGAAAGAAAAAACTACTAAAAAATAAGATTCTGAGCTAGACCAGCCAACCAACTCATCTTAATTCAAATCTTCACATTATCCCACATCTTCAAAAGTTAACTAAACCATTAATATAGTGTACATATTTCACGTCCATACCCCAACCAAAATTGTTAGTTTAAAATAATATATATATATATATATATATATATATATATATATATATATATATATATATATATGAATAATATATTCATTTTAATTTAATTTATAATCATCATTTACCAATATACAGTCCATCGTAGAGTCAAAGCGGTCAATACTATATATGGTTTATACCAGACCATTAACACTAAACCTACCGACTTCTGAAATAAACATAATAGTCTTTTCCAGTAATTGCAGAAGCAGCTACTTCTATTAGAAACCTGCCTTTGCCAGTGTTGCCACAAATTATATAAATGTATTTATACCTGGCTACACTGCGGGTAACCAGACATATAAACTCTCTCAGAGTGTGTGTTGATTACGTGTGTGGGATACTGTGACTTGCTAAAAAAATCTGGTGCGTGCGCGCAACACACAACTTTCACTTACCAACTTACTTAGATTAGTAATTGACGTGTTTTGCTAAATATCATTTCCCAAAGTCACACATTTTTCTACATTCATATCTTATTTTTGTTAATAGTTAAAGCCGTTTTTGAGTAAATAAAAAAACCCCGGAAAAATGATACAAAATTTATTAAGTAAAGTCCCCCCTCCCGTAGATCAATTTTGATGAAATTTTTACAGTCATATCTCGGGCATATAAGTACATCAAATACCAAGTTTGATCAAAATCGTTAAAACCGTTTTTGAGTAAATAAATAAAACACGTGAAAATGATACAAAATTTATTAAGTAAAGTCCCCCCTCCCGTAGATCAATTTTGATGAAATTTTTACAGTCATATCTCGGGCATATAAGTACATCAAATACCAAGTTTGATCAAAATCGTTAAAACCGTTTTTGAGTAAATAAATAAAACACGTGAAAATGATACAAAATTTATTAAGTAAAGTCCCCCCTCCAGTAAATCAATTTTGATGAAATTTTTACAGTCATATCTCGGGCATATAAATACATCAAATACCAAGTTTGATCAAAATCGTTAAAGCCGATTTAGAGTAAATAAAAAAAACACGTGAAAATGTTACAAAATTTATTAAGTAAAGTCCCCCCTCCGGTTAATCAATTTTGATGAAATTTTTACAGTCATATCTCGGGCATATAAATAGATGAAATACTCAGTTTAATCAAAATCGTTAGAGCCGTTTTTGAGAAAATCGAAAAAAACCTAAAAAGTTATTAAGTAAAGTACCCCCTTCCTTTAAGTAATTTTGATGAAATTTATGCTGTCACATCGCGGGCATATACCTACACTAAATACCCAATTTCAGGATCGCACGGTTTATAGTTTTTGAGCTAGTCTGTTCACATACACACACACACACACACACACACACACACACACACACACAGACCATTTCGCGGGACTTGGTCATTTCGACTCAGGGGACCCCAAAACGTGTATTTCCGCTGAAAACCGGAAGTCGAAATTTTTCACGATCGCAATACTTCCACTTACTATATATTTCATATATAGGTAAGTGAAAGTAAAAAACTGCGTATTAAGACTTTTATTATATTTCCAAGTGGTTTATTTATTTTTTTCAACAGAAGTTTCTTAATTTTCATTATCCGTTTTGTTATTTTTACCCGATTACGGTGTTTTTTTTTTTTTTTTTTTTTTTTTATCAAACGTTTTTATTATTTTCATCCCGTACTGTTACAAATAGAACTAATCACGTCGCAAATATTTATAATGCCGCGTACAGAGCCAGTAATCTAACTTGAATGACGGCCATTTTGCCTCACATCGTGAGTTACCAAAAGGCGCACTGTACCCATCATAAAACAAACTGTAAGCACATGGCGTTTTCTTAGAACACAATCGGATGAAATTTTCTTGGAAAACTACTGTTTTTGTGTTAAGTTTGAGATTTCAATGCTGATAACTTCATAAAATTTTATATATATTCTAGGAGTCAAAAGACCGCCCAGGGTAGAGTACATATTATTATCAAGGAAAAACGAAAGAAGAAGAGAAATATATATAGAAAAATTAAACAGATATACATTATAGAAAAAGGCGTGCAGTTCAAGAAAAATATGAACCTGGAATTTAACAATTTAGATTAAAGTTTCAAAAGCGGTCATTTGACCGCTCTGGTGGGTTGAGAGTTATGTTGATGGTCTAAAACCAAAATACAATTAAAAAAAGTAGGTACGTATTTTTTGCTAGGTACCTAACTCCGGGACTCCGGAGACCCTAATGAGTCTGAACCCAACTTTCAACTGCTGTGTTAACCAAATTCGTAAATTGGACAAGACGTAACCTAGCCTTTTGTTTATTTAACAGGACGGTAATAGCTAATTACACCAAATCGTGCGAGAAAAGAGATATTATCAGCCGATAATAACGGCCGTGGTGTCAAGCGGGATTCCCGTTAGTTAGCAGGAAGCGGAGGGGTAGGTTGCATGAGGGAGACCCGATGTAAGTAGCCGAGGATTGGCCAACCCTAACTCAGCAAAACAGGTCAATTGCAACGAGCTGCTGGTAGGGAATATCTATCATGGGTTCTCAAGACCTAACGCTATCTATAATCTACCACTAGCACCACTTTACATTCTTATTCAATCAAACCCTACCGAGGAAGGAGTGAAAGAAATTCCTAAACCGTTGGAATGGGCGGTTTCGTGTGAGGTAGGGGGAGGAATAGACCCGACTATTACACAGAATTGCACGCCAGGAAGTAGGAAGTAGCTGGAGCGAGAACTGAGGGACTGCACTTGCAGTAAGCAACCGTCTAAGGATGTTAGTTCCACTAACAAAAAATCATAGACCATCAACATCAGATAATGTATTAGGTGGAAACAGTGCTAAGCATATAAACAAAGCAAAGACAATGAATTTGCATAACTAAAAAAATTCTTTATATATTGGACCAACATACTAGTCTATGATGAAATAGAGATTATATATTAGTAACTACCATATTAATAAACGACAAACCATTAGTCGGTTAATTGGTTTAGAGTATCCAGTTTAATGAAAATTATATTCAATCCTAATGGATCAGGTTAACAATATGCACAAGAACCCTAACATGGGTTGAAGATCTGCAAAAATGTTCTGATTTGACCTAGATCTCGCTCAACCAACAGGATTTCCCCCTTAATTAAATACATAATCGAGGGAACCCACAAATATAGGCAGGAGCCTAAGGAGGGTCTTCCGACTTCTGATACACGGAATAATAGAAAAGTATCCTGCTATAGCCTGATTCGGACCTGGGAATATGAGCATAGCTATTTAATTCAAGCACACTGAGCTACAGACAACATTTTCGATGGATGTTCCACCTTGCTTTCTTATGCTTCCGCTGTCAAATGTTTAACATAATTTACAACATCGGTTATTGGTTTAGAGTATCCAGTTTAATAAAAATAATATTCAATCTTAACGTAACAGTTTAACAGTGCAAACACAAGAAACCTACCTTTATCACCGCAAATTAAGGAAGTTAATGGTAAGTACGTTGTAAGAAAATACTGTTTCATGGTGCGATGTTTTGACCTCGATCTCGCTCAACCACCAGAATTTCCCCCTTAATGAAATACGTAATCAAGGGAACCCACAAATATAGGCTGGGTGAGCCAAGGAGGAGGGTCTTCCAACTCTTGGTAAAGAAAAGTATCTGCTATGGCCTGATTTGAACATTAGGATAGTTGTTTAGTTCAAGCCCAATGAACAACAGACAACATTATGATCGATGTTCCACCTGCTTTCTTATGCTTCCGTTTATTAATATTAATATAATTTACATCGTTATTTCAGTAAATATAGTAAGAATTAACAATGAAATCCAAAAGTCGGTTCCAATAAAGACTTTTAGAAAAATATAACGCTTTAGGGAAAAATAAATAAACATCTGAAGTAGTTTTGTTACATATATTTATAACTAGCTGCACATCCCGGTTTCACCGGGGGAATTTCGTTTTTGTAAAGGACTCATCTTTTAGGGACTCAACTTTCAGCCTTAAAACGTGGACCTCGGTCCATTCCGGAGGAACGGCCTTACCGGGCGTTGTTGGCCTCTTCAAAATCTATAAAATGTTTCGACTCAAACGGTCGATTTAGTAAAAACCAATGTAAAGCGAGATCATAACGATTTTTATAACAATAAAGAATATACCCAGAGATTGGCTGAAGTTATGCGATTTTAATATGGACAGGTGTTCGCAGATGATATGAACGAATCACTGAGCGAAATTTGGAGAATTTAAGACAAACGGTATGATTTCTATAAAGAACAAACTAACAGAATTTCATCTTTATTTACATATATAGATATGTCATTCAAAAGCCTAAAAATCGTAACAAGATGAAATTAATAATTACTGTATCCATATATCTACCTAACATGGTATGTAGCATAAATCCTTTTCCTGTCTTAAGAGCGGAGTCTTAAAAATAAAATAATAAAAAGAGGGAGATAAATTTCATGGAGAATTGAGTTCCTTTTTCGATCCTTGAATTCGTACTGTTGCGTAATTGTTAATGAATTCAATTCATATTTTTAATAAAAACATTGCATAATTTAATAAAGGAAAATAACTCCATCAAAGCCTTATATCTTGGTTCTCACTCCATAATAAATGTCTTATCCAGATATATTGCGAAAGTTCTATCAATACACCTGTGTATTGAGAAAAGTGGGTCTTGTGTTGCAACGTTCACACCAATATTTAGACAAACCAAGAGCGGTTACGTAAGTTGCTCAAAGATATCTCGCCTTATCAGCGAGTACACAAGTTTAATACCCCGTATCAGTAGTAAGAACTCATATCTGATTCCCCGTGAACGATTAATACAACATTGGTCCTTTTTATCGAGCCTTCATTCATGAATCCAACAACAATAGACACCTGCAAGAGAAATGATTTTTTTTTTTTTTTAACTTTCTCAGTAGGTGTCGAAGCTTTCTCATTTAAAGGGGATATTCAAAACTTATTTTATTATAATATTTAAATTCAAATAGTTTTCTCAATTTTGTTTGCTATGTACATCTCATATATTTCTATATATGTATATTCCAAAAGTGGACTTAGAAGTAAACCCAACAAGAACCGAAGTAACTAGTGTAATAGCTGTCATTCGTAATTGAGTCTTGGTAAATCAACCAAACAAGATCATTCATAAAAAAGATATTTAAAAGATTTCAAGATCGTTTAAGTAAATATTAAAAATCAATTAAATGACAATTATATTGAATTAAAAGTCTAGAATATAGAGAAGGTACCGCATTTGTAACAATAGCTTTTTACTTTCACTTACCTATATATGAAATATATAGTAAGTGGAAGTATTGCGATCGTGAAAATTTTCGACTTCCGGTTTTCAACGGAAATACACGTTTTGGGGTCCCCTGAGTCAAAATAACCAAGTCCCGCGAAATGGTCTGTGTGTGTGTGTGTCTGTGTGTGTGTCTGTGTGTGTGTGTGTGTGTGAACAGACTAGCTCAAAAACTATAAACCGTGCGAACCTGAAATTGGGTATTTAGTGTAGGTATATGCCCGCGATGTGACTGCAAAAATTTCATCAAATTTTCTCAAAGGGAGGGGGTACTTTATTTAATAACTTTTTAAGTTTTTTTCGATTTTCTCAAAAACGGCTCTAACGATTTTGATTAAACTGAGTATTTGATCTATTGATATGCCCGAGATATGACTGTAAAAATTTCATCAAAATTGATCAACCGGAGGGGGGACTTTACTTAATAAATTTTGTATCATTTTCACGTGTTTTTTTTATTTACTCAATAACGGTTTTAACGATTTTGATCAAACTTGGTATTTGATGCATTCATATGCCCGAGATATGACTCTAAAAATTTCATCAAAATTGATCAACAGGAGGGGGGACTTTACTTAATAAATTTTGTCCAATTTTTACCTTTTTGATCGATTATCTCAAAAACGGCTTTAACGATTTTTATCAAATTCGTTATGTTTAATGAAAATTAGTTGTTATTTAATATCAGGTAAGCTTTATCATTATTAAAATGTTCTGAGGGGGCTTTAATAGGGATGGGGCCTTTTTTGTTTTCCAGTAAAGTACCCTTGTTTATTTTTATATGGAGAAATTAACCGTCTCTCTTTAAGCCTAACAATAAGAAATGGCTAAATATGATATATGAAGAAAATCAAGTAAACATATACAGGAGAAAAAGAGAAAAATATTCCGTCAACTCATAAAACACCTTGAGCTCACGCATGCGCCGTACGCCTTTAATGACAAACCAATGCGTTATAATTAAACTGTTCTGTTCATTTGAGAAGTGGCAATTAACAAAACGCATTAATTTCTAATCTAAGTAAGTTGGTAAGTGAAAGTTGTGTGTTGCGCGCACGCACCAGATTTTTTATTTTACGAGGTGGCATTTCCCTACTTGATATCGGGTATTTTTGGAGTTATTAAATTTTTTTTTTTTGTTGATGTTTCAAAAGCTGGCATAACAAAAGACTAATGACATCTTTTTTTTTTTTTTTTAACTTTCTCAGCAGGTGTCGAAGCTTTCTCATTTAAAGGGATATTTCAAATTTATTTTATTATAATTTTTAATTCAAATAGTTTTCTTAATTTTGTTTGCTATGTACAGCTCATATGTATGTATTTAAGTATATTCCAAAAGTGGACTCAGAAGTGAACAAAAACAAAACAATTGTAACTAGCAATACCAATCATCCATCCTAGACCATTAGACATTAAAGTTTTCAAAGATTTCAATATCATTTAAATAATTACAATAAATTAAACGGTAATTATAAGCTTATATAACAAAAGACATATTGCTACCTTCTAAACAATCACGAATAACTAAAGAGACTTTTGAATGTGAAGAAACTTGCCTCTTTTTTTTTTTTTTTTTTTTTTTTTTTTTTTTTTTTTTTTTTTTTTGTAAATGTTATTTGAGTCGTTCAGTTGACAGAATGAATAACTCCAATTTCAATAATATTACTATTCGGAAAATTTGTACTTTTTAATTTTAGTAATAGTATGAGATAAATATTAATACATCACAGTTTACTAAAATATACAAAATGAAAATGTACTAATTTTCCAAGGAGAAATATAATTCAAAGTGCTTTTCTGAAAAATTTTGATAATGGAGTTTATCATTCTGTAAACTGAAAGGCTCATATGTCATTCCGCCATCGGAGCTTAGACATATAAAGCTAGTGAATATCAATCTGTATCATAAATAATATCAAAACGATTTTTTTATTACCACATCCAATCAAGTTTTATAGTTTAGTAATTTATAATCGTTAGTTTAAATTTTTTTTTTTTTTTTGTTCTATATATTTATTGCTAAACAGTTCACCTATCTCAGAAAATCCCACTTTTTTCTTTTCCATGTGAAACTTTTATAAAATCTTACAAGAAAAAAAAAAAATATCGTTTCGCAAATATAATTGAAGTATGAGAAGGTGATATCTTAAAATAACATTGTTAAATTGTACTTAAAAATATAATTTAAAAATATATATATATCTACATCTACTTATAGTCTGAAAGTAAAAGAACTCAACTAAAAAAAAATTTAAGAATTTAAAAAAATAAAATTAATATTTTACTTACTATCAGATGTGGGGTAACATAAGATATTCAAGTACTCACCTGCAAAAAAATAAAATACAAATTAATTTTTCTGGTCGAAGAACAGATAAACCTATAGGTAATTTTTTCATACAAACTTAAAACTACAATTTATAAAAAATAAGATGCAGCTATCCGTGAACTAAATATCGTTATTAGCACTGTAAACGCTGATGGATGGATATTTTTGGTTGATGTAGTAAGAGTTCGGCCTTAGGTTTATGCTTCAATTTTTAGCCTATTAAAATAAAGACTATATAAAATTTATATTGGTGTATAAAGGTAGCATTCGATATTAAAAGAAATGGTAATAAATTAAAATTATATTTATTCACTTCGGCCTTCGCTAAGTTGATTCTGTGAAATGAGGAAGGGAAAATTGTATTTTATAAATGATCCCGCATAACCCTAACTTATGTTTTTTTTTTTTTTTTTAAGTTATTTAGGACTTTGTTGAGAATGAATATCGACAACAGAACACACGTCGAACCAGCAGTAAAGTTTTATAATAGTTCATACTGCTACCAAACATTTGACAAGGAAGTAGAGTTACTATATACTAGGAGAGTTACTAGGAAGCAGAGTTACTTTATCTTTAGTCTTCCTTGATAAGCTTCAATATCGCATTACTCCGAACCAAACCAGGAGGTAGAATATTCGTAATCACAAAACCTTAGAACTAGGACAAAGATGAATATGACGGCAAAGATAGATAGTTTTGGACCAGGAAGGGTTCATTGTTAGATTAATCGATTAAATTTACTCTTAGTTTTGCATCCTTCGAATAACCATTCAATATAAGTTGGGAATTTTTTGTCTTAATACTTGAGTGAGCAGGAGTTTCACAGGATAGCATATTTTAACAATTTCTTCACACATTTAAATTGGGGATTATTTCGTTAGTTTCTCAGCTTAAGCTTACTTCTATCCAGGGATGTGCCACTTAAATAATACCTTCTTTACGTGTTTAAAGTATTTTTTTAAACTTTTATTTATTCATTTGCAATGTACTTTAATTTCTAAAATAAGAAAAATATGATTAATTTTAATTATATGCTAGAGCTTCGGAAAAGCTCGATCGGAAAAGAGTCGATTTTTTTTTTTTGATATCCCGGATTTTTCAGAGACAGATTCAGTTATAGTTAAATAATTTATTATGGATTTTTTTTTTACCCATCATTTCGTGTTTACCAGTTTACTAGCACTATAAGCGATAATTTCGAATTATTTACATTATTTACCGTGAAATGTAAACAAATAATAATTTAGGCATAAATGTACATCCCTCCTTCTATCTTAAAAAGTTGATTTTTAATAGTTTCTTTCATATTTCAAATTTATAGCTAATTTGCCATGAACAGGCTTGCAAAGAAACTTCACATCTGTAAAATTCAAAAACTAAATTAGAAGGTACCGAGACCATCATCTTTTCAGATTTGAGGGCTTATTATTCGTCATAAGGAGGAGGAAGCTAATTAGAAACAAGTGGGATGGGATAGGTAGGTTTTGATATCTACATGGTGCCAAAGAACATTAAGATCTTAACGAATGATTTTATTTCAGATAAAATATGGAGGATTAAAAATTATGCTTAGGATTTTGTATTATGTGGATTCGATTTAGTGGAGCCATGAAGCTCAACATTTCTACATACATCTAATTTGCATTACAGGCTTCTAAATCTCCCGTTAAATTATAACATATTTCTCGACAAAAAAAAAATAAAAATTCGCGTACTATTACCGCAATTCACAAATATCTCGCACACGCTAGACACCCTTTAATTATTGGGTTGTAAAAAAAGTTCGTAGCGTTTTTCATTATTTTAATTTAATCCTTTCTGTGTTTGTTAATCCTGTTTACATGGTCAATAATGTTTACATAGCCTAAAAAGGGATTGGATAACGTTCTTTTATGCATCAGTTTCAACCGGGATCTTCTATTGTTCAAGTTTATTGTGTTAGTCCAAAATGCAGGAGGAAAAAATTCATTTTCGCCATATAATGCTATTTTATTTCCGAAAAGGAAAATCCACAGACGGTCAACAAAATTTGCATCGTGTATGGAGATGACGCCGTAGGGGAAAGCACCGTCCGTAAGTGGTTTGCTCCGTTCAGAACCGGAAATTTTGAGTTGGAAGACGCCAAGCGCTCTGGTCGTCCTTCAACTGATGATGACGAATAAATTCAACAATTAGTGACCGATAACCCTCACTATACGACCCGGGATATCGCAAGAACACTTGGCATATCACCTACAAGTGTTTCAAATCATTTGGGAGCGTCGGGATATGTTTCTCGAAGCGATGTATGGGTTCCTCACATTTTGACGGAAAAGAATTTATTGGACCGCATTTCCATCAGCGATTCCCTCCTTAAACGCAATGTTAATGATCCATTTTTAAAGAGGTTGATTACTGGGGATGAAAAATGGGTCCTGTACAATAATGCTGTGAGAAACAAATCCTGGGAAAAACGAAGTGACCCGCCGTTAACGACTCCAAAAGCCGGATTGCATCCAAAAAAAGTTATGCTGTGCATTTGGTGGGATTGGAAAGGCGTGCTTTATTATGAGCTCCTACCACCCAACCAGACCATTGATTCGGCAGTATACTGTTCCCAGTTGGAAAGATTAAAGGCAGCGGTTGAGCAAAAGCGTCCAGCATTGGCTAATCGCAAAGGCATTGTTTTTCACCACGACAACGCCCGTCCTCACGTGTCTTTACAGACTCGGCAAAAATTGTAGGAGTTTGGCTGGGATGTGATAACCCACCCACCCTATTCACCAGATCTTGCCCCAACAGATTACCACTTATTCGGTCTCTCCAAAACTCCCTTAACGGGAAACAATATAACTCGCTCGAGGACTGTAAAAAGCACATAGACGAGTTCATCGCGCAGAAAACTGAACAGTTCTGGGAGGACGGAATTACAAAATTACCTGAAAGATGGAAACAAGTTATAGATCAAAATGGGTCATATATCATTGATTAAAAATATTTACACGTATCTGAAATTTTTAATTAAATGTACTTTTAAAAAACGCTACGAACTTTTTTTACAACCCAATATTTCATGATAAGAAACATTTTATAATTTATTGCAAGCATTAAGAGTAAAATTCTAAATAGTGCAGAGTATATTCTCGTATAAATGTTTAATATTACGTCATTAAACAATTACATCAAATACTTGTATGAAGCTTAACACGATGAGCTGTTGCAACTCTTCTTAGGGACATTTTGTTCCAACACATATTGATTATTTTAATACTTACAGTTTGCAAACAAATTTGAGATTATGCTGAAAGTACCTTAATGACAAAGAAAATTATATTCTGATTATATCCTTGTAAATGTGATTGGGAAAAGTGAAAATGGTCATGATAAAGAAACCTTATAAAAAAAAAGAAATGACTTATTCTTTACTAATCCCCTCCGTTGGGAACTAGTGCTATTCTTCCTTTAATGGAACTTTTTCCATGATTTCACTTCCTTATGAATTTTAATATTTTTCTGTTTCTCTTGGCCAGTTGGTTCTCACATCCCTTTTCTCTATACGATTCAATAAAATTGCGGAAGCTGATAATACTTTTAAATATCCTGTATACGGAAATTTTCTTTTCATCACAAGGATGAGAGAGGACGATTTTAAGGAAATAGCATTATTTTCAAATAAAAAAGTAGAATTAAATAAATTAAAAAATTAACACATTAAGAGGAGTCTTTGATCTCAGAACATAATCAAAGAGACAAAGAAAGGATTCTCGCATTACAGCATTTTTTATTTTTATTTTCATTTATTTTTTTTTTTTTTTTAGAATAAGAGACGAAACAAAGAAGCACAGAGATCATATTATGAAACGCTATCTCAAAACAGTAACACAAGTCGCTTTAGATACGGCCAGAGGTGCCAGGTTATCTAACCTAGGCTTCATGTAACAATTTATCAAATGATAACTGTATCTTAAAAAATAAATAATAACACTGATATTTTTGACAATTTCGTATCTAATGTAAAAGAAAATATAATTGGATGAAAGCTAACTTAGGTTTCTTCAATTAAATAATCACTGGTCTAAAAAATTATATATTTAACAATAAGGTACATATATTCAGATGGTAGAAGTTTGGAAGGACAGGCATAAAAATGATTGCAGAGATAATTGGTTTTTTTGAGACTTCTTAGTTAATTATGGTTAAAGAAAGATCAATATGCCCCACAAATTTCTTTAACGAAGCATATATTTCAGCGAGCCATCGTCAGTGCTAAAAAATTCGCAATCATTCCTCACATTTCCACAATGAAAACATTAACTTCTGAATGAGGGCCTAATGTAAATGTGCCTTTACACTCTACGAACAGCCACTTATAGTTAACCCATCCAACGCTAGCTTATGATGAAGAAAAAATCTCCATCAATATACTTTATATTATCTGAAGAAAAAAAAAAAAAATAGGAGACGAATTAGAAGGGCGCGCTAATATCGCAAACAGCTCTTGTCACTTGGGGTAAAACCAAATCAAATCTAGCGCTACCCCCGAACACAGAGGAACAGATGAAGTACCTAAAACACCCGAACAGCCGACGTAAAGGGTGGTGTTCGAAGGTAAAGTTCGTAGGGTGTAAAGGCCCCTTTACGTTATCGAAGACGGTGTTTTGGAAAAATATCCATTTTGAATTTTAGTGTGAGGAGGAGCGCTCCACTTCGACGAATTCGTCCAATCCGGAATCTGAATGACGAAGGCCGGATAAACAAAATTTTTTTTTCTTTTTTTAGTTTTTTCATCCATGTAAAACGCATTAGGATTTCACTTTTATAGGCGAGCAAACCTAAAACTGCAAGCAACTGTCGGTATACTTACAGACTCCTCAAAACGATCAATACATATCAACAAGTCGGGTACCTGACCTACCCTCAGGTCATGCAGGGTCACCTGCTCAAATCCCCCAAGCAGCCGAAACAGGTAGAGACAGGTAAAAGCGGGCGTACTCTGCGGAACATTGAGATGTCAGTGACCAACTCGGAGATAATCAGGCCGTGAACGTTGCGGTCAGCCATGTCCGCCGTTCCCACTGTCTTCTAGTCCCTTATTCGGCTAGCTATCTCAAAGAGAAAGGGGAAAGAGGAAAAAAAGGTATTATAAAAAAAAACTTGAAAAAACCAAAACAAAAAAAAATTATCCTGATTGTATTGATATGTTATAACAACTACGGCACAAAAATGCATGTCGCGATTTTGAAATAACCTAATAAATTTTCTAAAATACCTTAGAGGTACCTCAACACTTTTCTTTTTACATTGTAAAGGTGCCTTATACTTCACGTGACGTTAAGCCAACCAATATGGCTGACGCACCCAAAGCTAGCTTATGATAAAGATAAATAAAAAAATAGGAGACGAGTTATAACGTTTCACGAATTACACTAGTATCACAAGCAACTCCTGTCACTTAGGAAAAACCCAAATCAAAAGTGACACCAGCGCTACCTACCCCCGAACCCAGGCGATCAGATGAAGTACCTAGAACACCGGAACAGTCGACGTGAAGGCTTCACGAAGGCTGTTCGAGGGAGGTGTTCGAAGGTAAAGTTTGTAAGGTGTAATGGCACCTTAAGAACTTAATCCTCGAACCTACCCTAAACAGCCTAACCCGAACACTGTTCGGCAAATCTGAATAAGACACAAACTCGAACAGGTACTTAATTAGTTCACCCGTGTGTTTGGGGATAGCGCTAGTGTCGGTTTACTTATGTATGGTTATGATGGGCTTCTAGACCTTTTTAGCGGTTTTTCTAATGCTGCTTTTATCCATAATAAGTTAGAGAGAAAGTCTGAAGAGCAGCTAGTTCTAAGTCAGCTGTCTTTATAATAAAAATTATTGTATTAAGGTGCATAGATGCAACACATCTCAAACATCGTTGTTCGCTAGACTTCATGTAGAAGTGTAAATAGATGTTCAAGGTACGCAGGTACATCAGGGTTCGGGGGATTACCTGTACGAGGGTGAGGTTCGCAGTGTAAAAGCACCTTAATATAACAATGTAATGGTTTCCAAATTCAGTAGGGGAGAGCGGGGTTGTTTGGCATAGGGGGTAGGTTGGCCATTGGCTTATAGTTTCCGTCACACCTGTGGTGACAAAGGCCCACCATTATACCATGTGACCCGCTCGACCTCGGGAGTCTTGTCCTGAGTTTTCAATCTGATGTTAACAGTGTAGAGAAGAGTGTGCTTCATTGAATGATTTTACAACCTGTAAGTAAAATTTTATATTTTCACTTAAGTTGGTTTAAAGGCATGGCAAAACATTTGACTCCGATTCTGTTTACATAGCCCCAAACTCCTTTGAAAAACCTAACCTTTCGACTATAGTCAGTCTAGATACATACCTATAGACTATAGACAGTTTCTTGTTTGATTGTTCTCCCGTGTCCTGGTAGCCATCTTTCATATGATCTGTCTTGTGGGGTTAGTTGGCTACCTTTAACTGGGGTCCGTTGGCGCAGTAGCAATTCACAAAAGCAAGGTAAACATAAACAAAGGTGAAACTACCAAATGTCTTTAGTTCCAGCGAGGAGGATGAGAGCAATATTTCCTACGCAGAAAGTGACAACAGTCTAAACTTCTACCTTCTTCTATTGACATTCTATTTTCCCTTAAAAGCTTTCAAAAACCGATTCAAAATTATTATACCATTATAGTGCAGCTTTTAATAACAATAATATGTTTCAGTCAGTACTTGAATGAGATGGCTAAACAACTCCACCTTCTAGGCCAACCTGCCCCACATAGGGGGTTAATTGGCATACTCTGGATTGACGAATTCTTCAATTTCCTATTATCTCAGTATTAGATATTATGTGTTGAAAAAATACTTAAGGTACTCTAATACTTGGAGTTTACAGTGGTATCAGCCCTATTGGGATTACATTAATAGGAACGACTCAACAATCAAAAAAGTGAAAACTGTTGCCAACCAACCCCGCTCTCCCTACTATACTATACTGACTACCAGTACCATAGCTGACATAGGAAGACCGGCTTTTTAAGTTAATAATATTTTCATTGTAATTTATTTTTAATATTAAATTCTTTGTTCAATTAAATCGGGCGCAAACCTTGTATCGTTTCAATTCTAAACTAAAAAAGAAAAATTAATTAATGGGCGTGCGCACATTTTATAATTTATTCATTTTATTTTTCTGAATTCCTAATTAGAGTTAAGTGTCCGAGAAAGTCTTAATTTGTGGCTATATTGATTGGCTAATTATTCGATTAAACCTTGATCGTTGGCTATATTTATTGAAACCTTTCATATAATAACAGTATATGAACGTCGAGAAACTTTTTTTTTTTGTTTTTTTTTTTTTAATTTTTCTACCACTGACTTCGAATGAGAAAGGATATAATATTCAAATAAAAACTTTATAATGACACAAAATTATTAATCCACACTATCGACTCAATATTACTTCCACTGAAATCGCTTGTGAAACCTAATAAATAAAATAATAAATATATATAAAATACAACAACCTCCTGTGTGGAACTGGATAAACCTGCCTTAGGGATATTTCATAAAATCTTGGAGCGCCATTACTGAAACACCTTAATAAATATACACTGTGTGAGTATGTGTGTATGTGAGTGAGAGAGAGAGAGAGAGAGAGAGAGAGAGAGGGTGAGAGAGAGAGAGAGAGAGAGAGAGAGAGAGAGAGAGAGAGAGAGAGAGAGAGAGAGAGAATATTAAATGCGACTGCTTGATGATTTAGTAAGAAGGGTTTTGGGTCAGTAGCACGATTACGGGTAGCCTCCTTCCGACACCTGTAACACTTAGCGTAGGACCACAGTGGCGTTGGCCCGCTATTAATTAACACGGCCTTAACTTTATTAATTATCCTTGCCTTATTAATCAGGATCAATAATGGCGGAGAGGTCATTAATTATTATATTTAATGACTTCACTAATGCATTGCGTCGAAATGAAGGCAGATAGCAAATTTCTCCCTTAAGATTTACTTCAGCAAAAAAATAAACAAAAAAAAAAATATGAAATATTCAATGCAACAGAAAGAGAATGAGTATTTTTTTTCAAGATGGTAATAATTAGTAATTCCATCGTATAGGGTAAACCATGCAGTTATTGGCACTCAGTACGGTTATTGGCTCCCAACTTTAACTTAAAGAAATAGGTAAACAAGTCCTAATTTTATAACAAGATATACATGAGTATAATGTATGAAGGGTCCTCTAGATCATCTATGAAGTAAGACTTTAACAAACTAACCACAGGGAAGATTTCACAATTAAATCCACAGGGTGCCAATAACTAGGTTTGGCACTTTTAACAATAAATATTGCCATATTGTAAAACTATTGAACTTTTGACCCAAAAAAAAACCTCTTGAGTCTTTATGAGGATAGATAATGAGGAGCTATAGGAAGTTTCTATTTGATCCCTTTATAAAAAGTATTTTTTTAAATTTAACCACATAAATGTAGTCTTAAGGGTGCTAATAACTGTACGGTTTACCCTACCTATGAAATGTGTACAGCATAATGTATGTACGAGGGGTGATCAAAAAGTTCCAGGACTGTTGAGATTGCGCGGCAATGGAGTGTCATAGAGCAGTGCGGTTGGCAGCATTGTTTAGCGTGACTCTTCCTGAGCTCAGCTGTTTATTCAGTTTGTTGATAACCTTCTTCATTGCAAAGTTACTGCTGTTTTCGTAAAAAAAAGTTTTTTGTGTTCGGCGATTCTTTCCCTTCATGGGTCTCTTAAGTTTTGGAAACAAGAAAAAGTCTGCAGGGGCAAGGTCAGGTGAATATGGAGGCTGGGGAATGACCGTCATTCCATTTTTGGTGCAGTAGTCGCGAATGAGCAGTGCGGAATGAACAGGCGCATTGTCATGATGCAGCACCCACTCACCGCTCCGCCACAACTCTGGTCTCTTCCTCCTTATTGCCTCGCGCAAATTTCTCAGGGTTTGAAGATAACGAAAGCGGTTAATGGTCTCATAACATTTTACCCAACTTCACACAAAACTTTACGCAAACGCGTTGCTCTTCCTTTACATTCATTTCACAAAATCGCCGAACACAAAAAACTTTTTTTTACGAAAACAGCAGTAACTTTGCAATGAAGAAGGTTATCAACAAACTGAATAAACAGCTGAGCTCAGGAAGAGTCACGCTAAACAATGCTGCCAACCGCACTGCTCTATGACACTCCATTGCCGCGCAATCTCAACAGTCCTGGAACTTTTTGATCACCCCTCGTATGTAATTCTTTTGTTGATGTCCAGCAAAAAATAAAGATGTAAGAAAATAAATAATTTAACTAAAGAGAGTTCAAAAAACAAGAAATCTTATAAGCATACTATTACAATTAGTGTTGTTGACCACTTTATAATTTTTTTTTTTGTAATTTTGAAATAGTTTTATTATGAAGAGAAGACACTGGCCTTGGCCCCGGCGATTGGGGCCCGGATTTCCGTACCATTTTTACGTCACAGATCCGAATGACATTTCAGAAATTTAGTATATCAATGAAAATCTTATTACAGATTTTAATTTATTTTTTTTAATCTTATTACAGAGTTCCATTTATTTTATTTTATTTTTTTTTTTTTTTTTGCAAAGGAATAGAATTATGATTTAACCCATTTGGAAAGTAGAAGCTTCGTATAAAAGTTTAATTTAACATCCCAGAAGCACTAAAAAATGTTTAATTGATGGATAACGAAACGGAATGGAAATAAACCCCACACCCCCTATGAGTATTTTCGGGGGTATGTATTCATAAATATATTTATTTATAAATATATACGCATTTATAAATAAATATAAAATTTATAATTTTTTAGGAATTAAAAAAAACTGTTATTTTGAGAGCTTGAATGCATAACTACTACAGAATGTTCCACTGTACATTTTTTATAAATAAAAAGCTGTTTGAAATAAAATGAAATAAAAATAAAAGCAAGTTGCAATGCTGTATAAAACCCAAATATATCGTCAGTGTAAACACAAAAAAAATACCAGCGACAAAACACCATCTTTACTTTCCCTATTAAGGAGGGGGGATGATAAGGGGAGAAAGCAAAACGCTTTGGCAAAAAATGTAGCATTTACTTTTTCTACAGAAAGTTCAGATTTCTTATTCCCGACATCGCGGGGAATGGAAAACGTTTTGATATTTGTGGTCTGTGATCGTGAGATAGTCGGGCCTTTTGTTACAGCATCGGGGAATTCGAAACCATCAAATAAAATATCAAAAGTGAAATTAATTTTATAACCAATCACGGTGATAAAGCAAAATTACTGCAGAGAAGTTCCTTTATAATCTCTATAAATTTAAAAACTCCCTATATTTTACTGATAAAAAAAATGCTAATATAATTTAAAACTAACGCAACAAAAAACGATCCTATTCAAAACAAATTGATCCATCCGAAATATAAGCGATGCTATAATGTTAACATTTCTATTTGCACAAACAACTTACTACGTATCAATGAGTCTATTGGATAGAAAAAAAAAAAAAAGAAAAAAAAATAGTGAAGAAAATCATCTATTTAATTTACAATATGCTAAAGTTTTAGTGTTTCTTCCTTTTTATCATTATTATTGAGAGCTAAGCCATAACACGTACTTGACCATAGAATTATACGAATCGTATCAAATCGCTAAGACATTTAAAAAAAAATCCGAATTGATATTTACCAAAGAGACTGCATATCATGTTTTACATTCTGTAAAATTTTCACGGTTAAATCTTTATTCCTTGCTAGTTAAAAAAAGTCTTTGGTAAGTAATTATAAAGGCATACCGAACCCGAAGGTTCGATGCCGACATCACCAGCCTTGACGCAATCCTCTCATCTCCTTCTCAGCCTACCCCTGGACGTTTCCTATTCGGCACCGCGCTTATTAGTCTTTTTGGGATTCGCTAACTACAAAGTTTCACAACTTTACACGCCCAAATTAGACGCCTCGCTACTATTACCTCTATTATACTTACCGAGCCTAGTTCACTTAGTTCAGACTAGGAAAGGACCTTGATACCCTCTGGGCTCAACGTCTATGCATTATGCACTCACAGAGAACGATTTCCCCCAGCTGATGAATGAAGTTAACTACCCATACTGCAAATCTTTCGTGTAAGGGTGGAAAATTGCTTATGGGCCCTGCCCATTTTAATTGGGGAAGAAAAGTACCTATACCTATGAGGAATGCCTGGAGAGGAGGACCTTAATTCGAGGAGTAATCGAAGACTGAAATTATCCTGGAGATAGTTTATCATAAAATATTTTAACGGCTACTTATGTTCTGTCGTGTCCTAATCTTGCCATGTTGCTGAAAAGCTAGGAACGGGGGCATAAATAAATAATTAAGTTCACTCAATTCTGTTTTTCTTTGTAGCATTGGCCAAGATCTCTTTATCATTTCCTATACTGAATTTCGAAAATGACCCGTTAGGGGTTAATTTAATGGGCAAGCAAATGTAATACAGCTTATTCAAGGCCCTGATTTTAACTTAAATGGATGTGAGTGTTTGGATGAAATTGGATTTTCAATATGTGTTTGTTTGTTCCTAAATAAGTATATACTTAATAAGCATAGTGAATTTTTTGATTATCCAATCCATTCCCCTGACCAATATTAATGCAGATGAAGCTGTACGGTAGTACGGTATTAATAATTTGGTTTATACCCGCCCTTCATTTTTTTTTCCTGTACATGGGTTTTGTTCTTTTTCTTGTAGTTATTTTATTTTATTTTTTGAGGGGGGAGGAAGATAATTTTTTTTTCTTTCTGTTCTAAGGGAGCAGTCACGGATGCCTTAAGTTAAATTGGTGCTGGCGTACGGTACCGGCCGTATTAAAAGGTGTTTACACAGAGCACAATGAGTAGACTGCTATAAGATGTAATTTGGTAGGACACAGAGGGCGATTGGTCGCGGTGGCCGAGGGGCCGTTGTTTTTTACCCGAGGACGTGAGCCTAGGGGACACAAAGCCGGCGAGATAATGATGTGACATGACAATTTAGCGAGGCTATATAAGCCGCCCTATGTACACAACCCACGGGTCACCTTCCTCCCGATAATTTAAAATATTCCTCAGGGTTCCACGACCCCGGGTTCAATGCTCACCACTAACCCATCCTTCGGCAGCACATCCATCAGGCCTATCTATCTGTAATATAACCAACCAAATCCCAAGAACTGAACTCCTTCCTAGCTCCATCCAGCGCTAAAATCCTCCAGGACAGTCAAAACGGTAGTGTTCACGCCCAATCACCATGTTTGCCTTACCCTAAACCAAGCCTCCTCGCTTGACTCTCACCGGCAATTAATGCACCTGATGTGTTAGAGAGAATAGCACTAAAGTTAATATTTACCCCCCCCCCCCTCCGCATTTGACCGATTAAAGAAGTTAACCAGGTGTTAGTAAACTTCTTATGACCGGGGGGGGGGGGGGGGGGGGCGCGGAAGAGGTCGAAATATTCTGAATATGAAGGGCTTTAAATTAATATTTCGAATAAAAATTCTTCGATTTTTGAGAATCCATATTCGATTAAAATATTGTTTTTAAGTAATATTTAATATTTTTTGTTATGTTTTTTCGCATATTTTCCAGGGTTTGGGGGGAGGTGGTAACTTCCCCTTCCTGCCTACCTGTAGACGCCCGTGCATCAAGCAGTTATTGATTTATAAGAAATGTAAATAACCCGACCCTGTGTATTTTATAAATCTACAATAGATTATAGGATGCCTAAAACTGTTTCAACTAATACTGAAAGTCAAAGACCTAATTGAGATTTTAGAATAAAAAAACCTAAAGTTCGATTTTTTTTTTTTTTTATCCACAGGAAAATATGTTTTTTAAAAAAACATTTAAAAGAACTTTACTAAAAATTTCACGAAGACCTCTTGTCTTCTAGCGTCATATGTATTATACATATATTATATAAATTATTGTCTCAACCAGTTTTTCCAACAACCCACAAAATTTTATTAGAAATAATAAATGAGATTATTCATGAAAACTGTAAATAATCGACTACTCAGCTTAGCATCAAGGCACCGAAGTCACTTCAAACAAAGCGCTGAAAAAAATTTAAGCATTCAAAAATCGAGAATTCTTTCAAAGTACTAAACCTATCGTCTGATTTCAAGAGTTTCAATTTTCTTGAAATTTAGACAGTATCTAGGTTAGCTAGGAATGTAAATATAAAGTCACACAGGCCTGCTTATGGGGCTTATCGCTAGTGATTGGTTATAGAAGAGGAGATGGTGGAGAGAGAGAATAAAGTAGGTATCCAGCGAATCCAGGCTGGAGCAAGGACTACGGGCGGGCGGTGTGCGGTAAAGTAACGGTCCAGTTGAGTCGCGATCTCATAGCACAATTTGTAACTCTGTATCTGCAATACTCCTCTAGTCGGATTCACATGCAAACTTGCAAACAGAATTACATAATCCAAATAGATAGTTGAGGGAGGGTTATTAACAAACCTTTATAAAAGTACTTTAAGAGAAGAAAAATAAAAAAAAGGGTAAAAACACAAATACCATTAATGCTATATCAAGAAACGCCTAAGGTGCTAATAGACCGCCTCAAACCGCGTACCTGAACAGCCTAAGGTGCTCCATATTAAAATTGTTGTTCTGGTCTGCCGAAGATGCCCGACTAGTGATAGTTAAATATCGATAGTCTCCATTAGTTTCGATAGTATCGGACATAAAACTATCGATACTATCGATAATATTTGGTGATGACCAGGAGTGGGGGGGAGGGTTGAATTGTTGAATTTTTCAGTTGGTACTCTAGGAGCTAAAATGCACGTTCCCATTTAAACTTTTTTCTTTCCCTTTTCATAACATTTCTGTAAATGAAAGGATGGGTTCCATTATACCTTCAAATAATTTTTATCAGTTCCAAGCTTAGTCGTAACCGCAAAGAATAAAAACTTAATTAAAAGTAACAACATTGAGTAACAATGAAACCAGGATTCCCAGCTGTCGAAGTATTTAAAAGGACATAACAACATTCGGAACACAATCCTCGAATGTGTCAGAGTTAAAGAAAAAACAAATGTCGTTTCAGTAACAGTTGTCCAAGACATATCTTACCTTGGGGCGTGCATGGTTCAAAAAAATGTTCTCACGTAATTGATTTATAGAGGTTAAAAATGAAAAAAAAATATGATTTTATTTATATGCCATTAACCAAGTAATTTTCAAGTCAAGAGACTGGCGGGCAATCAGTTTTTTTGAATGTATATTATTCCATTAAGTTGGAAGGCATATATGAGCAAACATATACATTTTTTATAGACCAGACGTTTTGTTAGAAAAATAAATAAAATTACTCTGTTACATTTTATTTAGTTTTATTTTAGTTTTCATTTCCCTGACTTATATAGCACATGGGTGGCTGATGATACTACTTTATGCTTTCAAAACAAATTCTTCGCCTAGTACTATTGATAGTTTTACATCACTGTGCCCGACAGAAGAGGTTCAGGTAAATAGTTTGTAGTGTAAATCCACCGTAAAGATTACATCGCTGTGTCCGCTAGCTAATTCGATTTGCCCTTAAATACGGACAGCTAAATATCAGATGAAAAAAAAATTAGCAATGAGAAGCAGCCTATTCAAACTCTGTCGGCTCGGATTGGTATGTGTGTGGCAACACCAACAGATTTTGGTACTACTTCTGAGACGTGGCTATTTTGAATGGTTGAGGAACCGTGTGGTATTATCGAACTCCCATCGCATATTTTTCAGGCAAAAATATGGGCTTAGATTAACTTTATTTATCCTAGCTTTAAACTCCCCCTCTTCGGAGATTAATTATAAATTAACATGCATAAATTGACACCTGCCATATGTGAATAAAGACGGTTAGGTACTAAAATAGATCTCATTCATTAAAAAACAATAATTTAAATAAGAGAAACTTTCAATAAAAAAGCTAATGAAAATTATTAACTATTGATGAATAATATATTAGTAAAATAATACCGGCCGTTATAACATATCAGTGTAATACATATCTGACTAATTGCTTATATCTATACGCACATACACACTGATATGCACTCAACCGAAAAATTGAATGAGCAGAGGGCACGTCCTAGTTTTTATACGTAATAGATGCCTCGGGAGGTTTTTGTACAACCCAAGAATCCTCTTCAGGTAGCACGCCCACATTTTCTAAGAACCAAAAGTTTTCTACCAAGACCTTTACGCTTCTTATGCCTAGGACTATCTTCGGTAGAAGAAAGAAACTATTGTTTTTATATATATTTCAAAAATTAATACTGGCTATACGTGAAATGGATTCATATACACCATAGGAGGGTGAATATACTCCTGAATCAGCAGATGAATTCTATTTAGGTGATTACCAAACTACGGGCAAATTTCAGCTGGTAAAATATCCAACATTACCTAATTTCTAAAGTAATTTATAAGATATAATTAATTTAAAAAAAAAAAAACATTGGGACATATTCAACATTCAAAATTCGTTGAATTTATATTTCACTATACCGTTGGATTTCGTAGATCAGCTCTCCCTTTCTCCATTAGGATGAAAACTTGGAGGCAGTGATGAATGGTTGCTCAAGAATCTCATCTGGATACAATAATGACCTTCTAGCTGAAGAATAACCCTAATACCGTTAAAATAAAAAGAAACATTATGAAAACAAATATAATACTATTACGGTCCTCGCAAGATTTATTATTGTTTATTTATAATATGTTATTTTAAAGTGTTCAAAATACATATGTTAATGTTAGAAACAAAAAATTCTTGCTCCTAGATAATCCTAGCAATGGACACTTCCATATAACAGTAAAAGACTATTAAAATAAATTAATATTAAAAAAAAATGAGGTTTAATTATTTTCTAATAAATAAATTAATGTTAAAGTTAAAATTATCGTTTTCACTAATGATAAAAGAGTACTGTTTTCAGTGCTTAGAAACGATAAAAGAGTACTGACTGTTTTCAGTGCTAGTGTTTTATATCAATCGCTTATTTCACAGAAGTAGGTACATAGAAAAAAAAAAAAAAATATATCATTTGAAGTCATCTCGTCCAGAGATAATATCTTCTGACATTTACCTGCAATTTTTACAAACTACTCACAAATTAACTCAAGTTTTATGAGAAATTACTAATATAGTTACTAAATTACTAGCACTTATATAAAGTTTTGTGCAGGATATAAAAAAAAACAAAAAAAAAAAAACATAAGCCTATTGTGAACAACCTACTATCCTATTATATACCTATCTTTACATTTCACTTAAGTCTGTGTGCGCAGTTGACTAGAATACAAAACTCTTAAACTCTTTTCACCCAAAATGTCACTCAGCTTTACCCTGACGTAAGCCAACGATATTCAAATTATTATTAATTAGTTAAAATTTAACTGATATTTGTTAGACATAAAAGGGTAGCATTGGAAGGCGTTCACCTGAACGAACAACATTTATAGGCAGTCAAAAGAATTTTGAATATGAAGAAGTACCAAAAAATAGAATTGTTAATTATTTTTGTTCTTTGGCATTAAAACAATCTAATGATATGATTTTTAGGTTGAATAGGCGATGTATAGTAGACTAGCATTCCCCGTCGCGGCTTTGCCCGCGAGCCTTAAAAGTCAATTCTGTGATCATAATCTTGGTATTGATTTAATATAATATGTTAACTGATGTTAAGGAGATTTAGTAGAATCGGAGCTTCCGGTAGGTAGAATGTTGGAGGGCTGCCGGCTCGGTACATGAGAGGGAGACGCGCAATGGAGAGAGTTCACTAAAACCACCGAAACAAATATCGCTTACTTGTCGTGAACGCTTCATTTTTCGGCTTTAAAACATGGTTTCAACGCCCCGTAAGTGCTTTCGAGTTAAACTCGTCCTATCAAGATCTTTAAAATGAGTCCAAATTAGATATTTTTTCTCGAAGTGAAAAAATTGGTGTCCGTTAGAGTTAAACGACAATTTCGCCATTTAAACCCCGTAATTAATTATAATTTTTGAAATTCCTTTCTTAGCGGCTACCTAAAATCTAAATTCCGAACTTCAAGTTTATATCATCAGTAGTTTTTGCTCTACATTGATTTTATCAGTCAGGAAAAGGCCTCTTATATATATGGAGAAAAGATCGAAATAAACCACAGGTTTCATAATTTGATTACCACTAATATTTAAATAATCAGCAGCCCTATTTTATGTGAATGTC
Source organism: Aelia acuminata (assembly GCA_911387785.2). Classification (NCBI taxonomy): domain Eukaryota; kingdom Metazoa; phylum Arthropoda; class Insecta; order Hemiptera; family Pentatomidae; genus Aelia; species Aelia acuminata. The sequence goes on along the minus strand of OU426982.1, from coordinate 120,972,421 downwards.
TATTTTAATAAAATTTTAACATTCAAACGATATTCAAATAAAAAACATATGGTTTAAAATCTCAAAAATAGATTTCCGTTAGAGTTAAACGACAATTTCGCCATTTAAGCCCCTTAGGGGTTACATTTTTGAAATTCCTTTCTTAGTGGTTACCTACATCGCGTTTAAAATCTGAATTCCGAACTTCAAGTTTCTATCATTAGTAGTTTTCGCTCTGCGTTGATTCTGTCAGTCAGGACAAAGCCTCTTATACATAGAGAGATTATATTTAGGTGCGTACAATAGACAGCGATCTAGGTTTAACTCCTAATTACTCCACTTAGGACTTAATAAGGGGATGGACCTTATGGACTCACCTAATAAGGACTTTTTGAATATTTAACTTTGCGAGAGGTAATTAGCAAGGAAAAAAACCATAGTAACTAGTTCATGAAAATTTACGTGTGCGAGAGCTAACTGAGCGCGCGGGGAACGAGTTGGCGATAGTGGCGGTCCCTGGTGAGGTCGGAGGAACCCTCCCCACATCTCTAATCTATAGTTTTACCTAATAAAGGTTTTTGGACTAATTACCTATGCTAGAGGTAACTAGACACGAAAAAAACCGTATTAATTACGGTTTGAAAATTCAAGTTCGCGAGAACTAACTAGAGCGCGTGGGGTATCAGTCGGGGAAGTGTTGGGCAAGGGGGGGTCGGAAAGTATCCTAAGATCCAACCCGCTAGAAATTTGGTCTGATACTATAATGTGACTCAGGTCTTGGCTTACTTCCAAAATAAAAGGTTTTACGGGCTTTTTAGAAGTTGCAGTAGGATGCAAGAACAAACCAGAAATGGACTGATTAGGCCTCATTGCTATTGAAAACAATTCCTCCCCCGCAAGAGGTGGGCGGGCCGCGCTGCTGCGTCGCCCAAGATTACGCTCCCCCCGCCTTGCAATTTGGGTCATCCCCTAAATTATCGGTTACCGTTCCTACCGAAATTAATCTCCTTTCCTCATCAGTTTGGTTGCTGCCTCGTCCTCCTACGCACCAGGTTCCGGTTTAAGCCAGTTTTAAAACTGTTTTTGGTATTTTGCTCAACCCCCGATAAAAGGTTATATCCTTGAGTTATTTTTCTTCTCTTTATATATATATGGGAAGCTGGGGCACAATAAAACGCAAAAGTTTTTTTTACCAATAGCATCACACCTGAAACTTTATTTTCAATTTTTTATTTTTTCCCTGTTACCTTAGGATCTAATCTATGTAAGAAATGCGTTAAACATTATTTATGCATCATGTCTGACCGCGAGAAGCTATTTTCCAAAAAAGAACACAAAGAAAGCTAAAAAAAGAACACCATAATTAACAAAAAAACAAGAAGAAAACAACAAGAACAAGAAGAAAATACTGTCTATTAAGGGAGAAGAAAGAATCAAGAAGTGAGACTGAAACATACTTTTTCCTTTTCTGTTGCCACACCAGAGTAAAGACCCCCAACCATAGAAAATAACGATGTCCGCTAGCAGAGGTTGGGATAGTTGGAGCTATAAATCTCTTCGCTACTTCACTATTCCGCACAATCCTGTCGAGTCCGGTCCATTACCATTCAATCATAGAGGCGACTAGGGGAAGGAAAGTACCGCCTGTAGGGAGCAGGTACCGCTAGTGGCAAGGAGCAGGTGCCCGGTGCCATCACTCTCCCGACTCCAGGCCCTACAAGGGGGAGAAACCAAGAGCTAGAGGTACCGGTAGTCGCTAGAAAGCTACTTTCTAACATTTAATTGTCATTCCACCGCCCTACCGACAATGGTCGGGGAGAAACTGTGTCGTCCTCTGAGGACTTCTTATGTGTCCTGTACTTCCCTTATCGCTACTGTTTGCATTCCGCGGCTACTCAATAACGAAAGTGAAATCAGAAGTGCAAGGAGAAAAGAAAACAATAAGACACAAAGAAAGGAACAGGTTGAAAGGAAAAGGGAGAGAACGTTTAATTCAATGGATCTAGATGATGCCTTTGATAAAAAGTGCAACAGAACTCTCATGTTAACAATATTAAAGTAGAGAGAAATAATTACTTTACTTTATAACAAAGCAAAGCTGCCCTAATGCATAGCGTTGTTAAGCACACTTCTTTTAATTCAGTGAGTGCTTTTTTATTTACAAAAATTCGAATGCTTACTAAAAATAATTGTAATAAATTAAGGTTAAAATTTCGCACAAAAAGTTTAAAACACATAAATATATATAAATTAAATAAAAAGAGGGATGATTAATAAAATAAAAATCTGGTGCGTGCGCGCAACACACAACTTTCACTTACCAACTTACTTAGATTAGAAATTGACGTGTTTTGCTAAATATCATTTCCCAAAGTCACACATTTTTCTACATTCATATCTTATTTTTGTTGATTGTTAAAGCCGTTTTTGAGTAAATAAAAAAAAAAACCGTGAAAATGATACAAAATTTATTAAGTAAAGTCCCCCCTCCCGTAGATCAATTTTGATGAAATTTTTACAGTCATATCTCGGGCATATATATACATCAAATACCAAGTTTGATCAAAATCGTTAAAACCGTTTTTGAGTAAATAAAAAAAACACGTGAAAATGATACAAAATTTATTAAGTAAAGTCCCCCCTCCGGTTGATCAATTGTGATGAAATGTTGGTTATCACATCTTTGGCATATAAATACATCAAATACCAAGTTTGATCAAAATCGTTAAAACCGTTTTTGAGTAAATAAAAAAAACATGTGAAAATGATACAAAATTTATTAAGTAAAGTCCCCCCTCCGGTTGATCAATTTTGATGAAATTTTTACAGTCATATTTCAGGCATATAAATAGATCAAATACTCAGTTTAATCAAAATCGTTAGAGCCGTTTTTGAGAAAATCGAAAAAAACGTAAAAAGTTATTCAATAAAGTACCCCCTCCCTTTGAGCAATTTTGATGAAATTTTTGCTGTCACATCGCGGGCTTATACATACTCTAAATACCCAATTTCAGGTTCGCACGGTTTATAGTTTTTGAGCTAGTCTGTTCACACACACACACACAGACACACACACACACACACACACACACACACACACACACACACACACACACACACACACACACACACACACACACACACAGACACACACACACACACACACACACACACACACACACACACACACACACACACACACACACTCACACAGACCATTTCGCGGGACTTGGTTATTTTGACTCAGGGGACCCCAAAACGTGTATTTCCGTTGAAAACCGGAAGTCAAAATTTTTCACGATCGCAATACTTCCACTTACTATATATTTCATATATAGGTAAGTGAAAGTAAAAATATGTTATAATAATAAAATTTTTAATCTACTGATAACCATGCAGATGATGATGGACAATACCCACAAAAAAAAATTAAATAACATAGATTCGTAATAAAACACTGATGTGTGTCGCTATTGTGGGAGTAGTAGACGACTGTGAGCTATAAGTTATAAGTTAATTTAAATAGCAATTTTATATTTTATTTTAAAACCTCAATCAGGTATTTGGCTTTCAATATTATTTTCAACTTTTAAGTTATTTTATAATCAATTGTAAAAAACAAAGTCGGGTTAGTTATCCCATATATAAATCAAGAACGGTGAGACCGAACTTAATGATCATTCAATTCATGTTAAAAACGCCTTAATGTTTATGCATGTGTTTGATGTTACTTTTGTAGCTAATAATCGCCGATTGGCCAGATTTTTTAAATTATTTTCGCATTAGACGTCATCATAGTAAATCTACATTTGTAGTGGTAAATAAAACTTAAAATTAAGTCATAGTGAATACAATTTAAAAATGTAGGTACATTTTTATCTGTGTTGAAGGCGTTAAGTCCAAAATTATACATATGCCAAACAACGTCGGGATTTTTAACAATAATAATAATACATACATACTTTAATTTATCTATATTTATTATAATACATATATGTATGTATGTATATATATATATGTATATATATATATATATATATATATATATATATATATATATATATATATATATATATATATATATATTTGTTTTAATTACTCCTTGTTATAATGGTTGAAAAAAAAAAAAATTCAGTTCCCTAAAAAAAGTGATTACGAATTTCTGCTCCGAAAATCTAAAATCACTATATTTAAAAGATAATTGAGTAGCATTTAAAACAATTTTCGGAGCAATTATGGCCGCTTCGGTGGATTTTTACGTGTAGGTGATTCGGGCATTTTTATTTTTTTGGTATCTAATAGGACTCATTGCATTAGGATTAAGGTATTAATAATGTATTTTATTTATTCATTATTACACAATGTTCGAGGATTGGAGTGACCACTACCGCCAATCCTACATATCAATATGCCAATTATATAAATAAATGGTTTGCATTAGCGGTCCTTGAAATGTCGCAGGTCTCAAAAGAGTGGGAACTTGTTAATAAAATAAAAATAATATGCGTCACCCATGACTTCAACTCTATTTATTTCTTTATTAAATAATTTCCTCCTTAAAAAGTAAGTACAGTATATTATGGTATATAGATATATAGAATGTAGAAGTGTATTATAATGCATTATAAAATTTTGTTGAACAGTTAACCATAATATCACCATTTTGCAGAGCGGCACTTTTGAATTAAAGTAAGATTTGTTTGTTTCTTTAATGTCCCTTCAGGCTACTAAGGCTAATCGGGAGTCCTAAATTTTGAATATCCAGGTATAATTTAGGATCTTTAACGAGTAGCTGACATTGCATAGGCTAGGGACCTCAATTTTACGTCCTATCCGAGGGACGGCATAGCTAAGAATTTTTAACTCCCTTTAAAAAATCCTAATGGCCACCGTGGGACGCAAACCCGCGACCTTTAGTATCGCAGGTTGCCACGCTAACCACTACCGTTTATGTAAGATTTTATTACAATAAAAAAGGTAAGCTAAATTATTCATATTCTTTGAACAAGTTGATGAGGCCTGCATGATAAAGCATTTAACTGTTAGGTATTCTAGGGACTTTTTATTATACCTTAATATTATTTTTGAGCACCTTATAAAATGGCTTAAACGATTTTGATGAAACTCGTCAGGTTTAATAAGAATCAAGTTTTATCAACATTGAAATGTTCTGAGGGTGCTTGAATTGGGAAGGGCCCTTTTTATTATCTAATGAAGTACCTTTGTTTTTGTTTATAAGGAGAAATTACTATTTTTCTTTATGCCCAAAAAATAAGAAATAGCTAAATATGAAATATGAAAAAATCGAGTAAACATATACAGAAGAAAAAAAGAGAAAAATATTCCAACAACTCATAAAACAAGTTGAGCTCATGAATGCGCAGTACGCCTTTAATGACAGACCATTTATTTATAATTAAGGACTGTTCATGGGAAAGCGTTTTGAAATATATTTAATGGAAATTGATTCCATGGTAACTAAATAAAGTTTTCATTCACTAGATAGAGAAATATGACGTATGATGAAATTAGACGTAATGAAGTATTTCGCTTGCATTGCCAAATTATTACAAATAAAAACTTTTATTTAACAATAACAATATACCACACTTTAGAGAAAAAATACAAAGAGAAATACGTAAATGAATGTGGAAATTAGGGGCTTAGTTATACGTTAATTGGTCAAGACTCTTGATTCAAGAGTCTCATCTTATACAATAAAGTACAGATACATATCTGATAAATCGGACGAATTCCTAACGGTAGCTTCGTGATAAAGTACGAACGAAGAGATCAGGAATAAGAAATTTGCATTAAGAAATATAACATAAGATTGGGAAGGACGGTATCTTAAGGAGGGATAAAGGTGAAGAAAGAGAGTAGGGGATTCCTGGGCACAATAGTTTGCCAAAAGGAAGGAAAGAGCCGGTGCGGACCTAGGGTGTGGACAAAGCAAGATCCAAACTGTATCTTGCGCGGAGCACAATGGATTTCCCCTGTAGCTAAGGGAACAGGTATGAGAAAAATATGGTGCGACGCGCGCAACACGCAACTTTCACTTACCAACTTACTTAGATTAGAAATTGACGTGTTTTGATAAATTTGTAAACGCCATTCCTCAAATTCACACATATTCCACATGTGTGAATGAAATATACCATGTATGGTATATTTGTTACTAGCATTCCCCGTCGCGGCTTTGCCCGCGAGCCTTTAAAATCAATTCTGTGATCATTATCTTGGTATTGATTTAATATAATATGTTAACTGATGTTAAGGAGATTTAGTAGAATCGGAGCTTCCGGTAGGTGGAATGTTGGAGGGGGAAGCTGTCGGCTCCTTAGAAGAGGGAGACGCGCAATGGAGAGTTCACTAAAACCGCCGAAACCAAAAATTGCTTACTCCGCGTGAACGCTTAGTTTTTCGGCTTAGGGGCTTTCGAGTTAAACTCGTCCATCTTAAAAATGAGTCCAAATTAGATATTTTTTCTCGAAGTGCAAAAATAGGTGTCCGTTAGAGTTAAACGACAATTTCACCATTTAAACCCCTTAGGAGTTACATTTTTGAAATTCCTTTCTTAGCGGTTACCTAAAATCTAAATTCCGAACTTCAAGTTTCTATCATTAGTAGTTTTTTTACTGCATTGATTTTATATTCATATATATTTTGATTTCATATATATATATATATATATATATATATATATATATATATATATATATATATATGGAGAAGAGATCGAAATAAACACGCACCATCCCCAATCATGGGAATCACAGTGTGCATAATTTGATTATCACTAATATTTAAATAATCAGTAGCCATATTTTATGTGAATGTCTATTTAAATAATATTGTAACGTTAAATCGATATTCAAATAAATAACATATGGTTTAAAATCTCAAAAATAGATTTCCGTTAGAGTTAAACGACAATTTCGCCATTTAAGCCCCTCAGGGGCTACATTTTTTAAATTCCTTTCTTAGTGGTTACCTACATCGCGTTTAAAATCTAAATTCCGAACTTCAAGTTTCTATCATTAGTAGTTTTTGCTCTGCGTTGATTCTGTCAGTCAGGACAAAGCCTCTTATGTATATGCAGATTGTTAAATAAAAGTTTTTACTTGTGATAATTCGGCAATGCAAGCAAAAATACTTCAATGCTTCTGAATTTATATAATTCTCTAAGTAGTTGGTAAAAACTTTATCAAGCTTCGATGGAATAAATTCCCATTAAATGTGTTTCAAAACGCGTCCAATACGCTTTCCCATGAACAGGACGTCTTTAATTACAAACAATGGTCTGTCATTAAAGGCGTACTGCGCATGCGTGGGCTCAACGGGTTTTATGAGTTGTTGGAATATTTGTCTTTTCTATATGTTTACTCGATTTTTTCATATTTCATATTTAGCCATTTCTTATTTTTAGGCATGACGAGATATAGTTAATTTCTCCATATAAACAAAAACCAAGGTACTCTATAGGATGACAAAAAGGCACCTTCCCCATTTTAGCCCCCTTAGAACAATTTAATAATGATAAAACTTGATACTCAGTAAACATGACAAGTTTCATCAAAATCGTTCGAGCCGTTTTTGAAATAATCGAAAAAAAAAATATATATATTGAATAAATTAAAAAAACACGCAATTAAATAAAGTCCCCCTCCAATTGATCAATTTTGGCTGTCACGTCGAGGGCATATACATACACCAAGTACCCAATTTCAGGTTGGTACGGATTACAGTTTTAGAGCTAGTCTGTTCTCATACACACAGACCATTTCGCGGGGCTTGGTTATTTGGACTAAGGAGACCCCAAAACGTTGATTTCCGTTGAAAACCGGAAGTCGAAATTCCTCACAATCGCAATACTTTCACTAAATATATATTTCTTAAATAGGTAAGTAAAAGTAAAAAAAAAAAAAAAAAAATAATAAGAGGAAAACATGACGCTACTGGACAGGATCTCGAAATATTACTTTTGAAATTATAAAATTTAAATAAATGACCAACCCACCAGATATGTATAAATAATCATTTCTCTTGAACGCATCCATTATTGAAACTAAGAATGGTACACACCGAATGCTTCGAAGAATGTTTGTAGAGGAGGTGTTTCCTGCTACGACAAGGAATGATATCCAACTAATTACGTAAGTATTCAAACGTGACTGCGTTAAGAATCAGATGACAAGCAATCTAATCACCAACACGCCAGCCTCTACACCTCTGTTACAACGTATTAGTATTATATACTTAATCGTAATAAAAATATTTTTAATACTCCTAAACTTTTAAATTCTGAAGTAAATTTTATTCAGTTGTGTAGTATACCTGATGAGAAATAAAAACATTTAACATGATCAACTATACTTAGGAATGAAAAATGATAAAATACAAAACTAATATTACCTTAGGTAGAATTAGGTTAATACCTTGTTATTGGACTTTTAACATTAAGAAGCTTATAAAGAGGACATACTTAATTCGGAAACAACTTTATGGGATTTTCGTTCAACAGTAACGTCCCAAGGATAGAAAAAACACGATTTTATGGCGTTTCTTTCTATTTATAAGTTAATAAGTATATCATTCATGTTTGGGCAAAAGGACTTAAGTCATAAAACTTTTTTTTTTGTCTCGCCTTCTTAAAATTCATAATTGACTATAATTCATTCGTTATTCGTAATTTATTACAATCTCTGTTGAAAGAAGATAGTTTTATTTATTATTCTGGAAACAAGAAATACAACCATAAAGAATTTAAAAAGTTTAGGAACCGCACCTCTCAGACATTAAGGGGTCAAAAGTGAAAAATTAATTAGTCAATTTTTTTTTTGTTATTAAGCATCTTTAATCAAGATAATACAAAAAATTATAAAAGTCGTAAAAAATAATTATTTTTCTTGACTGCCTTACAAAACTAATAATTAAGTGTGAATTTTAATTTTTAACTTTTCTGAATGCATTGTGCAAATATGCAGACTAACTTCGATATTTTTAAAATGTAATTTAGAACCTTATCAATTAGTTAAAAACAAAAATAACACATCTTCATAAGCTTACACAATCGTTATGTCGAATTATGGCTACAATACAGGTAAATTTAAGGTATAAATAACTTTTTTAAAAATTTAAATTGAAAGTTGTCAAAAGGGGGTGGGTGATGGCGCCATCAAAAATTTTAAAGGGGCAAATATTTATTAACATGTTAGGTGCGGGCGACATCGGTCCCTGGGGTCCGATGTCTTACATTCTTCTCTCTTAACAGCCGATTTTCACATGAAAATCTCCGAAAGGCCGAACTCTTCAAACACTCAATTTGATCGATTTTTAATGAGATTATTGCATTTTAGTGCAGAAAATGTTGCTAACAGCTGAAATTCTTTTGTTTTTTAGAATCGGACTCCGAGGTCCGATTTTCGATAAAGAACGGCGTAAATCATCTATGTCCTGCGCCTATTATGTCTAGTTCCAATCCTTACCAAGAGATAATGCCTTTGAGGCGCTCATTTAATTCACTTTTAATCAAAAGATAACTCTTTCGTCAGAGCATTCCCATCGGACCACGTCGCCCGATACCGTATGTGGCTCATCCTTGCAGTCGTACCCCGGGGACCGATACCGTTCAATTCAGCATACCCATAAAATACGCCGCTGCACATAACGTGATAAGTATGATATAAATAAATATTTAAATAGCATTAAGCATTAATTGAGCCATACATAGTCAGACAGAGTACATCGAAATATTTCATCAGCTTCACTACCCCTAGACAAAAATTTTACCAGCCTAGATGAAATCCTGGGGACGCCTTGTACGTTCAACATACAAATCTTCATAAAATAAGTTCGGGGAACCGAGCAGAGGAACACAGTCCATTACTCCCTGAACTATAGTTCGTTTTCTTATATTTTATAAAATCTAATGATTAACATTATTATCCATATTTTAAATATATATATATATATTAAAGGAAACACTGTTTGTAGAATTATAAATTATCATTATCAAGCGACCTAGACTCAGCATTCAGACCTGAACGCGAGGTTTTCCCATCACGTACACTGGTGGCATCTACCCACTACAAGATGCTGGGCGTGTTCCGTAGGTGGGGGCCACCTGTCATCTATTTCCAGGACGAGGAACAGCCCTGGTTAGCTAATTCCGAGCTAGATGCAGGTCACCTGTGGCCCTACCTGGATTTCACCTGCTCCTCGGCTGGACAATTAGGCCAAGCGGCCGAAAAGTGTCACGCCGGGATGGACACAGGGCTCCCATTAAATTGCTGACCGGGTTTGGCCACGGTCTAACGGATTTGTACCATCACCACCTCCCCTCTCTCTCTCCTTCATTGCCTCGTAAAGAATAATCGCAGTAGTAGTACTCGCAGAACTCGAAAGCGTGAAATATACTGCAAATCCACGAGGATCTCTCTCTCTCCGTAACTGTAGGCGGTTTCTATATAATTATTTAAAATCATATAACATGACATCGGGACGTTTCCCAAAAATATATATATCTTTTTTACAGCTTTCCAACCACGTCAGCTTTCGAAAAATTTTACACTCAGAATGAGAAAGCAGGAATCAACTATGTATGACTGGCTACTACATACAAATTATAAAAAACTTTTCATCTATGGGCAGAACACATCCCTATGGACTTCGGGAAGTAATAGGTTCATTCCATATCAAATTAGTATATTTTGCATGTATAAATATTAAAAAAAAAAAAAACACATCTCGATTTAAAGCCATAAATAAATGTTTCCCCTTACTTAAGATTCACTTAATTTTTTTTCTTTCCTACCTCTTTTTCGGCTCTCAAGTTATTTTTCCAGTCCTAAAAGTTAGGCGGGTGTGAGAGTAAGCGGTTAATGCAGAATTAAAAATACTCTCGGCTCCAAGTCTTGAACTTTTCTTCAGGTTACTATTCAGGTTACCACTAAGCTATGTTAGTGGTCATAGCGTTAGCCCGTTCGGGCTATTAATATACTACAGGTTGACAACAATTGCTTTGTACTTGAGGGAGGAGCTTAATTAAGCTCCACCCACTGTCAAATTTTAAATGTGTCAAGTTAGGTTACCATTTACTGTAAACAATTGGTATTCAAAATGAGAAATACTCTTTATTGTTAATAGATGCCATTGTAAAATGAAAAGAAGTAATTTAATTGTTGTAGATATTATATTTCTAACAAGTAGTTCTGAATATATTATTTTAAAACAACATTGCAGTTCTAAAAAAAGTTTTATAATTATTTTAATGTTTATATCAAATCAAAAGGTGCCAATATCTCTCATAAATGGCTCTATTATGATATTTAAAAAATAATAATTTGTTTTTAAATATTTAATATCACTTAATTTAATATTATTAAAAAATAAATAATAAATCCTTTAAAGCCTGATAAAAATTAATCACTGTCACTTTCATCTGATATCCTGTTATTTTCAAAACTTGATGAGCTGCTACCAACAAGGTTAACAATGATCTTATCCATTTCTTCATCAATAATAAAATCCTTTTCTCAATAGTCTACGCCAACCTTACAGAGAAAATGAACATACAGAGTTCATAACTTTATAGTTTAAATTATAGTCTTTTTTATTTTTCACTAAATATTCGTGAACACGAAATATTATTTCCCTGGCTTGCCTTTCTTTGTAACACTCTTTTTTGGAGTACTCCGACTAATAGAAGGATTTTCCATTTTAGAACAATACAAAAATAAAAAGCGGTAAAGTATAAACAAAGCAGACAAAACAAGTTTGGTTATAATCACGGTTATAATGGCATTTCATTGGCTGGGATCTGACGTCAGTTTTCGTGCATGCGCACTAGAGGTACAATACAACTGATGTCAAGCTATACGCCTCATTAATATGTTATGATAATTAACATATCATAAATTAATATTTGTTTCGGCGTTCATTAAACCACAAAACGTCGGATCTAAAACACATTTCTATAGCGCAAAATTTCTTCCTAACTTAATTCAGTTAACTTTCTCATCAATGAATAGAAAAACAACTTACACGGAGTTCTCAAATAAGCCAGAAGGAAAATTAAAAATTGTACTATACACTCCAAATTTTCCTTTGTCCAAACAATTGTGTATATAGAAAAAAAAAAAAAAATTGAAGTCAAATCTTCGTATTTATCATCATTAAAGAAGCTAACGTATAAAGTTAATTCAATCATCGCCACGTTGATTCCTTAGTATCAAAAATCGTCAACAATGCGGCAAAGTAAACACAAAACATCAAATACCCTTTCCACAAAACAGGTAAGAAATCTTAACAGAAATAATTCCAGTTGTACTACATCAGTTCCCATCCATCAGAAAAGAATACGGCCCCGTGGCCTTCGATCGAAACCATTCGAGTGTGACTAACGACCAGGTTTCTCAACTAGGTTTTCATGGAGTATCACATCTATTGGCAGGAGGAAGCCCATATTTCAATTTATACTTGACAAATTTTATACAATAATAAGTCGTGTTTAAATCCAATGGTTTTTATTCATGTAGGAATTAAACAATATCTACATAAATAAAGATAAAATTCTGTTTGTTTGTTCTTTATAGAAATCCATACCGTTTGTCCTAAATTCTCCAAATTTCTCCCAGTGGTTCTTTGATACCAGGTGCGAACACCTGTCCATATTAAAATCGCATAACTTCAGCCGATTTTTCAGCTGATATTCTTTATTGTTATAAAAATCGTAATGATCTCGCTTTACAATGTTTTTTTACGAAATCGATCGTTTCTTTAGAAAAATTAAATTCCCCGTGGGAAACCAGGAAATACAGTTATAATCTAGGATAGAAAGATGAAATTCTGTTTGTACTTTATAGAAATCCATATCGTTTGTCCTAAATTCTCCAAATTTCGCTCAGTGGTTCTTTCAGATCAGGTGCTAACACCTGTCCATATTAAAATTGCATAACTTTAAGCCAATCTCTGGATATATTCTTTGTTGTTATAAAAATCGTTTTGATCTCGCCTTACATTGGTTTTTACGAAATCGACCGTTTGAGTCGCTAAAAGTCTCAGTTTATAGATTTTATAGAATTAAAAAATGAAATTCTCCGGGTAAAACCGATATATACAGCTAGTTATATATAAATATAAAAACTAGATGACTGTATCTTTCTTACCTCAAAAGCCACAACTTTTTAGGATGAATTGACAAGCAATTTCGACAGTACTTAGCCCTTTTGTATAAGAGACAGTATCTGAATTTACTTTTGTAGATTTCATCCTACAAGCACTCCCCCCCCCCTTTTATCTTATACATAAAAATGTGCAATTTATTATCTTTTAAGTACAGTAATTTTTTTTTTATTCTTCTAGTTTTCATTTGCACCAGTCTCAACTCAGTGATAATCAGCACATCATCCCGGTCCTGTTTCAAGAGGCATTTCAGTTGTGGCCAAGTCGTTAACAAGTCTGTTGTTATGACCGTAGACTAATCGGAAGATGCTTAAGTGGGAGTCCTAGATTTTGCCCGTCCAGGTATAATTAGGATAGGGATCTTTAACGAGCACCTGACACAGTACAGGCTCAGGACCTCCATTTTAAGTCCCATACGAGGCATTGCCAAGGATTTTTTGAACTCCCTCTAAAAAATCCTAGGGCCACCTCTGGACGCGAACCCGGGAACTTGAGTGTTTTAGGTTGCTTTACTAGCTGACCACAACACCACAGGTGACCCCCGGTCGACAGCTAGTAATTGTAAGTCTGTATGTTTTGTCACTAACAGTTTATTTAAAAAAAAAAGAAGAAGAAAAAGAATACTTTTTAATCCTTTCATATTCCACTGCAATTTATGTTAGGCTAATATTTATTATTTTTTGGAAACCTTGGGTTCACTGGAATGTTTTTATTTAAATCCGTAAAATTTAACATTAGATTAAGGCAGAGCGTAACCAGCTTGAACATTGGAAAAAAACCCTAACTAAAAAAAAAAAAAAAAATAGAAACGATTTTTCCACCGAGCCAATTGAAGTATCTTCATTTTCCTAACTTTAATATCCGTTGCCTGCTTTATTCGCTGTCTAGAATGTTTCACTAATCATCACTATCGAGGTCTATAAGCGGTCTAGCAAAAATATAGTAAACAAATATTGAAAGCTAATTCGTGAAAAAAAAAAAAAAAATGCGATACGTAGAAACGTAATTTCCATCCATATTTTTTTTTAATGGAATATGTAAAAACGTTTTTGTTTTTCTTCTAAACGCTTTGATATACAATGAATTTAGGAAACTATTGTACATAAAATAACCAAAATAACTAAAATTTATTCATCATAACCAATTTTAACTCGCACCTCCTTTGTATCATTGAGATTTGTTTTTCTTTACTGATTTTAGTATTAAAAAATAAAAAAAGACAGAAAAAATTCAAATATATAATGCAAGACAAAGGGAGACGTGCAGTGAGACACAGAGGTACCGACAGTTGAGCCCAATGGCTGAAGCAACGTACAGAAATAGTAGTGATATTTACGTCCTGCAATCTCCTGGAGACGCTTCGAGATGTACTCAAAGCCATATTCAATACTCACATACAAGCAGTCTATCATTAGGCAAAAATAGTGAATATACATAATAACACTAAAAGAAACATTATTTATTTTGTTGACTGCGTAAAAATTTAATAAAATAATGAATGTGAACAAGATTCGAAACTTGTAACACTCACATTAATTAAATAAATGGAACTTATTGGAGATATAAAAAAAAAGTCTTTATAAAAAAATAAATCAGACTCAATACGTGCAAATAGCAGGAGATATAATAAAAAGATCTTTAATATTTAACAGTTACGAATTTTGGAACTTTATCCTTTTATTTAAAATGAATATAAATTAGCATCTGAATACCGTGAATACTGTATATACAGTAATAACTACCAAGTCCATCGAAAGGATGAATTGTACAACCAAGGAAGAAAACGTTTGAAGAAGATGAAATAAGCAAACATGGGCATGAATTGAGTATAAACGATCTTTAGTATTTATTTTTTTATTATTTTTTTTTTTTAGTTTTTCATTACATAATCAATAGTATTGAATTAAAATAGAATATTCTTATATATATAAAAATCTCGTATCCCAATGTTTGTCGGAGGTAAAATCAGAAACTACTCAACCAATTTTGATTAAATTTGTCTTATTGTGAGTAGTTTTGTCCAACTTAAAAGATAGGATAGTTTTTATCTTGATTATTTACTTCAATGTTTCTTTTATTGCAAACTAAGTACTTATTATACTACAATTGAATGTGATTATTAGTAAGTTCTATAAATTTCCAACAGATGGCGGTGAAAGTTGATTTACAGCTCTTCATTTTCTTTCGATATTTAGCATGCAGTAGCCAAATCTATTTTTCCTGACTTGGACTAGGAAAATCCGTCGCCTTTTCATGTGTGAGGAAAGCATCGAATCTATTTGTTTTAGAAAGATAATTTTGATAACCTATTAAGATAGTACCTACCGCTATGTCTAATCTCATATCATCATGTGTTATATTCTGAATTTAATTAATATGTATAATGGCAAAAGATTAATTTGGTACATTTTTTCTAACTGTCTATTGTGATTGTACTAAACTCTATTCCAATTATATTCTTTATTAGTTCCTTTTACATCTGTGTTATTTATATTTAATCTCGCCTCTGTTAGAGTAATACAGTTAGTGTCAAATGAATGGATCATTAATACTTACTAAAGCCAAATATGAGATGAAAAAATGTTGGTTTTTAGATTAGCTGAAACTTTTTTATCTTTATCAGTGAATTTTGATTTGTCTGTAATAAAAAGAATAGGATATAAATTAATTCAACGCATTATAGTTACCGAGGAACAGCAAAGCGTGGCTAGGTCTGCTCGTATAATATAAATTGAACCGCTTAAAAAGGTACAAACAAGGAAAAGCAACATGTTTGCCCATCAATGACAGACGCATACGACTTAATATAGGAATATCCTACAATGTTAATTTTATCCGAAGAATTTTTTTTGGTACTACTACTAATAAATAGACAAAAAAAAAATAATCGATTCCAGGCTGGACTGAAATCGAACCGGAGACTAACGATCTCGAAAACCGGACGGAACAGGAATTAGAACGCATTTCTCTTATAGAAACGTAGGATGTACATGTTTTAATTGAAGCGCAATCCGTATGCAAAATTATTCTAGAATACATATACATATAAAATTGTTTGCCTGCTCGTTCTAAATAAGCTCGGAAAGATACTGCATAATACGGAGAAACCTTGGGAAAATTTAAACTCACAACAATGTAAAGACTCGATACTATTTTCCTATATATAAATATATTTTTTTAAGAAACAAGTTATTAAATGTATTTCACTGTGACAGGCTACTACGCTACTGGTCAGGATACAAATAAAATTTTTATTATTCAACATCCTACGGCGATACGTTTGCTACTTAAATAAAAAATATTCCTGGCCGAAACCCCTAACTATACAGGGTGTTCCCAAACCAAACCGCCAAACTTCAGGGATCTATAGAGGATCGAAAAACTAAGAAAAAAAGTCCTCTGGCATAATACCTCGTTTTCGAGAAAATAAAAATAAAATAAAAATAATTGTGAAAAAACTAGTTCAGGCCATGGAAGAGCGGATTTCATTCCTTGAATGAATTTTAACAATAATTTTTATTCCAAAACAATTATTATATTTTAATCTTATTCTAATAGAAAGGTAATTGAAAATGGTTTGCAACCAGCTCACCGCAGAACAATGCTTAGATGCAGCGCGATCTGTGAGTACGCGATGTGATGCGTGTATTGCAGCGAGAGGCCAGAACATTTACGTTGACGCTGCCGAGAAATGAACTATGTAATTTTAGAGAAGGTAAAAACTACAATTTCTTTTTTTTATCACTAAGGTAGTCCCATATAAAAACTAAAACATTTATGTTTTCCTAGTAAGAATATTTAATTATTTTCTAAATTTTTAATTTTTTTTCTATTTTTAAAATTATTTTTATCATTTAAATTTTTAACAAGTTCATCTTCAGTTTTCGTACATAATGTTATGTACTTTAAAAATGTAATTTTCGCTATACTACGAATATTTGAATAAAAGAGTATTTATTATTATTTTCTGAATACATTTTTTTTTTCAATTACCTTTCTATTAGTATTAGATTGAAATACAATGATTGTAATGGAATAAAAATTATTGTTAAAATTCATCCAAGGAATGAAATCCGCTCTTCCATGGCCTAAACTAGTTTTTGCACAACTATTTTTAGTTTTTTGTGATTTTCTCGAAAACGAGGCATAGGCCAAAGGACTTTTTTTCTTAGTTTTTCGATCCTCTATCGATCCCTGAAGTTTGGCCGTTTGGTTTGGGGACACCCAATATATCAACCCAGAAGGATTTTCAAGAAAATATTACACCATTTTCCACTCCTAAATAAAACTAAAAATTTATTCTAAAACTATATGATTGGGCATAATCTGACAAAATCTTGAAGCGGATAAAGACGATCGTAGCAAGATGGTGAGTGAGGTCCTCAGGCTCCCCCAAACCGGCCAGCAATTTAACACCGAGATAACCAAGAGGCGATGGCCGCCCAAGGACACCCGAAGCAATGAACGCCTCTATACGTTTGCGAGCCATGGCTTTGGCAGAAGAATCTAGTTTCCTTAAATAAGCTACCGAAACAGAAAAATTATTAGGAAGAGTTATTTTTGTACTAAAATCTAGTAATAACTACCCGAATCACTGAATACAGATTTGAAGAACGGTGAAGGGGTTAGCAGCTGCATTAACGAATTCGAAGCTATCATTCTTCAATCTACATGAATACAATCTTTCTACTAGGATATCCGTTTAATGTCGTTACAAAGAGGGTACTTGATCCACTGAATTGCGTAAACAATGGAGCGGTTAAACTTGCTTCATGCTTATGAATTATTTCTCCTGTTTTTTTCTTCAAGTTTGATGAGGTACCTGTCACTTGCATGTTGCTACCATCATGATAGCTAGTCAGTGCCGGAGGTGGATAGACTCCCGGGATGGTAACATACAAGACGATCGAAATAAGCAAGTACTCCCTTCGATATCCATCCAGTTGGGAATAGCCAAGTCGCGCACGATCTGGTTGGCCACTCCCTTCCGGTTGTAAAGTATGTTTTCTCCTTCCACGGCTCCGCAGCATGCTCGGAATCCTCCACGGTCATTAAATGATTCTTGCTGATTCATAATCACCTGTTATTTATTTTTTTTTAAGTACACTGATTTCTTTTTTCTTTCCGATCTCTTGTAGCCCACTTACGTAACAGTTTCGTCAGAAGAAACTAGTCGAGCATTTGCATTTCTTTTTTTCTTTATATGTATATTCAAAAAATCTTATATTAGTCGTAAAAATCAATCAGTGCTTTAATGAGTTAGTTTTATTTTAACTCGAAAAAACTTGATTATGTTCCGAGCAAGCAAAAACTCGCTAAGAAAACAAGGAATTTTAAGAATTAATGTAATGATATTTTTTCTATGATTCAGTATAAGAACAAGGGGCAGATAAGAATGTGTTAAGCCAAAAAGCCTTAAATTTTCAGATTCTGATATGTTTATCGGGTATTAAGTATCGGGGTGGTACTGTTAATAAAAATAAGGTAAATTTTCTTCTTTCGGGTCAAAAAAAATGTGTTTCATGTGCGAAACGGCTCATAAAGAGACAATAGAATTGATTCGACGAGGGACAATGCACAGAATTAGAATCGAAAGTAATTTAGCCGACCAACAATTACGCAAATGAAATGTATAAAATAGTTTCCCACTTATTATCAGCGATAATGGCATCTGCGAAATATATACAATAGGGAACTTTGCGAACAAGTGACTTCGTGCGAATTCTCAATCAGTCACCGTATCGGGCTGGAGATAGAGATAAAAAACGTAAGTAACATCTTAGTAATTGATCTCAGTTCAAAACGATGTTATGGATTTATAGGTATATAGTAATGCTATTAATAACACACAAATCGTGGGGTTATGGTGCAGTGGCTAGCATAGCAGTCAGTAGCTGATCCAGAAATTTTCCGAGGGGGGGGCGCACTTTTTATTTTTTAAAATTGTCACTTTTTACTGTTAAGATTTGTTTAAAATTCATGAACGGCCTAATTTATTATCTTAGTGTATATTTACGTTGTGAATTTCTATTCAATATTTATACACAATCTATTTTTCATTTAATGAGTTAAAAAAATCACTAAGGATAGCCCTCTTTATACAGAAATATTAATAGTAGACTGGTTTCCTCACCTCTCAGGGGGGGGCGCCCCCCGCGCCCCTCCCCTGGATCCGCCACTGATATTGTTTGTTTGTTTGTTTAACGTCCATTTTTATGCTACTAAGGCTAATCGGACGTTTCTACAGTGGGAGTCCTAAATTTTGCCTATCCAGGTATAATTAGGATAGGGATCTTTAACATCGTACAGGCTCGGGACCTCCATATCCGAGGGACGGCATAGCTAAGGATTTTTTACTCCCATTAAAAAATCCTAGGGCCACCGCTGGAATTGAACCAGCGATCCTTAGTATTGTAGGTTGCCATGCATAATTTCTTATTGGGAGTAAAAAGTCTTTTCTTAATGGGAGTAAAAAGTCCTTAGCTATGCCGTCTTCGGATACGACGTAGAATGAAGGTTCCCAGCCTGTATGAAGTCAGGTTCTCATTAAAGACCACTATTCTAATTATACCTGGATATGCAAACTTTATGACTCCCACTGTAATATCGTCCGATTAGCCTTAGTGGCGTAAAGTGACTTTAAAACAAACAAACAAACGCATAATATCGTGAATAGAATTAGAGCATCAACTGATCATTATGAATCAGTAAGTATATGAGTTCATGTATTGTATATATGTTTTAAGTCAATAAAATTGTAAAAATAATGTTTAAATCTCCAAGTAAACTATTCTCATATATTTTTTCCACAAAAAAAAAAGGTTTGTATTCAGCGCCCTCAAAAGCATTAAGAAAAGTTTGTAGAATAAAAATGAAAAGTTACCCTTCTTCACCTCTTCATAGGGGGATGGAATTTGTAATCATTTTTTTTACAATTTCTTTGGGCTAAAACAGAATCTAGGTAACACCTCTATTTTGTGTGAAATCTGTAATGGGTCTTTTTGCGAAGACCACATCCAGTTACTTTCATGACGCGACATCCAGTTACTTTTAGTAAACAGTTACTTCTTTTAAACACTTATTTTGGCACTAGTACTGAAGAGCGGCTTCAAATTAAGGCCCGATCTCCACTGAAAAGGACCCTTCTGGGAGTTTATTTATCTCTTAAGAGCGAGCGCAGTCGAAAGCTAGAATCTATTAAAGCCAAACAAGGCACTTTTTAACTGGAATAAAGGCGATAGGAGTTCGATAACAACACAGTCACATAACCTCTCAAATCAGGCCACGCCCATCGGCCGCTCTTCAGTACCTTTACCCATATTTTGATAACAATATTTATAACCTGTATTTGCAAATAATGGCCTAGATGAGAATAACAAGAATATATTTCAGCTATGAATAATTATTTATAATAGATCACACACTTGTTCTATGTAATTTTCATTTTCTTGCAAAAACTGAAATGCCTTGTTTTTGTCAGAAATTTCTTGAGTCTAATTTTAAAAGACCCATTTTTATTATCACTGAAATTACAAATTAAGGTTATAACTGATTATAACCCCTACAGATTGTTGAAAGTAACTGGATGTCGCCTCATAAAGTAAATGGATGTGGTCTTCGCAAACAGACCCTCTATAATGAATAAAAAAATAAAAAGTCAGTACACGAATCATGTCGATGTCATTTTTTAAACTCGAGGTATAAAATGTTATAGTAGGTACGATCTAGGCACAACACGTGTCAAATATTTTTTTGTCCAGAACCCCCAAAAAAAGTTCAGTCGTGGTAGTCATATCAAAACTCGTGTTGGAACAGACTTATTAATAAAGTAATAGCAGCTGGTATTTTAAACTGGAATTAAAAGTTTCGCTTTAATATAAAGCATCTATTATACGTCGGCAAAAATTTTGGGGATAGTAATTGCACCAATAGTAGAATATATGTGATCAAAGACTATTTTCCCTTGTCGCTGTTTTTAGGTACATAGTAAAATTTAGAATGCAGTTTAAACATCACATGTGATTATCCAAAAAACAAAGAAACCAAAAAAAACAGTGTTTTTAGTCGTAATCATCTGAACTGAACAAAGGGATAAACCATATGACGGAATGGTGGGAGAAGAATAGGGTCAAGACACGGTTCAATCGTCAAATATTTTGTTGCGAATTGTAAGTCCTCTAAGCGAAATTCCAAAAACCATTAATGCTCCCCCATGCGTGGCTATTCAAGGCATGCAGGAATTATAATGGCAGATCCGACATTCATTATAAAAACAAACCGCATACCTCGCCCAAACGTTCCCCCTACGTGATTTACCTTCCGAATTCTCAAAAGTTCCAAAATTATCACCGCGGATCGGAACGGGTTCCCAGCTGTATCTTCATCTATCCCTCGCCAGAATTGAAATTTTTTTTCCTCTACTCCCCCAACATCTTCGCGAGCTTGCCAACCTACAGAGGGTCGGGTCTTCCTTATCTTAATCTTCATCGAAGAACCGTTTCATCCGCCTCTATAGTTTTGTTTTTTTTCACAAGGATTCGGCATCACTGGCGAAACTACCATTCCAGAGGACCGTGCTGGGAATATTTTGAGGCCCCTAAACTTCTTGCTCGAAATTTAAAAATTTAGCTGTATGACAAAAATACACTCAAATAGATTGAAACCCTTATTAGCTTAACTTCTACTTTACGAAAATAAAACTCAATAAATGATGAAGAATTTAGGTATGTAGACATGTATGTATATAAGAGTTAGGCCGAGCGCACATTGAGACACTCGCGAGGCAGACCATAGCAGAGCAGTTTTTGTGAAACGTGAAAAGAAAGGAAACGCGCGGTCCAATGTCCGCGGAAAACTCTGCGACGCAGTTTTTGTTCGTGCGGTCCTGCATTGATCTGTGTCTATTTGCCCTTTTCTGCTCTGCGTCGCCTGCGTGGCACAGTTCAATGTGCGCCTTACCTTAGGAAAGCCTCTACTACTAGCCACTAGGTTAATTTGGGAGATAACCTGGATAACACCAGTGTGAACCTATCAATCATAAGTCTTAAGAAAAGTGTTCCAAGTGAGCTTGAAATTTCTGTTAGTTTGCTTAGCAGCATTTACGGATCCGGGGGGGGGGGGGGGAGGGATGTGGTGGCTGCAGTCCCCCTTCTGAAATTTTTTTGTCATTCAAAGATAGACTTTACTAAAAGTAAGGGATTAAGGTAAGGGACAACTAATATGCAGAACAAGTCAATATTATTTGTGGGAAAGGAAGATAAAGGTAAAAAAACTGTAAGGCAGATCCAGCGGGAAAAGGTGTGGGCTGTAGCTGCCGTGTACAGCATGCTAGATCACCACAATCAGTGATCGCCTATAAAACAGTACGAAACTTGCAGTGGAAACAAACCTATCATTTGCTAAAGTCTGGCGTAGATATAACATTAGATAGAGGAGCCAACTAGAAACGGTGACAATTCATAGCAAATTAAATTGGGAAGTAGGCCATTTTGTAATAAGCCATTAGTTATAAGAAAACGCCCCCCCCTTAGGCTGAAGACCGTTGCTTTTGCCACCTTGCCAAGTCCTCAGCATTCAGCATGGTTAGAAACACTCATTGGATGGCCTTTCTCATATTTAACAAGGAACGTAATAATTTCTTCAGCATCTAATCACAAATATTATATCTTTATAAACCGTTTATAAAAAAAATATTTAGTATCAATAACACCGATTTTTTAAATTAAAATAATAGCAAAATTTATTTTCTGTAAATAATAAATTTTATAAATTTTTACTTTTTATTCACTATAGAAAAAAACAACAACATAAAACGGAATATTTCTTAGCTTATTTAAAGCAATCCAATTTTCTTCTTTCCGAAACGTTCCGAATTTTCATAGAACTTCCCGAGGCAACAACAGAACAAGTATGAGCCTCAAGCTATCACGCAGAAATGGATCTGGGAGATGACGGACGGGAAATGATAGTTATTAGCAAAAGACCACCTCAAAGGGGAAAAAATAGTGTACGGCACAGATCTATTCAAAATACAATTGCACGTGTGGATTACTGTAACATAAAATTGAGTTTGTAACGAAACAAGTCACTGACAGCAATACTAGAAGATATGAGAACTATAATATTTTCGGATTCCTTGGAGCATTAAGAAAAAAAAAAAGAAAAAAGAAAGCTGGGAACTAGAGTAAGTCAGCATGGAACATGCATTCCTTACTTTTTCTAAACATAAAGCCGCGTTTACACTAGTTTGTAAAATGGATGTGTGCCTTACGGTTGTGACCCATTGTTTTGTCTATTGTCGGTTTATGAAGTTGAAGCAAATGAGCTTGCGGAAAGCACCAGGTGAGTTCAAGTGCTCTGCGAGATTTCAACAGGTTTTTGTGATTTATATTTAAAATAGCTAACCCTAGGTACTCTGGTGGCTACCTCATAAAAACGGAATGAAATTCGACGAAGTCAGAAAGTAGTGAATTTGGCCATTGTTGTCGTACCTCGACTAGTTACCAACTAGTTTCGATCAAATTGGAAACATATCGCATCTTCAGTGCAAGTCTATCCTAACTCAAAACAACCTAGATCAGAGAAAATGACATTCCTTGTGTTTCATATAATATTACTAACATTCCCGGTCGATCATTGTGTGCGGTGATCGTTACCTTTGTATTGATTTAATATATATAATATGTTAACTGATGTTAAGGAGATTTAGTAAAATCGGAGCTTCCGGTAGGTAGAATGTTGGAGGGGGAAGCTGCCGGCTCGGTAGAAGAGAGGGAGACGCGCAATGGAGAGGGTTCACTAAAACCGCCGAAACAAAAAATTGCTTAGTCGTCGTGAACGCTTCATTTTTCGCTTTTTTTTTTTTTTTGTGAGGCAATTATTTTAGAATAGCAAATATGTGTATAAAAAACCCACAATCTCCACTACTTTTGGAACGACATATTTTCAAAAGTTCTGAAAATATGTCATTAAAAAATATTTTTATAGTTTTGAATCACAACTAAAACAAATATTAATAAATAAGTAATTAATATTAATTAAGTAATATGAGTAAATAAGTAATTAACAGATATCTTAAATTCAGGTTAGATTTTTAAAATACCATTGTTGCAGTGGTTTCAAGATAAAAATTAAATTGAAAATTCAGTTTTTTTTTAGCTCTGGCAGTCTTGCATTCAGGGTTCAAATACTCGTATATGAACATCGCATGTATTTGATAGGGTAGACCATACAGTTATTGACACCCCAACTTTAACTTAAAGAAATAGGTAAACAAGTCCTAATTTTATTACAAGATACACATAAGTCTAATGTTTGAAGGGTCCTCTAAGTCATCTATGAAGTAAGATTTTAACAAACTAACCATAGGGAAGATTTCACAATTAAATCCACAGGGTGCCAATAACTAGATTTGGCACCTTAACCAATAAATATTGCTATATTGTAAAACTAATAAACTTTTGATCCACAAAAACCTCTTGAGTCTTTATGAGGATTGATAATGAGGAGCTATCGGAAGTTTCTATTTGATCCCTTTATAAAAAGTATTTTTTTTAATTCAACCAAAGAAATGTAGTCTTAAGGGTGCCAATAACTGTACGGTTTACCCTATATGAACTAGTATATGAATGAAATATATGAACATCGCATTGCATATTATTAAGAGAAGATCATAAAACAGCTAGAAGGGAAATCATAAACCCCGATTTCTGGATATTTCAACTTTGATCTCAACTCGTATGCATCTTTACTATACCTTCGACTAGCTAGCTATCGAGGTAGAAGTATGTGGAGAGAAATATTTTGCACCCAACAATATTTCTCAGACATTTAAAAAGTAGTCCACCATCGCGTTAGTTGATTATTCGTAGCCGCCACCCCCCCACCAAAGTTTAACTCAGTTCGTATCTTAAATCCGTTAGAGAACCCTAAGAACATGATTGTGATGGTTTCGAAGATATCTGATATACATAAACCATGATTATTTAGGTGAATTTCAACATGAAAGAAATTTAAATATTGTTCAATGCAACTTTTCCTAATAGAGTTAGAGAGTTTGAAGCAGTACATGAAATGAGTTGTAAGAGAAATCTCTCTTATGCCACGTCAAAATAAAAAAAAATCGTAGTTTTTAGCTCTATTTATTGGAAATCCTTTACAATACCTCCTAATTGATTTACCCAGCTATTGATCTTTTTAGTAATTTGAGTTTGTGCTCAAAAATAATTTGGGGGAGGGGGTCTCATATTTTTCTGTTATCTCCGCCATTTTGAAATATCAAATTCGAAAATAAATTACAAAATGATGAATTTCTTTTTTTTATTTTAAACATAAACAGAAATAATTTGTATCCCTTTGCCCTTTGGTAATAGTTTGGTTCCTGAAATAGGAAGGAGATGAACAGTATTGCCCTGTAAACTGCTACCGTCAGCTGTAACCATTAGCAATCATCTCCCCCGGGTTTACTTTATGTAATTCTTACAGTATAGAAAATTACGCAAACCCTCAATAGCCAAGATTGTTTACCGAACGAAAATCCAGCGTGACCGGAGAAGTTAACTCAGAAAAACCCTCGAGGTCCATGTTCAGCGGATAACGACAGACCAATCGAGTTAGATAACTCAGCGCTCAGCAGGATAAGGTGTCAATTGTCACAGTTAGCACCCTAAAGACGTAAGGCGAGGCCTGACCATTACTAGCGAATATTGTAAGGAGCACCTAGACGCTAAAATATTTTCTATACATAATTGACGTTTTTCCTATTTTAAGTTAATATTTCTAACAACACAACACACAATGACATGGACATCCACACAAACCCACTAGTTTCTTCCCTTTTTTCCTCCTAGTTAACTGTTCTAAAAAGGCAAGATTAAAAAGGCAATGCCCGAGGGATATGATCCAACACTTGATCAAAATTAAATCAAACAAACATAGACAGTAAATGTTAGCATTTTAAAAAGATTCGCTAGATGCACTCCAGCGGAAGTGCAAATTACTTAAAATATAAATAAATAAGTTACTATTTTGAATACCGTCTATAACTGGAGAATATAAAGATATGGACATGGAAAAGATATATTCAGATCGAGGAGGATAAATTAACAGAACGACTATTACAATAAAAATGTAGCACTTAAATCTAGAAAACTAGACAAGCCTAATGACCACACTTCATTTAACGACTAAAGTTGGGCTTAGGCAGCAGTACCTAACTCAGGCCGCAATATATGGCGCATAGTTTCCATACGCCCCAACCAACTATAGTTTGAATATACTCTTAAACCAAATCGCCAAGCTCAAACGAAACTGTGTCGCTTCTTTACAAGCCTAGTGAGCTTTTTTCATATCAATTATTTTTATGGCTGTCACTTTTTTTTACTTTCACTTACCTATAGATAAAATATATAGGAAGTCCCGCGAAATGGTCCCTGTGTGTATGTGTGTGTGTGTGTGTGTGTGTGTGTGTGTGTGAACAGACTATCTCAAAATCTATAAACAGTACGAACCTGAAATTGCGTATTTGGTATATGTTTATGCCCGTGATACGACAGCAAAAATTTCATCAAAATTGGTCAAAAGGAGGGGGTACTTTATTTCGTAACTTTTTTTACCATTTTTAATTTTTTTTTCGATTTTTTAAAAAATAGCTTTAACGATTTCGTTTAAACTCGTCATGTTTAATGAGAATCAAGTATTTTTTAGTATCAGGTAAGCTGTATCATTATTAAAAAGGTTTGAGGGGGCATAAATGATGAGAGGCATTTATTGTTTTCCTATAAAGTAATTTTGTTTTTGTTTATGTGGAGAAATTAACTGTCTCTCGTTACGCTTAAAAATAAGAAATGGCTAAATATGAGATATGATAAAAATCAAGTAAACATATAGAGGAGAAAAAAAGAAAAATATTCCATCAACTCTTAAAACACGTTGAGCCCACGCATGCACTGTAGGCCTTTAATGACACATCATTGTTTATAATTAAAGATGTTTGTTCATTTATTGGAAATTATTTGTTTCATGGGAACTATATGATGTTTTCAACAACTACAAAGAGTGTTAGGTATATAATTAGAGGACTTGCCTGCATTGCCGAATTATTGCGAGTAAATACATTTACTTAATAATAAAAAAAAATTTAGTTTACTTTAACACGTCAATTTCTAATCGAAGTAAGTTGGTAAGTGAAATTTGTATGTTGCGCGCATCGCATCAGATTTGTTTTGCTGCGGGTGGGTAACTTTTTTCAGCGAAGTTGTGTTTTGGGAGATTATTTAACTATAAAATTAATTTAACAAATAAAAATTCACTTGCTTACAATAACGCATAAGCTTTTAATAAATTTTAATAAATAGTCAGTGATAGCTTCAATGATTCAACAGACCAAGATATTCCTCTGATAATTTAAAATACATGGTTCCAATGCATCTGTTGAAGGTTCACGTAAACCGGGGAGTATGTGGGCTAGAGAATGTGTAATAGGTACCTGTTGGCAAACCTTGAGGCAAATCCAAAGAGATTGAGGAAAGGACCACGTAAGCGCTAATGTAGCCAGATATTTAAAAGAATTTTTTAGTTATAACTTTGATTATATTATTTTCTAAACAAAAAACTTTTTTTTTGTTCCTGTTTTAGGCTATACGGTGTTTTCCGGACCAGGGGAAAGGGTGGGGTATTAATGCCAATTATTATTAAATGTCCCCAGGTTAAATATGAACTGAACTGAAGTTTTTAAACAAAATTCTCTGCAACACAAGTAGTTTTAATACATTCTCACAACCGCATTTTCGTCGCTCTTCCCCCACCACATGCTCTTGGTTTTGGATGTCTAAATCCGGTTTAAGGCATTCTGCGGGAGATATCACGGACTGTTAAGTAAAATTCCAAAACTTTGAGTATGATGTAGTATATTAATATACCTTGAGAAGCACCAAAAATTAAGAGCCACTTCTCAATTCTAATAAAAATAAGTAAATATGAATATAATATATATGAATGATCACAAGAGGTATCAAGTTTTAATTTAAAGCTTTTATTTCTTGAATGAGGCCTGTTATACCAAAACTATAATAATTCGATTTTTTTAAAAGATATATGGCTAAAACGACTTAGGCAGAAGTAAGTACCAATTTTTTTTAACCCTAGAACGGTAACAGGGGTAGTACGTGTTACCAGACTGATTTAAAAATAATCCGCTGGTCATAATTAGAGCAATATCTTTCCTTATTTAAGATCTTCCTATTTGCAATATAATTACAGCTCATATGCGAGTATTTCAATCTTTGTTTCACATCTTGCTGTAACTATTTTATGTTCAGATTTTTTTTACCGGAAATATTTTTTAAAAAATAGTATTATACAAAAGATCCAAAATTCAGTTATTTAACCAAAATGAATACTAAAAACAATATTATAAAAATTATTTGTGAACATGAAAGAGTTTCTTTCTATTTCAATTTACTCTCCGCTACTTATTTTATTCCAAAGTAGCTATTTTTTGTTCACAAAAATAATTTAATGCCTGATTTTCAAGCATTCCATTATCATTGCATGTTTTTGCACGTTTTCAAATTTTTACTGTACGAAATTCCGAGCTTTAGTTATAACTTAAAAGAAACTCTTGGTTTTTTTTTTTTTTTTTTTTTTTTTTTTCTTCTGTACTAGTATTTTTACCCTAAATTTGATACAGAGATACAATTCGAATAAAAGATAATTTGACAAAATAACAGTTAACAGATAGAAAAAAACCATAATAACTGATTCTTTCGTTTGATTGAATATTGTTAATTGATTGCATAGCGAATGGTGAAATGCTAATTTTCATAGTTAAACGAAATTAAGACCCGCTTCGACGATTACGGAGCTATGAGACAGACATCTTAAATAGCTTTCTGTTTTTTGTTTTCCTTTCTTTCACAGCTATTTCCCAACTTGGAAAGTTGAACGACCTTTGGCCTAAAGATGGAATAACACGCAACATAGAGGTAAAAAGGTATGAAAGAGGGCAATAAATCAAGAGCTTAGCGAAGGGGAAATGGTAGAAGGCAGAGTTGAAAGTTAAAATTTGTCAACGACTAGATGGAAGATAGGCGCGGTGCTTTCTCCGCCAATGGGCCATTGTTTCAGGCCCTAACAGCTGGCTCCATATACGGCATTCCTTTAACGAACGGAGGGAACTCTCCATGTCCACTCGCCAATCATTCCCCCGAGCGGGCTCAAGCGTCCCCGAGCCGTTTACGGAACTTTTCTCCTTTGCGTAAGGCAGTTACGAGAGGTCCGACAACAGTCTTCTAACCATTGACTGACGCGTATCCTGAAGATTGAAGTGGCATAGCAAATGTAGTTTCATGACAGTAAACTAAGCTTCCTATATTCCTCAATGCTTGTAACATACTGAAAAGTGGTCTCAGATCATCTATGATACACATATTATTTAAGGAATAATTCTAACTTGTTTTCCCTGTTCGTTCACATTGAACTAGACTTCTCTTCAAAACCAACAACACCTTCTTTCCATGAAAAAGTAAAATTATATATACTGTAGTTTACATGAGCCGTTCAGTTGACAGAATCATGGGCGTCACCAGCACCAAATTATTGGGGGGGCTCAATATTTTCCTAGACGGGGTAGGTAAAGATTCGAGGGGCTAAAAGTTTTAATAATAACCCCTATAAAAAACTTTTGGGACATTTAATTCATCCTCCAACTCTGTATTTTAAAGGTCTCTTAAAACTTGTCAATTTAGAGGTCACCTGTGGAATAGTGGTTACCATAGAAACCTACAATACTAAAGGTCGCGAATTCGCGTCCCGAGGTGGCCCAAGGATTTTTTAATCGGAGTAATAAATCCTTGTCTATGCCGTCCCTCGCATAGGACGTAAATGGAGGTCCGAGCCTGTACGATGACAGGTACTAGTTAAAGATCCCTATTCTAATTATACCTGGATAGGCAAAATTTAGGACTCCCATTGTAGCATCGTCCGATTAACCTTAGTGGCATAAAGTGACGTTAAAACAAACAACTTGTCTATTTATGCTTGTTATACATTAAAATAGGGTTGAAGGATGTGGGCCAAAATTTCTTGATTGAATTTTAACAAAGTTTTTCTTCTGATCCTGATCACACTAATTTTATTTCTTTCAATGAACTTCTATAAGATTTATTTAATTGATGAAAAGAATTGAAGAGCAATAAAACAAAACGGTTCAAGCTGGAAAAAAAATACATAATTCATCAAATATACGATACGCCCGACTATGCTTTTAACAATAGAGTGTGCTGAAATCAACTAATATTTTATATTTATATTTTATTGTTTAAACTCGGATAAATTCGTAAAATCGCATTTTTATTTATTTTTGGGTCCTTTCCTGCCAAAAGTAATGGGGGGGACGCGTCTCCCTGACCCCCCCCCCACTGACTGACTCCAATTTCAAGATTTTTCAGAAAAGCTCTTTTCGCAATATTTCTTCATAAAAAGTCACGAGTAAAGCAGAAATAATAAACTATAACACTTTACTAAGATATTCAAACAAAATAAAAAGATATCAATTTTCCAAAGATAAATATTATTAAAAGTACTCTAAAAGAAAAATTTTCAATTGGAGTTAGTCATTCTATCAAATGGATGGCACATATATAGCCGTGTTGATTTATTTTTAATAGAATCAACGCCATGAAACTTATAACCTAACATAACATAAACTGATAAGGCCAGGTATTGCTATTGATAGAAATTGAAACAAATAAGAAAATTTTCAAAAGAAAAATGCTTTAATTTATTTTTTTTTAAATTATTGAAAGCACAAATTTGAGTAGTTTTTTTTTATAAATTTGAGCCGTTTAGAGCTGCCCCGATCTTAATTTTGAACTGATCCTTTTTGAACGGAAGTCAGAAGCTGCGATCAAATAAAGCTCATCAGGGACTTGACTGAAAAGGATGCGATGAGGGTTATGTAGCTTAAGTCGTTACCTGCCCATTTCCACAGTTTCCTTGAAGGAATAATTTCATTTTTGTTCTTCAATCAGATCACACATCCTGTTCCAAAGAAGGCAATTTCCGTATAGGGATGATTTTTTTTTTTTTTTTAGGAATCAATAAAAAAATAAATATAGATCAGTAAACAGATACAATTTATAATGCAACTGATAACAATTGTGGATTACAAAGGTAAAGACACCTCAAAATTGATAACCCTTCAGCTTATGTCTCCCCCTCTCAAATAAAAAATTCATAAGCCTCTCTACAAAATTACCCTCCAAAAAACGTTGATGGGACAACATGCAACGCCCTTCAAAACACTCTTGATTTGCATAGGGTGGAAGTCGGTGAACATATGGCAATGCAATGTA
Source organism: Aelia acuminata (assembly GCA_911387785.2). Classification (NCBI taxonomy): domain Eukaryota; kingdom Metazoa; phylum Arthropoda; class Insecta; order Hemiptera; family Pentatomidae; genus Aelia; species Aelia acuminata. The sequence continues at coordinate 120,940,904 of OU426982.1, read as the reverse complement.
AAATAATTATAATATACATTAAATTTAAGGAACACAATCAAACTACATGAAATTCAAATCAAGTTATCAGGTAAATAATTATTCATATATTGAAGTTTTTAAGTTATGGATTAAGTAGTATTCTTCTATCTTCAAAACTTGTTTTATACCTTTTTCTAGGAAATAATATGCTCATATTTCGGCACCGCAGGGAAAGATAACATACAAAACAATGGCTAAACTTTTGGATTTGATGCGACATAGGAGAAAATATTATACGTAGACATAAAAAAAAATAAAAAAAAAATAGAGAAAATAACAAATCTTGATGTATGAATGATAACTGAGAAGTAAGATGTGACTTGTACTTTTCTTACAAAAAAAACAAAAAACAACATAAAAAAAAAATTGTGTGATATAGATATTAATGTACATATAAGTAAGGCGTAACATTTGAGTGAGTCGTTGAAACTTTAAGACTATGATAACAATTAAGAAGGCAACTGGCTTGCAATTAGAAAGACATTACAACTGATATTCAAACATCATTAATTTTCATTTTTAAATTGGTATGTTTAATTACCAATGATTCATATCATACGCCTTATTGCAAATTGTTTTCTTTTTTTTTTTTTTTTTTGCGTGTTTGTTTTACCAAATAGATTACATCAATACAAAACAAAGATCAAAAATAATCCCACATGCAGACGCAGAAATCGCTATAACTACATTTTTTTCCATCGACGAATGTTAGTAGATCTAAGCCTAACAATGAGTACAGGATAACGAACTAAATAATTAAAAACAAAACCAAAGGAAATGGAAGAAAGAGAAACTTATTGTTTCTAAAATCTAACGTAAGGATATAATTCAACTTGGCAATAAGAGATGTAGCATCAAAACGACCCAACATCAACTCCAAATTGCGACATCCTGTCACGACGGCATGTCAGGCATTCATACTCATTTCAGATGAACAAAACCCAGCACTCAACATTCGAAATATGCATACCGAAATTCATCTTCAAACAATAATTTTAATCCTGAATAATAATCTAACATTACATTACTTTTCAAAGCAATTACGATAATAGTTAAAAGTTCGATTCGTTTTTTACGAAAAATACGAAAGGGTCCAAGATAACTGCAGAATAGTCAATTAAAAAGAGAATAAACAATTACGGGACGTATTATAATTATAATAATTGAATTCATGCAATCGGATAATACTTATTATTAATACGATAGATTAAATTACACCTAATAAAATACTCAATATTCAGTAAACCTTCATTTTTTTTTTTTTTTTTTTTAAATAAATATATCCTTTTTTCCTTCATAAGAATAACATAAATATTTCCACCGAAAACAAAATAATTCAATGCTACAGGGAATTAAAAATGATAATTTTAACCATATTTAGAAATTAAATATTTAAAAAATAAAGCTCCTATAGGTTGCAAACATTTATTAAATTGTTTATTAGGTATATTTATTATACATTCTCCATACTCCATAATAAAATTAAAAAATATTTTACCTTTAGAACGATTCCATTGTTAAAGTCATTTATTTTTAAAACTCCTAAGAATCCGAAGTAGATAATTACTTCTAAACAAAAAATTACTGAACAGCTAAAAAAAAATTACAGGGCTACCAACCTCCTCATAGAAATATGTATTTTCCTTCTAGCTAAAATTTATAATATGATTGATTTAAAATACTTATGCGATTAAAAAAATATATTTTTTACAAAAAAAGTTATAGGAAGATCACACGAGAAAAACTATTTTTTTTTTTAATCTTTAAAAATATTTTTAGAAGTCGGTGTATAAGAAACCTGTTGTGAACAATTAAATCAAAGCAATTATTGTTCCAACTAGTGAAGTCAAAAAAGCTTTTCTTTACTACTAAATTCAAATATTTTATGCCGATTGTAACGGTAGAAATAAATAATAATAAGAATATACTTTAAACAGTGAGATAATACAGGTCTTAAACTAATAATAATAATTTGCTTTGCTAAGTAATAAGTTGACTTATAAATAGCAAACAACCAATATGTTTTCGACTTATGCAAATGAGAGTCCTTCCTCGCAAACACGCCCATATTCAAATTACTTATCATCATTTAAACTGTTAACTATACACTGGTAAACATAATACATGCAGAGTTACTTATTTATGGAGAATGAGTTTAAACTCAAAACTGAGTTAAAGGGTGATATTAACAGTGGAGTTAAAATCACATAGGTAAAAGGTAATTTTTACTTATCAGATAACATTTTTTGGGTAAAATTGAATTTAAACACCAGTATTGTATAAAAGTGATTACCTTCGAACCAAAAATATGAGTTTCGAAATGAAAATAAAAACAGACGCTAATGTATCAACATAACAAGTATATATTAATTACTCACCCTATTGCTCTCCAATGCTTCTGCACTGTGTTCTTCCTTTTGTCGAAAACAGTTAGTGCACTTTGTCTTATTAAATATATTAGGGGAGAACTTTCTACATTCGCCTGAACGTATCAGCTGACTTGACATTCTGGCGAGTTATGAATTAATCGGTTTCCAAGCAGAATTAATCCTTGAATTTTCACTTAAACGAAGCATATACCATACGTTTCCATGGGTTCTTTAATAATATATGATTTTATGGATGGAAATGCACACGGTTGTTTTGAAACTAGGCCTACATGGCAACACCGCATTCCTGGTCCCCTATTCCTATATTTTGGTGCAGTAACACAACACTAAACTAATATTGAATCACTCCGAACCACTAATGAGTGCATAACGATGGTCGTATCATCGGCGGAAGACAGCAAGTGATAAGATTACTAGAAAGTGCCGTGTACAACCTCACAGGTTTGCGATTCAGCAAGAACTGAATTCCCAGAAACCAAAATGGCAATCTCAACCAACCAGAATTAAGGTGTAACTATGGCCGGTCCGATACTAGCGCTTCTATCGGTGCGTATGTGAGACTTTCCATCAGCGCTCTCTGTAATCGAATAATAAAACTTTACATTTTTAAATATTAAAAACAGATACTTTTACAATTTTTTACAGATCCCAAACAGTAACTTTATGTTATTAAATCTCTAAAAAATCAATCAAAATGTCCTTCAATGAGTGTAGCTTCACAATTGTGTTATGATAGGTTTTATGTTATAGCAATCTCACAAGTATTTTGTCGAATTCAATAATTATCATGTCATATTTAACAATTGTTTTCATCCAGAATTTTTATTAGGCTCTCAACAGTCCTATTAAAATAGTTAAAAGTTCTATTCGTAAAAAATAGAAAAAGAAACTCCAGATAACTGCAGGATAATTTCATTAAAAAAAAGAAAAAACAAGCATGAGACATAATACACAATAATTGAATTTATGTAATTGAAATTATGGTATAGAAATACCTGACTATAATGTGACAAAATGTTTTAAATTACATATCAAATAAAACATATATCCTTATAAGGCAAGGCTCAAAAACTTTGCCTAGATGAAAAGAAAAAAGAAACAAATGGGATGCTCATAGTGTGAATGAATGATAAGAATAAACTATAGCTTTAAATTTTCAATAATTTGGACAGATTGACTCATTCTTTATTATCTGGCACAATGTCTCTAAATAACTTTGATAGATTATTTTTTCTGTTATTTTTTGGAATAGATAGCATTCTTACAAGTATTTTAGGGCTCCCCTATACTTTTAACAGACATTTTAAATATTTTTAAAAGGCCTTTTACATATTTTTTCTAAAACAGCAAATTTTAAAATGAATCTTCCCTTAACATTCTGTTGCTATTTTATCCTCATATTTTTAATTAAATCATCGTGTATATAAAATAAATACAATAAATTGTTGCCTTATCATTAAGTGAGTTGAATTTGATCTCCAAAATAGGTAATCATACTCCGTTCAATGCTTCCAATGTAATCATACAGAACTACTATTTCTATATTCTTCAGCCTTTATTTTCTGCATTAACCATTTTCTATATTATGTTCCTTTCCCATTAATATAAAATTCAGTTGGAGTTTGATTGAATTAAATATTACAACAAGAAAAAGTATTAACTATTTACGAGAACACACACAAAGAGTACTCTGAAAGTATAAAAGGAAATGAAAAATATTTAAGTAAATTTAATAGGAAATGATTTTTGAAATATTAAATATAAGCGAGAAAATAAAAGGATCTGTTATTACAGAAGCAATTGATTCATTCATTTGAAAAACCCAACATGTCCATAAATGTCAAATTTGTGGATCAGTGAGAAAAATATGTTTTTACTTACCCTCAACGATTATTATACCTTCAATTTTTTTTCTCCAACCTAATTATAACTTAGAATTAGAAATATATTTCTCTTGAATTAAATTTTCCGGCACGCAAATAATAAATTAAGAAGGTAATCAAATTGTTTGGACTATTCCTTTTTTTTTTTTTTTTAAATTCTAAAATAGAAAAATTTAAATGCTGCTGACAATGAACTAACTAACTAAATGAAAGGAGGAGCTTAAAGAATTAGTAGGGATCACACAACCTTTCCTTAGTAATAAATTGTTAAACATCTCAAACAGAAAAGAAATGGGAATAAAATTTGACGCTATCAATTAAAGCAATTGTAAGAGATAAATCATTTATGTTTGATAGCTTCATAATCTAAACGGTTTTTCGAAACCTCCAGATGTCCAAAAATATTTCATCAAATCTTCATTTTTAATTTGTTTAAACTATTGACCTTATTTATGCTCCCGATTTCAAATAGAAATTATTGATAAAATATAATATAAATTATATAATGTGAAATTAATCAATTGTTTACAAAAGGTCAAAAATAAAAGTAGATTCTGAGGAGAGGGAACAAAGTCGCCGAAATTTAAAACAAAATATTTTTCAAAACATTATTGTTTTGACTTTTGAAAAAGCTAGTGGAAAAAAAATAATAAAATAGTTGACTATATACCAGAATATGGTATAAGTTTTATTTTTAATCAGTTTTGCTGCTTCGTTGAATTGAATTTTCATTTAATTTTTTTATAAAAATGCTTAGGGAATGTATTTCAGGGAATTGGAAATTTAAAGAATAGTATTCCTTAAAATATGGATACTGTAAAAATGGAATACTTTTTGAGAAACAAGTTTTATGTGCAAGGACGGCAATAAGCTCGCATTATAATCCTTATAGTGTATATATTGATAATGTATGGTAAATAAAAACATTTATTACTTTAAAATAATACTTTATTTCATTTTGTTTATAAATTCATTTTATAAAAATATTTATAAAATCATATTTTTATGATTTTATTTACAGCTATAAAATAATATTTAAAACTTTTAACAGTATAAAAGAAAAGGATAAATTAGTAATAAGTGGAAATTAGAAAATGTTTTGTTTTGAATCGCATTGAATAACATCATGTATAAGTAGAGATAAAGACATTCATGACATCAATAATAATCAACATATATAACTTAATTAACATAAAATTGGTATGATAAAATAAGAACTTCAAAACAACAACTAATCTAACTCACTTTCTCTTACCTATTCAACTAATGCTTATTTATCGTAAATATTTTTATTACTTATAAAAATAGTCAGCAGGTACAACAGTTCAGAACCAATAAAGGTCCCGTCATGCATATCACTATGCAGGGTTATAGACTAGAAAAACACTATATTAAAATTGAGAATTTAACATAATTATATACATCAGGAACTGTGTTACAATTTATACAATTTGTCAAAAAAAAAAAAATTACAATTTATGAAATTGTTAGTTACAAATGTTATATACCAATCCTTCGAAATGTTTTGTGATGATAAAATTAAACATGTAAAATATTAGTTTTAAACTCATTGAGTAAACACTGAAAGTCAAATATTAATCTTATAAGTAGCTTGGAAAATAATTTGTATGATCATACAAACTATTACAGGAATGTAATGAAATAATTGTTATCAAACATTACTGTCAATGATAAGGCTCCTGCCTCTCTGTAGAACGTAACATGGTGGAAAATATTCCCATTGACCTATGAAGCAATTCATGCGGGGTGCCGTCTTCGACCACCCGACCTGACTCCAAGACAATAATTCGGTCACAAGAGAGAAGGCTTCCAAGACGATGCTGAAAATAAATTTAATAGTAATATAATGAAATGAGATATTAATTAAATTTATTCAGGGATACCTCAGCCCAAATAGAATAATATAAATGGTTAATCCAGCTATATTTGTCTGGCTTATAATTAAAAGTAAATAAATGAAAATATTGTAATTATAGATAGCCATGGAGGGTATGTATACAGGTTCAATACATAGTGGAAATATTTTAACTATCCTAAAAAAAAAAATAAATACTATATAAACATTAATATAAATATCATAATTAGACAAACAAGTTTAAAAGATCCACTTGTTTTAACCATTAAGTTTTCAATTTAACTCGGTATACCCTTTTAACAGAATACTTTCAAAGTTTCGATCTGTTAAACCTTAGCTTGGTAAGGTACCATATATGACACCATGACTTTGTGAATTTTTTCCCTGCTCGAGGATGAATATTTTCGTTTTGTTTCTTTTTCACCATCTAGGGAATTCATCTGAGAAGGGATTTGGTTATATTGATAGCGGTCTCTAAATCAATGTATGGACTCTTTTGAATAGCCAGTAGGTAGCGTAGGCATCCCCTCTTCATTCTATGCCAGGTCTGAGTGGTCAAACCTTATTACATCTGGTTTGGCTTAGGCACTGTACCTGTTCAAGTCCCTCAGTATAGTTTGTAGTAAACAGAAAAATAGAAAATTAACGATGTGTCGCTGTGATGTGTGTGAAGTACCTTTGTGTTTATTGCCGTGCTTCAAAACATATCGCACACAAGAACATTATTAAGAAAAAAAAAAAAATTAACCTCTACTAATGTGGTCTAAAGGATGGAAAATGAGGATGGAATTTTTTTCTAAATCAGAAATGAAGAATTTTTTATGAAAAACTAGCAAAAAGAACTCAGCACTGGGCGGTTGCTCAAGCGGCAGCCTCGTAGCATCCACTTAAGGTCAAGCCTTGAACTGATCCTCAGCGAACAGGTTAAAAATACAAAAGCTACAAATTAAGAGGTGGGATAGTTTATTATAATAATTACCGCAATAGTGACAACTGTTTTCTTTGAGAAAGCCTTCTCTACCGCATTGAGGAAGGTCTGCTCCGTGGTGGGATCCAGAGAAGAAGTTGCCTCATCCATTATTAAACAAGCTGCGTTGTGGAGGATGGCGCGAGCGAGGCACAGCTGCTGTCTTTGACCAGAGCTCAAGTTGACGCCGCCTTCACGGACTTGGCCATCTGTGATTTTTGAGATATTATGAATATTTGTACATAATGATTAATAATTCAACAATAAAAATAATTCTCTGCAATATTGTGGGAGAAATTTATTAATGAAAAATAATGTAATGCAATAGTAAGCTACTTATAAGTCCCAAGGTTCATATTGTAACACCATTTTGGGTTCAAATAATTTTATTGACATAAAATTATAATACGAAAATGTCAAAAAACCAACTAAAACTCAAATAGTAACAATTTTACAAAACAATAACCTGCAGTGACATAACAGCGACTCAAATGTAACTTTATGCTTTGGGCTTCAACAAGAGACAAAGCAAGACTAAGATACTATTCGAATCGCTAGTAGTATTTATTCCCTCTATGGACCCACCAAGAAAGGCATAGAACATTCCAAACAGGTGATCATATACTAATACATGACTGTAACCGTTCCAGGCGATTCCAGAACTTTTACAATGTAACAGAAATAATCATCTATTCTTTTGTTTCATGTCATAATATATTTTTGCTTTCACTTACCTATATTTTTTTTTTTTTTTTTTTTTTGGTACCCCTACCTGGCCATGTGTGGCATACGGGGGGTTACTCTACAGGTGTAACCAACCTTTCGTAACCATAGTGGGTAGGTCGAGATTTATTCCGTGGGTTATTGATTTTCATTAAACATGACAAATTTGGTCAAAATCATTAAAACCGTTTTTGAGATAATCGAAAAAAAGGTAAAATTGGAAAAAAAGTTATGAAATAAAAAGCCCTCCGTTTGATCAATTTTGATAAAATTTTGACTGTCACATCGCGAGCATATACGCACAAATACTGATTTTAATCAAAATCGTTAGAGCCATTTTTGAGAAAAACAAAAAAAAAAAAAAACATAAAAATTAGACAAAATTCTTTAAATAAAGTACCTCCTCGGTTTGACCAATTTTTATGAAATTTTTGCATTGGCAACTTAAAATTTACCTAATACATAAAAAATTAAATAATAATTATAAATTATTAGACGAAGGGGGTCTTTCCTGTTCTGATTTCCGCAGTTATTAGCCAGATTCCTGTTTTCTATTATTTTGCATGCATAATGTTAAGCATTCGTGTACATTATCAACTAACCTTTGTCACCCATTTTGTTTACACTCCAAAGTCCTAAATTGGTGAGACATTTTTGAGGAAAAGAGGCATTTTTAAACTGAAAATTTGGATATATAAAACTTTTTATATTGCATATTTATTTTATGGTATAACTATGTGAATAAATGTTTATTTGTAGTATGCCGTGCCATTACATTATTAATGACCTTCAGTACTAATAATAATCTTTATAGCATTAAAAATAATCTTTAGCACTATATAATACCCTAGTGATCACAGAAAAAGTTATTAGTTAGTAGACTGTTTAAATCACAAGAGTAACTGTGGCACTCCAAACGGAAAAGATCCAATAAAAAATATATTCAAAAGCAGAAAAAACTAGATGCTATTATTTAGATATTTAATATGGTTTTAACGAAATTGAGAGAAATGTCCATTGTTGCATTAATTCAGTAATGTAACATTTACAACTCTATGAAATCGCCTAAAATTTCAGAAAAATGATTTAAATATGAAAAAGTAGAAACTACATACCAAGGCCACCCAGCTGAGAGGAAACAGTCTCCTTCATTTGAGCCATTTCCAATGCTTGCCAAAGTTTTTCATCATTAAATTTTCCTCCCATGTCTAAATTCTCCCTGTAAGTGTTTAAGTCATTTATTAAAATTTTTATAATAGCTAAAACTATTAGATGTATCTTAACCATAAATCAGGTTTTACAAGATTACTTATTTAGTGTGTAACTATTTTATTGAAGCAACTGTTTGAATATTTATCCAAATTAGTACATTCAGTTATATCCAAATTATTACTATTTTATATTTATTTTATTTTATTGAAATTTGGAATTAAATTTCCTACATTAAATGCATAATCGGGTATATTTTTTTTTCTGTTATCTTAATTAGGTAATTAAAAAATCTTTTGAATATTACTATAAAAAAATTTAATGTAAGAGTGCATACCAAAAGATGAAAAAAAATTAAATAAAAACTTGAAAATTATGAATCACGATGAAATTATGAAATATAAATAATAATAACAAAATCATGTAAGCCTTTTATCATTCTATTTTGACACCCTTGCATTAACATTTTATAATCAGCATACACATGAGTTTCTTAAAATAATCATTTTATTTAATTTAATATATTGTTAAGCTGTTTTTTCCGCATAATGTCAAATGCGGAAAAAACAGCTGTGGATATAGATGGTCATCTTCTTGAATATGTCGAAGATTATATATATCTGGGCCAACTAATCAGCTTCTCGGATAAACGAGGAAAAGAAGTGAGCAGAAGGATAGCACTCGGCTGGAAAAAGTATTGGTCACTGAGGAACATCTTCAAGAATGATTTCCCGCCAGAAATGAAGAAGAAGATCTTTGAGTCTTGCATCATTCCGGTGGTGTCCTATGGCAGTCAAACCTGGTCCTTAACCAAAGTCCAGACACAGAAAATAACAACCTGGCAAAGATCTGTGGAACGGAGTATGCTAAATATCAGGAGAAAAGATAAAATCAAAAATACCATTATCAGGCAGAAATCTGGTTTGAAAGATATAAACCATCATATCGATACTCTCAAATGGAAGTGGGGTGGACATGTATTAAGAAGGCAAGACCCTAGTTGGGCGAGAGATGCAACCCTCTGGACACCCTACAATTTCAAGAGGAAGCGAGGAAGACAAGCCAAGAGATGGAATGACTGGTTTAAGGAGTTAGCTGGTCCGATGTGGTGGAGACTGGCAAGAGACAGGCAAGCTTGGAGAGACAAATGGGGTGAGATTACAAACTCCGCTTCCCAATAGGTTGGTCACCTGGGACAGCGTAGACCATTACTCCCATAAATAGCAAAGACTTTATTATAATTTTTACTTATCAAAACCAATGATATGGGAAGGCCTATGTACAAAGAAGATGATTTTCATTTAATTTATGTTAATTTCTGATCTGTATTTACTCCTTAAATGTACATAATAAAAGGCTATTATTATTATTATTATTATTATTATTATATTGTTAATACTATTTGTTTTATTTTTCACTTTTGTAATACATAAAAATTACTAACAAAAAATAATTATACATTTCTTTCTTGTATTTTGTATACCATATTTTCTCAAAAACCCTACTAGTTAATTCGGTCACCGATTAAAACATCAGATCTTTGCTTATACTATTCAAAACAGATTAAAAACAAAGGCTTAATTAGGCATGATAATATTGTCTTTTGGTGGATTTAAAAGAAAACAAATTTAATGAATAGAAAATTGGTATAATATTGTGATTAAACCCCAAATCCCAATGATTTTTTTCAAGTAGGGCTAGTTTACAGTTCCTAGTTATATTTTATTGTTTTATTTCCATTAATTTATTTTTTCAAATTTGTTTTCATAAATAAAAATCTAAAATAGTTGTAATAGTGATTTCTAAGTAAAGAATTTATTATCTTCTTTTGATGATTTTGTCTAAATCATTATTCCTTTGTGCCAAACCTATTCTACAGTCATATTCGAGATAGAAAAAATAGTAAGCAATCATAATGTACCTGATTGTTCCACTAAACATGATTATATCTTGTGGGATGATAGAAAGTCTCGAGCGCAGGATTTGTAGAGGAACGGCAGAAATGTCGACCCCATCAACTAAAATTGTTCCTTCAACGATTGGAGTCATGCCGAATAAAGACATGACCAGGGAAGATTTACCACTACCAGTACGCCCACAAATACCGACCTGTGAAAAATTTCAATATTTTATAAATATAAAAGAGAGGAAGTATAGAAAAGAGTAAAAAAATAAAATAACGAACCTTCTGCCCTGGTTTAATATGAAGAGTTAAATTGTGAATGGCTATTTCATTACTTTGATCGTATCTCAGTGTTACACCTTCAAACCTTATTTCCCCTCTTGCAGGCCACTTGAGTGGAATGAAGCCTATGGACATTAAAGAATCTTCAAATCAAAGATTTAAATTGGACTGAAAAGTTTTATCATGTAACACTAATTATTAGTATATTAATACAATATATACTGAAAGAGTCGTTTTTACCTTCTGATAGTTTACTATATGTGATATAAGTGGAGCAAATTATTTAAGATTTCTAGAGGAATTGTATTGCAGATTTTTTAACCTATATAATAAAATGCAAATATTGTGTTAATAAAAATAACCCGGATCCTTACCATTAGTTTTATAGTTTTCAGGAGGCATCTGAATATAATTGACAATACGTTCTACTCCTGCCATATACATCTCTACATCAGAAACAAACTTAACAACCCAGTTAAGATAAATTGGAAGTAGCAACGTGTAATTTATAGCAAGACCGACCAAAGCGGGTGTTATCAGTTGCGGCATAAACCAGCTACAAATAAGAGAAACAAGCGTTGCTAGTAGGACTATTACAGCTCCGAGGTAATCCTGAAAAAATCATAAATACTCATAGCCTCAAAATTAGAAATAAAATAAGCTATATAACTTGATTTATTTATGGTTTTAATTATTTATTAAATACAATCTTTATTATTTTTAAACAAATAATAATCATATCATCTTACAAGAGCTATTCCAAGCCATCTCGTTGCACAGTTGCTAATAAGAAAAGCATTTGTGTGAGCATCAATTTTATACAACATTGCAGCGGTGAATCTTTTCTGTTGTTTAAAAGCTCGAATAGTTTCTAGTCCTGACAAGGTCTCTGTTAAATGCGAAAGAATTGGAGTTCTAGTCATACTATCGAGTCTTTGAAGTTCCCTGAAAAACATTTTAATGGAAATATGAATTTTTTTTCTTCTTTTAATTCAAGAAATATGAATAAATAGAAAATTTTATAAATACCTGGAAGATGAACGATAAAATTTTTGCACAATATAATACATTATGCAAATCGGTACAGCGATAATGAGGAACCAGGGCGTTACTATGGAATTTACAAGGATAGCAGAGAAACATAAAAAGAGGAACTGTAGCAACCTCTGTATAGAAGTAGCCAATTTCTAGAATAAAAAAAAAATAAAAAATAAAATAAACAGTATATTTAGCATCATATTAAGACGGAAAAAATGAAAAGGATTCTTCTTTACCTTGTCGATAATGTTTATATCAGTAGAAAAACGAGCGAGTATTCTTCCTAATGGCATGATTTCGAACACGGTAATTGGAAGTCTTACAACTGAAAATAACATGTTTCTATGAAGCCTTTTTCTCCCTTGTGAACCACAGTATTGGCCGAGGAGATTATATAAAAGAGATATCAGAACGCTCAGTAATGAAAGCCCAGTATACATAGTCAAATAATAAAATGTCTGCAAACAAATATTGAAATTAAATTTACAATCATAATTTATGATGAGGATAAAATTATAATATTTTTCCAAAAATTCTTTTGATTAAACACATCCTTTACAAAATATAAAGTATAAACAACAAAATGTAGGTTTTTTTTTTTTTTTATAATGACATTAAAGATAGAGTATATTGGTTGTCCTTTTCACCCCATCAAACTTATGTTACATCTTTGCTAAATATGAGAAATGCGGTGCGAGCATTGCGGGGTTCTTTCACAATCAAACAAAAGCAATGAACGGGCATGTCCTAAGTGAATCTAAGAAAAGCGCTATTTCACTTGCCCATTTGCCCACCCCAAGGTTTAATTTAAATTTCAAACTCGATTGATTTTGACAGCCATTGCACGGCCTACGTCCTAGGACTTCAATTTTTGTTCTTCTTTGAACTTTTTTAAGTTCAACAGACGTAACAAGTAAGTTGAAAATTCCCTAATTTATTCATTTTTCATTCAAATAAATGAGACTCCTATGTTTCGAAAGTACAATATAATAAGAAGCCTATAGGTGCATATTGTTACTCGTATACTTAAAATAGAGGTATATGAAAATTTTACGAATGCAGTAATCCCAAGAGTTGGACACCCAACTTTTCCCCGTAGTAAATCTGCGCGTACGGTTGTATGAGCATCATACATCCGGCAATGAACGCATCACGGAGAAAGGTTCAGGGTTCGTTCCTGGAAACTCGAAACCACAAAAATAAATTTTAACTGCCGAGGTCAAATCGAAACTGTTTGGGGGTGGGCAGGTATTTTTTGTAAAGCCAGGTTTCAAAATTGTTGTTCAAAGTTGTATGAGCATCATACATCCGGCAATGAACGCATCACGGAGAAAGGTTCAGGGTTCGTTCCTGGAAACTCGAAACCACAAAAATAAATTTTAACTGCCGAGGTCAAATCGAAACTGTTTGGGGGTGGGCAGGTATTTTTTGTAAAGCCAGGTTTCAAAATTATTTCAATTCAAATTGGAAATATACAAACATATAAGTGGAAGGTGTGATATAACACAATAAATTTTATTAGCATGAAGTTAACGTTTCATATTTAGGCTTTTTGAATTATTTTAAAAGTATTTTTAAATATTTAAACATACATATTAAAATATGTGATAAAAAAGAAACTAATTACATCAGATATAGAAGTAAACATTTTTTAATTCATTCATTAACTGTTATAAGCCTTTCAAAATTTTCAGCTCATATATTATAAAAGACTAAAAAAATTATTATACGGTTGAAGCTTTTTTGATCAAATTTAACACGTATCTCCAAAAGATATCGAATCATGTTTTTTAAAAAAGTGAAACAAGAAAAAACATGCATAAAATAATTTACTATAATTACTTTTTCTTCTGAAGATGAAGATTCTTCAGTCCAAGCACTCAGCCAAAAGTCGGTATAAACCCTAAATGCTTGCCAAGATATTGCTAATGTGAAATAAAGAATTGATACAAAATATCCACAAGCTTTCACATAGGAGAGATAAACATAAGGCGATATTTTTCCATACTGCCTTTCATCAGTCGTACTTGTTCCACACCAGTCAGGGTCCACTGAAATAAATATCCAGTGTTGTTTAATTGATCTATAATTTTGTCATTGTGCAATGATTTTTAAAAGGTATAATTTTCTAATTACATTCATCTTCTTCTTCGCAATAGTCATCGCTATAATCACTACAAGTTGACGGCAGCCTTTGGATAGGATGTTTTTCATTTTCGTTGAACACTACAGACCTAGAAATAAATCGGGTGATAAAAATCATAATTAGATAAATTTTAATAATCATTAAATTATAATGCCTACTTGATGGAAGCAGAAGACATCAGTCTTTTCAAAATATTTTTTTCTTTAAAACTGCCGGTAATTGGCAGTTCTGATGCAGTTTGAACATTTCTGAAACCAAAATTTAACGTTAGGCTTTTATGAAATCGCACAATCACATGGATAATAATTTTTTTTTAGCTACTTAGGAATCTTACTTTGTTGAAGTCATGAATATTTGCTTCAACAAATTTCCTCCTTGAATACCACTGTCAAAAGTGTATGTCCTAGACCTTCAAATAAAGCATGCCATTTGAATCCATTAAAAAAGAAAAAAAAGAAAGCAAACTAATATAGTAATTAGAAATAAAATAAATAAAACTTAAAAAATAAATATGTCTTTTCACACTAAAATATCCTACAAATTCAATATAAACATCCTAGGATGCCATTATTCGAGTCTTATTTTTTCATAAGAAATAAACGAAAAAATATCAGGCCAGCCAAAATTAGGATTGCTGATTTTAGGATGAAACACATAACTAAGTTTAAAATTGGCTTTTAAGTAGATATGTTCATCAAATTTAAAAATAATTCTGTGAGCCCACTCAAAAACAATTGGGTGGGTTTAAAAAATTAAGAGTTATTGAGATGGAATAATGATAGAATTCTTATAAGATATATATTTAAAACCTTAAAAAGTCCAAACTAAATTTAAGTCATAACAAAAATGCAGGAAATCATAATTTTATCATTGTTGTTTTGTTTCTTGTTTTTATTAGATTAATTGTTTTATTTCATTCAATTTATTTAAAAAGAGTTGGGAGGTATTTGTTTACAGAAATATTATAATTAAGGATCTTTTTTGTCTCTCATGGTACAAAAAAACAAAAAAAAAAAAAAAAAAGATTTTTTACAGATTAAAACTCAATACTTTAATAAATAAGTTCAATAAATAAGTAAAACTCAAACTTCACTATACTTAGGTCAAACTATTCACTATATAATGACACTATCCTAGTTAAAAGTACACATTTTTGTAATTGTCAATAATTTGTAAATGTTGTAGTAGCAAATTAGTACAGTCGAACCTGGTTATTGGATTACCTGCATAAGTGGAACAAAACTTGTCCCATAATTTTTCCCTTAAATAAACTCTTTAACTGGAATGTTTTTAACTCTATAAGTGGAATCAATTTTTTTGGAAGTCACCTATAGTGGCACGATGTTTGTATTCACATCTATAAGTGGAATTTACATTTCTAAGAAAACGTGAAGGTTTATCCTGTTCAGCCTCAGGATTGGGAAAAGGTGATAGGAGATACCAACGAAAAGCTTCCAACATTTGAGCAGTATGTCCATATGGATGACGAAATTATAACAACAGGAGAGCTGAATGATGGAGAAATCCTTGAGAAATCTAAAATGCCAGATGAATGAAAATTTTGACAATCCGGACCAAGAAGAATAGGAAGAAGACCGAGAAATTCAGAAGAGTCAGAGAGGCTACGAGTCACAAAAAATGATGCGCTAAATTGTATTGAGAAGTTGCAGACATTTTTTGAAATTAATAAAGGAGCTGAAGATGAAATATGACAGAAAAAAAAAGTTTTTAAATGCTAAAGAGAAGTGCAGGAAAAAATAAGTGATTACTTTCATAAATATATTTGTACATAATTATCTTATAATCTGCATAATTGCATCAAGATTTTATGGTATTTAAGTGTGAACTGTCATAAATTTTTATAAAAATTACAAGTTGTTTGAAAAACTCTTTTAGTGGTACATGCCACCTTGATAAGATACCTGCACCCTGGATAAGTGAAACATTGTTTAAGTGGAATTAAAATCCTGTCACCAACAGATTCCAGTTATCCAGGTTCGACTGTATTATGTTTAATGTTATAGTGGTCTCTACAGTAATTAATGGCTGAACCGTATTGTATTTAATCACTAATATGTAACAAGAGTAAATCTTTTAATTTTATAATTATAGTTAAACATAATTTTTTAAAGTAATTTCATCAGCGTTAGAATACAAATACAAAAATTTTCTCAATGGTTTTACCTCCTTCCCTGGTTTATGGTAGGACTAGAAGCCTGCCTGGTGACGGGACAGACTTGAGGAGGAGCGCTAGGATGCGGTTGCAGAGAGCTCGCTCTGGCGACAGGTCTGTGCCTGGGTAAGGTCATCGCTCTGCCGAGAGGTGGTTCTCTCTCGGGCAGCGGCAGCTCACCGGTCCAGAAGAATTCTGATGCAGTACTCATTCTTTTATGAAAAGGTATAAAAAGTGGTTTACTCTGAAATCAGAAGATGAATACAAATTTATTAACTAAAAAAAAATTAATAAAGGTAGACCTCAGATAATTCATGTTTATAGGTGAAAACATAAAAGTTCTCATAAATAAAGAAACTATAGTGAAATCCATAACGCTTTGCTGTGGCTCAGTAGCTATAATGCGTTGAATTAATTATATCCTAATATTTTTGTTTGTTTGTTTGATTTAACATCACTTTATGCCACTAAAGCTAATCGGACGATGCTACAGTGAAAGTCCTAAAGTTTGCCTATCCAGTTATACTTAGGATAGGGACCTTTAAAGATATCTTTAAATTTTACATATATAGAACACTATTATAGCCTATTTTAAGTTATTAAAATGTATTTACTTTTTTATAAGTTGGTATCTGGGTGGACCACAGCAAAGTGTTTGAGCATTAAGTTAGGAATTGGAAAGAATACAAATAAAAAAGGAAGGAATGAAAAATGGCTACACTTTTGAGACTTGGTTGTAACCTTTTCTTGATTTATTCTTAAATGAAAATTAAGAATAAATATAAAGATTTTTACTACTATTTGCCTGCAGAATATAAAGATAGAACAATAAGACCAAATAACTGCACTTACAAATAACACAATACAAAATTATTATAACCGTAATTACAATAGCATGCTTGTAAACAAAAAGGTAATGAAATCGAGATATGAAGCCATTTTAATAAATCGAAACATGATCTACTGTATTTGCAATAATACGCTATGTAAGAATTATTTTTGTCACTAATCAAGTTAAAAACTATCCTATCTCTTAAGTTGGCCAAAACCATAACCATTGAGCCAAATTTCATTAAAATCGGTTGAGTAGTTTCTGAGATATAGAGAGACAAACATCAGGACACGAGATTTTTATATATATAAGGATTTAGGTTTTTAATATATAAATATTTCTTAATAAAAAAGAGAAAAAAAATACCTGCTGCCTGCCGGTCTGCCTTATGTATCTGCCTATTCGAGAAACTAGCCTCACTAACTGCCATCTTTCTCTTGCAGTTTTTCCTCTTTCTTCGCTGACAAAAGTCACAACACCGTCTACAAGCTCTAAGTCCCTAAGCTTTCCACATGCTTTAAGTCGACCACTTTCTAGAGCTACGACCTTTAACAAATAAATAAATATATCAATGTGAACTAAATTAAACAATACAGGCTTGGATATATGATAAAAAATTAAAAGATCTTGAACTGAAATGAGGAACTGGTGGAAGTGTGAGATTTATACTTTAGATGTAGAACCTTGAAAGGCTAAACCTTGCCTGGATGCTACGGTCTAGTGCCTTTGTAGTCATTCAATATTGGGCTATTTTTGTCAGTTCAATGCGATTCATCAACGCTTAAAAATAAAATAATAATGCCCATTTTTTAATTAGGACTATGAACCAGCATTGGTATATCCAATTTTTATTAACACAACATTTCAATGACTAAAACTGTCTGATTAAAAAAAAAATCCCATCCAGTCTTTGGACTCGCTTGGTAGTGTTAACATTTTTCAAACAAAAATGAGGGATATGAACAGGTAAAAAAGGGTGGACAAGGAACTGTCAACTGGCCTTTCAAAGAGTCTATTAATTAATTAATGTAGAAGCCACAAGATACATGAGAGGGGTACAAAATTACATGAGATTAGCATTAGCATAAGTAAAGAATAATGAGTAGCACTAGGCATGAGCTCCAGTCCCTGCAGATATATGTGTAGGTTTGTAGCACCGGGGGATTAACAGCACAACGCACAGATTTGTGCAAGTAGCAGCAAAAGGGGTTAGACCTGCGTCTGTCATGTAATTAAGCCGAATTTTAAGTTTAGCTCATCAACAAAGAAACCAAGAGAGCTGAATGACATAAAGGTAAAAAAAATAAGTTAGACAAATACAATAATTTATAAAAAGACTTACCAAATCCGCATAGGTAAGCAAATGTAGAGAATGGGTGACCATAATTACAGTTTTCTTCTGTTTCGTAACTACATTTAATACTCCTTTTTCAAAAACATGTTGCGCAACATGATAATCCAGCGATGAGAGTGGATCATCCTGAAATAAAATAATGTTTAAGTATTTCTTTATAATATTAAATTAAATATTCTTCTGAATATTTTGGGCTTTCCTTTATATTCAGAACATCTGTAACCATTTCTACTTTTTTTTTTTTTTTTGCCAATATATAACTATATTTTTTTTTTGTCAATTTAATTTTGTTATAATATAATTTTAAATAATACCTAGAAATAAATTAAATGTTTAAAATTAATTTTTGACATCAAATTATCCCTGATTTTTCCATTCTAATATTTTGACTGAACTATGTCTTTATAATTACACTTGTTGATATTATACTTGGTAATTAATCCCAAATTTTTTTTTTTTTTGGTTTATGGCGAATCAGTTTGCTAAAGAATTAATTAATTGATTACTTTCAAGAAAATACCAAAGATGTAGATAAACAAAAAAAAACATAGGCTTAAATATTAGTTAAAAAAAGTTTTCCTCAGAAAAAATTATAATACTCACAAGTATGATGACATTGGCTTTCGAATACAGAGCTCGGGCAATAGCGACTCTCTGCCTCTGACCACCAGATAAGTTGATACCTTTTTCTCCGATTTCAGTTAGATCCTTTTGTGGCAAAATATCAATGTCAGGCTGAAGAGCCGTAGCAGTAATAACTCTGCTGAACCTTTTCGGCTTGTAAGGGAGGCCCATTAAAATGTTATCTCTTAATGTAGCGTTCAAGAGCCATGGCTGTTGGGAAACATATGCTAGTGAAACACCCCTGGAAAGAAAATATAATATGATAATAATAACAACAAAGTGCTGATTTGAATAAGTTTAGAGTAATTCTCAAAAATAGCCTTTTTTGATTAAAACTATTGAATTTATTTAAAGTTGAGAAGTGTTTAGCATTAATTAAACAGAAAGATTAATTAAAGAAAAATTACCTATATATTCATCAGTTAAAAGGGTATATAGTATCATACATTGTTAAGGATATTGTCAAAGACATGAGGAATAAAAAAAACCCAATTATGATAGTATGATATGATGATAGATTATGATGTAATGGTAGACATCCAATTGTCGAAGCATAAGGGTTACGTGGAACAAATATAATCTGGTATCTTAGAGAGTGCAGTTATGAGATGAGCAAGAAATGTAAAGATTCAGTAATTTATTTATGTAACTATTGTTGCGGCTAGATGTCCTTGTTTCATTCGATTTGGGAGTAGAAGACTACAGGATTCTCCGGGACAAGCTGGACGATATGCAACATTATTTTTAATATTTTGACAGCAGTTTTATCTTGGACCTCTTTCCCCTCTTTCACAATACCAAATAAAAATTCACTTGCCCCATTCTACAAGTCTTTCATCCTATGCCACAGTTGCACACGGTACTTATAATCAAAATATAACTAGAAATGTACCTATTTAAAAACATTCGGAAACATTAATGACATAAAAATTATATTTATTTGAGAATTGAAGTGTGATCATCATTCAGTCTCAACAAAATATTCATTTCACTCAATACGTGTTGAAATGTGAAATGTGGTGAAACAATACAGTTTCAACCATTTGGCCATCCTCACTGCTGCATGTGATTGAAAATTTACTCTTTTATAAATTAAAATTTTTAGTTTAAAACACCATGTCTATATTGGCTCGTCATGTAAAATAGGTACTCAATACCCTTGTCTCTAACATGCATTTTATTCATTAGAGTATTAAATAAACAGCAATTGACTGCCTCTACCCAACCTATCCTTCGGTGCAAACTAGGGGTCTGTATGCATGCTGATTTGAAATAAATATTTCATTAGGACTGAATGCTGGACACACTTTAATTCTCAAATAAAATAGAACAAAATCTCAAGAAGGGGAGAAGTAATAAAAACAATTATAATTTAATAATATGATTAAGTTAAATTAGAGGGGCATTTTTTCCCCAATTAATACAAAAGGCTTCTTTCAATGTTGCCAGTTCTTGAGCCATGGCATGTGATGGACACAATTTTATAAAAAATATTGGGCAATCAATAATTAATTTTATTCTTTAAAAATAAAATAAAAAACAACCTATATAAATACAATGAGATATAGTTGGAGGGTAATACATATTATGAAAGTATGAGTATAATTATATACTTTTCCCATTTTAGGAGGCCAGAAACTGATTTCATTTCTCCGAGAAGAGCGCTAAGAAAAGAACTTTTGCCACTTCCAACTCTGCCAATCACAGCAGTCAGTTCTCCTGCACATCAATAAAAATTAATGTTTTCCTCATACATGAATTAATGTTAGTTAAGAGAAAAAAACAAAACAATATCAATGACTGAATACCTTTTGGAATGTTGAGTTTATCTATCCAAAGAGTAGGCTTCTCCTCTTCCCCCCAAGAGAATCCAGCATCTCGCAGGATACAAACAGAACTCTTATGAATTTTGATATCCTCTTTATTAATCGTATCGTTGCTATCCCCGGTGTCGTCGGTTTCTTCGACAATATCTTTGAGGCCAAAAGCACTTTCTCTCCTCACCTAACAGTTTATTAAATCATTGTCTTACAATAAGGTTCATTTTGAAAAAAAAAAAAATCAACAAAAATTTATTTGGTTTTTTTCATATGATGAGGAGTTTAAATTATTAGAATATTTCTTTAAAACAGTGATTGGAAAAGATTATTTAATTAATATACTTACTTCTTGGACGGTTTCTGGTTTATTTTTCTTCGAACCTTTTTGAAATAAAGGCTCTTGCACTGCTGGTAAAATATTTATAGTTTCTTGTAAGGCTAAAAATTCCTCAAGCCTTTTCGTGCTTATCTAAAAAAATAATTTCTGAATTAGCTCAATGTTTATAGACGTAAAAAAAATACTTATATAAATAATTAATATAAAGGTTTAATTTGTTTGAACAATAATCTGTTACCAATAAACGGGTTAAAGGATCACTGCTGAAAGTAATAATCAAAAAAGAAAAGTTTAATTTGAAATTTTTAAAGATATTTTTTGAAAACTAAAAATGCATAAATTTCATCCAATATTTGATTTTCTTTGGTAACATCGAATATAATTCTTCCTTAAAAATTGTTAAATTAGAGTCTTTTACAAGACCTTTTGAGGTCAACTAATATTTTTAGTAATAATAAACTGATTTTCCACTAATGGAAAACCTTACTACTTCATTTTAATTCTAATTAAAGAATTGCTAAGGGAGAATTGACTTCAATGTTACTATAAATCAATGTTACTAACATTTTTTGAAGTAAGTAATGGTTAATTTGGTGTTCAATTCAATAGAAGATTACTGTTGTATATTCATATTTATACTTACTAAAGCACTAATTATGATGGGTACGGTAATTGGAAAAATACAAAGCGGCACTGTTAGCTGATTGAAAAGTGCCAATGCCGAAAACACGTTGGCTGGTGAGAGTGAAGAACCTTCTATATAATAGTAAACTCCGAGGGTAACAAGTGTTATTAATGAAGTAGAACTATGGGTTAGGAAAGCTGAAATAATGAAAATAAATTGTTACTATGTCATGTTAATCACATTATACAAATGATAAAATTTAAATGAAGTTATCACTGACTCATAAGGGCCCAATAAAGGGAATCTTTGTCTAAAAACTTGAGTTCTTTCTTCCGAGAAGACGTGATTCGGAGACAGAATTCATTTTCCCAGCCGCACAGTTTAAGAACTTTGATTCCTTGCAGCAGCTCATTGGTCATTCTAAGTCTTTCGTCACACAGTGTCTAAAAATGTTTGAACATATAAAATCTATTTTTTAATAATGGACATCGACCATAGAAATAAAATATGTACATATGTTTGGTGTTGTAGGTCTATAAATATTTTGTGGTTACTTAATAATTTAGTTTTCATAAAATTAAAACAAAGTTAAATTAGGCATAAAGTTAAAAATAAAGTATTAAGTTCATAAAAAAAGAATTGCAACTTGATAAATGAAAAAATGAACCATTATAAAAGAATCTTCCATTTTAGGATACTTAATAAAGATGACACACTTTCAGATAAATAAGTGTTCATGCAATGTGATCGCCTAATTAAAAATCTGGTGCATGCTCGCAACACACAACGTTCACTTACCAACTTACTTAGATTAGAAATGAATGCGTTTTGTTAATTGCTACTTCTCAAATGAACAGAATGGCTTTAATTATGAACAATGGTCTGTCATTGAAGGCGTACTCCACATTCTTTTTTTCTCCTCTATATGTTTTCTTTATTTTTATCATATCTCATATTTAGCCATTTCTTATTTATAGGCGTAACGAGAGACAGTTAATTTCTCCATATAAACAAAAACAAAGGTACTTTATAGGAAAAAAAAAACAAACAAACAAAAAAGACCCCTACCCCATTTAAGCCCCCTCAGAACATTTCAATAATGATAAAGCTTACCTAATATTAAAGAACACCTAATTTTCATTAAGCATGACGAATTTGATAAAAATCGTTAAAGCCGTTATTGAGATCATCGAAAAAAAGATAAAGATTGGAAAAAAATTATGAAATAAAGTGCCCCCTCCGTTTGACCAATATCGATGAAATGTTGGCTATAACATCTTTGGCATATACATACCTCAAATACCCAGTTTGATCGAAATCGTTAAAGCCTTTTTTGAGTAAATAAAAAAAACACGTGAAAATGATACAAAATTTATTAAGTAAAGTGCCCCCTATGGTTGATCAATTTTGATGAAATGTTGGCTATCAAATCTTTGGCATATACATAGATCAAATACCCAGTTTGATCAAAATCGTTAAAACCGTTTTTGAGTAAATAAAAAAAACATGTGAAAATGATACAAAATTTATTAAGTAAAGTCCCCCCTCCGGTTCATCAATTTTGAGGAAATTTTTACAGTCATATTTCGGGCATATACATACATCAAATACCCAGTTTGGACAAAATCGTTAAAGCCGTTTTTGAGTAAATAAAAAAAACACCTGAAAATGATACAAAATTTATCAAGTAAAGTCCCCCCTCCGGTTGATCAATTTTGATGAAATTTTTACAGTCATATCTCGGGCATATAAATAGATCAAATACCCAGTTTGATCAAAATCGTTAAAACCGTTTTTGAGTAAATAAAAAAAACATGTGAAAATGATACAAAATTTATTAAGTAAAGTCCCCCCTCCGGTTCATCAATTTTGAGGAAATTTTTACAGTCATATTTCGGGCATATACATACATCAAATACCCAGTTTGGACAAAATCGTTAAAGCCGTTTTTGAGTAAATAAAAAAAACACCTGAAAATTATACAAAATTTATCAAGTAAAGTCCCCCCTCCGGTTGATCAATTTTGATGAAATTTTTACAGTCATATCTCGGGCATATAAATAGATCAAATACTCAGTTTAATTAAAATCGTTAGAGCCATTTTTGAGCAAATCGAAAAAAATGTAAAAAGTTATTATACAAAGTACCCCCTCCCCTTGAGCAATTTTGATGAAATTTTTGGTGTCACATCGTGGGCATATACATACACTAAATACCCAATTTCAGGTTCGCACGGTTTATAGTTTTTGAGCTAGTCTGTTCACACACACACACACACACACACACACACACACACACACACACACACACACACACACACACACACACACACACACACACACACACACACACACACACACACACACACACACACACACACACACACACACACACACACACACACACACACACACACACACACACACACACACACACACACACACACACACACACACACACACACACACACACACACACACACACACACACACACACACACACACACACACACACACACACACACACACACACACACACACACACACACACACACACACACACACACACACACACACACACACACACACACACACACACACACACACACACACACACACAAACCATTTCGCGGGACTTGGTTATTTGGACTCAGGGGACCCCAAAACGTATATTTCCGTTGAATACCGGAAGTCGAAATTTTTCAGGATCGCAATACTTCCACTTACTATATTTCATATATAGGTAAGTGAAAGTAAAAATAATTGACTAATATTTTATTTTATTTTTCATATAATAACACATTAATTATGGACACAGTTTTTATTTATTTTAATTCTTGTAAATTTACATATAATATTTTTTTACTACTCTTATATTTTTTTATTTCTGAAATTTTTGCACATATTAAACCATAAAAAAAACAATTTACAATAATTATTAACTGAGTGAGGAAGTGGGGTAGCTCCGAGAGTGTTTTTTGTACAAACCCAAATTTTATTGTTTTATCCTATATCAAATATTTGGATTAGAAATCAAATTAGTTGTGGTTATATTTCTTCATTAATGCTGCTTGCAGACAGCCCGTTTTGAAAAATGTTTCACTACTTAAATTTTCCTTTTGAAACATTGGAAACACATGAACTCAGAGAAGGTTCTTTTCAGTAAAAAAAAATAGTGATTTGCTGATCCTGTTTAAAACCATCACAAACTCATTTTTGCTATATTTTATGAATTGAATTATTGATCTAGTAAATGCCATCCAATTATGAATAAAAATTGAAAAATTAAATACTTACAGTTATAATCTTTGAATTGTTAGACATCTTCTTCCCAATAATAAACTGCAATGGAGTCATGAAGATTATACAAAATAGCGCACCAATAACAGCACTAAGCCCAAGCTTGCAATACAACAAATACATCAATACTGCCACCTAAATAAACATTAATATTACTATTGTAAAAAATAATTGCATGAATTATGAATGGAGTAATTAAGTAATTAATCCATTTTTAATATTACCTTCCATGGTATCGCCCAAGTGTAATGTCCAATCCAAAAACAAGTCATGACATTGAACGCATCCTCTGACATCAAATTCGTAGTGCTACCCACTCTTCCCTCAGATGATGAATCGTCGTCTTTGTTCGAAACACTGAGCTTTAGGGTTTTATCATATATTAAAGCCTGAAAAATATTTTAAAATTATTATTATTATCATTATTGTATGATTTTTCAAAACTAAGCAAAAATGGATAGTTGTAAATTTCCTCATCTGGGATATCAGATTAAGAAAATGTCACATTAAATAATAATGTATTACAACATAAATATGAAAATGAGATTCTTTCCAGACTAAATGTGGAACCAACAATGATGTTTTGTATGGTCCTGAGTTATTTGTTTAAATGGATGTGGCCATGTTTGAAATATAAAAAAAAGGACTCGGGAATAAAACAAAGTAGGTTTTAAATAGCTATCTAACTATCATGTCGCACGTCGGCAAGCAGATGGTTAAAACTATTGATCAAAGAAAATTTTACCAATTCGCTGGTTTATGTTTTTTTATTCTGATGAGGATGCCTTTTATTTTTTAAAAATTTATATCATAATTATTCTGTCTCACTATGGCCTTGCACTATGGAACTTTGATTGGTAAAACTTTTCAACTGGGCTCATGGACATGGCCTATTTTTACAAGTTTTTTATTTTTTTTTTATTCCTCCCCTTTCTGGCCTTTTATAGGCAATATAGGGTTTCCCAGGCCAAGGGAAAGGGTGGGGGATTAATGCCGAATTAAGTATACTATTATTAAATTTTCCCAGGCTCTGGGTTTTGAACTTGCTATTGTCGGATTCCCAATCATATGATGTCAGGGCAATACATTTTTTATAAGTCACTGTTTATAGGTACATAATAAAATTGAGAGTACAGTTGGATTTTAAATGTGATTATACAAAAAAAAAAACTTTTTACTTTCTCTTACCTATATATGAAATATATAGTAAGTGGAAGTATTGCGATCGTGAAAAATTTCGACTTCCGGTTTTCAACGGAAATACACGTTTTGGGACCCCCTGAGTCGAAATAACCAAGTCCCGCGAAATGGTCTGTGTGTTTGTGTGTTTGTGTGTGTGTGTGTGTGTGTGTGTGTGTGTGTGTGTGTGTGTGTGTGTGTGTGTGTGTGTGTGTGTGTGTGTGTGTGTGTGTGTGTGTGTGTGTGTGTGTGTGTGTGTGTGTGTGTGTGTGTGTGTGTGTGTGTGTGTGTGTGTGTGTGTGTGTGTGTGTGTGTGTGTGTGTGTGTGTGTGTGTGTGTGTGTGTGTGTGTGTGTGTGTGTGTGTGTGTGTGTGTGTGTGTGTGTGTGTGTGTGTGTGTGTGTGTGTGTGTGTGTGTGTGTGTGTGTGTGTGTGTGTGTGTGTGTGTGTGTGTGTGTGTGTGTGTGTGTGTGTGTGTGTGTGTGTGTGTGTGTGTGTGTGTGTGTGTGTGTGTGTGTGTGTGTGTGTGTGTGTGTGTGTGTGTGTGTGTGTGTGTGTGTGTGTGTGTGTGTGTGTGTGTGTGTGTGAACATACTAGCTCAAAAACTATAAACCATGGGAACCTGAAATTGGGTATTTAGTCTAGGTATATGCCCGCGATGTGACAGCAAAAATTTCATCAAAATTTCTCAAAGGTAGGGGGTACTTTATTTAATAACTTTTTACGTTTTTTTTTTCGATTTTCTCAAAAACGGCTCTAACGATTTTGATTAAACTGAGTATTTGATCTATTTATATGCCCGAGATATGACTGTAAAAATTTCATCAAAATTGATTAACCGGAGGGGGGACTTTACTTAATAAATTTTGTAACATTTTCACGTGTTTTTTTTATTTACTCAAAAACGGCTTTAATGATTTTGATCAAACTGGGTATATGATGTATGTATATGCCAGAGATACGACTGTAAAAGTTTCATCAAAATTGATAAACCGGAGGGGGGACTTTACTTAATAAATTTTGTACCAATTTCACCAAATATGTAAAAGCCAACATTTCATCACAATTGGTCCAACTGAGGGGGCACTTTATTTCATGACTTTTTTTCCAATTTTCACCTTTTTTTCGATTATCTCAAAAACGGCTTTAACGATTTTTATCAAATTTGTCATGTTTAATGAAAATTAGGTTTTCTTTAATATCAGGTAAGCTTTATCATTATTAAAATGTTCTGAGAGGTTTTTTTTTTTTTTTGGGGTGGGCCTTTTTCGTTGTTTGTTTCTTTCTTTTAAAGTACCTTTGTTTTTGTTTACATTGAGAAATTAACTGTCTCTCGTTATGCCAAAAAATAAGAAATGGCTAAATACGAGATATGATAAAAATAAAGAGGAGAAAAAAAGAAAAATATTCAGTCAACTCATAAAACTCGTTGAGCCCACGCATGAGGAGTACGCCTTTAATGGCAGACCATTGTTCATAATTAAAGCCGTTCTGTTCATTTGAGAAGTGGCAATTAACAAAACGCATTAATTTCTAATCTAAGTAAGTTGGTAAGTGAAAGTTGTGTATTGCGAGCACGCACCAGATTTTTTGAGTTGTAACTATCTTCATGCAGATGTGTTGTATGATTTAAACATTATATTAATGTAAAAACAATTTTTTTTCCTTATCCTAAATTTTATAAAGTAGCTAATTACAAACCTGAAGTGCAGTTTTAAGACGGATTCCTTCAACAGTAATAATGTGGGAGCTGGCTTGAGAGAAACTTCCTTGGGCTAATGCACTTAAGAAAATTATTCCAGCCATGTTGTACCCATTCCTCAAAAAGTCATTTACTTTAAGATATTTACCCTTAAAAAAATATACAACATTAAAACAAAAAATATAAATAAATATTAAAAATGAACAATTAAAATAATCTCCCTACTAACATAAGGGAGTCCTAGTTTATTTTGATATCATTTAATAAAATTATGCAATTAAATTAGAATGTTAAAACTAGAAAATTGATAATTTACAAATAATGTAGAATAAACATACAATAAATTTTTAAATAATACTTCCTATAAACTGATTTATACAAACCTCAAAATTCTGATCTTGATTGTTAGTAACATATTCTACAATAACAGCTATACCAAGCGGTGCTACGAATCCAACCATGTCACCGAGAAACTTAAGAATTCCACCAATGAAAAAGTTCCTCCAGTAGCATTGAAAATAACATTTCCACAGTGATGGGTTTTTGTCTGGTCCCTGTAAATAAAAACATTCTTAATTATTATGTAAATTTCAAAGTAACATCTAAAATTTAATACTGTATTTTTTTATTTTTAAACTCTTTACTTTGTTAATAAATATTGTTTAAATAAATTATAAAATTCTTTGAATTGATAAAAACCACCAATGTATTAACATTCAATAATTTATTATTTCCTCGATTTATTTTTCCTCTAAATATCATTCAATTATTTGATCATTAATGGTTATTTTTCTTACAATTAGTTACTTCTTAATTTTCTTTTTTAATGCTTTTTACTCAATTTTTAAAATTTACACCTAATTAAATTAAAATTTTATTTTATAATTAATCTATACCTTAATAATTTAAATATTTAATCAAGTGAACTACAAAAAATGGCAGGTGTTGATGACCATGCTCTTTTACACCCACCCTTGAGTCCCATAAAACAAGAGTAAATATAAACTTTGTTTAATTTACATAAAACAAATAAATTTTGTGGATAAAAGAATCAAGGAGCTGTCCAAGAATAAGTAAAAACGCAGTTTTTAATGTCTGTAAAATAAGTGAATAAGGAGTTTAAAAAAAAAAAAAAATGTTTTTTTTTAATCTAATAGGTTGGGTTTCATATTTTTGTGTAATTATTTAAATAGGGGAGAGCGGGGTTGGTTAGCATAGGGAGTTGGTTGGCCATCGGCTTATAGTTTCCATCACACCTGTTATGAAGGCCCCACCATTGTACCATGTGACCCACTCGACCTCGGGAGTCTTGTCCTGAGTTTTCAATCTGATACAAACAGTGTAGAGAAGAGTGTGATTCATTGATTGATTTTACAACATGTAAGTAATTTTTTATATTTTCAGTAAATTTGGTTTAAAGGCATGGTAAAACATTTGACTCCGATTCTGTTCACATAGCCCCAAACTCCTTTGAAAAACCTAACCTTTCGACTAACCAGTTTCTTGTTTGATTGTTCTCCACTGTCCTGGCAGCCATCTTTCATATGATCTCTCCTGTGGGATTAGTTGGCTCTCTTCAACTGGGGCTTGTTGGCGCAGTAGCAATTCACAAAAGCAAGGTAAACATAAACAAAGGTCAAACTACCAATTATCTGTAGTTCCAGCGCTAGAGAGCAATTTTTCTTATGCAGAAAGTGACAACAGTCTAAACTTCTATCTTCTTCTATTATCATTATATTTTCCCTTAAAAGCTGTTAAAAACCGATTCAAAATTATTATACCATTATAGTGCAGCTTTTAATAAGAATAATATGTGTCAGGCAGTACTTGAATGAGATGGCTAAAAAACCCCACCTTCTAAGCCAACCTGCCCCACATATGGGGGTTAATTGGCATACTCTGGATTGACGAATTCTTCAATTATCTATGATCTTAGTATTAAATATTATGTGGTGAAAAAAATACTTGAAGTACTCTAATACTTAGAGTTTACAGTGGTATCAGCCCTATTGGGATTATATTAACAGGAACGTCTCAGCAATCAAAAAAGTGAAAACTGTTGCCAACCAACTCCGCTCTCCCCTACCTATTCAAACTAAAAATGTTTTTCTTTCACATATCGTATAATAAGATCAGCAATGAGTTGACTGAATTATTCCTAATAATATACTTAATCAAAAACATTCCGATATTGCTATCACTTGAGATAAAAGAAACTGAGGACATCAAAAATAAAATATTTTAGAGATAACAATTTACAGTAGATTACTATATTACAATTATAATAACATTGGTAATTATAATAATGAGGATCTCAAAATCCTTTACTTATTATTAGATGACCCTAGCACCCAAATAACTAGCGCAGATATAAGTCTCACCTTATTCCTGTTGTATGTTTCAGCGAAATGTGCGAACTGTTCCATTGAACTCTCAGATATTGGAAGTTTTCCAAGATCCTCCATTTCCAAGGGGTGTTTGTAGCCCATTTTCAACAGAGGTAAGAGCCAGAAGAAAGTTATTCTGGAATACCAGTGCGCGCTTTCATGTTTATAGCTGTAGAATTCTCTTTTCAGATGTTTTTTCTCATCGTCTCCACCATCCTTCATCTGAAAAAAATGGAAAAAAATAAAAATGTATTCTGCTTTATTTCACACTGCAAGTTTAGCACTGCTCTATTCTAAGAACAAATAAAGTACCTGATATTGTGTAGGCTCGGGACCTCCATTTTACGTCCTATTCGAGGGATGGCAGAGCCAAATGGTTTTTACTCCCTTACTCGGGATGTGAACCCACGACATTTAGTATTGCAGGTTGCTATGGATACCACAACACCGCAGGTAACCCCTTTACTCTGAGGTTGAGTGGATCTTTTATATTATCTAATCTTTTATAGCAGTGGTCACCAATTAATATTCATGAAGGTCCGTTTCAAAGTCTTGCTGAGCTTCCGCGGTCCATTCAGGGAAAACCATCAGGGGGGGGGGGGTACTCCCCTGGAAAATTTTTGAAAAATTTACCGTTTAACTCCTTTAATTTTAATCATTATTCAAATCTTTGGGATAGTTATTACTCTGTATCTATTTCGATATAATGTTTTTAAAATATATTGAAGTTTGATATTATGCCATTGATTGATTAAAATAAAGGTTATTATTTCAATCGGATTTGGCAATAAAAATTATTTTATTGTTTATATTAAGTATGTTTACTTATAAAATTGTCAAAACCTATTCTCGATTTTAGTCCTCAACATATCTCTTTTGCTAGTGAAATACCAAGATAAATTAAATTAAACACGTTTCACTAGGCATAATATAATTGGGTAAAATAATGCAACAATATTAAATCAATAGCCTACTTTTTATTGAGAGTTGTTTAATAAGGTAACATATAAAAAATCAAACTAGTTTAAAAAGTTAAAAGAACAGTGGAAAAAAGGCATTTTAAAAAAATTAACATCACACATAAGTAGTTGAAATTACAAATAAACTGATTCAAAAGTTTACGATCAGTGAGAAAAATGACAAGTTTTATTTTTAACAATCTTCTTAAAATTTGGAGTGTAGTTTGTGTAGCTGATTCTCATTAATGCGTCGAGATGGTCATGTGTGAGACGGGATCTATAACGATTTTTATTAAAAGTCGTAGAAGTATACTTATATACAACTATATTTATAATCCATCATATATTAATCCCTCTTCTACTCTGCCCCCACTTTGCCACCATATCTACCCATAGTACACCACTCTCATAACTTATCCACTACTATGCGCCTTACCCCATCTTATCACACCACCTATATTATCAGTATCAACTGCATCAGTGTTAACAATACCATAGTCAATAACCATATTACACCATGTGTATATAAATTATATGCTTAACCTTATAGTTTACAGTGATTTATATCTTATATAGTCAGTACATATTCTTTGTTTGTTTTTTTTGTTTTTTTTGTTTTTTTTTCATATTTTTTATATTTTATCTAGCCAGTTCATATTCTTTGTCCTAATTACTCATGTTGTTGTCTGTGTCTTGTTTATTTAGCCCTGACGAAGACCTGCATAGTTGGGTCGAAACGTCGGCAACAATAAAATAGTTTTATACTATTTTGTATTTTATTGACCGCCTCCCCGGACTATTTTATACCTAATTTATTAAAAGTCATTCTTGAGAAAGCTGCTTCGCACACATATGTCGATCCAAACGTAGTACACAGTTTGATGGCCAAAGTTTTTAATGGGTTTTATGTTTTAGGATTTATTTTAGGTTATTTTTCGTTGATCGGTATGTCACAGCGGTCCGAATAAAACTAGCCGGCGGTCCGCCATTTGGTGACCACTGTTTTATAGTATATCGGGAATTGAATCTAATTTACTTTGAGTATTCGTTAGTGAAGAAAAGCCGTTCAGGTTAAGATGGATACGGTCAAAAAAATATAATTACTAAGCACATCCATTGTCTTCCTACCCGAGTTTCATAAAAAACGCTGATCTAGCTTGCTTATCCCATGTTTTAATTTATAATTCCGAAACTGCGTGGGATTCACTGATTAATTTCGATTTGTCACAGAACATAATCCACCGGGAATACAAAAAGAAATAGACGGGAGGATGACAAAAGCGAAACAAGGGCCGAGAAGGAGTGAACAATGAACGAGATATTGCCCTCGGATGGTGCGGTAACAGATGGTAGATGGTAGATGGACGATGGAGATGCAGCGTGGGCAGATCTATAGGTACCTCTACAACCTGTAGGTACTGCTCCACATTACCTCGGCCAATTAGGGAAGGTACTAAGTGACTAATGAAAGCCACGGGTCTCCCTAGAGGTATGTCGTGGGCGGTATCTCGATCCTACCGCCATACCGAGGATGTTGAGGCTGAGGGTGTTCTACCATTGTCTACCGAGATGTAAGGAACAAAGGGGCTCAGGTGAAAAGAACCCCCCAGGTTTTGTTAGAAATATTTCGGATAACTCAAAAAATACAAAATAAAAATAATATAAGGATAGGACAATAAAAAAGAGATATAACTCGTTTTTAATGAATAAAAAGGTAAAACGTTTTATTGACAGTCTTAAGTCTTACATTAGAGGTATAAAAAAAAATAAAATAGTATTTTTTTGATTTAAACTAAGAATTTTATTTTTAGATTACTATTACCCTTTTTATATTATTTAGGATTCATACATTGTTCTTTCTAGTCTTAAAAAAGTAAAACTAACCCTAACTCATGGGAAGTACGGCATCCATTACTTCGGTTGCAGGCTCTAGCGCGCTTCCTCATTGCCCCAGCAGTGACATCTCTAACGTGTTTTTCATGAGAAAAACTTCATTTAGACTCAAAAGGTGAAGTGAAATTGTATCAAGGGTTACACCACTAAAAAGCTAAATAAATTCCGCAGTTTTTAGGAAATTTGACAGCTTCTAGGGTGCTCTAGTGGGGAGTGAGGAATTTTCAAAAACTATTAAAAATTTAATTTGTAATAAATGTTTTGTGTTTAGCGCGTTAAAAGTCCCACTGAAAGTGAATTCAAAATAACTAGACCCATCTCATCTTTTAGAAAATTTAATGCTTATTAAGAAAATATCATCGTTTCGGTTTCTACGCTAAACCAAAGTAGAGAAAACAGTCATTTTCCAGAAAAAATTAAGATTTTAAAAATAAAAACAAAAAAATTCTATCTCCTCAACAGATTGAGATAGGAAACTCGTTTCTGCGCCATACTACCCCGTTTAACATGCAGTATTACCCAATTTTTTTTTACACTAGGTCTGGAACACCCAGTATATGAGTATGGGGTTTCCTTTATTAGTGAGAAGTAAAAATATATAATAAAAAATAATAGGATCTCTCAAACTGAATCCCAATTTTGTACTATGTGCGATGCATCATAATCTACAAAGTGGCCAATACCAGAAATGCATACTTAATTCCGTCAACATTAAAATTATAGTCAAAAAACTATCTTTTAGTAAGAGGGGGGCTGGACAGACGCTTTCTTACAATTAAGCCCTCAGGTACGCTACTGGAGTCTTAAGGGCCAGACGGAATGCATTTGTATGTAAAAAGTCGAAACCGGGAGGAAGTGGTACAAATGTCATGTTGAACACAACTTTTATTGAGCACCGCTCTCCCCTACTGATAAGTTGAATTCGTTTGAGGAGAGTTTACATCATTGTCCATATATATTCTTTCTAGGCGTCTTGTAAGATGTAAAAATATATATATAAATTTTTTTTTGCCCCTAAGTCTGATAAAAAGAAGGGGTGCGCGTTAAAGACAGAAAACTACCTTGGGGACCAAAGGCGTTGGAGGAAGGGATACTAAGCGGAGAAAATAAATTTCTTAAAAAGAAAATATACTTTATAAAAAAAAAATAAAAAAAAAAAAGAGCCTTAAAAAATATTTTCATCTTGCCATTTATATTGGAGATCCTTAAAAGTTTCTCTGATATTAAATCCGCCGAGCCTACACCTGTTGCGAGTAAGGAAATACGTCTTCAGCCCTGAGTCTGAAAAGCTGGAAATTTAACTTAACCTTTGCACTCGGCACCTTTTCGGACGTTACCTACCGGCATCTCGACGCAACTTATTCGCGAAAACGTATACCCTGAAAACGTAATATTATACAGTAAAATTTTAGAACCAAGAAAGGAATTGTAATGATATTTTGGTTATATGTATTTGTGAAGCTACAAGAACATAAAGTTACAAAAAAAAAATGTTTATATTATATTAATTTAAAAAAAATGTTTTTTTAAATTTTATATATGTTTTTATAATTTTATTATTATTATTATTATCATTATTATTTATAAAAAATATAATTGGAGAAGTAAAACCAGTTAAAAAATTACGAGACGGCACCCTTTCTCAGTTCAGGACAGTTTTCTCAGGTATCCAATCAGAAAAGCTCCTAAAATGTGAAAATCTACATAATTACTTTCCGGTTAAAATAGAAGCACATGGGAAACTAAATCAAAGTAAAGGAATTATTTGGTGCCCCGAACTAAATTACAAAATATAGCCGATGTTAAAAGATTAACGTACTATAAAAATAATGAAAAACACCGCGAGCCGCGACCGTCATGTATCACCAAAAGCGAAATATCCTATAAATAATTTTTACTATTTGTTTATGTCCTTATATGTTAAAAACTGAAAATTATTTGCATCGTCTCCGTAGCGGAGCCTTCGAGTTTGAAGACAAATTTTAAATGGCTCCGCTCCGGAGACCTCGAGTGCAAAGGGTTAAAATTTATTTTGACAAAGTGATTCCATTCAGCCACGACAATTTTATGATACGCAACATCAATAAAATAGTAATAAAGGTTCTGAATCAGGTTCCTGGGAAAGATACCTAGATTAGCTGATTCAGTTTACCTGGTGTCATCTTACTTACCTACCTGTCGCAAAACACTTACTGTCACCAAATGAAACTAAGCAATTATATTTATGATCGAAATTCAATCCACATGCATGCATGGAAAATGTATCAGATTCATTTTAGTACAGGAGAAATAAATGAAGTACGAAGATAAAATTGTAACTTCATGAAACTTTGTTCATATCTTCGCAATAGCAGTAAGATTCGATAAGATCTGGAGATGCCACCCAAATCTGGGAGGGTTAACCACTTTTTTTTGGGGGGGGGTGGTCATATGCAAATAAATTTTGCTGAAAATAATTCGAGGGATGCATCGATTTCGTTAGTTTCTAGTAAAATAAAATTCCATTTTCCCGATGAAAATGAAATTCCGTAATTCCCATGAAAATAAAACACGTCAATTAAAATGGATTATAGGAGCGGATTATATAACTATGCAGACAAATTATTTGATATGAACCACGCTATGTTTAATCATACCACCTGTGAATATTCGTTTACATAACAATACATTCCACGATCGTTATTTAAGCGGAGAAAATAAATTTTTTAGTACACAGTAGTACACATTTTGAGGCTGAATGATGTCTCAGAAAAAATAAAAATGAATATTTAAGTACAAATATAATCAGTAATAAGAGGATGTCGGATTTTAAATATGGGTCATATACGTACTTCTTTACATAAATGTATTTTCAAAAATATTTAACGAAAAAGGAGAATATTTAATTAAATAATTACTAAGGTTACAAGAAAATCAACAAATATAATTTAAGGGGGCCGGCGTACATTTGTTATAAAACTTCTTATATAATGTATGGTGTGTAGATGGATATGAATTAATAAATAAACACGATAATAGAAAAAAAAATCAATGAGAAATGAAGTAATGAAAAAAAAAAAGAATAGTTCATTAAATACACGCGAACTTAGATTTTTTTACTTTAAATCAATGGTACTTTGAAGTAAAATATATATAATAATTAAGGCTTAATGAGCCCGAAGGTTCGATGCCGACACCGCAACTCGCTCCTGCACACATCCATCCATCGATCAGCTTTAACGCAATCCTCCCACCTCCGTCTCGGCCTCCCCCTCGGAAGTTTCCCATTAGGTACCGCGCTTATTAATCTTTTCGGGATCTGTTTACTACTAAGTTTCGCATAAAATGTATACAGTTTTCGAAAAATTAACAGTTTTTTTTTACAGGTAAAAACATTTAAATAAAAACTGCTGATTTTTATTACTTTTTTTTCCTAGCTTATCCTTATATTTGCCTAAAGGGTCTCAGGGACATTATCTTTCGCTTGAATTTTAAATTAATTGTTTATTAATAATTATGAGCTGCAGCCAAAATAAAATATCCCTAAAAATTTAAACAACACAAGGCTTATGATAGGCTTATGGTAGGAATATTTTAATAAATTCTAGGGTCGTCTAGATTTCCAGATCAAACATTTAAAAAATGATTTCCCAATCAGAGTCCGTCGAGTTT
Organism: Aelia acuminata; assembly: GCA_911387785.2. Classification (NCBI taxonomy): domain Eukaryota; kingdom Metazoa; phylum Arthropoda; class Insecta; order Hemiptera; family Pentatomidae; genus Aelia; species Aelia acuminata. Next base: position 120,903,632 of record OU426982.1, on the reverse strand, counting down.
CCTACGCCTGAATTTTGAAACTTTTTTTTCTTTTTCAATGACTATCATTAAAAGTTCACTAAGTATGTAAGGATTGAAATTAAGATAATTCTATTCTCCATGAAATTCCATTTCCTTTAAAACCTCGTCGATTCTGATAAATATTACTAATAAGAACTTAATATAGAATATAGATTTAAATTTTTTTCCTTGAAAATTGGGGGATTACCTGCCTATATTCTTTTTTTTTTTCCACGAAGAAGAGATGTAATTCTAAATAGACAAGATACAATCGAGCTCTAGGAATGATAGAACTTAATGGCCTTACGGTTTTCCACCTGACTAGCGATTCGCAGTAACCTGCACGGTGCCTATTGTTCGATCCCTGACTCAGATCTTTACTGATTGTTAGTCAACGGTCACATATCTGTCTGTATGCCAACTGATTTAATAGAGTTCTCAGTCATCCAATAATCTATTCCCAGTACTTGTTAAGAATTTTCAATGTTTTTATGCAGGTATGATTGAGCTATTCTTTGGAACTAAGAGAATATAGATAGATATTCACTAAATTATGAAATGAAAAATCTGAAAAAAATTAGAAGTTGTCAGAAAAACATTCAAGATTAATATAAACATGAATTGAAATTTTTCTGTAACATTATATATCCACAAGAAATAAAATTTAGTAAAAAATAAAATAAACCGCTAGTGGGCTCGCGGATGTAATATAATATTAAACTGCAATATAATTAAGTCATTGATAGTAAAGTTTAAACAACTAATGTTTTTTTTTTTTCATTAATGTACCCGAAAACACAATTATTGTAAAAGTGTAAATTAGTTAAATATGTTATATATCAAAAACGATGACTTTTAATTTTATTTATAGAAATGACATTTCTAATTATGTAGTAAAATGTCTTTCGTTTCCCTCTATATATAAGTATATATATCTTTTCTTTTAATCCAGTTTTATAAATATATTAATAAATTAAAAACAATTATTTAGAGTTAATTAAGAATAAAATAAAGCTATGCCCGATTTCCAATATAAAGATTCCATGTTCTATCTCTCTGCATAATGGATCTAGAAACTCATTGGAATTTTACTTTTCATCTTAAATCATAAATGCGTACCTGAGGGTAAGTAGGGGAAATCCAGTCCGGGTTCCATTTTGTTTTTTGTTTTTTAAATATAACCATTATGGTTTCTATAAAAAGGATCCCCAACACTCACATGCGATAGAAGATGAAAAGATTAAGAAGAAGTAGATGAAATATGACCAAGCATTTATACTGTTATTTTTAATCAAACTAAGGGGTTATTTCATTTCAATGCCATTTTTTGGGACCCGTATACTAAGGGATCTGTACATCAGGAGTATTTACAGTAAAACCTCGTTAATTCGGATCTCCTGATTATCGGAATTAAGTTGGCAGTCAATTTTATTTTATTAAATTTTCAGTTAAATTCCAATGAAATTTAACTCTGATAGCAATGATATTGGAAAAAATCTGGTGCGTGCGCGCAACACACAACTTTCACTTATCAACTTACTTAGATAAGAAATTGACGTGTTTTGTTAAATATCATTTACCAAAGTCACACATTTTTCTACATTCATATCTTATTTTTATTAATCGTTAAAGCCGTTTTTGAGTAAATAAAAAACCTCGTGAAAATGATACAAAATTTATTAAGTAAAGTCCCCCCTTCGGTTGATCAATTTTGATGAAATGTTGGCTATCACATATTTGGCATATACATACATCAAATACCCAGTTTGGTCACAATCGTGAAAGCCGTTTTTCAGTAAATAAAAAAAGCACGTAAAAATGATACAAAATTTATTAAGTAAAGTGCCCCCTGTGGTTGATAAATTTTGATGAAATTTTTACAGACATATCTCGGGCATATAAATAGATCAAATACTAAGTTAATTCAAAATCGTTAGAGCCGTTTTTGAGAAAATCAAACAAACACGTGAAAATGTTACAAAATTTATTAAGTAAAGTCCCCCCTCCGGTTAATCAATTTTGATGAAATTTTTACAGTCATATCTCGGGCATATAAATACATCAAATACCCAGTTTGATCAAAATCGTTAAAGCCGATTTAGAGTAAATAAAAAAAAAACACGTGAAAATGTTACAAAATTTATTAAGTAAAGTCCCCCCTCCGGTTAATCAATTTTGATGAAATTTTTACAGTCATATCTCGGGCATATAAATACATCAAATACCCAGTTTGATCAAAATCGTTAAAGCCGATTTAGAGTAAATAAAAAAAACATGTGAAAATGTTACAAAATGTATTAAGTAAAGTCCCCCTCCGGTTAATCGATTTTGATGAAATTTTTACAGTCATATCTCGGGCATATAAATAGATGAAATACTCAGTTTAATCAAAATCGTTAGAGCCGTTTTTGAGAAAATCAAAAAAAACCTAAAAAGTTATTAAGTAAAGTACCCCCTCCCTTTAAGTAATTTTGATGAAATTTATGCTGTCACATCGCGGGCATATACCTACACTAAATACCCAATTTCACGATCGCACGGTTTATAGTTTTTGAGCTAGTCTGTTCACACACAGACCATTTCGCCGGACTTGGTCATTTCGACTCAGGGGACCCTAAAACGTGTATTTCCGTTGAAAACCGGAAGTCGAATTTTTTCACGATCGCAATACTTCCACTTACTATATATTTCATATATAGGTAAGTGAAAGTAAAAAATTGAGACTTTAATTATAATTTTGCTAAGAATTCGCTTTAGTTACATTTTTCTTTTAATTCCAACGAAACAGGACAATAATAATTGAGTTTGAGAAAAAAATTGAAGAAAAAAAAGAAAGAGGACCAATCTGTAATTTTAAAAATAGTCCAATTCTATTTTGATGTTTGTTTTAACGTCATTTTATGCTATTAAGGCTAATCGGAGGATGCTACAGTGGAGTCCTAAATTTTGTCTATCCAGGTATAATTAGGATAGGGATTTTTAACGAGTAACTGACATCATACATGCTCTGGACCTCCATTTTACGTCCTATCCGAAAGACGGCATAGACAAGGAATTTTTACTCCCTTTAAAAAATCCTAGGGCCACTTTATTTTATGTTAATTTTTTTTTAAATAGTAAACAATTAAAATTAGGTAAATTGAGGATTAGTTTTTATTACCCCTATTTTCGATTATTCAGATTGCCCTTGGTTCCGGTTTAATCCGTACTGATTTAATTAAATTAGTATTCGATAGAAATTCATTGAAAAACAAAGTAAAAAATATAAAGCATATTGTTAGGTTTAAGTATATTATCGCCAATAAACTGGGAATAGTAATGATTTTAGTAGAAAGACGCGTGTGTATATCAGGACCCATAATTGGTCTGGGTACGCCACAGATCAAGAGGATTTTTGGGCTTTAGAAATCAAATAGTCATAATAATTTGTTCTAGGAAACTGATAGTAAATCAGCAATCGGACCTTTAGGAAAAACATGTGTAAAGCAGAGGAAAAACGTGCCGTTAAATCGCATTGAAGAACTAAGGTAATATTTTTCAATATAATCCATTCAAAGAAATACTTTTTTTTTTTTAATAAACGGTTGGTCAAAATATATTTTATTTTTGTTTCCATTCCTACAAAAAGAGGAATTCAATCAAAATGACAATAAAGTATAAAGTTAGGACGAATGAGAAATTTTTCGTTTTCCCCGAACATGGGAATACAGAAAGTTTTTGTTGGTTTTTTTTTTTCTTGAAAATTTCATAAGACCCAAAGTTACATAAAACATGGGTTTTTCCTTATTTTTCTTATTCCAGCTGAGTGCAATATTTACCGATGCTAATTTCTACCGCTAATTTTTACCTCTGCTAATTTTTATCGCTAATTTTTACCGATGCTAATCGGACCAACTCACCGATTTGAGGAACAATGATTACTTGGCTAAATTTGCGTCACGTAGGCTTGAACGGCTTACAACCCGGAATAGGAAGCTAATATATCAATGTAGAATGATATTCACAACATTGAATATAAATTCATACTATGAGGAATCAGGGTTTATTTTTTGGGGAGGTTATATATGTATTGGTAATCTATAAAAATAAAGAAGAAATTCTGTTTTGTTTGTTTGTTTGTTCGTTATAGAAACCCAATGCTTTACTCCTAATTTCTCCAAATTTCGCTCAATGGTTCTTTCATACCAGGTGCGAACACCTGTCCATATTAAAATTGCATTACTTCAGCCAATCTCTGGGTACAGTGTTACAAAAATCTTTATGATCTCGCTGTACATTAGGTTTTTACGAAATTGACCGTTTGAGTCGAAAAAAGTTTCATTTTATAGATTTTGAAGAGACCAACAAGGCCCGGTAAGGCCATCCCTCCGACGAGTCCTTTTCGAGTAATTGGCCGACGAGTGCGGGTCTTCACGTTGCTCGCTTCTCGCTCCTGGCTCCCTCTTCTGTCCTAACGAACTTTTCTTGACCCACGCTTTTCTCATTGTTTTTTGAGATTGGATTTCTTCTTTGTTCTTTGATATTTGGTACCTGATTGATTTAAGGAAACTACCCGGACTGTTTATAAGATTAATTGAAATCTATCACCTCCTTGCTCTTCCTCGTCTGTCCTTACGGCTTTCCATGCATGGAATCCCCATTGTCCCCAGTGCCTTTTGATTTCAAAGGAGTATAATTCCCAGCCCAGTTCGGGCCGCATTTGCGAGGACTATAAATAAATAAATAAAGCTCAAGGGCAATCACTGAGGGTAGTTGGTATCAATTTGGAATTCCCGTGTTTTTCTCATGGTCAGCTTTAGGTTGCATGCTCTAGAGTAGGTTCATCTAATTATATATACCCCAGAGGGTAAAACTAAAAATATAGTATATCCTAAATCTTTGGAATAATAATCCATTACTGCTATTTGTATTGTATTTTTTGTTTATAGAATTGTTCACGTTTATTAGAAAAATGAGATTCCCCGGGTGAAACTGGGATATACAGCTAGTTGAAGATAAAATTAGGCAAAATTTATGAAAATCATCGATTTAAAAAGATCATACTGACCTGTCTTATGCTATCTTCTATAAATAAATTACTACCTGACCTTACTTTACAGTATTTTTTCAAAGCGAAGCCAGACGACAGGGAAGGAATCACGTTCAAGAAAAACAATGATAGCCTAAACTGCCGCATCCAATGCATACTAATGAGTGGGGCAGCATCAACATCAACGAGATGAAGACGGATGACAGCCGTCCCGAACTCATCAGTTCCAATCATCACGGGCTCGTTAAGGGGGCGGTAAGTAGGTTCGGTAGCCACTGCTCTGGGCTCTTATCTACTTTATCACCGGGCCGATTGAATTTTATCACAGGGTGAAGCGATGGGATCTCGGGCGAAAGAAAGTTTTCCCCGTGTTAGCTCAATTAGCGGAGAAGCCATAGGAAATGTGATGTGTCTTCTGAGAAGTGTTTACATGGCGGCGTCGGATCTCCAAGGTCTTAGGACGCTATTTATAAAAGACATCGTTATTAAGAACACGTATCCTCAAATCCATACGATAATGACTCAATAAATAACTTCATATTCGTAATTCGGTTTGAAATTCGTAATTCTTATACTTTGAGAAATTACCTATGTTACAAACTTGGCTAGCTAAATCGAATTTGCTAAGTTTTTGATAGTTTATAACTTACTGGAAGACTTGGTTTATATTATTCCAATTTTGTAAAACAGTGAAAATTCGTTTCGAGGTTTTAATGCCTCATCTTCAGGTGTACTCCTCTCTAATACAAATTAACAATATTTTAGTTAAACAATACATCGATTCCTTAAAAATCTCGTCAACACATAACTTACCAGTTTTTTGAAGTGAGGGAGTGAAGTAGCTATTGACCACAGCGTAGATTTCCCGTAATAACCTTAATCTGACAGCGGAGGCAAGCCATCGCAGCCCCAGGTCGGCAGTCAAAACGATCCTAGGGTCTTCCCTCAACCGATTCTTTCCACCCCGGGCTTTGAGCTATGTTCCCCTCAACGCTCAAACTTGATGTGAGGGAGTGAAGGAAAGGCCTGGCATACCATTTTTATTTTATTTATTGTTATTGGTCACAATAAATGGCACCGCTTATTTTTTCATAGAATCATGAAGTAATAACTGACTTAACCGATTAATCAATTTAATCAAACACTCAATTGTTGAAAGAATATGAATTTTTAAAGTAGCTTGCCTGGGAGTCGGACAAGGTGAGGGAGTGAAAAAACAATTACTTTTAATTTTTTTTAACCAATTATAAATTGAGTTTGGAGGTAAAATATATCCTCCATAGAACAACAAAAGGAGTGAAATAGTTCCTATTTTTTTCGAGTAACTAGCTCTCGTTTTAATGGTTGAAAATGGACCGGACCTATGATTTACACATTTTCAGATAATGACCCGGTTACTTAAAGAGGGTTGGTTTAGCTTTCCTCTAGATATCCCAATCTATACACTTACCTAATAAAGATATTTGAACTAATTACCTATGCGAGAGGTAACTAGCTAGGAAAAAAAACCATAATAATTAAGGTTTGAACTAGAGCTCGCCGGGGCAAAGTCAGGCGTGTAGTGGTAGTCAAGGGGGGGGGGGGGGCGAAAACTAACACCATTCTAATGAAAATGATAGAAACAAAGCTGAAATTAGATTTAACAAAAAATCAAACAGGATTCAGGAAAATTTTTCGACTTTCGACAACATCTTTGTTGTAGGTTAATTGATTAAACAATAAAAGTATAAAAACAAACAAGCAAGAAAAAAAAAACTCGACTGTTGATAAAATTAGGATTATTTTAGACCCCTTAAAAATGAAAAACAATAATGAATCGAAAAGTGGGTATTTGGTAGAAGTTAAAAAATAAAATTACTATATCAATGTCCTGTTAGTATACCAAATACGATGCAGGGAAGTCATAAAATAAAAGCTTAACTGTTTGAAAAGAAGGGATAATCATAATATTTGTAGCCAATACATATTTTTAAAAGCTATTTATTAAAGTCGAACTGCTTGGATTAAAGAGGTTTGCTTGTACCAAATCGCTCCCGTTAACTGCCCACTTCCTTGTTTGGTTCCTATCTCTTTCTCTAGTGCTTTCCTGTTTGTAGTAAGGGATTTACATTCGTTGAGTAGGTGATGGTATTTCTGTGCAGCACTTGGCTCAGCGGGGCTCACGTTAAGTTAGTCTTAATGTTTATACTTAATGTATATATAATATATATATATATATATATATATATATATATATATATATATATTATATAGAGATTTTTTCGCACATAAAATGTCTATTTTTTTTTTTTTATTATTATGTTATTATGTAACTTAAGAGTTGGAAGTAAATAATCTTTCGATTATGTACAAATATAAGAAGGAATTATAGATATCCAACCATTAGTAACAAAGTTATTAACAGTCATTTTATCTTCATTTTTTTTTTTTTTTTTTTTTTTTTTTACACTTCGCTGTATACATATTTATAAAACAAAGTCATGTTATTTAAAATGTCCTTTATTTTTCTTCTTGCAAATATGTATTTACGTTGACGGGGGGACGAACTTGGATCGGCTAGTTTTCTATTAAAATATAATATCCATGGAACGTGTGAAATAGATTGCTTGCTAATTTTAGAAATAACTATTAAATATAACTTTAATTTTGTTCATTGAATATTTTATTAAGTATTCTCGCAATAGAAGAGGAGACCAATATACTTTTTTCAGAGAAGGGCCTGCATCATAATCCTGGTGCGGGAATGGGCCCCCTTAGTATAATTATATAATTATGATAGGTATATAATTGCTACAATAATAAATATTAGTTTAACCGTTCAATTATATAATCTAATATTTACAAAAATCTGAAGTTACAGTATGTAATCCATATTTATTTCATATTATAATAATAAAATAAAAGAAGAATGGGATCTGCAATTTTAAATTCTATAATTTTTCAACCTAAATTACATTTCTTTTAAATCTAACAAATGCATACATCTAAATTTAGTTTCATTCGATTTATTGTTTTTTTTTTTTTTTATCTAGTCAGTTCGCGCGCAAACACATACACGCACGGACTCGCGCTCACTCACACAGATCAATTCGCCGTAATTGGTTATTTAGGCCCAAAGTACCCCAAAACGTGCTTTTTTATTGAAAACCGGAAACCAAAATTTTTCACGATAGCATTACTTTCACTCACAATATATTTCATAAATAAGATTTCGAATGTTAGAAGTTTCCAACTTACTACACTACTATAATGTAAAAATATTATAATAAAAAAAGACTGTTGTAGGATATCAAACCAAATTAAAAAAAAAAAATATATTATGTATAGCATAGGTTAGGGTAAAATATGAGAAAAAGAACAATGGCTAATTTCTGAAATTTTCACTATCTTAGACAATTGCTAAATATTATGCTTTTGCGCCATTTTATAAAATAAGATTATCTATAGAATTATTTTAACTAAATCATACTTAGTTCACGATTGTTAGAATATCTAATGCTTAAAAGGTTTAGTTCGAGATGTGGGATAGCTCAGTTAATTCTGCTTTGATTTATTACACTACCATTTAAGTGATTATAGATTGCAGCATGGATAATTTTTTTTATTTTATAATTTGGATTTAGTTCCTAGCGCTGTTATGCATTAAGTTGGAGCGTTGATTTGAAATATTTCTATAATACTCTTATCTATATTTGTTTTTACTGAATTAAATAACGAACGAATTCTCACGTTTCGGCTCTGAAATTTCCCCTCCCAAAAGTCACCCCTTTCATGTCGGACGCACCCTTTCAATGGGGGTAGGTTTCGAGACCCAGGTTGGAAAACAATAACGTGGGATATACATTATTTCTGGCAATAGCATAAGTTTTAATGGCGATCAATAATAAAATGGCGTTTTTTATTATTTTAGGGGGATCATTGACAACATTCGATTAGAGTTAAAAAATATTTTACAATGAAATGGAATTTTTGGCGTTATTTTTACATAGTAAACCTATTTAAAAACTCGCGAACATATACCGTCCCCGTCGTAGGATAAGTGTAACAAGACTCAAAAATTGAATTTTTAGGGAAAAGTTCTTGTTCTACACCTTTGAATACGCTCAAACCAAGAAAGGTGTAGGGAGCCTACAAGAGTTACCCTTCTACTTTATGTACAAAGTAGGCAACTTCCTCATTGTAATATCGTTGCTAACTCAAAACTTGTAATTTTTAAATTGTACCTTTCTTCCCCGGTGGACGCGATACATCATTCTTCTTCCTCAAAATAATCTGAAGGCAATTGTTTTATTATATATGCAGGAATTTTTATTAATTCCATTCAAATTCAAAAATTCTTACACAATGTCAAATTACCATTAGGGATGTAGTCGAAATAATTTTTTTTTCACTTTAGAGTTTAATTTGCACCTTTAGCAACTAAGCGACAATCAGCAAATGAGATGTTGGCATTTTAAGACAGGAGACAACAGGCGCGGTTCCAGAAAAAAATTTCGGGGGGGGATTGGTCGGTATGAAAAAAAAAACAGCGTAAAAATAGCACACTTAATTTTGCTTTATTTGCTACAAAATTCTGTATAAAAAATTCTAGTCAAAATTAAACTAAACTTTCCTAGAAAACTCGTAAAAGTTAGTTGCGTAATTAATTTTTTTAATTCATCCCACTAATTTTTTTTCGTCGAAATTTCGGGGGGAGGGATTGATCCCCAATATCCCCCCCCCTGGGACCGCCACTGGGAGAGAAAATAGTGCCCAGCAGCACATCATCCCGGTCTTGTTTCAGGAGAGGAGGTCTCTTATCCAACACCTTTTCAGTCGCCTCATAAAAGGCATGCCAGTCGTAGCCATGTCAAGTCTGTTGTTATGTCCGTGCAATGTTATATGAAAGCCAGAATAGAGGGTATCTTATTTGTTCGTCGATAGTTAGTAGTTGTAAGTCCGTATGTGGTGTTTTGTTACTAACGGACAAAGGAGCGTTCGTTATTAGTCGTAAAATTTTGGATTGAAAGGTTTGTACTTTTTGTGTATCTTTTTGCTGTACCAGCCGTAGTCCATATGGTTTTCAGGAAATATGTGTATGTACTAAGTTTCTGTCTGATTTTCAATTTGGATGATTTTGAAAATAGTGAGTATAGTATTTTCAGTTGCTTGTATAATACCTGTCTCATTTTGACATGAAGGACCAAAGTCATCCTTCTGTCAAATATTAGCCCCAGGTATCGTACTTTGTCTGTTTGAGGAATTTGGTGTTCGCCGATATAAACTGGAGGGCATGTATCTCGCCGGAGTGTGAATGGTATTATGTGTTATGATTTGTCATGGTTCAATTCATTTTCATAGTGAATAATATTTTTTCAAATGTATTAGATAATTTTGAAAATTTAATGTAGCCAGTTTAGGGTCATGGTGTTTTGTTAAAATTGTTGTATCGACTGCGTAGGTTGCAGGTAATGTTTCGGGGTGTGTAGGAATGTCACGAAATAAATAAATTTATATTAGTTCATTAAAAAAACACAATTAGTGAAGTATTAGGAGCTAAGATTTTCGAATAAAAATATAATAATAAGTTATCTATGAATAAATAAAAAACAATTTAAATTTATTTTTCAGATTAAACCTTAGGCTGACCACATAGTGGAGCGACTCGGGAAAGTCAGGGATGTAAAAGGAATAGGGGAGGGGCATTGAAACGCTACCATCTGGCACGCCCGTAAGTTGAGGAAATAATGAAGAAGTAGAGAAATCTGAGAGAAAAAAGAGAAGAATCTATTAAGCAAGAAAAAATAAAGGATAAGGAAGTAGGTAAAAGGTAGCTACAAATTTGTTTTCAATAATAGGACCTTGTGCCAGAAGTATCGAATGCTTATTCGATCACAAGAAATATCGCTTAGCGATTATACTTTGTTGTATTCTTGTATTAAAATATGTAATTATTGAAATCGGCTATGCTTAATTCTATTGGAAAGTCCCTTTATTTTGATACATCATTTATAAAAATACATCACTCCTGGAGGAAAAGATCTCCAAAATAATATATTTTATGTATAGTTATAATTTTCTATTGAAGCTTTTTTTTTTTTTTTTTTTTTTTAAAGCATTACCTACATACAAATTCCTTACCTACTTGCTTCATAACACCAGATTAAGGCTAAATCTACTAAATTGGTTAGGTGTACTAGAAAACTTTATAAAATTCGGATTGTTGATAGTACTTACAATAGTAATTAGTGTGAATGAAATTCTTAAATAAACGTCCAAAAAAGTAAAATTATTATACAAACAGAACAGAAATAGTCCTTCAATATTGGTTATTTTTCTGTCTGTATTTGTGGTTCAGGATTGAGTTTAAGTGACAATTGACATTTGGAGCAGATGTGAACGATTCGCTTAATTGTTAACATAATCAATCAATTAGCTCCATGGGACCAAAACAAACATCTTATTGACGTATTTATTATCCACTCTTATCCGTAACTAGTAATCGAAATGTCTTAATAGTTTTTCAATCATAATAAGAAAAAATATTGTCAACATAAAATTCAATAGGCAAAAGGAAAAATATGAAAGGCATGGAGGTTACAAAATAAAGCTTACAAATACATATAAATGGTATTTGATTGTCTTTTTTTCAGTAAAAAATAGACGAAGTTTTTAATGAAATTTTGCTTAGAAAAGTGCATAAAGTAGTTAAAGTATTTGTTAAGACTTTTTTTTTCATTATAAGATCTTGGGGCCCGTTTCTTCTGTCAAAAGTAAGTCACAAGTAGTATGTCTTTTCAGTGAAAATTGTATTTGCTTTGATTTAAAATGATTGAATCTAATATTCCATCTTCAAAACCAGTCATGTAATATGTATTTGATATTGTAAAGTTAAAGTCTGCGATGAGTCCTGATGTTTAATGTTAATAAGTTAATTAGCGTATTTATACGCTTAAAAGAGTAAGTTGCAGTAAACGTCACATTGTTAAAAGGTATTTCGTAAGGTTATGTTATATTGATTGGAAGAGCCAGAATCGAATCTTGAGGTACTCCCACCAAGATTGGATGTATTGAAGAAATTTCCAAGCCCTACCGGTCCGAGAAAATTCTTATAAAGATGAAGGATATGACTCCAATTTTAATTTTATCTCTCAAACATTACAATAATAAATTTAATAAATGAGAATCTATAGCTTTTTTTTTTTCTAAATTTATTAATTTGATTCTTAGTAGTAACTGCGATTTGGGGTTACCATGCTTATTTGTTATTTGTATTTAAAATAATGATTGATTTATAATTGAATGTTGATACCAAACGCTGGCCTCCACAGTCGTGCCCGCATGCTTGAGTGGTTCGTTAATTAATGACGCTAAATACAATAAGGCGACCTATTTATAGTCTTTAGGCAACTTCATTAAATTAGTCTGCTTTATAATTTCAAGTAATATTGAAGCACATTAAATTTATAATAGCTAAAAAACAATAAAGTAGCTTTAAACATCAGGTTTAAAAGAAATAAGATAAAAGAGCATTAAAAAAACAAAAAAAAAAATAATAATAATACTAAATAAAAACATGCATTTGTGCCAAATCCTTGTTAAAGATTCCTACCCTAATTATTACTGGAAAGGCAAAATTTAGGACTAGCACTGAAGCATCGTTTGATTAGCCTTAATGGCATAAAGTGACGTTGAACAAATAAACATTTGTGCAAACGCAAAATAGAATTATCAATCGTCAATATCATATTGAATAGACATTTTTTTCGGCATTAATCTCTCTGCCTAAGACATTACCAATGATGTATGACATTACCAAATGAAAAGAACTATATCAGTCTTTAGCCAGTTACTCTTCAGTAAACTGGAATGTTTCTGAGGAAAACTGTCGTACCATAAATATATATAAATCTGCATGTTTTATCTTATATAAATTAAATGTTTGGGTGTTGAATTCTTTTCTGAATTATTCAATTACACACATATCTACCTGAGAATTTAATAAGATCTACTTTTACTATTATTTCAGGAGATGGTTATCGACTATCGTAGCGCTATAAGATTACAATTAATTCCTCTTATTGTGTTATCAGTTGTTAGTGTCAGAAAGGAAAGAGCCTTGGGATATTAATAGGATAAGAAGAATAGCAGTGTAAATAGTGAACGATACAAGTAAACGAAGAGCAATTAATTGTTATCAGCGTTCTCGCTAGATCCGCAATTAATATAAGTCATAACGAGAATAGTAATCATATCTGGCGCTAACAATATATTAGCGTAATGTTAAAAAAAAAAAAAAACAGTCGGAACAAACCGTCAAAGCACGTGTTTTTGACTACCAATCCACGCTCAATAATCGTCATTTCTGACAGGTTAAGGGTTTTGTCTCTAAATTGTTCATTTTGAACCACTGTGCGCCATTCCACGAGGTTTTAGACCTTTTCCAACGGCTATAAGTAAGGAGCGATTGACTGGACATTCTTGTCTTGATTGTGAAGCTCTAGCCAAATGATTATTTGTGTTAAAAAGTTATAATTTTTGTAACATGTTCTAATATCTGTGTATTTATGATTCGTTTGGCATGAAAATTGTTATTCTTCTTTGAATAAATATTGTTTTACCCACAGAAGTGTTATATTATTATCAATAATGTGAAGACTATAAATCAACCAACTATCGAACAGCACATACGAACTCTTTATTCGCGCTTTTTTGTTAAATTACCTGTACATAACAACAGAATAATTAACTAACACGGTCACGGTTGACATGCCCGTTAGAAAACGGCTAATATGAAACTGGATGAGAGAGCTCCTCTCCTGAATTTAAGTCCGGAAAAAGGTACTGTTGGACACTTTCCTACCTTATGTCTAAAATGTCTATCATATTAATGTCTTATTACTAGAGCTCGGATTCCCATGCTATAGCATCTTTTTATCGGTAAGTCAGAATAAAGCATACTCAAGTTACTTATCCGAATCAAGCCCTATGGGATGTTTTAATGAAGTATTATACTGCACGAAATTGCACGTTTCGAAGTTTTATTGCACGAAATAGCATCATTTGATATTTTGAAGAGAAAAAAAATTAAAAATTTTAAATTTCTCAAATACACATAAAAACAATAATGGAAAAATAAATGTGAATATCATAGGGGAAAAAAAGAAAAAAAAAAGGGAACTTGAAAGATGTAAACAAACACAAACCTCCAATTTCGAAGAACTGAGGGTTCAGTAGCTCCTGGATGTTTACATTTTGTTTCTCAATTGTCACTGTTCTGTCAGTATCAAACTAGTTTCTGTCGAGTATATTGTTAATAAAAATGCCAAACGTTGGAGGAAGTGTGTCTTCGAATATAGGGGGATGGATTGAAAAATATCCTTAACTCAATAGGGATGGTAGTGCAGTATTTTATATACCTAGTGACAAAAATATTGTTTGTGGAAGGAAATCACAAATTGATACCCACTGTAGCACAAGTAAGTACCTAATTTTTTTTACCCTAGAACGGTAACAGTGGTAGTGCGTGTTACCAGACTGATTTAAAAATAATCCGGTGGCCATAATTTGAGCAGTATCTTTCCTTTTTTAAGATCTTCCTATTTCCAATTTAATTAAAGCTCACATGCGAATATTTCACTCTTTATTCCACATCTTACTGTTACTATTTTAAGTAAATATTTTATGTTCAGATTTTTTTTTACCGGAAATATTTCAAAAAATAGTGTTGTACAAAAGATCCAAGATTCAGTGATTTTACCAAAATATATCCTAAAACCAATATTATAAAAATTATCAGTTAAAATAAAAGTTTCTATTTCAAATTACTTTCCGCTACTTATTTTTTCCCAAAGTACCTATTTTTTGTTTACAAAAATAATTTAATGCCTGATTTTCAAGCAATCAATTTTTATTGCACGTTTTGAAGTTTTTATTGCACGGTTTCAAATTTTTACTGCATGGAATTCCGAGCTTTACTTATGAACATCGCATTGGCTGATGGCTGACAGGTGTAATTTGAAGTATAAAGAGAGAAAAAAAATATTGCATTGCAATAACATAAAGAAAAATTAGTGAAACAAATAAGTAGTCGATCGGTTTAATTTGAGCTAAGCGTCAGTTAGACAAGTCAATTAAGAAGAACAAACCAATTAACGATTCTATTTGTAGACATCGGGGATGGGGGGGGGGGGGGGGGAGGAAGGGATTGTTAAGCATTCTGATATGAAAAGATTCTTCTACAAGTTTACTCGAACCTTCAACGTGAAAATAGACACAAAAAGTATAAACCAACATCAGAAACACGGAACATACTCGTCCAATCATAACATCTCCAACACTTGTACTAGCAATGAAACAGATTTATTCCTTTCCATCGTTTGTTCCTTTAAAGTCGTTTTTTATTCCGTGAAATCAACACGATAGTCTAAATTTACCATACGCATATTGGAAAGCATGCCTTATATTAATAATTAAATTTAAACTTTAAAATAAAACCAGATTAACATGGACTTTTTTAGGTGTCAAGGTCAGATTACCAGAAACAAATGCTGTTCCGGAAATTCCCTTTATACCCTGGCTCATATCAACACAAGCTTCCCCAGAATAACTTGTTTTGAACTTGAACGTACCAAAGCCATCTCGAAGCTCAAATACAGGTCCAAAAATAATACCTTCATCGAGGACATGCTTCTGTACACATATCCTGAAATAAAGTTGATTATGGTTTCCTTGAACTTGAAGTAAATAAGAAACAACAAGAGATTAATTGAAACCAGATCACAGATGTGTAAATATTGGCTCTTTCTGTTGGATCAATTTTTTCATCTTTCGAACTTGGACTAACCGCTAGATACAAATTTTAATCGCTATATAAAAATATAATTTTTTAGCTCAAAATAATCGCCTTCAATTCATTCAAACCTTCTAGAGTGCAAATATTTTTTATAGCAGTCAGCAAAATATAATTTTTTCATGCATTTAAAAATATAATTTTTTGATAAAAACCGAAAATTAAAATTGTTTGCTTGAAATTTACCATAGTCAATGGAACTGGACGAAAATTATGATAACTTCAATAGGGGTCTAAAATAAAGTTAGTAGCGTTTTAGGGTCATTCATACTAAACGATATAGCAAAAGCCCAATATCCTAAAACAAAAAAGTGGTATGAAAAAAATTTGGGAAGTTTTTTCAATTTATTTCTAATAGAGGTAATCTAATAAGAGTTTTAGGAAATATTAATGGACAATAGTAAATGAGCTTTTCAACTGTTCCATTAATGTTAAATTACGAGAAAGTTCATTAGAGTTTTGAATATTTTTATGTGCGGCAGGAAAAAATTTTTTCACTTAAAGTCCAAACCAAAATTAAGTCAAGAAATATACAGTTTTTGATTTAGAGAAAATTCTGTCTAGGGGTTTTCAAAGAGCCTAATAAGTTTATTTCTAGCTTGTTCAAAAATAAAATTTATTTGACACACTTCAAAGAAAAATTATTTTAATTTTAGTAATTTCATATATATTTGTTCGTTTGTTTATTTATGGAACATAAGTTTATGCTTCTATGGCTAAAGTGGGAGTCTTAAATTTTGTCTAAGTATAATTCGGACAGGGATCTTGAACGAGTTGTACAGACTCGGAATCACTATTTTACTTTTTCCCTTCTTAACGGATTTTTTTACTTCCTTTAAAAAATCCTATAGCCACCTTTCGGGCTAAGAACCCGCTCGATCGTAAAAGGCAGTTATGCTAACCACTACACTATATATTAGAATTACCTTAGTGCGAATAGCAATCTTATTTATTTTCTCACGAAATAAACTAATTATTTGGTGTATAATTGTCTAGTAATCCATTTAGAGATAGAAAAAAAATCAATAATTGATAATGATAAGATTTATTTTGCAACAAAGCTCGGTTTCAGATCAGAGCTGTTTATACCGTAAAGCGTTTGGAACGAAGTTTTGAACCAAATTTTGTTTAGAAATTTGACCGCCAGGGGTCATTGCAATGAACAAAATATACCATTTTATACAGTTAAGTTTTTTGATCCATCCTCGAATGAAATTTTAGTTCATTTATTTATTGGTTAGTAAGAATAATAATCAACCTGTACCACTACAGCCCATGAAGGAGTTGTTGACTGATATTTTATATTCCAATTCATATTCTACAGTCATAGTACAGTTAGATAAAAGCTAGAGCCAGAACGAACTTGATGAATCCCTGCTGAAGTGGAGATTAATTAATTGAAGCCATCGGCCCCAGCGGACGGTGATAGTGACAGCTCACCGAACTAAATGGCAAGGAAGTCGAGTGTCATCGTTGGATCATCAGGGTACCGTACTCCGGCGGTGGTTCGACGGGTTTAGTATCTAATCATCGGATAGATTTTAATCGTGACAATAAAATAATAAATAAATAAAATATCACAAGTATTATACAGCAGAAGGAAAATAGTCTAGAAGAAGAAAGGATACCCTAAAGGATAAAATATCTTTTGATCAAACTTCAGTCATAAACGTTAGTCACAATAGAGAGTCACCAGAGAGAGAAAAATATTTCTAGCTAGGCAATCATGAACTATAAAAACGTTAGCTATAAACTTTTTTTTTCAATATGAGATTTAAGGGGTTGTTTCTAATTTTATTATTTTATATATGTGTATGGGGTATCAACAATAAGTCCCCAGTAAATATCATTGAGGTGATGAGCAACATGGCAAATAAACTGATTAATAAGAGCGGTGCTTTATGGGAAACGTCCGAGGGATAGACCGAGATGGAGGTGGGAGGATTGAATTGAGACTGATCATTCAAGTTTGGTTTAGATGGTTTTATCAGCATCGATCCTAAGGGTTCGTTATACTTTATTATTATTATCATCAATGAATTCCACCTCTAGGTGAACACTTTTCAGGTAAATCTAAATCTTTAAGAGTTAACTCAAGTGTGAAAATCCATTTCAATATGTATAGGTACAGCTTGAACGCGAAACCGTGAGCCTATAGGGCTGGTGGGGAAATTAGGAAGGGATAAAGAGATTCCTGTCATAGTTTAAATTTCATAATTTTTTTTTTTTTTAAGTTGTGATTAATAATTGATATCAATTACTTAATTATTGGTTTTTAATATATTATCAAATTCAAGTCAGGAATAGTAAATCAAACTAAAAACCTATCCCTAGTCAAAAAATCCAAAATCCGAATTAAAAAAGAGGATTGAAATAAAAGTCCAAATCCGTAGCTAAAAATTAAAAACAACAGTCTGAAAAAAAAAAACAGACTATTCCCATACTTCACATATGCTAAGAAAGCCAGTGAAACTACAGAGAGGAGAGTGAGTGATCAGATAATAATTAACACAATGCCAAAATAATTTTAAGACCAATAATCAATGGATCCACATCGTGATTATTAAACCAAATTTTATTTATTTTGTTGATTATATTGTTCTCTAATTGTTACCCAAGTAAAATACAAAAAAAAAAAAAAATGAGATGAAGGAAAATTCATTAGTCAATAATTTATTAATGAATTTTGCTCTATCGCATGACATAATTATTAACACTACGAATTGAGGGAAAAACAAACTAATGCATGCGCACTGAAAAAGATCACGGCTCTACGGTCAAGCTATAATTGACATCTGGTCATAGGCATTCTCTAAAATCAGAAGTGAAGTTACCTGCACTCCTAATATTTCCCCTGGCCATCTCATCATTATTTTATATTTTCAGAAAATAGTTCTAACGGAAGATGCAATCGGAAACACCGACTTGTTGTGACGATTATTTAGAATATTTCTTTTTCACTATCTTTCGTAAAAACGAATTAATCTTTCCCACGATTCACCCGAAAATTTACTGATTCAGTTCATCGCAGATAATTTTACCAGACACTTCGGCTTTGAATCAGTAGACCGCCGATTTTGGAGACTTGAGTTATTTTCGGACGGCCATCTTTTCCATCTTTTGAGAACTAAGTGTGTACTCGAAGACAGTAGAAAAATATTGCAGATAAAATCATTAAATATGGCTGTTCCTATTTTAAAGAATAGGAATTATATTTTTGTAAATAAAATCTGTTTTATTTGATTTTATAAAATCATATGTTTTGTAAATAATTGTTAAAATAAATCAGTATGCTAGAAAAGGTCATTGCGAACAGTCCATTGTTATTTAGACTAACTTTAGTTTAAGAGCTAACAATTTTTGGTCCTCCTTGGGAAATCGAAACAGAAATGGATAATTATGACGCTTTATCATTAAGGAGCAGGAAAATCGAGAAAAAGGGTCAGGCATTGTCAGTCAAGCCCCCAGGTTCTACGAGTCAATCAGTTGGGAAGTCGTCAGGGAGCGGTGGACAATCAAAGGGATCCATGAAAAGCTCACGACTCGCCAAGCTGGAAATTGAACTGAGGGAAAAAGAGGAGCTTGCAGAGCTTGAAAGAAGGATGGAGGAAGAACGGCGTCAACGTGAAGAGGAACGGCGTCAACGTGAAGATGAAGCAGCGCGCAAGGAGCTCGAGAGATCAGCGGCTATCGTCCGACTAAGGTATCAGCTACAAAAGGCTAGTATTTGTGACAGTCAGGTGGGGGATGATTTATCAGGTTACAGTAATAGTAAGTGCTCTGACAATAGTCACACGAAATCACGCACTACTGAATGGGTGGACACTAATTTTAATACTAGTATTAGACCAGAGCATCTCGAACATAGGTCAAAATCACGGTCAGAAATCAAAAAATTACCTTTAGTTCAGGCAGAAGTCAATTCTTCTAAATTAGAACACAATTCATTGGGGTTAGAATTTAATAATGGCAATGATATTAGTAACAGCCTTTGTGAAACTAATAAGGGGAATCAAAACCCGTACGAACATTATTTCATGAGGAAAGCGATAGGTAAGGAACTTCCAGCCTTTAGCGGGGATCCATCTGAATGGCTTAATTTTATAGTAAATTTTAGGCGTTCTACTGAAATTTGTAAATTTACTCCAGATGAAAATCTAATTAGGCTTCAGAATTCCCTTAAAGGCAGAGCTAGGGAATCCATAAGTGCTTTACTCTGCGTTCCAGACAGTGTAGAAGAAATTATTAGGACTCTGGAATTACAATATGGTAGGCCTGATATTATTATAAATAATTTAATAGGGAAAGTTAGGAGGTTTCCTATAATAACAGACGATAAAATGTTATCTTTAATCGATCTTTCAACAAAGGTTAGTAACTTTGTAACCTCATTAAGTGCTTTAAAATACGAAGCATATTTAAATAATCCGCAATTAGTTGAGGAGATAGTTCAAAAACTACCTGCACATTTAAAGTTACAATGGGGTGAGGAGTTGTCAATAAATCCGGGAAACAAATTTAGTCTGCTAACATTAAAAGAATGGCTGTTTAGAAAGGCTTCTGCTATTACATTAAGCTTTAATACATTTAGTGAACCTAAACAAAGAGTGCATTTATCGAAAGAAACATATGATAAATGTAAACAAGGTAATGAGGTTAATGTCAGGTATAAATGCGTTGCATGCAACTCTAATGATCATAAAATTAAACAATGTAGTACATTTAAAAATATGAGTGTTGATGATAGGAGATCATTAGTAAGAAAAGGGAATTTATGCTTCTCTTGTTTAGGGAAAAATCATAAAATAACTAAGTGTAAATGCTTAAGAGAATGCTCAGTTGAAAACTGTAAAAGTAACCATAATCCACTTTTGCATTTGGATAATAAAGAAATAACTAGAGGAGCTGAAATTCCAGAGGTAGTTGCTAATAGTGTTAGTCAACGAAATACGCTGTTGAAAATATTAGAAGTTGACATTAAAGGTCCTTATGGAGTTAAAAGAGTTCACGCTCTGTTAGATGAAGGATCCACTAGTACATTTCTTGATCATTGCGTTGCTGTTGAACTAGGGATTAGAGGTTCACGTTCACCATTATGTGTTCAGTGGATACAGGATGTATCACGTAGGGATGAGGACTCAGAAATAGTTTCTTTCACTGTGTCAGGTGTTGGAAAATGTAAAAAATGGTTCAATTTGAGACGAGTCAGAACAGTTAATAATTTAGCCCTTCCTAGTCAGACCTTTCATACAGATATTGTCAAAACATTTCCTAAATTTCAATATAATTTCCCTGAACCTAGTATCATTAAATATGAACCTAAATTGTTAATAGGCCAAGATTACTGGTGCCTTATTGAAAGTCTTCAGACTATTCGTAATTCATGGAATGGTTTAGCTGTCACTAAAACCAGGTTAGGTTGGGTTGTCCATGGAAACCGAGATGGAGATAATCAGTCTTGCTCGGTTAATAACCTTCATGTTTGTGAAGTAAATAAATTAGAAAACGATGATTTGCATGAGGATGAGAAATTATAGAAGAAAGAGCAACAAAAATCCGACTTCAGTGAAGAGATATCATTGCAGTTTAACCAAAAAGTAATTGAAGAAAGAAAGTCAGCGCTTAAAGGACTGACTAAAGAGCTTCAGTCTCTTGGGCAAAAGACTGATTCTGAAGAACAGAATTCGGCTGATACAAATGAATCTGCTGGAACTCAGTCATACCCTGGTGAAGGTTTTAAAAGTGCACAAGTTCAAGAACATCCTCCCAAGGTTCAAGCTGCTGCACTAGAAATTCAGAATGTTGGGAAAACTATCAACCGCTATGGGACATTGCCTAAAGGGGCTAGGATAGGAGCGTATTTAGGATCGTTAAGGCAAAATAATTTGCCATCTGAAAACAACAACCCTGCTGCTGGCAATGAGACGCCACCAGCAGAAAGATCTCCACGGAGTGATATTCAGGAACCAGGTCAGATGATTAGATCAAACTCATCAGGAGGATTTACTCATCATCACCAACCTCCCAGTTCTCCTAGATCAAGAGCTAGAACTGTGGAACCGCAGATGACATATCTCACAAGAGAACTTTTAGAGTTGCGATGGTCTAAACGCCCATCCCTTACTAATACTGAAATTGGTTATTTCGGACAAGTCTGGGCAAGGGTAAAAAGGTCCATAGAGAAAAGATATGGGCTTCGTTTTATCTACTTATTCACAAGAGGCAGATTTCAAGACTGGCTCCATCAAAATAGAAGAAAATTGCAGTCTCACGAAGGGTGGAGGATGTTCCTATTTTAAAGAATAGGAATTATATTTTTGTAAATAAAATCTGTTTTATTTGATTTTATAAAATCATATGTTTTGTAAATAATTGTTAAAATAAATCAGTATGCTAGAAAAGGTCATTGCGAACAGTCCATTGTTATTTAGACTAACTTTAGTTTAAGAGCTAACAATGGCGTTAGTAATTGCTTATGATCTTATGCGATTAAACCTCACTTAATTTCACATTTTTGCCCAATTTGGCGGCAAATTATTATTTAGGGAGATAATTGCACTAATATTTAAGACTACTATACTCTATTTAAGGATTTTTCTAGTGTGCCCAAAAAGGAATCTAAATAACCATGTACATTATTCGTTATCAACACAACCAATGACAGGAAATAGAGTTCAAATCCCTAATAGCTGCAAACTGGAATGGAGACTATTTACTAAGTTGGAATCGGTTTTGAACCCACAATATCCTGGGGGACTCACATATCATCATAATGTCCCATGTTGAATATCACATCACCTCTGTGGCTGGATTAAAATCCAATCTCATAACCCTCTAATTCTGATTTAGCTAGTTGTAAAGCCAGCAAAAACAGTATTGATGTCGATTATGTAGTAGGAAATTTCGAAATTTATTATTTACTGTAGTACAGTAAAACCCCCATTATCCGGGACTTTATTAACCGGGTTTCCAATTAACCGAGGTCCCAGGAACCAATTTTTTTTTTTAATAAGCTGTTTTAATTTTTATGGCATTTATTTTATATGTATAATATGTATTTTAAAAAAATGAATACGTAAATATTTTAACGATTACACAATGGTTAATTATCTATTGTTCTTAGAAATTATGAAATAAAATAATGTATGGAAAAACACAGCAAGCTGGTATCGTATGATTAGATGGTATGATTTCCGGTAACTATTACTCCAATTCATATTCCAAGAACGATATTCTTTTCAAATTTTTCTAGGCAACTCTTACTCTGGCCTGCTTGACTACAAAACAAAATATGTATTCTTAGTTGTGATTTCGTCTCCATTTAAAATACGACCGAATAAAATGTCGCAAAAAAGAAAACCTGTCGTTTTAATCCTTGAACAGATATTAACCATTATAAACCGAGTAGACAAAAGTGAAACATTGTACGCTGAATCAGGAATAGGCGAGAAAACTGTTTCGTGATATTTTGAAGAAGAAAAAAGACATTTCCAACTTAGTATCGTCGTCGGCCCAAACGTCGTGTGAATGGAAAACAATAAAGAACTCTACATAAAAACGTAGATGAAGCTGTCCATCAGTGGTTCGTGAAAAAACGCCCTGAAGGAGTTTGTTTGTTGTTTGTTAAAACGTTCGTTTGTTAATAAAAGTGATTTTCTGCATTTTTTGTTTTTGATTAACCTTCTTTTCTATCACATTCTATCACACACAAGTCAACAAAATATTGCGATTCGATTATCCGGGGTTTTCGATTATCCATGAACCCCCCTACCCATCATTACCCCCCATAAAGGGGGTTCTACTGTGTAGAGAATAAAGTCAAATAGGAAGCATCAGGAAGGATCAGTATTATAATATATTTTACTTTAGAATATATTTTAAAGGAGTGGGGTAGCTCATTGGTAAGGTCCTGAGTTCGAATCTGGATATCTTTCCTTCTTTGTCGAGAGACCCTCCTGGTGAAACTTAGGCTCTAAAATGTGGTCTAGACTCTTAGTTGGTACTCTTAGTTGAAAAATTAAGGGGAGAAACCTGACGGTTAAGCGTGGTCATGGTCAAATCACCTCCTTGCACGACCGATGAGCAAGAAACAGTGCTTCTTTCACACTACTGCAACTAAGACCCTTTATGTGTTGTAGTGGTAGTTTTTTTTTAATGTAATTTTACGTAATAATTATTTGTAATGTATTTTAAAATTCGCTTTTTATTAAAAAAAAAAACTAGTAAGTGTATTTATCATAATCAACGTGGGATAATGAACAAATTTCAGAAACAAGGAAATGTCAAAATACAATAATTTAAAAAACAAACAACAAAACTTCGTAACGCAACCAACTCTCCAACAACTTAATTTTCAAAGATCACGTAATAGACTTTTTTTTCCTCAATACTTAGGGCTTAACTTCGGACCAGGAAATATAGAATATTAATTAAGACGAAAGATGAAGAATAGTAATTCGTTTAATTCCCGGAAAAATGAGCGAATCAAAGAAAGAAAAAACAAGTGTTATATAATGTTTTACACTTTGAAATATAATTTATAAATATATATTGACCCTTCAATGTATAATTGACGTATATCCTCAATTTATATAACTATACAGGATGTGTTTCAGACCACTTGGCAACTTATACTGATGAGAAATAGATAGACATAAATCACGAGAAGTCAAAACATATAACTTTTACTCTCCGAAAAAATTCTTGCCCTCAAATTTATATCTCTAATATACTTTTCGATTGTTTGTTTGTTTAACGTCACTTTATGCTACTAAGGCTAATCGGACGTTGGTATAAGTAGGATATGGATGTTTAACGAGTACCTGAAACCGTAAAGGCTCAGGACCTCCACTTTACGTCCTATCCGAGGGACGGCATAGCCAAGGATTTTTTACTCCCATTACAAAATCCTTTATTATTGTAGGTTTCTATGCTAACCACTACACAAGTGCTAACCCCCATATATATATTTTTCGTTTTAAACATTAAATATTTTTGCTTTCAACATTAACCTTAAAATATAAATACAAATATCTTATAAATAAAGTTGAAATTCTGTTTGTTTGTTCTTTATAGAAATCCATACCGTTTGTCCTAAATTCTCCAAATTTCGCTTAGTGGTTCTTTGATACCAGGTGCGAACACCTGTCCATATTAAAATTGCATAACTTCAGCCAATCTCATGGTATATTCTTTATTGTTAAAAAAATCGTCATGATCTCGCTTTACAATGGGTTTTTTTTTACGAAATCGACCGTTTGAGTCGAAAAACAGCCTAAAATATCATTTTATACATTTTGAAGAGGCCAACAAGGCCCGGTAAGACCGTCCCTTGGTAGGCGTCGAGTTCTGGGATTTTTAAACCATATGTTTTTTTTTGTTTTTTTTAAATTACAATACGTTTATTTACATGTATGGTGAATTTATTTTTTATAAATGCCTCCTAAGAAGCGAGCTTCAATAGAAGTAGTGAGCTCAAAAGCTAAAAACAACGTCAAATACGAGCAGCTGAAACTCTCGACGAACATCAAATTAGGATTGAACAACAGAGGCTTAGACAGGCAGAATCGCGGGAAACTGAGTCTGCCCAAGAATACGAGGCCCGCTTTGCGCCACAAAGGCTTAGGCAAGCCGATTTGCGAGAAGCTGAAACTGCAGGCCAATATTTCTGTTTGTTTGTTTTTTATAGAAATCCATACCGTTTATCCTAAATTCTCCAAATTTCGCCAGTAGTTCTTTCATACCAGGTGCGAACACCTGTCCATATTAAAATTGCATAACTTCAGCCGATCTTCAGCTGATAGTCTTTATTGTTATAGAAATCGTAATGAACTCACTTTACAATGGTTTTTTACGAAATCAACCGTTTCATTAGAAAAATGAAATTCCCCGATCAAACCGGGTTATACAGCTCAAAGATGAATTTCTGTTAGTTTGTTTTTTCTTAATAAAACTCCATACCGTTTGTCCTAAATTCCCCAAATTTCGCTCAGTGGATCTTTCTTACTAGGTGCGAACACCTGTCCATATTAAAATTTTATAACTTCAGCCAGTCTCTGGGTATATTCTTTATTGTTATAAAAATCGTTATGATTTCACTTTAAATTTGTTCACGTTTATTAGAAAAATGAAATTCCCCGGGTGAAACCGGGATATACAGCTAGTTCTTAATATAACATAATTTATGCCTTACAGTAAACTTATTATAACGGATAGTATCATACAGGCGACATTAACTGAATATGAGTTTCTGCAGGGCAGAGTAAACGAAGCAGGAGAGCTTTGAGCGGAGTTCCAATTTCACTGTCTATCGGTTAAAGGAGGCTGGCTGATAAATGAAATTAGCTTTGAAATTGTTCATTGCCTGATAAAGTACGCTCTCTTCCCCCTACACAGTGATTGACTTCCTTTAGTGACTATAACCCACCCACAATTTCCTCAACCAATCGAATTGCTTTCCTTCGGCATAAATCTTTTTAAAAAAAATGGTTTAAAGATAAACAGATCGGATTATATAAATATATTTATGTTAAATATTAATTCGTATTGTTAGTTTCGTAAGTATTTCACCAAGATTAAAATGGAAACAGAATAGAAAAAAAAAAGATGTTACATGTTAATTATGGAAATGTTGGATTCAGTAGAATAAATACCCATAGTCCTTTTTTTATTCGACAACTTTGAAAAACCCAATTTTGAAAAATTTCGTCTAATATATAAATACATGTTTTGGGGTCTCCAAATAACCAAGCCACGCGAAATGTTCTGTGTGCGTCTGTACCTGTGTGTGTGTAAACAGACAAGCTAAAAAACTATAAACCTTACAAACCTGAAATTGGGTATTTGGTATATGTATATGCCCGTGATGTGACAGCAAAAATTTCATCAAAATTGGCCAAACGGAGGGCCTACTTTATATAATAAATGTTGTCCGATTTTTACGTGTTTTTTTTTATTTACTCAAAAATGGCTTTAACGAATTTGATCAAACTGGGTATTTGATGTATGTATATGCCAAAAATGTGATAGCCAACATTTCATCAAAATTGATCTACCGGAGTGGGCACTTTATTTATTAACTTTTTTTCCGATTTTTACAATTTTCTCAAAAATACCTTTAACGATTTTGATTTAAGTAGTCATGTTTAATTAGGACCAAGTATTCTTTAGTATCAGGTAAGCTTTATCATTATTAAAATGTTCAGAGGGGGTTTAAATGGGTAAGAGGCCTTTTTCGTTTCCTATAAAGTACCTTTGTTTTTCTTTATAAGGAGAAATTATCTGTCTCTCGTTCCACCTAAAAATAAGGAATAGCTAAATATGAGATATGATCAAAACCAAGTAAACATATAGAGGGAAAAAAAAAGGAAAAATATTCAGTCAACTGATAAAACACGTTGGGCCCAAGCATGCGTAGTACGCCTTTAATGTCAGACCATTGTTCATAATTAAAAAAATCAAGTAAACATATACAGGACAAAAAACGAAAAACACTCCGTCAACTCATAAAACACGTTGAGCATACGCGTGCGCAGTACGGCTTTAATGATGGACCACTCTTTATAATTAAATATGTTCTGTTCATTTAATGAAAATTATTTGTTTCATGGGGGACTACATATAGTTTTCATCAACTAGATAAAGAGTTATAAAATCAGAAGACTTGGAGTATAGCCGAAACATCATTAGTAAAAACTTTTATTTAATAACAAAAATCGTGTACTTTAGAGAGCAAATAAAAAAAAAAAAAAAAAAAAAAAGAAGTAAATGAATGTGGAAAAATGTGTGACTTTGAGAAATGGCATTTAACAAACCACGTAACCTTCTAATCAAAGTAAGTTGGTAAGTGAAAGTTATGTGTTGTGCACATCGCACCAAATGTTTTCCTTTGATATCATGAAGACTTAAGAATTTTCTTATGTTAAGAGCGTTGCATACTTCTTTTTTTTTCTCTTGCAAAGTATACCAAATGCGAGAGGAGTTTATTGAATAATTTGTGCGTACTCCATGCAAAACCACTATTATTCCAAAAAATTTAGGAATAAGTTGATAGGGATACTTTCATTATTGGGGAATCACTGTTCTTGTTTAATGTTGCTAACGCAATTATATCATATATTTTAAAATCATTGTTTATGAATGTCAGAGCTCTAAATATGTTGTGGCCAACATGTTAAATTATAGACATTTTTATAGACAAGTTTAAATCATATTTTAATATAACATATATTTAAATTTTATACGTATATTTACGACTGTACGTTGCCTACATATATTTATAGTTAGATGCCTGGTTTTTTAAGTAGGAATTAGGCACGCATCGTTATATTGTTCACGTCGCAAGAGAGATCGCAATTTAGGCCCACTTTGGGTCATTCATTAGGCAACATATCTCACACCGAATATGTAAATATGAACATTTAATATCATTGGTAACGGAATAATTCCACAAACGTACCTAACTTGTAGTTTAAAGTCATTTATTCAGTTGAACTGAAGATTGATACGAAATATTTGTATAGGCATTCATCATTAAAAATTCGTTATTTCACACACAGGCAACAAAAGTAGTAATGACCTTTTTGTAATCGCAAAAAATTAATTTCTTGTTATATTTTCTCTCTTAATGTTAAGAGTTCTAAATTATTTCTATAGAAGTTTATTTTAATTTAATTTTATATTTTTTGTTTTCATTATTTTGTGCATATAGTTATAATATTCATTTTTTTTTAAAATACTTTTTCATTAACATTAGTTTATAGGATTATATTAGTAACTCTTATTTTTTTATTATTGAAGTTTGTGATTTCTATGTTATTACAGTCCTTATTTATTACAATCAGCTGTAATTAGAATTTTCTTTTATTCATTCCTTCGCTTGTTAAACATTAAAGAATTTTGCTGATTTTAGTGGCGCTATATCAGGCGGGCAGACTTGGTTATTTCAATTTTGAAAACCCACTGCAGCCACAAAATATTTTTTTGTCTTTTTTCATGTAAGCTACCATTTTGAATGCCATAAATTATAATATTTATTTTGCGTTCTTTATGCTCTTTTTTCTGGATTTTCTCTTTTAGATCCTTTACCTCATTTAGCATTTTATTGTATTTTTGGTCTATCTTTTCTTCTAGTCTTCTAGAATATTCAATTTGTCTAACTTTTGTAATTTAATACAAATGTCATCTAATTTTGAGTCCATTTTTGGAGCTTCTATTTATTTGACAGCTTAATAAATGTGGTTAAGAGATAATTTATTTTGATAAAAACCAGTGAATCAACTGTAAACTGGCAGTCCTCATATTTATAACGAAGTTCTTCTTTTATTATTATTATTTTTTAAACTCTATGAAACCACAATAAATACTTTATTTCCTAGAATTCGATTCAAATGGTAAGGTATGCATGGGTCATTGTCTGAAAATGTGTAAATCGTAGGTCCGGTCCATTTTCAACCACTAAAATGAGAGCTACTTACTAGAAAAAAATAGGAACTGTTTCACTCTTTTTGTTGTTCTATGGAGGCTCACCTTGTCCGACTCCCAGGCAAGCCACTTTAAAAATTCGTATTCTTTCAACAATTGAGTGTTTGATTAAGTTGATTAATCGGTTGAGTCAGTTATTACTTCAAGATTCCATGAATAAATAAGCGGTTTCGTTTACAGTTACCAATAAATAAAATAAAAATATTATTATTGTTATATTTGTTGTTTAAAATTTCATAAAATTAAATAAAAAAGGTATGTCCCTCACTTAAAAAAAACTTGTGTTTTCAAGCAATTTTTTCAATCAACTATAATTTAAATAATCGATGGGAAATGGTCATAGTCTTCGATTCTGCAGTATTTTTCATTCTTAACCTACTTATAGTGATTAAAAAATAATAAAGACTTTGAAAATTTCACTTCCTCACTCTCCACTCCTTCATTTTGTCCAAAAATTTCTTAAATGAGGGAGCGAATAACTAAATTCTTTGTATTCTCAAAAGAATTTGAAATGCTTTTGAATTTAAAGGTGACGATTCCTAAACTATGATTTAAGTGTGTAACTCTAAAATCAAGCTTACTTTTGGAATTTCCTATTTTTGAATTTGAAATTGTTTTTATTATATTTCATTGTTTTTTAAGATTGTATTTCTCTAAAATATAAGCGTTTTTGCTTTTACTTCTTAAAGTTTACGACTACCTCAACACATTTTTCACTACCTCACTCACCCTTCACAGATTCACCTTGAAATTGTTTTCATAATTTTTTAAAAGAACAATTAAGGGTTCTCTTGTCTGGCTACTATTTAAGAAGTGAAGTTAATATGCCACTGAGTACGTATGAATTTTTTCCACCCGAAATTATGACATTTTAATAATGAAATTTTAGGGAGAGAAATCTATGCATCTTCAGATAATAACCCGCATATGGTTACAATTCGGTAGTTGTTTTGGAGCCATGAAGTCTCAACGCAAGACGCAGGACCACATCTTTGTACTCAGAAATATTGCTGAAAAAGCTTGGGACAGAGATAAGAATATATATCTTGCATTCCTTGATCTGAAGTCAGCGTTTGATGTGGTCCCAAGAAAAGAAATTTGGAATGCACTAAGAGCCAAGGGTGTACCTGGAGACTTGCTGGCAGCCATACAATCAGCCTACCAAGGAGCCATGGCTGTGGTAAGAATAAGTGGTAAGGAATCAGAACCTTTCCCAATTGCTAGAGGAGTTAGACAGGGAGATAGCCTAAGCCCTCTTCTATTTATAAATGTTATGGATGAAATCCACAAAATCTGCAAGCGCCGAACTGCGTGGACAACAATTGGAAAATGGAATATGAGAACTGTCCTCATACAAAGCCTGGTATACGCGGATGACATAGTCCTAATAGCCGACACCAAAACCAAACTACAAAAAGCTCTGGTGGAATGGGAAGAAGAGTTGCTCAGGAAAGGATTGCAAATCAACACCTCCAAGAGTAAAGTGCTGGTTATGGCGAGAGATGAACAGGAAAATGTCCAACTAACCTGCAATGGCGAGACACTTGAGGTAGTGAATGAGTATACCTACTTAGGGACCGTAATTAGTAGCTCGGGTAAAATAGATGCCGAAATATCAAACAGAATATGTAAGGCAAATCAAGTTTATTACCAGCTTACTAATAGCATTATCGGCCACCGCGAAGTAGACAGGAAGACAAAAATGCATGTATATAAGTCTGTTTACCTACCTACACTCACCTACGGCGGAGAAAGCTGGACTATGCTGGACAGACATTCTAGTCGCATAACGGCAGCGGAAATGAGGTTCCTTCGCAGGTCTGTTGGGAGAACTAGAAGGGATCGCATTAGAAACGAAAGTATTAGAGAGCAACTAGAAGTTGCAGAACTTAAAGACACTCTAGAAAAACGGCAACTCCAGTGGTTCGGACATGTCTACCGCATGAATGAGGAGATGAATCCTATAAAGGTATTGGAGGCTCGACCCATAGGAAGGAGACCACGCGGACGCCCCAGAATTACATACCAAGAGTACATCCAAAGAATTGGAATTAAAAGAGGAAAATCCCTCAATGAGATGAAGCGGCTAAGCAGAGACCGGGAAGATTGGTTACGCTGGATTGAGGCTCCTCGACGCTAACTAATGGCATAAGAGGAAGTTAAAGAAGAAGAAGAAGAAGTCTCAACGGGGTTCATATTAGTACGTTTGAAGTTTACATTGCTTTTCAAGTAAACAAGCAGTTTCATATAGTTTAGTAAGTATGTATAACTATTAAACAACATTTCTGGAAACACAGCAACGAACTGCCGTTTCCGATAGCAATTAGAACCATCGATGATCGTATATCTTCCTAAACGAGAGCCCTAAATGAGGGGGGCCGGATGACTGAGGATCATCAATGACCGATGATAGGCAGAATTAGTGGCACCAGCTGGGGCCCCCCCTAACTGGGGCAATTGCTTCGCGGGGGTCCAATTGGGGACACGGGCTGTCTATCTTACAGAGGCGGGGAGGGGCCGACTTCTCTGCCTACCTGCTCTATGATATCAGATTTATATATATATACTTACACATGAAAATGAGTTGATAATTACAGAACAATAAAATTTGGTGAGATAGACGCAACACACAACTTTCACTTACGAACTTACTTTGATTAGAAATCGACTTGATTTGATTATATGTAAACGCCATTCCTCAACTTCCACACATTTTCCCACATTAATATGCTTATATTTTTATACCTCCATAAGTAATTGTGTATCTGTGTAGCAAACTTTGGTAGTTCTCAGCACTTATCAATTTATTATTGTTTATTTATTTTCTGAAGGTACCTAATTTCATCAACAGTCCAGTTTTTTTTACTGCTAACTTGTTATTTACAACGAGTTATGCCTTTCTGGAAATCAGGAACGATTACTGTTCCTCTAAAATTGCTTTTTATTGCTTTCAGAAATTTATTATGGACTAAAATATAAGACTAAAGACTAAAATATAATTAATTATAGACTATTATCTTATGCCAATTTTTTTTTTATGCTTTAAAATATTTGATCATTACGTATTTACCCTCTTAAGTAAAATAATTTTTTTCATTAATAAATAAAAGTTTTTATTTTCAAAAATCAGTTAATAACATTTTGGCTGTCACATATACATACATCAAATACCTAATGTGATCAAAATAATTACTGCCGTTTTTGAGAAAATAAAAGAAAAAAAAAACACGTGATAATGAGAAAACATTTATTAAGTAAAGTGCCCCCTCCGATTGACTAATTTTGATGAAATTTTTGCTGTTACATCGCGGGAATATACATACGCCGAATACCCAATTTCAGTTTTGTTCGGCTTATAGTTTTTGAGCTAGTCTGTTCACCCACACAGACCATTTCGCGGGACTTGGTTATTTAGACGCAGTGGATCCCAAAACGTTTATTTCCGTAGAAAACCGGAAGTCGAAATTTTTCACGATTGCAATACTTTCCCTTATTATATATTTCATATATAGGTAAGTGAAAGTAATAATATGAATAAAAAATTTTGGAATTAGATATTAAACAAAATTATTGGTTGCTATCTTGTTTTATATTTGGCCATGATGATGACCTGAATCTCGGGTCGAAACGTCGGCACTAAATATATATGCTATTACACATATAGTGTTTCATTTGACACCCAACCAGTTCCATCATATATGATCTAAATCTATAGTTGGGATAGAAGTGTTTTAACAAATTTATATTCACTGGAGATTTTTGATAGCCATAGGTTGTTCTGAACAGTAAACATTTTTAACTGCACGCACTTTTTTTTAAAAAATAAAATGGTTCATTGTGTAAGTATAATAAAATAAGCAATTTTTGTTGGTATATAATTCACATTTTGCTTAGTATGACTTACATTGCGATGTCAAAGTAATGGATGATATGCTATTTAAAATAAGTAAAAATTTGATTCATTTTAATTGGAAGGTATAAATGCAGTTAGTGTCTGATTAAGAGAGTAATTAAGGCAGTGATTGAATTAATTGGTAAACAAATTTTTCCAACTTCAACTTTACCATTTATATATCATAAAATTTAGGTGAATGTCCTTCAGTGCATAAATTAATATCAGAGAAAAAACAAAGTCAGGATAGAATACCTGAGAGAGTATTAAAGAATATGAATCTATAGAGTCATAAAATATGGGGGTATATATTTATTTCTCATAAAATGAAAATAAACGCCCAGCCTGCCGTCGGCATTCCTGGAGTGTTCTATAAATTTATTTAGCTATATATCTTTTTTTTGTGGATATATATTTTTTACGATTTTTTAAATAATTAATTAATATATAATAAATATATATGAAGGGATGGTCCGATGAGGCAGTTAAAAAATCCCCCAATAATGGATTCAACCAAAATAATAACTGTACTAACTAGGAACTAGTTATTTGATGTATTTTCTGTATTAACCCTTAAGTAGTCGCGCCGGGTCATATTGGCCCACTGTTTACTTTCCTCAAACAGCTGAGTCCCTTAGGGGAAGCGGATCCCTTTTATCCCCTCTCTAGCTGATTTTCTCGCCCTTCTCAACAGGTGGGGAGTATCAGTCTTAGTGCAGGAGCCCACAAGCCAACCATTTTAACGCTTTTGTCGATTTTGACCCGGCGCGACTACTTACGTGACAAAATTTTTTTTAGGGCAGCACACGTTAGTTTCAGAGATTTGTGGGAAAAAAACGGCATAACAGATTTTCCAATCACTATGTCAAGCCACAGGTTCCTTTTTTTATTGAGATGTATAAGATTCGATAACACTGAAGACAGGGAAATACGGAAAAAAACAGACAAGTTAGCAGCTGTGCGCGAGTTTTTGACTATTTTGCAAGAAAACTTTTCCAAGCACTACAGCCCGGCCGAATATACCACAATTGATGAACAATTGATACCCTTTAGAGGTCGTTGTCCTTTTCGGCAATA
The DNA here is from genome assembly GCA_911387785.2 of Aelia acuminata. Classification (NCBI taxonomy): domain Eukaryota; kingdom Metazoa; phylum Arthropoda; class Insecta; order Hemiptera; family Pentatomidae; genus Aelia; species Aelia acuminata. Next base: position 120,869,321 of record OU426982.1, on the reverse strand, counting down.
CTTGCCTAATAAGCCCAACAAGTATGGGATAAAAGTATTTCCACTAGTAGACGCCAGAACATTTTATTTGTTGAATTTTGAAATCTATGCTGGAACACATCCTGATGGACCTTTCCACAAGTCCAATTCGCCGAGTGATATTGTACACAGGCTGGCAGATTTTATTTATTTATATGTCCAGAGCCCATCAATGGCTCGGGACGTAATATCACAACCGACAATTGGTATACCAGCATACCTCTTTCTCTTTCCCTTTTGGAAAACAATTTAACCCTTGTCGGCACTTTGAGAAAAAATAAGCCAGAAATCCCACCAGAATTTTTGCCGAAAAAATCACGAGAAGTTTACTCCAGCCTTTTTGGTTTCACTCAGAAACTTGCAATGGTTTCATATGTTCCGAAGAAAAACAAGGCCGTAGTGTTAGTTTCTTCTATGCATCGTGATAACCACATCGACGAGGCAACAAACGAAAAAAGGAAACCAGACATCATTACTGACTATAATGCAACTAAAGGAGGTGTCGATGTATTGGACCAACTGTGCAGCTATTACAACGTTGGTAGAAGAACAAAAAGATGGCCTCTGGCAATATTTTTTTACTTTTTCTGCATACAATGCTTTTGTAATTTATAAACATAACCGACTTGCAAGTGGTGAGAAGGAAGAACAAATACAAAGGAGCACTTTTTTGAAAGAACTCTCAAAAAAGCTATGTCTCAAGCACCGTCAAAGCAGATCAACGATCAGCTGCATTCCTAAAAACTTGCGAAAAAGGATTCAATTATATTTGGAAGATGATCAGCCGCCACCCACTAAGGTACAAAAAGTTGGTGTTCAGCAACAAGGTGTTCAGCAGCAAGGTGTTCAGCAACAAACATCAAGCCCTAGACCAAGAAAACGATGCCATCTTTGCCAAGGATCGTGTGACACTTAATAAAATCAGAGATGTTCGGTGTGCGATAATTCAATTTGCAAAAATCATTCCCTAATAATATGCAAAGAATGCAACGAGGACAACAATAATTATTGCTGAAAATATTGACATTTTTTATGTGTGTTTTAATTAATTTTAATTTTTTTTTTTTTTTTTTTTTTTTTATTGAACATTTGTAGGCATATATTTTACTTGTGTTGACTAGAAAAAACCTTCTTAGTCCCTCAATGTGATTTCAATTGAAGTATTATTTTTTTCAAAATTTATCGTACGTTTTGTTAAACCTTGTAGATTTTTTCAATTATAATTCATCATAATGTACATAAATTATCTTTAAAATAAATTATTTTTCAAGTTTTTGTTTAAATAAATCCTTTTTATTGCCCTTTGGGATATGAATTCGGTGTCGGGTCATATTGACCCGGCGCGACTACTTACGTAATTATTTTGGCGCGACTACTTAAGGGTTAAGGTACAACCTTTTTTTTATTTTTTATTTATCAGGTCCTCATATAGACGTTTCGGGCTTGTCGCCGATCCTTATGACCTTGAATGCAGTTAGCTGGTTCTTACGTTCAAATTTCTCATACTATTAATGAAATTCTATGTTGTATATGATTTTTTTTTTTTCACTATTACTATTTATAGAGTGAGAAATAGTCAACTGTTATTCAATAGGTTAAATGATAATCAGGATTTTCAGTTTCAACAATTTTTTATTTTCGAAAGCCAACGTTTCGATCCAACTTTTGGATCTTCATCAGGGCTTCTGAGTCAAGGTAGATAGAAAGACTCAAGCACTGATGAAGATCCACAAGTTGGATCGAACATTGGCTTTCGTGAAACTACGCTTTTTGAAACTGAAAATCCTGAATATCATTTAACCTACCTTTGAAGATTTCTTAACCCTTAAAAGAACTGAAATAATTCCACACTGTAATATAGGCGTTGATGACTGTACTACGGTTTTACGCCTCTAAATAAAACCAACCAACCTTTAACCTACCTTATTACTATGTATTATTGAATTGGGACGTCACTGCGCCTGATCATCGACAAAACGGCTTTGTAAAGTTATAAAAGAGCTGCATATCAATGAATAAAATAAAATGAATTATAATTGTAATATATAATAAATAAGTATTGTTTCTGCCTCTCTCTTCACTAATCTCTATATATATAAAAATATCTCGTGTCCCGATGTTTGTCAGGGGTAAAATAAGAAACTACTCAACCGATCTTTATAATATTTGGATCATTGTGTGCAGTTTTGTCCAACTTGAGAGATAGGATAGTTTTTATCTCTATTATTGACCCCAATTATTGGAAATTAAGTGCTTATTATACTATAATAACCTGTTTCAGGTAGAACCTACTTATACAATAAATCAATCATCTGTTATATTCTGAATTTAATTAATATGAATGTAATTAATATTAATATGGCAAAAGATTAATTCGGTACATTTATGCTGTCTATTGTGATTGTACTGAACCCTATTCTTCCCAATTATATTCTTAGTTAGTTCCTTTTACATCTGTGTTATTTATATTTAATCTCACATCTGCTGAAATAATCCAAAAAGTGCTAAATGAATGGATCATTAATACTTACTATAATCAAGTATGAAATATAAAAAAAATAAAAACTTAAACCCTTCTTGATTCTTTACCAAACAATTTTAAATTTGGCGTGAAGTTCTATTTTAAATCCCGTTGGTTTTCAGATTAGCTGAAAAGTTTTTATCTTTATCAGTGAATTTTGATTTAACTATATTAAAAAGAATAGGATATAAATAATTCAACGCATTGTAGCTACTGAGCCACCGCAAAGCGTTGCCTGGACTGCTGGTTATTTATAAGTATAAAAACCAAATACTATTAAATACCCCAAAATAATATGGCGAGCATGAGAAAAAAAAATCACTGACAAGGTTTATTTGGACCTTAGAAGTTGGTGTGGAATATGGAAGTAAAAATTACCTACCCCAGATACCCGGGAGGTTAACCTAGATGAAGCATATGTGAAATGGATGGACTCTCATCACAGAGCCCTCATTAATTTTTTCTTCCGCATTCTCAATGGATCCTTATTTGTTTTTTATAAGCATCAGGTCGCATAAGGGTTGGGGTTTTTTTACACCACCTTCAGGCTACAGTTAGGATATTGTTATTACATAATGATGCCAAGATAATAAAAATCTTAAATTACTAATTAATATGTAAATAAATAAACGTAATATAAACTTTAAAATAAATTAATAATTTCTTCAATTATAATTTCATTTTTTAAATCTATAAAGTGAGACTTTTATCGAATCAAACGGTCGATTTCGAAAAAACCAATGTAAAACGAGATAAAAGCGATTTTTATAATAATAAAGAATATACCCAGAGGTTAGCTGAAGTTATGCAATTTTAATATGGACAGGTGTTCGCTCCTGGTATCAAAGAATTTAGGACAAACTGTATGGATTTTTATAAAGAACAAACAGAAGTTCATCTTTATATACATATGTAGATTATAGCTGTATATCCCGGTTTCACACTGGGAATTTCATTTTTCTAAAAAAACGGTCGATTTCGTAAAAAAACATTTAAAGCGAGATCATCATGAATTTTATAACAATAAAGAATATCAGCTGAAGATCGGCTGAAGTTTTGTAATTTTAATATGGACAGGTGTTCGCACCTGGTCTGAAAGAACCACTGAACGAAATTTGGAAAATTTAGGACAAACGGTATGGATTTCTTTAAAGAACAAACAAACAAACAGAATTTCATCTTTATTTATATAGATTATTTTATTTAATGATTATTACTTAATTATTAGTATTAAAACTACATCAATACCAAAGTTTCTAAATGATCAAAAAAATCAATGGGGACATTTTTACTTTCACTTACCTATATATGAAATATATAGTAAGTGGAAGTATTGCGGTCGTGAAAAATTTCGACTTCCGGTTTTCAACGGAAATACAAGTTTTGGGGTCCCCTGAGTCCAATTAACCAAGTCCCGCGAAATGGTCTGTGTGTGTGTGTGTGTGTGTGTGTGTGTGTGTGTGTGTGTGTGTGTGTGTGTGTGTGTGTGTGTGTGTGTGTGTGTGTGAACAGACTAGCTCAAAAACTATAAACCGTGCGATCCTGAAATTGGGTATTTAGTGTAGGTATATGCCCGCGATGTGACAGCAAAAATTTCATCAAAATTGATCAAAGGGAGGGGGTACTTTATTTAATAACTTTTTACATTTTTTTCGATTTTCTCAAAAACGGCTCTAACGATTTTGATTAAACTGAGTATTTGATCTATTTATATGCCCGAGATATGACTGTAAAAATTTCATCAAAATTGATCAACCGGAGGGGGGACTTTACTTAATAAATTTTGTATCATTTTTACGTGTTTTTTTTTATTTACTCAAAAACGGCTTTCACGATTTTGATCAAACTGGATATTTGATGTATGTATATGCCAAAGATGTGATTGCCAACATTTCATCAAAATTGATCAACCTGAGGGGGGACTTTACTTAATAAATTTTGTATCATTTTCACGTGTTTTTTTTTATTTACTCAAAAACGGCTTTCACGATTTTGATCAAACTGGATATTTGATGTATGTATATGCCAAAGATGTGATAGCCAACATTTCATCAAAATTGATCAACCGGAGGGGGGACTTTACTTAATAAATTTTGTATCATTTTCACGTGTTTTTTTTATTTACTCAAAAACAGTTTTCACGATTTTGATCAACTGGGTATTTGATGTATGTATATGCCAAAGATGTGATAGCCAACATTTCATCAAGATTGATCAACCGAAGCGGACACTTTATTTCATAACTTTTTTTCTAATTTTTAGATTATCTCAAAAACGGCTTTAACGATTTTCTTCATATTCGTCATGTTTAATGAAAATTGAGTGTTATTTAATATCAGGTAAGCGTCTATTAAAATGTTCTGAGGGGTTTATAGAGCAAATGAAAACAAAAATAAGAAATGAATGTGGAAAATGTGTAACTTTGAGAAGTGGCATTAACAAAACGCATTAATTTCTTATCTAAGTAAGTTGGTAAGTGAAAGTTGTGTGTTGCGCGCAAGCACCAGATTTTTTTATTTGTTATTAAATTTTGAACACTATGCTAAGAAATGTTAACTGTAGCGTTTTATTTTGAAAAGATTGGGGGTTTTATCTAAAGAGGATAATTATAAAATGCTGTTTATTATAGGATGGCATGAAGAAGAAAGTTGATATGAAATCCTACCACGCCTCCCCCTTTACAAAATTCATTATATTAGATAATAATAAAAAAAAAAAATGTATTACAAAAAAATAAATTGTCAATTTATTATAAGTAAGTATTTAATCGTATATACTCCGGTTCTCTTAATTATCAATTTTTTTTTTTTGTAACTATGCGTTCTTGAAGCTTCACAAATACATATAAACTAAATTTCATTACAATTCCTTACTTGGTTCTAAAATTTTACTAAAAAAAAAAAAAAATGTATTACAAAGAAATAAATTGTCAATTTATTATAAGTAAGTATTTAATCGTAATTTAAAATAATCTGAAACAAATTTGCGAATAAGTTGTGTCGAGTTGCCGGTAGGTAACGTCCGAAACGTTGCCGAGTTCAAAGGGTTAAAGTAAAAAATTAAGAAATTTAGAGCACCAAAAAACTCATTTTCACCCTGATCGTTGAAAAATCCAATGCATCGAAATATATGTTAACGATTTTTCGCTAGAATAAGTCAACCGTAGCTTTGTTTGAAATCACTACCAGAAAATGTATAACGACGAAAAACTTACCCTATCAAACAAGCCTAATTCTGTACTCAGAAAGCAAGAATAAGCTTTCAATTTCGCCCAACAACAAGAGGACAAATATTGAGGAATATTAGTCGTAATTGAATGTTGCACGAATGAGAATGTTACACAGGATGGAGCCACGGCCTTGCTAATCAGCGAGCGATGTTGGTGGCAGTGGAAAACCGGAAGCTGGCTGTGTACGTTGGATTTCCTCTTGATCCTGGACAGCCTTCACCCAGATGACCGACCTACCTAATGGCCCAGCGCTGCAAAATATGCCATCTACTTAACTAATTGCTCCATTGGGCATTATCTCATAATTTCAACAGTGTTCATGTAAAGGAAGTTAAATGATTCAGTACTGGTGATGGGCTACATTCCAAGCGGGGAACTTAGAGTAGAATAATTATCAGATGCATTTGGTATAATTTATAAAAACTCACATCTCCACTTGTATGGATGCTAAAAATAACGGACTCATATATTCTAAAATATTATGATATGGGTGATTCTAAAATTATGGTGGTATTTGGCTCTTAATTTTTAAGGATTTTCAAAGTCATGTTTTCTTATGTTTCTGGTTCTTGATGGCTTGGTCAAATGCTTCTTAGCAATGATGTTAAATGTGCACACACTAATATTCATAGTTTTCGAGATAATGATTTTCAAAGAAATTAATGTTCTTAGGAGTCACAAAATGTAACATATGACATCATTATATTAATTTAAATCTTTTAAAAAATAATTCTCTAAATTTTACAGTCTTATATCGTCTGAAGTATGTCTCGTTCTTATATAGGTATAATGAATTGGATCCATACCTTCAAAATAGTTAAAGAAATAACAGTTAACTATTTGACACTTAAAAAGATGTTGCAAAATAGGAACCATAAAAACAACTCGTTTAGTTTTTTAGATGAAGCGATTCTCTAGTTCCTTAGCTTTCATTTCTTCTTCAGTCATTCTTTTTTTTTCGATGCCATTTTTCTGAAATGAGTCCCTGTGTTATTTACAGATTTATTCGGCAGTTATGATAAGGATATGTAACAGGGCCGGATCCAGCACGAATTTTTTTGGGTGGGTAGTAACCTCCTGTGTCATAATCATGTGTCTGACAGCACCGTTTTTTAATGAGATCATTACCTTGGATCATGTATGCAAGAATGACTGCATTTTAAACAAATGCAGGTTTACGGCATATTAACCAGCTAATTGCATTATTGCTTAAAAATATAAAAAAAAATAATTTTAAAACCAAAATATTTTTTTTTGGGGGGGGGGAGTCATGACCCCAGTCACCATAGTAACCAGCTAATTGCATTATTTGCTTAAAAATATAAAAAAAATTAAAAATCAAAATATTTAGGGTGGTCATGACCCCTGTCACCATAGTAACCAGCTAATTGCATTATTTGCTTAAAAATAAATTAAAAATCAAAATATTTAGGGTGGTCATGACCCCTGTCACCATAGTAACCAGCTAATTGCATTATTTGCTTAAAAATATAAACAAACTTAAAAACAAAACTATTTCGGGGGGTGGGAGGTTCATGACACCCCATGTCACCCCCCCCCCCCCCCCCTGGATCCGCCCTTGATACTTAATCGAAACCTGACTTTCTGAAATGACAATGATTAGTAATGAACATAACCAAGTTACTAATTTCATCAAATGTCTCTCCCTGACCAAGATTGTCTCTCCCTAGATAGAAACGAAATCGGTATTAGGCAAGGGAGAGACAGGCTAGGGAGGGACAAATCGGCTATTTATCATTAATTTTGGCAAAACTGACAAATATTTCTTAAAGGAGGTTATGGCTGTGTAGAGATTCGAAGGCTCTATAAAACTATGATAAAAAATATACATAAATTGTTTACCGTCATCATATTAATAACGTATAGGGAGGGACTCACCATAAAAATATTTTTCAGTTTTACACCTTCATCCACGTCCTGAAAGCAACTGAGGGAACTTAGGGAAAAATTATATGAATCGACGTATAGTCAGGTTTATAACAAGGGTACCCCGTATGTTCTCAACTCGAAATTTCCTTTTCTGAGGGGATTAGTGGGTGTATGAAAAACTAGCTAGGGAGTGACCTCACAACTGTGTGACAAAGGAAAAAACTGTTGTGGTACTTAGCCTGTACCCTTTGGAATCCTGGCTCAATTTTATTTTGCATCCTGAAAGTATGCTGATAAGATTAGTGCCTGATTTTTTAGAATTATTGTGATGGAAAAGTGTTTAATAATTTTTCAAAGTACATGACCTACACTTTGTGACAGGCTAGGGAGAGACAAAATGAGCATTGTAATTAATTTTATGGAATGGTATCCTATATTTAGGCACTTGAAAATGAGACAGCAGTATTCATAACCAATGAGGTAATCATTAGGAAAAAAAAATTGAAAAATCATTCAGGCGGTTCTCGATATATCACGTTGTGACACAAATACCACCATAATTCAGAATCACCCATATAGTAATATGAACATATGGTTTGGAATAGTTCTGGAACTATTCCTTGACTTGTTGGAACAAACTGTTATACTAGGTACATGTTTGTAACTACGATGTTCCATCTACGCCGGCCTAGAACACTCAAGGCTGTTCTCCTTACGAGTAAATATGAGGGGCAGAGTGTTAGTCTTGTTTTGAAGCTCTAGTCCTATGGTTATTTCTGTGTCACAAAGTGATAATTTTTATAACCTGTTTAACTAATTGTTCGTTTGTTTTGTTTGTTTATCGTCTTTTTATGCTACTAAGGCTAACCGGACGATGCAAAAGCGGGAGTCCTAAATTTTGCCTATCCACGCATAATAAGGATAGGAATATTTAACGAGTACCTGACATCGCACAGGCTCGGGACCTCCATTTTACATCCTACCCGAGGGACGGAATAGCCAAGGATTTTTTACTCCCATTAAAAAATCCTAGGGCCACCGAAGGACGCGAAACCGTGACCTTTGGTACAGTAGATTGCCATGTTAACCACTACACCACAGGTGACCCCTTTAACTAATTGTATTTTAGTAATTTGTGTGGCACAGTAAATTATTATTTTCAACGTTAAATAAAAATTGTTTAACGCACGTAAGTGTTAAAATATTATAGAATAAGCGAAAATGTTTCGTTAGAGTTTGCATTTTTATATTAGTTTTTTCTTTATTTTTTATTATTTTACTTCAGAAGGAAGTATTTAAAGTAATTGAAATTGTTAATGATGCCACTGAACACAACTTAGGCACCGACCTTACTTCTTTTTTTCTTGTTTTGAAATATACTCTGTTAGCAATATACCTTTTTAAAATCAAACGGGGTTTGGAAGAAACAGTAGTCTGCCTGTTCTTTTTTTTATTTTATTTAAATCTGTTAGTTTTAGTCCGTAAGTTTTTTTTCCCAAAACATTTAAAACTAAGTTTACTATTGGTTCAGAGGACCTGATCATTTAATCTCACAGCTTATCAATGATTAATGGCTGAGTTGGCTCTTTGGGTATCAATTTTCGCCAGTTATATACCCTGCCACCCTTGAAAAAAGAAAAGAAAATCTGAAAATTGAGTCTAAAAGAGTAAGATTTAAGAACAAGAGTTATGAAAAAAAAATCAACATAAAAATGAGTGAAAGATGTAAAAAAATACTTCATTTTTAATTATCTTATTTCTTCAGAATTTTAGAATATAATTAGAACTGAAGAGGGATGAGAAAAAAAATATGAAAAGGATAAAAAATTTTAATTGGGAGTCTTTAAAACTTTGAAGAGCTATAAACGTTTATTTAAAGGAGATTAAGGTGTGGGAGGAACGACTGTGTGTACAGAACATAATGAAAAAGAAATTTACTTCCAAAAAAAAAAAAAAATTGAATAAACCTTTTATATATAAAAAAAAACATTTTTTCAGACTATATCTATAAACTATAAAATCTATATATCTATAGACTATAAAAATATGTAATTAAAATTATACTGTTTGTAACCTAATGATAACGGAGCCAACCAGCTTACCGACAATAATGTATGATAAGTGCTGATTGTGCAAAAAATAAAGTATGTGTCAATCAAAAGTGTGTTGACCCTTGCACTGGTACATGTGGTTTCAACACACGTTGCCAGATTTCGAATCATAATCCTATATGTAGGTGCCCTAGGTTCATCGGTATTCCCATTGTTATATGCTTAATAGAACAAAGTAAGACGTACCCTAGTGTTTTCTACAATATTTTTTTAGTTTACATATCTATCTATATACATATATACATTTTTTTTTTCAATAATTTCATTTTTTTATTCTATAATTTCTATTTTCTTGATCCCATTCAATTGTCTGATTTTCCTTTATTTCTTCTTAAATTTCACTTTCTAGAAACACCAGTTGAAGTATATCCAAGTAGAAATCCATGTTTTCCTTCCCGATGTGGCCCTAATTAGTACTAATAAATTTTTATTAATTCCTTATAGTAAATAGGAATTAATATATTGCAATAGGAATTCATATAGAATTAAAATATAGTAGGGGAGAGCGGGGTTGGTTGGCATAGGGGGTAGGTTGGCCATCGGCTTATAGTTTCCGTCACACCTGTTGTGAAGGCCCCACCATTGTATCATGTGACCCGCTCGACCTCGGGAGTCTTGTCCTGAGATTTCAATCCAATGCTAACAGTTTAGAGAAGAGTGTGCTTCATTGATTGATTTTAAAACATGTAAGTAAATTTTTATATTTTCAGTTAAGTTGATTTAAAGGCTTGGAAAAACATTTGACTCCGATTCTGTTCACATAGTCCCAAACTCGTTTGAAAAACCTAACCTTTCGACTAACCAGTTTCTTGTTTGATTGTTCTCCCCTGTCCTGGCAGTCATCTTTCATATGATCTTTCCTGTGGGGTTAGTTGGCTCTCTTCAACTTTTTTGTTGGCGCAGTAGCAGTTCACAAACGCAAGGTAAACATAATCAAAGGTGAAACTACCAATTGTCTTTAGTTCCAGCGAGGAGGCTGGGAGCAATTTTTCTTATGTAAAAAGTGACGACAGTCTAAACTTCTATCTTCTTCCATTGTCATTCTATTTTCCCCTTAAAAGCTGTCAAAAACGGATTCAAAATTATTATACCATTATAGTGCAGCTTTTAATAACAATAATTGGTGTCAGGCAGTATTTGAATGAGATGGCTAAACAACACCACCTTCTAGACCAACCTGCCCCACATAGGGGGTTAATTGGCATACTCTGGATTGACGAATTCTTCAATTTTCTATGATCTTAGTATTAAATATTATTTTGTGAAAAAAATACTTGAAGTGCTCTAATACTTGGATTTTACAGCGGTATCAGCCCCATTGGGATTATATTAACAGGAACGACTCAACAATAAAAAAAGTGAAAACTGTTGTCAACCAACCCCGCTCTCCCCTACTAATTAAGTTTTATTAATAAATTAATTTACTAATAAATAATTTCCAAGACCAAAGGGAAATACTCCAGCATATTTTTTTACACCTCATTTAAGAATGAATTAATTTATAATCATAAAAATCTCATAACGTTCTCACACGTTCTATTTATTCGGTTTATAAGGATAAGGCTTTTAACGAGTTTATCCATTGAGCATATATTTCAAGAAGTTGAAAAATGTGTTAAGTGTCTGATTTAAAAACTACTCAAATATTGGATTCGGGAGATCTTCCAGGGCATACGTTGAGCGTGATAGAGGTCAAATCATCACCGTGCGCAACCGTTGACTCAGACCTTCCATTCATATCATTACTATCTTCAAGAAATTTTCGATTTCAATACAATTGCATCGATGTAACGAAATAGAGATTCGAGGGAAGAATCCAGCGGCGCTAGACGAAGAAAGGCATCCCATTAACGAGCGAGGTCTAGACGAAATAAATCGAGGCATTATGGCCACGGCTGCCAAGATCCAAGATCGCCTATATGTATCACAGCCTCTCTGATCCCAAACTGCCGCCGATAAATGTAAAAATAGCGGTGAAAGGAAATAAAAGCCAACTGCAGTCCAGTCTGCGTATTTGTCACCAATGCCACATCAGACGGAAATATCACAGGATATGTCCCAGGCTACTCTATTTTATTTGCATTTCAAACCGTAATCTGCTCGCTGAATCCAGTGAAAATATAAAGAAGCGGAGAGGGACTTTCGTAAAAGGGTTTGACTTAGAAAAAGAAATATTTTAACAAAGGTTCTCATTCATTCATCAGATATATATGTGATGAATGAACATGGGCGGATCCAGCCGATCTTAAAGGGGGGGGGGGGCTGCAGTCCTAATGGGGGGGGGCTGCAGCCCCACATCCCTTCATTTGGATCTGCTAATCAGCTTTTTTACCTTTATATTCCCTTTCTACCACTAAAATACTACTTGTTCTGCACATTATTTGTTTTTTAACTTGCTCCCTTACATTAAGAAAAGTCAAATTCTATCTTTAAATGACGAAAAAATTTCCAAAGGGAGGGGCTGCAGCCCCCACAGCCTCCCCCCCTGGATCCACCAATGTGAATGAATGAAAACCTTTGTTAAAATATTTCTTTTTCTAAGTCAACCCTTTTACGAAAGTCCCTCTCCGCTTCTTTTTATTTTCACTGGATTCAGCGAGCACATTACGGTTTGAAATGTAAATAAAATAGAGTTGAAATGCAAATAAAATATTATATATATATATAAGCCTACATAGATAAAAAATGTGCTTGAAATTTATCTTTTCTCCCTTCGTGTTGCCAGGCATGGTGAACCGATAACTGTTGTTCAGTTATTGTCTTTAGGAAACGTAAAATTTTGTTGTTCTTTTACCTTTCTTTGTCGGATTGTTGAAATGTTTCAGGAATCTTCCCTTTCATGGTCTAGAAGCTGTCTTGCACAGGGATTGTAGGGGAAAAATTAGAATATATTTTGTGGAAAAAAAAAAAAGTGCGATTCGAGTTAGACCAGTCTTGCTTGCATAGGCAACGAAGGCTTTAAATTTTAAGCAGCATTTTCGCATTCACTTCATTGTCAAATAAACAATGGTAAATTTTGTACTTGAAAGGAAAAGTGGGATATTTTTTCTAAAATTCAATACAATTATTTAAACCTCCCCACTATTTAAACCTTTAATTCTGGTTGCGCTACTAATTAGACTAACCATATCCTAACTATGCTGTTAATATATTATTCAGTATTACTATTTATTTAATAAAAAAAAGTTATGAAAAACCTAACCCGCAGAATTCGAAATTATAAATTGCGAATGTTAATTTAATTTTAACTGATAACAAAAATCAACTTCTGCCTCATAATTCTATAATATTAAAAATAACAACTAATAATAAGAAGGTGCGGGTGTATTCTTCGAATATTATAAAAATGCTAATTTTCAATACTAGACGCATTCCTAAGGGCACTCGATGCTGAGTTGGAAGAGTTCCTTAATAAGGGAAATACGGACATCAAATACGACCAAGCAAACACAAATGGTTATAGCCAAAAGAAGATGATTGGTGCAAACAACTGCTTGTCCCAGTTCTATCATTATAGTTATTTCATTGAGTCAGATAGCTTTGTCCAATTAATGGTCAGTATCAATTTCGCCAATATTTTTGCTATAGAAGATGATTGCGTAACGGTTTTCAGTTAATTAAGTCCACTTAACTTTTTATTGAGACAAGCGGGAAGGGGCTATTTCAGAGTTAATTTTTATTAGACTCTGAAGTACAGTAAAACTTCGATTAATCGTCACAGTCGGGATAAGAGACGTGACATAGCGAATAGACGTAAAACAGAAATAACATTACAGAGACACTTAACGGGATTTAAAATAGAACTTTACGCCAAATTTAAAATTGTTTGGCAAAGAATTTAGAAGGGTTAATTTTTTACAATTCATATTAGACTTATAGTAAGTATTAATGATCCATTCATTTAGCACTTACTAGATTCCAACAAAGGCGAGATTAAATATAAATAACACACATTTAAAGGAACTAATATAGAATATAATTGGAATATGGTTTAGTACAATCACAAGAGACAGCATACATGTACCTAATTAATCTTTTGCTATAATACATATTAATTAAATTCAGAATATAATACATGATGATATGAGATCAGATATCATATCGGTAGGTTCTACCTGAAACAGGTTATCAAAATGTCTTTTGCTAAAACAAAGAGATTCGATACTTTCCCCACACGTGAAAAGGCGGCCAGTAATTGCCCGCGGGATAAACACGGATTTTCCTAGTCCAAGCCTGCAAAAATAGATTTGCCTACTGGATGCTTTAACCACCCTAAACATCGAAAGTAAACGAGGTGTTGTGTCAATAAATCAACTTACATCGCCATCTGTTGGAAATGTACGGCACTTACAAATAATCATACTCAATTGTAGAATAATAACAATTTAATTTACAATAAAAGGAATACTGAGGCCATTAATCGAGATAAAAACTACCCATTCCTTTAAGTTGTACAAAACTACACAAAATAAGCCAAATTTTATTAAGATCGGTCGAGTATTTTCCGATTTTATCTCCCACAAACATCGGGACACGATATATATATAAAGATAAAGTGGTATGTTAGTAAATTATTAAATATTCGATTCAACACATTTTTTGGAACGAAAAAATTCTATTGCGCATGCCGTTGAGTGTTTGCTGAACGTAATAAATCACGTTGAAACACGTGGTTTGTCGCAGTGTAAAGCCTTCGTCTTCAGGACAGAAAAGCTTGTTATTGAAGCTTTGTTTGTTTTAACGTCACTTTATGCCACTAAGGCTCAGCGGACGATGCTACAGTAGGAGTCCTAAATTTTGCCTATCCAGGTATAATTAGGATAGGGATCTTTAACGAGTACCTGACATCGTACAGGCTCGAGACCTCCATTTAACGTCCTATCCGAGGGACGACATAGACAAGGATTTTTTAGTCCCATTAAAAAATCTTAGGGCCACCTCGGGAGGCGACCTTTAGCATAGTAAGTTTCAATGCTAAAACCACTCCACCACAGGTGAACCCAATGTCGCGGGTTCGCGCCCCGTGTTGGCCCTAGGATTTTTAAAGGGAGTAAAAATTTTTTAGCTATGCCGTCCCTCGGAGAGGATGTAAAATGGATCTCCCGAGCCGGTACGATGACAGGTACTCGCTAAAGATCCCTATGCTAATTATACCTGGATAGGCAAAATTAAGGACTCCCGCTTTAGCATCGTCCGATTAGCCTTATTGCCATAAAAGACGTTAAAAAAAACAAAGAAGGCTTCAGTAGGTTTTCAGTTCTAAAGATGGCTTTACACTGTGTCAAACCACGTGTTTCAACTAATTTATTCCGTTCAGCAAACACTTAGAGGCATGCGCAATAGAATTTTTCGTTCCAAAACATGTATTGAACCGAATATTTAATAATTTACTAACATACCACTTATATCTTTATATATATATATATATATATATATATATATATATATATATATATATATATATATAAAGATATAAGGCTAATCCGACGATGATACGCCTTAGTAGCATAAAAATGGACGTTAAACAAACAAAGCTACTGAAGTGAATACGTATCGTAATAATATATAAAAAAAATAACTGTGGTTTAATCTACAAATATGTACCATAAGAATATAAAGAAAAAACAAATTACTATGCTTTAATCCACTCAATCATTATTATATTTCCGACCTCGTTTCGCCGGAGGCAGCCGAACCATGGGGTTCATGGTTTGGTTCCAAGAAGTGAAATAATGTCTGGGAAGATGGCTGGAAAGATGGCCGTGGTAGGAAAGAAAAAAGTAGAACTATCGTCTAACAGCGCCTACAAATATTTAGTCAGTTGCCGAAGTCATACAAAAACTGGCTTATCTCTCTAAGAGGTCGAGTTCAGGTAGTGCGCCCCCCCTAATAGTCCAGATCCAATCTCATCTTACTGTAAAGGTGGGTAATTGTGGTCAACTTCTTAGGGAGGTTGATTTATTGTCCGTTTAGCCAATATAAATCACCGATCTGTCAACACTGTATTAAATAACAGGGATTATTCGGCTACGGTGAAACACCCTCATTACAACAGCATACATAGTGGTTGAATTGTAATAAATGGTTACAGAACGTAACAGAGGATTTTAAGAATAAAAATTTTAAGCTCAGAGTAAACATTTAAGATCGAAGATTTATTTCTTAGGATTTAATTAACCAGACTAGGGTAACAGAATCAAGAATTACCAGAAAAGTTACCACTTTTACCTTGTTGTTTAAAGTTACACCAACAATACCTTGTTGGGCGCCATATTTGCTCACGCCAGACATGTCATTGAGGTACTTTAAAATTTTTTCCTCAATACAATTGCCTTTTCTATTGGAAAGTAGCTACTTTCATCATAGTACTTCATATATTGGTGCACTAATATTGAAGTAGGCCTCTCTTACTTTGCAATGTCAATTTTTTTAAACACACTTTTTTTTATGGGATTATAGACTGAAAGATCGAGTTAATCGACGAGATATAAATAGGAATGGATATAAGGGGTTCATAATAACTACCGATTATAAATTAGAAATAAATATTTAAACTTGAGTCTTCTTCAGAAAATGACGGAGGTTTCGTATTCTTATCAGATAGGGACAGTTAATATTTGTTCATTTAAGAAAATGGTAAAATAAAGTAAAGTTTATTCATTAAAGCTTACGAATCATCGTATGATTCTCAAATTATAATATGATTATCTGGCAACGTATATAAAAGTTAAGTAAAAAATTTAGAACCTATTCCAATGCAGGTGTCCACAAAATTACCACCTTAAATAAATGGGCCTAAGAAAACCGTTGAGCGATAGAGGGAAAATATCTCCAAGTAAAATACTATCTATTTGATTGCTTTATAACGAAAAAAGGAATAAACATTATTGTGTTATAATAAATGTATAAAGCTGAATCCATGTTTTAAATCATATGTGAGCTTAAACCGGCCCGCGAGACATTTGGAAAACCCAATAAAAAAAGCTAGTGCGATGCGCCATTTTTGCTGTGATATCGCGGGCATATACCAACATCAAATACCCAGCTTTATCAAAATCATTAAAGCCGGTTTTGAGAAAATCGAAAAAAAACGTAAAAATGGGGAAAAAAAACTATATGAAATAAAGTATCCACTCCGTTTTGATGAAATTTTTGCTGTCACATCGCGGGTATATACATACACTAAATACCCAATTTATGGTTCGTACGATTGATAGTTTTTTAGCTAGTCTGTTCACACAATCAGACCATTTCGCGGGACTTGGTTATTTGGACTTAAGGGACCCAAAACGTGTATTTCCTTTGGTGACCGGAAGTCGAAATTTTTCACGATCGCAATACTTTCCCTTACTATATATTTCATATATCGGTAAGTGAAAGTAAAAAATATTACACTACTAACTCATACTCCTTCCAAATGAGGAATATTAAGATTAATAAGGGTATCATAACTTCGGTGTGTATTGGTACAGCTTTATTTGAATAACAATAATTACGTATGTTTAAAAAAACGAAGGCGCAAAAAATGTATGTACTGCTTTTGAAAGCGGCCCGCGGATGTATTTGCACACTAAAGTTTGGCCCAAAACACGTCAAAGGTTGCCCATACCCGGTTTAAATGATTAAATTTCGGCAGCTAACATCATTTGCTTTTATTAAATACTTTTTATTGTAATTTTCATTTATGCAATCTATTCGTATGCTTAAGACAAGTAGGAGAGCAAAGGTTCAGAGCCAATATTTTTCAATGACTGTTAATAGTAACTAACAGTTATTAACTAACTGTTAATTAGGGGCCCATTCCTGTTATGTAACGTTCCTTGAGAACTAGAAACTTGCCTAGTAATGGATGATAGTGCGCTCATCAAATGCTGCAAAGACAAATCGCTATCTACGCCTCGCTACCTTCACAATCTGCTGAGCCGACTGGTTTCCAATCCAGCGCCACTCTAAATATAGTCTTCCATTAGATCGCACTATACTGTTAGCAACAAAGTTTTGCAATGCATTTACGGGATGATCGTATTGGAACATCGATCTCAATATGAACTCGTTTAATGAGAAAAGTTTTGATTTAGATGTATTATATAATTATCTTTGCCTCTTAGTTTCAACAGCGATTACATTATACATGTATGTTTCATACACTATAGAATATATGACCAAATGTCTTTGATTTACTGAACGACATCCGATAAAATAGTTTAGGATCATTATACTAAAAAAGTTTTTTGCGTTTTTTAAATTTTAGAACACAGCAGTTTTGAACTTTTAAGGATACGTTTTAATTTCTTCATCCTGTGGATAAGAATAAAAAGCATTTATAAGTAATTTTGTATTAAAAATAAAGGACTATCAAACAATAACAGAGTTTTATAAAATTGAGAGCAATTTAATAATTTTTTTTTAATTTAAAAGTGACTGAAAAAGATATTTATTGGTTATAGTTCACATATAATTGCTGAAAGTTTATTGAGGTTGATTAACGTGTTGGGACATCTATCAGTTTTTATTTTGTAGCATGTTGATGTTACAAAGCTAACGGAATTAAAGAAAAAAATGTTCTTTGCCTACAGGGCTGCATTCTAAAAAGCTGATTTAATTTAGCATATTTTAGTAAAGTATTTTTGTGATCGTTCATTATAAAAAATATTTCCAATGATCAGATAAAAATTAAAAATTGTTACTGGTCAAAAATAAGTCTTATGGTATTAAAGCATGAAAGTCAAATTCGACAAATATTTTTTATGGTCACAGATATTATTATTTTGATAATGGCATAAATGCCGAAACCTAAAAAAAATGAGAAGAGTAAAAAAAAGTGAGGCTTAAATAAAGGATTAAATAATGGAGGGTCAAAAAAAAAAAAAAAATTATCATTAGTAGGCATATTTTATTAAATATACTATCTATGTTTAATATACCTTAAATTTATTATTAAAAAGTTCAAAGAATTTCATTCTAGTTGCGCCTATCCATACTGAGAGGTTGCCATCCGCTGTATAATACTATAATTATGCTATTATTAACTATTATTAACAATACTAAGTTGGCTTTATTTCGTGGTACGACAATCAACTTGGTGTATAGGTAGACAAACATTTATATTATCAAACATTATATTTTTGCGTAAATAACAATATAAAACTTCCTCCATATGATGATAAATCCGAGTTCTAAAACGTACTTTTCTGTAACATGAAAAGTTATGAAGTTTATAGCTGAGTGGTTTTGCTTTAATACGGCATGGAGTTCCATTCAGTTGTAATATTTATCGTGCTTTGTTAAAAATTATGAAAAAAAAAAAAAAGAGAATACTAAATAAAAGAGGAATATAAATTATTTTTAATTTCCTGAGGTTTGAGAGGTTTCAAATCAGCTTAAATTAGGCTGAAGCGGGAAACCTCATCTTGAAATATATAATTTAGGTTCTGCTCACTTCGTCTTGACAGACATGAAGAAGCGCAAGGAGGGGACCACCCTTCCCCTGCTTGAATGATTTATCCACCAGATGGCTCTGCCTTTTGGGGTGTGATTACATCGAAACGAACTTATGCCAAACTGAACTATTAAGTTGAAGTTTCAATTCAATACTACTCACCTCGTTGAAGAGCGTTGCCATGTCGTTGAGGGCCATCGCGTACCCCAGCGTGGATGAGGCTGCCGCAGTGTTCACCGCGACGTAGCCGAAGCCAACCTCTTCCAACAGGGTGTAGAGCAGCACCCCACGTGCCAGGCCGCAGCACAGGTACAGCAGCGAGCTCACGCAGAGGTAGCCAGGGCGTCCGTAAGCCTTTGGACAGAGAAATGAAACATGAATATTATGCAGGGGCGGATCTAGAATGAAATTAGGGGGGATTTATGACCCCCCTGTTAATAATCATGACACCCCTGCTTAATAGTCGTGTGGCTGACAGCATCTTTTTTTAATGAGACTAACTTGTATTAAGAAGGACACCAACAATCAAAAGCGTTAGGTTAAGGACATAGTAACTACCTTATATTCGCTATTCGCTTAAAATTACGAAAAAATTTAAAAGTCGAAATATTTGGGGGAGGTTGAATCCGCCATTGATATTATCTGGGTATATAAATATGTACCTCAGTAAGTAATAAGATAATTCAAGTTGTCTTCAAGTTAAACAGTCGGAGACAGCTTACTATACCTTTCGGCAATTGTTAAAGATTGACTACATCACCTTTGAGGTATTGAGGGCTAAAATCCTGAAGGATACCGGAATCAACGCACGATTTTCCATAAATTCCATCTGTTGACTGGTGAGAACCACTTATATGACCGGAAAGTTACAGATGACTTTCCCATTTCAACTAGGATGAAATGTTTTTTTCTCTATGCGCCAGTCGTTTATAAGCAGAAGATCCTTTGAGACGAAAACTTGATTTTAAGAATCAAATAGGTAAAAGTATGACATTTTAAATTGGTGGATAAGGTAAGGATTGATGGCTATTTTTCCGTAACCCATATCGCCTAATAATCGTAACCCAGGTCGCCTAAAGGCTACAAACAAATGTTGTACTGAGCTAAAGAGTTTATTTACGGGAATTGCAGCGACTATATTAACTTACATAGTCCGAATTTGAGCTTCACATGTACGAACAGGTTATTAATTAAGATACCAGACTTTGTAAAGTCAAGGGAACACTGATGGAACAAAAGAATAATTATTAAATATTTTTTATAAGAAGAGAAATCGGGAAAGAGGTCATTGAAGAGAAAGGATCGTGATATGTGCCTGATGGATCTAGAGGCAAGAGTGCCTTATTAGGGATATGGAAAATCTGGTTCGAATCCCGTCCAAGGCCAAATGATTTCTCCTCTTATAAAAATATATAATAATTATTCTTTTGTTCGATGAGTCTTCCTTTGAAATTACAAAGTCTGATATCTTAATTAATCACCTGTATTTATAATGATAAAGAAAATCGGTTTAAGGCCCATCTTTTGTCTTCTTATAAACTTTTTTTTTAAATTATAATAAGAAAATCCATATTTGCATGACAAGAGAAATAATTGAAATTATATTTGAAAGAACAATTATGTTATAAACTTATTATCATACAACTATATTTCAGGATTAATATGAGTAAAAAAAAAGTACAAAGCATTAAAACACCTTAATTTGAGAGAAAACTGTTTACACGGAAAAATATACATAGGTATGTCTTGTATCTTAGGTATCAAGTACTTGAGATATCCAGCATGTAAGAGTACTTGAATATGCGGACTTCTGGATTAGAATAGGAGTGTTTTAAGTGAACATTTTGGAAAAATGGAGATGCCGAAAATAATATTAAAAATGCATGCCACTTTTTTGATTGGTGAAGAGCTCGAAGTGGATTTAATGACAGTGATAAAAACGAGTTTGAAATCGGATAAAAACTTATTAATTTCATCTCCCCCCCTTCCCACACAAGAGACGGTAAACGGTCAATAACTATTTTTCCGTTGCTTTGATATTTCTTCTGCTATTTGGTGCGAAGAAAAATTTAAAAAATCAAAGATTATAAAAATCAGTCTGTCGGTTCTTGATTTTTAAATGTTGTAACTAGCCCGACGTAGTTGTATATATCTACAATAGATTAAAAAATGTCTTAAACTAAAAATACAAAAAAAAAGTTAGAACTGATATTGAAAGTCCAAGATCTGATTGAGATTTTAAAATAAATATTCATTCATTTAAACTTGGACATAGGACATTCTGGCTCTTAGGTAACGAATAAATCTCTTGAGTACACATAAAAAAATCTTTTCAAATTTTAACTTTGCTTTACTTAAAAAAGGGAGAACATGTCTCTTATCCCTCTCATCTTTCATGGTCCACGTATACTCTTTGTGAGTAAGGCACTAAATTCCAGTCAAGCAGATGCTGGGTTTGAATCCGGCTTTCGCAGGTAATTTCCTATTACCTAACAATAGCGGTGGACCGAACCTCGCACAGGGAGACAATTGTATGGGTGGATTTAGCACCAAGTTTGGAGGGAGGGAAGTCACGAACAAACTTACGTGTTGCCTTTTATACAAGGGTTTAGTAGCTATATAATTGCATTGTTCCTTAAAATATACAAAAAAATATAAATAACCAAAATATTTAGCATAAAAAATGAAAGGAATGTATTTAACAAAACAAAAAATGTATTTTTAGAAATTAACTAAGAAGAAATTCATGGCTACTAAAAGTGATTACGAATCAAATCACATCCTTACACCACCGTTTATCAAAAATGAAAACGAACTACCTTATAAAGTATTTTACCCTATACCCTCCTGTTTTTGTGGTACAGATTTTTTTCTTTTTGTATTAATACAATAGAGTTGAAAAATAATTAGAAATAACTTTATTCCAAAGATATAATAGAGTCAGTTTTATTCCACTGAGCTATCTAGAACAGAGCCGTTGTGAACAAGATGGGAGACGCAGCGACTTATGCAAAGATGACGGATGGTGGCAGAAAAAGGGGCCCACATTTTTTAAAGGATTAATGGCTGGTAGGGGAGCCTTCAAACTAGGAGCGAATTCTTTAGCTCTCATAGTGACTGCATAATCTTAAACTAGAATATATCCGATATGCAAATATTAAAAAAAAAAAAAAAAAAAAAAAAAAATGAATCGTGTATATAGATTTACAAATAAATTACTATTACTTGACCCTTGCGAATCATATATAGCGTCTTGGGCATAGGTGAGGGTTGAAGTAAAGAATAGATGGGTTGAAATTGTAGATTATTTATTTTTTGAAACATAAGTTTGAGGTATTTACATATTTACATAGTATATACCTGTTTACAGGACCTACACAGTCATAGATGTCACTGAAAGAGCGGACCCTGGAAAAAGTCACATAGCGTAGGTTATATACCCGTATCGGTTTCGCGGAAAGCGAGTGTGCTGATTCTATTGGCTGAAATCGCATGGTTTTGCTTGTAACTCGCAAACGAAGGGGTTAATCGAAAAAATGTATAAGACCGTCATTTTTCTCCTTGGAAACCTCTACTACCAATCCTGTATTACCAAATCCGTGGTTTTGTCCTTATGATTTACAATTGAAGTTGCAAAAATCGCAAGCGAAACGAGTTATTTGTTTTTTCGGTGTAGCGACTAGTTTTAAAATGAAAGCGAAAGCTTTAAAATTATGCTTCATTCATGAAATTTGATGAAGTATTAAGGAAGTTATGGCGTACCGACGAAAAAAAGGCTTTGAGAAATAATGTATAATGTGATATGCAGTATTTCCAATATATTTTTCGTGTGGAACTTTTTATTTTTTTAACTTTTTATTTTGAGAATTAAATATCACATCCTTCAGACTTCATTTTATTGATTATTAAACTAGCACACATTTCAGTTTCTTTTTGGTATAAATTTTCAGCTTTTTTTTTTCTTTTTTTTGCTTATTTTCTTATTTTAGCCCCTTTTTCAAATTTTGATGGATGGCAGGCAGACATAATGGTTTATGTGGTTAGGAAGAATTATTTTACTACACTGGGTTTGCAATTTCCAGGCTAAACATATAAATGATTAATTCAAGTAGATGTGGCGGTCCTATTGAAAAGGCCGAAAAAAGAAAGAAAAGATTCCTCGAAAGGCAGGTTCCAATAAGGAAAAGAGACGTTAGGAGGAAAAGGGTGGAGACGAAAAGAGAATGTTTGGAAGATTAGGCTGGAAGGAGGGGACACTATTGATATACCGGGCACGTTAAGCGGGCGTGAATGAATGTCGGCTGGGTGAGCCCTTCTTTGACGGTACCAGTACGGCTAGTATCTTCGTCACTAAGGTGTCTCTTCGCTTCCTAATGAAACGGTTGTTCGGGAAACAATGACTCAGTACTGGTAGCGAGTACTGAGCCCGCATACATTACCGACAAGAACTAGAAGCCAATGACACATTATACAACGGACAAACATAAAGCAACCAATGCTCTTAACTAGTGATGTAAATATATCGATAGTCACCATTATCGATAGTTTCGATAGTATAGGGCGTAAAACTATCGATACTATGAACCGAGGAAGGGGGGTAGAATGGTTAGATTTTTCAATGGGTACGTTGGAAGCTATAATGCACATTTCATTTATAATCTTTTATTTTTTTTTTTTAATACGGGAATATATAAACATTTCCATAAATAGAGGATGGATTCCATTGCAGATTGAGCTATTTTTTTTTTTTAATTTCAGGAATCAGGATTTAGGGGAAAGTGGATATCAACAATCTTCAAGTGACCATGCGCCCAGGATTACGTGTTGTCGACGAAGTTGATTTGTACGATACAAGACGTGAAAATATTCAGAAAGCGATCCTTGAATGTGTCAAAGAACGTTGTTTTGAATGTGGCGGAATCATCTCCCTGAAGAAACAAAAATGACGTTTTGCGACATTTGCCTGGACATGACTTACCTTGAAAAATGCTTACTTCAAAAAGAATGTTCTCAGGTAGTTGAGTTAGAGGGGTTGAAAATATTTTGTAACAAAAACTGATTTTGTTTCTATGTCATTAACTGAGTCATATTCAACTCATGTTTGAATATTACTCCATCGAGTTGGACGAGATATATGAGCAAATAATTCGATTTTTCAAATTCCTCACGTTTTTAGCCTAGAAAAGTTCATACATCTATAGCTTACCATTGGGTTTTCTTTTATAATTTTTAATCACTGAAAGTCCTTCAATTTTAATCAACTAAAGCTCTTTAATTACTTAAAGATTCCCACTATTTATTTTTAAAAAAGTTTTCGATATTACTATCGATTGTTTTTCGTCACTACTCTTAACTAATAACCTTTGGGAGTAAAACTAAGATTTCAATATCTTGCTGTCTAAGTCGGTTGAAATTCGGACTAAAGTAGGTCCAAGTATGAAATTACATTTAACGGAACTGGAATCGGTAATCGTCACAAACTCAACATCGAAAATTGACGTGATCAGCTGTTTTAGAAATTCTCGCGCTCTAAGGATTCAAATTTTGAATTTAAGTTCTAGTAGACGGTAGGCACAAGAAAAAAAAAAAAAAAACTTCAAATCACATCATATATATAATTTAGTCTGCTTATTAGTAATAATGACGGTCAAATTAAAAATTATGGCTATTCATTCTTATTTTGGTTACATAAATTTCAAAGGTTTTGACATATTTATGGAACGGAAGAAGTGAGTGTAAGAAGAAAGTTATGAAAGCAAAGCCAGAAGACCTGAGGCCACGAGGTAGGCCTAATTGGATCATATCCAAAAGTTACGACTGGAATAAGAAAATAAAACGTGTAAAGAATTTAAGATACTACTACCAAGGGAACATTATGTTAGGAATGACTAAAAATGTTTGTTTTATTTATTAATATTCTCAATGTCTATCTATTTAGAAATCTTAGGAGAGTACAACGAGAATGGAAGAAATAACCGCAGAGGAGGAAGAACATTAGATACTGAAAATAAGAAAGATCACACAGGCACTGGTCAGACATGGTGGCTAGATGGTTTAAGAAGAGTGGACATGTAGTTCGAGGCGATTCGTCTTGAAGCCTCCGAACTATAATGAAGACTCTAACCGCAAAGAAAACTGGAAAGTAATAGTCCAAGAGAGGCAGAGAAGGAGAAGGCTGCTTCGGGCGGCTAATGATCCTAAAAGTTTGTTAAGCTAATAAAAATAACTAACTTAAAAATGGTACAAGAATGTGCCAGATAACGAAATATGTGTCACCCGTGTAAGTCGACGCTCTTAGCTTGCTACTTGCTACGATTAGTGTTAGTATTAGTACGATGCTAAGATTAGTGTTTTAAGAAAATTGAAATCGATGACAGGTATACTGGAGAGGATTCTTTTATAAGTTGTAATCTGTCGTTATTACTGAATCTATAGCGAGGGAGCAGTTTTATCAATTTTCAAGAAGAGAAAAAAGTCTCGCCTTGTAGTGACAAAGCTACGTTAATTGGTGAATTAACGTAGAAATTATAAACAAAAACTAGGGAAAAAATCTGAGATTTTAAAGAATTTAACCGAGAATGCATAGCAATAGTAAAGAATTGCGCACATCATTGTTCTCAAATGTTTATTATTTATTTAATTTAGTGGTTTTAACTTAAGGAAACAAATTTGGAAACAACAATGGGACACCTACTATTTTCGATTTACAATTATCGATTACCCAGTTTTTTTGCGGTAACTGTCATAGTTAAACTTCGATAAATGGTCACTGATGTATACTTCATTTC
This sequence comes from Aelia acuminata, assembly GCA_911387785.2. Lineage (NCBI taxonomy): Eukaryota > Metazoa > Arthropoda > Insecta > Hemiptera > Pentatomidae > Aelia > Aelia acuminata. The sequence continues at coordinate 120,843,325 of OU426982.1, read as the reverse complement.
TTTTCAATTGTCTGAGTATTAGAGTCAGACGATCGAAGAATCGAAAGGAAAAAAGGAAAAAAAAAATGAGGTGAATTTTTTAAAGAAAAATATTAACAAGATAATGAAGGGGCCCGGTGTGGCTGTGCGGGTTCGAGTCCCGCCCTGGGTGGTGCTTTTCTTTCGTAGGAGAAGCATCACCCAGTGCCATGGGTGTTAGTATGGGCAATATAGGGCTTCAGCGGAAGCCTTGAAGTCCCAAAAAAAACAAAAAAAAAAACACAAAAAAACACAAGATAATGAAGTAAGAAAAACACGGTAAATCAAAGAAACATTTACTGGTCCTTTATCTTATGAGGTGAAAGTAATTTAAGAAAGTCAATTTAGTTTATGTTTTTAAGAAAAAAGAAAAGACAAAAGTTCTCTTGAATTTCTACATATGAATAAAGTTAATTCACACTATTCATAGGCTTAAAATAAGAGGGAATAAGAATGGTAAAATGGAAATTTGATATTTGATCTTTATTCAACCATGACCAGAAGTACAAAATAAAAGTTCAACCTAAGATTTAATCCATCTTCTCCCTGAAAGCCTCAAATCATTAGCGAAGCTTGATGTTACCGATTACTTGTGATTACAAGTAAGAACAGTTTTTACGTCTCTAACCAATTTGAAGAAACCGCTAGATTAAATGCTTGATCTTAATAAAGAGCAATTCTGTATGAATTTTACGAATGAAAATTATGCGTCGCTAGAAAAGCCTCTAAAGGCAACATATCACATTCGATATTCAGTGCGTTTCAGAGACGAAATAAGCTGTGCCTCATAGTTGCAGCCAACCCTGATGTAAAGGCAGGTAAAAAATTTCTCGCTCTTCTTATATTTATCGTAATAAGCCCCTTACATATTTATGGAAAGCTGAGATATATAGGTAAGTTCATATTCCCATGTTCTAGGTTAATTGGAGATAATTAACAAAAACCTTTAATAGGTAGCTAGCTCATTTTTGTACCATTTTACGGTAAGTTTAGTAGAATTTGAAGCAATTGATCTTTTAAAAGATTACTTTTAAATTGAAAAACATTAGCGAACGTCGCCTGTTACCGATTCCTTGTCAAACTCAAACCGATTTGGGAAAACCGCTAAATTAAATGCTTGATCCTGATAAAGATATACGATGAACAATACTTCAGGAAACTTTGCAAATGAAACATTTTCGAATAAAAAGCATTCAAAACAATGTATCACTTTCGATATTTGTGCGAAATTATGCTGTGCATCATAGTTGCAACCAACCCTAAGTTACTAATATTCCCATGTTCTAGAAATAATAATAATATTTATTTGTTCTTTGGGGTTCTCCCCCGCACAAATAGATTGTGTAGATAATATAAAATAAATCCATAAATATAAAAATTAGGGTTTACAATTTTAGTTTCTCCTCATGCCCTTTTCTATCTGTGCTTTATATATATACGTACTTTGTATTTCAGTAAAAATTATGTGTCTGTATATCAACATGAGAAAGCTATAAAATTACAACATTAAATTATGTAAAAAGCATAATGGCACTTAAAATACAATATCCCGTCATTATTAAACTAAACATTGCTAAAAATAACCAAACTAAAAGAAACACCGATTGCAAAAATACAAACGTGCTAGAAGAAATAAAGTTAAGAACAAACGACCAGATCCACATTGCTCAACCTTCATCTATTATAAATTTTCTTAAGTTTAGGGCATCGGACTGTGAACTGCACCAGTGCATTAATTGTGGAAACGTCAATGAACTTTAATGTTTCGAAAAACTGTTGGGTTGACATGTTACAGAAATATGGTAGGAAGTGGGTCCTGTATGCTGAGTATATTGGGCATGAACAGCAGAGATGGTGGATAGTTTCATTTTCCTTTCTATTACAGATGGAGCAAGATTCTGATGGGTTTAACTGATGAGTGGAAGTGCGGGTGGATAGTTTAATAAATTTTGTGTTAGCTGTATTTGGGTGAGGGGTTTAAGGTGCAAGAATGGTTGGTTTATTTGGAGGTGATATTGAGGAGTTACCGATGGGTTGTACAATAATTGGTAATTTGGACAGAACGTCGATTTGTTAATACTCTCCTTTATATTTAACTTCTCCTTGACAGAACTGAGAATTTTGTTCATCTACCGTCGAGCTGAGATATATAGGTAAGTTGCTAATATTTCCATGTTCTAGATGAATAGGAGATAATTAACAATATCTTTCAATATGTAGCTCATTCTTGTACAATTTTACGGTAAGTTTAGTAAAATTAAAAGCAATTGATTTTTTCAGAGATTACTTTTAGAAGCTTTTCAGTTAAAAAAAAAAAAAAAAAAAGGTGAAGGGCGTTAGGCAAGGTGAGAAAGGTACCTCAACGTCCTTCACTTCTGCGAATTCCAATAATAACAAAGATATACAATGTGTAGGGGCGTCGTCCTGTACACAAATTGCTTTGTTCCGGTTCATCAAACCGGGCTATTTGTCTTTTTTAACGAAGGATTCTATAGAGCTCTTGCGTATACACCTCAAACTGAATAGGCCTGCCATGAGGGACGAGTTCCAAGTGCCAAAACAAATTGAAAAACCATACATAGCTACAACCAAACCTTTTAAGAAGAAGTCATGAGAATACTTAACAATGATCTCGTAGTATGAATTGTCACTTGTGAATTCAGTTGTTACATGTAATTTTATTGTGTCTAACTACAAGCGGGCATTACAGAGCGGATAATCCCATACGTAACCAACCCATTTCAGCAGGAGCTAGAAGATCGAGATTTATTGCTTGAGCCTGCCACAATATAAACATCCGATGCCCAAACACAGGATTTTAACTGGCGCCGCTTCTAGCTCGGGAATGCTGCATTGTATTACATGCTAAATGGTTAATTTTCCAACCCCTTGAGAATATGACATTTTGAATTTTTTTCTTTTTACCAATCAAAAATAGGTACATTCACTTGGGTTTGCAGTCATTTTAATCGAAATATTACCCCCTTTTCCCAATGAAATTTAAATTCAAAATTACCAAAAGTTAGCCCCCCAGATTTCCCTTGACAAAAATTTCATACTTCATGTATAAATAATATTTATTTGAGAAATCGTATCCAATTCATTTTTACTTTCACTTACCTATATATGAAATATATAGTAAGTGGAATATTGCGATCGTGAAAAATTTCGACCGGTTTCCAACGGAACGTTTTGGGGTCCCCTGAGTCGAAATAACCAAGTCCCGCGAAATGGTCTGTGTGTGAACAGACTAGCTCAAAAACTATAAACTGTGCGAACGTCAAATTGGGTATTTAGTGTATGTATATGCCCGCAATGTGACAGCAAAGATTTCATCAAAATTGCTCAAAGGGAGGGGTTACTTTATTTAATAACTTTTTATGTTTTTTTCGATTTTCTCAAAAACGGCTCTAACGATTTTGATTAAACTGGGTATTTGATCTATTTATATGCCCGAGATATGACTGTAAAAATTTCATCAAAATTGATCAACCGGAGGGGGGACTATACTTAATAAATTTTGTATCATTTTCAAGTGTTTTTTTTATTTACTCAAAAACGGTTTTAAGGATTTTGATCAAACTCGGTATTTGATGTATGTATATGCCTAAGATGCGATAGCCAACATTACATCAAAATTGATCAACTGGAGGTGGGACTTTACTTAATAAATTGTGTATCATTTTCACGTGTTTTTTTATTTACTCAAAAAAGGCTTTAACGATTTTGATCAAACTGGGTATCTGATGTATGCATATGCCAAAGATGTGATATCCAACATTTCATAAAAATTGGTCAAACGGAGCGGGACTTTATTTCATAATTTTTTTTCCAATTTTTATATTTTTTTTGATGATATCAAAAACGGCTTTAATGATTTTTATCAAATTCGTCCAGTTTAATGAAAATTAGGTGTTCTTTAATATCAGGTAAGCTTTATCATTATTAAAATGTTCTGAGGGGGCTTAAATGGGGTAGGGGCCTTTTTTGTTTCCTACAATGTACCTTTGTTTTTGTTTATATGGAGAAATTAACTGTCTCTCGTTACGCCTAAAAATGAGAAATGGCTAAATATGAGCTATGATAAAAATAAAGAAAACATATAGAGGAGAAAAAAGAAAAATATTAATAATATAAAGTCAACTCATAAAACTATTTGAGCCCACTCATGCGGAGAACGCCTTTAATGACAGACCATTGTTCATGATTAAAGCCGTTTTGTTCATTTAAGAAGTGGCAATTAATTTCTAATCTAAGTAAGTTGGTAAGTGAAAGTTGTGTGTTGCGAGCACGCACCAGATTTTTTTTTTTTTTATATTGTGAAACTTATGAGGGATTAAACAATTTTTATTAAAGACAGACTCAAATAATCGGCAAGGTTACAAGAATTATCAACTTTTAACGACACATTAACACAGAAGTAACCATATGACTCGATCTTCAGAGAAATGCTAACTCTCCAGTCCATCGCTCCTTATACAGCATTTCCATGTCTATTTGAACCTTTCTCAAGTCAACTGTATCCTTTTGCAAGTCAACTGTAAACCTTTCTAAGTCACAAGAAACCCTTTCCAAAGCAAATGTAACCCCTTAAAACTCAATCGTCACTCTTTCTATTCCAATTAATGTATGTAACCAATTTCATTTCGATTGTCATCCTTGAAAAAAAAATATATATACACACACACATATATGTATACATATATATATATATATATATATATATATATATATATATAAAATTTAAGGTTCTTTGGAATGGATGAAGTTAGAACTTGAAAGATTTTTTCAAGAGTTATAACTGAAATGGAGACGATTACAATTTAAAAAAAAAGGGTGACGCTTGGATTGAAAGGGGTTGCATTTGATTTGAAAAGGGTTTCTTGTGACTTGGAAAGGGTTACAGTTGACTTGGAAAACGTTCAATTAGACTTGGAAATGCTATATTTAGTCTGAATTCGAACAGTCTAGGCGATTCCAGACAAGCTTAGATTATTCTCGAAAGGTCACAAACATTTACTAGAACAGTTTGTTCCAACTTTTTCAACAACAATTCTCGGACTGTTTTCAACCTATGTTTTGTGTTTCACGTTATAATATAATTTTCCAAGGTTCTCTACCAAATCATGCGGTCACGTACTAATACACGGATCTAATGGTTCCAGAAAATTCTTGAACTCTTTCACTTGAACTCTTTATTTCCGTATAACAGAAGTAATTATTCTTGTTTCAAATCACAACATTATTCAATATTACTCCCGATTTCTTTGATATTCCTGAGAAATAGGGACTTTTCCTGAATGTAAGTCAATACGAAGGGTAATGGGATTCCAATGCTAATACAGGGTTAATGTATAAATTCTGATATTTCAGTTTAACATTACGTCGTGTTGATTGTTGAGAAGCCTTATGTTGAGTAGATCGGTGTTTGATTACCTGCTGGTTACAAATGGAACATAACGAATCGGTTGTTAAACTGTTGTGATTGGTTTAAATAAATATTTCGATTCGTGACTTAGCCGCTGATGAAGGCCATTGTACTCTCCGTGATCGGATTCAGTCTGAAGAATGTTTATTCAGATGAGCCAAGGTGTGCTCAGTGATTCAGCTCTTAGGAACTGATCCTGATTTGTAGTGGAGATCTTCGTCACAAAGGGCTACCGCAGTGAAAGGTAACTTCAACTTCGAGTAACTCCATTTCGACTAATGCAATAAAATACTCTGAAACACAAATTAAATATGGTCGGTCGTAAATCATTCTTGTAAGATCATACTCACATTGAAGTAGAAGTTGAGGATCATAATGTAAAAAAAATAATAATTGGTTGAGGTATAATTTTCATTCCGAATCGTTTAAGTTCTTACAGGGAACACTTCTACATGGAACATTATATAGTGAGTATAAAACTTTATCGAATTAATAAGAAGGGAATTGTGATCAATAATAAAATTGAAAAAAAAAACTTACAATTTCATGACTAATGCTCTCAATTGAGTCTATAAAAATATTGATTAATATTAAGACGTTAAACAAAAAGAGATGATTATATCTGTAGCAATGAAAGAGTTCCAGAATTTTCTGGAACCGTTACATTCATGTACTCGTATTAGTACGTGACCAGATGGTTTAGAACGATCTGGGCATTTCTGGGATTTTCCATTTCGGACTTATTATAAGAAGATATAGACGAAGACACCCCTTGCCTTGAACATCTAACAACAAAACGTTACATTGGAGTCACTTGTAGTTACTGTTTGAAACGTTGCAACCAATTTGAGTTCTAATTTTTGTTTTTGCTATATTCGTATTATAATTTGACGTCAATAAAATTATTTAAACTCACATTTGCGTTGCAATATTATATTCAAACTTCTCGATTTTAATCTGGGAAATTTATATAAAATTATTGTCGCTTAAAAAAAATTCCTTTTAGTAGTCATTCTGTAGCTAGAGCAGGTTTTAAGAATTCTTATGAACAAACTAAGGCACTTATGTTTTTTTAATTGACTAAACATTAACAAAGAGGAAGTTTGAATGTTTTACAAATACAAAACTTAATTGACAAGGGAGTACATATCTAGACGGTAAAGTCGAAATGATCCACCTGGTGGAGGATGTTGTGAAATAAAAATAATTACTCTTCAAAGCGATATAGAGGTGGTAATAAGGGTTAATAGAAAATTCTTTAATTCAGATTAACAAATATATTACAAATTTGTTTGTAATATATATGAACGTTGCGTGGAAAGTCTCAGCACTATTTTCTCTATTCAGACGTTTATTCTGAAATCCATAGGGGAAACAGAAATAGGGAGGATCTAAGTGAGACACTAGAGTATTATAATGGAAGCGTATTCATCTATTACGGGATATTCAGATCCCAATTATACTGAATCACATATTTCTGACATAACTAGAAGCATCGAGGATTTCACAAAGGATTTCAGATCTTGTGGTATGAATATGGGAGGTACTTAGGGTTATTTGAGGCCCCGAAGCTCCATATAGAAACCTCCATATAAACTAGTGTGTTTAGAATTAGGGCTATCCAAGCAGTTCATGTTTTAGTGGGCGAATTGTCTAATATTAATTTTATCAAATTCCATTCCAATAATAAAGAGTGTAGTTTTTCAGAACTATTACATTTATTAATATTCATTTTCAACAAAATTGAAATTATTATTTATTATTGATGACATAATTACTATATCACTTTACTTTATGTATTCATTAATTCTGTAAACCATTTTTATTTTTACTCTTTATAAGAAGGGCTTAATTCAGTCTGATCATTCATTTTTACTTTCACTTACCTATATATGAAATATATAGTAAGTGGAAGTATTGCGATCGTGAAAATTTTCGACTTCCGGTTTTCAACGGAAATACACGTTTTGGGGTCCCCTGAGTCCAAATGACCAAGCCCCGCGAAATGGTCTGTGTGTGTGTGTGTGAACAGACTAGCTCAAAAACTATAAACCGTGCGAACCTGAAATTGGGTATTTAGTATAGGTATATGCCCGCGGTGTGACAGTAAAAATTTCATCAAAATTGCTCAAAGGGAGGGGGTACTTTATTTAATAACTTTTTAAGTTTTTTTCGATTTTCTCAAAAACGGCTCTAACGATTTTGATTAAACTGAGTATTTGATCTATTTATATGCCCGAGATATGACTGTATAAATTTCATCAAAATTGATCAACCGCAGGGGGGACTTTACTTGATAAATTTTGTATAATTTTCACGTGTTTTTTTTTAGTTACTCAAAAACTGTTTTAACGATTTCGATCAAACTGGGTATTTGATGTATTTATATGCCAAATATGTGATAGCCAACATTTCATCAAAATTGATCAACCGAAGGGGGGACTTTACTTAATAAATTTTGTATCATTTTCACGGTTTTTTTTATTTACTCAAAAACGGCTTTAACGATTAACAAAAATAAGATATGAATGTAGAAAAATGTGTGACTTTGGGAAATGATATTTAACAAAACACGTCAATTTCTTATCAAAGTCAGTTGGTAAGTGAAAGTTGTGTGTTGCGCGCACGCACCAGATTTTTTCGGATTATATCGATGGCTCTGTTCAAAACTTTAAGAAATTAAAAATCAATATTTTGAGATAAAAGAAATATCTTTTTAACAAACTTAAAATTCTATAGTAAATATTGTTTCCTTATGGAATTTAAATTAGGTTATCTTCCATTTTGACAAAGAAATATGCCTAAATTTCGCAGTTTAGAATTTGATTTGTAGAATATAGTGAAACTTCCATAGTGAAACATCAACGGCCAAAGGATGCCAAAGGACTTTAGACTCGTTAGTTTTATGGACTTGGAAGAAGGGATTACAGGCTATAGGTTCAGCGGGAAACTGCAAACCAATAATTTTTTACAGCTTTGTTACAATTTTAAACTGAGCCCTCGATAAGGTATATGTGGCAGCATTTGAAGAACATAAGTATGAGAGGTTATACTTGTATTGTATAAGTCAATGTGAATAAAATGTTAATTATATGACTGTTTTATAATTAATCTTTAAGAGTTTCATTACAACCCAAATAAGTAAGGGATAAATATGTATTCCAGGTATTACATACAGGGTGTCCAGAATGAGTATTCGGGTTTTTGTTACTGTGAAATGATAAGAGGTTTTTTGGCCCAAGAACTTCAAGAGTTTAAAGGATATAACTCTAGAACATGGCTTCAGTAAGACGGGGCCACTTGCCATACTTCAGACTTATGAATTGCTACGGTAAACGAATTATTCCAAAACAAAGTGATTTCTCGTAGAGGCACCATTAGCTGGCCTCCCAGGAGTCCCGATCTCAGTCCTCTTGCCTTCTTTCTGTGGAGATACCTGAAAAGTAGGGTATACGAAAAGAAACCGACGAATCTAATGCAATTGAAGCAAAATATCAGAACAGAAATGACGGCAATCTCAGGAACAATGTGACAAAGCGTTTTTAGAAATCTGCGTCTGAGATTCGAGGAGTGCCAGCAGCATTATGGTGGCCACCTAGACAATATTGTTTTTTCTAAATAAATTTCAAGTTCATTGTGTTTAAATAAAACTTCAACATCCTACTTGATATTCTATATTCGAGATTTTATTCAACTTTCAAACCCCGAATACTCTTTTTGGACACCCTGTAGAAAGGATATAAAAGATTCTTAACTTTTTCAATATAAAATACCTAAGAAGATTAAATGTTTTTTCTATTAAAACACTAAATAAGCAATTTTTAAAGGATAGATCAACGCACAATTTTCTGGAGAGTAAATGTAAAAAATAAATCTTAGTGCTAGGACAATTGCAAATGTTGCTAGGGTCTTACTTAAGCTTTGCCTCATTTGGTAGTATAAGTCCGTTGGGGGAGTTCTGAATCAACAAAAACTCTTTCTCTCTTAACGTTAAAATAACTACATCCACTTTCATTTAAAAGCCTGCAACTAACGTTATTCGTTCGATAAACGTCTTTGATTTAATATAAAAATATAGATAAAATAATTGAATGCGCATTAAGAAGATATGTGAAAAAAAAAAAACAAAAAAAAAAAAAACAATTGGGTCCTGTTATTAAAGAAAACAGAAATACTTTTCCTTAAAGCAGAGATTATTAAGTTACTAACGCTACATAACTTTATTCGTTATAAGTAGCTATGTAGAAGTAGAATTATTGTCGACAATAGAATATTGAAAACGAGTTTATTTCAGAAACCATTCTATTGTACATAATTAATACGTTGATCAGCTTGAAAATAATAATATATTTTTTAAGTACTCTTATCAAAAACAATTTTAAAAATTTAATGTAAAATATTTTATCACCTATGACCACTTTTTTTAGGGGCTTTAGTGGCAGATAAGTTACCTATATTCAAACACTATATGAAATAAGAATAACCTTGGATTTCCTGTAATCCTATTGTTCAACTTGTAGGACACGTAGGACTTAGAAGCAGGATTATTTTTTAATATTTGCATCAAGCAGAATACAAAGATTAAATACTTAATAAGAATGTTCAATGATTAGTTTTAATTCTATGATTAATATTTCTTTTCATTATGTTTTTTTTTCAATTTACTAAAGCGTAAATTTTACGATTTTATTTATTTATATCATTTTTTGAAAACTTAGTGAAGAAGGCACGGAAAATTTAAGATTAAATATTACAGTAGTGATGAAAGACGAGGTAAAGAACAAAAGAGAAAATTAACCAAGACAACGGTAACGATTTTCGTAACATTGGAATTGAAGGAAATTTAAATTAAATTTCTACTCTAATTTCATTTTTCAGCAGGAAAGTAGAAAAAGAAAATTAGGTTAGTTTAAAGACGGAAAGTACATGTTATTCGGCAGAATAATTACTTTGCGGTTTATGTCACTAAAACATAAAAAGTAGAGTTTGAAAATCTATCTATTGGTAGTCTTATTTTTAAAATTCGGTGCCATTATCAATTACTTAAACATATACATAGGCCGTAATTTGCAAAAATTTGCAAAAAATCGGCCTTGTAGTGCAATTTTTCAACAATTTTATTTACCGTATTCTCATTTTTATTATCTATTCCTTAATTTAAAACAAGATGGATGATAAATCATTAACTGTTTAAGAGGAATAAAAAAAGTTAGGAATAAAATAAAAGCTCAATATTCTCTTCCTGAGTCTGTAAACCAAAAAAAATACTATAAGAAAATATGAATTGATATTTTGAAAACTTTTCTCTGCTCCGAGGAGGCAATCTCTCTTTCATTCGGATAAAGTAGAATAAGATACTGTGATTATAAGGACAAATGCAAGCCCAGATATATTTTTTCTTTAATTTATTGATATTGTAACAATTGTAGGCTTAAATAATTTTTAATTAAATCACGGTGGCAGACAAGTAATAACAACTCAAATTATTATTAAGGTTACAAAAAGTATTAACTTGTCAAAAATCTTTGGCTATGCCGTCCCTCGAAAAGGACGTAAAATGGAGGTCCCGAACCTGTACGATGTCAGGTACTCATTAAAGATCCCTATCCTAATTATACCTGAATAGGCAAAATTTAGGCCTCCCACTGTAGCATCGTCCGATTAGCCTTAGTAGCATAAAGGGGCGTTAAACAAACAAACAGTATCAACTTGTAACGACAAAAGTAAAACATGTGATTCGATATTCAGAGCAAGACTAACTCTTTAGCCCATAGCTCCTTATAGATAGATAGATATATTTTGGTAGGGCAATCAACTAAAGTATTATTATGCCCTTCAATATTGGGATTACATTTCATGAGGCTTGATTATTTAGTTTTTCTTTCTATGCTTAACTGATGTTTTTACTTATGAGTAGGAATATAAATACAACTGTGGATTTACTTAGCGATTACCTTTATTTATTTAATTATTTATTTATTTGTTATTATTATTTTCATAACTTTTCCATTTTTTCTTTTTAATTTATTTTATATAAACAGACTTTTTTTTTTGGTAATTTAATTTTTTTTTAGTTAATAATATTTTAATAATAAAATACATAAATTATAGATACCTTTTTAACCTTTCGATGTAAAATACATAGTACAATATAGATACGCATAGATACAATTACATATTTATTTTACAAGATGTGGTTCGAAAATAACTATAATTCATTGAAGATGCCTATTTCTTTTGTTAGTTTTATTAAATCATCGCATGTTTCGGGAGAGTTTTGTAGTGCATCCGAAACGATTCGCCTGATGCCTAGTTTGTTAAATTGTCTATCATATTTTTTGCATTCTCCTAGGATATGTTTGATTGTTAGAGGAACTGAACAGAGGTTAATTGTTTGTGGAGGGTCCTTTGTTATGAGGTGAGCGTGGGTTAGATTCGAATGGCCTATTACAAATACATACCTGTGTACATATCTCCTTAAATTAGGCTGAACCAGAACAGTCCGTAAGGTTCTCAACAGCGTCAGTCACGAACATGCACTAAAACAGTGACAAAACTGCTTGTTCCCAGTTTTCTAACAAGTCTAAAACTCTTTTAAATCATATGTTTTGTGTTGTTTTTATCTTTGTCTCACGTTACAACATTATTGTTAATAGAGTTGATATTGTTTAGAGGATATCTGATCATTGGATAACACTCGGATAATTCTTCTACTGTTTAAACCCTAACAATAGCCGGAGTGTGTAATCAAGTCAAAGGGACGAAGAGCGAAAGTGACTTCTCATCCGGAGCCGAATGAATCGACGAAAGGGAGAGGGGATTACCCGGGGTGGTGATTGTGGGGAGAGGATGAGGCCGAGCGGAAAGGGGTGGTAGGCTGGCCCTCGGGTCTTCTGGGTCTAAAGGGCGTGCGGCTTCGAATCCCGCTGAAAGCATAGTCTAATTCATGGTTCACTAAATTGGGTTATCGCTAGAAAGTGTCCGATAAGTAGGAAACCTTCATTATTGTAGAAAAATTAAATTTTAAGTAGGGGAGAGCGGGGTTGGTTGGCAACAGTTTTCACTTTTTTGATTGTTGAGTCATTCCTGTTAATATAATCCTAATAGGGCTGATACCACTGTAAAGCCCAAGTATTAGAGTACTTCAAGTATTTTTTTCAACACATAATATTTAACACTGTGATCATAGAAAATTTAAGAATTTGTCAAGCCATAGTATGCCAATTAACCCCCAATGTGGGGCAGGTTGGCCTAGAAGGTGGTGCTGTTTGGCCATCTCATTCAAGTACTGCCTGACACATAATATTGTTATATAAAAGGTATAATAATTTTGATCGGTTTTTAACAGCTATTAAGGGAAAATAGAATGACAAATGGCTGTATTTCACCATATTTATTTCAATTGAACAAAATTATATAACATTTCAAACAACAGAAATTAGAAAAATGTAATGGCATTGAATTATCATTGCGTTAGAACAATGTAAGCAAATTTTTCATAAAACAAAACGAATTCAACACATCTAAAACTTTAGGTAGGATAAATATTCTCTGGCCCTTTAATCGTATCATGGAGTAAGTGTCAGCGGTGCACTAGTTTCATTTTCATGGTAGCCAGGTGTGGCTAGTTCATCAATAAGCTTCGATTGCGGCTGAAGGTGATCTTTAGTGTCATTATCTTTTTCATTGTCAAATTCCGTTTAAGTTTAGACTGTCGTCACTTTCTTCATAGGAAGTATTTGTGTCAAGTGGTCGTTTCACCTTTGTTTATGTTTAGCTTACTTTTGTGACTGCTCCAACAAACCCCACAGGAGAAATCATATGAAAGATGTCTGCCAGGACTGGGGAGAACAACCAAACAAGAAAATGGTAAGTTGAAAGGTTAGTTTTTCTGAGGAGTTTGGGGCTATGTGAACAGAATCGGAGTCAAATGTTTTGCCATGCCTTAAAAACAAATATACTGAAAATATAAAAATTTACTTAAATGTTATAAAATCAATCAATGAAGCACACTTTTCTCTACACTGTTAGCATCGGACTGAAAACACAGGAAATACTCTCGACGTCTAGCGGGTCACATGGTACGTTTGTGGCGACTTCAAAAGAGGTGTGACGGAAATTATAAGCCAAAGGCCAACCAACCCCGCCCTCCCTTATACAAAAATTTAATACAAATATAAAACATAACTAGTATTTAGTTGAGCCAGGTGGTGGATAAATAAAATGAATAACTAGCGACCGAGTTCTTATGTGGTCGATACAGAGTTGGTTATGGTATGTCAGTTTGGATAGTTTGTTACTAACATTACAAGGTGCCTTTGTTAATAGTCGTAAAATTTTGAATTGAAAAGTGTGTGGGTCATTTTCAAATTATGGGTTATTTTCATTTCAATTTTTTCAAATTAAAAAAAATATTCGTTTTCCATCTTTTTTCACGCATTAAGTGTCTAACATTATGGGCTCCTTAACAAGTCCTAAAAGCATGCACACACTCTATTAGATATTTCGGGAAACATCGGTTTTTGAAAAATTTGAATCATTTTTGTTAATTAGGAGTCAAAAAGAGCAGGCAAAATCAAACTTATATTTTAATATAAAAATGAGTATTTATTAAAGATCTTCATTGTAGAAGATCTACTTAAAAAAGGAAAAAACAATAATTAAAAAAATGTACATTTGTACATAAAGTTGTGACCCTTAAAACTAGAGTTCTAGAATCTCATCTCACTTCCTAGAAGATTGATTTTTTCCATTATTTTTAGGGAATGAAGTTGAAGGGAGTGAAGTTTTGAACATTTTCATGCTTTTCTTTGGAGAGGCTACAGATTTTCTCACCTTAAAAATATCTCACATAATTTCCACCTTTATTTTCTTATGAACCGATTATCATTATTGGATAACAGACTTTACTTGATTAACAAAATTATTTTATGAAATGGGAAAGTATAAAAATATTCTGAGAAATTTCACCGAAAACAATTTTTTTTTAAGGAACATTGTAGCTTAGTTTCCTTATTTTTTTAAAAAGTGTAATACACCATTTCCTGATTTTGGATGGCCATTTAAGGAAATTCGTAGGGTGTGAGAAAAACTCTGGGACAAAAGTAAAACCTATTATTTGTATGGTTACTGTATTTTGTTTTCATGTTAAGGCAAAAATAAATTTTCTAAAAATAAATAAATTCAGTCAGTGTAAAATAAAAATTCGAGATTTTGAATATAGCCCGTGTGACAAGTGTAGGCAGTAAGAATTGACGTAGTTAACAATTGGTCATTGTGATTATTATAAAAAAATTTAAGTCAGATTAGTGGGTCCATACAGCGGCCAGATTGCTTTATCTCTCCAAAATATTTGAACTTTCTACGACAGAAATTTTAGGCACAGAGGCTGTGTTACATAAAATAATAAATAAAATAATATTTTTATAATGACCCATGTAGGTTTTGTAAGAATCTTTACGTCAATACAAATATTTTTTTTAAATTTCTTCGTTCGAGTCCTCTATTTCAAAAAATCAAGTACTTCCTCATGGTTCACTGATCTATATATTATTTGTAGTGGGGTTCATGAATAACTCTAATAATACATACAAAATAAGAATGAATATTTAACTTGTTTTGATACTACCAATATAGTGTGTTTAACACAAAATACATAATAACTGTTTGTATAAACAAAAACCTTTTTTGAATCAGCCCTAAGCAGTAAAAGAAAGAACAGCTGAAACGAAAAGTTTTGAAGGCAATAGGAAATGGTTTGAACACGCTTATCTTCTTCACGCGAGTAACTTCTACACTATTCATCACGAAAAATAATCACGTAGACCAGTAATGGTAATTCGGCACAGGCAGAGGAACCACATAATTATTCCAAACTTCAAATTATATCTTTGGGACGGGTTCATGATCCGTTTGATGGCATATCGGACTCAATAATTAGTATGTTAGGACAAAAATAAGAAATCGGCTATTATCTATCCAAGCTAGTATCTAAGATATTATAAAAGTATAAAAAATTAATGGCAACTGAATTAATTAAACATTTTAGAATTTTAACTTTAAAGTACGATTATCAGTTTTATTTACTTAGAAAACTTGAAAAGCAGAATTGGAAAGCCTCTTAATTCACTGAAGGTTATTCAAATAATTATCATAACATTCATAATTAGATGGCATAAAATATAATGGTTTATCTCATATAACACCTCTTCGCTTGATTAGTTTTTCTTTTATTTACTATCCAAGTGTTTCGGCCTATTTGCTTCTCAATCACTCCTTTTGTCCTGGTTGAGTGATTTTCCCAGAAAGTCATTTTTCCCCATTTACGAAACTTGGTTACATTATCCGGGTGAAAACGGTATATACAGGTAGCATGTTTTATAATATAATATACAAAATATATATATACTAAATAATTAAGAAAAAAGTGCTAAATCAAAAATAATAGTATAATAATTTTCCCTTATATATTTAACTGATTAAAGTGGCTGATATAATTATAAAATTGAATCGAACGACTAAGGGAGGTTCAGAATTAACATTCATAATATATTTCCTTCTGGTTTAAGGAGAGAAACTCGGGTGGCATATTTTCTTGAACGTATACATAATACAATACTGAATCTTTTCAACAAATAATCGTTATTATAAGCATTAATAAGGCTTTATTATTTATAAATTCGTTAATTTTATTCTTTATTCGATGTGCGTATTGTTACTTTGAAATTGCATAGTTGTTCCTTTACTTACTTAAGTTGCCGTGGCTTATGAACGAGTACAGCCATTTTAAACTTGATTTACATTAGACGCTAATTACATAGCTTTATAAAAGCCTTTAGAAAATGATGAAGAATGGGATAAGCCTTAAGATAAACTTTCTGATAAATTGGTTAAGTGAGGGCTAAAAATAAGTACTTATTGTGCAAATATAAAAAATTGAGTATAAATTATATTTTAATAATAGCTATTTATGGCTCACAGACCCAGGCGCCTTAAATTCGTATATAAAATTCCTATTGTAATAGGAATCTCATTAACTGAATAAAATTCTTAAACAAATTTATTAGAAGAGAAAAGATTCGACATGGGCCGGGAATCAAACCCAGATCCTCTGCATCTGTGTCCACCAAAATGAGTGTCGAACCTTTTCTCCTGCGATCCTACACACCAGGTCTCGCTACATTTGAGTTCAGTAACTGGGTCTAGACATTTGTCAAGACAACAGGATCTAATTTACATACCATCGCAGTTGTACATCATACGCTGAAAATCAATCTTTTTTTAAGTAATTAATTTATGATTTAAAAAAAAAATTTAGATAATCATTTATTGAAGATAACTTTAACATTAAGATATGGAGCCATAAAGCATTTAATTACTTTTTATACTAACAATGTGGCTCTTGGTATAAACCGTCACGATTTTTAACTCTGTCAAAGGCAGTAAAACCAAGAACAAAAGAAAGGAAAAGTTTGGAAGGCAATGGAAATTTCATCCTTGAAATAGTGCTTTTGCTAAATTTGAAATGCTAAAACAACATATACTTCGTAGTCAATAAACTTACTTGAGGGTCATTCCATATCAAGTGGTCCAAAGTGGTTGCTCGATCATTTTAGAAAAAAATTATAATTTTACCACCAATTACGTATGGAATCAGTAGTTCAAATCGATTTTTTAAAATATTTTAGGATCAACCGTTTCAAAATGGCAGCCATTTTTGTTTCACCTTTCAGGCCGATTTTTGAGTTTTTAAGCTCTCACAGAAAACTCATTTTCTCAAGACTGGTAAGCCATAGACTAATAATTCAAACACATCTGTTTTCCTTAAAGTCTGTTCTATATTTTGTGTTCTCTTTATTATTTGAAATCCAATACTTGAAAAGTGCTATTGAAAGCAACTGCTTTAAATTCTCAAAACACCGTTTTTGAGGGTAAGTTTAGGGTATAAGGGCATGTACGCCAAAGCTGATTTTTGGCATGATAATAAAACTAACTAAGTAGCTTTCATTAAAAGTACTCTTAACCCGTATATTCTTTACATTATTTTTTTATGAGTTTTTAAACTTCACATTTTTTCATTTTTTGTGAACTTTAGGCTCTAATATCTCTGGTGGGCCAGTTAATAAAAATCTATTTTTTTTACATGTTATGCTTTCATGCAACATAAATCAACTGCTAGAAATTTCAACCTGTATATTTAAGTACATTGGTAGCTACGAATTTTTGAAAATAGTCATTTTCGTGCTTATTTAACAATGAAGAAAAACTCATTTTCTCAAGGATGGTAAGTCATAGAGTCATAATTCAAACACAAATGTTTTGTCTTAAAGTCTGCTCTATATTTCGTGTTTTCTTTATTATTTCGATATTTTGAAGTCTAATACTTGAAAAGTGCTATTAAAAAAAACTGCTTTAAATTCTCAAAATACCGTTTTTGAGGGTAACTTTTGGGTAGAAGGGCATTTACATCAAAGCTGATTTTCGGCATGTAAATAAACCTAACTAAGTAGCTTTCATTAAAAGTACTCTTAACCCGTATATTCTTTAGCATATTATTTAAAGTTCACATTTTTTAATTATTTGTTAACTTTAGGTTCTAATATCTCTGGTGGGCTAGTTGATAAAAATCTCATTTTTTTACATGTTATGCTTACATGCAACATAAATCAACTGCTAGAAATTTCAACCTGTATATTTGAGTACATTGGTAGCTACGAATTTTTGAAAATAGTCATTTTCGGGCTTATTTAACAATGAAGAAAAACTCATTTTCTCAAGACTGGTAAGTCACAGACTAATAATTCAAAAACAACAGTTTTCCTTAAAGTCTGTTCTATATTTCGTGTTCTCTTTACTATTTGAATATTTTGAAGTCCAATACTTGAAAAGTGCCAAGTATATTTGAGTACATTAGTAGCTACGAATTTTTGAAAATGGTCATTTTCGTGCTCAATTAACAATGCGTGAACTTGATCATACTTCATTAAAATTTTACTGCTTGTGAATTTTTTACTTTTAATACCAGTTATTAATTGTTTTGTTTTTTAATTATATCTGTGTCCAACGGAAAATATTTTCAATCACTTTTTCATTAAAAAAAATAATAAAAATTTAATAGAGTAGATTTTAATTGTAATTAAACCCGATATTTTTTTTTGCATTAGACATAGATAATTGATTACTGGTATTAAAAGTAAAAAATTCACAAACAGTATAATTTTAATGATGTATGATCAAGTGATGACCTCTTGAGACGTCCATGCCATGCGGGTTTGCATCCTGAGTCAGTTACTGACAGGTTATGCCATGTAACGGTCAGCGTCGAAAGGGTTAACCTTCTAAAGAGCCTAAATTTTGATTTAAATTATTTATTAGATATAATGTAGAAGAAAACGGCTTACTTGTATGGTGAAGTAGAAGAACTGGGCGGCTAGCCAGGCGGCCCAGGCGGCAGCCACGCAGAGCCAGCAGGCGCTGCCCCCGGCAACCACTTCCCCCAGCTCCGCAGTGTGCACCAGCAGCAGCAGCACCGACAGCACCGAGCGGGCCGTGTGCCCCTCAAGCAGTCCTCGGCTCTCTTCATGTCTGCAATTGTGAAATAAATATATATTAAATTATATTAACAAAAAAATTAGATATGGCCGCTGTTTGGCTAAACAGCAACGTTCATTCAAAAGAAATACCACATAGTCCAACAAAAACTTCAAGACTGTAAAAGTCAACGAAACATCTCTATTACGGAAGTATCTCAAAAATCTCTTTAATACGGACGTCCGGGAAACCGGAACCAGTTTTGAAAGAAAAAAAAATCTGGTGCGTGCGCGCAACACACAACTTTCACTTACCAACTTACTTATATAACAAATTAATAAACATTAATTAAAACAAATTAATGCGTTTTGTTAATGCCACTTCTCAAAGTTACACATTTTCCACATTCATTTCTTATTTTTGTTTTCATTTGCTCTATAAACCCCTCAGCACATTTTAATAATGATAACGCTTACCTTATATTAAACAACACTCAATTTTCATTAAACATGACGTATATGAAGAAAATCGTTAAAGCCGTTTTTGAGATAATCTAAAAATTAGAAAAAAAGTTATGAAATAAAGTGTTTCCTTCGGTTGATCAATCTTGATGAAATGTTGGCTATCACATCTTTGGCATATACATACATAAATACCCAGTTTGATCAAAATCGTGAAAGCCGTTTTTGAGTAAATTAAAAAAACACGTGAAATTGATACAAAATTTATTAAGTAAAGTCCCCCCTCCGGTTGATCAATTTTGATGAAATTTTGGCTATCACATCTTTGGCATATACATACATCAAATACCCAGTTTGATCAAAATCGTGAAAACCGTTTTTGAGTAAATAAAAAAGACACGTGAAAATGATACAAAATTTATTAAGTAAAGTTCCCCCTCCGGTTGATCAATTTTGATGAAATTTTGGCTATCACATCTTTGGCATATACATACATCAAATACCCAGTTTCATCAAAATCGTGAAAGCCGTTTTTGAGTAAATAAAAAAAAACCACTTGAAAATGATACAAAATTTATTAAGTAAAGTCCCCCCTCCGGTTGATCAATTTTGATGAAATGTTGGCTATCAAATCTTTGGCATATACATACATCAAATACCCAGTTTGATCAAAATCGTGAAAACCGTTTTTGAGTAAATAAAAAAAAACACGTGGAAATAATACAAAATTTATTAAGTAAAGTCCCCCCTTCGGTTGATCAATTTTGATGAAATGTTGGCTATCACATCTTTGGCATATACATACATCAAATACCCAGTTTCATCAAAATCGTGAAAGCCGTTTTTGAGTAAATAAAAAAAAACACATGAAAATGATACAAAATTTATTAAGTAAAGTCCCCCCTCCGGTTGATCAATTTTAATGAAATTTTTACAGTCATATCTCGGGCATATAAATAGATCAAATACTCAGTTTCATCAAAATCGTGAAAGCCGTTTTTGAGTAAATAAAAAAAAACACTTGAAAATGATACAAAATTTATTAAGTAAAGCCCCCCCTCCGGTTGATCAATTTTGATGAAATTTTTACAGTCATATCTCGGGCATATTAATAGATCAAATACTCAGTTTAATCAAAATCGTTAGAGCCGTTTTTGAGAAAATTAAAAAAACACGTGAAATTGATACAAAATTTATTAAGTAAAGTCCCCCCTCCGGTTGATCAATTTTTATGAAATTTTGGCTATCACATCTTTGGCATATACATACATCAAATACCCAGTTTGATCAAAATCGTGAAAACCGTTTTTGAGTAAATAAAAAAGACACGTGAAAATGATACAAAATTTATTAAGTAAAGTTCCCCCTCCGGTTGATCAATTTTGATGAAATTTTGGCTATCACATCTTTGGCATAAACATACATCAAATACCCAGTTTGATCAAAATCGTGAAAGCCGTTTTTGAGTAAATAAAAAAAAACCACTTGAAAATGATACAAAATTTATTAAGTAAAGTCCCCCCTCCGGTTGATCAATTTTGATGAAATGTTGGCTATCAAATCTTTGGCATATACATACATCAAATACCCAGTTTGATGAAAATCGTGAAAACCGTTTTTGAGTAAATAAAAAAAAACACGTGAAAATAATACAAAATTTATTAAGTAAAGTCCCCCCTTCGGTTGATCAATTTTGATGAAATGTTGGCTATCACATCTTTGGCATATACATACATCAAATACCCAGTTTCATCAAAATCGTGAAAGCCGTTTTTGAGTAAATAAAAAAAAAAACACATGAAAATGATACAAAATTTATTAAGTAAAGTCCCCCCTCCGGTTGATCAATTTTAATGAAATTTTTACAGCCATATCTCGGGCATATAAATAGATCAAATACTCAGTTTCATCAAAATCGTGAAAGCCGTTTTTGAGTAAATAAAAAAAAACACTTGAAAATGATACAAAATTTATTAAGTAAAGCCCCCCCTCCGGTTGATCAATTTTGATGAAATTTTTACAGTCATATCTCGGGCATATAAATAGATCAAATACTCAGTTTAATCAAAATCGTTAGAGCCGTTTTTGAGAAAATCGAAAAAAACTTAAAAAGTTATTAAACAAAGTACCCCCTCCCTTTGAGCAATTTTGATTTTTTGACAAATTTTTGCTGTCACATCGCGGGCATGTACATACACTAAATACCCAATCTCAGGTTCGCACGGTTTATAGTTTTTGAGCTAGTCTGTTCACACACACACACACACACACACACACACACACACACACACACACACACACACACACACACACACACACACACACACACACACACACACACACACACAGACACACACACACACACACACACACACACAGACCATTTCGCGGGACTTGGTCATTTCGACTCAGG
This sequence comes from Aelia acuminata, assembly GCA_911387785.2. Taxonomy (NCBI): domain Eukaryota; kingdom Metazoa; phylum Arthropoda; class Insecta; order Hemiptera; family Pentatomidae; genus Aelia; species Aelia acuminata. The sequence continues at coordinate 120,821,475 of OU426982.1, read as the reverse complement.
GGACCCCAAAACGTGTATTTCCGTTGAAAACCGGAAGTCGAAATTTTTCACGATCGCAATACTTCCACTTACTATATATTTCATATATAGGTAAGTGAAAGTAAAAAAGGCAAACAAAATTATAACTTTAGTCAATTCCAAACTACCTACTTTAACCAAGCAACTACTGTCTATTTATAATTTAATGTAAATTAAAGACAGTGAAATATTTTTGTTAACAATATTTCGTCTAAAGTGCTCTCTTTTAACTTACTAATTATTATAGTGAAATACAAAATATAAAATACAAATATAAATTATTAAAAAAAATAACAATTTTTTTAAATGTTCAAAGCTGTTCTATTGGAAATCGTAATTTGTTGAATAAATTGTTGCAGTTGGTTCGAAATATATTAATTTAAGGATTATGAGTTGATGAAAACCCAAATATTCTAAGAAAATGTTCTAAATCACCAAATTCACTCCTGAGTTCAGTGTTCATGCATGGTAAAATCTCATTATAATGAGTTTAGGCAGGTTGTGGCAAGATCGGAAAACTGTTTATAAAAGTTCAAACCCTTGCTAACAATAGGGTATATGTAGTTTTCCGGGCAATTTCGGGCGTTTTACTATATTGTACCAAATAGTTAACATTTTTTTGAACCGCCGTAACTATTACATATGTTTTTCCAAAACTATACTTCTGGTGTATTACAATTCATTAGCAATGCTTGATCATACTGTAAACATTCCATTAGGTTTAGCCAAAAAATATAGGCACACTAACTTTAAATATAAAAAAGATGAATGTCTTACTGTCATGTTTCAACTCATATTGTATCATTATTAACGCAAAGATTGAGTTAAAAATTAGTGCACATGGCGGGGAAAGGATTCTAGTTTATTAATATTACAATGAAACCCCTAAATTTTAACTTTCATGCTTAGGCCCAATGTCCGGCCGGACAGTGGACTCGCCCCACTGTGCGGCGGTTCGAATCTGCCCTGGTTGACTTTTGTTTCGAGGCCCCACGGAATAAATTTCGACCTACCTACCATGGTTAGAATAGGTTGGTTACACCGCTAGAGTAACCTCCCGTATACCACACATGGCCCATTACAGTACAGAAAAAAAAAATCATAAAGAAAACTATGACAGTGAAATGTCACTGAAATTCGTACTGACGTCTATTTTCTACCTGTATTGTTACAATTTGGTAGGTTTTTTTACTGAAAGTGTGCCCATAAGAATTTGAAAGCTCCATTTAAAGTATTGTTGGTAAATAAAGTTTTTTTTTCATCTTTTGTCCCTCGTTATTTGGATTACCTGGATCATCGTTAGCTCGGTTGCGCTCTTAGTAGATTAAGGTTAACGAGGTTCAACTATACTTGTTCTTTTCCATACGGATTGCCATCCATCAACATTTCAAGCGATTTGGCATGTATCATTTTAGCAAACAATTTGTGCAATCACATTTTGATCTCTTGAAGACTTTCGAAATTACTGAGCTCTCTTCTATCAAAACACGTCTGTTTCCTCAGGGAATATCATAGGCCATCACTGTCTTATTCGGTTTACAAATATCATGTTGCTCAAGCATGATATAGGAACATTAGATATTTTTTAATATTCAATAGGTATAAAGTTCCATTATTATCTTATATGTTAGATACCTTTATTCTAATAATGACGTTATTTTATGCAGAAAAAAGTTAAGTAGGTGCTGTAAGTGGTTCATTCTAAAGTAAACAGCTAGAGGAACGCATTAACTAACCTAATAATGACGCACTTAAGATAAAAACGCATCTAATCATAAAATAGTTTCATTTGTTAACTATATTGAGTTTAAAGTATATATATAAAAATAAATAAAGAGCGATAAAAGCGTATAATATAATCCCATTAGGGATAAGAAGTTCCATTTTTCCATGCTGTTAAGGTGAAAGGACTCTTTGGCACGATAGCCTCCGGTTGGCCGAATGACAAATCGTTTTAGTGCACTAACTGCCCGGCAGACAGATGAACAACATAAGGGTTTTAGGAAGTCTCCGCTGTCAAATATAGCAACGCTGGTCCTCAATCAACCCACTAGATAAACCATGTAGTTTATTTATGGGTAAAATAAGAGTGAAAATAATGTTGAGTTCATGGGTAGTTAAACCATCAAAGTAGGTGATGTCTATCAAATTATCATTAAATATGGTTATTAAGATGCTAGAGGCAAAACTCTCGCAGGTGACTCTTGATATAATTTCCAGCAATAAATTTCATTTGATGTATGGTTCGCTCCCGAAAGCATGAGAAGTCCAAATTTGTCTTTTCTTAAGGGGCCGCTCTTTATTTTATTGAATAAGAAAAAATAATCAAGAAAATTAAATTCAAAGTGCATCATCTTGAAGAAGACAAAATTTTGTTGAGTTTGAAAAATGTTACATTTTTATTTTATTTATTCAATATCACTTTATGCTGCTGTGGCTAATCGGAAGATGCTACAATGGCACAGGCTCGGGACTTTCAATTAACATCCAACCAAAGTACAGCATAGCCAAGGATTTTTTACTCCCTTTAAAAATCTTATGACCGCCTAGCAACAAACCCGTGACCTTTTTTATAGGTTTTTGCTATGCTGAACACTAATCTAAAGGTTACCCAAGGTACGTCGGATGTATTTTGCTAATTATTTCTCGGGCCTTCTAATAGACTACATATTCCCAGGATAACGGTGCTATTTTTGCTAGGTTACTTCTAGGCATAGCCAATGTGGTGTCATTTAGCGTACCCCGACGTCTCATCTTAAAATGTCCCTATTATGGTTTTATTTATATCTGAAGAGCGAGCGGAAGTCGAAAGCTGAAAAAAATCGCATATATTATGGTCCCGTAGCCTGTCTATGTAGGGCATGCCCAGAAGTAACAAGAAGTTTTACCAGGAGAACTATTAAACTTGGTAGGCATTCATTTCCAACAACCATAAAAAAGAAAAAAAATGTTAAGTTTATAAAGGCATTTGTTGAATGATTTATTTTGTCATAAAATACTAAACGGAGATTTTCCTGCTAGACATTGTTTATTGTACGAAACTCTTCTTTAATTCGCATTAATGAAAAAATACAATAGATTCCACTCTGAAATTTAGAGTACATTTCAAAAGATAAAATTTAACATAGAGAAATGTTCAAAAATGTTTTCGTTAAACACGATAAAAATTCCTTATATGCTAATAGAAAAAAAATCATATTGTGCCTTATGAAAAAGATTTTAATTTCCTTTCGGGTGATGTAGTTTGTTAGCAATCTCCAGATATTATTTAAGAATGGCTAAAATACTTTCCTAATTACAGTTTTAGAAATTTTAAAAAGTTTCAAATATATTGGCCATGCAAATATTTTATTGTTAAAATTTATAGTTCTTTCAGTGCTTGAACACTAAAAAACAATAATTTGAAAAACTGCTCTTATTTCGTAGTGGCTTGTGCACTTAATTGGAAAATGGATTAGTAAGGTACCTGAGTGGCGCCAAGATTTTTTAAAGTAGTAAACAATTTTTGGCTATGCAGTCCTTCGGAGGGGACGTATAATGTAGATTCCGGGCTTGTTCGTTGCTAGGCAGTCTTTAAAGATTCCTTTTCAAATTATAATTGGATAGGCAAAACTTCATCGGCCGATTATCCATGTAGTGACGCAAAATAAAGAAGTAAAAAAAAGTGAGAATTTCTGGGTCCGCCGCTAAGTTGAACTAATAGGGACACTTCATTACAACTAAGTACTTCATTTAAACTAAATACGAGATTGGTAAAATTTTGGTAAATCATCGAATCAAACAATCGTTTCTAAGTTATATTAAGAAGAGCAGTGCAGTGTATTTTTCAGTGCATTCGTTATTTCTGAGTACTCAGATGCACGCTTATTGCATTCATTATTGCTGTGTACTTAGCCGAAAAAAAAATTCGGCCTTGGTTAGAGTAGAAAGATATTCGCATAAAGGAATACAATAATACATAAGGTTTACACTGGTAAATATTTAAACTACATGTTTATGTTGGAGCTGTTTCAATGAAATAGTTCAGTAATGAGTCTTAAGAATAATTATGAGAATGGTAATCCATTAACTCTTTATTCACAAGTTTAAAAGATGCATTGAAAAAACGACAAGACGTGACAGCCAACAAAATATGCTTTTACTTTTAATGAAACTTTGCCTCAAGCTATGACTAGACAATGAACCGCTCACAGAACCTATTTACCATTCATATGCTCTGAGACGTCATTAAGAGGCTAAACATATATTTTCAGGGACTTTGTTTGGTGTTCCTTATAATGTTTATGTATACAGATAATAAAATATGTAATACGTTCCTTTAGGTTGCTTGAGCACCACGAGCTCCGTGAACCAAATGCCGTGATGCCTCCTGAAGGAAGCAGAGGCATGTTTTGATGGGGAGGGTCTCATATAATTTGAAGGCTATTCAAAAGATGAAAAGAAGCTGATTGCAAACGAATGCGCCTCTAGAAAAATACATGCTGAATCATCTGAACTGTAAGGTAAATCAATAATTTTCACGCATTTAAGACGGCATCAAAAACCTATTACATGTTAGCAAGTCGAATAAAGAAAAAGCGTTTAGGATTTTAATATTTAAAGGATTATCATTATTTAATAATTTAAACAAAAAATGTACAGATAAGTTGTAATGGAGGGATTTAGCCCAGTACTTAGTGTTGAACCACAATGTCTAAAGCCCGAAACGGGATAATTTAATATGAGATAACCCATTGGAAGAGATTCCTTCATTTAAAGAAAAACCTAAGTGATATAAAAATATTGGGATATAAAAAATAATAAATATATATTGAGAATACTCATTCACAATATGTATTGACTTTAAGATGGTGATGGAAAATGTCCAGGGAATCCAGAATTATGTTTTCGACCAATATGGCAAATTCATCAGTAACTACGTAGTTGAGAGCTCTCTCACGTCTTTACGATAAAACTTTCTAAAAAGGTCAATTCTTTTATTGAAAAGAAGATATAATCATCGGCATCTTATTCTACACTTTTTAATGAATCAATAAAATATAAAAGGTACTACAACAAAAAAGTGCGATTCACTGTATATAAATAAAACAATCCCCTAAATTGTATTATTTAGATGGATAATGTTTTTATTCATTCATTTAGGATTGATCGATCTCAAAGTATATTTATAAAAATGGAATATTTTCAAAAATGTTTTCAAGAAATAAGAAGAAGAAATTTCGGTTCTCATAACCAATACGATATTTATTTTTGGGCAGCATATGAATCAAATTAATTATATTGCTATTTTAGTTAGATAGACAAAAACAAACACAAAAAAAAAAAAGAGGAAAAGAATATTGTAATTATTATTTTTGTCATTAAGCTGATTTCCTGACAGAGGGTATATAATGTAAAATGTTAAAAAAATAAATTTTGTAATTTTTTTTATTTGTTTATGTCATATGTTTTAAATTTGCTACCTGCAAAATATGTTTGCAATGAGCAAATCTGTGCTCTACACGTATGGGTGTATGTTGGCGTTAGTTATAGGTTACCGCCTCAACAACCGTCGGGGTGGATTGAGTGGATTTGTGGTGGATTTAAGTGTTTCCGCTAGGTGGTTCAGGTTGTTAATTAGCCTTTTTGGAAGTTTTTGTAGTATAGTGTGGCTGTATCGATTACTGTTTGGATGTTCGTTGTGTATTAAGTCATTAGTCGCGTAGTACGGTGCATCTACTATCCTCCTCAATACTTTTGATTGAAAGGGTTGGATCCAATGGATATTTGAGGGCTTTGCAGTGCCCCATAACTCTATCTCGTATGTCTAAATGGGTCTACTGAGCATATTGTAAGTCTGTTGGTTAGGGATAATTTAGATCGTGTGTCAAGTAACTTTGATAACAGTCCATATCGTTTGTTTAGTTGCTTTCTGATTAGGTGGCGGGATGGCCGAGTGGGCAAACGCGTTAGAAAATACGCGTTGCCCAGGGCAACGTTGTTTGGAAATACGAAGATAGCAAGTTCAAAACCCGGAGCCAGGGGAAAAATTTAATCATACTCGGCATGAATCCCCCACCCTTTCCCCTGGCCCGGAAAACCCTGTATAGCCTACAAGGCGAGGAAGAGGAGGAACCAAAAAAAAGTTGCTTTTTGATTAGTGCGATGCGGGTTTTCCATGTCAGTCTTTTGTCCACGTCCCACAAGTATCATACCTCCTGGGAAGTAGGTATGGGAATATCATTAAAATATACCTAAGGACACAACCCTGAGTTGTATGTTGTTGTATTGTTGTTGATTGAGTTATGTATGAAATCTTACTATCTATTAATTATGTTCTATATATTATTTCTAAAAAGTCTTTCTTTTTTTTGTACGGCATTACCTTTAAGATGCTAGATCATATTCGATGAATGATGTATTACTTTAAAGATATCCTTCTTTGAATAGTCAGATCCCCTAAAAAATGCCAAGAAAAAAAAAAGCTATGAATAAAAGAGTGCTTTATTTGCGTATGGCCCAAAAAGTATATATCGATTCTGTTAGCGCTAAAGCAAAATCTATATTCCTTACAACTTGAAAAAAGGAATGATTAAAATCGGAAGCCTTTCCAAGGACAGCAGCCTCATCATGGATTTATGGCTCTTACCATAAAATATATATCCCCGCAGCAATATTTTTCAAGTAATAAAAGAAAACTTTATCTGCGCAGAAATCCAAAACTATTAGTTAGATAGATACAATCTAATTCCTTTCTTTCCATAAAATCGACTTTTTGATATTGATATTTGAAAAAATAATTCTAAATATATAAATAGTAAAAAAATGAAATATTCTTAGTACTAATCAAATCCTTATCTTTTTACTTGATTTTATTTTTAATTATTCTTTGAGCTAATTGTTTTATTAATTTATGCAATTTAAATTCGAATATCAATTCTCATATTTTACAAACTTCTGACCTTTGATATTATTAGAGTTTGATGACACCCGTCCAACTCACCGTAAGGATTTCCCAGTCGGACAAACGATGATAAAGAAATTCTATTCACCATATTAAACAGGAGTTAATAGTCACGATTTATAAAGTGTTTTTTAAATTTTATTTATGTAGACAGAAAATGTTCCGTTAAATTAGAAGGTACAAGTACAAATTGAATACAGCGTTTCAATTATAACTGATGCCAAAAGTTTACTAATCCGCGATGGGAATACTAGAAATAGTCTGTTATATTTTCTAAAATGGTCCTTTGTAATTAACTAATAAGCGCGTGTGGCCGCGAATTCTAAGACTAATCTATTAATCAAGTTCTTATCCGATCGGAAGATTGAATCTCTTGCGTGCGGGCAACCAGTTGCTTCCAATTTGCCCCAGAATATTTCCACTTAACGTTGAAAATAGCTTACCAAGGTCGATTAGTTTTATTTTCAAGAAACTGAAAAGAGCTTTTAGGAAACACAGATACTGTCAACACCTTGTCAAGACAAACTTTGTTAACGCGAAACGTCGGAAAATTCGAACTGAGTTCTTTCTCAGCTCTCATTCTCAACCACAAACGAATTATAGAGAATTCATTGATTTTGAATTATCTATAATTCTTTTTTTTTTTTTTTTTTTTTCAGTTTCAGAAAGTCCAAAGAGCCCATTTTAAAGGTTATAAAATGATTTTTTAACTTTTATATTCTTATTTTTACTGCCATTATTTTGTAACATAAATAGCTTAAGTAGGGTAAACCGGACAGTTATTGGCACCCTTAAGACTACATTTCTATGTTTAAATTTAAAAAATACTTTTTATAAAGGGATCAAATAGAAACTTCCTATAGCCCCTGTTTATCTTTCACTCAAGAAGTTTTTTTGGGACAAAAGTTCAATAGTTTTACCATATGGCAACATTTATTGTTAAAAGTGCAAAAACTAGTTATTGGCACCCTGTGGATTTAATTGTTAAATCTTCCCTATGGTTAGTTTGTTAAAGTCTTACTTCATAGATGACTTAGAGGACCCTTCAAACATTAGATTCATGTATATCTTGAAATAAAATTAGGACTTGTTTACTTATTTGTTTAAGTTAAAGTTGGGGTGTCAATAACTGTACAGAGTATTAATAACTGTCTGGTTTACCCTATAAAGTAAACTTTTAAATTATCTTATAGCTTATTAAATTAAAATTATTTGCTTTTATTACAAATGTGGCTTGCCACGGAATCCAAGGACTTTTCTCATTAACATTGATAATCCTTATTTGAATGTTTGCGTATTTAAAATTTTAAATAATTCAAACTAGACAAAGATTTTGTAAATATTTACATGAGTCGTAATTATGAAAGACGAAAATTATTTTAAACACTTTTTCTTTCATATTTTAATAGCTATTAGAAACAGTTTACTATGAGTCTGCCTAAATCCTTATTCTTTCTTTTTTTAGGAGTCAATACCAGACTTTATTTTTTATTTTTTACTGTTTGAATTTCTTTTAGAATAATTGTTGGCATTTGGCTATTGGAGTAAGTGACCAATTTTTTTTATTCAAATAATAATAAAAATCGCCTCAGAACAAAAAACGTTAGTACATAGTTTTAATAGAATTAAAAAATGAGGGAGGGGATAGACTTTACAGATGGGAGTTACATAATTGGACATTTTTAAATACTTTTAATTGAAGTTCTTCAAACCAGCCATCCTAAAGACTTACCCCCAACAAATAAAAGTGCAAACCATCTCAATTAATTTCAGAAAAGGCTTCGTGAAGATACATTAGTTAATGGTTAGAGTCATAGGCACCACCGCCGGGGGGGCAGGGGGGACGCGTACCCCCCCCCCATTTTTTTGGAAGTAGGCAACTACTTGCAATGTAACGGCCCCATGGTAGAGTATTTGTCATCAATGACTGATTTCCCTGGTCCCTCTTTGTAGTTTCATTATGAAATTGAGAATGCAGTTAAAACTTCGCACAAAAAAAAGTTTTTTGAGTTGGAACCGTCTTCGATTGGAGTCGTGCGAGAGTATTAGATATATTGTAATTTTTTGTTTAGAAAAGTATTAGTTGTTGATTACTGTCTTAATCCAAACTATCTTTATATTGTTAAACTTTAATTTCTATTTTCGCGTCGTTCAATTGGTCGAAATATTAACCAAGCTTACTACTCGGAAAATTAAATAATAATTAAACACCTAAGTATATAAACAAATAACAATACCATTGTTATTTGTATATATATCATATATATATACCATATATACCACAAGTATATATACCAAATAACAATACCTCTGTTCATAACGAAAGGCTGAAAGGTATGCAAGAAATATGAGTGAAGAAGGGGTTAGATGAAAATAAGAAAGACTTCCAGAATATTATTTGAGCATTGATTGGGAGTCAAGTTGGGCTTAATATTCTATTTCCGAAAGGGATGAAATCCCCTTTTTCACATCAGGGACTTCTATGGAATTGGAAAATGGCTCCCTAGGGGTCTCCATTTCTTCGGCTTTGCTCTCTGTTACTTATCAGTTTTGTGCCTCCTGCCTTTGGAGCTCTTATATGTATTGTGCTTCTTTATATAATAATAATGACAATCATAAAATAAATAATATATATTTATATGTACATGAGTAGCCCAGTATATCATATGTTGTAACATGGCCATGGCAATTATTTTTACAAAATGAGCTGTACGTCATTTCCTCATTTTAAGTATATCACCTTGATCAAATATGATCAATGGTAAAAAGCGCTAAAATTAAATATTTAAAAATTATTTAAAGGTTTAACATAAGGCGGTAAAGCATAAAACTAACTTAACTAAAAATAAACTTCATAAACAAAAAGTGCGATCGCGCAACTTACAGCTACATCTTACCAACCTACATACAGTTGAAATCGACGTATTGTGATAAATGCATTTAATTTCATAGAAAATAGATTTTTCCATATTTATTTAATTCTTTATTTTTGTTATTCTCCATAAGGTTTAGAGTATTATACTTATCGTAAAACTTTGTAGTCCTCAATAATTTTCGATTTATTATTATTATTTTATTTATTATTTTTTTTAAGGGCCATCAAAAAAGAAATCCTTATTTCATCAATATTGGAGTTTGATTTTACCATTGTTAATAAATGTATCGTAAAATGGAATTAGCTCATAGTAAATTGAAACCTAAATTTCGAATTTTGATCTCGAATACCTTTCCAGAAACCAACGTTCACTGTTCCAGTAAAACCATCAAACGAGACTATTTCCCTTCGCGATATAAGCCACAGCAGAACATTTCTCTGAAAAAAGCAACCTGATTTTGAATTTATATTTATTTATATATTTTATATTTATATAACCTGATTTAGCTGAAAAAATAATACAAATAAAACCCCAAAGTATTTTTTTAATACGTTGCCTTCTCCCTATGGAAGGCGATGGCGAAATACAATAGTCATAGTGACCTAATGGAATTCAAAAATAAGCCAAGAAAAAACGAAAACAATAATAACCGGCCAAAAAATAAAAATAAGCCTTACATTAATTAGCCGAGCTGAAATTAACACGTAATAGGAGCAGCGACACCTATACCGCCACGACTGAACCTGACCTAAAAATAATGTCACGGTCTTTAACCCTTCGTATTTAACTTATAGCTATGCCCTTCTGGTCCTTGGTATACCTGTACAGCTAGCTATAAGTAGCATCATGTACGCTATAAGAAAAGTTCTACAATATGTTATGTATATATTTATTTATTTATTTATTTACAAGTGCATCTACCCATGATGGGTCATTAGCACGAATACATGGTTTTTTTTTATACAACTTTAGTATTTTTCATGAGGTTTTACATGGTTAGAATTATCTTGATATAATTACAAATAGTTCTATTTCACAGAAGTTCTAGAAGTTTCTACAGAATGTTCTAAATAAGGTGGTAGTACTGTGTTCTTTTTAAAAACTTAATCAAGTTTTCAACTGCAGTCTCTGTGTCGCCAAGTGCGATGTCCAGACTGCTGCTAATGCTGCACTCCTTCCTTGCGTCCTTAAGATCCTCGCAGTCCAGTAGAATGTGTTTGACGGTGAGCCGTACCTTGCAGGTCTTACAGGTCGGAGGGTACAGTCCCTTTAGGAGATAAGTATGCGTTATGGAGGTATGTCCGTGACGCATCCTTGCCAGGACAACTTCTTCGCGTCTGTTTCTCCTCTCTGCAGTTTTCCAGAACGCGGGACTATCTTTGATTTTTACAAATTTGTCGCTCCTATTTCTCCAGTCAGTAGTCCACGTTTCGTATATTTTTTTCTTGACGTAATTCCTCCAGTCTAGGGGGGTAGTCTTGTTGATGTACTTCGCTTCGGATGCAGGATCCGTTCTAGCGGCATTCGCAGCCCTATCTGCTTCCTCGTTTCTTCTAATGCCCATGTGAGATGGGACCCACAAGAAGGTTATAACTTTCCCAGAAAGCATGCATTCTCTCTGGAGTAGTTGAATTTTCGTCACTAATATGTCTTTCGATTTCTTGTTTTCTAAAGACTTCAAAGAGCTTAATGAATCCGACACTATCAGATGGCATCTGTGTTGGTGTTTTGATATGAGGGTGAGGGCTTTGAAGATTGAATAAAGTTCTCCGGTGTACACACTATTTGATTGAGGTATGGTGAATTTCAGGCAAATGGAGTCCGTGACTATTGCACATCCAACTACTGAATTTAATTTTGAAGCATCGGTAAACCATAGGCAGTAGTCGGAGTAAAGCTCTTCTCGTTCTTTGAAAATTTGTTGGAATACATGTGGAGGTGTTGTGGGCTTCAAAAATTTTGATAAACTGTAATCAATGTAATTTTCTGGTTGTATCCAATAAGGTGCCGAATTATTTGGGATTTTAAAAAAATTAGGAAACGTTATTTTCAACTCGTTGGTTAGGTTTTTGACTCTGTTGATGAAACATTTTCATAAGGGGTTATGTTCTTCGTTTGTAATTGAATGCCACGTAAGTTCTGATGCGATGAGATCTTTTCTTGCCACCAATGTGCCAGCATATGCCAAAACTAAATATTTCCTTCTTGTCTCCAAAGAGGGCTCCCCACTCTCTATGTACAAACTTTCTACTGGCGTGGTCCTGTGTGCACCTGTGCAGAGGCGAAGTCCTTGGTTGTGTATTGGATCCAAGTGTTTCAAGGTTGAGGCACTTGCCGAGTTGAAAGCAACTGCCCCATAATCCATGATAGGTCTAATCAGAGTACGGTAAATCATTAATAGTGTTCGCCTGTCAGATCCCCACTGAGTGTTGGCCAGAATTTTTAGTAGATTTAGGCCTTTTTGGCATTTTACCTTTACATGATGTATTTGATGAGACCAAGTTAACTTTTTATCAAAGTATATCCCGAGGAATTTAATTGTGTCTGTATAAATAATAGGCTGATTTAATAGATTCAATGTTGGATTTTTTTGGCATTTTGTTTTTTTGCAAAAATGAACAGCCAGTGTTTTTGTACTTGAGAAACTGAAACCTGTGGTTTTCGACCATTCTTCAAGGTTATTCAATGCTTTTTGAAGCTTCCATTCAATATATTCGAGGGACCTGTTTCTTATATAAATTGCAAAATCATCAGCAAATATGGAGCAGTTAACTTCATTAGGTGTTGTATTTGCAATGCTATTTATGGCTATCAAGAATAATGTTACGCTCAGGGGAGACCCTTGGGGTGTGCCGTTTTCTTGTAAGAACGTTTGAGAGAGGTTAGGTCCTACTTTCACTCGGAATGTTCTGTCTTTTAGGAAGTTGTTAACAAATGTTAATAGTCGTCCTGTGAGGCCAACCTGTGAAAGTGTCCTGACCACATTATATCGCCACATAGTGTCATATGCCTTTTGGATGTCAAAGAAGACAGCAACTAAGTGCTCTTTATTTGAAAATGCAGTTTGAATTTCATTTTCAAGCTTCATTATCTGGTCGATGGCAGATCGGTTCCTTCTAAAGCCACATTGAGAAGTTGAGAAGAAGTTTTTAGAGTCTAAGTAATGGGTTAGTCTATCATTTACCATTTTTTCGATAATTTTCGAAGTGCACGAAAGAAGAGATATTGGCCGGAAGTTATTAATTTGTATATCTTTGGGGTTTTTCTTGATCGGAATAACTATTGCCTTTCTCCATGATTCTGGGAAGATACCTGTTGTCCAAAGTCTGTTATAAATAGAAAGAAGGAATAATTGAGCATTTAAAGGTAGTTTTTTCAGAAAAATATATGGGATTTGATCGGGACCTGCAGTTGATTTATCTTTGCATTTGTCCAGAGTATCTTTCATTTCTGCTAGGCTAAATGGATGGTTGTAAATTTCAGAATCTTCTGTGTCGAATTGGATGGTGTCTTTCTCTTTGGTTATTTTGTATAGCAAGAAGTCTGGGTTGTAATTGTTTGTTTTCGACATTGAGGAGAAATGCGAGCCTAAACTTTGAGCAATTTTGGATGGATCATTAATGATTCGGCTGTCGGCCTGAATTGCAGAAATGTGCTCATATTTGGTGGATCCTTGTATTGCATTCGTTTTCCTCCAAACTTCTTTTATGGTGCAATTACTGTTGATAGAACTGATATAGTTTGTCCAGGAGTTTTTTTTGCTTGCCCTCAATACCTTTTTTGCGATTGATCTCTTTTTTTTAAATTCGTTCAAGTCTTCTGGTGATTTAGTTTTTTTGAATTTATTTAGTGCCCTCTTTTTATTCGTTATTGCGATGCGGCACTCTTCATTCCACCAAGGGACCATTCGTCTATCTTTAAAAGTTATTGTTTTTGGAATACTTTTCTCTGCAGCATCAAGGATTTTTAGGTTGAGGAAAGAAATGTTTTCCTCCACTTCTGTGACCCTTTCTTTTCTCCTTTCTATTTCCTTTTCCAGCAGGCATGAAAATTTTTCCCAGTCGGCCCTTTTGAAAGACCACCTCGGTATTTCATTTGAATTGTTGGTGAAGTTATCATCGAGTGTAATGGTGATCGGGTAGTGATCGCTTCCATACAAAGTGTCTTTTATACTCCAATGAACTCTATGATAAATTCTAGTATCAACAAAAGATAAATCAATCGCAGAGAGTGACCCATTCGTACAGAAATGAGTCGGGGATCCATCGTTAATAAGAATGAGAAAGTTATTAGCGTTAATAAACTTCTCAATTTCAGCCCCTCTGTTTTTATAATCAGACAATGTAGAGCCCCACAATGTGCTGTGCCCATTCAGATCCCCAACAAGGATTACAGGTCTAGGGAGTTGATCCACTATGGTTTGAAGATCATTCGCTGTAAAATCTCTATTCGGTGGTATGTAAATATTACAAACTGAAATCGGTTCTGGATAGTAAATTTTTGTGGCTAGAACTTCATGGATAGATTTAATGTTTATTTCTTCCGAGTAAAAATCTTTTTTAATTATTGTAGCTACTCCACCCCAAGCGGCCTTACCATCAGATCTATCTTTTCGATAGACGTTGTACTTTTTCATGTCGAATCTCTGGGATTTCAAAAGGTGTGTTTCTTGCAAACAAAAACAGGTTGGGTTCTCTTCTGATAGTAACAATTTAAAATATTCGAAACGTTTGAAAAGTCCGTTACAGTTCCATTGTGCGATTAATGTTTTGGTAGATTTGACCATCATCAGATAAAAATAAAAGACAAAAAAAATACTGAAGTATGAAAAACAATTGGTTAGACTAATTAATCAGAGCTATCTTCAGTATTTATGGTGTTATCTGTAGAGTCCCACTGTCTCTTGAGAAGCTTTGATATTTTTATCTTAGAGCGCCGATTTGTAACCAGGTTTCTGGTGTCAGCCAACATGGCCCTCAGGCCTTCTATATTATCTGTAAATTCATGCACTAGATTGTTCAGATCTTTCGTGTCAGAAGCCATATCGATTAATTTTATTAAATCTTCAAATGAAATAGGGTATTTGTGACTGTTCTCATCGATGGATTTTCTGGCTTCTTCGAGGTTAATTTTAGTATTTTTAACGGTCTTTTTTATTTTTTTGCTAGCTGATTGTATTGCTTCCATAGGTGGGAATTCTTCAAAATTAACAATATTTTCTGAATCATAATTGGTGTCTAGCATAAGATTTATTTCCATGGTAGATACTGTAGAAGGAGGAGGGCTAGGGTGGCACCTTTTTATGCCAGAAACCACTGTCGGAGATGATAATGAATTTTTGCTGTTATCAACAGCTGTTTCTTTAATATAATTGGGCTCAGCAGTGACGGCTTTGTTTTGGTCAGCATCACCATGGTTACCAGAGTTCCGTTTCTCAGCATCGTCGCCTTTAATGTTTACATTGGCTTCTGTTGATGCTAATTGGTTGTCATGGTGACAGGCTGGGGTTGGCTTTACTGTAATACTAGGTAAAGACTGGTTAGGTGTATCAAGCAAGGAGCGATTGGAGATTATTGGTTCACTCTTTTGATTAATATCTGTGTTAAAATGAATCAATAATCCTTCTCCCTCTTGGGTCTGTATTTCTTGAATGTCATTGTCATTTTCTGGACAGTCAGTGGATATGTGGCCCGGTTGCTTGCAAATAAAGCACGTCACAATATCTTCGCTTAAGAAAATGCGATATGACACGTTCTCATGCTTTATTAATAATGAGGAAGGCAGTTTGTTAAGGTCTTCAGGTGGGATATAAACCTGTCGTCTAAAACTCAGGACATGGGCCAATCTTGGGTCCTGGTACCCAGCCCTAAGAAAATGCATAGGGGAGACTAATCTTAAACCTAAGCTTTTCAGTTCTTTTTCAATGATCTCATGGGGTATTGAAGGGCAAGCATTCGAAATAATTATCCTTTTTGCCGGATTTACTAGACGTTTTATTAATATTTCTTTATTATCTATGTTAATGGATTTATGGTTCTTTAGGAGGTTATCTACTGCCTCTTTGTTACTAAAATGAATGCAAAATCTAGAGTTTGAGATTCTTGAAGTGTAACGGATGTATTTTGGGTCAATTAATGCTGCAATTTTCAATACATAATCTTTCTGTTTAATGCCAGGGTATGTGTGTAATATAATAGCGTTTTCTCGTTTTGAAAACCGTTCCGTAGCGGTGGCTTTGGCATAGCTGGTTGTAGCTTCTGTTAGGTTAGGGTTGGATGTGACTTTAAAACTGATATTTTTAAAGTCATTTTGTACATTTGACGTGTCTGTTTGCTTTATATTTGTTCGATTCATGGTGCTGAGTTTGGCTGAAGACATCTTTTTATGTCGCTTCAGAGCCTAGAGCTCTGGGCAACTAAATAGGGCGTCTAGCCCCCCAACCTTTCACACAAATGACAACTGTCTGTTATTTTATGGAACACGCGCACTCAAAATGTCTAAAAAACACAAAACAGAGTAACTTTTTGCATAGACAACACATAAAAATTACAAAAAATGTCAGACTGACCTGAAGTGTGGCTTCTTCGAAGAGGTCCCAAACAGCTGATCCCCCTATGTATATATATATACCGTAAAACGAGGTGACATTGTGACTAATGGGGTGACTTTGTGACAAGCCTATTTTTCTACAGTTTTTGAATTTCCCTCCTTAAAAAGAATAAGGTTACGCAATTCAGTGTACTTGTCAGTTGGTCAGTAATGTGCTGCAACCTACTGGCCACATATAACTTCTTTCATTCCATATACCATGGTGCTTTATTTCATATATGTTTGATTGTTTTCATTTAGTTGAGACTTTGAAATAAAGCACCATGATAAATGGAATGAAAGAAGTTATATGTGGCAAGTAGGTTGCAGCACATTACTGACCAACTGACAAGTACACTGAATTGCCTAACCTGATTATTTTTAAGGAGGGAAATTCAAAAACTGTAGAAAAATAGGCTGGTCACAAAGTCACCCCATTAGTCACAATGTCACCTCGTTTTACGGTATATATATATATATATATATATATATATATATATATATATATATATATATATATTGTGTTATATACCATGAACATAGTGATGTTCCGTATATTATACTGGTATGATATTGAGGTTATAGTGAGACTTGGTACACGGGCTATCTCATCTCTCATTATTTTCTTGAACGATGCTTTAATAAAAATCAAAATTATATTTTGGGGAAAAAAAATGTAAACTCTAAACTCTAAGTTTCCTAGAGTCAATAATTAAGAACAAAAATTAAACGAGCATAAAGCATTCTTTAATATCAGTCAAGCTTTATCATTATTAAAATGCTCTGAGGGGGCATAAATGAGGAAGGGGCCTTTTTTGTTTTCCTATTAAGTACCTTTGTTTTTGTTTGTGTGGAGATATCTGTCTCTCGTTTCGCCTAATAATGGCTAAATATGAAATATGAAAGAATCAAGTAAATATATACAGGAGAAAAAAAGAAAAATATTCGGTCAACTCATAAAACACTTTGGGCCCACGCATGCGCAGTACGCCTTTATTTATAAGTGTGTATAATTAAAGATGTTCTTTTCATTTATTGGAAATGATTTGTTTCAACTACTACGTAGAGAATTATAAAATCAGACGACTTGGAGTATTATGCTTGTATTGCCGAATTATCACAAGTAAAAACTTTTAATTAATAATAAAAAAAAATATAGTACTTTAAAGAACAAACATAAAAAAAAATAAGTAAATGAAATTTATGTGACTTTGAGAAATAGCATTTAGCAAAACAATGTCTAATCGCAGTAAGTTGGTAAGTGAAAGTTGTGTGTTGCACGCATCGCATCAGATTTTTTTTTCTTTTTCTTTAACTTATTAGAAAAAAATTGATGAAACTCATCAATTTTTTTTTTGGAGATGTATATTCTATTACTTCTTCAACAATTGTTGTCCAAATGAGATCACTCTCAACCACCAGGTTCTTCGTTCTTAATAAATTTTCTTGATTTTTTTTCCATGTTTAGGTTTCAATAGTCAAAACAAGCCTCATAACGCAGACAGACCAAGTAAACTATCAGGGACTTACGTTCGAAAGAAGGATGACATGGGGTCCTCATGTTAAAATAAAATATACGACGCTTAAAAAAAGACAACTGAAAGTAAAATAGAAATTAAAGACAAATAGGTACATATTTATTTTGAACAATATGGACATAATCATCACAGATATACGGAACAGCTAAAAAGACACACTTAAATAAAATTCAAAGATGTCAATCAAATCTTTTACTACTCATAACTAACGCATCCTGGTACGTGACTAACCAGATCCTACAAACGGATCTCCACCAGCCAACAGTTGACCAGTACACAGCGACTCTCTACAAACGTTTTCACACTAACCTACATGGGCATAACGATCGCCTCATAATGGACATTGCAACAGCTGATATCCCAATAAATACGAGGAGGAGATTAAAATGGCGATGGATGAGAGATCTCACTTAAACAGCTCTAGTAATTGGAAGGGGGTGCTGCTGAGAACTTTTCTTTCCCATGCCTGACATGTCCTCGTTTTCTCATCCAGCCAACACATTCGCTAATTGTCAGCATTATGCAGACAGGTGCGAATAAAAAATACAAGTAAAAAAAAAATGATCTAAACGTTAAACATTACTTAATGTTAAATTATGAAATAATTAAAAGCCAAAGTTTCGCCATTTCAAGAATTTAAACATGTTGAAGTTGACATCAACTTGTAGTAGCTTCAACATTTTTATTTTTTTAAATATTTTTACCGTTGAAAGAACAATGCATCAGAAGTACCAAAGTGCAATTAGTTTAATTTTTGAATTTTTATTTTTCCAATGGCAGCCATATTATTTTCTAAAACCCGCGTATCTTTAACTGTTTCAGTGCTCAGCTTTAAATCTTACTTATCCTATAATATTCAAATAAAGACCAATCTCTTTAGAAAGGTCTGACCTTAAATAAAGGTTATTAAAATTATGAACTTAAAACTTAGTATAACGGTCCATGAATTTCATTTTGTGGACTCAACTAATTAATAGAATATAAAACATGGAAAAATCCTAAAATTAGTATTAAATGCAAAGCGCTAAAAAGCATATATTATTTTCTGTCCGTTTCAACGAAATGAAATTTTGACAGTTTAATCCACTACCCACTATCTAAATCTGGGCTAAATTTCAAATTTTCATTTTCATGCCTAACAGAGAAAATAAGCATTTAAACTTTTGGCATTTTGAAAATTTCAAGAATTTAAAAATGAAAAACTGTGCAAGTCCACAGCTCGAAAACTTGTGAATTTGGAGAACGCACCTTTATCTATCTAATAAAAAAATAGCAAACCCTTTGTCATTTGCCTTCTTGTAAAAAATAATTTGGATTGACCCAATAAAAAAATGGAAAATCGCTTCAGTGTGACCGAGTGTCTTCCTCGATAACAAAGTTGCGTCCGGTCCTAATCCTCGCTATCTACCCCTCGACGTCTTGGCCTTTCCTTATCTGCCGGTAGAGAGGGCCAACACCAACCAAGAATAATTTAGTCCTTTCGGTGAAAGAATGCACTGGGCCATTTTTCATGTCAAAGCTATCAGAGGTACCAGTCTCTAGAATTCTAATTTTAAAGACCTTTGGACTAAAGCCATGAAGAGCTATAGTTTACTGGAGAAAGGTAACGAAGGTTAAATGTCCAGTCATAGTTTTTCATGTATTTGAAAATGATTATAATATGGAAGATATACATTAGTTAAGTCTAATCCAGTGTTGATGCTTATTACTATATTTTGGAATTGAGGAATAATAATTAATTGGACCTTTTTTGGAAATGCAGGATTTGTGCAAATCATGCGATTCATGTATGAAATAAGCGTTCTTACACGATTTAAGAAATAAGCGAAAATATTAGTACAATTTTCAAAATTTATGACTGTTTAATACCAGAGTTTAAGAAAGGAATATTTCAAAGCATGGGGTCTAATCCGAGCACTTAAAACGTTCCTGTAGAACAGGATTTTTCCTCTAGGCGTTTATCCATTTTACACGCTTCAAGGGAATTATTCTGAGAGATTTTTTTTCTTTTTCTTCCTTTAAAAGACTAAATATTTAACCCTTTAACCGGGGAGTTCCCTTTTAAATTACGCATCCTACAACGGGCGTGAGCTCTTTCACTAGGACGTGTATATACGTCCCGCCCGGTGCAATGTAACTTCATATTATTATTTTTTACATTTATGCTTAAAATAAATGGGAAGGCTATGAAATATATTCGTTTTCGTTTATTTATATATAAACCACAAAGGAAAACACAAAATGACAAACGAATAGAAAAGAATATCAACAAAAATATAAAAGTATCGAATTAAGAAATTATAAATTTATAGCCTTAACCTATTATAAAGAGTACAAAAAATTATATACTTATATAAATATAAATTAAATTTATTATTATTATAAATATTATAAATTATATATATATATATATATATATATATGTGTGTGTGTGTGTGTGTGTGTGTGTGTGTGTGTGTGTGTGTGTGTGTGTGTGTGTGTGTGTGTGTGTGTGTGTGTGTGTGTGTGTGTGTGTGTGTGTGTGTGTGTGTGTGTGTGTGTATAATATATATGTATAAATTCACGTCGTTACATGTATCGATGACTAATCACTCTGTTGTACGAAAATATAAGTCCCACCCATTCCAGGGCACAACATATATTTCAAGGACGTATACATACGTCCTGCCCGTTCACGGTAGCGTTTAGGTTGGACGCCTATATACGTCCCGCCCGGTTAAAGGGTTAAAGAACAATAATATAATAAATGAATTGTTATAAATTCAGGTAGTATCATAATCTCGAAATAATTATTTTAAGTACTAAACCAAAGTAATATTCGAATAGTAAGTGCTTGCACGCAGTTGGTAAAAATGTCAGCTTTTTTTAAAAATCATTCACTATTTATCAGGAAATGAATTTAGAAATAATGTTTACGACCTTTCATAATCAAATCCACTAGTAATTTTGGATTACGATAAAAAATCTAGAATTAAACAGTAACTATTAAATAATTATGTCGAATTGAAGCCATATCCTACTTAAACAATGATAAGAATTAATATGATTCATAAAATTTTGTGCATTTTAGGCAATAATGATTCTTCAGAATTTTTCAGGGTCACTACTATGCTTTATTTAATAATTTTTTTATAATAGTATTATTTTGTATTTACCATTAAATATCTGATGTGATGCGCCTAACACACAACTTCCACTTAACGACCCACTTAGAGTAGAAATCAATGTTTTAATGAATTTGTAAACGCCTATCACATTGTATTTGATTCTCATTTTTTCATTATTCTCCATAAGATATAAAGTATTGAAATTAGTACTTTTCGATTCATTATTATTTATTTATTTTTAGATGTAGCATAAAAAACTTTTATTTCATCAATAGTCGAGGTTTTTTTATTTTTTAACGTTTTTTGTAAAACGTTCGTGATAAATAAAAGTTCTTGTTTCAACAGAAGTAGTATTATTTACCGCTTGTTAACCTGGAAATACTTACGGATCGTATGTCTCCGTGAATCAAAGTCTGATACTCATCTCTCGATTGGTTAAATATTTTTAACCATAATCTAATATTTACCACAGCATCACCTTTAAGCTTATGCACAACAGTGTGTGTTCCAATAACGCTTTCAAATTTGGCGGTTTGAAGCTCAACGCGGATAGACACTACACCTTCAACATCATATAACAAACTCGCAAGTCCACGGATCTCAGATAAGCTCTTGATATCAATCACCAATAATGTCTCTCTCATTTGCTAACCGAAAACCTAATTTTCGAATTTCGCATTTTAGTCTCAAATGCCTTGCTATAAACAGGCAACGATTTCTGTTCCAATAAACCTTCATTCGTAAATCTTTTATGGAACTAAAGTTTTCAAACTAAAATATAATTACTATATGTTATTTTGTATTAATATTTTTTACATCGCAAAAATCTATTTTACATTTTTTGAAAAACATTTAAATTTATAAAATTATTTAATTATTATTAAAACGCCGTCACATGCTTCAATAAGCTTACAAAACCACTTACAGAAATAAAACGACTGGTGCAAAAACTAAATAATAATTAAAAACGGCCATCTCATCTGCTGATTGCCTATATGTTGTTGACTGGCGCGGATATACGAATGAAGTTAAAAAAAATCTGGTGCGTGCGCGCAACACACAACTTTCACTTACCAACTTACTTAGATTAGAAATTGACGTGTTTTGCTAAATATCATTTCCCAAAGTCACACATTTTTCTACATTCATATCTTATTTTTGTTAATCGTTAAAGCCGTTTTTGAGTAAATAAAAAAAACCCGTGAAAATTATACACAATTTATTAAGTAAAGTCCCCCCTCCCGTAGATCAATTTTGACGAAATTTTTACAGTCATATCTCGGGCATATAAATACATCAAATACCAAGTTTGATCAAAATCGTTAAAACCGTTTTTGAGTAAATAAAAAAACCTGTGAAAATGATACAAAATTTATTAAGTAAAGTCCCCCCTCCGGTTTATCAATTTTGATGAAATTTTCACAGTCATATTTCAGGCATATAAATAGATCAAATACTCAGTTTAATCAAAATCGTTAGAGCCGTTTTTGAGAAAATCGAAAAAAACTTAAAAAGTTATTAAATAAAGTACCCCCTCCCTTTGAGCAAATTTGATGAAATTTTTGCTGTCCCATCGCGGGCTTATACATACTCTAAATACCCAATTTCAGGTTTGCAGGATCTATAGTTTTTGAGCTAGTCTGTTCACACACAGACACACAGACACACACACAGACCATTTCGCGGGACTTGGTTATTTTGACTCAGGGGACCCCAAAACGTGTATTTCCGTTGAAAACCGGAAGTCGAAAATATTTACGATCGCAATACTTCCACTTACTATATATTTCATATATAGGTAAGTGAAAGTAAAAAATAAAAAATTCACCAAGTAAGTAGTTGTTATTTATCTGTGACAGTATGGCAATGCAAAATATAAAATTCTGTGGTTACCATCATGATTTATCATTACTTGTTTCATTTTAATTTGTTTTATTTAAGTTTTACCATAATGCTCTAAAGCACCAATATTTATAATACTTAATTTTGTTTTCAAGGGAATTTTTTCGAATAAATAAAAAAAATTATTTATGTTTATTTTCAAATTTTTTTGGATTGGATTTTCATTTATATCGTGTTTTTATAATAACCTATTTATATCGGAGATCAACTAAAATATTTTATTTTTATAATTCAACAATGAAAAGATATGCTGGTTTTATTCAGCCATCACTTAAGGGTGAATAACCTAACGTTTTTTCTAATTGTACTGATTTTCTATTTTTTCTTATCACCCAAGAAAGTAGAAGATATAACCAAAAAAACAATAAAAGTTTCTGAAAATAAGTAATAGAAAAAAATTAAGAAATTAATTCCACATTCTGAATTGGTTCAAAGCTGACTCACAATTTACTGGCCACAAGCCGAGGCTATATTTATTGCATGTTTGACCTGTCTCAGTCTTGTTCCAGTTTTGTTTCTATCATTTTAAATATTTTAATTTAACAAGGAATGTAGTAATCCAGTGTAGCATGGAACCGAGGCATGCCAAGGTAGTCGGAATCCTTTGCCCAAAGCATTCATTTGAATAGAATCGTCACAAATCTTCAGATGGACTATACATAATTTAAGCAGTATAATGGAGATGACACTTGTAATATTTTTTTTTTACTTTCACTTACCTATATATGAAATATATAGTAAGGGAAAGTATTGCGATCGTGAAAAATTCCGATTTCCGGTTTTCAACTGAAATACACGTTTTGGGGTCCCCTGGGTCTAGATAACCAAGTCCCTCAAAATGGTCTATGTGTGTGTGAACAGACTGGCTCAAAAAATATACCGTGCGAACCTGAAATTGGGTATTTAGTGTAGATATATACGCGATGTGACAGCAAAATTGCTTAAAGGGAGGGGGTACTTTATCTAATAACTTTTTACGCTTTTTTCGATTTTCTCAAAAACAGCTCAAACGATTTTGATTAAACTGAATATTTGATGTATTAATATGCCCGAGATATGACTGCAAAAATTTCATGAAAACTGATCAACCGGAGGGGACACTTTAATTAATAAATTTTGTATCATTTTCAGGTGTTTTGTTTATTTACTCAAAAACGGCTTTAACGATTTTTATCAAACTGGGTACGCCTTTAATGACCGACCATCGGTTCATAATTGAAGCCGCTCTGTTCATTTTATGGAAATTATTTGTTTCATGGTAACTAAATGAAGTTTTCAACAACTACTTTGAGAATTATAGAATCAGACGACTTGGAGTATTATCCTTGCATTGCCAAATTATTACAAGTAAAAACTTTTGTTTAATAATAAAAAAAAATTAGTGGTTTTAAGGAGCAAATAAAAACAAAAATAAGAAATGAATGCGTGAAAATGTGTGACTTTGAGGAGTGGCAATCAACAAAACACCTCAATTTCTAATATATTCTAAAGTAAGGTGGTAAGTGAAAGATGTGTGTTGCACGCACGCACCAGATTTTTTTTTTTATTATTATTTATCAAAAGTAACAACAGTATTAAAATTGTATTTAATATTAAAAAACTAACCGTACTAATCCTAAAAAAATATGGATAAGGACACTTACTTTTTAAGAAAAAACCCATATCTTTAATAACGTTTCTAAATTAGAAGGTGTCGAAGCCATCTTCTTTTCGGACGTATGTGTGGATTATTAGGAATGGAGGATGAAGTAAGGGTGTTTTTTTGAATATATGAATACATTACAGAGTGGATAGCATAACAGGTAAAAATGCTATCCAATCATGCTGACCTTAGGATTTTTTAAGGTCGCGGATTGTAGGTATTAAGGAAGGATTGTAACCTTAATAGGTGGTCCTCCTTTCGAAGTGAATAAAAAATCCTTAGTTATGGGAAATAAAATGTAGATTCCGATCCTGTGCGATGCCCGCTATTCCTTAACATCTCTAGCCTAGTTAATCCCTGATAGACAAATTCTGGGAAACTCACTCTAGCATCGTACCGTTAGCATTAGCAGCATAAAGGGACGTTAAATATATAAACAAACAATGCACATTACACTGAAAATTGTTTTTCAGCAAGAGCTCCGTGTATCGTTGAGGTTACAAGTTTTCAACTTATTCCTTCTTCAAGTATTTCTGTCGAAATCTAATGGAATTATTAGCAAAGAAGCCGATATAATTGACTCATTGATTGGAATCTAGTCCCTCCAACATGTTTTTAATGTTGATGGTGTAGTTCCACTAGCATCATCGTTTTATACAAGGTAGCAGCACCCTTGAAAAATGAAATATCCCCTGTCCCGTAAAATAAAATAAAAAATGATACTATAGAGAGTTATATATTTTATATTCGTTTAAGGAATACCAACCCCATGTCTCCTTAAGGAGGGGACAGCCCCCATTTTACTAATTGAAGCGTCAACAAAACATATAATTATAAAATATATAATGTTTTTTTTTTTTTTTTTACCAAACTGTTAAATTTGCCAAAGCCATTCTTCAGAAATGTCTATAGCTAATGTTATGTTGTTAGAAAAGATTCATTGAACGTATGAAAGGTGGCATGGGTATAGGCACTGAACGATAGAAATATATGTTACCTTTTTGTAGAATATCTTATTAAGTTTTCAATTATAATTACAGAAAGCAGCTAACGTTTGTAAATAAGTAAATGAGTGAGGGGCTACGATTAAGCCACAAGTCCAACTCGTTCGAGCAACTTTAGATTAGACACCGCGATGGCGCTAATATGTTCGCCATCGGATGATATAATGATCCTGATTGGACGCGACCTCAGCACATCCCTTAGCCTTCAATTAAACTCCAAGTCATTGGTTATTGCCCTAGTTCGCAACCGCCAATAGCAGGCTCTGTTACATCCCACGATGACTTTGAAACTGAATAAATAGGCTATTGGAAAATGGAAATTAGCCGATTAGAGCGGTGTCAACTTGGGTTATATAACTTGAACGAGTAACATACTTCACAAGCTTTGAAACTTAATTTTCTTTTGGAAAATTTCGGTTTTTTCGGAACAATAAAAAAATAAAATAATAATAAATAAATAAAATAGCCTTCCACCAAAATTAAACAGTTAAATAATAATATAATAATTTAGGAAAGACTGATATAGATCATTTTTCAATGGTTCTAAATGATATGCTAAATCGCAAAGGACTAAAATTCCTACATACCAATATTCAAGTGGAGTAACTTGGCCAAACCAGAACTCAAGACTTCTGTAACATAAGTAGTTCCCGGGGGAATCTTTTTCATATAATTTTTTTTTTCGAAAAACAACTTAATTCCGTAATTTTTGATTTTACTTATTATTAATAAAACCAATATTCCCCAATATCTTGAAAATATGAAAAATCAAAAACTATATCAAAGCAATTCTGTTAAAATCTTTTTTGAGTCACAGTAGGTACTTTGACTAAAGCTGCTAAATGTTGAATTTCATACTGAATACACTCAGGACCACAAATATGTGTTATTTATAGCCTAAAAGAGGCTTATGGCGGCCAAAGAATTAAAAAAAAATCGAAATGCTATTCAGAAATTACCAATAAAAGAAAAATAAAATAAAATAAATAATTGTACAAATGAAATAAAACTAAATAATATATAAGTATATTATATAAAGCAGAAGTAACTCAACTTAAGTGATATATACACAGATGAAATCTAAATTAAAAATATAATCATATACAAAAAATAAATAATATGGGGTCACCTGTGGAGTATTAGTTAGCATAACCAACCACTGCACAGGAGGTGGGGTCACCTTTAGTATAGCGTTTAGCATGGCATCCTACAATACTAAAGGTCTCAAGTTCGCACCCAGCGGTGGCCCTAGGATTTTTTAATGGGAGTAAAAAAGCTTAGCCATGCCGTCCATCGGACAGGACGTAGAATGGAGGTCCCGAGCCTGTACGATGTCAGGAACTCGTTAAAGATCCCTATCCTAATTATAACTGGATAGGCAAAATTTAGGACTCCAACTGTAGCAGCGTCCGATTAGCCTTAGCAGCATAAAACGACAATAATTAATTTATCAATAATTAATAATTCAAAATAAAGTTTTATTTTTGATTCCTAAAGCCAATAAATCATAAATAATTTTATTATTATTAATATGAGACATTATTTAATTTTTTGGTTGCCTATTGAAAATCTACTGCGTCCAAACAATTGGAAGCGGCTAAAACACCTTTGAGAAAGTGAAAGGTGCATTAGTACCTTGTTATGCTTACACATAGAAAACGTACCCGCTCGTTACACGCTGCAATGCTTTTAATTGGTTGTGAATAAAAATTTTTTTGCTACTAGAGTTGTATAACAAAGTAGTAATTATATTATAATTATTGTAATTTACGTTCATAACTATTGATGTAACGATAGAAGAAAAAATACCTGTTAGATGGTATATAAAATCTAGTACGACTTATTTAGTCAGTGAAGACAACTTAATTGTCGTAAAACAATAACAGTTGACATTATAAACCTCACTTCTTTCAATGCCATAAATCAAAAATAAGCAATTTTTACTTCTCAATGCAGTGTAAGAGTAGTATATCCTTGATGATTGTTAAATTTTAATCTCATTAAATTATACTGGGTCCCATTAAATTATAATTCAAAGCATTATACTGGGTGTCCCAGACCTAGTGTAAAAAAAAAATTGGGTAATACTGCATGTTAAAAGGGATCTTTTGAGGAGATAGAATTCTTTTTGTTTTTATTTTAAAAATCTTACTTTTTTCTAAAAATGGCAGTTTTCTCTACTTTGGTTTAGCGTAGAAACTTTCAGTGGGCCTTTTAACGCGCAAAACACAAACAATTTATTAAAACTTAAATTATTAATAGTTTTTGAAAATTCCTCGCTCCTCACTGGAGCATCCTAGAAGCTGTCGAATTTCCTAAAAACTGCGGAATTTAGTTAGCTTTTTATTGGTGTAACCCATGATACAATTGCACTTCACGTTTTGAGTCTAAAATAAGTTTTTCTGATGAAAAACACGCTAGAGAATGTCACTGCTGGGGCAATGAGGAAGCGCGCTAGAGCCTGCAACCAAAGTAATGGATGTCCAGCTTCCCATGAGTTAGAGTCAGTTTTACTTTTTTAAGACTAGAAAGAACAATAAATGAATCATAAATAATATAAAAAGGGTAATAATAATCTAAAAAGATAAAAAATAATATTATTATTGTAGATCCATATTAAAATGGATTGCAGCGCGTGTTCAAAATGTCCTCCATTACTTTGGAAGCAGGCTTATCTTCAACATTTTTCAAATTTTAGAAGAGTAGAAAAAAGTTTAATTTATTTTAAGCAAAGTATTTTTTTAATTTAAATTATGAGTTTTTTTTTTTACTTTTAGATTATTATTACCCTTTTTTATATTATTTAGGATTCATACATTGTTCTTTCTAGTGTAAGTTTAGTCTTTCATACATTGTTCTTGTTCTTAAAAAAGAAAAACTAACTCATCTTTTAGGAATTTTAATGCTGATTAATAAAATATCATCGTTTTTGTTTCTACGCTAAAACAAAGTAGAGAAAACTGCCATTTTTTAGAAAAAAGTAAGATTTTAAAAATAAAAACAAAAAAAAATTCTATCTCCTCAACAGATTGAGATAGGAAACTCTTTTCTGCGCCATTCTACCCCGTTTAACATGCAGTATTACCCACATTTTTTTTACACTAGGTCTAGGACACCCAGTATATGAAATTTTCAACGAGGAAGTCATAAATAAAAAATGAACTGTTTAAAACTAAATTTCAGAAATAGCAAATAAAAAATAAAGTAAAAAACAGACATCAGCATGGTATTTTGCAATAGTTATGTAGGAAGTTTCTCCGGAATCCGAATGGCGTCCCCAAATTCCCCTCCCCGTTGGGAACTAATGCATTGCCGGCGATAAGGGCTCTCTCGGACTTCTCACGAAACGTGAAAGCAACAGGTGAGAGGAGGAGAAGTGAACCACTACAAGATAAACTAAATGTTATGTGTTGAAACTGAGGAGTTTCCGGCTCGCACATTCTCCTAGCATAGTCTCAAAAGTTTATTTACATTTTAACAACTAACAATTAGATTTCTAAGAACTAAAAAAAAAATAAACTAACTTCTTTACAAAAAAAAGTGAACCTTACGCTTTTTACTCAAAAAATAAATAAAATAATCGTCCATTAGTGCTAGATCTTCTTCTTCGAGAAAAAAAAAGATGTTCTTCGATGTTGCTGTATTCTCATAAATAAAATGGTGAGTAAGGAGGATCCTACCTTACATAGATGATGTATTCACAGTAAATCCACCGATGTGTTGTGTACATACCGTCCTAGTATAAATATTATAGATCTATGATATGCAGGATCTTAATTACTTAAGATGAGATGAGAAGAAATAAGGCGGGTGAGGGCACGATTGGTGAGTTGGTGAGAAAATAGATCGACGTGCAACTGGTATAGTACGACTCATAATGCCGGCCTTACCGTCGTGTTTGTGGCCCTTAATACCACTATAGCCAGTAATCATACACCATATATGTATGATATTGGTTTCTTAATTATATTTAAAATAAAAACGCTTTTTAAAATATTTATATAATTATCATTTATTAACTAATAAATTAATGATTAATATAGAAAGAAAAAAAAGAGATCATTATAACAAAAAAGGGCCTGTGATAAAAATAAATTTACATCAGAGAAAAAGAAAGATAAAATAGAAATTAACTAGGGGTTTAACAATTACAGTGGACGAAATCGACCAGTTTTTGATAAATCTTGGGATGAAAATTTTGTAGTTCACTTATTAACCCATTATTAAGAATAATAATCGTCACCGGTTAATTATTTTCCGAACTTTAATCAGAAAACTGTTGAATTGCGTTAAGATGCATTTAGGGAGAAGATTTGACATACAATCAGATCAAATCAAGCTCATAGGTCAGGTTTTTTTCCAGATATAATTGGTGTTATGGCTAATGAGTTGCCATGTAGGGTCTTCCTTCCTATCTGCGTACGTATTTTTACTTTCACTTACCTATATATGAAATATATAGTAAGTGGAAGTATTGCGATCGTGAAAAAATTCGACTTCCGGTTTTCAACGGAAATAAACGTTTTGGGGTCCCCTGAGTCGAAATGACCAAGTCCCGCGAAATGGTCTGTGTGTGTGTGTGAACAGACTAGCTCAAAAACTATAAACCGTGCGATCCTGAAATTGGGTATTTAGTGTAGGTATATGCCCGCGATGTGACAGCATAAATTTCATCAAAATTACTTTAAGGGAGGGGGTACTTTACTTAATAACTTTTTAGGTTTTTTTCCGATTTTCTCAAAAACGGCTCTAACGATTTTGATTAAACTGAGTATTTCATCTATTTATATGCCCGAGATATGACTGTAAAATTTTCATCAAAATTGATCAGCCGGAGGGGGGACTTTACTTAATAAATTTTGTATCATTTTCACGTGTTTTTTTTTTATTTACTCAAAAACGTTTTTAACGATTTTGATCAAACTTGGTGTTTGATGTATTTATATGCCCGAGATATGACTGTAAAAATTTCATCAAAATTGATTAACCGGAGGGGGGACTTTACTTAATAAATTTTGTAACATTTTCACGTGTTTTTTTTTATTTTCTCAGAAACGGCATGAACGATTTTGATTAAACTTAGTATTTGATCTATTTATATGCCCGAGATATGTCTGTAAAAATTTCATCAAAATTGATCAACCGCAGGGGGCACTTTACTTAATAAATTTTGTATCATTTTTACGTGCTTTTTTTATTTACTCAAAAACGGCTTTCACGATTGTGACCAAACTGGGTATTCGATGTATGTATATGCCAAACGTGTGATTGCCAACATTTCATCAAAATTAATCAACCGAAGGGGGGACTTTACTCAATAAATTTTGTATCATTTTCACGGGGTTTTTTATTTACTCAAAAACGGCTTTAACGATTAATAAAAATAAGATATGAATGTAGAAAAATGTGTGACTTTGGGAAATGATATTTAACAAAACACGTCAATTTCTTATCTAAGTAAGTTGGTAAGTGAAAGTTGTGTGTGGCGCGCACGCACCAGATTTTTTAGTATAGTAGTAGTACAGAAAAGTAGCATCTCACAGCCAAATTCAACCCACTACCTTGAACATAGTAGTTCACTGGTTTACAACTGAGCTACATCCTCTCAAGAACTTAAGACCAATATAATGAGGAGGTGGACAACCCTAATAATTGTCTATTTTAATCCATACGTCCACATTAAATATAGACCTAATGGACGACCTAAACGGATAGAGACCTGGTGATGTAAGGATGGAGGGACCAGAAATAACTGTCATCTTCGGAACTGCGTAACTTGTAAATGCCTGCGATTATAACGGGTCCCAAAAGTTCACATGGAATTCCTTACCATTTGATTTTTCTGAAGAGAAAAAAAAACTCAAAATAATCTAAGAAACCTTTGACAATTGAAGGGGTCGGGGCAAAATAGTGCCAAGCAACATTTTTAACAAAAATAAACTGTAGCTGCAGTCTGCTGTATATTACGTAGGACTATATGTCTATGATGAAAATGCTATCTGAATAGACTATAAAGTCTCTATATAATCCTATTTTGGTGGCATTTCCATCATCGACATATAGTACTACGTAATATGCAGTACACTGCAGCTACAGTTTATTTTTGTTAAAAATGTTGCTTGGCACTATTTGGCCCCGACCCCTTCAATTCGTGGGTAGCATAGCTCTTATCTAAATAAATGTTTGAGAAATTGAAAAGGTTTAAGTCTCTCGATTGTACAGATTATTGTTAACTTTGGCATTCCTTCTATACAGGAGGATTTTATTTATTTATATTTTTACGTAATTGGCATCTGCGCTGTAGCTCATCTAGCAAATTTGTGGAGAAAGCAAAGGAATTTTATTTTATATATATTTTTTTATATTTTAATTTATTTGTGGATAATTCAATAAAGAGAAAAATAAAGATTTTAACTTATCGGTCTATTTTATAAAAGTATTCAAAAGAATGATAAAATAGAAAACTTATAAGTTTTATTGATGGATGTTAGAGCTTGTAAAGGCAAGGAGATTCGAATCATGTTTTATGACTGTGCTGGGATCTGGGATAAAAGTGCTCGAATTTTCATATAGTAATACTTCTGAAACAAAATCTTATAGAGTACGAAATGTAATGTTCCATGCGTTTTAGATCTGCGCCCACTAAGAGCAGGTAGGAATAACCTCGTAGAAAAGCAAACATCGATACACAGCATCGATGCCACAATCCCCAATAAAAAATTTATTTAAAAAAAAATATTTTTTGTTAATTTAAGAAATAAAGTTTTTTCATTCTTTTTAGCACACTTTTACAGGGTTTTTTTTTTTTTTTAGCACACTTTTATCTTAATATCTTTTTGTTTTTTTGAGATTTTCTGATAGATCCTGCTATTGTACCTAGGTACCTCTATATAGGTACCTTGGTACCTATACAAAATAAATATTGTAACGTGAAAAAAAAAAGAAGTGATTGAAAAGAGTTCTAGACTTTTTGCTGGAACAGTTACAAACTGTTCTAGTACATGTTCGTGACTGTTCGAGAATCTTCTGTATTTGTCGATGCTTGAAGATTGAATCATATGGTTACTTACGGTTACTCATAGGGTTACTTGTTAATGTGTCGTTACAAATTGATACTTTTTGTAATAATGTTAATTATACGAGTTTGTATGACATTGTGAATTATTATTTTCATCTAATAAAAAATATTTCAACCCGTAGTAGTGTTACAATTTCTTTAGGTTACGAGAGAAAATTATTATACAAATATTTTCATCATGGGGTCACCAGCAAGAAAATTATCTTGTGAAATTTGGATTTATCTTTTTGGAAAAAGGGTTCCTTTTACAAATTATAGTAACGATTTTTCAAACATTCCTTAAGTTTGTCACAGCAAAAAAAAAAAAAAAAGTGCGTAATCACGACCTGACATTTTTTTTTATTTTTTTAAATTACGAGTAAAACAGGGATTTAGAGTCTTCTCGCAAATTACCAAAAGTGTCCAGATAGAGAGAGAACGAGAACTTATATTCCGTTGATTTATAAAAAATTTCCTTATCGAGGCCAATACTTTACACTTACATGAAGACATCAGTGCTATGGAACGTTTACATAAAACAAAAAAAAAAAATAAAATAAAAAAATAACACCAAAAATAATCTGTATCTATCCAAGGTGTTGGATATATACATTTTGTACCATGATTCGAAGTCCGGAAGATCCTGAGGAGAAGCACTACTTTTATGAGAGAGTAACGAAGAAACTATAATTTATAATAAATAAATTATAGTGTGATCATTGAATTCAATTTACGAATACAAAATAAAATAAAGAATTAAGAATAGCAATCAAGACTTAGAAAAAAAATTGGCTATTCACCTTTCCGCTTATCTTATCAATTATTTCATTCAAGCCAACTAACTTCCCAGTTTGTCAACTACCTAGGTTTTACCCGCCAAGAAAAATAAGTCCACATCAAGTTCTTCCCAAGGTTAATTTCCCTAAGATTGTGGTAAGAGAGGCGGCGTTTTACTTTGATAATTACCATGTTTTTGACAAATAATCCTACTTTTTACTACAATTAATTTTTATACTTATTAATAATACACGTAACCAACCGGTCGTAATTGAAGATCCATTTTCTTCTCTTGTAATTTTCTCCTCCTTTACAACCCAGACAACATTAAAAAAAGTCATAAACAAGTTTTATGCCGCCGTCGTAACATCGCTGATGAAATTATATCTGGTTATGACCGTTTTATGGGGATTCCGAGTACCTTTCAGCCTATTAAACTAGTTATTTTTTTTTCTTATAAAAAAATCCGAGTAAAATTGATCAATTCGTATTCCTAAGATTTAGAGAAAATCCGCTTCTTCAATGAGACTGGTCTATCTCAAATATGGAATTTAACTATTCTACAATCTACAATTCTAAAGGTCGCAGGTTCCCGTATCGCGGTGACTCTAGGATTTTTTAATGGGAGTAAGAACTCCTAGTGTATGCAGTAGCTTGGATAGGACGTCAAATGCTGCTCTTTGAAGATCCTTATCCTAATTTTACCAAACAGTTAAGAAAACTAAAAATATTTTATTTGTTTGCGTTTCTTATTTCCGAACAAAAATACAGATTTGTTTGTACAACGAAAATTAAGTTGAGAAAAAATAACACATTTCTACTTAGGTTTTGTTTGTTTTAACGTAGCTTTATTGCCACTAAGGCTAATCGGACGATGCTACAGTGGGGAATCCTAAATTTTGCCTATCAAGGTATAAATAGGATAGGGATTTTTAATGAGTATCTGACATTGTACAGGCTCGGGACCTCCATTTTACGTCCTATCCGAGGGACTCCATGGCTAAGGATTTTTTACTCCCATTAAAAAATCCTAGGACCACCGCTGGGCGCGAACCTGCGACCTTTAGTATTGTAGGTTGCCATGCTAACCACTATACAACAGGTGACCCCGAAACTTAAGTATATTTTATATAAAAAATTATGCACTATTTATTCTTAAGTAATTAATTTAGTTAGTTTGATTATCTAGTTCCCAGTATTCAAGATTTTTTATCACTTATTTTTAAATATTTATAAGTTTTTTTAGCTTTTTCGTATTTTCTGTTTAATAAATGAATATGTATGTGTGTATATGTAGGTGTATATATATATACATTGAAAATTTGATATTGTATAATTGACAACATGCAAAAAAGCATTAAACAAAAATTTTAAGTTATTCCTGATGATGGTGCGGGTGCCCCTAAACGTTGATAATTGATAAATAAATAAATAATTTAAGAAATTTCTGGAAGTTATTCATTCATCAAACAGAAAAATAAATATTTTTTAGTTATTACAAAATTAATTATAAATTAAATGAATAAAATTAAAATAGGATATATTTTTTTATCAATATTAATAGTTATTAATGATTGCTATAAGAGCTATTAGAAATAGAATTGTAAGGTTTCAATACAATGTTTAGAAACCATCTTTAATTGATTGATAACATCGGAACTGAAATATATTTACATGGCTATTGATATTTAGATTTATTTATTTTTTCTATACTTTATCCTTCCTATTTTTAAAGATTGTAGAATATAAATTTTTTCGACATACCAACTTTTATTTCTATATATTTGAAAACATTTTTTTTTTCGACCTCCGCTTAACAGCTATTTTTAATTTATAATTTGAAATATATATATCCTTCGATTTTTTTTTTTTTTTTTCCCATAAGCATTGCTATGAGAGCTCAGCACATATTTCAAGACTTTCTCCTGATATGATTATTTAAATAATTATTTGGATTGATTTTTATTTTAAAATTATATATTACAGCGATTCTATAACGTGTTATACATGATACATCTGTTAGTTGGAGGTAGAAGGAAAGCGATAAGGATGGATGTGAAGATGTTATCTTGTGGAAGTTAGGTGACGAAGACGTGTGTAACTAACGCAACTAGATTCCCATGAATTCTTCAAATTTAAGTATATTTTGTTGTTTTACGAATTTTTCGTTGTTTAAAATAAATCTAATATTAAATAATGAATTCATTTTTATAATTTTTTTTTTTTTAAATCTTTGTTCACGTTTATTTATAAAAGGTTTGGAATGGATGGTCATTTTTATTCTTTAAATTGTTAACCGATAAATTTATTTTACATTCTTATTTCATAAAATGAATTTTTTTTTAAATATTACACATTTTTATTGTTAAATGAAGATCAATAAGTCTCAAATAGTTTCTTTAAAAAACGCATATATTGTATTTCAGCGAGCCATCTTCAGTGTGTAAAAATTATTTTTCACATTTAATCAAAAAGTTTCTCGTGGTATCATTTTCTAATTGTCCATTTCTAATATATAGGATACGAGGAGTATACGACAGGATGAAAATTCTAATGCTTCCTCTGCATGGTGCAGCATTGTACCATACTCTAGCACTTAAACTGTTTCAGAAATCAATTGTTTATTATTATACTTTTTACCTTCACTTACCTACACATGAAATATACTGGGTGTCCCAGACCTAGTGTAAAAAAAATAGATAATACTGCATGTTAAACGAGGTAGAATGGGAAACGCGTAGAATGGCGCAGAAACGAGTTTCCTATCTCAATCTGTTGAGTAGATGGATTTTTAATTTTTTTTTAAATCTTACTTTTTTCTGAAAAATGACAGTTTTATCTAATTTCGTTTAGCGTAGAAACAAAAACGATGATATTTACTTAATCAGCATTAAATTTTCTAAAAGATGAAATCAGTCTGTTTAATTTAAATCCACTCTCAGGGTCTGGCCACACATGTCCGCACCGGATCCGCACCGTAGCAATAATATAGGTTATGTTCAGAATATTTTTAATTTAACCTACATATTACCTTTAGTTAAGCCTAAAGGTCAGGCCACACATGTCAGACACAGGCCACTTTAGGCATAACTAAACGTAATATGTAAGTTAAATTAAAAATATTCTGAACATAACCTATATTATTGCTTCGGTGCGGATCCGGTGCGGACATGTGTGGCCAGACCTTTAGTGGGACTTTTAACGCGCTAAACACAAAACATTTATTAAAACTTAAATTTTTAATAGTTTTTGAAAATTCCTCACTCCCCACTGGAGCACCCTAGAAGCTGTCAAATTTCCTAAAAACTGCGGAATTTAGTTAGCTTTTTAGTGGTGTAACCCATGATACAATTGCGCTTCACCTTTGAGTCTAAAAGAAGTTTTTCTGATGAAAAACACTCTAGAGAATGTCACTGCTGGGGCAATGAGGAAGCGCGCTAGAGCCTGAATCCAAAGTAATGGATGCCGAGTACTTCCCATGAGTTAGTGTTAGTTTTACTTTTTTAAGACTAGAAAGAACAATCTATGAATTCTAAATAATATAAAAAGGGTAATAATAATCTAAAATTAAAAAAAAGCTTCTTACTTTAAATTTAAAAATACTTTCTTTAAAATAAATTAAACGTTTTTCTTCTCTTCTACTAAAATTTGAAAAATGTTGAAGATAAAAAATAATATTATTATTATAGAACCATATTAAAATGGATTATTGCAGCGCATGTTCAAAACTTCCTCCATTACTTGGATACAGGCTTATATTCAACATTTTTTATGTATGATTTTTTTTTTTTTAATTTTAGATTGTTATTACCCTTTTTATATTATTTAGAATTCATACATTGTTGTTTCTAGTCTTAAAAAAGTAAAACTAACACTAACTCATGGAAAGTTCGGCATCCATTACTTTGGAAGCAGGCTCAAGCGCGCTTCCTCATTGCTCCAGCAGTGACATTCTCTAGCGTGTTTTTCATCAGAAAAACTTCTTTTAGACTCAAAAGGTGAAGCGCAATTGTATCATGGGTTACACCACTAAAAAGCTAACTAAATTCCGCAGTTTTTAGGAAATTTGACAGCTTCTAGGGTGGTCCAATGGGGAGTGAGAAATTTTCAAAAACTATTAAAAATTTAAGATTTCGATTTGTTTTCATCTGAATTACACGTTTTGGAGTCCCCTTAGTCTAAATAACCAAGTTCCGCGAAATGGTCTGTGTATGCGAACAGACTAGCTCAAAAACTATAAACCGTACGAACCTGAAATTGGGTATTTGGTATATGTATATTCCCGCAAAAATTTCATCAAAATTGGTCAAACGATAGGGGTACTTTATTTTATGACTTTTTACGTTTTTTTCGATTTTCTCAAAAACAGCTCTAACGATTTTGATAAAACTAGGTATTTGATATATTTATATGCCCACGATATGACAACAAAAATTTCATCAAAATTGATCAAACGGAGGGGGCACCTTATTTCATAACTTTTCCTTCCCATCTTTAAGATTTTTTTGATTTTCTCAAAAATAGCATTAGCGATTTTGATTAAACTTGTCATGTTTAATGGGAATGAAGTATTCTTTAATATAAGGTAGGTTTTATCATTATTAAAATGTTCTGAGGGGGCTTTTTTGT
Organism: Aelia acuminata; assembly: GCA_911387785.2. Lineage (NCBI taxonomy): Eukaryota > Metazoa > Arthropoda > Insecta > Hemiptera > Pentatomidae > Aelia > Aelia acuminata. The sequence continues at coordinate 120,783,394 of OU426982.1, read as the reverse complement.
TTTCTTATAAAGTACCTTGGTTTTTGTTTATATGGAAAAATTATCTGCCTCTCGTTTCGCCTAAAAATAAGAATAGCTAAATATGAAATATGTAAAAAGTAAACATATATAGGAGAAAAAAAATATTACGTCAACTCATAAAACACGTTTTATGGAAATTATTTGTAAAAAATTGTATTTTATAATAAAAAAAAATTAGTAGGTGTACCTTAAAGAGCAAATACAAACAAAAATAAGTAAATGAATGTGGAAAAATGTGTGGCTTTGAGAAATGGCATTGAACAAAACATTTCAATTTCTAATCAAAGTAAGTTGGTAAGTGAAAGTTGTAAGTGTTGCGCGCATCGCCCAATTTTTTTTTTAGAATATATCACAAATGGGTATTTCTGAAGTTTTAAAATATTAGAAATAAAAGAAAAGAATGAAATAAAGGAGATTTCTACGGAGCATACTATGGCAACTACGAACGAACAGGAAGACCTACGTTATGACTGAAGCAACATGATCCCTTCGTAAGTTATTAGCGTTTCACTTCCAAAGGGGTTTGGCGGAAGTGTTCCCAAACTCGAGAATTCCCGGATATCAGAGACACGTTTATTCAACTGAATAATCACGTTTAAACTTAAAAAGGGTGGACGAATTCGACATCTCTTTTATATCATACACTCAACGCCACGCACGCGCTGCTATCTAAATATGTAAATCACGAAGCTAAGCCATTGCTCAATTGTGTTCTTAAAAAATAAGAACCGCTGCCGAGTTTCGATTGAGATAAGAATATTAACTTCTGAATAATAGAAAACAGGATCTGATTTTGAGTGATATTTTGATATTTGAAATAGCTGAAATATAATTTAAAATATTAAATTGATTGCATCCTGTTGCAGTCTCGGAATATATTTATTTATATTTTTACATTGCGGTGGACGATTCGGACAAATGTGTCCATATTCATCACTTAAATTTACAGTGCATAATTAATTTTATCATGGTAATTTATACATACAATTATAAATAATAAATATATATAACAAACAAATATTAATCCTAATTAGTAACATGCAAGCAACAAGAAATTAAATACACGATTTCTATAACAGGTGTTGTGGCCAACATGTAATATTTAAATTTTAAATTATATTTTATTTATTATAAACAAGTGTTAATAATATTTTAATTTAAATTTCATGTATATATTTACGGCTGTAAGATGCCTACGTTCATATATACAATGACAGATGCCGTGTTTTTAAATTAAGTATTAAGGACGCGTCCTTATCTAATGCCAGGGCAGTACGGCATTTGCAGTGGTGGAGTAAAGTTGTTTATTCTTCACGTGAAGAGATCGCAATTTATGCCCACATTTGGGTCATTCTTCAGGCAACACATCTCACACCGAATGTGTAACTATGAACATTTAATCATAAAATTAATCAGAGGTCCTGGAACAATTCCACAACGTACCTAACTTGTAATAAATGTAAAGTAATTTACATATTACATATGACGATGAATGTGTCTATCATTATTCAAAATTCATAATTTAAATTTTTATTCAAGCAAAGGCAATAAAAAATAACCCTTTTGTAATTGCAAATATTAATTTTTTGTTATGTTTTCTTTCTCACAATTTAAAAGAGTTCAATTTATTTTAATTAATGTTAGGAGTTTTAAATTATTTTTTTTGAAGTTCAGTTTTAAGTTTATGTGTATTTATTTTGTTTTCATTATTCATCACTTTTATAATATTGTGTATATAGTTAAAATATTTTTTTTGTTTTTTTTTCATTTCTATGTTATTAAAGTCTTTGTTTAGTACAGTTGCTGCAATCAGATTTTTTTTATTTTATTCTTTGCCTAACTTATTAAAAATTAATTTTTTTTCTGATTTTACTGGCGCTATAAGGCTGGCAGATTTGGTTTTTTTTCAATTTTGAAAACCCACTGCCGCCACAACAGGAATGCCTAGAATTTCATTTAATATTTACATGAAAAAAGGGTTGGTGAGTGATCTTGCCAGTTTATTGATTTTTATTTATGCAACTCTTGTGTTTTGAACTGAATAACTTAACATGCTTATATGTCAATTTTTATATTTATTTAGGATTAATATTTGTTTGAAATATATATATTTATTGTTTATAATTTTTTGTATAAGTTACTATGATAAAACTAATTACGCACCGTACATTTAGGTTATGAATATGGACATATTTGTTCGAAACGTCCATCGCTATGTAAAAATATAAATAAATATATTCTGAGATTGCAGAAGGATGCCATCAATTTAATAATTTTAAGTAAATGAAGCAGTCTGCCAAGATAATGTAACACTTATGTGGGTAACAAATATTTATTAAACAAAAATAAACAATAATCAATTATAAACGAATTAATACAATTCAAATATTCGAGCAGGTTACAAAAATTATAACGTTATAACACATTTGACTTGAGCTTCACAGTCAAGACAGAAACTTGGATTCAGACTCACTGGCCCAGTCACTCCTTCCTTATATATGAATGAAAGTTCTGGAAGGTTCCAGGTCTTCAAGGAAGCTGGTGGAACGCCGTAGATGGAGGTCGAACAATCTAGAACTAAAAAGTTCGTTCCAACCGCTTAGTTGTTCCAAGAAACGGTCTGGGATATTAAACCATATGTTTTTATATTTGACGATTTAACCATACAATAATATTGTAACGTCAAACCGATAAGCAAATAAAAAAAACCTATGGCGTAACCTCCCGGACCGCTTGTTGGAACAATATAAGCGGTTGGAACGAACTGTTTGTGTCTAGATCTTTCCGTGATGGCGTAGAACTGCCCACATTGTTCTACTGTTTCATTTTTTGTTAACATTGTTAATGTTTCATTTTAGGAGATAGTTCAATTATAGGCAGTATAAAAATTTGTAATTAAATCGAAATAGTAAAAAGGAGTAATAGTAATAGTAAAAAGGAGTAATTAAATCGAAATGATTATAAAATTTAAAAAAAATAAATTAAAATCGAGCGTGGTCCTCGGCTCAAAAGGTAGAGGCTAAATATCGGTGATGTAAATTGGATGAGGCCAAAAATAGAGGGGTAGGTGCGGGAATAATATTAAAAATCTGTGTAACCGCTCTTACCCACCCCCTAAACCCTAATTTATGGCTTGAGCTATCATACCTCGAAAGCATAGAAATTGAACGAGAGCGGAGTGTTAGGCAGTATAAAAATTACCGATTAGATCGAAAGAGTAAAAAGGACTACTTGAATCTTAATAATAAAAAAAAAAAAAAAAAAAAAAGGAGCGTAGCCACGGCTCTAAGGGTAGAAGCTAATTATCGGTGATGGAAATTGGATGAGGCCAAAAATAGGGGGTAGGTGCAGGACCCACCCACCACCCACCGTCCTCCGCCCCTCGGCTAGACAGCAATTTCGTACCTCGAAAGCATACAAATTGCACGGGAACGGAGTCTTAGGCAGTATAAAAATTTCTAATTAAATCGAAATAGTAAAAAGGAGTAATTAAATCGAAATATTATTAAAATTTAAAAAAATAAATCAAAATCGAGCGTAGTCCTCGGCTCCAAGGGTAGTGGCTAAATATCGGTGTTGGAAATTGGATTAGGCCAAAAATAGGGGGGTAGGTGCGGGGATAATATTAAAAATCGGTGTACCCGCTCTTACCCACCCCCTAAACCCTAATCAGCTACAGTGACAGCCTACTGTCACCTCCTTGTGGTGCCCCCTGGGGAGTTGTTTACAACTCGCGAACGACAGAGGCGCTGGCACGGGACCAGTCCTCCTTAGGCCATGGTGGTAAGCCCCCGCCATCATGCCCTAAGTAGGAGAATCCGTAGGACAGATTGTCCGGCCCGCTATCCATTCGGGAGTTGAGGCGGTGATGCCAAATGGTACCACGGGGATGACGCTCTCCGGGCGTCATCGTTGGGTGGTGCCGAGACCCCTCGGGGTGCTCGGTATGGACGTGGTGGTCGTGGTTACTGAGACCACCAAGCGCCGACCTGTAAAGGTCATGAGTGTTTGTTGGGGTCAGGCTGGTTAGCAGGTTCTGTCCCCGTCCTCTCTCTCCTCGCCTCTTATGGTGCAGGGGTGGTCGGTGTAGGCCACTGGCTAGGTACGATCACCCTTGGTGCCCTTAGTGGCCGCCATAAGTGGATTAACGAGATTCCCTCTGCCCACATTGTTCTGGAATATTCCAGGCCTGACTATTTACGATTATATATAAGAAATAGTGACTGAACGAATTAGTCGAAGTCTTTGTCTTGGCCGTGAAGCTCAAGTCATATGATTGTGTGTTATAACGTTATCAATTTTGTAACCTGCTCAATTGTTTAAGTTTTATTAATTCGTTGGCATTGTGATAATTGTATATTTCTGTTAATATTCTTTAACCCCCATAAGAGTTACAATATACTCTAAACATAAAATAAAATAATGAGAGGATGGAAGAAAATAAAAATTAAGAGAGAGAGATGATTAAGCTAAAAGAAAACATCGGGTTTGTAGAGATATCAGTCACCTTATTCTGAATTCGGATGAAATATTTTTAAATCTTGAAAACAACAATATCTATATTATCAAATTATCCATAAAATCAACACAGAATCACATGCAATATCTTGCAAGGAACAAGGAAGTTTGAATACCAAACTAAGGAAGTTCAATCGAGTGACAAGACGACACTCGGGAGCCAAGGGGTTCCCTTCAAACGGGACCCGGAATATCTGGCTCTGATTAAAGCGATTTAAATCACATAACTGTCTCAAGTCGCCGGAGTGATTTATGTTCGTCGTAATAGGTTGAATCATTCTTCACTTCCATCAAAATCATGGCCACGTGAATATTCGATTAAGACATCACTTAGGAAGCGATGGACAAGGAAGTATGGGCAAAACAAATTAAATGTCAGCTCGTCGCCAAACAATTGTGAAGATAGCCTTCTTCCAATCCCAAGCAATGATCTTTATAAAAAATGCCTGTGCTGCAAATCTACTAGATATTTTCCACGAATGACCTCCGAAGTTGAGTGTCCTTAAACATTAAAACCTAGATATTTTGAATTCGGTATTGTATTTTCGAGAGTAGAATTAAATTTGAATCAACGTTCATTACGCACTAATAAAATAAAAAAATTATAAATATTTATCAACTTTTTTCAGAAGATCATAATAAATTACAAGCGTTAAAAAGATTTAAAACTGTGGTTAAGTGCTAGAAGAGCTATTTATTCATCTGCTTTATATAGTTTTGTTTGTTTAATTAACGCCAATTTATCCTACTAACGCTACTAAAGACGATGCTACAGTGGGAGTCCAAAATTTTGCCTATCTAAGTTTAATTAGGATAGGAATCTTTAAAGAGTACCTGACATCATAAAGGCTCTGGACCTCCATTTTACGTCCTATCCTAGGGACGGCATAGCCAAAGATTTTTTACCCCCTTTGAAGAATCCTAGGGCTACCACGGGACGCGAACCCGCGACCTTCAGTATTTGACGGTTGCCGTGTTTCTATAGTTTTGAATTGAAAATGTGAAAATTAAATAAGTAAAATATTCTAAACAACAGAATTAGAGTTTAATGAACAGCTATCATTAAACCTTGCCCCTTTCACCTGAAATCGAGTAACTGTTCTCTTGTGAGAGAATTAAATATTAAAATTGTGTTGAAATGAGAGCGTGACTTTCGGGTATTAATTTCGGCAGTCAAAGTGTTAAATATCTAATTATTTGGCAGAGGTGGCATTCCAGTGTGAGCCGCCTCCACTAGGACCGGTGCACAGTGGTCAATGATTGCTTTTTGGCGGACATAAATCAGCCATCTCCACAATTTCATAGATAAATTGATGGGATCTTTTTTATTACCTTCGTAATAAAATTAAAAAACCAAGAAAACAATTCCCGTTAAGATTGCTTCGGTATAAGTGCCCTTTTTCTTTACCCAAAACTAGGTGTCTTGTGTGTTAATAGATAGTTTTCGTTAGTATGCAAAAAAACATGGAAGAACTCAATATTTTTCAGAATTTTCTTTTTTATTTTTATAGTCTGAGGGTGGGCTTTCATACCACCGAGTATCCAAAAGAAAGTTCAAATTGCATAGAAGTTATGGGTATTTAAAAAACAACTAAAAATTCAACATTAAACTCGATTTTCTCCTTTTAGAAATAAGATATCAATGTGCCGATTTCACTGAAAGTTTACATTCAACGGCTAGTATATTACGTATGAGCAACATGAATTTTGTTTGCTTATTAGGGTACAAAAGCGATTTATATACTACTTTTTTTCAATAAAAACCGTTTTTTTCGGGATTAAAGGGGTGCTCCCCGGAGTTATTACTGGGGTAATTTCTAGTCTTACTTGTACTACGACCACATAAAAAGATCAGTTAAATTCACTTGCGCCTTTTTTAGAAAAGTATGTTTTGTATATGTTTACAGAAAAATTGGCAATGTTTGGCCCTGTAATTTGCTCTAAACGGTACAGGTACATTAACAAGCTACTTTAATCTATAACATAAAACGACTACACCTATACATAAGGTTTTCACTTATAAATGTATATTGCGGTATAAAATTCTCAGTTAATTCGGCATATCAATTTACACTCGTTTAAATGTTTGGACTATACTTTAGGGTGGACATTGCCATTTTTCTCGTATCAAAACAAGAAGGACTGAATTAGACTTGTAGCACTATAGATTGTCTAGAGAAAACATAGCTTTATCTTAAGTAAGGCAGACAAAGCCGATTAGCAACACAAGAGCAGAGTCATTCTGATTTTTTCCTAATTCCTTTACTCTCCACTACAAAAATGCCTGAATAGCTATAGGTAGAAAATTATTATTTCTAGATAATAAGTGTTTGCAGGAAAAGCCATAAAATCTTATCCTTACGTGTGTAAATTGGTATGACAAATTAACTGAGAATAAATCGGTTGGTTTTTCTTTTACAAAGAAAGTCTATATTTATTCATTTTAAGTTTAATGAAGAGCAAATATATATGTGATTTCAGCTATTCAGTAGTTTTTTCATCTCACCTAATCTACTGAAAATGGGAAACAAAATTCTGTTTACTTGTGAAACCACTTATTCGATAACAGGTACTCAAGGTTTTCAATAAGGCTATTCAAAATTTTATACCGCATTATACATTTATGAGTTAAAACCTTATGTATAGGTGTAGTCGTTTTATGTTATAGATTAGAAGGAGCTTGTATATGTACCTGTACCATTTAGAGCAAATTACAGGGCCAAACATTGCCAATTTTTCTATAAACATATACAAAACATACTTTTCTAAAAAAGGCGCAAGTGAATTTAACTGATCTTTATATGTGGTCGTAGTACAAGTAAGACTAGAAATTACCCCAGTGATAACTCCGGGGAGCACCCCTTTGATACCGAGAAAAACGGTTTTTATTGAAAAAAAGTAGTATATAAATCGCTTTTGTACCCTAATAAGCAAACAAAATTCATGTTGCTCATACGTAATATACTAGCCGTTGAATGTAAACTTTCAGTGAAATCGGCACATTGATATCTTATTTCTAAAAGGGGAAAATCGAGTTTAATGTTAAATTTTTAGTTGTTTTTTAAATACCCATAACTTCTATGCAATTTGAACTTTCTTTTGGATACTCGGTGGTATGAAAGCCCACCCTCAGACTATAAAAATAAAAAAGAAAATTCTGAAAAATATTGAGTTCTTCCATGTTTTTTTGCATACTAACGAAAACTATCTATTAACACACAAGAGACCTGGTTTTGGGTAAAGAAAAAGGACTTATACCGAAGCAATCTTAACGGGAATTGTTTTCTTGGTTTTTGAATTTTATTACGAAGGTAATAAAAAAGATCCCATCAATTTATCTGTAAACTTGTGGAGATGGCAGATTTATGTCCGCCAAAAAGCAATTATTGACCACTGTGCGGTGGGTGATACACGCCGCCCGATGAGGCAGTCAAGTGTGAGCATGTTAATCTGCTTATCCTAAAATTTGACCATTGAACGACTATTTTTTTTTTTTTTTTAATTCCGTTGATTTATCGTTGATTGATAAACCGGGAACAAAATAGAAGTCAAACAAAGAGAAGTCAATGTAGATATCGGTATATAAATTTCTAACCTCAAATGAAGAAGATATGTTTTGGAACGGAAAAATTGCATTGCGCATGCGTTCGACAGTTCACTGAACGTAATAAACTTGTTGGAATAGTAATGCGAATTTCTTCCGAGGCGCACCAATAGGTATTTCACATGAATAAGCAAAATAATGTAATAAAATTAATAAAAACTTACCTAGCCTTAGAGCATCGGAGATATAAGCTCAGGAGGAGGGTAATGTAGGCCAGTGCCCCAAAGCAGAAGAGGTTGGCCAACCCCACCGCGCATTGTAAGTCTCCGCAAGGCATCACCCACCGCTCATCCTATAGGCAACAAATAGTTACAATTAATATACATTAAAACAGTTGAATTCAATTTTATTCTTTAATATTATAAATAAAATAGTATTGCGTTTTAATATCTTATAACTTGAGCAAGAAAATTGACCAAAACAAATTACCAAATGTCCCCGTATGGTAATTTGTGAAATTAGATCTTAGAACAAACTAATTATTCGGATTTCTTTGCAATGTGTTATTTTATTAAATCCCTAGCGACAGATTGCATAACTAAGGACAACAGAAGTATAAAATTTCACGGTATGCGATGCGCCGAAGGGTGCTATCATTAAACAATGATCAGCCGATGATTGTAATTTGACATGAAAACGAAAGCAGATAATTATTTCTGTTACATTGGAAGAGTACTAAAATTTTCTGAGACCATTACATTCATGTATCATGTATATTAGTAACAAATGATTCGTTTTCGACGTGAAATAGACCTTTCTTGGATGTTCCATTTCGGACTAAATATAAGAATCGATGGACTCAAGGGGCGTAGTCTTGAGTTGAACATCAAAGAATAAGCTTACATTCAGGGGCATATTGGGCTTGAAATTAGGGGGGTCATACCCCTCCCCTCCTGTCCCATAATCACGTGGCTCATAGCACCATTTTTGGATGAGATTATTACCTTGTATTAAGAAGTTCTGCATCCAAAAGTATTATTTTTAGGACATCTTCTACTACTACTACAACTACCTAGTTACTTTATTCATTTAAAAGTTGAAAAGTCAAAATATGTGAGGGGGGATTCATGACCCCTGTGACCCCCTCTCTGGATCCGACCTTGTTTACATTAGAGTCACTATTCTGTCACTTGTTGTTACTTTTAGTAACATCGTTACTAATTTGAGTACTAATTATTTGTTTGACATTTCTGTGTAATAATTTTACATAAATAAAGTAATTAAAACCCGCATTTGTATTACAGTGATACGTACGATAGCCCACATTATTTTATCTGAAATTTATTTATTTAACTAGAACAGAAAAGTCGAAGCCCGTGCAAGCGGGTCCAATTTAACTATCTCGTTACTTGTACCTCAAGCCGTAAATTACCAGCCGAGCCTGCCTTGCCTGGCTGTCACCATTAACAACACTACTCTCCGTTATTTCGAATACGCAGATGTACCACTATGTCACGTCTGGCATGAATGAAATATCTCGTTTGTTCAAGTTTTTTTGCATACAACAGTACTGTCAAAAACAAATGTGTTCTATTTTTGCTTTGACACCGATTTTATGATTGGTTAAAACCCAAGAATTTGACAAATTGAGGGGTCTGTTGTAACGATGGTATGACAAGTCTCAAACTGAATTCTTTTTCAATACTTTATGCTTCTGATTCTCTCTAAGATAAATTTTTTGTACATATTTCGTAACATCGCTAACATATTTGTAAATTTTATTTTAACTAATTGCTAAAATGACAATATTTTTACTGTATATAAAAATTTTTCATATATCATTTCTAAAAGGTAATTTTTCGCCAAAGCCTTTTTTTTTTTATTTGACTTATCATTTCAAAGATTTTCTTCCCCTCGAGGTGGGAAAAATAATCAGTCCCCCCAGAAAACGCCAGTAGAAGAGCTATAAGTAAAGAATACTTTATTTGCACAGAACACAAAAACAATCGATTTTTTTGTCGAATATCTAAGTGCAGAAGCGAAAGGTCTCCGTTTGTAGGGCATTCCAAACAAATTAAAAAATATATATATCATTAAAATCGGACTCTTAGTAACGAAGTTACAGGCTTTTGAATCCTTTTCATCTTATTGTTTACATAGCGAGAAAAATATTTCTCTTTTTTTTACTTTGGCGTTTTTACTTAGTCTCAACTTTAAGATGTTAGGGCTTTGATTGATATGACAAGTATTCGTTTAAAAAAAATCTTATATCGTATTAAACCAACGTGTATCGTACCAAGAACGTGTAGAAATATGGCCACAATTGATAAATTTCATTATATATTTGAACCAAAAAATTATTAATTATTTCTTTCATTTTGGTTAGATGAACTAACTTGTCAAACAAACATAAAGACATATTAAGAGTTGATTCGCGGATTTATAATGACTACTTAGATGAAAATTAACTGACAAAATATGATATTGTAGCAATTTTTTCATGGGAATGGTTTCAGAAACGTTCTCATAGGAATCGCATTCATTAAAGCGAGCTTAAAAGTATTATGAGAGAAGTTAATTAATCTAGTTGCAGGAAAGCTCTGTGAAAGAAATCTGATTATAATCGAGTTAACATTCGGCATTCGATATAGTAGGATATGAAAATTTAAAAATAAGGCCTAAAGAAGGATTGAAAATAGTATTATACCTCTGAACAATTAAACGGAGGAATACTGGCGGTAGGTAGATATATGGTATAAATGAAATCAAGACAATAATAGGTCATGGACCGAAAAATATGGGAATATGCTGAAATTTCAAATATGGTAGCACCTCAGATTTGAGAATGAAATCTATTTTAGCAAAAACTAAAGATCAAGGGAAGAAAGGATATAGTAAGAATACGGTACCCGAAATTTGAGACTCAGATCCTATCAACAATTTCACTGATAAGGTTTCAACAACTAATTATAAATTAAGTGAATTATATTCATATCGTCCATTTTTTTTATTTTATCCACGTCATTTTGGTTATACAGGGCATTATAATTTTTCTTGTTTTTACTTAGCTTAGTCATAATTGATTGATCACCGAAGACGACGTTGTGAAAATACTATATTGCAGCTATCTTAAATATCGAAGTATTATTCTAAAACATATCTTGGTTTCTAGTATTAATCTTATCTTAATCCTAACTCGGTCAGCGGTTCTTTTTTTTTTTTTTAAGGTCCCATAATTGAGCAATGTTTCAGCGTCGTGATTTAATTATTTAGATAGCGGAGCTTGCATGGCTTTGAGTGTAAGATATAAGAGAGATGTCGAATTCGTCCACCCTTTAAAGTCTTAACGTGATTGTGATATAGGGAATTCTTGAGTTTAGGAACACTTCCACCATATCTCCTCGGAAGTGGAACGCAAATAACCTCCGGTGGGGTCATATTGCATCAGTCATAGCTTAGATAGTAGTTGCCACAGTTCTTCGCTGCCACAGAGAAAGCATCACTATTTGCGCAATGCTATCCTATAGAGGTAGGTAAGCAGATCATGTGTAAACCAAAAAAAAAAAAAAAAAATCGCTCTGCCCAATTTAGCTAATAAAAATAAAAACAATGAACAGAAACGGAAGCCTTCAAACTAGCAGTAAGGTAAGGCTTTAGGCAACATAATCAGATGATTTACACTGAGTGAATTTTGTATTTAATATGTAAATTAAGACAAAAAAGTCGGAGGGATAGATGATGTTTGAACAACGAATATAGAAAACAGGAATTTAAGAAAGGATATTTCATAGGAGGCAGTTCTACATGATGAATAATAAAAACTATTAATGTGGTTCCGGTGTTCAAAGAGTAAAATAGAAAAGGGGGTATAAGTAATTCAGGGGTATAAAGAGGTTTACAGGTCCTGTTGAGGTTTAGGGATTGATGTAAGAAGTATGGCGATGAGAGGCGATTGACAATTGGGGACCACTTTCTATTTAACATAATCTTCCAAACATACTGGAATATACCTATAATGCTTAAAAAACGGAAAAGGTTAGGATGATTCATTGAAAAGATGAGGACTAACATATTATTTGAATTTGGCCAGCAAAGACATCCAAAATCCAGGCCAATTTGTGACCTCGCGTGTATTCTGGAATTATCCATGTTGAGAGGAGTTAGTCCAGAGGATCTTTTTATATGACAATTTAAAAGCTTCCTTTCAAAAGTATAAAGACTCTCTCAAGACAACTGTGAGACGTCTGCTTCCCAAAACTAAAACATGCTCAAATCCTAACTCAGATTTCAATTAACCAGAGAGATCTATCATAGTTAGTTACGAACCTTTATAAAATAAAACTAGCCATAAAAAGGAACAGAAATATGTAGGATGATTTTTCATCGATAAAACAACCATTTTTTAAGAATACATATTAAGACGGTTCTCCCACATGCAATAAATACTAGCGAGCAAAGTAGGAGATTAAAAAAGAGAAAAAAAACGTAACAAGTAGCAACGCTAGTGATTCTAAATCCAACCAAGAATACTTCATTTATTTAGTAATGAATAATATGTAAACATAATAGATAAAAAAAGATACACTAGATAGTGAAAAGTGGTCAAACAAATATCACGCCCACCCGCCAGGTTTACCCCTTAGTCAATTATTTAATCAAGAGTTCTCATTTTTGTGATTGTAAGAAGCAGCCGGTTTCGAATCGTGGAAATTCGGGAGATCTTCTTCTCCGTAAGCAAAGCACCGAAGTCGGGACTTGAACCCGCATTAACGGCGAGGGAGTATCCCCTTTAACCATTTGAATTATAACAAAATATATTAGACTAGTGAAAAAATATTTTCATCATACTGCATCAAAAACACGTGTTTTCATTAATCGGTTTGAGTCCTTAAAGTAGTAATTTTCGGGCCTAGGCCTGAAAAAAAATTTTTGGTGCGCTAACCTTACCTGCTACTAATATATATTAATAAACATGTGTTTGAAGTTATTTGTTTGATTTTTGGACTGTTGACCTTTTTAGAGTTGAGCCAGAACTTGAAAATAATTCCTTTAAACAAAAGTTATCGGTATTCCAAAAGGTATTGCCAAAGTTTTTAAAATAATGATTAATCAGAATGGTACTATAAATATTAATGTAAATATATAAGTACTTTTCTTCAATGACAGGTTAAAAAAATGTGTCAATTTAATTTCTTATATTGTATCTGTAAGATATAAATGAAATATAAAAGTATTTTAATGTACCTAAGTATGGGCAGTATGATGAAAAGTATTGTTCATAACACGTACCAAAATTGTTTTCGGTGCCTTGGTCTAATTTGCGCGCTCGGCTACGCCTCTCGCGTTTAACTTGACCGTACACCGAAAACAACCACTTTTGGTACTTGTGATGCAAATAACTATTATATACTGCGAAGTAATATTACAGACAAAAAAAAAATATATATATATATATATTAATGAATTTTATCTAAGTGTGGCACTTCATTGAAGCAATTCCATAATTACATAGGTAATTACCTACTGTTGTTAGGGAAATTTCACAACATAAAGTCTACTTTTAGATGGTATCTATCACAATATATTTCATCGAGGAGACAATAGTTTTATAGATAGGCTCGTACATGGCATAACGTATGATGGGTGTTCATTCACCATACTACGAATAGGTTCTATTTTTTATTACTATCATTGTAAAAACACAAGGACATATACGAAAAAGGATGTCATGTTTCATTAGAACGGGTTAAACCGCCATTATATCGACAATGATTATGTATTTCCTGCTCCCATTGTTTGCTTTACTAATTCATCATCAACCTCCGGAGCCTCGTCCTCAAATAATATTCCAAATAGAATATTCAAAATTATTGGCAAATAATCTAAATCAGTTCTATAATTAAATTAATTTGGAGGTGTGTTCTGTTCTTCTTTACGATAGGCTGAGAAATAATCAGGATTTTCAGTTTGATCATTTTTTTTTTTTTCATTTAGGAAAGCCAACGTTTCGATCCCTACACGTGAATCTTCATCAGGACTTCTGAGTTCACGATAATGCAGAGACATCTTTAATACTCTCGGTGTCCCTGTATTACTTTGGAATCCCTGATGAAGATCCACATGTAGGGATCGAAACGTTGGCTTTCCTAAATAAAGAAGAGATCAAACTGAAAATCCTAATTATTTATCAACCTATGCTAAATTAATTTGATTAAGTTAAATTTTGTATTCCGATAAAGTTTAAATTTACAAACGCCACTTTTTATTGATAATTGAAAGAAATAATAACATGTCATAGGGGAAGGATAGCAACCATCGTTGCCTCTTTCCTGGCTTGATTGAGTTACTCAACTTTATTAAGAAAGGAGGTCTCTCGTCCAGCGCCTTTTTAGTCTTCTTCTCGTTTTAATAAGCATATCAGGTAGCCTTACTTCTTATTAGTTCGTTCGTAAGTCGTTTCAAATCATGAGAAATCTGTCCCACTGTTCCAAGGTGTTAGTATGTCAAATGAATTGGAATTAGATACTTTTATTATTCTGGGACTAAATTCCCATAGAAAGATATTATCATTGATTTATGGTACCTAGATAGTATTACAAAAGTAGATAATAGAAGCAGATCGTAGAAGAGTAATGGAAACGCTATGAATCAAAATACTATTTAAATAAGGTAAGAACTTTTTTTATGATAGAACTAGGTATTTCATTTGGTGACGGAGAATGAGGTTGAAGAAGAAATATTTAAACAGAATTCCAGATGAACAAGGATGGGGTTATTAAAGAATTATCAAAATGGTGGACCGAAAAATTTAAAATAATGATCCTTTAATATAAACTCATCATAGAAAGGTGTTCATTAACATCATAGCACTTATAAAATTTTTTTTTTCAAGTTTCCTAAGTTAATAACGGAAACAAATAATCGATTCCTGCATTACTTCAACTCTGATAGGTAGATTTTTATTGCGAAATACATACCGTGATGATTAATCAATCAAGCAGTGATTGACCAAGCTAACGTGACCTATCAAAAGTGAGTTTTGACGTTATTTGGTAATGTTCTCAGTTCTAAACACATCAAAAGCTCGTTTTTATTTCGCTCATTGAATGATTCATTTGCTCAATTAATCAATTGCAGAACTGATTGTAAGGAATGATAATTTGCGTTATGTGGTAAAAGTAATGGATGAATAACAATCACGGATCATTAGGGAACTCTTCCTCACAAGTTACATGTCAAAACCAAATACCCCAAATTTAATTGACATCACCTGACAGAAACCAAGATCTATTTTCGGATTGGCCACGACTGAACCTTGGAGCGTAGGTGAGAACACAATAGCAATTAGCAGTGCTTAGTGTTCAACATTACACAGAGCCCAACATTACACCCCACAGTAGTTGCCCAACGGCAACTCAATTCCTAACCGGATCTGTTTCAAACTTGCAGCTTACTTGATTTGAATAATTTGATATTAGCTTAAAGTTGGCATAACACAATTCAAATTGCGTGAAATTTAGATGCAATTTTAAAAAGGAAATAAATATCATCGAATTCAAAAGAAACAAGCAAGGCTGAGTATGCACGTGGAATGTTCAACATAGGTGGAAAGAGCTGCATGGAGATTGAATATAAATATCTATATTAACATGTATTTGTAGCAATACCTGACAACGGAAGATAAAGTTGAGTTGTAACGTTAAAGAAAAAACAATACAAACATATGGTTTAGAATAATTCTAGACCTTTTGTTCCAACAAACTAACAGTTGGGACAAACTGTCATAGCACATGATTGCGACATTTCGAGTACCATCTACGCTGGCCCAGAAGGTTCTAGACTGTTCTCCTTACGACTATATGTAAGGAGAGTACTGGAGAGTTAGTTTTGGTTCTGGAGCTCAAGTCATATGGTTATTTCTGTGTTACTAAGCGATAATTTATACAACCTGTTAAAACAGTTGTGTTTTTATAATTCGCAATGAAAATTGTTACTTTCGTTAAATAAAAATTGTTTAACCCACATATGTCCATATTATATCCATACCCACACATATTTAGATAGTTGAATATCTAACTTATTTCGGAAACTACTCCTTATTGGTTTTGAGTTCAAAACATGAACTGAAGAATTGTAATTCTCAAAGACGGGCTTGCCATTGTCTGAACAAAAGTTAGACAATAGACAAATACAAGACTTCGCAAAGTTCATTTAAAGCAGATAGGCGGTAGGCAGCGAAAGAATAAGGTGAAGAGATTGAACTTCAGACTATAGAAACAGCAGAATCAATCAATAGAACATAACGTAATAATTGATTTTTGGGGTAGAATTTGAATTTTTTTCAAATACTGTACCTTCAGATTTTATAGATCGAAACCATCAACTTTTGGTCAGTTCAGACATCCAGATAATAGGAAAAATTCTAATGTACGTAAAGAACAAGCAGAATATTTCTTGTATAAACTAAATACTCTTACCTACACAATCATGCTACAATGTCCTAAGACGGAAAGCAACGGAAACCAGACGTAAGCCAAGCCAAAACAATAAACTAAAATCTTTTGAACGAGTAGGTAGTGAGTTAAGGTTTTATGGTATTTAATATAAGGCTTTAATTATTATTTAAATTTGTTAAAGTCGATATAACAAATTTCGAATTTAATCAGTAAATTAAGTTGAAAAAGTCGGAGGGATAAATAATGTTTAAACGAATATAAGAAAAAAGATAGAAAAGAAATCCTAAGAGGAGATTTAAACAAGAAAGAATCTTTTATAGGAAACAGTTCTACATGATATCATAAAGGCTGAAAGTGCTCATTTCATAGACAACACATGTGAACGTCTGCCACCTCAGATCGGTTGCCATCAAATTTTATAGGCGAACAAAATCGACATTTTCGAACTTATTTCAATTTTTCTCGAAAACTATTTATCGCAGAAGAAATTGTTCTTTCTAAAATAAAATGGCATTCAATTTCGCGTCGACTGAGGTCCTCACAGTTAAAATCGGTTAAGTCTTTTCGCCAAAACCGATTGTCAATTTAGTCACTTTAGCGGAGAAATGAATTACGCTCATGTTCCAAAGCCTTGCAATTTGAAGAGGGTTACTCCAAATAAAGAATGTTACGTATAATAGTTGTAGAATATCAAATTCAGTGTAAAACGAGCTCAATAATTTTAAAATTAGCCCACTCATGAGGAGACTAAGTAATTAAAACGTGACCGTATTTAGCGCCTTGTGGTCTAAAATCTGTGAAATTTTTTGGGATTTTTTTTTTAAGTTTTTCGCATTTAATTCGACAAATCAGATCACAAAGTATTGGTTTCTTCTTATGATAAGAGGCTAAACTATTGCAAATAGAATGATATATTTGAAGTTTAAATCGGTTTAGTGGTTTAGCCGGGTTCGGTACATCAAGAATCTGTAATTTTTACGATTGTGGTGGAAACCGTGTTCCACCTTCCATCTGTTCAAATAAAAGAAACCTTTTGCCAAGTACCTACCTGTCTAAGTAGTTATTTTTTTTAATATTTTATCAAACCCCTGAGACTTCAAAAACCGTAGTCTTAGCAGAAAGTAACCACTACGAATTTTGTTTTCCAATAAGAATTTATTTACAATTTCACCTAGAGACAAGGACAAGCAACTAGTCCCAGAAACAGCCTTCCCGGCTCATTGCCTTTACGATCAGTCGCTGGTTTGTTAAAGAGCCGGTCGTAAATATCGAGGAGGCGGGCGGAGGAGATGGCTGAGCTCTGATCTCCCAGGCCGTGGAATAAAGTAGCTTGTTTACTGCCCGGCGACAGCTCAATCGCTTTCACTCTTCACGCTTTAGTCTCCCTTCGATGGCTGGTAATGGAGAGAATTACAAAGGCAGGTAGGTGGAGGACATCTTTTTTAACCACGTTCTTCGGGTCCTTAGTCTACCGCAGCGGGAGGAAGCTTCCGAGATCAGGATCGAACAATAAAGATTAAAACTAGTACAACAGATTTATATAAATGTATTGACAACGAAAGGTTGATCCTTAATATTAGAACACGAGAACCTTTGAATTCTACTCAGTGGTGAACGTTTCGGACATTGTGTCCATATTGATCACCGTAAATATACATTGCATTAAAAAATAATATTCAAGTAATTGAAAAATGAAAGCATTCTACCAAGATAATATTAACCCTTTGCACTCGGCACCATTTCGGACGTTAGCTACCTGCAACTCGACGCAACTTAAACGTACACCCTGAAAGCGTATTATTATACAGTAAAATTTTAGAACCAAGTAAGGAATTGTAATGAAATTTAGTTTATATGTATATGTATTTGTGAAGCTTCAAGAACACATAGTTACAAAAAAAAATATTTTTTTTAAATTTTATATTTTTTTATAATTTTATTATAAAAATTTTTGATAATTAAGAGAACCGGAGCGGATAACGATGGAAATCCCTTAGATTCTACAAAGGTTTCGCCATTCCTTATATATATAAAAGCATAAAAAATCTAATTGGAGAAGTAAAAACAGTTAAAAAATTATGAGATGGGACCCTTTTAGTTGAAGTTTTCTCAGATATCCAATCAGAAAAGCTCCTAAAATGTGAAAATCTACTTAATAACTTTCCGGTTAAAGTAGAAGCACATGGGAAACTAAATCAAAGTAGATAGAGATTATTTGGTGCCCCGAACTAAATTATTGTACAATTGAGGAAATAAAAGATGAATTAAAACTACAAAATATACTTAGCTGGTGTTAAAAGATTAACGTACTACAAAAATAATTTTTATATAAATAATTTTTATTTTTTTTAATTTAGTCATTTATCTCCAAAAGCGAAATATCCTATAAATAGTTTTTACGATTTGTTTATGCCCTTATATGTTAAAAACTGAAAATTATTTGCATTGTCTCCGTAGAGGAGCCCTCGAGTTTGAAGACAAATTTTAAATGTCTCCGCTCCGGAGACCTCGAGTGCAAAGGGTTAACTAAATTTGAAAAGAAGACATGAAATAAAATAATTAAGTTAAGTTTTTTTGTGATCCTTATATGACAAATCAAAATGTCCATTTGACTTTAAGTAATAACTTGTAATTTTTAATTTTTATGACAAGGGCATTCAGCCTATTTTATTGAAAATATTTCGTGTTCAGAGATGTTTATCTTGATAATGGTGTGAGTGCCGAAACGTTGGACAAAAAATTGTAAAAGTTGAGGTTAATATAAGGATCAGAAAAAACTTGACTAATATCTGCCGAACTTCAAATCAATAAAGAATTATCATAAAATAATTAATTTTTGTTCTTATTACCCTCTTGCTCCTCTTATTTATTATATCTTTACTCGATGAAGTATTTGCATATTCTGGTGCTTCGTTAACACTTTGAGATAATTTATTTCATGAAAAATAAACAATGATTTCCAAAAATTTTAAAAATTAATAATTTGTGAAATTTTGATTGGAAGTTCTTTGATCAAGCACAGGCATACCTAGAACGGCTGATCCAGAAACGCTTTGAATTTTTTCAAGAGACAGGGCAGATGTTCCACTTTAAACAACCCCAGCTTCTAAATAAAAAAAAATTATACACAAAAAAACTTTTTTTTTTTAAAAATAACTACATATGCAAGATTACAAGTATGCATCTAATAAAAAAAAAGTCTCTTTTTCAAGTGAATTTCAGCATCTCTTTATGCAAATTGAACACTCGACCCATAATTCCTGGCACAGACGCTAACAATCAACAACAAAGCAACTCCATAAACCGAAAAATTGAAAACAGTGGTATTTCATATCGATGAACATGAGATTTATAAAAGTTTTTTTAAATTATGAATCTCAGCTCAGGCTTTTAACTAAAATCAAAAAGTTGTTAAAAATAAAAAAAATTAAAATAAAGGAAAAAAGAAAGAAAGAGAAGCTAATAAAGATATGCTTCGATAGGATTCGCATGAACTTCAATATTTTTCTTCTGAATTAATGGTGACAACAAAATATTTGTTAAAATCTTAGTTTGTTAATTCCTTTTTTTTCTTCTTTTTTTTTTATCCTCGTATATCCTGTCTGTTGGCAACTTCGGCCATGCGACAAGCAGCTGCTAAGTAAATCACATCCTTTTATTATTTTTAACACTTCTAATGTCCTGAAGTTCAGGGCATACGTCTAAATGAAAGGATGTCATGTTTTCTTATTAATTCCTCATTAGCCTGTTCAACTTTAGCTAAAAAATATGGATTGTTCCAACAACTGTACTATCATGCCTCCCACTATTTGGATACCAAGTTTAATTAGTTAGTTTTCCCATTCGAAACACCAACCAATCTGACTTAAAGTCAAGAGAGAGAGGGCTTGAAGTCGAGGATTGCTGGTTGGAACAAACCGTAAGATATTAGAGCACTGCAACGGCGATGCAGAGGACCCGGGTTCGATTCCCGGCCGTGGTCGAATCTTTTATGTTCTAATTAAATAGTTTTAAACCTAATGAATTATAATTTTCTCATACGATCCCTAGTCTTTACCGATTATTTTGTCGTTGGATTTGTTTTTTTCAAGTATGAATCCCATAACATTTAGGGGATTGCCAAGTTAGTAATCCTTCAGTGAAGTATGGGAAGAATGGCATGATCAATATTTTAGGCAAAAAAAAAATGCAAGGCAATATGTTGTGTTGTAATTCATATTTTTTTGGCGGTCGGTACAGAGAGATAGATAGAGACAAAAAAAAAAAAAACGATGTTATCAGATTATAAACGATGGCCGATAACGGTTGAGTTTCGTGTTCTGCTGGTAGTGTAAGACTTATCATGTTAACTGATATATTAATTAAATCATCACAATAACCAAAAGATTAACTAATAATATTTTAAATGGCTCTTTATTTCTCGTTCTATTATTAGTCAAATATTTCGAAACTGAATATAAGTGAATATTTTTGAACGGAAAGTATTTTCCTGCAAATATCTGAATACAAAGGAAATATATCGAACTCGACGTGTAGGCTGCTTTGTAAAGATTTCAAAGGAATGTAAGAAGATTGAATCTTGTACCGAGGGAATCTTTTAGAGTAAATCCATATCGAGTATTCGAGCTTTTGTGTCATATTTATATAGATATTAATGTAACGGAAACAAGATTCAACTTGACATATTCAAGGTTTATAATTTCACAATAATTCATATTATAAAAATTACCAAATTATTAAATTTTAATGGAACACGGACTTAAGAATGGATGAAAAGATACATTCTCTACACTTTACTTATGGCATATAGCGTTAACTAAATACAGAACTTTCAAACTGGTTCTCTAGTTACGTGAATAGAGGCCCTAAGTGAGAGAACTAGTAATACTGAAAAATAGTAATAAAACTGAAATAGAGATAGTAACGATCTATCGCCTTTCCAAAAGTGATTAAGTCACAACATCGTTACTTCCTTCTTATCGGGATATTTATTTCAGGAATTCCAAGGGCGTATTATCCGGGCGAGGTCTCTTAATTTTCTCTTCGGTTGTTGAGGATTCCGAGGTACCACGATCGTGGGTCGGTTTCAGAACGAAACAACGTTGGTATATAGACCAACTCTAGAAACGTCGCTAATCCGACCTTGATGGGACCAGGGGGTGGGTCGGAACAGCTAAACGGATTAACTAGAAACGACAAAAATACTTGGTTATTTTTTGTTTTGTTTTTTCAATGTAAAAACGTATTTATTAACGAAATTTACACATTAAACGCATGAAAAAATGGTATATAATTTATAAGATAGTAGATTGCGTAATTAGATATTCGTATAAAACAAACATTCACAATACCTGTTTAATTAAGTGTTATAAAAAACATTTTATTTTTTATAGATAATTCAAACAAAAAAAAAATATTTTTTATCTAAAGTTTAAGGAAAGCACACACCCGTTTTTTAAAAACTCCGTTATTTGTTTTTGACATAATCCAGATTTCCGGCTGATCTATCTAGCCATCTTTCTACCTGTAGATTTTTAGATACAGATACATACTTTAACGCAATCTCAAAAGTTTCTTTAAGATAAAATATTCTGCATTCCAAGATATGTAATTTAACTTCACCGTGTTTATGAACACTATGTGTGTTCATAGTGTTTATTAATCACTAATTAATCTCCGAATTGTTAATTAGGTAACAATTCGTTATTTAATTTTTTCTTATTTAATTTAATATTTTTTTATAAATTCGGACTGCTAATGGAAAATAATCCCACTAATTAGGAAAGGATAATCACGATTTTTTATTTTATTTTTTTAAATTTGTAACCAAATATTAAAAACTTGTTATTGCAAATATGTATTTAAAAGGGTTCAAGTGTTTCAGAAACATTAAGTATTCATTGGGGGTTACGGGATTGTCGGAGACTCCCAGAATTCTCGAGTCATATAGGAATGAGAAAATCTTATTTTAAGTTTCATGATTAACTTATAAGAAAAAATAATTCAGTCAACATACCAATTTTAAGGTACAAAAAAAAAACAACAACAATAACTCTTATAATGCGCCATAAATGGGCGGTTTAAGGCCCAAGTAAACTCAGTATAAACTCCATATTTAGAGAAAAATTAAGTTAAGTTTGAGTTCTGTGAAATAGACTTATGTTTACTCACCGCTTTTGAAGTAAAACATATTTTACTTTGTCTTTTATATTATTCAAAAATAAAGAAGCATGATAAAAAAAAAAACTTAATTAAATAATAATATTAAACAAGTTAGGTGAATTGGATTAAAGTTAAAATACGAATTATTAACAAGTTAACAATATATGACAACTTCACGATTTTAAAAACTATAAATTATTTAGAAAAATAACTAACTTACGATTCTTTTTAAATAAAATTATCTTTTACGTTTATTAAGAAATTCAATAAATAGAAATCGACTGCGGCTCCGACTGCGTGAGGCCCTGACTCTTCTTGAGTTGTAGCGCCATCGAAGAAGAAGAAGAATAAATAGGAATAAATTTATTTAACTATAAGACTTCAAAATTGTAGTGAAATAGGATATGCGTTGGCATTTGTGGGCAAAAAAAATAAAATAAAAACCCAACTCAATGCACAAATAAAATTCCGTTGCAAATATTCCACTCGTCTATATTTGTTTCTCATGTTGTTTGTTACACAGATGTAAATGAACTCTAATTGGCGTGACCTTACATAGCTGCATAGCTATTGGTTTGTTACTGCTATGGCTTTATCTCAAAATAAATATTTTCAATACAATATTGATTTCTTAATTTATTCCATAACAATTGAAGGGTTTTCTGAGAAAAAGGCGGTAGCTCCAGCAAAAAAAAGAAAAAAAAATATTAAAATCGGACAATAACTTATCAAGTTGTAGACTTTTGAATCCTTTCCATTTGAAAAATTTGGATTGAAAAAAAAAAAATCACATCTTTCCATTATAGTGTGTTTGTTTACTTAGTCTCAAAAGTCAGGGCTATGAGATAATTGATTAATATGATATGGGAATTATTCGGATGAGCTAACTAGTGTAGAAACATTAATTTGTACACAAATATTTTCTCGTAAAAGTCTAACCATTTAACGCTGTTAGGTATTTTACGAATCAAGCCATTTCAATTTTTTTTTTTTAATATAATGAACTAATGTTACCCCAGGAAGATGTTGGAATTGCGAATTCTAGGGTTAAGGTCTGAGGAGCAAGGTCATAATGGGGGATTCCTCGTCTAAAAGGGAAGCCAATCCTTCAGGCAAGAATGTTCTCAGGGTATGGTTCTAAGAATCCTCTGAAACTTGAGAGTAAAAAATATAGAATAACTTATGTAAATTATAATATCTGTGTTGTACTAAATTATATTTAAGATTAAATTACAAACAAAATTGTCATAGAAGGGAGTAAAAAAAATAAGATGACAATAGCGTTGAAAACATTTAAAATGGAGTAATAAATTAAAAAGAGAATTCATATTTTTCTTTTTCTTCTAATTTAGCAGGAAGATCAATTAATTAAAATAAAATGATCTATCATCTATTAAAGATGCTAAACCTTTAATTTTTATAAATGTAAACATATTTAATTAATTTGTCATTAATTTATGAATTATTTACCAATTATTTCGCTAAAATAAGACATATTTATTATATTGTTATTAGTATATTTATTTTAGGTCGCTTTGTGGCCAGGTATAATAAGGTATAATATAGGCATAATTGTGGGTCTTTAACGTGTGTATGACATCGCACAGGCTCGGGGCCGCCATTAATTTTTAATCCCTTTTAAAAATCTTAGGGATACCTATCGGAATAGCCGGCTATGATAACCACTACATCACAGTTGACCCCATGTTTATCATATCATATCAATATCATATATATTGACTTAAGTCCTACAAGTTATTGCAATCAATTATTTTTAGAATTAAATCCATACCGTTTTTTACTTTCACTTACCTATATATGAAATATATAGTAAGTGGAAGTATTGCGATCGTGAAAATTTTCGACTTCCGGTTTTCAACGGAAATACACGTTTTGGGACCCCTTGAGTCGAAATAACCAAGTCCCGCGAAATGGTCTGTGTGTGTGTGTGTGTGTGTGTGTGTGTGTGTGTGTGTCTGTGTGTGTGTGTGTGAACAGACTAGCTCAAAAACTATAAACCGTGGGAGCCTGAAATTGAGTATTTAGTGTAGGTATATGCCCGCGATGTGACAGCAAAAATTTCATCAAAATTGCTCAAAGGGAGGGGGTACTTTATTTAATAACTTTTTACGTTTTTTTCGATTTTCTCAAAATCGGCTCTAACGATTTTGATTAAACTGAGTATTTGATCTATTTATATGCCCGAGATATGACTGTAAAAATTTCATCAAAATTGATTAACCGGAGGGGGGACTTTACTTAATAAATTTTGTATCATTTTCACTTGTTTTTTTTTATTTACTCAAAAACGATTTTAACGATTTTGATAAAACTTGGTATTTGATGTATTTATATGCCCGAGATGTGACTGTAAAAATTTCATCAAAATTGATCTACGGGAGGGGGGACTTTACTTAATAAATTTTGTACCATTTTCACATGTTTTTTTTGTTTACTCAAAAACGGTTTTAACGATTTTGATCAAACTTGGTATTTGATGTATTTATATGCCCGAGATATGACTGTAAAAATTTCTTCAAAATTGATCTACTGGAGGGGGGACTTTACTTAATAAATTTTGTATCATTTTCACGGTTTTTTTTTTAATTTACTCAAAAACGGCTTTAACGATTAACAAAAATAAGATATGAATGTAGAAAAATGTGTGACATGGGAAATGATATTTAGCAAAACACGTCAATTTCTAATCTTAGTAAGTTGGTAAGTAAAAGTTGTGTGTTGCGCGCACGCACCAGATTTTTTTTTTTTTTTTAATAGTTAAACCCTGCTTTGCTTTGTTGTACTGAAGCATTAAATTTGAGGGGAGGGGGGAAATTTATCTTATACTTTGAATTGCTCTGGAATCGAAAAGGAATATAAGATTTTCACTGACATTTTTAATATTTTATAACACTTCTGTGGGTTAACATAAAAGGTTAAAATTCAAGATTGGTAGTAGCAACAATAAACAACAATTTCAAAAAGTCAAGGAAACTGTAATTAGTGGAAACTTCATAACTAACTAATAAGTAACTATGCCCTCAGGATTCCCAGTTGCGGCGGATTTATAATGCTAACTGTGTGTGTTCCTGGAAGTATGAATCTGTCAAGTCAATCAGGAGCTTGAGAAAATCTATGAATTAACAAAAACGGCAAATAAAAGTTCATTAAGTTTATTTCTAATTCATTTGAAATTTAATTTTTTTTTCTTTGTCGATAACTCCAATAAAACATTCGTTATAATTATTTTACTACTTTGAAGAGGTTTCTAGAAATTTTTTAATTAAAACGTTTAACACTTAACATTCGAACTCCGTAACCAAATCAGTACACAATTTTTGTGTGTGCCCATGATATCATAACTAGGAATAACTCTGAGGTCATTCCGGCAAATCTTTAGTTTTTTTTTCTTTCATTACATGCGTTTATGAATTTATTTATTCATTTAGAGCTAATTCGTTCTGTTCTTCTAAATTCATTTAATATTCGTAATGACTAAAGAAGCTTTTTCCTAGTTTAGTCTTTGGTTCTATTGTTTTAGTTCACTTTTACTTTATTTACATTCATGTGAAACTTTATGTGAGGAGCAATGTTAGTTAGTTTGTGTTTTATATCTTTTAAATTATTGTTTTTTTTTATAGAGTTAATAAATTAAATCATTATATATTATATAGAGTGCTTTAAGGCAGAGGTTATTACTTTTCCCCTTTAAAAAACAAAGTTTTCGATATTACTATCGATAGTCCAATAAACTATGGATAGTTCGATAGTTTTACATCACTAAGAAGGACGCCTAAAAATATGTATTCTCTTGCCAATAATTTTTATGTAACTTTTCAGGAAAAAAACTGAAAGAAAAAAAAACAATGCATGGTGTTGGATTTAGCGTTGGATGGTTTGGACATCCTTATAGATGGTTCAGAAAGACGAATACTAAATGGACACGAGACTGAAAGTTAACATTGTAAGTTAATTACTTTTTGACAGACCATTCATTCACTCCATCTATATTACAATTCCGTTACTACACACTAGTTCCCACACTCTGGTATGTCGGACTCTGCTTATATTACTCTTCGGTGATGGGACCTAATGCTTTTACATAGAATAGGTGTTGATAGTTACGAATGCTTGACTTGGTAATTTATGACATTGTATATAAATATAATTTTTTGTGATAACAAAACAGATTGTATAGGCCACGCATCACACTACGTTCATTTACCACGGTACTCCTTGAAGAAATTATTATCTGGTTATCTAAAGTTATTTAAGATAAACTTTATTTTTCCTACATCCGTTAAGTTACTTCATTCTTCGTTACCTCTTATAAAGCCAGACTCTGACTTCCTTAAACCACCCCCAGATAGAACACTAATTGCTAATTCTGGCGGTAGTTGACATCCATGTCAACTATTGAAATTATGGATTAATTTCTGTTCTAATAGTTGACACCTACATTTAAGACCTAAAACATTGTATAAGTATATTAAAAAGGATATCAAATGATTTTCATGAACTTAATGAATGTCATGAAAGTAATTTAAACATAATTGAACTCAATTAAACCAAATAAAAAACTTATTTAACTTGACATCCACCTTAGTGAAACAGGGTTGCAGAAACAAAGTTTTCAGGCCACTAGAAAATTCGCCATTATAACCTCTCACAAATAAGCTCGAGTTTTTATCAAACTAATGTCGATGGTAGCACAGCTAACTAGTATAACTTGGCAAATTTTGAGCCAAAATAATGAATCCTGTATCTTATTATTCGCACTTTTTGTACGAAATGTCAACTATTGGAGCACTATCAACTTATGATAGAGTTATCTTACTCCCTGAGCGAAGCCAGCTAGTTTTTTATAAACATCAACAAAATTTTAATTACAACAAAAGCGTTACATATTTTTTTAAAAAATGGAATGTGTTAAATTTTTCAGTCTATGATTGAAAATG